>CM057451.1:1071785000-1073035000 GCA_016271365.2 Neoceratodus forsteri
GCAAGTCCCTGGCTCACTACTTCCAGGATCCATTTGTCTGAAGTAACAGACTCTCAGGCCTGGGAGTAGTGAGCCAGCCTGCCCCTTACTGGGATTGGGGAGGCGACACTGACTGACACCTCAAGGTGTCTGCTTGGCAGGGGGCCTGGACTGAGTAGCTGCTGGGGTCCTGGTTACCCCACATCTGCCTCTTCCCCTAAAGAACCCCCTCTGCTGGAAAGAAGAGGAGGAGGCATGAGCTTAGTAAAAAGGTCTGTAAAAAGGCCTGCCCCTGCTCCGAAACTGCTGCCTCTGAGGAGTGGTCTGCTTCTCTTTAGCTGCAGCACTCCTATAGGTGGTCCTGTACTCATCCATTTTCTTCATGTAGTTCTCTGTTTGGTCCCCAAAGAGAGAATTACCAGCTACAGGAAAATCCACGGCCTTAGCCTGAGTATCCTGAGAAAGGTTGGTACACCTAAGCCAAGCAAATCTTCTCATGGAGATAGATATAGCCATGACCCTGGAATGAACAGCAGCATGGAATTGCACCTTGGATGCCTCTATGCCATTTGCAGCCACCTGCTCCAGCTCCCTGTCTAGCTGGGGGGGGGGCATTCTTAGCCAGTTCCAGAACCGTATCCCACATATATTTCTGGTACCTAGCAGAGTATGCCATGTAATTAGATTGCCCGAGTCCCAAAGAGGACACCAAGTACTGCCTTTTTGCCATGGCATCCACTTTCCTGGAATCCTTATCTGGGGGGTGAGATGCCAGAGGAATATTAGCCTTGTCACAAGCTGCTGCTTGCACTATCCCAACATGGCTGCTATGAGTGGAAAGGAATTCCGTACCAGGACCTGACAAGGCATACCTCCTGTCCATTCTTTTTTCCACAGGAGGAATGGATGTAGGAAATTGTAACATTTTTTGTGTCTGCTTCCCCAAGGATTTATGTAACGGCATAGACACTCTCTTTGACTCTGGGACATCCATCATTTCCAAATAGTCAGGTTCTTCCTGATCTAATTCAGCCTCTTCCATAGGAAGCTGAAGAGTCTCGGCCACTTTCTTGTAAAACAAGAAATGGGAAGGGGACTCAGAAAGCCTGGGAGGAGAAGCCTGAGAGGGCCTGTCTAGGGAGACATTAGGCTCTACTGGCTCATCTAGGCCCTCACACTGTTCCTCTTCATAGTCTTCATCCTCCTCCCAATCACCCTCATAGTATGCCTCAGGATCTAATTCTGAAGCAAGCACTTCCGACCAAACCGATCGGCTCTGAAACGAGACTGGTTCAGTCGGAACCGGGCAAAGCAACTGAACAACTGAAATCGCTTTCGCTATTTCATCAGCGGTCAGACCATGGGGCACCGGATCCGAACCTGCTGATTTCCTTTTTCTTTTACTCAGAACCGATTAACATAGAAACATAGAATTTGACGGCAGATAAGGACCGCTTGGCCCACCCAGTCTGCCCATTTCCCTACCTACTGGATAAGCTACAGATCCTAGTTAACCAGCAGCCTACTTCTTCCTCCCTCCACCCCCTAGAATGGCCTTATGACTGTCCCATGCATGCTTGAATTCCACCACTGTTTTTTGACTCCACAACCTCCTCCGGAAGGCCGTTCCATGCATCCACAACCCTCTCTCTGAAAAAATACTTCCTTAAATTACCTCTAAGCGGCCCCCCCCCTCTATCTTCAAATTGTGCCCTCTTGTTCTTGCACACCTCTTTTTTTGAAAGATGCTACCCTCTTGGACTTTGTTGATTCCCTTGAGGTACTTGAACGTTTCTATCATGTCCCCTCACTCCCTCCTTTCCTCGAGGCTATACATATT
Organism: Neoceratodus forsteri; assembly: GCA_016271365.2. Taxonomy (NCBI): domain Eukaryota; kingdom Metazoa; phylum Chordata; order Ceratodontiformes; family Ceratodontidae; genus Neoceratodus; species Neoceratodus forsteri. The sequence continues at coordinate 1,071,786,820 of CM057451.1, forward strand.
AAGCTCCTTTCGTCTCTCTGCATATGTCTTCCGGTGCAGACCCTAACCGATTCTGCAGAATTGACTCTCCGTTTGCCTGAAGAGGTATTCTCCAGGACAGTGGGCACCTCTTCAGGTTCAGCCGTAACCAAACTGGGATGGCCATCTAGGTCAGTGGACTTCTCGGCCTCCCTCTCCCTTAGCCTACTCAAACGTTTATCCAGAGTGGCTTTGGGAAAGGTTTTACATATCTGGCGGTCTTCCTTGAGGTGGTCAAACCCCAGACAATACACACAGACGAGGTGAGGGTCGGCCTTAGCCAAGGCCTCCTTACTCTTGGTACAGTGCTGAAACCCAGTGGGTCGGTTTTCTTTAGGGTTTCTCAGACATGCTTTCAACAAATCACCTTACACAGCGGTTAAGCCAGGGATTACAATTCAACGTTCCAACCGTGTCAAGAGGTGAGTTAAAAATCCTAAAATACGGATTTTTTGGAACCAATGAGTGCCGGAAAAAAACAAAACAAATACAATACAGAAAAACAGTCAAAGGAAGATGGGCTTCGGTTCTGGACCGGACCGACCAATCAAGAACCGAAAACAAACGCACAAAAAAATAAACACTACCTACAACTACCACTCACTGGTACCGGGAGAGAGGTAAAAATACCGATTTACTGAAAACACGGTTTGAAAAAAAAAGTACAGTTATGTAAGAACTTACCGTAACAGTAGATCTTCGAGAGAGGCTCTTGCAGTAGGTAATTACATATAGGACTGGCGCCTTGACGGCTTGGGACCTGAAGAAATTTCTAGCTAGCGGTTCCCTGGCGCAGGGACCGCCCCACGGCCAGGTGACCGCGCCATACAACGCCAGTATAAAGGGGCGGTCCCGGATGCCCACTCTTCCAGTTCTTTCCCGCTACAGGCCCGGAAAGCGATGGAGAGAGAAGCAGATATTTCCCTCAATGGAAAAGGAGCTGAAAAAGCCTAGGGGATGGAGGGCAGGAAGGACACCTTACTGAAGAGCCTCTCTCAAGATCTACTGTTACGGTAAGTTCTTACGTAACTGTACTATCTTACCTCGAGAGAGCTCTTGCAGTAGGTAATTACATATAGGACAGAATCCCAAGCAGTCTGGAACAAATGAAAGGCACCGGGAGGAGGAACTACTGCAAAAAGTAGCAAATAATCTAGCAGGTCTCAAGAAAGGAGGCCTTGCAAGACAGCTAACCTGAAGCCTGCTCTACGGCGAGAGGCAATGTCCAAACTGTAATGCTTAGTAAAGGTATGGACTGAAGTCCAAGTGGCGGCAGCACAGATGTCTGCCGCAGACATGTTCTTGAAACAAGCTGCAGAGGCTGCTACTCCACGAGTGGAGTGACCTCTGACTTGACCCGGTAGGGTCTTGTTGTACTTGTCACTTGTCATAACAGAAAGTGATGCAATGGGCCAACCATTTTGACAGGCATTGCTTAGAGACAGCATTGCCTTCTCTTTTGTGAGCAAAAGAGACAAACAACTGATCAGTCTTTCTGAGATCCTTCGTCCTATCGGTGCAGTATCTCAGGATCCTGTGAACATCCATGGTATGGAGCAGGTATTCTCCTTGATTGGGAGTACTGCGTGAAGAAGGCAGGTAATTCAATAGACTGATTCAAGGTAGAATTCAACTACCACCGTCGGAGAAACTTAAGTTCATGCGAAGAGCTACTCGCTCTTTGTGAAAATCAGATAAGGGATTTTCACATCAGGGCCTGGAACTCGAAATTTCTAGCAGAAGTAATGGCCACCAAGAAGAGCGTCTTCCACGATAAAAACTTCAAGTCTGCGGAAGCCGCAGGCTCAAAAGGAGGAAGGGTAAGTTTCTCGAGGACAAAGTTCAAGTCCCATGGGGGAGCTGGAATCCGGACAGGGGGCCTGAGATGACGGACCCCTCTGAGGAAAGTTTTGGATACCTCCAGCTGGGCAAAAGTCTTATCAGTGAAAGGGATATGGTAGGCTGAAATAGCCGCCATATGGACTTTCAAAGAGGAGTGACTGAGACCCATGCCTAAAGGATGACGCATGTACTCAAGTAGAATGGTCACAGGACAGGAAAAGGGCTCCACGTTCCTGGACGCAGCCCAGATGGAAAATCTTTTCCATTTCATGGCGTAGGTGGACCTAGTGGAGGGTTTTCTAGCCTCCACCAGAATCTCGGCCACCTTAGGAGAAATGCCAAAACAAGATTGAGCTAGGTCTGTAGGAGCCATGCATGAAGTTGAAGAGACTTGAGTCCCGGATGGACCAGGGTCCCCTGATTCTGGGTCAGCAACCCTGGCGATAGAGGAAGAGGAGGAACCTCTGAGTATTGTTGTAGAAGAGAGAAACAGATTTGCCTGGGCCAGAAAGGAGCGATTAGAATCATTCTCGCTCCTTCCAAAGCAAGCTTCTGCAGCACACGAGGGACCAGAGGAATTGGGGGAAAAAGCATAGACGAATCTGTCCTTCCAGCTTAGAGATAGAGCGTCGCTCCAGAAAGCGCCTCGCTCTGGAGCGAGCGAGCAAAGATTGGAAGCTTTGCGTTTTGGGAGGAGGCGAACAGGTCTATCTGAGGAGTCCCCCAAATCTGGAAGATGCTTTTTAGAACTTTTTCGTCCAATTCCCACTCGTGTGGTAGAGCGGCGATGCGACTTAGTCTGTCTGCCAGACATTGTCGACTCCGGAACATGGATCGGTGAGGAAGGTTGTGAAGCGTTGCCCATTCCCAAACTCTCATCGCTTCCCTGCATGAGCGGTAGGACCGAGTCCCTCCTGCTTGTTGATATACCACATCACACATGTTGTCCGTTTGGACAGCTAGGTGACCAGGAAGGATGAATTGGTGAAGGGCCTGGAGGCATACAGCACTGCTCGGAGGCTCGAACGCGTTGATGTGGTAACATACAAGTTTGACCATAGGCCCTCAGTTCGATGAGGACCAGATGGTCTCCCCAACCTTCGCCTGAAGCGTCCGCGGTCAGAGTCTGATCGGGTGGAGGATGAAAAAAGGGGAACCCTGGAAAAGGTTCTCTCGAACCACCATCCACCATTGCAAGTCTCTTAGCATTGGCGAGGAGATCAGAACGAGATGATCTAGGTCGTCTACCCGTTGATCCCACTGAGATCGGAGAGTCCACTGAGAGATTCTCATGTGGAGGCGCGAGCGTGGAACCGTCGGGATGGCCGCCGCCATAAGCCCCAGTAGACGGAGCACTGACCTCGCCGGAACCCTCCTGTTTTCCGATAGGAGGGAAATCTGGGACTGGAGGGAGGCACCCCTGTCCGGAGGTAGGAAGGCCCTGCACATTGTCGTGTCGAGGATTGCCCTGATGAACTGGAGCCTCTGTGAAGGATCCAGGTGAGACTTGGAATGGTTGATGGCAATACCCAGGCCAGTGAAAACCTGCTGAGTGAGGGAGAGAAATTGCAGGAGTTCCTCCCTGGATGGGGCTGTCAGGAGCCAGTTGTCCAGGTAGGGAAAAACCTGAGCTCCCAAAGTATGCAGATGGGCCGCTACCACCGCCAGACATTTGGTAAAGACTCGGGGATCCGAGGAAAGACCAAAAGGGAGCACCCGGAATTGGTAGTGGTCCCCCTGGAACGCAAATCTGAGGTACTTTCAGTGCGAAGGGCGAATGGGGATGTGCAAGTACACATCTTGCATATCCAGTGCACAAAGCCATTGGCCCGGCCGGAGCAGGGGCAAGAGGGTTTGAAGGGAGAGCATCCTGAACCTCTTGTATTCCACATATAGGTTCAGGGAGCTGAGATGAGAATGGGTCTGAGATCTCCCGTCTTCTTTAGTACGAGGAAGAAATGGGAATAGTAACCCGTCCGTGGAGGTGAGGGGACGGGCTCTATAGCCTGCCATCAAGGAGAGCAGAATTTCTTCCCTGACCAAAGGAAGATGCTCCCTGAAGTAAGAGGCGTTCAGAGGGTGGCGTGGAGGATTCCACAGAAACTCTATGGAGTGCCCCTCTGCTATGTCCTGAAGCACCCATGAATCCGATGTTATCCTCTCCCAACCCGGAAGGTGGAGGGAGAACCTCCCTCCTACCCGTTCCTCCGGAGCATCCGGAGGCGGTGGGAAGGGGAAGGTGCAAGGTGGTGTGAGGCAGCGCCGGAGCTGGGGCACCCATTGCTTTTTTAGGTGGTGGGGGCCCGATGTTTAGTGGCCCGCCTTCTCTGAGGTTTCGCTTGAGGCCGGCTGCGTCTGCGAAAGGGACGGTACATTGAATCAACAGATTTAAGTGCAGAGTCCCCTTCTCCCTACAATCAGTGATGATGTCCTTGACATCGTTCCTGCAACACAGAACCCTGAAAGAAACTTCTTGGTGCGGACTGCACCTCCAGGACCAGACCTGACACTGCGGGCCATGCGTGGCCTCGAAGACACGGCGGCAATGAGCTCCGTCCTGTGGTGTCCACTGTGTAGAGGTCGTCCTCAGAATGTGACGACTGGCCGAACGAGCAGAACGGACCAGGTCGGCTAACTCCTGCTTGACTTGAGAGTCGGGCAAGGAGTCAATCTTAGATTCCGCCTGGGTAAGGACAGCCTTCTGGTAATCCCCATATGTGCTACATAATTCAGGGCCCTAATCCCAGTGTGGAAGAGCGTGAATCTTCCTTCCATACTGATCAGAGAAGCGAGATTCCTTATCCGAGGGAGGCGAGCTCAAGTGTTTGAGGTGTGCGGACCGGCCATGGCGTGCGCTAAGCACAACCGAGGTCTGCGAGGTGAGAGTCTAGAAGTCTACACCCTCTGGAGCCTGATATAGCCTGTTCGACTTCCCAGAGGAAGTGGGAGCTACATGACGGTTTCTTCCAAATAGTGGCAAACAAGGTGGGTGTGAGGCTCGATCCAGGGTGGCACTAGGGTAGGAACCATAAGGAAATCCAGATGTTCAGCCGAGTTTAACCAGCTTGAGGATCTGCCTCTAGGAGGTGCCACTGATGGACTTCCTGGATCTTTCTGAGCAACTCCGTGAAGGAAGGATCCTCTGGAGAGACTTCGGAGGAGTCCTCGGCGGGGCTTGGGCGGAGGCGGCTAGTCATCTTTCTCAGAACACCCATGGGAGGCCTCCGAGGAGTCGAAGAGAAGAAGAGGAACTGGGAAGAGTAAGACTCCCTAGCTCATCGAGGGAGGCAGGGTTCCTCAGGGGAATCCAGGACGTGTCCTACCCCTCTCTGGATCCGAGGCAAAGCCCGGAAGAAAAAATTACTCACCTTAGTGTTGTTTCTTCTAATGGAGTCTTGCTATATTATAGAGCATTAACAGTTTGATCCAGCTCTAGAACTGCCCGAGTGAAATGGTTAAAACCATTCCAAAATAGAATTTTAGCACGAGCAGCTCTATCTATGTCATTTCAAACTTGAACTGTCAGATCTTCTGAGCCAAACTCACTAAGGTCTGTGTGGAAGCTGTAACCTACACTAGCCAAATGGCTACCTAAATAATAACAACATTGATGGTCCCAACACCCAAGACTCAAGTCAGGGGACCAGAAATACTAACACCATTCTAATAATATGAAAATGGAACATAAGTATAATAAAACACACACACGCGTACACACACACCCCAAAGTCCCAAAGGGGACAAAATGCTAAACAGACATAAGCATGCCCACTAAAGTTGCCCCACCCCACCAAGTAGAGGTTCTGAGAGGGGCAGGTTGGGGAGGTCTATAATATACAAGACTCCATTGGAAAACAACATTACTAAGATGAGTAATTTTTCTTCAAACAACATAAAGTCTTGCTATTATAGACGATTAACAGAAGACACAACAGTACCTCCATGGAGGAGGCAGAACCTACTTAGGGAATAGGCTCTGAAGAACAGCTGTGCCAAGCGAGCATCTCTCCTGGCCTGGACATCCAGGGGTAATGCTTGGTAAAAGTGTGTACCGTTTTCCAAGTAGCAGCCTGGCAAATCTCTAATAAAGGGATATCTCTGGCAGCAGCTAGAGCAGCATAGCTGTACCCTGGTGAATGATCCCTCAAACCCGGGGGGCTCTGCCACTTTCGATAACAAAATTGGATAAAGAGAGACAATCCACCTGGCTATTGATCTCTTAGTGGCAGGTTGCCTTTCCTAACTTCACCATAGGTAAGGAAAAGTTGGAAGGATTCGAACCTGTGACCTTTGGTACGCTCTATATAATAACTAAGAGCTCTCTTAACATCCAGGATGTGCAACCTTCTCTCACCCGAAGAGGAGTGATCAGTGAAAAATACTGGAAGGGAGATAGATTGATTAAGATGGAAATCTGAAACCACCTTAGGCAAAACTTCCTATCAGTCCTAAGGACTACCTTATCCCTGTGGAAAGAAATAAAGTCAGTCTCCACTGACAAGGCTTGCAATTCACTTATCGTCTGGCAAAGTGATAGCCACTAGAAAAACAGTTTTCAAGTTAGGTACTTAAGCTCTGCAGAAGACAGAGGTTCAAGGGGTTGCATTAACTGGGCAATGCAAACATTAAGGTCCCAAGCAGGGGCGGTTCCCGAAGGAGGATTAGTATGGAGTAATCCCTTAAAAACTTGGAAAACCAGGAAGAGAGGAAAGAGGATGACTTTCCTGCTGACACAAAAGCAACACAGCTGCCAAATGAACTCTCAGGGTAGCTGGTCTGAGACAAGAATTAAGATGTACCATGTAATCTAACAAAATGGGCAATTCAGCAGATTCGGAAATAGTTTTCCCAGCACACAAATGGAAAACCTTTTCCATTTAGAACTATAAGTAGCCCTAGTGGAAGCTTTCTGGAAGCCTTTGGGATCTTAAGAACACCCTGAGAGAGGTGTAAATCAGCAAACTCTAACTCCTCAGAGCCAGGCCTTGAGGTTGAGGATTGAGGTCCGGATATCAAACCCTTCCTTGGGCACAAGTCAACAGATTGTGATTCCTGGGGAGGCACAGGGAAGATGGACTGTCAGAGACAGAAGGAGTGGGTACCAGACTGCCTGGCCCAATCTGGGGCAATCAGAATCACCCTGCAAGGCTGAGATCTGATTTTGACTAGTATTTTTGAATAGGAGAGGAAGGGAAGCATGAAGACTTCCCTCCCAATCCAGAAGAAGGGCATCCAGAGAACTGAGCCCAGCACTGGAGGTCTGCAACAGAACAGAGGAAGTTTGTGATTGTCTGGGGCTGCAAAAGATCTATCTGAGGATGCCCACCTGGAAAAACTATCCCCAGCACTTGAGGATCCAGAGACCATTCGTGATGGCCTGGGAAATCCTGCTGAGGGCATCCGCTGAGACATTGTATCCCTGGAAGATGAACTGCTATGAGGAAGTGTTCAGGGAATAGGCCAGAGACCACAACTTCATTGCCTCGGTGCACAAGGCGAAGACCGAGTGCCCCCCTGTTTGTTGATGTACCACACTGTTGTGGTGTTGTCTGTTCTGACTTGTATCACCTTGTTGTGGACAGATGCAGAAAAAGCTTGAAGAGCTAAAAAGACAGCTCTGAGTTCCAGCAAATTAATGTGGAGCAGAGATTCCTGGGGGGACCAAACTCCCTGAGTGGAAAGGTCGCCCATGTGGGCTCCCAACCCAGAAGGAAGCATCTGTAGTGAGAGTCAAGTCGTGAGAAGGGAAATGAAGGGACCCGGCTCTTAAAGTACTCTGATCCTGCCACCACTGGAGAGCTAGGATCAAGGTTAAGTCACTGGGACCAACTTGGAAGGGGTCTCTTCTCTGAGACAAAAAGGTTCTCAGAAGTGAAACTGAATGTCTCTCATCTGAAATCTGGCTCCCTGCACAACAGCTGTGGATGCAGCCATGTACCCCAGGAGCTACAGAAAGTGTCTTGCTGGTCGAGAGACCTGCAGAGTGAAGGAAGAGGCCAGAGCCACTAAATTCCTTACCTTTCTGGGGAAGAAGGCTCTGGCCTAGCTTTGTGTCAGTTCTGCCCCTATAAGGTGAGTACCTGGACTGGTTCCAGAACCGACTTTGGTAGGTTTAGCAGAAAACCCAGGGAGGTGAGAAGCTGCTGGGTGACCTGCAGGTGAGATTTTACCTGTTCTGGGGACTGGCTACAATGAGCCAGTCGTCTGAATGAGGGAAAACAGCAATCCTCTGCCTCCTTAAGTGGGCCACTGCCACTGCTAGACACTTAAATGAATACCCTTGGAGCAGAGTAAGGCCGAGAGGGCATTGCTCTGAACTGAGTAGACCTGAGGGCAGTTCGAATCTGAGGTACTTTCGATGGGATCTTCTGATTAGGACATGGAAATAGAGCATCCTTGAGGTCCAGGAGGCTAGCCAGTCCCTGGCCTTAGGGAAAATAAAATCATTGCCAGAGTTACCATTTTGAACTTTGGTTTCAGAAGATGCTTGTTCAGATATCTGAGATCTAAAATGGGCGCCATTCTCCTGTCTTTTTGGGGTAAGGAAGTATCTGGAATACAGACCCTGCCCTGATGCAGGGAGGAACCCTTTCTACTGCTCTGAGAGCTAACAGGGATGAGACCTCTGTTTCCAAGCGAGGTCTCTGAAGCACTTGCAGGTAGAAAAAGTCTGCTTCTCAACTTGGGAAACTTTTGAAGCTGAGAACCAGACCTGGCTTACTTCCAGAACCCACTTGTCTGAGGTTAAAGAGCCAATTCTGACTAGTAAGCCTGCCCCCCACTGGTACAGGAGAATCGGCCCTGGGCACCCCATCAGGGTGCCTGTTTCAGGAGCTTTAGGCTGGGGGTGGGAGCAGGTCTGCCCACCCCGTCTGCCTGCCTCTGAAGAAGCCCCTCTGAGCATAGGCAGGAGGCCTGAGTCTAGTAGAAAGGCCTTTGAAAGGCCTACCCCTACCCTTAGGGGCATGCCTTTGAGGAGTGGCTTGCAGCTCCTTAGCCTGAGCACTCTTGTAAGTAGTCCTATATTCATCCATCTTCTTCATGTAATTCTCTGTCTGCTCTCCAAACAGAAATTTCCCTACCAGGAAAATCCACAGCCTTAGTCTGGGTATCCTGTGACAAACTAGTACACCTGAGCCAGGCCACCCTCGAAAAGCTACAGATGTGGCCATGACCCTAGAGGAAACATCATTAACATCCACAGCAGCATGAAACTGAACCTTAGAGGCTTCAATGCCATCAGCAGCCACCTGTTCTAGTTCACTAGCCAGCTGGCCATGGGCCTGTGCCAACTGCATAACAGTATCCCATCTAGATTTCTGATACCTAGCTACATAAGCCATATAATTTGCTTGCCTGAGTCCCAGAGGGCTGCCATATACTGTTTTTTGCCATGGCATCAATCTTCCTGGAATCCTTGTCAGGAGGATGTGAAGCCAAGGAATATTAGCTTTATCACAGGCAGCAGCCTGAACTACTAACATGACTGCATTGCTGAAAGAATTCTGTATCAGGGCCTGACAACGTATACCTTCTGTCCATCTTTTATCTACAGGAGGCACAGAATTAGGAGCTTTAAAATTTTTAATTGTTTGTTTCCTAAAGACTTATGTAAAGGAATAGACAATCTCCTAGACTCTGGAATATCCATCATTTCTACAAAATCAGGCTCCTCTTGCTCATACACAGCCTCTTCTAAAGGAAGCTGGAGGTTTCAACAACTTTTTATAAAACATAAAATGAGATGGGGACTCAGACAGCATAGGGGAAATTCTAAAGGTCTGTCTGGGGAGATGTCGGTTCAATGAGCACACCCAGATTCTCCAGCCACATTCATACTGTTCATAATCCTCCTCCCCTCCTCTGGTTCATAAAATTCCTCAATATCATAATCCTGAACCACTGGGACCGGACAAACCGACCTTTTACCAGATAGTGGTGGTTCGGACGGACCCTGAAGACAGTGACTGGACAATTTGTATAGCTTTGCTACTCTGCAGCAGTTGGAGAAAATTTTGGACTCCAGACCTGCTGATTTTCTTGTTTTCTTTACTGGAATTGGTTCCTCAGAACCAGCTTTTCTTTGCCGAGGAAGTCTGGCCCTGGTCAGAGGGCACTCCCTCTGGTTCGGTTGGCACCGAACCGGGCTGTACATCGGGTCCAGCGGACTTTGGCCTCTGTTCCTAAGCCTGCCCAATCTCTTTTCCAGGGTGGCTGCAGGAAATTCTTACATACCTGGCAGTCTGACTGGAGGTGGTCAAACCCCAGACAATAAACACATGTGGTGTGTGGGTCAGCCTTGGCAAAGACTTCCCCACAAACATCACAGTGTTGAAACTCAGGGGCCTGGTTTTCTTTAGGTTTCTCAGACATAATGCCAGCCTAACCAAAACTTGCCCTTTGCTTGGCAGTGCCAGGCAAGAACACCCTTATTGGTTCCTAACCGTGTCACGGGTATTGGAAAAAAGCGTAATAAATCCATTTTTTAGAACTGATAAGAACGAGAACCGCACTCTAAAATAGTAACTTTTAGTTTTAATAGTTTTAAACCCACTGGTCGGTTCAAAACCGAACCAATAACTTACAAGTTCCACACAGGCAAAACCTTCATTTACTTACGGTTACCACAGATAGAAGCTTGAACGAGCGGTTTTGCGGTTAAAATAAAACTATTCTCGGTTAAATCCAACGAGAAAACACTTTAAACAGAAATGAACCGACAGAAGGAGAAATCTCCGGGCGACTGTTCACTGGTGAGTAAAGAATCTGACAGTTCAAGTTTGAAATGACACAGATAGAGCTGCTCTCGTGCCAAAATTCTATTTTGGAATGGTTTTAACCATTTCACTCCGGGGCAGTTCTAGAGCTGGATCAAACTGCTAATGTCTATAATATAGCAAGACTTCATGTTGTTTGAATCCGGAGGTGGAAAGGGAGTATGCCGTCTGGGGCGTACGGGAGCCGGTGGTGGCACTGTCGCCGTAAGACGGCTCTCGACTTCCTTGGTGAGCTGAGCCTTAGCCTCAGCCCACCAAGAGTCTCCTGGAGATCCACCGGCGGCCTAGGGGGCAGTGGAGGAGGAGGAGGGGGATAGTTGTATGGATTAAGTCCGTAGGGAGAATATCCATAACCCGGCTGCGGGAATACCGGAGCCGGGTACTGCTGACGTCAGGTACTGTGGCGTCGGAGAGTCGGTCGCCCGGGTACTGCGGCGCGGGTACTGTGGACCTGGGAAAACCGGCGTCGGATGGGTGGCGGACACCCAGGCACTGGAGGAGCAGCCGGAGCAGACGGCCCAGCCGGGTACTCCACGGGCGGATCAGCTGGGATAGGCCCGTGGGGTAGAGGGCCAGATGGAATAGGAATATCCCCCACTGGCATCGGAGGGGCCGGTGTCAGAGCTGGCGGAGGAGCCGGCGTCAGGGGAGCCAGCGTCAGATCCGGTTCTGAAAGAAGAGGATCGGACGGTAGCCAGGATCCGAGCCTCGTCTGGGGATGGAGGAAAAATCCCGGAGGTAGGAGCAGGGGACTCGGGCTCCCTAGCCGCGGCAAAAACTGCGGGGAACCTGAATACGACAGGCGAAGCAGGGTCTGCCATAGGCTCGAGGCCAGGCGCATGTCGGAGGGGCTGGCGTGCGGCTTAGGGCGAATCGGCGGACACCAGAGGGCCGTCGTCCGACAAGAGTCCCTCGCCGGAGGCGGGCCGAGTGGGAAAGAGGCCCGGTCAAGGGGACACTGCCGTGCGTCGCCCGAAGGGAGTCGAGTGTCTTAGCGGCCTTCTCGGTGGGCTCAGAGAAGCCCCCGTCCGGCTTATGGGAGGTGCCCGCACCAGTAGGCTGCAAGCCTGTAGGCGTATCGGGGGCTGCAGCCTCCCTTTTGCCGGAGGGCACCCGGCGGGCTGTGCGAACGAGGCGGACAGCGCCTCCTCCAAAGCCATGGAGGCTGCCGTCGAGCGATCCCGGAGGATGTTACCTGCCAGCGGCTCCGGCGAGTCGCGGAGGAAACCTTCTCCTGGTGCCTTTCCTTGTCCCGCTTCTTGTGCCCTTCAGGGGAGGTCGACGCCTGCCGAAGTTTGTTCAACTCCTTCTCCATCACGGACATCATCTTCTTGAGGAGATGGGCTTCGAGGGACTGCTGTCGTCGTCTGCGGTTGGCCGCGTTGAAACGTAGGCAGTGCGGACACTTGTCAACTGTGTGGTCGGGGCCTAAACAGAAAAGGCAGAGGGAGTGACCGTCTTTGTGAGGCAGTTGGGCGCCGCACGAGTCTCACTTATTTTTTGAAGGGGACGACATATACCGACGTTCACCTGACGATAGAAAATGTAAAATACAATATTGAAAACTTTTTCGGAAAAAAACGACGAAGTAACAGGACTGAGCAATAAGAACTTAACCGCGAGGCGCTGCACGAGCTGACGGCGGGAAAGAACTGGAAGGTGGGCGTCCGGAACCGCCCCTTTATACTGACGTCGTATGATGCCGGTCAACTGACGTGGGGGCGGTCCCTCGCCAGGGACTGCTAGCTAGAAATTTTTCCGTGGGGTCCTGCAGCCGGCCGGCGTCAGTCCTATATGTAATTACCTACTGCAAGAGCCCTCTCGAAGTAAGATCTACCGATTCGACTAAACTGAACCAAAGTGCATTAGGGATCTCCGGAGCGACTTCACAGTAAGGCGGAGTAAAGAATCTGATGGTTACACTTCAGAGTACCACAGACAGAGGTTTGAAAACCGAGCTCGAGCTCAACGTTCTATTGCTTTGCATAGTTAACCCTTTACTCTCCGGAGCAGTTCAAGTGCTGGGGCTAACTGCATATAGTCAGAATACAGCAAGACCTCATGTCGTTTGAAAAATACAGAACTAATGTGAAATACAAACTGAACTGTTTCTAAATAATATGTTTCGTCAGAGTTGTCCTAATGGCGTCAGCTGCTCTTTAAGGGCTAAGAGCCTGGTATCATTAAAAAAAAGAAAATGGAATGTGCAGAAATTCAGATTTGGGGGGAAATTTGGGGTAACTCAAGCCCATTGCTGCCAACTGTGAATTATTCATTGGAACTCAGAAAATTACTTTAATATGACCAGCAGACAATCAAGACGCATGCACACGTATAATAAACATTAGAAAGAGATGGGGTATATGACAGAATGAGAAGGCAATGACTTCTTGGCTTTAAATATCACTCATTTAAACACCACAACACAGCAAGCATTACCAGATGCAAAGGACAGCTAAGGCTGAGAAATAAAACTTATTGGTACAAATTTTGGGAGCATGCATTGTACTTCTGTTAGGCACCATTACGGTACCTACACAACCCAAAAAACTAACAGTAATGCAGATTAATGTGGAAATCAGAACTCATCATTTCACAAATATCTTCCCTAACATCTATAATGATTACTAGCTCAAAAAAACATAATCAGAGGCATAAATCTATCATAGCGGACTGTCATGTCTAGCTTATAATGGTGCTGTTTATGTGCAGTCTACACAGCAGCAGTTCTTCAGTAAAAAATGGAAATTACGTACCTACCGTAATTCTTGATCTTCTTGGAAGAAGTCTCCACCACTCATTCACACTAATGGTATCTACGCTGGAGGTGCTAGGACCCAGTGGTAGCAAACTTTTCGAGAGGGTCGGTGCCAGAGATGGAGCCGCGAGGAAGTGGCAACGCGAGCCATGGCTCAAGCAGTAAAGACTGCCTCGGTGTTGACCCTCCAACCGCCTCAGTACCATTTTGTCCGAGGAGGTGCAGCGTAACTAACCTAGCGGTCTAACCTAACAAAATGGGACATAAGATAGTCCGAATGACTCGTCTAAGAAGGATCAACAATAGAGTTTTCACAGCCCAACCATTGAGAAAGTGAAGATCAACAACGGAGATGTGAGCTCGGGGGATGGCGGGATGGGCGTGTGAATGAGTGGTGGAGACTTCGTCCAAGAAGATCAAGAATTACGGTAGGTACGTAATTTCCATATCTTCCTGGACATAAAGTCTCCGCCACTCATTCACACTAATGGAAGAGTACCGAGCTAACAAACCTCCAAGACGGGCAGCAGGAGATACTAAGACCTCACATACTAGGACAGAAGTCCGTTAAGAATAATCCTACTAAACAACAGTTGTCGTCTGGCATGGACATCTAAAGCATAGTGCTTAATGAAAGTATGCACTGAGCTCCATGTAGCCGCATTGCAAATGTCTGCAATGGGCACGTTGCGGATTTCCGCCAGAGATGCCGCGACTGCTCTAGTAGAGTGAGCATACACTCTGCCTTGTGCCGTAGAATAGCAGTGGCGGAGGCATGCTACCAGCCACACTGAAATGCACCTAATAGTGACAAGTTGACCCAGCCGGGTCTCGCTGAAGGAAACAAACAGTTGTTGAGCCTTGCAAATTTCTTTTGTTCTATCCAGATAGGAATGCAGTGCTCGTTTAACATCCAAAGAATGCAGGATACGTTCCCCTTCATTCTGGAAGTTGGCAAAGTAGGTAGGACTAAAGGGTGGTTTAGATGAAATTCTGAGAGAACCTTGGGAAGAAACTTAGGGTGAGTCCTAAGAACTACTTTGTCCTTGTGAAACACAGTGTACGGGGGGGGGGGCTGTGACCAGAGCATGTATTTCAAAAACTCTACGGGCCGAAGTGATGGCCACCAGGAAGGCCGTTTTCCAAGTGAGGAAGTTCAACTCACAGGTAGCTGGAGGTTCGAAAGGTTTCCGAGTGAGCATGTCTAGCACAAGGTTAATGTCCCAGGCTGCGACTGAACGTCTGATAGGAGGTCTGGTATGCAGAATGCCCTTAAGAAACCTCTTAACCACAGTCAGCTGAGCCAGAGACAAGGAATGTACCGGCTCATGATAAGCTGAAATGGCACAGAGATGAACTCTGACAGTAGAGTACTGCAGACCTGAATCTGAGAGGTCTAACAGGTACTCCAAGATTTTATTTGGTGGGCAGGAAAAAGGGTTCGAAGAGGATTTTGTACACCAGAGAGAGAAACACTTCCATTTGGCTGTGTAGGTTTTTCTAGTGGCTGGTTTACAGGCAGCCAAGAGAATATCTGAAACCCTACGGGAAACATTGACCCTATTCACTTCTGTCTCTTCAGGAGCCAAGCGTGAAGGTGAAGCACCTTCAGATTGGGATGGACCACAGGCCCCTGGGTCTGAAGGTTCGTCTGAAGGGGAAGTGCCTTTGGCAGGGTTGCTGACAGACTGTTGAGCAGCGGGAACCATATCTGTTGAGGCCAGAAGGGAGCAATGAGAATAATTCTGTCTCCTTGAGACTCGAATTTGAGAAGCACCCTCTGAATTAGAGGAAGAGGAGGAAAGGCGTATAGAAAGCATTTTGTCCACTGCAGCCTGAACGCATCCTGACAGAAAATGCCAGGTTCTGGATTCCTGGAGCAGAAGAAAGGCAGTTTTGCAATGAGTGGGGATGCAAAAAGGCCCAGGTCTGGAGTTCCCCACTCTTTGAACAGTGACTGCGCGACGGTTGAGTCGAGAGACCACTCGTGAGGATTTGTCTCCGTTCTGCTGAGACGGTCTGCCAGTTCGTTCTGCATGCCTGGCAGGTAAACCGCACGGATTAGAGCCTTGTGCTCCAGGCACCATTCCCACACTCCTACAGCTTCCCTGCATAATGGGTAAGAGTGTGCACCGCCCTGTCTGTTGATGTAATACATCATTGCTTTGTTGTCCATTTGTAGGAGAATGTTCTTGTGACAGAGTATGTCCTTCAAGGCCCGGACAGCATAGAGGACGGCTCTCATTTCCAGGACATTTATGTGGAGTCAGGGCTTGTCCTGAGTCCATATACCTTGGGTGTGGAGCTTCTTGCAATAAGTTCCCCACCCCATTAGGGACGCGTCAGTGGTAATAGAGATCTGATGATCCAGAGGAGCAAAGGGATACCTTTCCAGAAGGTTGTTCTCCTGTGACCACCAGGTGAGTGACCTCTTTAGAGGTTCTGTCACCTTGATGGGTGAGTGGTTGGGGACCACTGAGTACTGAGCATCCACGGAGAGGTTCTAATGTGGAGACGAGCTAGAGGTACAGTGAACACCGAGGATGCCATGAGACCCAGCATTCACTGCATCGAGATAACTCGAACCGAGCTGTTTTCTCTGATGTACCGGGCCATCTGCAGGATATCGCTCCTTCTGTCTTCTGGAAGAAAAGCTTTCGCACAGGAGGTATCCAGAAAAGTTCCTATGAAAAGGAGTTTCTGGGAGGGCTGCAACTGCGATTTGTTGCGATCTAGCAGGACTCCCATGGATGTGAGGAAGTCTGAAGCTTTGGCTACAGTGTCCAGAGTTCCCTGCCTGGAAGGGCTTGATAGAAGCCAGTCGTCCAGGTATGGAAACACTTGAAATCAGATTTTCCTGAGATGTACTGCGAGAATTGCACAACACTTTGTAAAAACTTACAGCACCGAGTATAGCTCAAAGGGCAGGACTCTGAACTGATAATGTTGACACAGTGCTACAAACCTCAGGTATCTGTGATGCTTTGGGTGTATAAGAATGTGTTGGTAGGCATCCTGCATGTCCAGGGAGGCTAGTCAATCATGTTGATGAATCAAAGCTAGAAGGGTACCTAGAGATATCATCTTGAACTTTTCCTTGTGAAGGAATTTGTTTAACTTTCTGAGATCCAAAATGGGGTGCATGCCTCCAGTTTTCTTTGGAACTAGAAAGTAATGGGAGTAGAAACCTGTGTTTCGTTGGTCTGGCGGAACTACTTCTACTGCCCTGTTGTTCACAAGGCCTTGCATCTCGGAAGCAAGAAGGTTTGACTGTACTGCCGACAGTCTGGGCAGTGGTTTGGGGGGGATGATCCGTTGGGGGGGGGGTCCTGAAAGACTTAGCAAATACCCCTCGCGGATTATCCGGAGGACCCATTTGTCTGATATTATAGACTTCCACCGGTCGTAGAACTGAGTCACACATCCTCCCACTGCTGAAGAAGCGTCTCCCTCAGGCAGCTGAGGTGGGACCTGGGCAGAGAACTCAGAAGCTGGCACTGGGCGCTTTGGGGGCTTGTGCCTTCTGCTGCATTTTCTTTTGTGGCTGTGGGGTGTGGCTTTTGTTAAAGGCCCCCCTGCCTTTGTCCCGAAAGGACTTACGGTTATGAAATTGACGTTTATTAGCACCCCCCCCCCGAGAGGGGGCGGGTGTGGGTCAAGCTATCTTAATGGCTGACCTAGTTTCTGTGTGTGGCTTCAGAGCTTGTTCCACCTGGGGTCGAACAGATACATACCGTCGAAGGGTAAGGCCATGACCTGCTGCTGGGCATCATTCGTGAAGCCCGAAGTACGTAGCCAGAAGTGGCGACTGTTACAAATGCCTGCCGCTGCTCGAGAGGCAGTATCGAAAGCGTCCATTGCAGCTTTAACCTGTTGGTTATTGAACTCGATGCCCCTGGTTATGGTGTGAAGTAGCTCTGAATTAGTTTCCAACTCAGGCAGAGCTTCTACCATTTGCTTGAGCGAATGCCAAAGGACCTAATCATATTGAGAAAAATAGCCCTGGTAGCTGGCAATATGCATACCCAGGGTGGAGGCAGCAAAGACTCTCTTACCTAAGGTGTCTATCTTACAAGATTCTTTATTGATAGGACGGCCTTGTCATTCTCTGCTATGACTACAATGGGATCAGCAAAAAGCTTGTGAGGCCAATATGGGTTGATCCTTGGGAGCGGCATACTTCCTATCTATGGACTTACCCACGGAAGGGATGAGAGCAGGATTGTTCCATACCATCTAAGAAAGTGTCTCAAAAGATGGTTGTACCGGAGTTAAATCCATAGGGATCTCTGGGATATGTAGGTACTGGAGTCTTAAAAGCTTCCCAGGATCGATTTCTGTAGTCTGTAGAGAAAGAGTGGAATTTAAATTTTTCAGCAAAGACTTAAAGGAAAGGTCTTCGACCACAAGCTCTGCAGCAGGATTAACTTCTGCTCCTTCAACATCATCACCCAGACGAAGATCTGGGTCAGGCTCAAAATCATCTCCTGACAGTCCAAGGGGGGACTATATGGACAGGAAAGGAGTGAAAATCAGAATGGAAATTAGAAGTGGAAAGAATCGGGAGTCAAAAAGCCCTGGAGGCTGGACAGTGCCACACCAAGCATCGGCGACGATGAAGAACACGGCGTCGAACCCAAGGAAGTCAGTGCCATCAGAAGCAGCCCAGCACACGGTGCCGACAGAGCCCCCCGGTGCTGCAGTCGGCACAGACAGAGCCCTTGGCACCACAGACGGCTCCAAGAGTGTCCCAAGGTTCTGAAAACTGTGATTTGAAGGAAAAGGAGGAAAATTAACAGGAGATAGAGGGATTGGTGTGGGCCCCTGCGCCGCAGCCATGTGAGGGGGGTAAAACACCTGAGCACGGAGTCCACAGTACCGAAGAAGGTGCTGCGCGACCAGGAAGGTCCAACTGCTCTACCTGGTCTCTCGAGCGGCCCGAAGGCCCCGGAGTGACCAGGTCAGGCAGCTGGACCAACCTCTGAGCCCACTGCTCCATAATAGTAGCCCACTGGTGAAAC
This sequence comes from Neoceratodus forsteri, assembly GCA_016271365.2. Taxonomy (NCBI): domain Eukaryota; kingdom Metazoa; phylum Chordata; order Ceratodontiformes; family Ceratodontidae; genus Neoceratodus; species Neoceratodus forsteri. The sequence goes on from CM057451.1 coordinate 1,071,805,236, forward strand.
TGCTCATCGGAGACCCGTCCCAATAGGCAGGACGGGCTCCGATGTCGAAGAGGTAGGGCACCTGAGCCAGAAGCCGGCGGCTCTGAGAGGGGAGACCAGTGCCTAGCCCCAATGACCGACCGTCGACACGCAGACATACCAGAAGGCGACCTCGAGTGATGCCTTCTCTTTCTTGACTTGTGCGCCAAAGAACTCGAGGCCGAACGGTGCTGCGAATGGGACAGATTTCCTTTTATGCTTTGAGAGGACGCCCATCTCCTGAGCATTGGACCATCCATTGTCAGAACCACTCTCCGGGAGGCGGGCGGACCAGACCCAGCCCGCTGACCAAACAGTTTACACGAAGTTTCCCTACCGTCACCTGACCTGCTCATAGTCGACTCTGTCAATGGAGGGCTGAAGACTTCTTTATTAATCAATAAATTTAATTAAAACCTACTCGGTACTTCAAAGATAAATTACAAAACAAACTGAAAACTATGCTGCTGGTTTGAAGTTTGACTCCTGTCGGGCGAGCGACGTCGTCAATGAAGTGCACTCGACAGCGGGAAAAAAGGAACTGAAGCAGTTGGAGGGTCAACACCGAGGTAGTCTTTACTGCACGAGCCCTGGCTTGAGGTGCCGCTTCCTCGCGGCTCCATCTCTGGTGCCGACCCTCTGGAAAAGTTTGCTCCCGCTGGGTCCTAGTGCCTCCGGCGTAGATCCCATTAGTATGACTGAGTGGTGGAGACTTTATGTCCAGGAAGATTATCATATTTCCCCCACTGCCACAGAAAGGCAATTAAGAAAGACCATTTGGTCAAAAGCAGGACAGAGAAGAATTTTGCTACATTCAGGTGACTGGCAGGAAGTGCTAGTCATTAATGCATCAGATTCACACTCCACTCTTTAAAGCTTTTACGATGTTTGGTCAAATGAAAATACATGGGTTATGCATAGTGGTAAAAACGACTAGGTTTATGTTAGTTCCTACAGAAAGGAAGACTTGTGGCTACAAAGTGTAGCCAAAAGAATTTACTCGTGGCTGTAGTTCACATTTTTATACCCCCCCCCCAACAAATCTACCTCTGATCCCCCTTCATAAATTCAGTCTGTTGCTTGCTCCACTGAACTGCATCTCCCAATTTGATATTAAGATACAGAATTACCGTTCCATGAAATTTGTAAGTTATGGTTCTTGACATCTGCTGCCATACAAGACAGTGCCAGTAGATTCATGCGGCACATTAGGAAACCGCTGTCTTCATTAGTTCATTTATTTTAACTCTAAATGAACCAAGCTTATTTCATGACATCGGATGTATATTAAAATAGTGGAACATTAGGATTTATTATTAATCGTGCTGCATTACTCTGTACCTCAAATTTCCCAAATGCCCCTTCTAGTCCTCCTCCTTTTCAAGTCTGTTCTTTCTTGTTCGGTATATATGTATACAGCGAGAACAAGATACTAAACATTTAAAGATATGTGTTTACTAGAAAAGCAAATTAAGCATTGTACTTCTAATGACCTGGGGCCCTATTTTCCAAAAGGTATCTCCTATTTTGTGCCTACAGCAACAACATTTTCTAAACAGGGCCTATGGTCATTGCAAGACATGGAAAAAAACTCTGTAAATTAGTCAGCTGACAGGCGTTACCAGTCAACACAACTAGCCAATACCACAGCAGCTCTAGTATTTCAGAGCTAGATCAAAACTAAGATTGGACTACTCATACTAGGCCAGGGCATGGAATTTTAGAGTACTGATTTACATACTGGTCAGTATACAAAACCGTTGCTGAAATTCTGAAACAGGATATAGTATTTGCATTTATACCAAATTCATCCAAAGACTAAAACAAAATTGTTTTCCTTAAGAATTCTAAATTGGGTTCACTTTGTTTCTGCAGAATGTCTATATGATACCAGCAGGCTACTTCATCCTCTTGCCAAGTATAAAGCAATCCATTGGGTAAATGAACTGTCAGTGAATCCATTTGGTTTTGCACACTGTAGTAAGTGGGCATGACTGCATTACATGTTTGCTTAAAAAAAAACAAAAAAAACAACAGCCTGGTCTAATATACACTAAACACATATTGAGCTATGGGTTAGGGATGACTAGCAAGGCCTTATTGTTGTCTACAAACTAAAAACACTGCACAAATACTGATTAAAAACAGACTTACTCAAAGTCATACTCAAACATGCCAGACGGGCTGAGGAGTAGCATTTGGAGGAAAGAAAGCAATAAAAATTAATATACTAATGATTGCATTCATCTTGTTTATTAGGTGCCTTGCTTACATGCTCTTTGAATAGAAAGCTGTTAAGAGACCTGTTCAACAAAAATCGAGACCAGTTGTATTTTACAGTCAAAAAGGTACACAGACATAAGTTAAACTTAGACGACTGATATCTTCAAATGAACAGGTGTGTCAGTTTTAAACAACTCTGATGCTGGAAAATGAACAGGTGTGCCAGTTTTAAACAACTCTGATGCTGAAAAATGAACAGGTGTGCCAGTTTTAAACAACTCTGATGCTGGAAAATGAACAGGTGTGCCAGTTTTAAACAACTCTAAAGCTGTAATGCTTAATAACCTTTTTAATTAGCAATCTGAATAAGTAACAAGTCTGTTAATCAACTAATGAAAAACAATTCTCAGACTTAACGTAATTTCTGTTTCTGTTAGCTCCAACATTGTCAATGGGAACAGTTGACAATATGGGAAATCTGCACCCTGACCAAAGGCTCACTGGTACAGCTACGACTTTAAGAGCCATGCCTAGCAACACAGAATGCTGGAGTCCCGAATGCTCCACTGTTTCATTTCAGGCAATCCACAAAATTGCTGTGCAGTAAGGTATGGACATTAAGAACACCCCCAACTATCAACATAAATCACTTGCACTAATATGGCATGATAAATAAGGGAAAAGATTTTCATAGAACCCTGCTGGAAAAGTCAGAATGCGCTATTATGTTCCCTGTAATATGAAGATTATGGTCCAGGTCATCTGTCTTTTCCACAACTAAATGCGAGTAGGGGGTTGAACTTTCATCAGAACGTAGTGGTGTGAGTCATACTGCTGTAAATCTGTTTCCAGCTGGAAGGAGAGCTGTGTGATTCTACAGATCAACCAGATATTATTAAATGAAATGCCCATCATACAGGGGTTGAAATGAACTTTTTCAGCCACTAGCCAGCAGGGCTAGTGACTGAACAAAGCCACCAGCCCCAACAGAATTTTCACTGGCCCAGCACAATGATGACCAGAATTTTTGTTCCAAAAAAAAAAGAGAAATTTTTTTATTGCAGTTGTTAACAATAAGTATTAAACTTTTAATGTAAAGAAAGTGTTTTGCTGTCTTTTGTTTACTGGCAAGGGATTTCAACAAGAACATTAAACAAGTCCGTTTAAAGGAGAAAGTAAAGGGCAGTACAAACAACCAGAAGAGACAGCCAAGACCCAGACCCAGCAGGGGAGGGGTGTTGGGGGGAGGGCAACATCAGCCAGAAAAGGGCAACTGTGATACAGCTAGAAGTGAACAGCACATACATAACTAGGATGCAGCAACATAACAGACCCAGCCAGGATAAGGCAGCACAGACCCAGCCAGTAGGGGCAAACACCAAGAAGCAGTAAAAGGCATACCCAGTGAGGAAGAACACATTTCAAACTAGCAAGGGCATACAGACACAGTCAGCAGCACAAAGCGGGGGCAACATCTGTCAGGAAAAAGCGCACTACTGACACAGTAAGCAGAGTGACAGGATTGAATAATGTCCTCAGGGCATGAAATTCGTAAAAAAAAGTACATGCCCACTGGGGCATGTAAGCAGCACAAGTACATGCCCAGGAAACTTTTTACATGCCACCCATTTTTTTTTTTTTTTTTTTTTTACCAATGAGACCAAGTTGTCTATTCAGTGCTTTGGTTGTACGTCAAGTAACTACCTGACTATATTAACAAAATGCTCGCTGCTTAATAACAGGCAGGCTAGTCGAAAGTTGAATGGTTTGTCGGCTTGTAAATAATAAATATGAAGAAATTAAACAGTCTCTGTGTGATTTTATTTCAGTGCCACTACCCGTGCATGACCCAACAAGCACCGATTGCAAATGACTAGTGTTTTTTTTTTATTTGAGGACAATTCAGTATGCAGTGTAGTGTAGACTAATACAGCAGTCCCAAAGAAAGGGTTTTTATTTGTTTTCCCTTCTATCTAGCCACTCCCTGGCTAGTGCCCTCAGACCTCAATAGTCCTTAAGACGAGAGGACAGACCGTCCACAGCACACAAAGGTGACAAAGTGTAATTTATTTTTAAGAGGAGATGACAACACTCAGTCACCCCACAAATACAACACACAAAGTGACGGGGCTTTTTAATTTTTTTTCTCTCATGTCCTGCCTAGCCACTACCCTCTGTGGTGCCCTCCTTCAATCCTCAAGAGGACAAATCAGTAGGCCCTTCACTAGTCCTTAAGAGGGCAGGAGGACAATCAGTCGACCCAAAAGCTCCACAACACACAAAGGTGACAAATCCTTTTTAATTTTGATTTTAGGTTGTCCAAATTAAATGCTAAAAATCTGGACTCAGAGTTCACTTAGATTTAAGGTAGTACAGAACAGGCATAGACAGTACCTCTTTATGGCTTCAAAGAAAGAGCCTTTTTATATTTATAGTTTAGGTAGTGCAAAAGTTCCACAACAGAGTTGCTTTTTCAAAAGCAATAGGGTCACACACTCACAGGATCAGATTTTAGGTAGGCTACACAAATTTGCTTTTGCATAAAACTTTTTAATAAGTTTTTTTTAGGTATCTAACCCCTTATTCTTAACAGCCAAGCTGACTCCCTCAGCTCCATGTAGTTCTTAATTTAGATGTTCAGCAGCAGTTTTTGTCACAGGCTTCTAATTTCCTCACCAAGTTGTGAAGAGATCTTCCCAGGTGGTCTTACTCTCCCCTCCCCTATCACTTGCAGCAGGGCAAGCACTTGTAAATTGTTTGATTTGGGCCCTGCTCAAAAATTAAGAATAGCTGTTTTTTTTAGTTCTTAAAAGAGCTTTTCTTGTTTTTTAATTTACTTCAGTCCTTTGTGACTTAGAGTCCATCCCTTCGTGCTCCCCTCAACTCCCCCCCCCCCATCACTTCAAACTTTTTAGTCTCTCACTGGATTTAGAATAGCTCTTAAGAGATTTTTTTTTGTTTGTTATTTTAGAATAGGTACCTGGTTGATGATCGCCAAATGGGGACGTCCATCCAAGCTGTAAGCGCGCCACTCACGACTTGCTTCACCAACAGAAAATTATAGAGTGGCGCGCTTTACAGGAATCGCATGACACACTGTGCTAGGGGGGCGGGCGAACTGTGCAAAGACTGTCCCAGAATGGTGTCAGTTTCCTGCAGCCCGCCTCCACCAGCTATGGTCCGACCCCTCGCTTGAGCAGCTGGCTGATAGATGTGCCTGTCAAATGAGGAGGATGACCATCAGCCCATTCTTTCCCTCAACTCAGCTGATATGTGTAATGTAAGGGCTTCTATTGTGACCAGCTTGCTCAACGCTCCTCCACCCGCCCAAAGAAAAATGACGCTTCCACCTTGCGCCTCTCCAGCGACCCTCCCCTCCATGACAGCTGCTGGTGAGTAAAAAAAAAAAAAAAAAGTTCGCATGCTGACGCATTGTTCAGCATGCAACAGGAAAAATAAGGGACTCTGAAAGATACCTTAGGTGCCCCACAGGGCAGGTATTAAACTGCAGTAGGTGTCCTGTGACAAAAGTGCCTGCTCTGGGGCACCTAAGGTATAGGAATTTCGCACCCTGAATGTCCTGCCCCATTTGTTATGCAGAAAGAGTTTAAACGCAAGGGTCTGTTCTATCTTCTCCTTTTCTGACTCTTCGTTGTCTGGTTGCTCAACTAAATTTTCTTGTGAGACCTAGGAACTGATCACTCCCGACAGTTTTGCGATTCTCTGCCTTCCCTTGCTATTTCTGTCTTTTCTTCCCCCTTGCATATCTGTGGGTATAAAAATATATGTGAATCTTTATGTGGAAATGTCATGAATACTGGGATCCCTTTGTTTAAAATGGTATATAGTTTTACTGTTGAAATTATTACAAAACGCTATTTGGAACTCAGGGGGTTAACCAGAGATGCAATTTTAAAACCCTTTGCAGAGTTGTCAACAATAGGTCAGCTCTGGGACACCATGTACTGTTTTGCTGCGCCTGCAAGGAATGAAACTGACAAGAACATTCAGTAAACTGACAAGAACATTCTGAGAGAAGCAGGATGTCAACGAGGTAAAGACTTGTTATAAAAAGAGCAGCAATGCTTTTGCTAGCGAGATAAGGAGAATGAGAGACTGAAACTTGGAATTAAGAGATACCATCAGAAGAAGGACTTAGTTTTATAGGTTTTTACTGCCTTTTTAAATAGTTATACTGAATAATTTTTATTTTTTATTTTGCTGTTATTGAGAAAAATAAAATGCTATTTGTGAATTTTAAAACCGCTCCCGGTTTTCCTATGCTTTCTGACCTGTGCCTCCACGACAGATGGTGCCAGAAACACAGGTTACTCACCTGTAACAGTAGTTCTAGGAGTGGTATATGTTGTTTCTCAACACTTGTTGGCATGTCCCTTTCCCTTTAAATCTTGTCAGATGGTCTAAAAGCTGGCTTCTTCCACCCACCCGGGTGGTTTATGCCTCAGCTCCGTCCCATAATGCCAGATCTTTCCTAGTGGAAGCAGAGGTTGTGCGCTAAAGCCAGGTGGATTAGTGTGGATGAACAACATATACCACTCCTAGAACTACTGTTACATGTGAGTAACCTGTGTTTCTAGGGATGTGGATATGTTGTTCTTATCCACACTTGTTGGCAGACTCCTAGTAGTTCTCTGGGAGGAGGAGGGCAAGGCGCACACTCCCTACTTAGGTAACAGAGATTGGAGAACTGAGGCCCCAAAACCAGCATCACAGGACCCCCCCCCCCCCGGGGGAGGAAATGGACAAGGAAATGACAGACAGTATACTCAGAACGGCAGATAAAGGGGAGATATTGCTGATGGGTGATCTGAATATGCCAGATGTTAACTGGAGTGCAGCTGCAGCAGCCACTTCTAAGAGTGGGGTTATTCTAGATGCCTTAGACAACTAGTATTAGAACCCACTCGAGAGTGAGCAATCTTAGACCTGGTTCTCTCAAATGGAGATAGAGAGAGGATCACAGATGTAGAAGTGGGTAGCCATCTGGGAACTAGTGACCATTGAACAGTATGGTTCACAATAAACACAGCAATAGAGTCAAGCCATACAAAGGCAAAAGTACTGGACTTCAGCAGGGCTGACTTTGCCAAAATGGGTGAGCGCCCTAAGAATGCACTAGCAAATGGGCAGGAAGGAGGGGTGGAAGAACAATGGGGAATATAAAACTGCCATCACAGAGGTAACAAGCCTTTTTGTGTGAAGCAAAAAAAAAACGATGTAAGAAACCACTATGGTTCTCAAAGGAGGCGGCAGTGAAGGTTCAAGAGAAAAGAAAGCATTCAGAAAGTGCAAGGAATCACAGAAGAAGCAGGACAGAGAATTGTATCAGTTAAAGCAAAGGAAGCTGGAAAGGCAGTCAGAACAGCAAAGGCCCAAACCGAGGAAAAGATAGCCAACTCAGTTAAAAAGGGGGATAAAAACTTTTTTAGGTATATCAGGGAGCGAAGGAAGACTAAGGGAGGGATAGTGAGGCTTAATAAAGGGAAGGGGGTGGGCAGAGGGTGACAGTGAAAAGGCAGAGATACTAAACAAATATTTTTGCTCAGTATTTACAAATGAAGAGGGGTAGGTACCTAAAACAAACAAACAGAAACACTCTGGAAACAGAAGTTGATACCAGCCCATTTACAGAAGAAAGGGTTCTGAAAGAACTCTTAAAACTGAAGGTGGACAAAGCAATGGGGCCTGACGGGATTCATCCCAGAATTCTAAAAGAACTAAGGGTAGAACTAGTGACACCACTGACTACCCTCTTTAACAAATCATGGGAGGATGGGGTGGTACTTGAGGACTGGAAGAGGACAGATGTGATTCCCCTTCACAAAAGTGGGAGCAGGGCAGAAGCAGGAAACTACAGACCTGTTAGTTTAACCTCAGTGATAGGGAAAATGATGGAATCACTTCTGAAGGAAAGAACTGTCGAGTACCTAAAGGCCAGAGGAGCACAGGACCCAAGGCAGCATGGATTCACAGTGGGAAGGTCATGCCAGACAAATCTAATAGATTTCTTTGACTGGGTGACCAAAGTAGTAGATCAGGAGGGGCTGTGGACATGGCCTACCTAGACTTTAGCAAGGCATTTGACTCAGTCCCACACAAAGATTAATATACAAGTTAGCCAGCCTGGGAGTGGGTCCCAAGATGATAGCCTGGGTAAAGAACTGGCTGGAGAATAGGACACAGAGGGTAATAGCAAATGGAGTCCACTCTGAAGAAAGGGGTTACTAGTGGGTACCGCAGGGTTCAGTATTAGGACGGTCTCTTAATGTCTTTATAAGTGACATTGCAGAGGACTGAAGAAAAGAATGTCTCTTTGCAGATGACACAAAGATCTGCAACAGAGTTGATGCACAAGGTGGGGTGGAAAGGATGAGAAGGGACTTGGCAAGGTTAGAGGAATGGTCAAATGTATGGCAGCTTAGATTCAATGCTAAGAAGTGCAAGGTAATGTACCTGGGAAACGAAAACCCAGGGGAAGAATACACAATGGGGGGTGAGATATTAACAACAACAAAAATAGAAAGGGACCTGGGGGTAGTCATATCAGATGACTTAAAGGTGGACAAGCAATGTGAGAGGGCAGTAAGGAGGGCTGGGGGGATACTGGGATGAATAGGGAGAGGCATCACCAGTAGAAAACAGGAAGTTGTTATCCCTCTGTACAGACAGCTGGCGAGACCCCATCTGGAGTACTGTGTGCAGTTCTGGAGACCCAGTCTCCCAAAGACATAGACAAATGGAAGTTGTCAAGAAGGGCAACTAAAATGGTGCAGGGTCTGCACCAGAATACATATGAAGAGAGACTAAAGGAGCTTAATAGGTATAGCCTCGAGGAAAGGAGGGAGAGGGGGAACATGATGGAAACTTTCAAGTACTTCAAGGGAATCAACAAAGTCCAAGAGGGTAGCATCTTTCAAAAAAAGAGGTGTGCAAGAACAAGGGGACACAATTCGAAGATGGGGCGGCTCAGAAGTAATGTAAAGAAGTATTTTTTCACAGAGAGGGTTGTGGATGCATGGAACGGCCTTCTGGAGGAGGTTGTGGAGTCAAAAACAGTAGCTGAATTCAAGCATGCATGGGACAGTCATAAGGTAATTCTAGGGGTTGGGGGTAGAAAGAAGTAGGCTGCTGGTTAACTAGGATCTGCAGCTTATCCATTAGGTAGGGAAATGGGCAGACTGGGTGGGCCAAGCGGTCCTTATCTGAAGTCAAATTCTATGTTTCTATGTACCACAGACAGAGACTGAACCGACTATGCCGGAAACTTTTTCGGTTATAAACCAACGAAAAAACAACACTTAAACCGACTTTCGAACCGAGCTGCAGAAGAAATCTCCGGGGCGACTGTTCAGTGAGGCGGAGCAAAGAATCTGACGGTTAGCTTTCAAAGGGAAACAGACAAAGACATCAATCAAGTTCGAGCTCAGCATTCTATGCTCTGCATAGAAAGGTTAACCCTTTGTTTTCCGGGGCAGTTTAAAGGCTGGGGCTAACTGCACTTGTCAGAATACAGCAAGACTTCAAGTTGTTTGAAACATTTTTAGGGTTAAAAAGACTCAAGTCGTAACCCCAAAAAGAATCCAAGTAGGTAGTGATACAAAAACAATATCTTCTTTAATAACCATAAAGACCTCAAGCTAAAGAAGAGGTAACCAAGGTACACCTCTGGGGAGCAGCACTGCGCCTGCCAGACCACATCCCAAAACAACTAGGTTCCAGGAGGGGAGGCAGGTCAGAATACAGCAAGACTTCATTAGAAGAAACATTACTATGGTGAGTAATTGTTTCTTCAAATAACATGAAGTCTTGCTGTATTCTGACTATATGCAGACTATCAAGTAGTACCCCACTGGAGGAGGGAGTTACTGAACCTATTTTGGGAACAAGTTCTGCAGCACTGCTGTGCCAAACCTAGCATCACTTCTTGACTGGATGTCAAGAGAGTAATGACTGGTAAATGTGTGAACAGTTTTCCAGGTGGCTGCTTTACAGATTTCCACAAAGGGTACGTCTCTAGCTGCTGCAACTGAAGCAGCTGTACCTCTGGTGGAGTGAGCCCTCAGGCCTGAGGGTGGCTCTTTCCCCAACTTTGAATAGCAGAACTGGATGCAAGAGACGATCCACCTGGCAACAGTTCTCTTAGTAGCAGGTTTACCTTTCCCACTTCTCCATGAGTGAGAAACAGCTGTGAACGGTCATCTCTATGGGCCTTAGTGTGTTTTACATAATAACTAAGGGCCCTCTTTACATCAAGACTGTGTAGTCTTCTCTCCCCAGAGGAAGAATGGTGAGTGAAAAATACAGGCAATGACATAGAATGATTCAAATGAACGTCTGATACCACCTTGAGAAGTAACTTTCTGTTTGTTCGAAGGACCACTTTATCCCTGTGAAATGAAATTAAATCAGATTTCACTGATAAGGCCTGTAATTCACTGATTCTCCTGGCAGAAGTAATGGCTACCAGGAAGAAAAAATTACTCACCTTAGTAATTGCTTTTCTTCTCATGGAGTCTTGCTATATTATGACTAATGCAGTTAGCCACTGCACTTGAACTGCCCCGGAGAGGAAAGAGTTAACTCCATTTGAAACTGCCCAGATAGAGCTTTGGCATAAGCGCTCTCGCGCTGTAGAACTCCAGACTCCCTGGAGTTAACTCTTTCCTCTCCGGGGCAGTTCAAGTGCAGTGGCTAACTGCATTAGTCATAATATAGCAAGACTTCATGGTGTTTGAATACAGTTTTCCAGTACTTCAGCTCAGCTGAAAATAATGGTTCAAAGGGGGTTGCATAAGCTGCGCAATACAGATATTCAGGTCCCAAACAGGAGTAGGCTCCCTAAAAGGAGGATTAATATGAACCAGACCTTGAAAAAATTCTTGAAAACTGGATGAGAGGCTAGGGAAGAGCCCTTCCCAGCTGAAAGGAAAGCAGAGATAGTTGCCAGATTTACCTTGAGAGTAGTAGGCCTGAGGTCTAAACTGTTAAGATGCACTAAATAATCCAAAGTAGTGGCAAAATCAGCTGAATCTGGCTGAATATGTTTCTGAGAACACCAGAAACCAAATATCTTCCATTTGGAATTGTACGTTTTTCTAGTAGAAGGTTTTCTACTAACCTTAAGAATGTCCAAGACTGATTGGGAAAGTTGCAGGCTTGCATATTCTAGCTCTTCAAGAGCCAGGCTTTGAGTCTGAGAGTCTGAAAGTTGGGATACAGTATCCTCCCCTGCAAAGAGGTGAAGAGATTGTACTGTCTGGGAAGACACAGTGGTATTGTCACTGACACCGACAATAAGGGGTACCAAGGCTGTCTGGCCCAGTCTGGAGCCACCAGAATCACTTCGCAAGGCTGAGATCTGATCTTGATCAGGGCTCTGAATAGCAGAGGAAAAGGAGGTAAAGCATACAGAAACCTGCTTGTCCAATTCAACAGGAGAGCATCCTGGGAGACAGATCCCAGAAGAGGGGGTCTGCAGCAAAACAGAGTAAGTTGGTGATTGTCCAGGGCTGCAAAGAGATCTCTGGAGTGCCTCACCTCTTGAAAATGACAAAGAATCAGAGGATTCAGGGCCCATTCGTGATGACCTTGAGAAATCCTGCTAAGAGCATCTGCTAGTATATTGTCCTTCCCTGGGAGATGCACAGCTATCCAGGAAACCTGAAGAGAATGAGCTAGAGACCATATTTTCATGGCATCTGTTTACAAGGCCGAGGACCGAGTGCCTCCCTGCTTGTTGATGTATCACATAGTTGTGATATTGTCAGTCCTGATCAGCACCACTTTCCCCTGAATAGTGTTTGAGAATCTCTGAAGTGCTAGAAAGACAGCTCTGAGTTAGAGAAGATTTATGTGCAAAAGAGACTCCTGATGAGACCAGGTTCCCTGAGCAGTAAGCTGATCCAGATGGGCTCCCATCCCAGTAGAGAGGCATCTGTGGTGAGAATCAGTGAAGGAGCCTGATTGAGGAAGGGGACACCTTGTCTTAGACTGTCCTCTTCCAGCCACCAATGGAGAGCCTGAACCAGAGTTTGAGACACTGGAACCAAATTGGAGAGAGGGTCTTTTTTCTGAGACCAGTAAGATCTTAGATGAAACTGAATATATCTCATTTGAAATCTTGACCCTTGCACCACGGCAATGGAAGCTGCCATGTGACCTAGCAACTGAAGGAAGTGTCTGGCTGGCCAAGACACTAGAAGATGAACAGAGGAAACCAGAATGATAAGGGATTGTACCCTTGACAGAGGGAGGAATGCCCTTGCCTGGACAGTGTCTAGTTCCGCCCCTATAAAAGTGAGAAGCTGGGCTGGTACCAGAACAGACTTCTCTAGGCTCAGAATGAATCCTAAGGAGTCTAGAAGCTTTTGAGTGACCTCTAGAGCTGACTTGACTTGGTCTGAGGACTGCCCCACTATGAACCAGTTGTCCAGATATGGAAACAGCAGGATACCCTGTCTCCTCGGAAAGGCCACCACTATTGCTAGACACTAGGTGAACACCCTTGGAGCAGATGTTAGACCGAAAGGCACTGCTCTGAACTGGTAATGACCTGAGGGCAACTCGAACCTGAGATACTTTCTATGGGAATGTCTGATACATATGTGGAAATAAGCATCCTTGAGATCCAGGGGAGGCTAGCCAGTCTCCTGGTCTCAGAGAGGGAAGAATTATTCCCAGAGTCACCATTTTGAACTTTGGCTTTAGTATATATTTGTTCAGGTATCTTAGATCTAGGATAGGTCGCCACTCCCCTGTCTTTTTTGGGGTAAGGAAGTATCTGGAATACAGTCCTTTTCCCCTGTAACAAAGAGGTACTTTCTCTTTGTCTACTGCTTGAAGAAGCAGTACAGAGGAGATTTCTGCCTCTAAGGCCTTTGTCTCCAAGGGAGAGGGAGGACTGAAAGACTTTGCTCTCACTTTTGGGAACCTTTTGAAACTGAGAGCAAGTCCCTGGCTCACTACTTCCAGGACCCATTTGTCTGAAGCAATAGACTTCCAGGCCTGGAAGCAGTGAGGCAGCCTGCCCCCTACTGGAACTGGGGAGGCGACCCTGACAGGGTGTCTGCTTGGCAGGGGGCTTAGACTGAGTGGATAATGGGGTCCTGGTCATCCTTTGTCTGCCTCTTCCCCTAAAGAACCCCCTCTGCTGGAAAGAAGAGGAGGCCTGGGCTTGGTAAAAAGGCCTGTGAAAAGGCCTGCCCCTGCCAGCCCTAAATTGCTGCTTCTGAGGAGTGGTCTGCTTTTCTTTGGCTTCAGCACTCCTGTAGTTGGTCCTGTACTCGTCCATCTTCTTCATGTAAGCCTCTGTTTGCTCCCCCAAACAGAGAATTACCAGTTACAGGAAAATCCATAGTCTTAAGTCTGGGTATCCTGTGACAGACTGGTACATCTAAGCCAAGCAAATCTCCTCATGGAGACGGATGTAGCCATGACCCTGGAATGCACATAATTCGAGTCCACAGCAGCATGGAACTGCACTCTGGATGCCGCAATACCATCTGAAGCCACCTGCCCCGGCTCCTTAGCCAGCTGGGAAGGGGCATTCTTAGCCAGCTCCAGAACCATATCACACATATATTTCTGATATCTGGCTATATATGGCATGTAATTTGCTTGCCTGAATCCCAAAGAGGATGCCAAGTACTGTTTTTTTGCCATGGCATCCACTTTCCTGGAATCTTTACCTGGGGGTGAGATGCTAGGGGAATGTTAGCCTTGTCACGGGCTGCAGCTTGCACTACCCCAACATGGCTAAAATGATTGGTGAGGAATTCTATCCCAGGATCCGACAAGGCATACCTCCTGTCCATTCTTTTATCCACAGGAGGTATGGATGTTGGAAACTGCATAATTTTTTGTGTCATTTTCCACAGGGATTTGTGTAAAGGGATAGACACACTCTTCGACTCTGGGACATCCATCAATTCAACACAGTCAGGTTCCTCCTGATCCTGTTCAGCCTCTTCAGATGGAAGCTAAAGATTATCAGACACTTTCTTGTAAAACAAGAAATGGGAGGGGGACTCAGAAAGCCTAGGAGGAGAAATATTGGAAGGCCTGTCTGGGGAGATGTCAGGCTCTACTGGCTCATCTAGGACTTCAAATTCTTCTTCTTCTTCATATTCTTCTTCTCCTTCCCAATCGTCTTCATAGAATGCTTCAGGTTCAATTTCAGAAGTAACTATTTCTGACCGAACTGATCATCTTTGAGTCGGTGTCGGTTCGTTTGGAACCGGGTAAAGCGACTCAACTATAGAAATCAGTTTCACAATCTCTTCAGCAGTCGGAATATGGGAACCGTGATCTGAACCAGCTGACTTGCATTTCTTTTTAGATGGAACAGACTCCGCGGAGTTGGCTCTCCTTCTGCCCAAGGAGGTATCACCCCGGTCAGTAAGCACCACTTCAGGTTCGGTCGGAACCGAACCGGGCTGGCCATCCGGATCAGCACACTTCTCGGCCTCCTTTTCCTTCAGCCTTCTTAACCGATTTTCCAAAGTGGCTTTGGAAAAGTTTTTAAATATTTGGCAGTCCTTCTTTGAGGTGGTCAAACCCCAGACAATTAACACAGATAAGGAAGGATCAGCCTTAGCAAAGGCCTCCCCACACTCGGTGCAGTGCTGAAATCCAGTGGGACAACTTTTCTTTTTGGGTTTCTCAGACATGACAGATTCATAAAAGTTACCCTTAACAGCATTTAACCAACGCAACTACACACCTATCGGTTCCAACCGTGTCATGGGTCAGTTAAAAAAAAAATGAAGAAAGCTGTCGTTCTTTTTTAGGAACCAATAAATACCGGAAATCACAACAGTAAATGAACAAATTACAAAAATTAAATAAAACAGAATTTGTTTCAGTTCCCAACCAGACCGACCAGGAGAAAACCGAACAAAAAACAATTTCTAGTAAATAAAACTAACTACCTACTAGCTACACTTACTGTACCATAGACAGAGACTTGAATACTGAAATAAAAGAAGAAAAACAGTTGCAACCTAACCGATTTTACTTTAACTGAACCGAAGCGAAGGAGGGATCTTCGGAGCGACTTCATAGTTAGAGTAAAGAATCTGACAGCTACACTGAGGAGTACCAGGGACAGAGGTTTGAAAACTGAGCTCGAGCTCAACGTTCTATGCCTTGGCACAGAATTAACCCTTTCCTCTCCGGAGCAGTTCAAGTGCTGGGGCTAACTGCATATAGTCAGAATACAGCAAGACTTCATGTTGTTTGAATAAACAGTTTTAGGTTCTACAGCAGCAAAACAAAATAGCTTAATTAAAAGTTATATACCCCTGTCCATAATCATCAAAAAAGCAACTATTTTATTTGAAAAAGAATGATTTACCCATCACCAAATTCTATGTAAAGCCCAAAATACCTATACAAAATTAAATCAATCTTTACATTTTTAGGTTCTCCTTCACTAGGGAGAGACACTTTACCAAGCGGGTTTGTATCAAATTTGGATCCAGAAAAGAATCAAATTTTGAAATTGCAGCAAAATATAAAAAAGATCAAGTCCTACTTTAGAGTGCGATTAATTACTTTAGGCATCTCCTAAATCCAAAGTTTCTTCAACGTCCTCCGAGCAGTCTCTGGAAGCTGCTATGAATCGGTTGGCCCACTTGCCAGCCTCCGTGGGATCTGAGAACAGATGCACCTTTCTTTAGCGGGTAATGCAAAGCCTTGCAGGGAAAATTACTGTGTGTGGAATCCCCGCTTCCCTCACCAATCGCCACACCCCGTCGAATCTCTTCCTCCTCTGTCTTACTGAGTAGCTGACGTCAGGGAAAATGTAGATTTGTCGGTCGTCTTGCATCAGGGGGCTAGCTCGCTGGGCACATCTCAGGATACGATCCCTCATTCCCACTCCAGAGGTCACTACCATCATAGTACGCTGTTCGGTTGAGTCCTGCTGTCTACCCCTTGGTGTGACTCGGTAGATTTTTTTCATATCCCAGGTAACATCATCTCCTTCTGGGTGTAATTTTTCTGAGAGCCATTCATGGATGAACATGATCAAGTGGCCTCCCTCAATGTCTTCAGGGAGGCCCAAAATACGAATATTCCCCGATCTGGCCTGGTTTTTTAGAGTCTCTAACCTGGCCCGCAAATGTTGATTTTCTTTGACCACCAGAGTCGTTGCCACGCTGTTATCATCTAGTTATTTTCGTGTCTCCTGTACTTCTCCTTTCAACACGTCCACTGTATTTTCCAGGACTAGGATTCTGCTGTTAAAATCATCTACCTTTTGATTTAAGGTAGCAATTGATGCGATAATGCACTGCAGCTTATGGCCTAAAGACACCATAGTCTATGTGGACCCAGGATCGGTGCTGGCCTGTAATGCTGTTCCTGAGCGCAGGCCCCCACTGGCTCCCTTGTTTGTTTTTTTCAAACCCTCCAGTAATTTTATCTTTTTTCGGGTTACTCATTTCCCATAAATCGAGGTCGCTCTCTCTGCTGATCAGGATTACAAACTTCTCCAAGGCTTAAAAATTGATGATTTTAAGGCTTTTTCGGTGGATCAGGACGAAGCTGTGCACATTTGCTGCTGTTAGCTCAGGTTCCACAGAGCCCCAACAGTCTTATTTTTGTCTGTCTGAGTATTGGAGTCAAGCCCAGAAATATTGGCCAATGCCTGCAAATCAGTTAGAACATCCGTGACATGCTGAGGTACAGGTTCAAATGCCTGTTGCAGACTCCCATGGCCAGAGAGGCTCGCCTCGGGTGTCTTTGCAGATGCAGTCTGTAGTTCTTCAGCATGGCACAATCATTTGTAGTCTTAAAAACTAGTTGCCTTTACTTGTATCTGCTGTACATGCTCCTGTTATATGCCTTCAGGACCTCCTTGTGAATAAGCCTGCTCAACGGAGTTATCCTTGCAATAAACTTGAACTTAAACTAACAGGAATTAGTATAATTCAATGCTGCTACTGCCATTAGACTTGCCAGATGCACCTTCTTCGTGACACCAGAGGTCTCTGCTTTGGGGACAGAAAATGCTTAACTGCTCAACTTGCACACAAAATGACAGAATGAGCCATAGGAAAATGTTTCTATGTCCTGTGGCAGGACTAGTACTTTAAAAAAAAAAAAAAAAAAAACTAAAAAAAAAACAAGGTCTGCAGAAAACCATGATACTATGAAGGAACAAAAACCAAATGAGTCAGTTACCATGCAGCATACTACTACTCTGTAAACTGCCTGATAAAAACTAGGTGTAATGGCTTCTATCAGTGAAGATGCAATTAATAGAGGGGTTTGGGGCTAAAGTGCTCTGCTAAGTGGCGCTTACCCTAATCCCAGAAAGAATAATTTACATGAAAAGTAACTAAAAACCTACTTAAATTTGCAAAAGCAAGCTGAAAAGCTCTTTTCAAGAGTACTAAACGTTCCATCCCCAGATCAATCTCTCGTGGCTGTGCAGTTGCATGAATGATGATATACGACATTACTAAGTGCATGTGAGATGCAAGACAGAGTTGCCCCCCCCCCTTCTATTTGCCCTATTTTTAGAGCCACTAGCAGTAAAAATTCGGGAACAGCGCCAGAAATTAGGGGTTCAAGTTGACAACCACCATCTGGTCATAATGCTATACGCAGATGACATCTTATTATTTCTGAACAGTCCTGACATTTCATACCCACTGATAAATATCATAAATGAATATAACAAGTTTTCTGGTTATAACTGGGGTAAAAGCATGTATCTATGTGATCCAAAAAATGTAACAAACCCCACTCTGACCAAAATTAGTAAAGATAAAATTAAATATCTAGGTGTATTTTTGGCAAGAGCCTCTAATAGGGTAGCTCAGGTAAATTATGATCCACTAATACAAAAAATCAAGAAGGACTTGGACAGATGGCAGTACTTGCCCTTAGTACTGACTGGAAGGATTAATATTCTGAAAATGAATGTACTGCCTAGCCTCCTTTTCCTCATTCAATCAATTCCACTATTTCTTAATAAGAAGTTCTTTTTAGATCTGGAAAAAATTATCAGAAAATTCCTTTGGTTTGGGAAAACAACCCAGAATCGCTCTAATAAAGCTTTACTTAAATAAGGACAAAGGTGGTCTAGGCTGCGGAAACTTCTGGGATGTATTATCTAGCTGCTCAGCTAGAGGTGGTATATTGGTGGTTTCATAATCCAGAAGATAAAATAACTGCAGGATTTTGTTTGGAAGGAAGAAAGAAATGTAGATGGTTTGTCGTTAAAAAATTCACTCTCACTATTCCTGTTAAGATTCCCCTTCGTTTAAATAAAGTTGATGCCCTGGCTACCACTAGCTCCATGGGTTTTGCTTGGAAAGAATTTCTTAAATTAGGAAAGGAGTTATGCTCCGGAACAATGTACATTTAACAACCCTTTTTTTCCTCCTTCTCTACTAGACAGCACTTTTAGGTACCGGTACTATGATAAAATTATTTGAGAGCTGGAAGATTTCTATAATGATGGGGCTCTCATGTCATTTACTGAGTTTAAGAGAAGATATGATATATCTGACTATTGACTATTCCAATTTCTACAAGTTAAGAAATTTATATTAAAAAAAAATAAACATTCTTTTGAGATAACAGCCTCGGTTTTAGAGGAATTTTTTCTAGGACCTGAATCAAATAGTCATATAATTTCAGGTCTATATAAAATACTATTAGATCTAGGGTCCACCCAACTAATACCTACCAATAATGTATGGGAGAGGGATTTAGAGACTAGAATCTCTGAAGATAAATGGCAAGAGGTTATAAATTTAGAAAATCTTAGGGTAAAGAACAATAAATTACTTCAAATCCAATTCAACATTGTTCACAAGTCCTATTTAACTCCTCCACATTTGAATAAAATGGATAGTTTGGGCTACAGATAGAGGTGCAGGATCCACTAGTCAATCAATAAAACTTAATAAATATAGGTTTAGGTATAGCGAAAAAAATCTTATTACAGCATTGGAAAGATTAATATCCCCCATCTTATATGGAGTGGATAGAAAATGATTGACTGCAGTAAAGTAGATAGGGCTTTATACTTTATGGACCAGAATATTAACAATTATGAGAAAATCTGGTATCCCTTCTTACATAATTTAACTAACTGGCATACAGCGGCTACAATGATGAGTTAAGTCTTCAAGAGTGTTGACGATGATTAAAGCACCCACGCTATGAACTGTAGAACAAAAAAATATGAAATGCGTGAGCTACAGCGGCGCAGAAGAAAGTGCACAAACAACTGAGCTGCATGTGTGGCATGCTCCTGCTCAGCTGTTGAAGGAAGCGTGACACTGATGTTTGTGCAGCCAACGGGTGATTCGAGCAACTGAGATAATAGTACTAGAAGAAAAAATTACTCACCTTAGTAATGTTGTTTCTTCTAATGGAGTCTTGCTGTATTCTGACAATAGCAGTGAGGTCCAACCTTCGAACTGCCCCGGAGATGAAAGAGTTAACTTTCCATGCCAGGCATGGAACGCTAAGCTCGAGCTCGGTTGAGACTCTGTTGCTGTTTGAACTCAAACCGTCAAATCTTTACAAGCTAAACTCACTGAGGGTCCTGTGTGGAAGCTGTAAACCTAAACTAGCCAACTGGCTACTAAATATAATAAAAAGATTTTTTGGTCCCAAAACAAAGACTCAAGTCAGGAAACCCAAAAAATGAAATAAACACAACACCCACTCACCCAAAGAAAAGAGGGCGATAATAAACAAGATGGGGCACCTCCTGAGTGCCAACACTGCTACTGCCCAACCACATCCCAAAAGAAAAAATTACTCACCTTAGTAATTGCTTTTCTTCTCATGGAGTCTTGCTATATTATAACAATAGCAGTCAGCCACTGCAGCTGAACTGCCCCGGAGAGGAAGGAGTTAACTCCAGAAGATCTGGAGTTCTACAGCGCGAGGGCACTGTGCCCAAAGCTCTATCTGGCAGTTTCAAATGAAACTGTCAGATCTTCAAGCTAACATCAAAGGGACGGAAAGTCTGTGTGGAAAAACTACACTAGCCCATGGCTACCTACTAGTAGTAATAACAACAATATAAAGAACAAAGAAACACTCAGGGCCATAATAACAAAATTGATGGTATTATGGTTCGTTTCCACCCTTGACAACACATATGACCCCCCTTCCCCAAAGACTCAAGTCCAGGAAGGGGCAATATAAATAACCTAAATGAAACAATCTAGATCCCACCAAAGGAAAAGAGGGTAAGGGAAAACTACAATGGCATGACACAGTGCTTGCACCAATTAGCCACCCCTACCCAAGTAGAAGTTCTGAGAGGGGCAGGAGGGAGGTGGTTATAATATAGCAAGACTCCATGAGAAGAAAAGCAATTACTAAGGTGAGTAATTTTTCTTCAAACACCATGAAGTCTTGCTATATTATAACAATAACAGATTACACAGCAGTACCTCCATGGAGGAGGGTCAGAACCTACT
Organism: Neoceratodus forsteri; assembly: GCA_016271365.2. Taxonomy (NCBI): domain Eukaryota; kingdom Metazoa; phylum Chordata; order Ceratodontiformes; family Ceratodontidae; genus Neoceratodus; species Neoceratodus forsteri. The sequence continues at coordinate 1,071,825,956 of CM057451.1, forward strand.
TAGGAAATAGGCTCTGAAGCACAGCTGTGCCAAACGAGCATCTCTCCTGGACTGGACATCCAGGAATAATGCTTGGTAAAGGTGTGAACTGTCTTCAGGTAGCAGCTTGACAAATCTCCAGAATGGGGATGTCTCTAGCAACCGCTAGAGGCGCAGCTGTACCCTAGTGGAGTGGGCCCTCAATCCTGAGGGGGTACTCTACCCAGTTTCTGATAACAGAATTGGATACAAGAAACAATCCACCTTGCAATTGTTCTCTTAGTGGCAGGTTTCCCTTTGCCAACCTCGCCATAGGTAAGAAAGAGTTGGAGGGATTCGAACCTATGACCTGTGGTGCGCTCTAAATAGTAGCTTAAGGCTCTTTTGACATCCAGGCTGTGCAGTCTCCTCTCACCTGAGGAAGAAAGCTCAGTGAAAAATACTGGGAGAGAGATAGATTGATTCAGGTGGAAATCAGAAACCACCTTAGGCAAAAACTTTCTATTAGTCCTAAGGACTACCTTATCTCTATGGAAAGAGATAAAATATTCTTCCACTGACAGGGCCTGTAGCTCACTTATGCGTCTGGCAGAGGTGATAGCTACTAGGAAAACGGTTTTCCAAGTTAAATACTTGAGCTCTGCAGAAGACAGAGGCTCAAAGGGGGGTTGCATTAACTGAGCAATGCAAATATTCAGGTCCCAGGCGGAGCTGGTTCCCAAAAGGAGGGTTAGTATAAAGTAACCCTTTAAAAACTTGGAGAACACCGGTGAGGAAAGAAGGAGGCAGGCTTCCTGCTGACACAAAAGCAGAGACAGCTGCCAGATGAACCTTCAGGGTAGCTGGTCTAAGGCCTAGGGAATTCAGATGGACCAAATAGTCCAGTAGAATGGGAAGATCAGCAAATTCTGGGATAATCTGCCTCCAGAGCACCAGATGGAAAACCTCTTCCACTTAGAATTATAAGTGGCTCTAGTGGAAGGCTTCCTTGAAGCCTTTAAAATATCCATGACACCTTGAGAAAGGTGTAAGTCAGCAAATTCTAGCTCCTCAAGAGCCAAGCCTTGAGGTGGAGGATTTGAGGTCCGGATACACTCTCCCCTGTGCACAGGCCAGTAAGTCGTGGACTCTGGGCAGGCTCAGGGCAGGGTGGACTGCCAGGACAGGAGCAGAGGGTACCAGGGCTGTCTGGCCCAATCTGGGCAATCAGAATCACTCTGCAAGGTTGAGATCTGATTTTTACTATTACCCTGAAAAGGAGAGGAAGGGGGAAAGGCATACAGGAACTTCCCTTTCCAGTCCAACAGAAAGCGTCCAGAGGACTGAGCCCAGAACTGGAGCCTGCAACAGAAAAGAGGAAGTTGGTGGTTGTCTGGGGCTGCGAAAAGATCTATCTGAGGAGTGCCCATCTGGCAAAGACAGACCCCAGCACTTATGGATTCAGAGCCCATTCGTGATGGCCCTGAGAAATTCTGCTGAGGGCGCCCGCCAGGACATTGTCCTTCCTGGGAGATGAACCGCTATCAGGGAGGTGTTCAGGAGTAAGCCAGAGACCACAACTTCATTGCTTCGGTGCACAAGGCTGAAGACCGAGTGCCCCTTGTTTGTTGATGTACCACATTGTGGTGGTATTGTCTGTCCTGACTTGAACCACTTTGTTCTGGACAGAATCTGAAAATAACCAAGAGCTAAAAGACAGCTCTGAGTTCCAAAAGATTGATGTGGAGCAGAGACTCCTGAGGAGACCATACCCCTGAGTGGCAAGGTCGCCCAGGTGAGCCCCCACCCTAACAGGGAGGCATCCGTGGTGAGGGTGAGGGAGAAAATGGAATGAAGGAACCCCTGTTTAAATTGCTCTGGACCTGCCACCAGTGGAGGGCTAGGATCAGAGTTTGAGTAACTGGGACCAACTTGGTAAGGGTCCTTCCTTTGAGACCAATAGGCCCTCAAATGGAACTGAATGTCCCTCATCTGGAATCTTGCTCCTGCCGACAGCTGTGGAAGCAGCCATGTGCCCGAGAGTTGCAGAAAATGCCTTGCTGGTCGAGAGACCCGCGGGGTAAGGAGGATGCCAGGCGATGAGTCTGTCCACCCTTTCCGAGGGAAGAAAAGCCCTGGCTAACCTTGTGTTCAATTCTGCGCCATGAAGTTAGGACCTGAACTGGTTCCAGAACTGACTTTGGTAAGTTTAGAGGAATCCCAGGGAAGTGAGAAGCTGCTGGGTGACTTGCAAGTGGGATTGCCTGACCTGGAGACTGACCCACAATGAGCCAGTCGTCCAGGTAGGAAACACAGCAACCCTTGCCTTCTTAAGCGAGCCACTACTACAGCGAGACATTTTGTGAATACCCTTGGCGAGAGGTAAGGCCGAGGGCATTGCCCTGAACTGGTAGTGGCCTGAGGGCAGTTCGAACCTGAGGTACTTTCGGTGAGAAGGCCTGATCAGAACATGAAAATAGGCATCCTTGAGGTCCAGGGAAGCTAGCCAGTCCCCTGGCCTTAGGGAAGGCAATATCATTGCCAGAGTCAACATTTTGAACTTTGGTTTCAACAGATGCTTGTTCAGGTATCTTAAATCTAGAATGGGCCGCCATTCTCCTGTCTTTTTTGGGGTAAGAAAGTATCTTGAATAAAGCCCCTTGCCCTGATGGCAAGGAGGAACCCTTTCCACTGCTTTGCAGTCCAGCAGAGCAGAAACCTCTGCTTCCAAAGCAAGGGCTTCTGAAGGATTTGCAGGTGGAAAATGCCTGGCTCTCATCTTTGGAAAGTGTTTGAAGCTGAGAACCAGACCCTGGCCTATTACCTCCAGAACCCATCTGTCCATAGTTAGGGACAGCCAGTTCCGGCTGAAATAGGCCAACCTGCCCCCCACTGGTACAGGAGAATCGGCCCTGGGCACCCCATCAGGGTGCCTTAGCAACAGCCTTAGGCTGAGGGAGGACGGTCTACTTGAGCCTCGTCACCCTGCCTCTGAAGAAACCCCTCTGCGAGACAGCAGAGGAGGCTTGAAATTGGTAAAAGGCCTGGAAAAAGGCCTGCCCCTACCTCTGGGAGCATGCCTTGTGGCATGGCATGCTTCTCCTTAGCCTGGGCACTTTGTGAGGTAGTTCTGTATTCATCCATCTTTTCATATAGTTTTCGTTTGTTCCCAAAAGAGAATTTCCCACAGGAAAATCCATAGCCTTTGACTGGGTATCTTGGGTCAGATTAGTGCATCTGAGCCATGCCAACTCTGAGGAAGCTACAGAAGTGGCCATGACCCTAGAAGAAACATCATTAACATCAACAGCAGTATGAAATTGAACTTTAGAGGCTTCAATGCCATCAGCAGCCACCTGTTCCAACTCACTAGCCAGCTGGCCGTGGGCCTGCTTGGCTACACTGAATACTGTGTCCCACCTAGATTTCGATATCTAGCTACATAAGCCATATAATTTGCCTGCCTGAGCCCCAAAGAAGCTGCCATATACTGTTTCTTGCCATGGCATCAATCTTCCTGGAATCCTTATCAGGAGGATGTGAGGCCAGAGGAATATTAGCCTTGTCACAGGCTGCAGCTTGTACCACACCTACATGACTACACTGCTCAGTAAGGAAGTCTGTATCCGAGCCTGACAAAGTATATCTTCTGTCCATTTTTTTTATCTACAGGAGGGACAGAATGAGGATTTTTTTAAAATCTTTGTTGTTTGCTTCCTAAATGACTTCTGCAAAGGAATAGACAACCTCCTAGACTCTGGAATATCCATCATTTCCACATAATCAGGCTCCTCTTGCTCATCCACAGCCTCCTCTAAAGGAAGCTGGAGGGTTTCTGCAACCTTTTTGTAAAAAATAAAGAAAGAAGGGGACTCAGTCAGAATAGGAGGAGATTCTAAAGGTCTGTCTGGAGAAATGTCCGGTTCAATGGGCACGTCCAGACCCCCCCAGCCACACATATAATGATCAAATTCCTCCTCCCCCTCCTGTGGTTCATAAAAATCCTCAACTTCACAATCCTGAACCACTGGGGCTGAATGAACCAACCTTTTACCAGCTGTTGGTGGTTCTACAGATCCCTGAGACAGTGACTGGACAATCTGAATGGCTTTAGCTATCTCTGCAGCAGTTGGAGACACATTTTGGACTCCAGACCTACTGATTTCCTTGTCTTTTACTTGGGACTGGTTCCTCTGAACCAGCCTTCCTTTGCCGAGGAAGTCTCGCCCTGGTCAGAGGGCACTCCTCTGGTCAGTGGGTACTGGACCGGCTGGCCATCCGGGTCAGCGGACTTTTGGCCTCCTCGCCCTGAGCCGCCCAATCTCTTCTCCAGGGTGGCTGCAGGGAAATTTTTACACACCTGGCAGTCTGACAGGAGGTGGTCAGCCCCCAGACAATAAACACAAGTGGTGTGTGGGTCAGCCTTGGCAAAGGCGTCCCCACAGACATCACAGTGTTGAAACCCAGTGGGTCCGGTTTTCTTTGGGTTTCTCAGACATAATGCCAGCCTAACCAAAACTTGCCCTTTTGATGGCAGTGCCAGGCAAGACACCCTTATTGGTTCCTAACCGTGTCACGGGTATTTGAAAAACGTTATAATTCGCTTTTTAGAACCGATAAGAACCGGAACCGACTCTAAAACCCACTGTACACTTTTAAAATACAGAAAAATCACCGATCGGTTCAAAACCGAACCGATAATTAATTTTCCACACAGACTTAAATTTTTGTACTTACGGTTACCAGATAGAGCTTTAAAACCGAAATGCGGTAAAAATAATAACTTTTGCTGGTTCAAATGAACCGAAAAATACTCGCTTGAACCGAGAATGAACCGAGCTGAAGGAGCTGATCTCCGGAGCGACTGTTCAGTGAAGCGGAGTAAAGAATCTAACAGTTTCATTTGAAACTGCCAGATAGAGCTTTGGGCACAGCGCCCTCGCGCTGTAGAACTCCAGATCTTCTGGAGTTAACTCCTTCCTCTCCGGGGCAGTTCAGCTGCAGTGGCTGACTGCTATTGTTATAATATAGCAAGACTTCATGGTGTTTGAAACAAAGGTTCTGAGAGGGGAAGGCAGGGGGAGGTCAGACTACAGCAAGACTCCATTAGAAGAAACAACATTACTAAGGTGAGTAATTTTTTCTTCAAACAACATGAAGTCTTGCTGTATTCTGACAATAGCAGACTACCAAGCAGTACCTCCATGGAGGAGGGACAGAACCTACTTAGGAAATAGGCTCTGAAGCACTGCTGTGCCAGAGCAGAGCATCACTCCTAGCCTAGAGATCTAGAGAGTAATGCCTGGTAAAGTGTGAACTGTTTCCAGGTAGCTGCTTGACATATCTCTAAGATAGGAATATCCTGGCAGCAGCCAGGAAGCAGACCTCTGGTAGAGTGAGCCCTCAGGCCTGAGGGTGGAAACCTACCTAGTTTTTCATAGCAAAATTGAATGCAAGAGACAATCCACCTGGCAATGGATCTTTTAGTGGCAGGTTTTCCTTTACCAACCTCACCATAAGTGAGGAACAGTTGGAGGGAGTCAAACCTGTGACCCTTGGTACATTCCATGTAGTAGCTATGGGCTCTTTTCACATCCAAACTGTGCAACCTCCTCTCACCAGAGGAGGAATGGTCAGCGAAGAACACAGGAAGAGACACAGATTGGTTAAGGTGGAAGTCTGAAACCACCTTAGGTAAAAACTTCCTAGCCGGCCCGTCGGCGCAGCGGTGGATTTCCGCTACGACGCGGCGACCCGGTTCGAGACGGACCCGAGTCGCCAGGCTGGCCTGGGAGATGGATTGAGCGTCTGACTGCTCTCTTCTCCGGGGAGGGTTCAGGCAGCATCCGGGCGATGGGGACTCCTAGCGGAGGCTTAGGAACACCCACTGCTGCTCAAAAGAGCATTGGGCGGGGCAGGGCGTCATGCGTCATTGCATCCCGCCTTCCCGAAAGCGTAAAAGGGCGGTTGCGGCCACCCTCCATAAACCCGCGCGGCTTGATTAGCCCCCCCAGGCCAAGTCCTCCGACCGATTACGGCCCCTGCGGGATGTTCCTTCTCCATCCCGTGGCCTCGCCCGTGGGGGTAAGCTACGGGCATCGGAGGACCAGAGGCCGATTTGGGTGGAAGCCGGGCAGTCCGTGACCGGGTTGAGAGTACCGTGGCCGGCAACCAGGTTGGTGGAAAAAATGTAAATAAAAAAAAAAAAAAACAACTTCCTGTTAGTCCTGAGGACCACCTTATCTCTATGGAAAGAGATAAAATCAGGCTCCACTGACAGGGCTTGTAACTCGCTTATGCGCCTGGCAGAAGTGATGGCCACCAAGAAAACAGTTTTCCAAGTCAAGTACTTAAGCTCTGCTGAGGACAAAGGCTAAAAAGGGGGTTGCATAAGCTGAGCAATGCAAACATTAAGGTCCCAAGCAGGGCAGGGTCCCTGAATGGCGGATTAGTGCAAGCAATCCTTGAAAAACTTGGAGAATACAGGGTGAGCTGAAAGAGAAGAAGGCTACCTGCTGAAAGAAAAGCAGAGACAGCTGCAGGTGCACCCTTAGTGTAGCTGGTCTGAGTCCCAAGCTATTCAGATGAACCATATAGTCAAGGACTGTGGGCAGGTCAGCCGACTCTGGGGAAATATGCTTCCCAGAGCACCATATGGAGAATCCTTTCCATTTGGAATTATAGGTAGTTCTGGTGGAAGGCTTCCTAGAAGCCTTTAGAATATCCATAACACCTTGAGAGAGGTGTAAATCAGCAAACTCTAACTCTTCAAGAGCCAGGCCTTGAGATTGAGAGATTTGAGATTTGGGTACCAAACCCTCCCCTGAGCACAGGTTAACAGGTTGTAATTCCTGGGAAGAGACAAGGGAAGGTGGACTGCTAAGGACAACAGGAGAGGGTACCAGGGCTGTCTGGCCCAGTCTGGAGCAATCAGAATCACCTTGCAGGGCTAAGACCTGATTTTGACTAGCACCTTGAACAGGAGAGGGAAGGGGGGAAAGGCATACAGGAACTTCCCTTCCCAATTGAGAACCAGGGCATCCAGGGGGACTGAGCCCAACACTGGGGGCCTGCAGCAAAAGAGAGGAAGTTGGTGATTGTCTGGGGCTGCAAAAAGATCTATCTGTGGGGTGCCCCATCTGGAGAAGATCACCTCCAAAACCAGGGGATCCAGTGACCATTCGTGATGGCCCTGGGATATCCTGCTGAGAGCATCTGCCAGGACATTGTCCTTGCCTGGGAGGTGTACTGCTGTAAGGGAGGTGTTCAGGGAAAAGGACAGAGACCACAACTTCATTGCTTCTGTGCACAAGGCCGTAGACTGAGTGCCCCCTTGCTTGTTGATATACCACATTGTGGTGGTATTGTCTGTCTTGATCTGAACTACTTTGTTCTGAACAGACTTGGAAAAAGCTTGAAGTGCAAGAAACATTGCTCGGAGTTCCAGCAGACTGATGTGAAGCAGAGATTCCTGAGGAGACCACAACCCTTGGGTAGTCAGGTCTCCCAAGTGGGCCCCCCACCCCAAGAGGGAGGCATCTGTAGTAAGGATTAAAGAGTGAGACTGAGTGCCAAAAGGAACTCCCTGTCTTAGATTGTCCTGATCCTGCCACCACTGCAAAGCCTGGATCAGGGTTCGAGTCACTGGTATCAGTTTGGTCAAAGGGTCCTTTTCTGAGACCAAAGGCCTCAAGTGGAACTGAATGTCGCCATCTGAAATCTTGCCCCTGCACCACTGCTGTAGAAGCAGCCATGTGCCCAGGAGCTGCAAAATGCCTTGTTGGTCGAGACACCGTGGGTGAATGAAGAGGCCAGCGTGATAAGGGTCCTTGCCCTGTCCAGGGGAAGGAAGGCTCTTGCCTTTTCTGTATCTAGCTCTGCGCCTATGAAGGTGAGGAGCTGAACAGGCTCTAGAACTGACTTTGAAAGATTCAGAAGGAAACCTAGAGGGGTGAGCAGTTGCTGAGTTATCTGTAGGTGTAACTTGACTTGGTCTGGGGACTGGCCTACTATGAGCCAGTCGTCCAGGTATGGGAAGATGGCAATCCTTTGCCTTCTTAGGGAAGCAACTACTACTGCCAGGCATTTTGTGAACACCCTTGGAGCAGAGGTTAGGCCGAAGGGCATTGCTCTGAATTGGTAATGCCCTAAGGGCAGCTCAAACCTGAGGTATTTTCGATGGGAGCTTCTCATGAGAATATGGAAATAGGCATCCTTGAGGTCCAGGGAGACTAGCCAGTCCCCTGGCCTTAGAGAAGGTAGAATTATTTTCAGAGTCACCATTTTGAACTTTGGCTTTAAAAGGTGCTTGTTTAAATATCTGAGATCCAGGATGGGCCGCCATTCTCCTGTTTTTTTGGGGGTGAGGAAGTATCTGGAGTACAATCCTTTCCCTTTGTGTGGGTGGAGCCCTTTCTACAGCTCTGAGAGCCAAGAGGAAGAGACCTCTGCCTCTAGGGCAAGTGCCTCTGAAGGATTTGCAGATGGAAAGGATCTGGTTCTCATCTTTGGAAATTTTTTGAAGCTGAGAACCAGTCCCCGGCTTCCTACTTCCAGGACCCATTTGTCTGATGTTAAAGACTTCCAGTCCTGGACAAAGTAAGCCAGCCTGCCCCCTACAGGTGGTGGAGAATTGGCCCTGGCAAACCCATCAGGGTGCCTGTTTGGCAGGGGGTTTAGGCTGAGGGGTGGAAGCAGACCTGCTTGTACCCCTTCTGCCTCTCCCTCTAAAGAACCCCCTCTGAGCGTAGACAGAAGAGGAGGCCTGGGCTTGGTAGAAAGGCCTATGAAAAGGCCTGCCCCTGCCCCTGGGATGCTGCCTCTGAGGAGTGGTTTGCCTTTCCTTGGCCTGAGCACTCCTATAGGTGGTCCTGTATTCATCCATTTCCTTCATGTAGTTCTCTGTTTGGTCCCCAAATAGAGAATTACCCACAACAGGAACATACATGGCCTTAGTCTGGGTATCCTGAGACAGGCTAGTACATCTGAGCCAAGCCATCCTACGAAGGGCCACAGATGTAGCCATGACTCTAGATGAAACATCATTGGAGTCCACTGCAGCATGGAATTGCACCTTGGATGCCTCAATACCATCAGAAGCCACCTGCTCCAGCTCCTTGGCAAGCTGGCCAGGGACCATTTTAGCAAAAGCCATGACAGTGTCCCATCTATATTTCTGATATCTAGCTGTATAGGCCATATAATTGGCCTGCCTGAGTCCCAAGGATGCTGCCATGTACTGTTTCTTTGCCATGGCATCAATCCTTCTGGAGTCCTTATCTGGGGGGTGTGAAGCCAAGGGTATATGAGCCTTATCACAGAATGCAGCCTGCACTACCCCAACATGGCTGCATTGCTGGATAAGGAACTCTGTATCTGAGCCTGACAGAGTATACCTCTTGTCCATTCTTTTATCCACAGGAGGTATAGAATTAGGAGTCTTTAAAATCTTAAATGTCCGTTTCCCAAAAGACTTGTGTAGGGGAATAGACAGCCTCCTGGACTCTGGGATATCCATCATTTCCACATAGTCAGGCTCCTCCTGGTCATCCACAGCTTCTTCCATAGGAAGCTGAAGGGTTTCGGCCACTTTCTTGTAAAACATGAAATGGGAGGGACTCAGAAAGCCTAGGAGGAGACACTCCTGAAGGTCTGTCTGGGGAGATGTCCAGGTCAGTGGGCACATCCAGACTTTCATAATCACATTCACTTTCCTCATACTCTCCTTCCTCCTCCGGTTCATAAAATTCCTCCAAATCATAATCCGGAACCGGCCGAACCGAGCGCCTTCCTGATGGTGCCGGTTCGGTCGGAACCGGGGATAGCGACTGCACAATTTTTATCGCTTTGGCTATTTCATCAGCAGTTGGAGAAGAAACTTTTGGATCCACACCAGCTGATTTATCCCTTCTTGTTCTCTTAACCAGAACCGACTCCTCGAGTCGGTTTCTCCTTTCACTGAAAAGTTTACTTCAGTCGACACTCCTCCTGGTTAGGTCTGAACCGAACGGGCTGCCATCCGGTTCAGCGGACTTTTGGCCTCCTTTCCTCGAGCCTACCAACTCTCTTTTCTAGGGTAGCTGCAGGAAAACTTTACAAATCTGGCAGTCTGAATCGAGGTGGTCAAACCCCAGACAATAAACACAGGTGGTGTGGGGGTCAGCCTTAGCAAAGACTTCCCCACACACACTACAGTGTTGAAACTCAGTGGGCCCAGTTTTTCTTTTGGGTTTCTCAGACATGGTGCCAGTCCTAACAAAACTAACCCTTTTAATGGCAATCCGCCAGGCAAGACACTCTTATCGGTTCCTGACCGTGTTCGGGTCGTGGAAAAAAACGTAGTAAAATCCATTTTTTTTAGAACCGATAAGAATCGGTAACCACACACTAAAAGTAGAAGTAAAGATTTTTAAACAACCTGATCGGTTCCAACCGAACCGATGAAACGTTTACAAGTTCCACACAGAATAGAAAACAAATATAAACCTATCTAGTACTCACGAATACCACAGACAGAGACTGAACCGATAGGTTGTGGTTTAAATTAGGTTGAAAACCGAGAAAACGGACTTTAACCGACAAATTGAACCGAGCAAAGGAGAAATCTCCGGAACGACTATTCAGTGAGGCGAAGTAAAGAATCTGACGGTTTGAGTTCAAACAGCAACAGACAGAGTCTCAACCGAGCTTGAGCTCAGCGTTCCATGCCTGGCATGGAAAGTTAACTCTTTCATCTCCGGGGCAGTTCGAAGGTTGGACCTCACTGCTATTGTCAGAATACAGCAAGACTTCATGTTTGAAAAAACTTGCGCTAGATGTACTTGAAAAACACAGATGGCAGTGACAAACTCACCCAGACATTTATAGAAGCTATAAATGAGGAAAAAGCAGGCTTGTCAAATCAGACTCCTTGAGACAGACCAAATTTATTTAGTTTTTATTTACCAGGCAGGTGCAATAGACTAGCAGTTGCCTATTTACAGGCATGCCCTAGGAGATCACACTAGGAAAAAGAAAAAACACAACGGACAGTACTATTATGTACACAAACAATAATTTAGAAAATTCCATGATACAAACTACAATACAATGTGGATACTGGGAAGACTGAATGAAAAGTACAAAGCAGGGTACATGCTACGTAACTAGAATACAAAAATTAACAAATGGAAAAGGCATACGGTTACAAGAACAGATATCTAACAAAATACACAGAAACCTGAACCAAACATTTAACAAAACATTGTTGACTTGTGCCAAATAGGAACAACAGTAGTGGAATTTAGGGTGACTGCTTGCAGAAACAAAAAGCTCCTACACCATCTACATTTATGCAAACTGTGAGAAAACAAAACAATAAAAGTTTCAAAGTTAACAAAAATGAGGAGCTTCTCAGACATGTTCATGTCCCTAGCATACCAGTACAAAAAAAAAAAAAAAAAAAACTGTCGAATGCGTTTATGCAACACTCATGACACCATTTTATACTGCTATGCACAGCTCCTAAAGCTGTAGCTAGAACAATGAGCTCGTGGTCAGAGAGCACATTAGCCATATTTGTAAGTATTTGTTTATTTTTTTATTTTAATCACATCTTTATTTGTGCACCTGGCCAGCTGCCCCCTTCAGCCTGATCAACCCCCCCAGCTCCATCACCTGGAATTACTGGGGCTTACCTTATGCCTGGCCTGGGGGAGGTGCCTGCGGGGAGTCAGGCGTTATCCTGCCACCGGTGATTTTTCTCCTCCTATTTTATTACCAGGGCCCCAGGAGTAGTCGCATGCGCACTACAGCCCCAGTAACGACCCCTTCCTCCCTTCCCGTCAGCCTATGTCTAGGCACCCTCTGAGCCTGTACTGTATCCTGGCCTCCACCAGGAGGCAGACAATATCCAAGGGATGCCGCCTTCCCTCCCCGGAGAGGAGAGCTGCCTTCCGGCAGCTTCATCCAGCTACGTCCTTCCCCCCTCACTGATCTCCGACGACCCGTGCTCACTCCCAAACCGGATCGCCAGCATAGCGCAAGGCAAGGCATCCAGCGCCTAAGCCCTCAGCAACACCGGGCCAGCCATGTAAGCAGTTTTGACTGATAATGTAGAGTAACACAAAGATATCATTAATAAGGATAGAGTATTTCATAACCCACAAAAGAAGTTAGCATAATCAAGAAATAATGCAATGGTTTTTTATGAACATATTTATTTTACCAAAACTGCAGAGCAAGACCTGTAACTGCGAATATAAAATAAGAACTCACACAAGACATGCTCTTCTATAAAATTCCCCCCAGAAACACCACAGCTGCCTTACCTACACCAAAGTCCACTGGTGCCAAAATTACAATTTTGATGTGGTCAGAATTTGGGACGGAAGGGATTGTAATTTGGCTCTGTAGAGACCAGAGCCTGATCCCTTCCATTTCCAGATTTGGAGACACGCCTCCACACACTCAAGTTTTGTAATGAAATACTATGGACAGCATGGGGGTCGTGCTCCACAGAGTTATACAAGGACCCATTTTCAAGTCCTTTTTAACATTTTAGAATGCGGATTTCAACAAATCAAGGCAACCGCTCAACTAACAAAGCCCTTGTTAGTTGAGTGGTGGCCATAAACTGAACATCGTAAGCTCCAAAATGTTAAAAGACTTGAAAATGAGTCCTATATAACTCTATGGAGCACGCCCCCACGCTGTCCATAGTACTATATTACCAAACGTAAAAGCGCGAGGGCATGTCTCCAAATCAGGAAGGGGGAAGGGATCGGGCTCTCAGCTCCACAGAGCTAAATAACGATACCTTCCATCTTGAATTCTGGCCGCAGCAAAACTGTAAATTTAGGAACCAGTGTACTCTGAGGCAGGTAAGGCTAATGTTTTTCAAAACTATTCCTTGAACAATAATTTCTGCTACTATTATTCAGTTATTCCAAACTATTCACAGCTGTGTCACAGAGTACCAGTTCTGCAAGCCCATGTACTGTAAGAAGTGGTTACTTATCTGTAACTGCATTATGTCTGCTGATAGTTGTTCACAGCCCCACACTCTAAGCAAGCAACATATAACCATGAATGGAACCAAGAACATGCTAAAAAAAATCTATGCCTCATGTACTCGCCCTATTCTTTGTGACAGGCTCTCTCAATGTTCAGATTTTTGCCATCCAAAGCAGGGGACTTGAAAGGAAATACTATGCAAGCACTAGTGAGGTGATAGCTGGTTACACAATGTTTAGTAAGGACAGAGAAAATGTTAAAGCGGGGAAGGGGTGTAGCCCTATATGTCAGGGAAGGCATCAAGGCTGTGGAAGATGGATACATCAGGGGAAGTAATGGGGAGATAGAATTGATGTGGTTGCCATATGGTGACCTCAAGCAGGAAAAGTACAGTTCCGTAAGAACTTACTGTAGCAGTAGGTCTTCGAGAGAGGCTCTTGCAGTAGGTATTCACATACAGGACTGACCCGCCAGGCATCAGGACCCCACAGAAACATTTCTAGCTAGCAGTCTCTGGCGGGGGACCGCCCCCACGTCAGGTGACCGGCGTCATGAGACATCAGTATAAAGTGGCAGTCCCCCACGCCCGCCTCCCAGTTCTTTCCCGCCAAGGGCCAAAAGAGGCAAGACAAGAGAGAAGAGGATATTTCCCCCCAATGGAAATGGAGCCAAAGAAGCTTAGAGGGATGGAGGGTGGGAAGGCAATACCTACTGCAAAAGCCTCTCTCGAAGATAGACTGTTACGGTAAGTTCTTATGTAACTGTACTATCTTACTTCGAGAGGGCTCTTGCAGTAGGTATTCACATATAGGACTGAGTCCCGAGAGTCTGGAATAAGGAAAAGTACTCAGGAGGAGGATAACTATCTACAGCATGGAACCTCCGGCTGAACGGGTCTTATAAAAGAAGACCTTGAAGCACAGCCAACCCAAAGCCTGCTCTACGGCGAGAGGCAATGTCCAAACTGTAGTGTTTTGTAAAGGTATGGACTGAAGTCCAAGTTGCGGCTGCACGGATGTCTGCCGCTGACACATTCTTGAAACAAGCCGCAGAGGCAGCTACTCCTCTGGTGGAGTGACCTCTGACTTGACCCAGCAGGGTCTTGTTGTACGTGTCGTAACAGAAAGTAATACAATGAGCCAACTATTTTGACAGGCATTGCGTTCTCTTTTGTGAGCAAAACAGACAAAAAGCTGATCAGTTTTCCTGAGATCCTTAGTCCGAGTGGTGTAGTATCTCATTATTCCAAGAACATCCAAAGTATGCAAGAGGTACTCCTCTTGATTGGAGCGCTGCATAAAGAAAGTGGGTAGCTCAATGGATTGATTCAGCGTAGATTCAGTCACCACCTTCGGGAGAAACTTAGGGTTGGTGCGTAGAGCCGCACGTTTCTTGTGGAAAATCAAGTATGGGATTTTGTACATCAAGGCCTGAAGCTCGGAAATGCGCCAAGCAGAAGTAATGGCCAGGAGGAAGAACGTCTTCCAAGAAAGGAACTTTAAATCTGCTGTAGCTGCCGGCTTGAAGGGAGGCAGGGTAAGCTTCTCCAGGATGAAATTCAAGTCCAAAGGAGGGGCAGGAATGCGTATTGGGGGGTCTCAAATGGAGAACCCCTCTGAGTAAGGTCTTGGAGACTTCCAATTGTGCAAAAGTCCAGTCCCCAAAGGGAATATGGTAGGCTGAAATCGCTGCCATGTGGACATTTAACGAGGAATGGCTGAGACCCAGATCGAAGAGATGGCACATGTAATCCAGGACTTTATTGGCTGGGCATGAGAAAGGTTCGAAGTCCTTTGAAGTGGCTCAAATTGAAAACCGTTTCCACTTCATGGTGTAGGTGGGCCTGGTGGAAGGCTTTCTGGCCTCTACCAAGATGTCTGCTACTAGCGGAGAAACTCTGAAGCGGGCTTTTGCTACATCTGCAGGAGCCACGCATGCAAATGAAGGGATCTGAGACCTGGATGAACAAGGGTCCCCTGATCCTGGGTCAATAACTGTTGCAAAAGAGGAAGCGGAAATGGAAGTGGAGGCTGCAGAAGAGAAAACCGAACTTGCCTGGGCCAGAAGAGAGCGATGAAGATCATTCGGGCCCCTTCCGATCCGAGTTTTTTCAGGACCTTCGGAATTAAGGGAATAGGAGGGAAGGCATAAACAAATCTGTCCCTCCAAGTGAGTGACAAGGCGTCCCGCCAAAATGTCTCGCCCTGGGCGAACAAGCGGCGGGAAGTTTCTGCGTTTGAGGAGGCGCTTAAGAGATCTATGTGAGGCTTTCCCATCGCAGAAAGATGCGTCTATGACTTCTTGATCCAGTTCCCATTCGTGGGCCCTAGCGAGGACAGACTGAGTTGGTATGCCAGCATGTTTTCCACTCCCGGAAAGTGAATTGGAGTCAAGTGAAGGTGATGCTGGGTTGCCCAAATCCAGACTCGCATTGCTTCCTAGCACAGAGGGTAGGAACGCGTTCCTCCCTGCTTGGTGAGACACCAGACTACGCACATGTTGTCTGTTTGTATGAGGAGATGACCGGGAGGATAAAGGAGTAGTCTGAAGGGCACAAAGGACTGTTCTCAGTTCAAACACATTTATGTGTAGATTCTGTTCGAATCGGGACTAGCTGCCCTGAGTCCTGTGAGACCCGAGATGGGCTCCCCAGCCTTCACCTGACGCATCTGTCATCAATGTCTGGGAGAGGGGCTCGATGCTGAAGTGAACTCCCAGGCATAGATTCTTCCGCACCATCCACCATTGTAAGTCCCTGATCATGGGATTGGAAACTAGTACCTCTTGGTCTAGATTGTCCAGTGTTTGGTCCCATTGAGACCAAAGCATCCACTGAGAGATTCTCATATGGAGCCGAGCGCGTGGAACTGTCGGAATGGCAGGCGCCATGAGCCAGAGAAGGACTGACCTGGTGTCTACCTTCCTGCGACTGGACAGAAGACAGGCCTGAGTCTGGAGGATAGCCACCCTGTCAGGTGGCAAAAAGGCTTTGTTGATGGTCGTGTCCAGAATCGCCCCTATAAACTGGAGGCGTTGGCAAGGGACCAAATGGGACTTCAACTGGTTGATGGTGGTACCGAGGCTGGTGAAAACCTGCAGGGTAAAGGAAAAAGAGAGTGCAGGAGTTCTTCCCTGGACAGGACTGCCAGGAGCCAATCGTCCAGGTACAGGAATACCTGTACTCCCTGGGTACGCAGGTGAGCCGTTACCACAGACAGGCATTTGGTAAAAATTCAAGGAGCAGAGGAAAGACCAAATGGGAGGGCCTTGAATTGGTAGTGGTCCCCCTGGAAGCAGAAATGGACGAATTTGTGGTGGGAAGGGCATATGGGGATATGTAGGTAGGCATCCTGCATGTCCAAAGCACACAGCCACTGTCCCTGCCGAAGGAGTGGTAGAAGGCTCTATAAAGAGAGCATTCTGAAGTGTTTGTACTCCACGAACATGTTCAGGGAGAAGAGGTCTAGAACTGGCCTCACATCTCCCATCTTCTTTGGAACCAGGAAGAAATGCAAGTAGTAACCTGTCCCCCGAAGATGGTCCGGGTCTGATTCTATCACCGCCTTCGACAGAAGGGAAGTGATTTTGTCTAGTACCAGAGGAAGATGTTGCGGGAAGTAAGATGAACGGGGGGGGTTCTGAAGAAACTCGATTGAGTGTCCTGCTGATATCAACTGGAGCACCCAAGCATCTGACGTTATCCTCTGCCAGCCCGGCAGATGGAAAGAGAATCTCCCCCCTACCGGTTCCTCTGGAGCCTCCAGAGGCAGTGGGAGAGGCAGGGAGTCAGGAGGTGTGGGGCAGCGCAGCAGCCAAAGCTCCCATGGCCTTTTTGCTAGGGGAATGCTTGGTTGCTGGAGGAGCCTGATTTTTGTTGGGCTGCTTGCCCTGTGGTTTTGGTTTTGAACGGTTTCATCTACAAAAGGGATGCCACTGCCCTTGAGGGGACCTGTACATAGAATCTACAGACTTGAGTGCTGTGCCCTTCTCTTGCAGGTCGGTAATGATGTCCTTGACATCACCCCCAAACAGAACCGAACCCCTGAAGGAAGCATCCTGGATAGTGGATTGCACTTCAGGGACCAATCCTGACACATGGAGCCAGGCATGACGCCATAAGCCTACAGCGAAAGCTGAGCTCCTTCCAGCTGAGTCCACTGTGTCGTAAGTGGCACGAAGCATGTGCCTACTGGCCGAATGAGCAGAACGGACAAGTTCTGCCACTTCCTGCTCAGTCTGAGACTCAGGAAAGGAGTCCAATCTTGATTCCACCTGACTAAGGATGGTCTTCTGAAAGTCCCCCATATGTGCCACATAGTTCAGGGCCCTAATACCCAGGGAAGAAGACAAATAAATCTTCTTCCTGTATTGATCCAGAAGCCGTGACTCCGTGTCAGGTGGGGACAAGCTGAGGTGTTCCAGATTAGCGGAACAGCCGTAAATGGCGCTAATAACGACCGAATCCGCTTTGGGGTGTAGGTTAAAAAAATTATACCCTTGGGACCCTGATATAGCCAGTCTGCCTTCCTCAGAAGGGGGGCTAATGTGGAAGGTTGTTTCCAAATAGTGGAAACAAGGTCCGTGTGAGGCTCTATCCAGGGTGGAATCAGTGTAGGAGCAGTTTCGGGCAGATCCAAGTGAGCAGCAAGCTTTTTACGCTGTGGGTCTGGCTCCAGTGATTGACACTGATGGACTTCCTGGATTTTCCTCAGTAACTCCAGAAATGAGGGATCCTCTGGAGGAGACTTCGGAAGGCTCCTTGGCCTGGGGCGGTCTGGAGTACGTGGCTTGTCATCAGGATCAGAGCGTCCCTCTGAGTCCAAGTCAGACGTATCCAACGAAGAAGGGGAAGACTCCGCCCTACGCGGGGGAGGGACAGTCCCTTTGGGGAGTTCCCTGGGGCACGTGTCCTCCCCACGCCAGGTGCCGGAGGGCTCTCCTCTGGTGTCGGTTAAGGAGATGGAGTCTCCAGTCTCCGACATAGGGGATACTGTAAAGGGTCCGGCATTGGCAGATGACTCTCTACCTCTCTGGTGAGTTCAGCCTTGGCCTCAGCCCACCAGGAGGCCAAAGTCTCCAAGTCTGCCGGTGGCTGAGGCGTGGGCGGCGGCAGAGGAGGAGGGGGATATAGATACTGAGGATATCCATAAAAAAGTAGTATCTATAACCTGACGGCGGGAAACCCGGCGTCAAGTATTGAGCCGTTGGGCACTGCGGCACCGGATATTGTGGCACCAGGTACTGAGGCACCGAATACTGAGGAGCCGGGTATGGTGGCACCTGGTATTGCGGTGTCGGATACCCGGGAGCCAGGGGCTCTGGTGGAACAGAGGGATCTGGCAGAGGCCCAGCTGGCAGGCCAGGTAAAGGAAAGACTGGCCCCACAGGCGTCGGGCCCGGTGTAGGGACACCGTCCGGTAAGGGGGCGTCGGGGCCAGTGTCTGGGTGTCTGGTCCCGAAGGAGGGGGCCCCAACAGCAGCGTGTCAAGTTCCTCTGTGACGACCGGAGAGGGAGGATTAGAGTCCCTGGGGGTCAGCAGAGAGGACGCAGGGACCTCAGAGAGCAATGCAGCGTGCTGCGGAGAGCCTGGAGCGTCAGATCGATCTTGAGGGTCCAGCGCAGGCTCCATGGCCGGGTGGGCGTTGGTAGGGCTGACGTCCGGCTTATCGGCCAAATCCGGGCGGGTGTCGGAGGAACCGGCGGATCCTTATGAAGGAAGGTCGACTGGAGATGCGGCCTTGTCGTGGCGATTGTGCGCCCTCCCGAAGGAGCGAGCGGCTCAGCAGCCTTGTCCGGGTGGACATCAGTGGCACCGGCGTCCGACTTACTGGACGAGCTCAAATCCGAGGACCGCGAGGTGGAAGCGACCTTCCCGGGAGCGGAAGACTCCTTATTCCTGGAGGCTCCTGAAGGGCCCGAGCCAGACAGGAGGGGTGACACCTTCTTGGACATCACCAAGACAGTCATCTCGGAGCGATCCTCTGAGGGGATGTTACCTTCAATGCCGCGACTCCGGCCGGGGTCACGGTGGCCATGGAAGCAGATTCCCGCTCCAGATGCTTCTCTACATCTCGTTTCTTCTTGTGACTTTTGGGAGAAGTGGACACCTGCCTTAACTTCTTTAGCTCCTTCTCCATGGATGCCATTTTTTTCTTGAGGGTATGGGCTTCCAGAGACTGCTGCCTGCTTTTCCGTGTAGCGGAGTTAAATTGCTGGCAGTGTTGGCACCTCTCCACGGGGTGGTCTGGGCCCAGACAGAAGAGGCACAATGAATGGCCGTCCTTGTGTGGCAGTTGAGAGCCACACGAGTCGCACTTAAGTTTATGCGATTCAGAGGGCGTTGGGGATGACATACACAACAAACTGATCAATATAATCAAGAAAAGCAAAAAAATGAGGTCGAAAAGTTCAAAAACTAGACCGATGAATGACTGACGAACGTTGAACTCTACCACAAGGAACTTTCACAAGCTGACAGTGGGAAAGAACTGGAAGGTGGGCGTGGGGGACCACCCCTTTATATGACATCACATGGTGCCGGTCACCTGATGTGGGGGCGGTCCCCTGCCAGAGACTGCTAGCTAGAAATGTTTTCATGGGGTCCTGACACCTGGTGGGTCAGTCTTATATGTAAATACCTACTGCAAGAGCCCTCTTGAAGTAAGATCTACAGTTGGGGTGTGATCTATAGATTGCCAGGACAACAAAACAGAGGGATAAGGAGCTTGGGGGAGAACTAGGAAGGAGAGTGGTAAAGGGCATGGTAGTGTTGGTAGGTGATCTAAACCTGCCAGATACTGAATGAGATGTTCCAGCTGCCAGGAGCATCAGAAGTCAGGTCCTGCTGGATGCATTCCAAGACTGTCTGCTGGTGCAGCTTGATAAGAAAGCCACCTAGCAGGCTGCCATTCTCGATGTGGTACTCACCAGCTCTAAGGTAGTAGGAGTATGTGCGTAGGGAAATTGCTACTGTCCAGCAACCACAACTCTTATTTGGTTTGAGCTGGCCCTTGGGATCAGAAAGCCCCAATCGAGGGCTCGGGTCCTTGATTTTAGAAGGACATACTTCAACAGGATGAGGGAGTTGGTCCGGGACAATTTAGCCAAGGTAGACAGTACCTTATGGAAAAGAAATGGGGGGCAATGCTCAAGGTATCTAAGTTACGCATGAGAATGGGAACCTAAAGAAACAGGTACAAGAGATCAATATGGTTCTCAGAAAGGGTCCAGGAAGCACAGAGGACCAAATAAAAAAGCAGAAAAAACACCCTTCACCAGGATCAAGAAAATGCAGGGGAAGGAAGAATGGGGAGAATATCAAGGACGCAAAGAGGGTGGTTAGGGAGGCAAAAGCAGACACTGAGCTGCATATTTCAAAGTAGGTCAAGGGTGGGGGTGAAGCAGTTCTTTAAATATATTAGAGAAAGAAAGGAGGGGAGAAATTTTAAATCATCTGAGGGAGGTAGGGTAACAGAGGGAGGATGCGCAAAAGACAGCTGTCCTTAATGATTACTTTTGCTCTGGCTTCACAAGGGAAGACAGGAGGCCCCTGCCAGACAGTGGCATCAAGGCAGCCATAAAGGGGATCCCGGAGATGAGGCAACCATTATTCATCAGCAAAATGGTCCAGAAAGGGCTAGCAGGCCAAAAGATAGATAAGGCGCTGTTGGCCTGATGGGGTGCATCCAAGAGCATTCAAAGAACTAGCTGAACCTCTGGTAGGGCTATTCAATAGCTATTACAGACGGGTGTAGTTCTGAAAGACTGGAGAGTAGAGGATATAGTTCTGCTCCATCGGTGTGGGGGGGGGGGGGGACAAGGAGCAGGCAGGCAACTACAGTCCTGTCAAGTCTTACCTCTTAGTAGGTAAACTGATGGAGTCACTGGGCAAAGAGGACCTTGTGAACTTCCTGGAAAGCAGCAGTCACCATATCAGTAAATAGCATGGACTTGCTGCAAGGAGGTCTTGTCAGACCGACCCAACAGTTGGTGACGAGGGTACTGGATGGGTGCCACACTGTGGATTTACTCTACTTCAACTTCAGCAAGGAATTCAACTCAGTGCCTCACAGACAACTGCTGAAGAAGATGGAGGATCTAGGTGCAGCAGGGGACACAGTAAGATGGAAAGGAAACTGGCTGAAGGAGAGGAAATAGAGGGGTGTGATAAATGGTAGCAAATCAGAAGAGAGGGAGGTCATGAGTGGGGTGCCACAGAGATCCATCCTGGGTCCTGTTGTCTTCAATACTTTTATCAGTGACACTGGAGAAAGAATCTTCACAAAAGACACTTATCTGTGTGGAAGGGTAGATAGTGACAAGGGAATGTAGAGTGACCTGTAAGGATTACAAAGGTAGTCTAAGCTTTGGCAGTTGTAATTCAATGCCAAAAACTGCAAGGTGCTGCAACTAGGGAACAAGAACCCTAGGAGAGAGTACTGGATGGGAGAGGTAAAGCGAAGCACTGCAGCGGAGAAAAGGGACCTAAGAGTCATCACTTATGAGTCCATTAAACAATCAAGACTGTGCAACAATGCCTACAGTAGAGCAAGTAAGATACTGGGATTTATCGGATGGGGTAATGACAGCAAAACAAAAGAAAACATTACTCACCATAGTAATGTTGTTTCTTCTAATGGAGTCTTGCTGTATTCTGACAAAATGCAGTTAGCCCCAGCACCTGAACTGCCCCGGAGAGGACAGAGTTAACTCTATGCAGAAGCATAGAACATTGAGCTCAAGCTCAGTTTTCAAACCTGTCTGTGGTACTTCCCAGTGTAACAGTCAGATTCTTACGAGCAAACTAAGTACTGTACTATGGAAATTGTTCAAACATATCCAAAGGGCAAAAAATGTGGGTCCAAAAAGACTCAAGAACCCAAGAAGGAAAGGAAGTGACAATATTTTACTATAAAAACAGAAGAAAAATAACAGCTACCCCACCCTTAAGAGGGAGGGCACAAGGTACACCCCTGAGGTTAAACACTGTACCTGCCAGCCCACTTCCCAAAAACTAGGTTCTGCGAGGGGAGGTGGGGGGGTCAGAATACAGAAAGACTCCATTAGAAGAAACAACATTACTATGGTGAGTAATGTTTTCTTCAAACAACATGAAGTCCTGCTGTATTCTGACATAATGCAGACTACTGAGCAGTTCCCTGTGGAGGAGGGAATGCAGAACCTACTTTGGGAACAAGCTCTGCAGTACTGCTGTGCCAAACCTACCATCACTCCTAGCCTGGCTGTCCAGGGAGTAATGCTTGGTGAATGTATGTACTGTTTTCCACGTGGCTGCTTTACAGATCTCTAACAAGGGTATATCTCTGGTCACAGCCAGAGTAGCAGCTGTACCCCTAGTAGAGCGAGCCCTCAGGCCTACAGGGGGTTTTCCACCCAATTTGTCATAGCAGAATTGTATACAAGAAACAATCCACCTAGCAACAGTTCTTTTAGTGGCAGGCTTACCTTTCCCCACTTCACCATCAGTAAGAAACAATTGAAGACAGTCATTTCTATTTACTTAGTATGCTCTATGTAGTAGCTAAGAACATTTTTAACATCCAAACTGTGCAATCTCCTTTCCCCTGAAGAAGAAAGATCAGTGGAAAACACAGGGAGAGATACAGATTGGTTCAGATGAAAATCCGATACCACTTTGGGCAAGAACCTCCTATTGGTTCTTAGGACCACTTTATCCCTACGGAAGGATATGAATTCAGGTTCAACTGACACGGCCTGTAATTCACTAATCTGCCTGGCAGAAGTAATAGCTACCAGGAACACAGTTTTCCAGGTCAAGTACTTCAACTGGGCCGAAGCCAGAGGTTCAAAGGGTGGCTGCATAAGCTGAGCAATGCAGATATTAAGATCCCAAGGCGGAGTAGGCTCTCTAAAGGGAGGGTTAATGTGAAACAGACCTTTGAAAAACTTCCAGAAAACAGGATGAGATGCCAAGGAAGAGCGCTTCCCTGCTGAAAGGAATGCAGAGACAGCTGCTAGATGTACCTTCACAGTGGCAGGCCTAAGGCCTAGACCATTCAGATAAACTAGATAATCTAAGGCTGTGGAGATGTCTGCAGAATCAGGCACAATGCCCTTCTGAGAACAACAAATACTGAACCTCTTCCATTTGGAATTGTAAGTTTTTCTAGTGGAAGGTTTCCTGGAGACCTTCAGAATATCCAGAACTCCCTGAGAGAGATGTAGTGCTGCATATTCTAACTCTTCAAGAGCCAGGCCTTGAGGTTGAGAGACTGGAGATTGGGGTACCAGATCAACCCCTGGGAGGAGGACAGGAGGTTGTATTTCCTGGGAAGAGACAGGGGACATGACATTGTCAAGGACAGCAGTAGAGGATACCAAGGCTGTCTGACCCAATCTGGAGCCACTAGTATCACTGTGCAGGGTCAAGTTCCGATCTTGATCAGAACTCTGAACAGCAGAGGGAAGGGAGGCAAGGCTAAGAGAAACCTGCCCTTCCGGTCCAAAATGAGAGCATCCAGGAGTACCATCCCCAGGACTGGAGGTCTGCAACAAAACAGAGGAAGCTGATGATTGCCCAGTGCTGCAAAGAGATTTATCTTTGGAGTGCCCCACCTGGAGAAGATGACCTCCAGGATGTGAGGATCCAGGGACCATTCGTGATGTCCCTGTGAAATTCTGCTCGGGGCATCTACTAGTACAATGTCCTTTCCTGGAAGGTGAACTGCTACCAGGGAAGTCTGAAGAGAATAGGCAACAGACCACAGTTTCATGGCTTCTGTGCACAAGTTCAGGGACTGAGTGCCTCCCTGCTTGTTGATGTACCACACTGTGGTGGTGTTGTCTGTTCTGACTTGGACCACCTTGCCCTTGACTGAATCTGAGAAGCTCTGAAGGGCTAGGAAAACTACCCTGAGTTCCAGGAGACTGATATGAAGGCGAGACTCCTGTGGAGACCAGACCCTTTGGGTTGTCAGGGCTCCCAGGTAGGCTCCCCAATCTAGGAGAGAAGCATCCGTAGTTAGAACTACTGATGGGACTTGAGGGAGAAATGGAACTCCTTGCCTGAGGTTGTCCTGGTCCAGCCACCACTGGAGAGCCTGGACCAGAATCTGAGTCACTGGAATCAGTTTGGTGAGAGTCTTTTCTCCGTGACCAAAAGGACCTTAGGTAGAACTGAATGTCCCTCATCTGAAATCTGGCTCCCTGTACCACTGCAGTGGAGGCTGCCATGTGGCCCAGGAACTGTCTTGCTGGACGAGAAACCTGAGGTCGAAAAGAGGAAGCAAGATCTACTAGGGCCTTCACCCTTGCCAGGGGAAGGAAAGCTTTTGCTTGGACAGTATCCAATTCTATCCCTATGAAGGTGAGAAGTTGTACTGGTTCGAGGACAGATTTTGGAAGACTGAGAAGAAACCCCAGAGAACTGAGCAAGTCCTGGGTGGTTTACAGTGCTGACCTGACCTGGTCTGATGACTGACCTACAATTAGCCAGTCGTCCAGATATGGAAAAATGGTGATACCCTGTCTTCTGAGATAAGCCACTACCTCTGCAAGGCACTCTGTAGACACCCTTAAATGTTAGGCCGAATGGCATGGTCCTGAACTGATAATGGCCTGAAGGCAACTCGAACCTGAGGTATTTTCTGTGGGAAACCTTGGCTAGCTGGGGGCAGGCCTGTTCAGCCAGTTCCAGAATGGTATCCCACCTGGACATCTGCTACCTGGTTGTGTAGACCATACAGTTTGCCTGCCTGAGTCCCAAAGAGGATGCCAAATATTGTTCGTTGGCCATGGCATCAACTTTCCTGGAGTCCTTGTCCGTGTGAAGCCAAAGGAATGTTAGCCCTGTCACAGGCTGCAGCCTGCACTACCCCAACATAGCTGCTATGAGTATAAAGGAACTCCGTACCTGAGCCTGATAACATATACCTCTTGTCCATTCTTTTATCCACAGGAGGTAATGAGTTAGGAGTTTGTAAAATCTTTTGTCTCTGTTTCCCCAAGGACTTATGAAGAGGGATAGACAATCTTTTGGACTCTGGGATGTCCAACATTTTCACAAAATCAGGCTCTTCCTCCTCAGCACCTTCAACCATAGGGAGCTGAAGGGTTTCAGCCACCTTCTTGTAGAACAAGAAGTGTGAAGAGGACTCAGAAAGCCTGGGATGGGAGACATTAGAGGGCCTGTCTGGGGAGATGTCCGGTTCAATGGGCACATCCAGACCCCTCAGGTCATCATCTTGGTCTTCATCATCAGGATAGTCTTCATCTCCCTCCCACTCATAAAAAGCATCTGGATCGTAATCCAAAGGAGACGGATCCGACCGAACCGACCGCCTAACTGACGGTACTGGTTAGGATGGAACAGGGCAAAGGAACTAAACGATGCTAATCGCTTTGGCTATCTTGTCCTCGGTTGGAGTATGCGGTACTGGATCCGAACCGGCAGACTTTCGTTTCCTGTTTGACAGAACTGGCCCCTCAGAGTTGGCTCTCCTTTTGCTCAAGGAGGTATCGCCTAGGTCAGTAGGCACCTCCTCAGGTTTTGCCGCAACCAAAGCAGGCTGGCCATCCAGATCTACGGACTTCTCGGCCTCCCTTTCCTTCAGCCTACTCAATCTTTTTTCTAGAGTGGCTTTGGGAAAGTTTTTGCAAATTTGGCAGTCTGACTTGAGGTGGTCAAACCCCGGACAATAAACACAGATGAGGTGGGGGTCAGCCTTGGCAAAGGCCTCCCCACACTCAGTACAGTGTTGAAACCCAGTGGGACCAGTTTTCTTCTTGGATTTCTCAGACATGGACAACCTACTAAATTACCCTATAGCAGCTTTCAAGCCAGGTAATAAATAACCTATCTGTTACAAACCGTGTCACGGGTTTTGAAAAAGAACCAGAAAAGGCCTGGTTCTTTTGAAACCAATCGGTACCGGACCACCACTCTAATCCCAGAAAAATTTGATTTTTAAACAAAGTAGAAATAAGGTTGGTTCCTAACCGGACCAACCAATAAGAAACCAAAGAGAAGAACAATTTCCATACTTTTAACAAAATGTAACAGTCACTACCTATCTACTACACTACCTGTACCGTAGACAGAGGCTGGAAATCCAAAAAATAACAAATAGAACGGTTTACACTGAACATTTTTTAAACTTTACCGAACCGAGCAGAGGAATCTCTGGAGTGACTTCACTGTTAGGTGGAGTAAAGAATCTGACGGTTACACTGGGAAGTACCACAGACAGAGGTTTGAAAACCGAGCTAGAGTTCAACGTTCTGTGCTTCTGTATAGAGTTAACTCTTTCCGACCTTACATAGATACATAGACAGTGTCGGCAGATAAGGGCCTATGGCCCACCCAGTCTGCCCATTTAAGTCTGTAAGTTCAGTTTATGTTTTCCAAGAAGTCTGTTGCCCCTTACCCCTGACCTCCAGAATTCCTTTATGTCTATCCCATGCATTCTTAAATCTCGTGATTGTTTCAGCCCCCACCACTTCCTCTGGCAGGGTGTTCCACTTGTCCACCACCCGTTCTGTGAAGAAATTCTTCCTCACGCTTCCTCTGAATCGTCCTCCCTCCAACTTCATCCCATGCCCTCTAGTACTGGAACATCTTTTTCGCTTAAAAATAGTGCATTCCTGCACCCTGTTCCTCCCTGTAAGATACTTGTATGTCTCTATCATATCCCCTCTCTCCCTCCTCTCCTCCAGGGAGTACATGTTCAGTGCCTTCAACCTCTCCTCATAGGACTTGTGATGCAATCCATGCACCATCTTTGTTGCCCTCCTCTGAACCTTCTCTACCCTATGTCCTTACGTAGGTAAGGTTTCCAGAACTGCACAGTGTACTCCAGGTGCGGCCTCACTAGTGTCTTGTATAGTGGAATTATGACCTCCCTTTTCCTGCTGGTGATGCCCCTGCCTATGCATCCCAGCAGACCTTCTTGACCCTTTGATCCAGAGGAGGGCCGGGGACCAGGAAGGAGTCATGCTGTGGTGGTATTGGACCCTGTGGGCTGGGCTGCCTTAGGATGCTTTGGGCCCTGGCCTGTGGGGAATCTGGCTTGGTTTTTACGACAAAAGTTGCCCCAGGGTTGCTGGCCGGAACGTGGCTGTTGCTGGCCGCAAAAGCGGTTCTGGTTCCTAAGAAAGGAACCAGACTTGGGTCTGTACATGGCTTATACAGTCCGGTCTGCCTTCCTAGCATCCTGTAGCCTGGTGATGACCTTCTCGGATTCCTCACCAAACAGGACAGCTCCATTATAAGGGACGTCCAGTATTTTCTTCTGGACGTCTGGGGTAAAATCGGAGACTCTCAACCAAGAGCGTCTCCGGAAACAAACGCCTGCAGCTGCTCCCCTGGCTGCCGAGTCCGCTGAGTCATAAGCGGCTCGGAGGACCTGGGTCCCCACATCTGGCCCAGTATGAAGGAGGTTAAGTAACTCATCCTTCTTTTCGCTATCCAGGAAATACTTCAAAAGATCTTGGCTCTCTTCCCAAAGGGCATTCTGAAACTGCACCATGTGTGTGAGATAGTTCAGAGACCTTACTGAGCATGTAGCAGCCGCATACATGCGTCTTCCCATAGAGTCTAATTGCTTAGATTCCTGGTCTGGAGGCTGGGTACTCAAGTGCTGCGGCCGTTGGCACCGATCATGAGATACAGTAATGACCAGTGAATCGGCCAGGGGTTGTTGCGCCAAATACAGGTCCTCCATAGGAGCTCTGTAGAGGTGGTCAGCTTTCTTAGGGGCAGTGTCACGTGCGGTCGCTTCCAAGCCACCTTGGTGACGTCCTTAAAGGTGTCCACCAGAGGTGGGACCACCACAGTCTTTGGATCCTTTTGGCGGAGGTAACGGGCAAGGCGCTGTCTCTCGGGGTCCAAGTCTTCCGTCTCCTATCCCATATTCTCCTGGATGTGCCTCATGATGTCTGAGAAAGAGGGATCATCTGGTGGTTACCTTGGAAGGTCTCATGGGTCTGGTGATGGTGGGACTAAATGGGGATGGAGACCTGGAGGTATTGGACGTGTCCGGTCTGGAGTTATCCCCCAGTGAGTGTCGTCTGCCCCTGGGTCGTTTAGGGTTTGGAGACCCTGAGGGAGACCATGACGGACGTTTCTTGCGTCCCCTAGATCTGTCCCTAGGAGGCAGGGATGGTTCCTTAGGGGCCGGGGGTCTTGAACCTTCAGCGCCCCGAGGAGGAGGAGGTGGAGGTGGAAGAGGCTTTGGGGAGGACCACATTCTTCTTTATGGTCTCCCACCAGAAGGTGAACAGGTCATTAACCTCCTAGATATTCATGCCCGATGACGGGCCTGGTGTCTGATCCCAAGGAACCACCAGGTCCGGTGATGGCTCCCTGGGCAGGCCGGCGTCTATCGTGTCGCCTGTCTGGTCGTCTGGTGGCCTCTTCACCAGAAGACCCCTGAGGTCTGGTGTCAACCGGCGTCAGTGGTGCAGGTATCTGTTCGGTAGTCTGTTTAGTGGGTGCTGGTTCAGATCCCTTCTTTGACTCCGACGTCAGCTTCGTAGTCTTACTTTCTGGGGCCTTTGTAGGCTGGGAGACGGACATGAGGTTGGTGTCCCAGCATCGGTCTGACGCGCCGCTGGATTTAGAGGAAGACTTTTTAGGCCGATCTGAGGATTCCTACCTGGTGGTGGAGTCGGGCGTCCAAGAAGTTTTGAGCAGATGCAGAGAGGCTGAGGAGCCCCCTGAAGACCTAACCTTGACGGGGGTGGTTGGGAGCGGGCCCAGGATGGCGATATATCAGACCGCTTAGAGCTGTAGCTGGCCCTAGACTCTGAGGCCTGGCTGGGGGATCTCGACCTACCAGAGTCCCGATGTTTGTCCCAGTGCTTCCCCAATTTATGCGAAGATTCCACTTTGGAGGAAGGTCTTTTTTCCATTTTCTTCAGTTTTTCCTCAAGAAGAAACCCCTGAAGGGCCTTTGATGGTGGATCCGGGTCCTGCTATTGAATTGTTGGCAAATTGAGCAGGCATGGATGTCGTGCTCTGGGGGGGCCCAGACACCTCACAGGGGCTGAATGATGGTCGGCAAAGGGGATCTGCTTGCCGCAGGCACACTTGGAGGGGTGTCCTTCAAGAGAAGGAGTAGGAGAAGAAGACATGGAGTATTGATGTAGATGAAAAAAAAAATTGAAGATTTCATGCGTCGTTCGTCGGTGCAGGCGAGTCGACAGTGGGAAAAGAACTGGAGATGCAGGCGGACTGCCCCCTTTTATGTGATGCCTAACGGGAAGGGGCCGATGTAGGGGCGGTCCCCCGCTGGATACTGCTAGCTAGAATTTTTCCGTGGGGTCCTGACACATGCCGGCTTCAGTCCAAATGGTGTAACCTGCTGCAAGAGCTGTTACTTGAAGTAAGATCTGAATTGTGTCAGAATACAGCAAGACTTCATGTTATTTGAAGAGATAATACTACCTCTTTACAGATCGTTGGTGAGGCTGCACCTTGAGTACTGTGCCCAGATCTGGAGTCTTCACCTCAGCAAAGATAAGGAAAGGACAGAGATGGTGCAACAAAGAATAACAAGGATCATTCAAGGTCAGCAGGGCAGATCTTACATAAATCGGTGCAAGGCACTAAACGTACTTACTGGGGACTAGATAAGAGATGGGTGATATGATAGAGACCTTCAAAGTCCTGAAAGGAATAAATAAAGTGAACTGTGAGGAACTATACTGCATGAGTAACAGTTCAAGGATATGGGGGCACAAGTGGAAACTGATGTGAGAGAGCCCAAGAAAGACATGAGAAAGTCTTATATTACAGAAAGAGTGGTGGAACCATGGAACAATCTGCCAGTCAATGTAGTAGGTGCAAAAACCATAAATGGTTTCAAGCACAGCTGGGACAGAGCGAACGGTACAGTAGTTACTCAGTGTGGCAGTAGTAAGCAGGGGAACAGGCGGTGGATAGTGAAGGCTAGTATCCAGTATGGACAACAGGTCCCAGAGTTAGACTGGATGGACCACTGGTCTTTTTCTGCTGGCACTGCCTATGTTTCTATGACAGGGTTCCTGTGGGTGTGAATGAATATCCCTTGAAGAAAAGTACAGTTACATAAGAACTTACGGTAACAGTAGATCTTCAAGAGAGGCTCTTGCAGTAGGTAATTACAGACAGGACTGAAGCCGGCAGGCGCCAGGACCCTAGAGAAAAATGTCTAGCTAGCAGTCTCTGGCAGGAGACCGCCCCACATCAGGTGACCGATGTCAGTATAAAGGGGCGGTCCCCCACGCCTGCCTTCCAGTTCTTTCCCGCCAAAGGCCAAAAAGGCAAGATGAGAGAGAAGCGGATGTTTCCTTCCCTGGAAAAGCTTAGACGGATGGAGGGCGGGAAGGTAATACCTACTTCAAGAGCCTCTCTCGAAGATCTACTGTTACGATAAGTTCTTATGTAACTGTACTATCTTACTTCGAGAAGGCTCTTGCAGTAGGTAATTACAAATAGGACCAAGTCCCAAGCAGTCTGGAACTAGAAGAAGCAAATGGGAGGAGGAAACTACCCAAATGTAGACCCTCTGGCTGTTACGGTCTTAGGAAAGAAGACCTTGCAGAACAGCCAACCCGAAGCCAATTCTACGGCAAGAGACAATGTCCAAACTGTAATGTTTCATAAAGGTATGGACAGAAGTCCAAGTTGCGGCTGCAGAGATGTCTGCCGCTGACACATTCTTGAAACAAGCAGCAGAGGCAGCGACCCCTCTGGTGGAGTGGCCTCTGAACTGACCCGGCAGTATCTTCTTGTACCCATCATAATAGAAAGTGATACAATGAACCAACCATTTAGATAGGCATTGTTTAGAAACAACATTGCCTTCTCTTTTACGAGCAAAAGAGACAAACAGTTGATCAGTCTTTCTGAGAACCTTCATCCTGGTGGTGTAGTATCTCAGAATCCTGTGAACATCCAAAGTATGCAAGAGGTACTCCCCCTGACTGGAGTGCTGTGTAAAGAAAGCAGGCAGCTCAATGGATTGATTCAGCATAAATTCCGCTGCCGCCTTAGGGAGAAACTTAGGGTTGGTACGCAGAGCCACACATTCCTTGTGAAAAATCAAATATGGAATTTTGCACATCAGGGCCTGGAGCTCAGAAATCCTTCAAGCAGAAGTAATGGCCACTAGGAAGAGAGTCTTCCATGAGAGGAACTTTAGGTCTGCTGAAACTGCCGGCTCGAAAGGAGGCAGAGTAAGTTTCTCAAGAATAAAATTCAAATCCCAAGGAGGGGCAGGAACACGAACAGGGGGTCTCAAGTGGAGAACCCCTCTAAGAAAAGTCTTAGAGACTTCCAACTGCGCAGGCGTTCTGTCCTCAAAAGGAACATGGTAAGTGGAGGTGGCTGCCATGTGAACCTTCAGAGAGGAATGACTGAGACCCAGATCAAAGAGATGGCGCATGTAGTCCGGAAGACTCCCAACAGAGCAAGAGAATGGCTCAAAATCTTTGGAAGAGGCCCAAATAGAGAACAGTTTCCATTTTATGGCATAGTGGAGGGCTTTCTGGCCTCACAATCTCAGCCACCAGCGGGGAAACCCCCGAAACGGGCTTGAGCTATGTCTGCAGAAGCCACGCGTGCAACTGAAGGGACTTGAGGCCTGGATGGAGCAGGGTACCCTGATCCTGGGTCAGCAAAAGTTGCGACAGAGGAAGAGGAGGTTCCTCTGAATACTGTTGCAGAAGAGAGAGCCAAACTTGCTTGGGCCAGAAAGGACTGATTACAATCATGCAAGCTCCTTCTGAGCTGAGTTTCTGTAAGACCCTTGGAATCAAGGGAATCGGGGAGGCATAGGCGAATCTGCCCTTCCAGTTTAGAGACAAGTGTCTCTCAAAAATGCAGCGCCTGGGCGGCGAGCAGAAGGTGGGAAGTTTTTGCGTTGTGAGGAGACGCAAACAGCTCTACCTGTGGTGTTCCCTGGCGTAGAAAGATATCGTCTGTTACCGCCTGATCCAGTTCCCACTAATGAGCAGACGACCAAGGTTGTCTGCCAACGTGTTCTCAACACCCCGGGACATGAATTGCCATGATGCGAAGGTTGTACTGCACTACCCAATCCCAAACTCACATCGCCTCCCTGCAGAGAGGGTAGGAACGACTTCCTCCCTGTTTGTTGATGCATCAGACTACACACATGTTGTCTGTCTGGACACCCAGATGCCCGGGGAGCAGATACAGATGCAGAGCCTGAAGAGCATACAGCACAGCCTGAAGCTCGAGCACACTGATGTGGTTCGAGCCTGGACAAGGAGCCCTGGGTCCTGTGAGACCCCAGATTGGCTCCCCAACCCTCGCCCGAGGCATCTGTTGTCAGCATGTGGGAGGGGGGAGAAAGGCAGAAAAGAACCCCCCCTGCAAAGGTTCTCCTGAACCATCCACCATTGCAAGTCCCGAATCATAGGACTGGAGACCAGAACCTGTAGATCTAGGTCATCCACCAACTGATCCCACTGAGACCGGAGCGTCCACTGAGAGATTCTCACGTGGAGCCGAGCACGAGAGACTGTCGTAATAGCAGCCGCCATAAGCCCGAGGAGTCGAGGGAATGACCTGGCACTGACCCGCCTGTGGCTGGACAACAGGCTGACCTGAGCCTGTAGTGCGGCCGCCCTGTCCAGTGGCAGGAATACCATGCCGGAGGTCGTGTCCAGGATCGCCCCAATAAACTGGAGCCTCTGGGACGGGATCAGATGGGACTTGGTCTAGTTGATGGTAATACCCCGGCTGGTGAAAACCTGCAGGGTAAGGGGAAGGAAGCACAGGAGCTCCTCCCTGGATAGGGCCGCCAGAAGCCAATCATCCAGATACGGGAGAACCTGAACCCTCTGGGTACGCAGGTAGGCCGCTACCACTGAAAGGCATTTGATGAACACTCAGGGCGCCGAGGAAAGACCAAATGGGAGTGCCTTGAACTGGCAGTGGTCCCCCACTGAAACGAAAAACACAGGTATTTGTGGTGGGAAGGACGAATAGGGATATGCAGGTAGGCATCCTGCATGTCCAGAGCGCACAGCCACTGTCCTGGCCGAAGGAGGGACAGAAGACTCTTCAGAGAGAGCATTCTGAACATTCTGTACTCCACGAACAAGTTCAGGGAGCTGAGGTCTAGAATCGGCCTCAAATCTCCTGACTTATTCGGGACCAGGAAGAAATGGGAGTGGTAATCCATCTCCCGAAGGTGAGATGGGACAGGCTCTATTGTCTCCTTCAGAAGGAGAGAGGATATTTCTTCCCAGACCAGAAGAAGGTGTTCTGGGGAGTAAGACGACCCCGGGGGTGGGGTTTCGAGGTGGTTTCTGAAGAGACTCTATTGAGTGTCCTTCTGCAATCAGCTGGAGCACCCAAGTGTCTGAAGTGATCCTCTCCGAACCCGGTAGATGTAAGAAGAATCTCCCTCCTACCGGTTCCTCTGGGAGGCCCAGAGACTGTGGGAGAGGAGAGGAGAGGAGTCAGGAGGTCTTGAAGCTGAAGCACCAGCTGCTTTTGGGCCGGGGCTTGGCAGCCGGAGGGGCCCGACATTTGTTGGCCCGCTTTCCCTGAGGTTTCGCCTTGGGCCAAAAACGTCTGTGAAAAGAACAACGCTGAGCTTGAGGGGGCCTGTACAAGGAGTCAACAGACTTAACTGCAGTACTCTTCTCCTGCAGATCGGTGATGATGTCCTTGACATCGCCACTGAACAGCATTGAACCCGAAGGGCGCGTCCTGGATAGCAGATTGCACCTCCGGGACCAAACCTGACACCTGGAGCCAGGCATGATACCGCATCCCCATGGCGAAAGCAGAGGTCCGACCAGCAATGTCCATTGCGTCGTTCATGGCACAAAGCATGTGCTGAGTGGCCGAACGTGCAGACCGGACTAGGCCAGCCACTTCCTGCTTTGTCTGAGACTCAGGAAGGGATTCCAATTTAGTTTCCACCTCGCCAAGGATCGCCTTCTGGTAACCCCCATATTAGCAACATAGTTCAGGGCCCTGATTCCCAGAGTGGAAGAAGCACAGATCTTCTTTCCATACTGGCCCAGAAGGCAGGATTCCTTGTCGGGTGGTTCTGCGCTCAAGTGCTTAGGGTTGCCAAATGGCCGTGAGCGGTGCTAATCATGACCAAATCAGCTCAGCGGTGTGAATTCAAGGAGTCAACACCTTCTGGAACCTGATATAGCCTGTCTGACTTCCTTGGAAGGGGGGGCTAATGCCGATGGTTGATTCCAAATGGCGGACACAAGGTCGACATGAGGCTCGATCCAGGGTGGAACCAGAGTAGGAGCGGTCTCGGGCAGATCCAGGTGTGCAGCAAGTTTTTTACGCTGTGGATCTGGCTCCAAGGATTGCCACTGATGAACAGCCTGGATTTTAAGCAGCAACTCCAAGAAGAAAAAAAAATTACTCACCTTAGTAATTGTGTTTCTTCTAATGGAGTCTTGCTGTATTCTGACAATCTGCAGTTAGACCCAGCCTTTAAATTGCCCCAGAGAGTAGAGGGTTAATTTTCTATGCAGTGCATAGAATGTTGAGCTCGAGCTCGGTTGAGGTCTCTGTCTGCAGCACTTTGAAACCCAACCGTCAGATTCTTACAAGCAAACACTCACTGACTATGTGGAAATTGTAAAATTTTTAACTAGCCAACTGGCAACAAAAAGTTTTGGATTCCTAAAGGAAGACTCAAGTCAGGAAACCCAAAACCTATCCAAAATAAGAAAAAATTACTCACCTTAGTAATTGCTTTTCTTCTCATGGAGTCTTGCAATATTATGACTAATGCAGTTAGCCACTGCACTTGAACTGCCCCGGAGAGGAAAGAGTTAACTCCAAGGAATCTGGAGTTCTACAGCGCGAGAGCGCTTATGCCAAAGCTCTATCTGGCCAGTTTCAAATGAAACTGTCAGATCTTTTCGAAGCTAACACTAAGCAACAAGTCTGTGTGGAAAGCTCTACACTAGCCAAATGGCTACCTACTAGTAGAAATAACAACAATATAAACAACAATAACAATAATAACAATGAATAATAGTATTATTAGTTACCCCCCTGACAAGCACCATTAGGACCCCCTTCCCCCAAAGACTCAAGTCCAGGAAGGGGCCAATATATATACCTAAATAAAATAACCTAGTTCCCTAACCCTAAATAAAAGAAGGTAAGGGAAAAAAAACTACAATGGCATGACACAGTGCTTGCACTAATTTGCCACCCTACCCAAGTAGAAGTTCTGAGAGGGCAGGAGGGAGGGTGGTCATAATATAGCAAGACTCCATGAGAAGAAAAGCAATTACTAAGGTGAGTAATTTTTTCTTCAAACACCATGAAGTCTTGCTATATTATGACTATATGCAGATTACACAGCAGTACCTCCATGGAGGAGGGTCAGAACCTACTAGGAAATAGGCTCTGAAGCACAGCTGTGCCAAAACGAGCATCTCTCCTGGACTGAATATCCAGGGAATAATGCTTGGTAAAAGTGTGAACTGTTTTCCAAGTAGCAGCTTGACAGATTTCCAGAATGGGAATATCTCTAGCAGCAGCTAGAGATGCAGCTGTACCCCTGGTGGAGTGAGCCCTCAGTCCTGAGGGGGGTTCTCTACCTAGTTT
Source organism: Neoceratodus forsteri (assembly GCA_016271365.2). Taxonomy (NCBI): domain Eukaryota; kingdom Metazoa; phylum Chordata; order Ceratodontiformes; family Ceratodontidae; genus Neoceratodus; species Neoceratodus forsteri. Next base: position 1,071,861,499 of record CM057451.1, read on the forward strand.
TTGATAACAAAATTGGATACAAGAGACAATCCACCTTGCAATTGTCCTCTTAGTGGCAGGTTTCCCTGCCAACCTCGCCATAGGTAAGGAAGAGTTGGAGGGATTCAACCTGTGACCCTTGGTGCGTTCCAAATAGTAGCTTAAGGCTCTTTTGATCGCCAAGCTGTGCAGTCTCCTCTCACCTGAGGAAGAATGCTCAGTGAAAAATACTGGAAGAGATATGGATTGGTTCAGGTGGAAATCTGAAACCACTTTAGCAAAAACTTTCTGTTAGTCCTGAGGACTACCTTATCTCTGTGGAAAGAGATAAAATCTTCTTCCACTGACAGGGCCTGTAGTTCACTTATGCGTCTGGCAGAAGTGATAGCCACTAGGAAAACAGTTTTTCAAGTCAGAAACTTGAGCTCTGCTGAGGACAGAGGCTCAAAGGGAGGTTGCATTAACTGAGCAATGCAAACATTCAGGTCCCAGGCGGGAGCTGGTTCTCGAAAAGGAGGGTTAGTGTGAAGTAACCCCTTAAAAAATTTGGAAAACACAGGGTGAGAAGAAAGGGAAGCAGGCTTCCCTGCTGACACAGAAACAGAGACAGCTGCCAGATGAACCTTTAAGGTAGCTGGCCTAAGGCCTAAGGAATTTAAATGGACCAAATAGTCCAGTAAATGGGCAGATCAGCAGATTCTGGGATAATCTGCTTCTCAGAGCACCAGATGGAAAACCTTTTCCACTTAGAATTGTAAGTGGCCCTAGTGGAAGGTTTCCTTGAAGCCTTTAAAATATCCAGAACACCTTCAGAAAGGTGTAAGTCAGCAATTCTAACTCCTCAAGAGCCATGCCTTGAGATGGAGGGATTTGAGGTCCGATACACACTCCCTGTGCACAGGCCAGCAAGTCGTGGACTCTGGGCAAGCTCAGGGCAGGTGGACTGTCAAGGACAGAAGCAGTGGGTACCAGGGCTGTCTGGCCCAATCTGGGCAATCAGAATCAATTTGCAGGGCTGAGATCTGATTTTTACTAGTACCCTGAAAAGAAGAGGAAAGGGGAAAGGCATACAGGAACCTCCCTTTCCAATCCAACTGAAAGGCGCCCAGGGGACTGAGCCCAGCACTGGAGGCCTGCAACAAAACAGAGGAAGTTGGTGGTTGTCTGGGGCTGCGAAAAGATCTATCTGAGGGTGCCCCATCTGGCAAAGACCGACCCCAGCACCTGAGGATTCAGAGCCCATCTGTGATGGCCCTGAGAAATCCTGCTGAGGGCATCCCAGGACATTGTCCTTCCTGGAAGGTGAACTGCTATCAGGGAGGTGTTCAGGGAGTAAGCCAGAAACCACAACTTCATTGCTTCGGTGCACAAGGCTGATGACCGAATGCCCCCTTGCTTGTTGATGTACCACACTGTTGTGGTGTTGTCTGTGCTGACTTGAACTACTTTGTTCTGGACAGAAGCTGAAAACGCCTGAAAAGCTAGAAAGACAGCTCTGAGTTCCAAAAGGTTGATGTGGAGCAGAGATTCCTGAGGAGACCACACTCCCTGAGTGGACAGGTCGCCCAAGTGAGCTCCCCACCCTAACAGGGAGGCATCCGTGGTGAGGGAGTGGGAGACGGGAAAGAAAGGAACCCCTTGTTTTAGATTGCTTTGATCCTGCCACCAGTGTAGAGCCAGGATCAGAGTTTGGGTCACTGGAACCAATTTGGAAAGGGGGTCCCTCCTTTGAGACCAATAGGCCCTCAAATGGAACTGAATGTCCCTCATCTGGAATCTTGCTCCTTGCACTACCGCTGTGGAAGCAGCCATGTGCCCTAGGAGTTGCAGAAAATGCCTTGCTGGTCGAGAAACCCGCAGGGTAAAGGAGGATGCCAGGGCAATGAGCCTGTCTACCCTTTCCGAGGGAAGAAATGCCCTGGCTAACTTTGTGTTCAATTCTGCACCTATGAAAGTTAGTACCTGAACTGGTTCCAGAACTGACTTTGGTAAATTCAGCAGGAATCCCAGGGAAGTGAGAAGCTGCTGGGTGACTTGCAAGTGGGATTTTACCTGATCTGGGGACTGACCCACTATGAGCCAGTCGTCCAGGTAGGGAAACACAGCAATCCCTTGCCTTTCTTAAATGAGCCACTACCACAGCTAGACATTTTGTGAATACCCTTGGCGAGGAGGTGAAGGCCGAAGGGCATTGCCCTGAACTGGTAGTGGCCTGAGGGCAGTTCGAACCTGAGGTACTTTCGGTGAGAAGGCCTGATCAGAACATGAAAATAGGCATCCTTGAGGTCCAGGGAAGCCAGCCAGTCCCCTGGCCTCAGGGAAGGCAAAATCATTGCCAGAGTTAACATTTTGAACTTTGGTTTCAAAAGATGCTTGTTCAGGTACCTTAAATCTAGGATGGGCCGCCATTCTCCTGTCTTTTTTGGGGTAAGAAAGTATCTTGAGTACAGCCCCTTGCCCTGATGGCAAGGAGGGACCCTTTCTACTGCTTTGCAGTCCAGAAGAGAAGAAACCTCTGCTTCCAAAGCAAGGGCTTCTGTAGGATTTGCAGGTGGAAAATGTCTGGCTCTCATCTTTGGAAACTGTTTGAAGCTGAGAACAGACCCTGCTTATTACCTCCAGAACCCATCTGTCCGGGTTAGGGACACCAGTTCTGGTTGAAATAAACCAACCTGCCCCCACTGGTACAGGAGAATCGGCCCTGGGCACCCCATCAGGGTGCCTGCTTGGCAGTAGCCTTAGGCTGAGGGAGGGGATGGTCACTTGTGCCGCTACCTCTGCCTCTGAAGAAACCCTCTGTGCAAACGCAGAGGAGGCCTGAGAATTGGTAAAAAGGCCTGTGGAAAGGCCTGCCCCTACCTCTGGGAGCGTGCCTCTGTGGAGTGGCATGCCTCTCCTTAGCCTGGGCACTTTTGTAGGTAGTTCTGTATTCATCCATCTTTTCATATAGTTTTCTGTTTGTTCCCAAACAGAGAATTACCCACTACAGGAAAATCCATAGCCTTGACTGAGTATCTTTGGACAGATTAGTGCATCTGAGCCATGCCAACCCACGAAAGCTACAGAAGTGGCCATGACCCTAGAAGAAACATCATTAACATCAACAGCAGTATGAAATTGAACTTTAGAGGCTTCAATGCCATCAGCAGCCACCTGTTCCAACTCACTAGCCAGCTGGCCATGTGCCTGCTTGGCTAACTGCAATACTGTGTCCCATCTAGATTTCTGATATCTAGCTACATAAGCCATATAATTTGCCTGCCTGAGTCCCAAAGAAGCTGCCATATACTGTTTTTTTCGCCATGGCATCAATCCTCCTGGAATCCTTATCAGGAGGATGTGAGGCCAAGGAAATATTAGCCTTGTCACAGGCTGCAGCTTGAACCACACCTACATGACTACACTGCTCAGTGAGGAGGTCTGTATCAGAGCCTGACAAAGTATACCTTCTGTCCATTTTTTTATCTACAGGAGGGACAGAATGAGGATTTTTTAAAATCTTTGTTGTTTGCTTCCTAAATGACTTATGCAAAGGAATAGACAACCTCCTAGACTCTGGTATATCCATCATTTCTACGTAATCAGGCTCCTCTTGCTCATCCACAGCCTTCTCTAAAGGAAGCTGGAGGGTTTCTGCAACCTTTTTGTAAAACATAAAATGAGAAGGGGACTCAGACAGAATAGGAGGAGATTCTAAAGGTCTGTCTGGAGAAATGTCCGGTTCAATGGGCACGTCCAAACCCTCCCAGCCACATATATATATTGATCAAATTCCTCCTCCCCCTCCTGTGGTTCATAAAATTCCTCAACATCATACTCCTGAACCACTGGAACTGAACGAACCAACCTTTACCAACTGTTGGTGGTCGACAGGACCCTGAGACAGTGACTGGACAATCTGTATGGCTTTAGCTATTTCTGCAGCAGTTGGAGACACAATTTTGGACTCCAAACCTACTGATTTCTTTGTCTTTTTCACTGGGACTGGTTCCTCTGAACCAGCCTTCCTTTTGCCAGAGGAAGTCTCGCCCTGGTCAGAGGGCACCCCTCTGGTCCAGTGGGTGCTGGACCGGGCTGACCATCCGGGTCAGTGGACTTTTTGGCCTCTCGTTCCCTGAGCCGGCCCAATCTCTTTTCCAGGGTGGCTGCAGGGAAATTTTTACACACCTGGCAGTCTGACAGAAGGTGGTCAGCCCCCAGACAATAAACACAAGTTGTGTGTGGGTCAGCCTTGGCAAAGGCTTCCCCACAGACATCACAGTGTTGAAACCCAGTGGGCCTGGTTTTCCTTTTGGGTTTCTCAGACATAATGCCAGCCTAACCAAAAACTTGCCCTTTTGATGGCAGTGCCAGGCAAGACACCCTTATCGGTTCCTAACCGTGTCACGGTATTTGAAAAACCTAATTTTAAAGCAAGGTTTTTAGAACCGATAAGAACGGGAACCGCACTCTAAAAGCCCAACCAACACTTTAAAAGCGTTAATTTCAGCAAACCGACCGGTTCAAAACCGAACCGATAATTGAATTTCCACACAGACTTTAATTTTTGTACTTACGGTTTACCAGATAGAGCTTTTAACCGAAATGCGGTAAAATAAATACTTTTTGCCGGTTCAAATGAACCGAAAATACTTGCTTGAACCGAGAAATGAACCGAGCTGAAGGAGCTGATCTCCGGAGCGACTGTTCAGTGAAGCGGAGTAAAGAATCTGACAGTTTCATTTGAAACTGCCCAGATAGAGCTTTGGCATAAGCGCTCTCGCGCTGTAGAACTCCCGACTCCCTGGAGTTAACTCTTTCCTCTCCGGGGCAGTTCAAGTGCAGTGGCTAACTGCATTAGTCATAATATAGCAAGACTTCATGGTGTTTGAAAGATTACAATATAAGCACCCAAGTAAAAAGGAGGGTGTGCTGAAGACACCCCTGGGGTGCAACACTGCACCTGCCCACCCACTTCCCAAAAACAGGTTCTGAGAGGGGAGGCAGGTCAGAATACAGCAAGACTCCATTGGAAGAAACACAATTACTAAGGTGAGTAATTTTTTGTTCAAACAACATGAAGTCTTGCTGTATTCTGACAATCTGCAGACTACCAAGCAGTACCTCCATGGAGGAGGGACAGAACCTAATTTGGGAATAGGCTCTGAAGTACTGCTTCATACAAACTGAGCATTACTCCTAGCCTGGATATCCAGAGAGTAATGCTTGGTAAAGGTATGGAATGTTTTCCAGGTGGCTGCTTGACAAATTTCTAACAGAGGGATATCCCTGGCAGTAGCCAGGGAAGCAGCTGTACCTCTTGTGGAATGAGCCCTCAGGCCTGAGGGTGGAATTTTTCCCAGTTTCTCATAGCAGAATTGTATACAAGAAACAATCCACCTGGCAATAGTTCTCTTGGTGGCAGGTTTGCCCTTTCCCACTTCCCCATAAGTGAGGAACAACTGGAAGGAATCAAACCTGTGACCCTTGGTACGCTCTGTGTAGTAGCCAAGGGCTCTTTTAACATCTAAACTATGTAGCCTCCTCTACCCTAAGGAAGAATGATCAGTGAAGAAAACAGGGAGAGACATGGACTGATTCAAATGGAAGTCTGAAACCACTTTGGGCAAGAACCTCCTATTAGTTTTAGGGACTACTTTATCTCTATGGAAGGAGTTAAAATCAGGTTCCACTGACAGGGCTTGCAAGTCACTGATACGTCTGGCAGAGGTAAAGGCTTCCAAAAACACAGTTTTTCAAGTCAAGTACTTAAGCTCTGCTGAGGACATAAGCTCAAATGGGGGTTGCATAAGTTGAGGAATGCAAACATTTAAGTCTCAGGCAGGGGCAGCATTCTTAAAGGAAGGGTTTGTATGAAGCAATCCCTTGAAAAACTTACAGAATATAGGGTGAGATGACAGTGAGGAAAGCTTTCCTACTGACAGAAAAGCAGAAACAGCTGACAAGTGTACCTTGAGAGTAGCTGGTCTGAGGCCTAGACCATTAGGATGGACCATATAATCCAGAACTGTAGGCAAATCAGCAGTGTCTGGGGATATATGCTTCTTGGAACACCAAATGCTGAATCTTTTCCATTTGGAGTCATACATCTTTCTGGTGGCAGGCTTTCGAAAGGCTTTGAGAATATCCAGAACCCCTTGGGACAGATGCAAATCTGCATACTCTAGCTCAAGAGCCATGCCTTGAGATTGAGGGACCAAAGACGGGGGGTACCAGATCCTCCCCTAAGAGGAGATTAACAGGTCGTAATTCCTGGGAAGAGACAGGGGAAGATGGACTGCTAGGGACAGCAAGAGGGGGTACCAGGGCTGCCTGGCCCAATCTGGAGCAATCAGAATCACTTTGCAGGGCTGTGACCTCACTTTGACCAGAACCTTGAACAGTAGAGGAAAAGGAGGGAAGGGATAGAGAAATTTCCCTTCCCAGTTCAACATCAGAGCATCCAAAGGGACTGAGCCCAAGACTGGGGGTCTGCAGCAAAACAGGGGAAGTTGGTGATTGTCTAGGGCTGCAAAGAGATCTATCTCCAGAGTGTCCCACCTTGAGAAAATCACTTTTAACATCAGAGGGTCCAGGGAACACTCATGATGGGCCTGGGAGATCCTGCTCAGTGCATCTGCTAGCATATTGTCCTTTCCTGGAAGGTGGACTGTTATCAGAGAGGATCTGCAGAGAATAAGCCAGGGACCATAATTTCATGGCTTCCATGCACAAAGCTGTGGACCGAGTGCCTCCCTGCTTGTTGATGTACAACATGGTGGTGGTGGTGGCGTCTGTTCTGACCTGAACCACCTTGTTCTGCACTGACTGAGAGAAAGTCTGCAGGGCCAGAAAAACTGCCCTGAGTTCCAGGAGATTGATATGAAGAAGGGATTCCTGAGGGGACCACAGTCACTGGGCTGTGAGAGCCCCCAGATGGGCTCCCCACCCCAAAAGGGTAGCATCCATGGTAAGGACCACTGAATGAGACTGAGTAACAAATGGGACCCCTTGCATTAAGTTGTCCTGATCCTGCCACCACTGAAGAGCTTGGATCAGTGTCCAAGTCACTGGAATCAGTTTGGTAACAGGATCCTTCCTTTGGGACCAAAAGGCCTTCAGATGGAACTGAATGTCCCTCATCTGGAATCCTGCCCCTTGGACCACTGCTGTAGAAGCTGCCATGTGGCCCAAGAGTTGAAGGAAATGCCTTGCTGGTCAGGACACCTGAAGGCTGAAGGAAGAAGCCAGTTCTATAAGAACTCTTGCCCTTTCCAGGGGAAGAAAGGCTCTTGCTTTGAATGTATCTAGCTCTGCCCCTATAAAGGTACAGTAAGAAGCTGTACCGGTTCGAGAACTGACTTGGGGAGGTTGAGAAGAAATCCCAGGGAAGTGAGCACTTGCTGTGTCACTTGCAGGTCAGACTTGAATTGGTCTGGAGACTAACCCACTAGGAGACAGTCGTCCAGATATGGAAAAATGGAAATCTTTTGCCTTCTTAAAAAGGCAACTACTACTGCCAGGCACTTTGTGAAAACCCTTGCAGCTGATGTTAGACCAAAGAACATTGCTTTGAACCGATAAATGATCTGAGGACAACTTGAACCTGAGGTACTTTCTGTGGGAGCACCTGATAGGGATGTGAAAGTAGGCATCTTTGAGGTCCAGGGAGGCTAGCCAGTCCCCTGGCCTTAGAGAGGGAATAATTATTCCCAGAGTCACCATCTTGAACCTTGGTTTTAAAAGATGTTTGTTCGGGTATCTTAGATCTAGGATGGGTCGCCACTCCCCTGTCTTTTTTGGGGTAAGAAAGTACCTGGAGTACAGACCTTTGCCCCCGTGTAGGGTAGGAATTCTCTCTATGGCTCTTAAGGCCAGAAGAGATGAAACCTCTGCCTCTAGGGCAAGGTTTCAGAGAGACCTGCAGGTGGAAAGATCTGGCTCTCATCTTCGGAAATTTTTTGAAGCTGAGAATCAGTCCCTGGCTTACTACTTCCAAGACCCACTTGTCTGAAGTAACAGACATCCAGTCCTTGACGAAGTCAGTCTGCCCCCTACAGGGGTGGGAGAGTTGACCCGGGCAGACCCATCAGGGTGTCTGCTTGGCAGGGGCCTTAGGCTGAGGAGTGGATGTAGCCCTGCTCATCCCACTTCTGCCTCTGCAGAACCCCCTCTGTGAAAAGGGAGAAGAGGCCTGTGCTTGGTAGAAAGGCCTATGAAAAGGCCTGCCCCTAGATTGCTGCTTTTGAGGAGTTGCCTGGTCTCTGTCTGCTCCCCAAACAGAGAATTGCCCACCACAGGGAAATCCATGGCCTTAGCATGGGTATCCTGTGAGAGGCTAATACATCTGAGCCAAGCCATCCTCCGAAGAGCCACAGATATAGCCATGACTTTTGATGACACATCACTGGAGTCCACAGCAGCATGACATTTTACCTCTGATGACTCAATCCCATCAGCAGCCATCTCCTCCAGCTCCTTGGCCAGCTGGGGGAGGCCTGTTTAGCCACTGCCAGTACAGTGTCCCACCTGGACTTCTGTTACCTGGCTGTATAGGTCATATAGTTAGCCTGCCTGAGTCCCAAGGAGGATGCCATGTACTGTTTCTTAGCCATGGCATCCATCTTCCTGGAGTATTTGGGCGGTGTGAAGCCAAGGGAATATTTGTCTTATCACAGGCTGCAGCCTGCACTACCCCAACATGGCTGCACTGCTGGTATAAAAACTCTGTATCTGAGCCTGATAAGGTGTACCTCTTGTTCATCCTTCTGTCAACAGGAGGTACAGAATTAGGAGACTTTAGGATTTTTTGTGTCTGCTTCCCAAAGGACTTATGAAGGGGAATAGACAGTCTCCTGGACTCTGGGATGCCCATCATTTCAACAAAATCAGGCTCCTCCTGATCCTCCACAGCCTCCTCCATAGGAAACTGGAGGGCTTCAGCCACTTTTATGTAAAACAGATAGTGGGAAGGGTACTCAGAGAGCCTAGGAGGGGAAACATCAGAAGGTCTGTCTGGGGAGATTTCTGGTTCCACAGGCACATCCAGACTTTCATCATCATCTTCAAAATCCCCCTCCTCCTCAAACTCCGGTTCATAAAAGTCTTCAGGGGTATAATCCTGAACCGGGAGAACCGACCGAACCCCTGCCAAAAGGCGCCGGATCGGTCAGAACCGGGACGAAGCGAGTCAACAATCCAAATCACTCTGGCTATTTCTCGGCAGTCGGAACATGAACCTCTGATCCGAACCGTCGATTTGCCGCGCTTTTGTAGGAACCAATCCTCAGAATCGGCTCTCCTTGCCCGAAGAAGTATCGCCCTGGTCTGAGGGCACTCCTTCTGGTTCAGTCGGAACCGAACCGGGCTGGCCATCCGGGTCAGCGAACTTCTCGGCTTCCTTTTCCCTAAGTCTACCTAATCTTTTTTCCAGGGTAGACTTAGGAAAGTTTTTACATATTTGGCAGTCTGTATCAAGGTGGTCAAACTCCAGACAATAAACTCAGGTGGTGTGGGGATCGGCCTTAGCAAAGACCTCCCCACGCTCACTGCAGTGTTGAAACCCAGTGGGCCCGGATTTTCTTGGGTTTCTCAGACATGGCCAACCTAACCAAACTTACCCTTTTTTCGGCAACCACCAGGCAAGACTCCCTTATCAGTTTCTAACCATGTTACGGGTACTGGAAAAAAATGTTGAAACACATTTTTTTTTAAACCGATAAGGACCAGTAACCACACACTAAAGAAGAACACAAGAATTCAATATAAAGGATCGGTTCAGCCGAACCGATCGAAATACAAGTTTACAATTTCCACAATAACAGAGAAACTATCTAAGTACTCACGGTACTGCAGACAGAGTCTGAACCAACAATGTGGAAATAAATTTAGAATGAAACCGACAACTTTAACTGACTTTGAATCGAGCAGAAGGAGAAATCTCCGGAGCAACTGTTCAGTGAGGTAGAGTAAAGAATCTGACGGTTGGGTTTCAAAGTGCTGCTGACAGAGACCTCAACCGAGCTCGAGCTCAACGTTCTATGCACTGCACAGAAAATTAACCTTCTACTCTCCGGGGCAGTTTAAAGACTGGCCTAACTGCAGATTGTCAGAATACAGCAAGACTTCATGTTGTTTGAAAGAAGGATCCTATGGAGGGGACTTCGGAGGAGTCCTTGGCCTGGGCTTGTCTGGAGTGCGTGGCTCGTCGTTCGCATCTGAGCGGCCGTCGGAGTCATCCGAGGAGGAGGAAGAAGAAGACTCCTCCTCCTCCTCCCGGTGTGGGGGAGGGACGGACCCCTTGGGAAACCCTTGGGGAAGTGTATCTTCCCCTGACCTGGAACCAGAGGGCTCGCCTCTGGTGTCAGGAGAGGGGGAAGGAGTCTCTCACCTCCGATGTCGGGGGTCCAGAAATGGGTCCTGCGTCGGAAGATGGCCCTCTACTTTCCTGGTGAGCTGAGTCTTGGCCTCAGCCTACCAGGAAGCCAGAGTCTCCTTCAGATCCACCGGTAGCTGAGGGAGCAGTGGAGGAGGAGGGGTTACAGATACTGGGGATATCCGTACAGCACGTATCTATAACCCGATGATGGGAAGCCCGGCGTCGGGTACTGGGGCACCATGTACTGTGGCGTCGGGTACTGGAGTGCCGAATACTGCAGACCTGGGTAAGATGGCGTCGGATACAATAGGGTCGGATATCCAGGTACCAGGAGCACTGAGCAGAAGGCCCTGGGAACGGCCCAGCAGGCAGGCCCAGAACGGGAGGCCCAGCAGGCGGCGTGCCCGACATAGGGACGGCGTCCGGCAAGGGGATGTTGCCGGGCGTCAGGTAGGCCGGTGTCAGCGCCAGCGTCCGAGGATCCGACGGGTCATCCAGTTCAGTGGGAGGGAAACTTGGTGGCAGCATGCCAACATCCTCCGTGTCGCCCGGGGAAAGAGGGGTTACCATCCCCGGGGTCCAGCAAGGGAGACGATGGGGCCTTGGAATGCAACGAACGTTGCTGCGAGCTCGGAACGATGGATAGGCCCGAAGGGTCCGGTGTCGGCTCTAACGCCAAGCGGCCGTCGGAGGAGCCAATATCCGGCTTACCGGCAGGATCCTGAAGGATGTTTGAGGCGCCGATCTCAGACTTATCGGACCCTACGCTCGACGAAGGCTGTGGTGGAGAGGCGGCCTTGGCATGCGCTTTAGAGACCGCGCGCTGCCCCGAAGGGCTGGGTGTCTTATCGGCCTTACCCGGGAGGGTGTCGGAAGAGCAGACGTCTGGCTTACCGGGGCCTCTCGGACCAGAAGGCCGCACAGTGGTGGCCTTACTGGGAGCGACTGCCTCCTTTGACCTGGAGGCTCCCGAGGGGCCCGAGCGCGAGCCCGAAGGGAGGGTCGTCGCTGCCTTGGAAGCCTCCAAGATGGCCATTGTGGAACTGTCCCCCGGAGGGGACATTACCTGCAGCACCACGACCCTAGCCGAGGTCATGGCAAATGTAGTAGAGGAGTCCCAGTCCTGGTACTTCTTCTTGCGGTGGTCCTCCAGAACAGTAGAGGCCTGCTTGAGTTTTTTCAGCTCCTTTACCATGGAGGTCATCTTAAGTTTGAGAAAGTGGGCCTCCAAGGACTGCTGCCTCTGCTTTCGGGTGGCTGCGTTAAACTGCTGGCAGAGCTGTCACTTCTCCACGGGGTGGTCGTGACCTAGGCAAAAAAGGCACTGGGAGTGTCCGTCCTTGTGCGGGAGCTCGGCGCCACAGGAATCACACTTGTTTTTGTGCTTGGAGGGAGTCAGGGATGATATACACAGCAGCTGAGGTAAGAGCTGACGAAAATCTGAAGAAAAAAGCGAGAATAGATGGTAAAACTACCGACAATAGACTGGCGAAGCAGTGCACTTAACCGCAAGGCACTATATGAGCTAACAGCTGGAAAGAACTGGAAGGTGGGCGTGGGGGACCGCCCCTTTATACTGACGTCGCTTGAAGTCGGTCACCTAATGTGGGGCGGTCCCCCGCCAGAGACTGCAAGCTAGAAATTTTTCCGAGGGGTCCTGACACCTGCCGGCTTCAGTCCTATCTGTAATTACCTACTGCAAGAGCCCTCTCGAAGTAAGCTCATAGGTTAAGTAAAAAAAAAAAAAAACACGTGCACTCATTCAACCTCCATTCTCTTAGACAAGATAGGGGACTAGGGCTAAATTATAGCGTATACATTTGTGGAAAAATACCACAAGACTAAGATCTTTGCAAAACAGCAGGCCATTGCAATACTGAGAAGAGAGTAGATGACCAGAAAGACTTATGCAGAGTTCTATAAAAGATGCCTGATCACAATCATATACATGCCACTATACTCAGTGTTGATTGAACTCAAATATCCCAAGAAAGTTGTAAGCAAGAGTGTCATGCAAAACACAGCACAATTTTCTGACAAGAAGGTGCAAGTTTAGGGACTGAAATGACAAAAAATGTAACCGAAGTTAACAAAAAACTGTTTGTTTCTACAATCAATAGCGGTTTTGTTTGGCCAGAAATAAAGCATCTCTCAACACACAGGTGGGCATATTTTTTCCACCTCGTTGCCATAAAACCAGCAAATGTAGCGGTTCCACCTGTATGTTGTGCTCTATGCACTTTGGTACAGGACTGCAGCTACAGATGAGAACTGAACACGAGTTTGTATTGTCCTGCACTTAGACAAGGTTGGTCTTGTGCATCATACAACCAAATATGTCTACACCCCTTTCTTTACACATCACAAGCTACTGGGGGGGGGGGGCAGAGGTACAGTGATGGCTTATGGTGGTGCAAACAAGTACGAGTCCAGAGAATCACCTCGTCTTTGTGGAAAACCATAGTACTCTGGGTCAATGCTGAAGGCCTGTAATTTGCTCACTTTTCTAACTAAAGAAATTGCTTTTGCTACTAAAATCCCTACCGCCAGAGTGCAGAGGCAGGGGCTAACAAGTATAGTACAGTATCATACAGTACAGTAGTGTTGCAAGTACTAGAGGCAGAGGGGGTCAAAGAATCAGCCAAATACTTACATTTAGTCAATGCCTGACAAGTCCCACCTTGAATCAGGAAGGTGGTACTGGAATTAGGAGCTGAAACTACTTATCTAATGGCATCAGCCTTTTTCTAAGGGCCTGCTTTTGCGTACTTCTATTAATATAACAGGTTTTAGTTTGATCTTAGTTTCAAATTCTACAAATATCTGATAGTCCAAGCACACCGAAAATTGTGAATGAAATACCAGTTTCTTTTTTTTTTTTTTAAATAAAAGTTTGACAATGCACGTAAAACTATATCAGCTTGAGGTGGTATACCAGTTTTTCTGATTGACTGCCAACATTTGAATTTTGGTGTTCTATCTGAAACATTTATTCTAAAAGTAAATATTAAGTCCTGTTGATGGACAGGGACCAAACAAATAGGCTGAGCACCCATCAGCATGTGGCACACGTTTTGAACAAACTGAAGACCTGTTTGGTCATTTGTGACATGACAGAAGAATCATCATCAGCATTAATATAGTGCTTTTCATACACATAGTATCCCAAAGCACTTCTGCAACCAGTGAGTAACTGGAAAGTGAAGAGACTGAATGTCTAATGGCAGCCATTTTGCACATGCAGCCTTGAACAACTCCATGAACTGTTGTGACAGGCCCAGAGAGAAACTAAAAACAGTTGTAAAATAAAACTTAAAACAGAAGACGCAATAAAAGGTGCAATCTGAAACAAGATGCAGATGTAGAAGAAAGATTTTAGTTCAGCACAAACAGATGAAATAATTTTCCAACACCAGAGGGATCAGTGGGAAAAGTAAAGATACATTTGTTAGTACGAGCCAGTCCCAGGACACCACCTGAAGGTTTTTACACTTGGAGGAAACAGTAAGAGTGAGGGGGTGGTGAGTGAATCTATTTGGTTGGAACTTGTTCATGCAGAAGCCTGAAATACAACCAGACTACACATTACATCCATTACTGTAACAGTCCACTAACAAAACAAAAAAAGGGTGAAATAAAAAGTCTTAATGCAAAATATATCTAATTAAAAGTGCTCCTCTGTATCAACATGCACTACTAAGTTTGAGGAAGCAATCCATTTTATAGTTATGCAGTCAATGGACTGTGATATATAAATAGGCATTCAACGGTCTAATGTACTTATCTGTTTAACACAATAAAACAACAAATAATAGTTTGAAATAGATTCCGTTGGAAACCCCTATAGGAAACACCTCTGTTAGCTTCTCTGTATCACCATGCAGCATGCAGTACTTACTGAAATATATAAAGTATGGTTGAAGATCAAGGCAAACCAGTAAGAGTAATGGCAACGAAATTCCATAAGCTTTTCTAGTTTAAGTTCCAATCTTCTTTGTATCACTAAAATATTAGTTGACACAGTACTAAAGGTAACAAGAATCCATGTATAATAGTAAGACCAGCTCTTAAACAAGATCTTTTAAAGGACTAGTACAACTAAAGTCTTGAATCTGATACTGCAAGAGTCAAAATACCCAAGGCTTTACCCCCCGTAAGTTTCTACTATTCGAATGGCTAGAATTTTAGGGCAACAAGATGTTAGAAAAGCAGGCAGTATAACCTAGTGGTTAGAACTGTGAACCTGGAGACACCTGTTTAAATAAAATCTCACAAGAGCCATTTAACTAAATGTGTGACCTTGAGGAGCCACTTTTCCTCCCCGCACTTCAGTACAGACAGCTGTAAATCCGAGAGAAAGACAGCCTACTGTATATGAGATGCTGCATATCAGCTCGGCTATCCTGGCAAAACAAACTGCAAAAAAAGCTGCTATTCTGCACAATTATCCCTGGCTCTGTTCATTATAATAATTCATATGTTGAATGCACACCCAACATTTTTATAGTAATCTAATGAATGATCTGAGACTCCGTGAAGAATACTGGTGAATAGATGTAAAGTCAGGCAGTGTTCAACCAGTTTCATTTTTCAGCACCAGGCAGGGACAAACAAACTAATATATCTACAAACTAAGGGTCTTGGTCTCAAAAGAGGTTCCACAATTCTGTACTTCTGGCAAAAATCTTTTGGAAATTTGACCCTCAGTTTGAGTATTTCGCTTGCATGCTGGACAAGGAAATCTCCCTTGTCTGAACAGTCATATTTGTGACTATAGCTTTATGTAATTCTGATAAAGCGGTATCCAATCTGGATCGTTATCCACTGATAGTGCAAGATCCGTATCTGGGCAGACAGTTCCAGATAACAGATACTGCGATGGAAGCATGACCTGAATGCCTAATAACCAATCCAGACAAAATCAGAGGCAAAAAAGGGCTGCTGTCTGGGGTGTCCCTTGGACACAACAAGTTATTCCAACATCACTAATTTAAAAGAACCTCAGAAGTCGCAGGGAAAATTTCTTAGTATTTAGACAGAATCTAACTTGTAGTTCAGCTACTGCCAGCTTATGAAATGTCTCTGAAACCAGGATTCTCTGTCACTTGGTGTTCACCTGCTCCAACTGCTCGTCTACACGTGACATCACAAACCTCTCTAGGATGTGACATCATAATCCTTTCTATAGCAACCAGCTGTTATCAGATATCACATCAGAGGATTTTTTTGTAAAAAATAAAACATTTTTATAGAAATGCTTAGTACATGTTCAGGTTCTACAAGTTTGTACTCAATTGACTCATATTCAAATCAATGTAGTCAGATGACTTTCTTAAAACAGAATTAATAAAGAAAAAACACTACGTAGTTCTTTATGATAAAAACACACTATATGCAAGCATAAACTACAAACTTGTTTGCTTGTCAGATATAGTGTTACTAATCCTTATTTTACAGAATTACAAGTACTGAAAATGATGAGAGAAAGGCCTCAGATCAGGTGAAGGGAAGAGAGAGAGAAAAGAAAAAAGCAGGAAAAGATGAAGTAGAAAGCGAGTCAGAAGATTATGATGTCATTTGTAGACAAGAATCCAGAGCAGAAGACCAAGTGAGAGAGATCCCGTTTTCATAGGAAATTTCGGAAGTATGAGAATAAGTAAGTATAGTGCATATAAGCTGTATAGGGTGGACTACTTGTACTTATTAGTTATTCCTGTAGTCAGTGGCTATTTAAAATGGAGACACTGTTCCTACAGTTCCAAACTATTTTAAAAACTAGAGATTGTAACCTATACAGGGAAGTCTACCACTTTGTCCCAAGAATACAGTTTCTTAGATCAGTGCTACTACATACCTGTGTCGATTTTTGTTCTTTCTCTTCTTATGACTGCTGTGGTGATTTCCTGAGGATGTGGAAGAGACTGCTTTTGGAGGTTTTATTCCCTGTATAGACCCATCCAGCTCTTCTGGGTCTTCCTGGTTCGGTTCATTCTCCTGGTTCTGGAAATCTGGAGAATTATCACTTTCTGTTCCACTGCCTGGTTCTCCTAAAATGATTTGTACAACATTAGCCATTGCTTGTCTTCTTCCTTCTCTTGAACTTTGCTTTTTTGGCATTTCTTCCACACAGTCTGTACTCCCTGAACATATATAGCAGGAAGCAATACTAATGTGTTACTGCTGCAACCAAGACAGGGAAGACTGCCAAATCTAGAGGATCACCAAAGCAAGTCCTGTTAAGCCCTATTCAACAGGGATTTAGTGACCATTTTAGTATACTTCTCCCTTGCTCTAGCATAATATTCACCACCTCATTAAGAACCGTTTCAGTAATACAGTGCTAGGCTGGTGGGACACATATAGATGAGAACAGTGCAGACTAGACAGACTCCAGTCTTCTTCTGCCTGGAAAAAGTTTTATGTCTTAAATAAACCAGCAAAAGAAAAGGCATAAGCATTGAACTACCATATCTTCTTTTAAAGGGGAACATTTATGAACAGCGGCCATCGTAATTTGAAAGCCATAAAGAGCTCAAGTACTGGGCTTATCTGTAGCTGGCAGCAGTCCAGAGATACTGATGAATACTGTATCTCTGCCCATATTGATGCTACACTGCTACCATTTTCAGAACCTTGTGATGTCACTGACAGTCAATCTGGGGCTCACCACACTGTAGTCAAACACAGCCTGATCATCAGTGACATAACCAGGTTCTACATATGGTGGCAATGTAGTCCTGTATTAATATTGGGACAAACTTAATAATCAGTATCTCTGAACTGCTGCCCGCTACAGGTGAGCCGAATATACAGGTTACTCACCTGTAACAGGAGTTCTAGGAGTGGTATATGTTGTTCATCCACACTTGTTGGCAGGTACCTTGCCGCTTTAAGATGAGCCGGAAGGTCTTCAAGCTGGCTCCTCCCACCCACCCAGGTGGTAAAATCCTCAGCTCCGCCCCATGATGCCAGATCTAGCCCGCTGGAAGCCAGGTTATGTGTGTCCACAGCCAGGGAGGTCGGGTGGGTCTGTGTGGATGAACAACATATACCACTCAGAGAACTCCCATTACATGTGAGTAACCTGTATTTCTAGGGAAGTGGATATGTTGTTCAATGCACACTTGTTGGCAGACTCCTAGCAGTTCTCCGGGAGGAGGGAGGCAAGTCGCACACCCCCTACTTAGGAAAAAGGGACTGGAGAACTGAAGCCCCAAAACCAGCATCCCGGCGTGACTCGAGGCTGATGTGGTAATTGGAAATGAAGGTGCATGCTAACTTCCAGGTAGCAGCCCTGCAGATTTCCTGGATAGCGACATCCCTAGAAGCAGCCACCGACGCAGCGGTATGGCTAGTAGAATGAGTACTTATCCCTCTGGGAGGCTCCTTGCCCAACAACCTATAGCAGAGATCAATGCAGGAAGTGATCCACCTGCCAATCGTCTGCTTGGCTGCAGGTCTGCCTGGTGCGGCTTCAGCGTAGGTGACAAACAGCTGGTGAACCTCTCCTTGAACTTCCGCCGTACGCTCTTTATAGTAGGCGAGCACTCTTCTCAGGCCCAAGGTATGGAGCCTGTACTTGACCTCCGAGGTGCAATTCGGGTACAACACCGCTAGAGTAAGCACCTGATTCAGGTGGAACTCTTACACCACCTTCGGAAGAAATTTTGCATGGGGGCGCAGGACAATCTTGTCCCTGTGGAAGACCAGGTAAGGGGACTGAACAGAAAGTGCCTGGAGCTCCCCGATCCTTCTGGCTGACGTGATAGCCACCAAGAAGACGGTCTTCCACGACAGGTGGGAGATATCACACCTGTGCATCGGTTCGAATGGCTTGCCCATGAACTTGGCCAATACCAGTGGCAGATCCCACGGATATGGAGGTTCACGCACCGGAGGGGATATGTGATCTAGGCCTTTGAAAAAGCACCAGACGACTTTCTCTTGCGCCACTGACTGCTTACCGGCCCGCGCCCAGTAAGCAGAGATGGCTGCCAGGTGCACCTTAAGGGTCGTCAACCGAAGCCCTTACTAGAAAGGGACCACAGGTAGTCCAAAATACTAGCCAACAGGCAGGACGAGGGGTCCAATCCCTTGCCCTGACACCAAATGGAGAATCTCTTCCATTTAAAGGCATAACATTTTCTGTTCGACTCCTTACAGGACGCCTCCGTGACGTTGAGGACCTCGTTGGAAAGACCCAAGGCCAGGAACTCTAGCCGCTCAGGAATCAGGCCGTTAGGTACAGGGACTGAAGGTCTGGATGGAGTACCTTTCCCCCTTGTTGACAGAGAGCAGGTCCGGGTGGGCTGGAAGCCACCTCGGAAGCCTGGAGCTGAGGCTGAGGAGAACTGGATACCAGAACTGGCGAAGACAGTCTGGGGCTACCAGAATCACCTGCGCCTTGTCCCTCCTCATCTTGAGAAGCACCTCATAGATCAAGGGAAACGGAGGGAAGGTGTAGAAGAGGCCTGGGGTCTACAGCCTCGAGAAAGCATCTCCCTGCAGCGATCCCTGCTGAGGGGGGCGGGCATGGAACAGCCTCATCTTTGCATTCTCCCTGGAGGCAAATAGGTCCACCTGAGGGGCACCCCAGAGGGAGAACAGGTCTTGCACTACCTCCAGCAGGAGAGACCACTCGTGAGCTGCATCGCCAATCCGTCTGAGGGCATCGGCCAGACTGTTTGGGGATCCTGCCACATGGATGGCTAGGAGATCCGCCTCCAGGCTGAGCACAAGAGACCATATGCGAAGAGCCTCCTTACACGGAGGCAAGGAGTGCATCCCGCCCTGTCAGTTGATATAGTACATAGTCGTGGTGTTGTCCATCTGGACCTGGACCACTTGATCCCTATCAAACAGAGTGAAGGCAGTTAGGGCTAGCCGGACTGCTCGGAGCTCCAGCAGGTTGATGTGGCATTGGGACTCCTGATGGGACCAGGACCGTGGGCCCTGTGCTCCCCCAGATGGTGACCTAACCCATCAGAGAGGCGTTGGTTGTCAAGGTGACAGTCGGCTCGGGGCGGACAAACAGGATACCCTCCTGCAGATGAGCTGGGACGAGCCACCACTGCAGGCTGTCCCACATCTCCTGGGTCACGGAGACTGGCTGATCTAGAAGACCTGAGCGTTGAGACCGCTAGAGGGCCAGCCCCCACTGCAGGGGGCGCATATGCCAGCAGGCCCAATGGACCACACTGGTGCAGGCTGCCATGAGACCCAGAAGACGCAGGAAGTCCTGGGCAGGGTGCAATTGCCCAACCAGAAATAACTGGGTAAAGGAGGAAAGGACCTCGGCCCTGTCCGCCGGGAGCTGGCTCGGAGAGAGTCAAGCTCCGCACCGGTGAACTGGATCACCTGCGAAGGCACGAGTTCCAACTTGACCTCGTTGATAAGGAGGCCTAGTTGAGAGCAAACCCGGAGGGCCATATCCCTGGACCACTCTGCCTCCAACCTGGAGGGGGCTGCTATCAGCCAATCGTCCAGGTAAGAGTAGACCCGGACCCCTCAACGTTGCAGGAATGCTGCCACCACTGCCATGCATTTGGTGAAGACTCTGGAAGCTGAAGAAAGGCCGAAGGGCATAGCTCGGAACTCGAAGAAGTTCCCTTCTGCTCGAAAGCGGAGGAAATGCCGATGGGACAGACAGATTGAGACGTGAAAGTACGCATCCTGAAGATCCAGGGAGCAGAACCACATGCCCAGTTCCAGGGATGGTAAGATCAGAGCCAGAGTGACCATCCGGAAGGTACTCGGCCTTAGGAACTTGTTCAGGTCATGTAGGTCAAGAATGGGGCACCAGCCCTGTCCATTTGGAACCAGGAAGTACCTGGACACAAACCCTGGGCAAGGAGGAGATCAAACCGCCATGCTGACTACCCCTTGCGGGCAACATAACTATAATAGTCTCAGAGAGGCGACTGGGGGCTTCACGGATCCAGTAGCCCTCGGGGGCACAGGCTCAAAAGAGAGGACCTGCCCGACTCCAGAGGCAGGCCCCTGCCGACCACCTCCAGCACCCAGTGGTCCGTGGTGATAGCGGACCAGGCGGAAAGGAAGTGGCTGAGCCGGCCCCCCCCAAGGGAGGACCCAGGGGAGGTGTGACAGGGTTGGGGGTGCCACCCCGCAACCCATCAATGTGCATGCTTAGAGGAGGAGGAACCGGCTAAGGGGCTGCCTGGACCCTTCCCCCCGGGCTTCCTGACCGAGGAAGCGGTGGACTTGCTTTAGGGCGCCAAGGATGAGCCTGCTGGACCTGTTGCTGGTGCTGCTGGGTAGGTTTTGCCACAGAGGCAGAGGGACGAAAGGGCTTACGCTGCTGTTGGCCACCTTTGTCCCTCTGAGCAGATGTGACCGAGTCTAAGGTAGCATTAGACTTCTTGATGCACTGGAGGTGACCCTCCACCCCCGGGCTGAACAGGTCGTTCCCTAGAAAGGGGACATCTGTTAGCTTGTGTTGGGTATCTGCTGTGAAGGTCCAGATCCACAACCAAACCCTGCGGCGCATGGCCACTGCAGCTGCAACTGACTGGGCACAGGAGTCTCCAATGTCCAGAGCTGTTTGTAGCTGTTGTTTAGCCACAGCTCTTCCCTGATCCCGAACCTGTTTGACTGTGGTCTGAAGGTCAGCTGATAGATGAGGGAGCACCTCAACCAGGGAGCCCATTAGGGCGTGAGAAAAGTGTGCCATCAGAACAGCCGAGCTACCCTGATGAAGGCCTAAGGAGGTGGCAGTGTATACCTTCCTCCCACAGTAGTCTAGCTTTTTGGATTCCTTGTCTGGGGGCTTGTCCACGTCCCTATTGTTACCGAAGCACCAGAAGACGCTGTCAGCCACCAACCCCTCGGCCGAGGGGTGCTCCAAGAAACCGGAGAGGGAGCCGCATACTTGCAAGCCATCCTGGCCGAAGGCACAGGACAAGAGGCCGGACGCTGCCAGAGCTTCAGAGCCGGACCCACGATGGCTTTGGCCACAGGCAAGGCCTCTGAGAGGGAATTCCCTTTGTCCAGAATTTCCGTGAGGGGATATCTGGCTTGCTTCTGCATGGGTTCCTAGATGAGTCGAAGGATGACCAAGAACGAGGAGGGTCCCTCGTCCACGGACAGACCCCGCAGGATTCCAAGTCAACTGGATGGGAATTAAACGAGGAGTCTTCAGACTCCAAAGAGTCCGCATACAGCTGCCGACCGCCTAAGCCACCCTCCAGTCACCGAGGATGATCGGGGGTGAGGGTGACTGACAACCGATGGGGCAGTCCTTGAGCAGACCAAGAATCCTTGGTCGGAGCCTTAAAAATCTGTTGTGGAGGCGGTGGTTCCACCACAACAGGTGGGGCAGCCGGTCTAGGCCGAGCGGTAGAAGCTGGAACCGGGGGTGGGACACTGCCACATAATCGCCGGTGAAGGAGCTGGAGTTGGCTTGTTGCTGGCTAAAAGAAGCTGCTGCCACGTAAGATCCTCACAGCACCGACGCAACTTGCGCTGGAACCTCTCCTCAGCCGAGGAGGATGAGCAGCAGCGTCACCTTCCACGGTGTCGGGACTGCCGATATCAGCAGGACTTACCCGAAGCGGAAGAGGACCAAAACCATTAGTGGCGCAGATGGCGGGCCAAAAGGAAGAGGAGGAAAACTACAGCCACTCGGGTCAAGGTCGCTTGACGGGGGGTCGACTCTGGGAGCCGAGAAGTCCTCAGAGGGCACCAGGGGAAACGGTGCCTGAGAGTTGTCGGCCTCCTCAGTCGACGACCTGTCCGTGGGTTCGAGAAAAATCTCAGCCTCGACAGGAGTCTCGGCCAGCTGGTCTGTCAGGGACTCCAAGAAACCACCGGCCCAGGCCACAACCTCGACCAAAGTCGAGAGACAATGATCCAGGGAGCGAGACCTCTCCTGCTCCCACGAACGTCAATGCTGGGACTTACCTCTGTGGTCCTTCTAAGACCCAGAGGCATGAGACCCAGAAAGACCCTCTCCCTTGGTAGAGAGGGACTGACAAAGCTTCCGAAAGGAAGCCGTGTAGGAGGAGCCTAGGCAGCTCGGGATGAAGGCCAACGCCGAGGAGGATGAAGCCGTGGCCTGGGCCGCCTCCTTCCTGAGGGCCGTAAGCTGTTCCAGCTGCTCCATGGAGCCCGCTACCACGGACACTGCCCAACGGGCCTCCTTTGATTTAACCAGTGGAACCATTTCTCTGGTTGCCCTAGTTAGGTCAGACGGCCCCAGGGTCCTCAAGCATTGAAGAGGAGAAGGACTGACAGAGGCCACAAGCCTGCGGGTTGTGGTCACGTCCAAGGCAGTAAATGCATGTGGCGTAAGGATCTGTGCAAGACACCTTCTGCCCGCAAGGGCACCGCTGGAACCTGGGAACAGATTTAAAATCCATCGCAGCTACAAGGGAGTCGAGCGAAGACCGAACTCGAGTGAACCTGAGTACAAGTTTGGGAAAATCCAAAGATTTAGGATCCAGGCCTACAAAACACAGGCATGCTAAGGAGGGAACCTGAGCTTCCAAGCGGTAAGGAAGATCTGGCATCATGGGGTGCAGCCGAGGATTTTACCACCAGGGTGGGTGGCGGGAGCCAGCTTGAAGACCTTCCGGACCATCTTAAAATGGCAGGTACCTACCAACAAGTGTGGATTGAACAACATATCCACGTCCCTAGAAGCCCGATTTACAAGATGACTTTCATAGACTTTCAAACAATGATGAGCACAGTTCATAAATGTTCCCCTTTAAATGTTAGTGCATACAGCACTGGCTGTGTAATTCACAAAAAATACTACCTGCCCACTATGGCAAGTAAGTTTTAAAAATACATGCCCACAAACTAATTTACATGCCCCATGGTTTTTCCAAGGACTTATGCAGCCCCAGACCTAAAAAGGGCTTTTAATTAGAAACATTCCACTGCTGGGCTGGTCCGCCATCACAGCGGTTGGATTTCTGCTTGCAACGCCAGCGACCGAGGGGAGAAGGATTGAGTATCCGATGACTGCTCTCCTTCTCCAGGGAGGAGAGGGTTATAGTGTTCAGCGCAACGCGGTGGCTAGGTGTACCGTGCACGCTGGCACCACAAGTAGGCTCAGGGGCGGACGCTGGCCGTCACTGCACGTCCCCGCCCCTGCATAACTGGGGAAAATAAGCGCCACCAGCAGCTAGATGAGCCCGCCTAGACTTTGGTTAGCCTCCAGGGGCAGCCTTCGCCACTCATCCTGGTCATTGCAGCACCTTGAGGTAGGGGTGCCACACCCCCACCCCTGGGGGCAAGCCAGGGGCATCAAGGTCACGCCCTATGTGGAAGTGGGTGCGAGGTCCATGACCAGGCGCGTGTTCGGGTGCTGGTGGCAACAAAAGCATAATAAATTAAAAAAAAAAAAAAAAAACATTTTACTGCACACGGTCACCTAAAAAGTGTGCGCTACCTTTAACCCCAACAAAACATTCTGGAAGACTACAGCAGTTTGCTGCACAAGAGCTTAGGCGAAGGGATCTGAGCTGGCAGGTAACCTTACCAACACATTAACTTTCTCCTGTATAGAGTGCCATGTGACAGCTTGGAGCCATCATCTATCATAGCGTTACACAACTTATAATGCAATTCTTTATATGCACTGGAATCTGCAAACTTAATGATGGTACATCCGAGGGTGCTGAGGGAGCTCAGGGAAGTACTAGCTGCACCTCTGACGGATCCATTTAACAGGCCACTAGAGACCGGTGTGGTCCCTGAGGACTGTAGAAGGGCAGATGTAGTCCCAATTCACAAAAGTGGTAGCAAGGAAGAGGCAGGTAATTACAGGCATGTCCGCCTGACATCGGTGGTAAGTTAATGGACACACTATTAAAGGAAAGGATTGTGGAATCTCTTGTATTCAGTGGATTACAGGACCCAAGGTAGCATGGTTTTACAGGGGGAAGGTCATGCCAAACAGATCTGACAGATTTCTTTGACTGGGTAACAAAGGCATTGGATCAGGGAGGAGGCCTACCTGGAGTTCAACAAGGCTTTCGACACCGCTCTACATAGGAGACTGGTAAGCAAGGTGGGTAACTTGGGGGTGGGTAACAAGGTGGTAACCTGGGTAAGAAACTGGTTAGTGAATAGGATACAGAAGGTAGTGGTAAACGGAGTTTGCTCCAAGGAACGGAAGGTGACTAGCAGGGTACCTAAGGGATCAGTGCAGAGACCGGTCCTCTTCAATGTCTTCATAAATGACATAAAGGATGGGCAGGGATCTGAAAAGACTGAAGAAGTGGTCAAGGGTATAGCAGCTGGGTTTTCATGAAAAAAAAAAAAGTGCAAAATAATGCACCTGGGCCGTAGAACTCTAGAAGCAGAGTACAAAATTGGGGAAGTGATACTGACAAAAACCAAGCAGGAAAGAGACCTGGAGGTATCATATCAAACGACCTAAAGGTGGCCAGGTAGTATGACAAGGTAGTTGGAAAGGTTAGTTGGATGCTGGGGTGCACAAGAAGGGGCATCGCCAGCAGGAAGAGGGAGGTGAATCTGCCCCTATATAGATCAATGGTAAGACCCCACCTTGAGTACTGTGTAGAGTTCTGGAATACCTCAAATGGGTTAATATGGTAAAAGAGGGGATATTTTTCAGAGAAAAGGTGCTCTAGAACGAGGGGGCATGCTATGAAGTTGGAAGAGGATAAACTGGGGATGTGAAGAAGTAGGTGGTGGATACCTGGAGCAGCCTTCCAGAGGGAGTACTGGGGGCAAAACAATGGCGGGGTTCAAAATGCATGGGACAGGCACAAGGGAAATCACAGGGGTGGGGTGGGGGACTGCAACTGCAGATCAGTAATGGTCTCAGGCAAAAAAAAATAAATAAAAAAAATTGCAGACTGAGTGGGTCCAGCAGCCCTTATCTGCTGTCAGATTCTATGTTTCTATGGCGCATGCACAAAATCACACTACAAGACAGGCATAACTCAAGAGGCAACAATCACTCTGAGTAGTCACACAACACTTTTCCAACTGACTGGCGCTACTGTCTTCGGGGTAGGGGGAGACAGAAAATGAGAAAACATATCCTGCAGCAGTACAGATGCCAAAGCAGGCAAGCACTATGAAAGGTAAGCGTCGGATGCCACAAATGCCTGCCTCGGGGCACCTATTGTAATGGAATTTCACGGCAGGTTCGAAGGGGGGGAGCGTAAGTTGTTCCAGGACAAAGAGCAAATCCCATGGAGGCACTGGGTCCTTAATGGGTGGCCTAAGATGTAACGCTCCTCTCAAAAATTCCCGAGAGGCATCTAATTGCGCCACTGTGCGCTGTCCCACCGGGAGGTGGTAGCTGAGTGCAGAGGTGCACCTTGATGAGCAGTGAGGCGAGACCCGAGCGGAAGGGGAGGCAGGTACTCTAGCCGCTTTACCGGAGCAACCTAAAGGGAAGGTCGCGTGCCTGCGGGCGCAAACAAAGCGCCATTTCATGGCGTGACGTCGCATGCGTTGCCGGCTTTCTAGCTGCAGAAAGAACTTCCGCAACCTCTTGCGAGACCCCGTGACGCAAGATGGCTATGTCTCTAGGAGCCATGCATGCAGGTTCAGTGAGCGTAAGTGCAGGTGGACCAGTGAACCTTCCTCCTGAGACAAGAGATGGGAGCTGAATGGCAACGGGAGCGGAGGTTCCCGGGATAGCTGAATTAGCAAAGGGAACCAGATCTGTCTGGGCCAGAAGGGGGCCACCAGGATCATTGTTGCCTGCTCCCTGCGCAGTTTGAGAAGAACTCTCTGGATCAACGGGAAGGGAGGGAAAGCGTAGAGGAATCTGTCCGCCCAGGAGAGGGACAACTGCCCGCCAGAAAACACCAGGCCCTGGATCTAGCGAGCAAAAATTGGGCAGTTTTGCGTTGGATGGGAAGCGAACAAGTCCAACTCTGGAGTTCCCCATCGAAGAAACAGATCCTCTGCTACCTCCTGAAGAAGTTCCCACTCGTGGACTCTGGCCTGGGAGCGACTCAGGCCGTCTGCAATTGTGTTGTCCACCCCGGGAACATGTACTGTGATCAGATTCGCGCCGTGTCGGATTACCCAATCCCACACCCTCATAGCCTCCCTGCAAAGGGGGTAAGAGTGTGCGCCTCCTTGTTTGTTGAGGTAATACATCACCACCGTGTTGTCTGTCTGAAGCAGGAGAGTACTCGGCGGGATCTCTGACTGAAATGCCTGCAGGGCATAAAGAACCGCCCTCATTTCTAGGACGTTGATATGGAGGTGGGCCTCCTGAGAGGTCCACGATCCCTGGGACTTCACCCCATCCAGGTGTGCTCCCCACCCTAGACCTGAAGCGTCTGTGGTGAGGATTACCTCCGGGGACGGCGCTATAAATGGGACGCCCGTAGAGAGTGTCCCTGGGTCTAGCCACCACTGCCAGTCTCGAATGACGGTGTTCATGATTCTGACCGGATGCTGTGTGTGGTCTTGCCTTTGATCCCATTGCACCCTGAGCATCCACTGAGTTACCTGCATGTGGAGCCTTGCGAAAGGGATGGTAGAAATGGCCGCAGCCATGTGTCCGAGCAAGCGAAGGACCAACCTGGCTGGGACGGTCTTGTTCGACGAAAGCTCCCTGGTGAGGGATCTGATGCGCTCCACTCTGTCGTCTGGAAGAAATGCTCTTCCCTGAACGGTGTCCAGTACTGCGCCTATAAATTGCAGTTTCTGCAACGGTACCAGGAGAGACTTCTCGTGGTTGATTAGGATGCCCAGAGCTTGAAACAGGTCCTGGGTACTCTGGATCGCCCGTAACAACGCCTCTCTGGAGGCGGCCATGAGAAGCCAATCGTCCAGGTACGGGAACACATAATGGCCCTGTCTCCTTAGAGACGCCGCCACGACTGCCATGCATTTGGTAAAGACCCTGGGTGTTGATGACAGCCCGAATGGAAGGGCTCGGAATTGAAGGTGATGGCCAAGAAACTCGAAGCACAGGAACCTCTTGTGCACTTGAGCTATAGGGATGTGCAGGTATGCGTCCTGCATGTCTAGAGACGCTAAGAAGGCGTCCCGCTTCAGCATGGGAATGAGACCCGGAAGAGTCACCATGTGAAATTCTTGTAGGCGATCGACGTTGAGGTCGCTGAGGTTCAGAATCGACAGAGGTCCCCTGTTTTTTGGAACCAGGAAGAAGTGGAATAGTATCCTTGTCCTCTGGTTCTCCAGAGCGCTCTATCCTCCCTTTGCAAGAGCGTGAGTACTTTTGCCAAATCAGTGACTTGTGCTGGACCCGGTACCGGAAAGGCAAAGGAGGCCTCGAGGTGGCTTTTCTGCGATTCGATAAAGTGGCCTCTTCTGACCAACTGAAGAACCCACCTGTCGGTGGTTATAGCCTGCCATCCCGGCAGGAAGTTTGCAATCGACCCCGACCATGACTTCCTGTTGATCCTGAGGCGGGGGCGGAAAGGAGGTCAGGCTGTGGCGGCTGGGGTCCCGCGCTGGACCCGGCTTAGAATGCAGCTGGCTTGGCCTGCGGTTTGTTTCCCTGGGCTCTCGCAGCTTGGAGCCCCTGTTGTAGGCCAGAGTGGGACTGTTGTCTCTGCATCCGTCCACGAAATCGGCTTTGGTTCCTACGAAAGGAACTAAGCTTGGGTTGGTACATGGCCTGAACCGACCTCACCGCCTTCCCGGCCTCTTGGAGTTTGGTAATTATCTTCTCTGAGGGTTTACCAAACAAGACTTCTCCCTCAAATGGGGCGTCCATGATGTTCTTCTGGACGTCTGGGGTAAAACCAGAGACGCGTAGCCAAGAGTGTCTCCGGAGACATACGCCTGAAGCTGCTGCTCGGGCCAAGGAGTCCGCGGAGTCGTACGCGGCTCGTAGCACTTGGGTTCCCACATCCGAACCCATACAAAGAAGCTGTAGCATCTCCTCCTTCTGCTCACCTTCCGGCAGTTTCTCAGCCACATCCAGACCCTGCTCCCACAGGGCATTTTGGAACTGCACCATGTGGGTCAAATAGTTCAGGGATCTGATGGCGCAGGTAGCGGAAGAATACGTGCGCCGACCCCATGGCGCCCAGCTGCTTGGACTCTGGGTCCGGTGGCAGGGTGCTCAAATGTTGCCGTCGCTGGGACCGGTCATGAGAGGCTGTTATGACCAGAGAGTCGGCCTGAGGATGCTGAGTCAAGTACTGGTCTTCCCTGGGAGCCTTGTACAAGCTATCAGCTTTCTTCGGCATCACCGGGAGCGAGTGTGGACGCTTCCACGCTGCCTTGGTGACGTCCACGAAAGTGTCTACCAAGGGTGGCACCACCACAGGCTTGGGGTCCTTCTGCCGAAGATACTTCGCAAGGCGTAGCCTTTCGGGATCTAGCTCTTCCGCATCCCATCCCATGTTCTCTTGGATGTGTCTCATAATATCCGAGAACGAAGGGTCATCCGGAGGAGACTTTGGCATCTCACGTGGGTCCGGAGAAGGGATGGAGAGAGGAGATGGGGATCTGGATGTTGAGAACTCTGATCCCGTGTCCTCCGTCGAAGGCAATCGTCAGCGTCTTCTGGGTCTCTTAGGGCTGGGCGACCTGGAAGAGGATTTGGACGGAGGTCTCCGTTTGTCTGGTCTTCCCCTTGGAGGTGTCCTGTACTCCCGGGGAGGAGGTAACCGGCCTGCCGACCCAGATGGAGAGGGGTGCGCAGGAACCGGAGGAGCAACCGGTGTAGGAGGAGGAGGAGGAAGTGGAGGTGGAGTGGGGACCATGTCTTTCTTGATGGTGTCCCACCAATAAGTAAACAGCTCCTTCACTTCCGAAAAGGAAAGGCCCGACGATGGCCCGGTGCCGGTGGACGGTCGTCGGGTCCCGGCGTCGGCTCCACAGGGGGCTCGGGTGGTGGCGAGGGTTCCCTGGGCGTCTCGACAGGACCGGGGTCGCCCGTCTGGTCCTCGGGCTGAGTTGACTCCTCCTCAGTGATGGTCTCCTGACCGACGTCGGTCGGAGGCGTCGGAGTCCTCTTCTCTATAGGAGCGGGCGCCGGTCCCCCTACCGGTGTCCGGTGATGCGATGGCCTGGCCGGCGACGGTCTTCTGGCTGACGGCGGCTCCGGGGACCTGTGGCGAGAGGTCGACGACGGACGCACCGGCGTCAGATCGTGCGGCCTCTTCAGAGAGGTAAGCTCTTTGGTCTTGCGAGGAGGCAAGGAGGCAGACCTGACGTCAGGTTCAGAAAGGCGGGAACCCGACTTATGGTGGTGGTGGAGGTCCCCCGACTTGGCCAGGGCCTTGGAGGATGAGGAAGGCCTGGGAGTCTTGGCCTGAGAAGAGGATGAAGACTTTCTCACCGCAGCGGGGGGAGGCTGAGAGCTGGCCCGGGAAGGAGAGCGGTCGGACCTGGAACCAGAGCTGCGCGAGTCGGAGGCCCTAGACGGGGACCTGGAAGGGGCCTTCTCCTTATGCTTCTCAGCATGCTTGTGGGCCTCTGCTAAGAACTTTGGAAGCCAAGTGGTCTTAAGTTCTTCTAGCAGGAATGCCTGAAGGGCCTTCGGCGCCGGATCCGGTTCTGCTATTAAACCCCTGGCAAAAGGAGCAGGACCGGGTGTCGTGGTCTGGGGCCTAGGCACTGGACACAGGCCGAAAAGGATCCTGAAAGGATCTGCTTCCCACAAGCACACTTGAGGAGTGACCGAGGTCGGAGAGACATCAGCGAAGAACTTGATTGTAGAGAACAAATTTCCTGTAGGAAAAACTTTACCACGCTGTGCGCGCTAGAGACTGAACCAAGGGTCGAGACATGCAAACATCTATGGAAAGAATCAGAATCTGGCGGACCGCCCCTTATATACCACGCCTGACGTTGGAGGCGGACCGACTTGGGCGGTCCCGCTGAAGATAGCTAGCTAGAATTTTTCCGTGGGGTCCTGACGCCTGCCGGCTTTAGTCCTAATGGTGTAACGTGCTGCAAGAGCTGTATCTCGAAGTAAGATTGCTAGTAACTCTCCAGAGGCAGTCTGGCCATATCTGTACAGATCACCGAGTTTGTTCTAATAAAAATAAAGATTATGTAGACTGACTGCTCCAACTACTTTCTGGTTATGTGCAGACATTCTCCCTTCACAGAACTGAAAAGGGGACAGGACGTGCATTTTTATGGCAATGTGGTTACCTGTTGTTGGGTATTTTGCTGTTATTAAGTAAATGGCGCACATTCGATGTTTCTTGGTAATCAAGAGTGTCATCTGGTGAGATGTCAATGTTTTTGAACCACAAAGCAAGGCAGAGCAGTTCTGAAAACTTAAGAAGCAACAAGTAATGCTCTACATCAGCCAAGCAGCATTGAATGTTCACCAGTCAACTTGTTATAAACCACTTCTCTATTGTACCTTTTCCTCCTGCAGATTGTGATCACTAAAGCTGGCCTGAATTTTTTTTCCACTCCTAGCCAGATTAACTCTCAACATACAGTGCTTGACCACAGTAATGAAGTAATCTACTGAAGTTTTCAATTATTAAAACTGTCAGAAGAAAGCCTCACCAGAGACTGTTACCGTCTTCTTTTTTCCTTCCCTGTGCTGTCCTTCCAACTAATCTCCAATAGTATACACACCACAGAGGAGATGGAAACAGTAGCTCTGAGGGCTGGGCCACTGTTGTGGCTTGCTGAGGCACTAGCTGCCTCATTGCCTGCTGAACCGGTGGCCCGGATTTGGGAACAGACCAGTGTCGCTCAGCGACTGGCTGGGAGGGGGAGGACAGAGTGCCTACTGGACAGCTCTCTTCCGTCGGAAGGGGGGGGTGAATGCTTGTTCCGCAGTTTGACTGCCACCTAGAAGCATCTAGATGGCAGTGACATGGGACAACAAAAGAGTTGGACCCCATGCCAGGGCATCGACAGAGTCTCTGCAGAGGCAAAGCATGCATATTGCATCACTAAGTGGGCTTTCAAAGGCCCCAAGGCAGAATACGGAGGAAAAACCCTCTGACTGCAGTGCGGTGATGGCCTGGGTTTTCGCAGGCCCCGCTCCAACAACTGCGCACCTCCAGTCAGGTCCTGAGGTAGGATGACAGCCAAGAAGTTAAGTCCCAGAGAAATTGGAGGCTGGCCTAGGAGTACTGGTCCAGATAGTGGCCTATCAAAATGACCAGGTGAGAAACACAGAAAGAGAGAAAGAGAGAAAGAAAGTAAGTAAAACAGTAGCTCTGCCCATGTGTGAAATCAGGTGATTTGGCAGGATGTCAGGAAATGCATGCAGGAATCACGAACTGAAACTGCAGAAATAAATTAAAACTTTGGTAACTCAGGGCAAGTCCATCAG
This sequence comes from Neoceratodus forsteri, assembly GCA_016271365.2. NCBI lineage: Eukaryota > Metazoa > Chordata > Ceratodontiformes > Ceratodontidae > Neoceratodus > Neoceratodus forsteri. Next base: position 1,071,893,091 of record CM057451.1, read on the forward strand.
AAAAAGGGTGGAATGGCTCTCTTCGTAAGAGAGGGAGTCACTTTGGAGCACAAGGAGGATGGGGGAGGCGGCAGTGCTACAGAGTCCATACAGCTCAGGTCATGGGGAAAAGGGAAGGCAACAGAATCACATCAAGGGGTTGCTACAGGCCCCCAAAACAGTTCAGCAGAGCATGATGCCCAGCTGTTTGGGGGGAAATTACAATAGCTCAGCCAAATAAGATGCAGTGGTGATTATGGGGGAACTTCAATCACCTAGGCATAGAATGGCATCTTGAGAAGGCCCATGGCAGGGCTGAGACAGAGTTCCTTTTCACATTCAAAGACTGCTTCCTAGAACAGCATATCCAACACGGAGCTAGGTTTAAAGTCATCCTTAAACCTTATTCTCAGAAATGGGTACGAGATAATCACCTTGTGACAGCAACTACAACCGGGTAACCTTATCCCTGGTGGCAGGGAAGACTAGTCAGGCCTCAACCACAAGGACCCAGAATGCAGAAAGGCAGCCTTTGGTGTGATATGGATCTGGAGACCAAAGGTCTGGGAAGCTGCAGGAGGCTGGTAATGCACAGTAGGATGAAGAATGTGCTTGAAACAGCTGTGGAGGTCTACATCCCTACAAGCAATAAGAGAAAAAGGGCAAAGAAGTGCCCCCACCACCAAAGGCAACTGATCCTACATGAGATGGTCTTCAACTGCCAGAAAGAGACAGGTTGCCTCCAGGAAAAAGAAAAGTACAGTCTGCACCAGGAACTTCAATGCATGGTTGAAGAAATGGTGTGACGAGGAGGGGTACGGATTCATTGGGGACTGGGGATCCACCTGGACGGATGGAGGCCTATTCAAAGGAGACAGCCTGCATCCATCCAGGAGGGGAACTAAGCTCCTAAATGAAAAGTTTAAATGCTACATTGCTAAGAATTTAAACTAGCCGGGGTGAGACTAGGCACAAGGGCAATGACTGTCCACCCCCACAAGTTAGAGGAAACATCAGGGACTGGAAGGGAGAAAAATCACATGAAAGCCTAAATCAAGGAATACAGAGTGAAGAAAGGGAAGAATAGTGATCAAAGGGGAAGGGTTGGCGATGGGAAGAAATACAATAACAGGGGAGAGGCAGTAAGATCTGGAAAGCCATGTCCACAAATGCTCGGAGACTAGGCAACAAGGTAGTGGACCTGAAGGTCACCATAGCGGAAGAGGACCTAGACATAGTGGCAATCATGGAGACCTGGTTCAGTGAAAACCAGGACTGGGAAGCAGCTATACCAAGTTAAATGCTTTTCAGGAGGGATAGAGTGGGCAAAAAAGAGGCAGGGTGACACTTTATGTGAAGGAGAATATTAAAGAGCTAATGTACCACCTGGAAACTGCCTGGAATTAATAGTAACTTTCAGATGTAGTCAGCTGTAACTTCTTTTATCTCAAGTAGGACTGCAATTATTGCTGATCTTGTTGATACGGAGAACCTGGCTTGCATCACAGAGACCTGGTTGGATGATAATTCTGGCCTCATCTTGTAGGCTATGACTCTGGCCGGGTACTCGGTGATACACCACCCGGGGGGCTGCGGTCTGTTTCAAGATCGAACTGGGCCTCACAGAGATACTAGTTGGGGAGGTTGAGTCCTTTGGAGTATATAGTAGTGGCAGGTGTAGGCTTTCGAATCGCCCTCATCTACCGTCCACCCGGTGATGAGAAGAGATTCCTTCAGGAAGTGGCCGACTTTGTCGTCAACACGGCATTTGAATCGCACAGACTGATGGTTCTGGGTGATTTCAACGCCTGGGCCGACGATGAACTCTCGCAATTTGGTCAACACTTCCTCCAGTTAATGACACCTCCGGGCCTTACACAGGTGGTTTCCACTGCTACACATACTTAGACACTCTTTGGACCCAATTTTCCTTCTAGGGGTCGAAACATCCAATGTGGGGGTGGAACCCATTGGGTGGTCAGATCATTACACCGTGGGGTTTAGTTTTTGCACCCCCTCTAGAAGGCCTTCCCCTGTGGAGTTGGTTAGGTACCACCCTTTACGGGATATAAATTCCCAAGGCCTTGCAGCAGTACTTGACCCATCGTCCCGCGCGCTGACAAGCAATGACCCAGAGACTCTTGTGTCAGCCTACAATACAACTGTTGCGGGGGCTCTGACTTATTGCTCTAGTTCTGTTCACCCTCCCTTCGGCCCCATCTCTTGGTTTGATGGGATGTTGAGGGAGATGCGGACACAGGGGCGAAGGTTAGAGCGTTGCTGGCGAAAGTCCGCTCTTGATGCCGACCACCTTAGATTGATGGATCATTATTCGTCATCAATCTGCAATCACCCATGAGAAGGAAGAATTCCTGTCCAGGGAGATTGCGGTTGCTCGGAATCGACCAGCTCAGCTATTTCGAACCGTAGATAGACTGTGCAACCCAGCCTGTCTGCAAGTTCAGAAAGCTTTTTCACAGTTAAGAGTGCGACGAGCTTGCGAGACTGTTTGCAAATAAGGTGGCCAACATCAGGGCGGATTTGCAGCCATCACACTCTAGGGGTGTTGCTGCGCCCCAATTTTCCTGGAGTTCCTTCAGTCAACCGCAGTTCATGGATGTCATGAGGATTATCCAGAGTATGTGCCCTACCTGCTGCAGTTTGGATCCTGGACAGACTTCCCTAATTTTGGGTTGTAGTGATATCATCGGGCCAGTCCTTGTGCGGAGAGTCAGGTGCTCCTTGGAATCTGGTGAGTTTCCTAGCTCCCTGAAAGAGGTGGTGGTGACACCACTCTTGAAGAAAGCTACCTTGAACCCAGACAGTTTCGCAAACTACAGACCTACCTCTAACCTTCCCTTTGTTGGGAAGGTGATTAAGAAAGTAGTGGCAGCACAACTGAAGGACCATTTGACCATATGACATCTATGAACCCCATCAGTCCGTTTTTCGTAAAAGACATAGTACCGAGAGAGCGCTGGTTTGGGTGCTCAATGATCTCCTAATGGCGAGAGATCGGAAGAGCCATTCCATCTTGGTTCTCCTTGATCTTTCTTCAGCTTCTGACACCGTGGATCACGTGGTGTTGATAGAACGCCTGAGGCTTATATGTGGAATATCGGGAACTGTCTTAAGATGGTTCACTTCATTCCTCACTGGGAGATCACAAAGAGTTGTATCTGTGGTTTTTTCCTTGGACCCAACAGCTTTGTTGTGTGGGGTGCCTCAGGGTTTAGTATTGTCACCCATATTATTTGCGGTGTACATACTACCCATCGGACACACTGTAAGAAGGTACGGGCCGAGGTTTCACTGTTACACAGATGATACCCAGCTTTACCTTTCTTTTGCTCCCGACCAGGATGGAGCTCTCTCGGTCTTTAACAGCTGTCTAAAAGAAATCCAGGAGTGGATGGATTCCAGCTGGCTGAAGTCGAACTTAGAAAAAACAGAGGTAGTGGTTGTGGACCTAGGTCAACAGATAGGGAGGGTCGGGTGTTGTTGCGCCTTCCAGAATTTTTCTTGGTGGCGTCTCTCTCACGACCTCCGAACGGGTGCGTAACCTGGGGGTGGTTCTTGATGACAGACTGACACTGCAGTCACAGGTGTCGGCTGTCATCAAAACTTCCTTTTATTATCTTAGGAAGATCGCCAGGGTTAGGCATTTGGTTCCGTCTGACGACCTTCCAACTTTGGTCAACGCCTTTGTGTCCTTGCACCTGGACTACTTCAACTCCCTTTATCTAGGGCTTTCAGGGGTTGAAATCCGTCGCCTGCAGCTAATGTAGAATGCTGCATCCCGGCTTTTGACGGGCTCGAGTAGACCCTGTCATATTACTCCGGTGCTGCGTGAACTGCACTGGTTGCCGATACGGTGGCAGATCACCTTTAAAGTCGGTTTGCTGACTTTCAAAGCCCTACACAGTCTGGGTCCGGTCTATCTGAAAGAACTTCTGATACTCTACTGCCCTGATCGATTGCTCCGCTTCGCCGAAGACGGGTTGCTAGAGGTTCCAAGGGTGAATTTGAAATCATCCGGTGCTAGAGCTTTTTCTTATGCTGCCCCCACTCTTTGGAATTCTCTACCCCATCGGTCATGGGAGTGCACCTCTGTGGAGGGATTTAAGAATGGTTTGAAAACTCTTCTTTGGAAAAAAGCCTACTTGGAAAACTGAATTGTTTACTTGATTATGACTTTGGTTCTGTTGAATATTTTTAATGGCTATTTTTAATTGTTTTAATTGCTTTATATGTAAGGCGCCTTGAAAACAGAAAGGCGCCATATAAATAAAAATTATTCTTTCCTGTTTGCTAATTAGAAGATTTTCCACCTGACAGTACTGGAGTGATATGTTAAGAAGTACTCTGTCTGGAGGCTAAAAAAAAGTTAGTTCTGTTCCTCCCACCACATCAACACTGAGACCAAACTGACTGCGACATCACTAGAAACCAAGGAGAACCATTTCTCACGGTCAGATTACTCTCTTTCACATGAAGCAGCAGGGACTGACTAATCTTGGTTACTAGTAATGTCACAATTTCCTGCATTTTGATTGGTAACTTGTGAAAGTCACTGCTCAGGCTGCAAGGGTCATGGTGCCTCAGTGTGTTTGGTCACATTTCTGATGATGTAGTTGGAGGAACAAAACTGACTTTTTTCCGCCTCCAAACAGTGTGCTGCTCCAAACATCAGCCCAGTACTGCCAGGTGGAAAATCTTCTAATTAGCAAACAGAAAATAAAAAAAATACTTCAGAAAAGTCATTGCTAACTACATCTGAAAATTACTATTAATTCCAGGCAATACCCTAGAGCTCTTTAAAGACACAGAAATACAAAGGAAGAAATGAAAAGCTGAGATACTGTGGGTGTCACTGGAGACGGGGATGGGGAATGGGGCATGATTCAAACAGGGGTAATATACAAACCGCCTGCACAGAAAGACGTAGAAGACAGGGAAATGATGGCGGAAATCAAGGGGATGTCCAGCAAGGGGACAGTATTAGTTGGGGCAGGATTGAGGGATTCTAGCTGGCGAGTTTGTGACTGTGTGTTTGTAATTGAATTTGAGGTCTGTTTTTAACTGCCATTTCTGTGGGCTTTTCCATTTAGTTTGAGCAGGATTGAGGGATTCTAGCTGATATGGTTGTGACTGTGTGTTTGTGATTGGTTGTGTCTTAACTTCAAGTGCAGGCATCATATTACAAGGATTAGTGTAGTTTGCATGTGACGTCTTCACTGCCACTTCAGTTTGAGTCTTCATTTAATTGGGACAGGATTGAGGGATTCTAGCTGGTGAGTTTGTGACTGTGTCTGTAATTAAATTTGAGATATTTTCTTAACTGCCATTTCTGTGTGCTTTTCCATTTAGTTTGGGCAGGATTGAGGGATTCTAGCTGATAAGTTTGGGACTGTGTTTGCAATTCGCTGTATCTGGACCACGGTGAGTGGAGTGAGGAGCCACTGCCAGAGGACTCCTTGGCTGATTGTTTTTGGATACACACAAGGGAATGGAGTTAGGGACACCCAGCAGGGGATAGAGGGAGGTCAAGTGCCTCCCAGGAAGCATTGCGTGGAGGGATGGGAAGCAGATCAATAGGATCGCTATGGCAATAGCTAGGAGGGAGTACCTGGATGTCATTGTCCACCTGGGAACCAATGATCTGGCCAGGAGAAGGGTGGAGTTAGCCAGAGTACAGGAGGGTTTCAGGAAGCTGGGGGGCACCTGAAACAGACAACCCGTTCAGTCTCATTCTCGGAGGTGCTACCTATCCAGGGCACAGGGGAAGCAAAGGCATGCCACATCTGTACCTTCAACTCTTGGTTGAAGGATTGGTGTGGAAGGGAGGGTTTTGGCTTCATAGGGGACTGAGGCCCGACATGGGCAGATGTCAGCTTATATAAGGGGGCTAGCCTTCATCTGTCCGAGATGGGGACCTTGGTTCTTTGTGAGAAGTTTAAATGCTTCAGCTGCGAGCATTTAAACTGGCCAAGGGGGAAGGGTCAGGAGGCTTAGGAACACCCCCCCCATGGGAACATGCAGGAACAGAAGCTGACTACAGGAACAGCTAAAGCAGGCAAGGAGGGGCAGGCAGGTGAATAATGTATATCGAGTGATACAGGGTGGGCAAGAGCACATACAAAAGGAAACCAGGGTGGGGGAAAGATGCTGGAGAGGGAGAACAAGAGCAGAGGGAGGACATACTGTAAAACATGGAAAGTCATGCTAACAAATGCCCGTAGCCTAGGAAGCAAGGTTCCAGACCTAGAGGCCTTGTTGGCAGATGCAGACCTTGACATAGCAGCAATAACAGAAACGTGGTACTCAGCTAAACATGGCTGGAAAGTTAATGTACCTGGCTATACACTGTTCAGGAGGGGTAAAAAGAGGGGGGGAAATGGCCCTGTACATCAGAGACGGTATAAAGGCTACAGAAGTTCAGGGAAGATAGGGGGAGGCCAAGGTAATGTGGGTCACCCTGGAGCCAGGGAATAGAACAGCAATATGCACGGGGTGATCTACAGGCCTCTGGTACAGAGGAAGGAAGCAGGCAGGGAACTAGCGGAAAACATACACAACATGGCAGCTAAAGGTGAAATTCTGCTACTGGGGGATTTCAATATGCCAGACGTGGATTGGGCCACACAGGTGGCTGCTTCAGCCAGAAGCAGAGCCATCCTGGGATCCCTGCAGGGTGCTGGACTCAGGCAGCTGGTGCATGAGCCAACCAGGGACAAGTCAATTCTGGGCCTGGTATGGACCAATGGGAACAGAGTCAAAGAAATACAGGTAGAAGGGCAGCTGGGGTCCAGTGACCACCACATGGTGTGGTTCAGCATGGAGACATGGACTCAATTAAGCCACACAAGAGCAAGTGTATTAGATTTCAAGAGGACGGATTTCAATGAAATGGGTAGATGTATACAAGCAGTCCTAGGAAAGGGAGAGGTAGTAAAGGGGGTGAAAGAACAATGGGAGAAACTGAAAGGTGCCATAGTGGACATAACAAACCAATGCGTTAGGACAGTGGCCAAAGGGAAAAGAAGAAGGAAACAACTATGATTCTCCAAAGAGGTGGGGCACAAAGTCAGTGCTAAAAGGCTGAGTTTCAGGAAACATAATGGGAGCCAAAGGGAGGAGGACAGGGAGGTGCACCTTGAATGTCTAAGGGAAGCAGGGAAGGCTGTTAGGATAGCGAAGGCGCAGACAGAAGAGGGCTTAGCACAGTCTGTAAGCAAAGGAGATAAGGCATTTTATAGGTACATCAGTGAAAGAAGAAAAACCAGGGGGACTGTGAGGCTCAAAGGGGAAAAGAGAAAGTGTAAGGAGGTGGACCTGGGCAAGGCAGAAATACTGAACAAATACTTCAGCTCAGTATTCACTAAAGAGGGGGAGGGTCAAGGACCACAGTTGGGTTGCAGAGGCAACAGGGAGGGGGAGGGGGAGAAGTGGACATCAGTTAATTCACAGTGGAGTGCGCTCTGGAAGAACTCACAAAGCTGAAGGTGGATAAGGCCATGGGGCCAGACGGCATCCACCCAAGGATATTAAAGGAGCTGAGAAGGGAACTAGCAGTGCCTCTGGTGGCCCTGTTCACAAAGTCACTCAACAATGGTGTTGTTCCAGAGGACTGGAGGAGGGCACATGTAGCTCCACTGCACAAAAGCAGCAGTAGAGAGAAGGCAAGGAACTACAGGCCAGTCAGCCTCACCTCAGTGATGGGAAAGATCATGGGGATACTGCTGAAAGAAAGGATAGTGGCACATATGGAATCCAGCGGTGCTCAGGATCTGAGACAACACGGATTCACAGCAGGAAGGTCATGTCAAACGGATCTAATAGATTTTTTTGATTGGGTGACTAGGGAAATAAATCAGGAAGGGGCAGTAAACATCACCTACCTAGATTTCAGCAAAGCCTTCGACACCGTTCTACAGGGAAGGCTGATTAACAAGATGGGCAGTCTGGGTATGGGAGACAAGGTGGTGAACTGGGTTAGGAACTGGTTAACAGACAGGAGACAGAAGGTGGTGGTAAATGGGGTACAATCTGGGGAGGGGGTGACCACTGGAGTACTACAGGGATCAGTACTAGTATCAGTCCTGTTCAGTGTCTTCATTAGTGACATTGCAGAGGGGCTGGAAGGAAATGTCTGCCTATTTGCTGATGACAGCAAGATCTGCAACATGGTAGATACTCCAAAAGGGGTGCAGAAAATAAAGAGGGACATGGAGAAGCTTGAAAGATAGAATGAGATGTGGCAACTGAGGTTCAATGCAAAGAAGTGCAAAATAATGCACTTGGGTAGAGGGAACCCTGGGGAGAGCTACAGGTTTTGGGGGAGCTGACTGTCATGAAAGAGGAAAGGGACCTAGGTGTTATCTCTGATGACCTTAAGGTATCAAAGCAGTGCACAAAGGGCCAATGGCAAGCTGTAGTGCATCGGCAGGGGTATCACTAGCAGGAGACGGGAGGTGATGATACCACTGAATAAAACATTGGTAAGGCCTCACCCGGAGTACTGCGTGCCGTTCTGGAGGCCACACCTGCGCAAGGACATTGATGAAAAAATTGATCACCTTAGTAATTATGTTTCTTCTATTGGAGTCTTGCTGTATTCTGACAAGTGCAGTTAGCCCCAGCCTTTAAACTGCCCTGGAGAACAAAGGGTTAAACTTTCTATGCAGAGCATAGAATGCTGAGCTCGAGCTCGGTTGATGTCTCTGTGTTTCCCTTTGAAATCTAACAGTCAGATTCTTAAGAGCAAAACCCTAATAGCTATTCTATGTGGAAACTGTAACATTTTTAATAGCCAACTGGCAACAAAAAGCTTTGGATCCCCAAGGAAGACTCAAGTCAGGAAACCCAAAACTCAAATCAAACAAGAATAGTAATAAAACAACACCCAAACAAAGAAGAGGGTGTAAAAGGAGCACCCCTGATGTGCAACACTGCACCTGCCCACCCACTTCCCAAAACCAGGTTCTGAAAGGGGAGGCAGGAAGGGAGGTCAGAATACAGCAAGATTCCAATAGAAGAAACATTACCACCAAGGTGAGTAATTTTTTCTTCAAACAACTTAAAGTCTTGCTGTATTCTGACAAGTGCAGACTACCACGCAGTACCTCCATGGAGGAGGGACAGAACCTACTTTAGGAATAGGCTCTGAAGTACTGCTGTGCCAAACCGAGCATCACTCCTAGCCTGGATATCCAGAGAGTAATGCTTGGTAAAGGTATGGAATGTTTTCCAGGTGGCTGCTTGACAAATTTCTAAGAGAGGGATATCCCTGGCAGCAGCCAGGGAAGCAGCTGTACCTCTTGTAGAGTGAGCCCTCAAGGCCTGAGGGTGGAATCTTTCCCAGTTTTTCATAGCAGAATTGTATACAAGACACAATCCACCTGGCAATAGTTCTCTTGTTGGCAGGTTTGCCCTTTCCCACTTCTCCATAAGTGAGGAACAACTGGAGGGAGTCAAACCTGTGACCCTTGGTACGCTCTATGTAGTAGCTAAGGGCTCTTAACATCTAAACGGTGTAGCCTCCTCTCTCCTGAGGAAGAATGATGGGTGATGTTCTGGAGGATGGTTTGCTGGACATCATTGCCCAGTGTGAACCAAAAGGGGAAAGAGTGGTGTTGATGGGGGACCTTAATATGCCAGGTACAAACTGGGGAACCATGTCCTCTAAGGTGGCCAAGGAGCAGAGGCTGCTGGACGGTTTCCAGGATGTGTTCTTAACACAGCATGTGATGGAGCCCACAAGGGAGGGGCATGTTCTGGCAGATGGGGATCTGGTAAGGGACCTGGTTGCAGAGGATCCCCTGACTGGGAGCAACCACAATACTGTCTGGTTTCAAATAAGCATGGGGGAAGGGGGTGAGATCTAGGACACTAGCAGTGGACTTCAGGGGGGCAGACTTTGTGGGCATGGGAAATATTCTCAAGGATCACTTGAAGGGGATTACATCAATGACAAATGCGGAAAGAAAATGGGAGGTCATAAAACGAGGACTTCATAAGGCAGTCAGGACCTGCGCTAAGGTGAAACGTAAGGGAGCAAGGTTACGTAAACCATGCTGGTGGGTCCAGTGAGGCTCAGCTAGCGGTCAGAGAAAAAGAAGGCGCCTACAAAAAGTATAAAACAACAAGAGGGTATAGGGATAAGGAAATGTACCATCTTGCATCTAGAAAAGTCACCCGAAGGTGAGGGGGAAGTCCAGTAAAAGAGCATGCTGGCACAGGACATGGAGGGGAGAAGGGGTTCTTCCGGTACATTGGGGAGCGGAGAAAAACTAAGGGCCAACTCAGCAGACTGAGATCAGAAGGAGGTTGGGAGGAAGAGGCGAGGGACCAGGCAGAGGTATTTAACGAGTACTTTGCCTCTGTGTTCACTAGGAAGGGGGATGGGATATCTACAAAGCAAGGCACGATGGGGATAGAAGCGGCAGTGAGTGGGATCAGGGGAGCAACAGAAATGGAGCAAGAGGGAGGGAGAGGTACCCCAGAGGTGTCACATCAGGATAAGGATAAAAAGGCCAGTAAGGTGGAGTGGACGGATGATGCTATCTCCGCCAAAAGGGTGTGGTTAGCCCTCAAGGCCCTAAAGAAAGACAAATCTCCTGTTGATGGCATTCATCCGAGAGTACTATGGAACTGGCAGAATACTGGCTGCACCTCATGGGAGCTCTTCAACAGGTCACTCGAGACAGGGAGGTACCTAGATTGGCGAGAGGCACATGTGGTGCCAATCCATAGAGGGGGTCGAGGGAAGTACCAGGTAACCACAGACCCATCAGTTTGACCTCGTGGTGGGAAAATTAATGGAGAGTATACTAAAGGAACGATTGGGGTGTATTTGGAGGAGGTGGAGGTCTGGATAGTCGGCAACATGGGTTTGTGCCAGGTAGATCATGTCAAACCAATTTTGTGCAGTTCTACGAATGGGTAACATCAGAACTGGACAGGGGAAAGCCTGTGGATGTATTATTCTTGGACTTCAGCAAGGCGTTTGACTCTGTCCCCCACAATGGTCTGGTGGAAAAACTGATGGGGTTGGGAGTAGGCCCTTTGATGGTCAGATGGATTGAAAACTGGTTAGCTGGACGCACCCAGAGAGTAGTGGTCATGGGGAGCTCTCGAACCCTAGAGAGGTTGGTAGTGGGGTACCACAGGGCTCGGTCCTGGGTCCGATCCTGTTTAATGCATATATATCGGACATCAGGGAGGGTATAGGGTGTGAAATGAGTCTCTTCGCTGATGACTCCAAGATGAGAGAAGTAGTTGAGGAAGAAGCGGGGAGGTTGGCCTTGCAAGGGGACCTGGACACCCTGGAAAGCTGGGCTCACACATGGAAATTAAATTTCAATATCACCAAGTGCAAGGTGTTGCATCTTGGGTGGGGAAACCCTAAACACAGGTACACCCTGGGAGGAGGCGCTGGAGGCCTCAATAGGGGAAAAGACCTAGGGGTCATGGTGGATGCATGCATGAATAACTCTGAGCAGTGCAGGAGAGCGGCTAGCAAGGCAAACAGGATGTTGGGATGCATCGTAGGGGATCACCTCTAGAGCAAGGAAGTGATTCTGCTGTACAATGGACTGGTCAGACCACACCTTGAGTACTGTGTACAGTACTGGAGACCACACTTGAAGAGGGACACAGCTCCTGGAGAGGGTACAGAGCAGGCAACTAAGATGATACAAGGGCTGGGGATTTGACTGATAAGGACAGACTTGAGAAGCTCTGCCTGTTTTCATTGGAGGAGAGGAGAGACAGGGGGGACATGACTGAGGTCTTCAAGTACCTTAAGGGAATAAATAGGGTAAACATGGAGGGAATCTTTAGACTAAAGCAGGGAGGTATCACCAGAGGGCATAGATGGAAGGGTGAGGGGGGAAAAGAGGAGGAGGTTTTTCACTGAGAGGGTGGTGGACCCTTGGAATGCACTGCCTAGCGAGCTAGTTCAGAGATCCACAGTGGAGGGTTTCAAGAGAGGGTTGGACAGACACAGAAAGTGGATGTATCAGATGATGACCTGTCCCAGGCGGGTGGGGATGGATGATAAAGGTTTCTGGAACACAAGTGGGGGGAGGGCCTCGGCACCCAACTAGAGATCTGAGGTTCAAGCAGACTCGATAGACCATAAGGCCTAATCTGCTGGCAAATAGTATGTTAGTATGTTAGTAAGAAAACAGGGAGAGACACAGACTGATTCAAATGGAAGTCTGAAACTACTTTGGGCAGGAACCTTCTGTTGGTTCTAAAGACCACTTTATCCCTGTGAAAGGAGATAAAATCGGGTTCCACTGACAGGGCCTGCAATTCACTGTTACACCTGGCAGAGGTAACGGCTACGAAGAACACAGTTTTCCAAGTCAAGTACTTAAGCTCTGCTGAGGACACAGGCTCAAAAGGAGGTTGCATAAGTTGAGCAATGCAAACATTCAAATCCCAGGCAGGGTCAGGGTCTCTAAAGGGAGGATTGGCGTGAAGCAATTTTTAAAAAATTCACAGAACACAGGATGAGATGATAGTGAGGGAGACGTTCCCACTGACAGAAAAGCAGAAACAGCTGACAAGCGTACCTTGACAGTAGCTGGTCTGAGACCTAGACCATTAAGATGGACCATATAATCCAGAACCATAGGCAATTCAGCAGTATCTGGGGATATATGCTTCTTGGAACACCAAATGCTAAATCTCTTCCATTTGGAGTTATAAATCTTTCTGGTGGACGGCTTTCAAGCAGCTTTCAGAATATCCAGAACCCCCTGAGAAAGATGCAAATCTGCAAACTATCATTTCAAGAGCCATGCCTTGAGATTGAGAGACTGAAGATTGGGGTACCAAATCCTCCCCTGAGAGGATGTTAACAGGTTGTAATTCCTGGGAAAAGACAGGGGAAAATGGACTGCTAGGGGGTACCAAGGCTGTCTGACCCAATCTGGAGCAATCAGAATCACTTTGCAAGATTGAGACATTATCTTGACTAGCACTTTGAACAGAAGACACCAGGAGAAAGAACTGCTGTGTGACTGGACTTCTCTGCTGGGACTAAAGAAGCAGAACTCTTGTACTTGGACCTTTAATTTGGGGTAAAAAAAAAAAAAAAACTAAAAAACAAAACAAAAAAAAGTGTGTGTGTGTCTGAGTTAACTGAACTGAATGGTTATCTGAAAAGTTATCTAGGTGTAAATCTCAGGTGATTGAAAGGACTTGATAGCTGTGAGGTTTAAATTACTTGTAGAAAGATCTAGTAAGTAGGGGGAGTGGCTTAGCTAGAAGGAAGCTACATTTAAAGACTGCCTTAGAAAGATTCTGCTAGCAGCTTGGCAGAAGACACCAGGAGAAAGGACTGCTGTGTGACTGGACTTCTCTACTGGGCCTATATTGCCCTCCTTCTCTCCCCCCAAAAGCTAGTTTTACTTTTATAGGCACAGGATCTGACTGACAACAGGAACTTCCTGTTTAGGAACAGGAAATGAGTGATCACAGAGACACCAAAGACCCACCATCCTAGAAGGGTAAGAGTAGCTCTCCAGCCCCCTCTAGCTGCTGGAGGTCTGCCTCTGAGCAAGTAAGTGGTCTACTGAGAAATATAGGATATTCTTGTCTCAGAACAGGACAATCAGGAGCTTAAAGGGCACACAGGCAGAAAGTAAGGAGAGAGAGAAAAAACAAAAACAGGAAAGAGTAAGGACTGCAAACAGTTAAGGGTCCAGAAATAAGACGTGATGCAGTGCAGTGGCTGTGGAGCAGCAGTCTTCCGGGAGATGTTCTGGAGGATGCAATGTTGTCCCATCTGCAGGCACCTCTCTGGACTGAGGGAGGAGGTTGCTCATCTCCAGGCTGAGTTGGCCAGGATTTGTGGGATTCCATCCAGGGACCACCAGTGCCACTGCCGTTGCCTCAGAAGTCGCCAAGAAAGAGGAGTGATTGGACCACAGTGGGCTCAGGGAGGGTGAGGGTAGTGGAACAGAGGTGCATCCCTCCAGTGTACCTCTCCACAATTCCTATGCCATTCTGGCAATGTGTTGTTCCTCTATGGAGGCACCCGCAGTGGAGACCTAGGAGGATGCTAGGAACCTCCACAAAGGAGACCCACAGAAGGATGGCTGGGGACATCGCAGGGGAAGGAAACAACTCCTGGTGGGGGACTCCATTGTTAGGAAGGTAGAACTGGGGGAGGAGGAGGAGAGGGAGGTAAGGTGCCTGCCTGGCGCCATGGCTTGGAGGGACAGGGAGCGAATCCTCAGGATTGCCGGAGCAGCTGCTCAGGGGAGGGAGCTGGATGTCACTGTCCACCTAGGGACAAAAGACCTGGCTAAGAAAGGGATTAGAGAAGTGCATGAAGAGTTTGTGGAATTGGGGAGGGGCCTTAGTCAAGTAGCACGCACGGTAACCTTCTCGGAGGTGCTACCAATCTATAGCATAGGAGAGGCTAGGGTGTTCCGCACCATGGGATTCAATCAGTGGTTGAAAAACTGGTGTGGAGCTCAGGGATTTGGCTTCATTGGGGACTGGGGGTCCACCTGGAGTGATGCAAGCCTATACTGGCATGATGGGCTGCATCTGCCCGGGAGGGGAACCAGGATCCTTGGTGATAGGTTTAAATGCTTCATTGGCAAGAATTTAAACTAGCCAAGGGGGGAGGCACTAGAAAGGAGCAGGGAAATACTGTCCCGCCAAAAAAAAAATCACTAGTAAGTCGGTAAACACCAACATAGAGGTGTCGATAGGGAGAAGGGCAGGGGTAAATGGAGAAAGTGACAAAGGCAAGAAGGACAAGGATGGGGCAAAAAGGAGTAAGGCCATCAGGAAATGGAGGGTAATAAGTACCAATGCCTGTAGTCTGGGCAACAAGCTTCCTGAGCTGGTGGCCTTGATGGAAGAGGGATGCCTGGATATCGTAGCAGTCACAGAAACATGGTGCGCAGAGAACCATGACTGGGATGTTAACATACCAGGGTACAGAACCTACAGGAGAGAAGAGGGGGAGGAGCAGCTCTCTATGTAAAGGAAGGGATAAAAGCAACTGAACAAAAGAGTAAACAGGGAGGAGAGGAGGCACTGTGGGTCACCTTGGAGACTGGAAAGGGCACCACAATCCGCACAGGGGTTGTGTACAGACCCCCATGTCAGGGGGAGGGAATGGACAAGGATATGATAGAAGGCATTCTTAGAATAGCAGAGGAAGGGGAGATACTGTTGACGGGAGACCTGAATATGCCAGATGTTAACTGGAGCACATTTGCTGCAGCCATATCCAAGAGCAGGGCCATTCTTGATACCCAACAGGTGGCAGGCCTCAGACAGCTAGTTTCGGAACCCACTCGTGAGGGAGCAAGCTTAGACCTCGTGACTCAAACGGGGCAGTGAGAGGATCTCAGATCTAGAAGTGGGTTGCCATCTGGGAACAAGTGACCATCAAACAGTGTGGTTCACGTTAAACTCAGTTACAGAGTCAAGCCATACAGAAGTGAGGGTACTGGACTTCAGGAGGCTGACTTTGGCAAGATGGGAGAGTGCCTCAGAAAAGCACTAGCAAACAGGCTAGAAGGAGGTGTGGAGCAACAATGGGGAATCATCAAAACTGCCATCACAGAGGCAACAAGCCTTTGTGTGAAGCAAATAAGCAAATCAAAACGAAAGAAAAAGCCACAATGGTTCTCAAAAGAGGTGGCTGTGAAAGTAAAGAAGAAAAAGATAGCATTCCGGAAGTATAAAGAAACACAGAAGGAGCAGGACAGACAGCTGTACCAGTTAAGGCAGAACAGCAAAGGCCCAAACTGAGGAAAAGATAGCCAATTCGATTAAGAAGGGGGATAAAACCTTTTATAGGTACATCAGCGAGCTCAGAAAGACAAAGGGAGGGATAGTGAGGCTGAACAGAATGAACGGTGGGTGGGCAGAGGGGGGCCGTGAAAGCAGGGATACTGAACGAATATTTCTGCTCAGTATTCACAAAAGAGGAGGGGAAGTGCCTAATCCAATTCACAGAAGCACTTTGATAGGGGGGGTCGATCCCAGTCTCTTTCACAGAAGAAAAAATTACTCACCTTAGTAATTGCTTTTCTTCTCATGGAGTCTTGCTATATTATAACAATAGCAGTCAGCCACTGCAGCTGAACTGCCCCGGAGAGGAAGGAGTTAACTCCAGAGGATCTGGAGTTCTACAGCGCGAGGGCGCTGTGCCAAAGCTCTATCTGGCCAGTTTCAAATGAAACTGTCAGATCTTTACGAAGCTAACACTAAGCAATAAGTCTGTGTGGAAAGCTCTACACTAGCCAAATGGCTACCTACTAGTAGTAATAACAACAATAGAAACACCAATAACCATAATAACAATGAATAATGGTATTATTATTATTAGTTTTCCCCCCTTGACAAGCACCATTAGAACCCCCCTTCCCCCAAAGACTCAAGTCCAGGAAGGGGGCCAATATATTACCTAAACGAACAACCTAGTTCCATAACCCTAAAAGAAAGAGGGTAAAGGAAAAAACTACAATGGCATGACACAGTGCTTGCACTAATTTGCCACCCCTACCCAAGTATAAGTTCTGAGAGGGCAGGAGAGGGGAGAATATAGCAAGACTCCATGAGAAGAAAAGCAATACTAAGGTGGGTAATTTTTTTCTTCAAACACCATGAAGTCTTGCTATATTATAACAATAGCAGATTACACAGCAGTACCTCCATGGAGGAGGTCAGGACCACTTAGGAAATAGGCTCTGAAGCACAGTTGTACCAAACCGAGCATCTCTCCTGGACTGGACATCCAGGAATAATGCTTGGTAAAGTGTGAACTGTCTTCCAGGTAGCAGCTTGACAAATTTCCAGAATGGGAATGTCTCTAGCAGCCGCTAGAGACGCAGCTGTACCCTGGTGGAGTGGCACTCAGTCCTGAGGGGGTTCTCTACCTAGTTTTGGTAACAAATTGGATACAAGAGACAATCCACCTTGCAATTGTCTCTTAGTGGCAGGTTTCCCTGCCAACCTCACCATAAGTAAGGAAGAGTTGGAGGATTCGAACCTGTGACCCTTGGTGCTGCTCCAAATAGTAGCTTAAGGCTCTTTGACGCCCAAGCTGTGCAGTCTCCTCACCCCTGAGGAAGAATGCTCAGTGAAAAATACTGGGAGAGAGATGGATTGGTTAGGTGGAAATCTGAAACCACCTTAGGCAAAACTTTCTATTAGTCCTGAGGACTACCTTATCTCTGTGGAAAGAAATAAAATCTTCTTCCACTGACAGGGCCTGTAATTCACTTATGCGTCTGGCAGAAGTGATAGCCACTAGGAAAACAGTTTTCCAAGTTAGATACTTGAGCTCTGCTGAGGACAGAGGCTCAAAGGGAGGTTGCATGAACTGAGCAATGCAAACATTCAAGTCCCAGGCAGGAGCTGGTTCCCGAAAAAGGGGGGTTAGTATGAAGTAACCCTTTAAAAAACTTGGAAAACACAGGGTGACAAGAAAGGGAGGCAGGCTTCCTGCTGACACAAAAAGCAGAGACAGCTGCCAGATGAACCTTCAAGGTAGCTGGCCTAAGGCCTAGGAATTTAAATGGACCAAATAGTCCAATAAAATGGGAAGATCAGCGGATTCCGGAATAATCTGCCTCTCAGAGCACCAGATGGAAAACCTCTTCCACTTAGAATTGTAAGTGGCCCTAGTGGAAGGCTTCCTTGAAGCCTTTAAAATATCCAGGACACCTTGAGAAAGGTATAAAATCAGCAAATTCTAACTCCTCAAGAGCCAGGCCGTGAGATGGAGGGATTTGAGGTCCAGATACCACACTCTCCCCTGTGCACAGGCCAGCAAGTCGTGGACTCTGGGCAGGCTCAGGGCAGGGTGGACCGTCAAGGACAGAAGCAGAGGGTACCAGGGCTGTCTGGCCCAACCTGGGGCAATCAGAATCACTTTGCAGGGTTGAGATCTGATTTTCACTAGTACCCTGAAAAGAAGAGGAAAGGGGGGAAAGGCATACAGGAACTTCCCTTTCCAGTCCAACAGAAAGGCGTCCAGGGGGACTGAGCCAAGCACTGGAGGCCTGCAACAAAATAGAGGAAGTTGGTGGTTGTCTGGGGCTGCGAAAAGATCTATCTGAGGGGTGCCCCATCTGGCAAAGACCGACCCCAGCACCTGTGGATTCAGAGCCCATTCGTGATGGCCCTGAGAAATTCTGCTGAAGGCATCCGCCAGGACATTGTCCTTCCCTGGGAGGTGAACTGCTATCAGGGAGGTGTTCAGGGAGTAGGCCAGAGACCACAACTTCATTGCTTCGGTGCAGAAGGCTGATGACCGCGTGCCCCCTTGCTTGTTGATGTACCACATTGTGGAGGTGTTGTCTGTCCTGACTTGAACCACTTTGTTCTGGACAGAAACTGAAAATACCTGAAGAGCTAAAAAGACAGCTCTGAGTTCCAAAAGATTGATGTGGAGCAGAGCTTCCTGAGGAGACCACACTCCCTGAGTGGACAGGTCGCCCAAGTGAGCTCCCCACCCTAACAGGGAGGCATCCGTGGTGAGGGTGAGGAGGGGAAATGGAAATGAAGGAACCCCTTGTTTTAGATTGCTTCGGTCCTGCCACCAGTGGAGGGCCAGGATCAGAGTTTGAGTCACTGGGACCAATTTGGAAAGGGGGTCCTTCCTTTGAGACCAATAGGCCCTCAAATGGAACTGAATGTCCCTCATCTGGAATCTTGCTCCTTGCACTACAGCTGTGGAAGCACCCATGTGCCCCAGGAGTTGCAGAAAATGCCTTGCTGGTCGAGAGACTCGCAGGGTAAAGGAGGATGCCAGGGCAATGAGTCTGTCTACCCTTTCCGAGAGAAGAAATGCCCTGGCTAACTTTGTGTTCAATTCTGCACCTATGAAAGTTAGGACCTGAACTGGTTCCAGAACTGACTTTGGTAAATTTAGAGGAATCCCAGGAAGTGAGAAGCTGCTGGGTGACTTGCAAGTGGATTACCTGATCTGGAGACTGACCCACAATGAGCCAGTCGTCCAGGTAGGAAACACAGCAACCCCTTGCCTCTTAAGGAGCCACTACCACAGCTAGACATTTTGTGAATACCCTTGGCGCAGAGGTAAGTGCCTGAAAGGCATTGCCCTGAACTGGTAGTGGCCTGAGGGCAGTTCAACCTGAGGTACTTTCGTGAGAAGGCCTGATCAGAACATGAAAATAGGCACCCTTGAGGTCCAGGGAAGCCAGTGTCCCCTGGCTTTAGAGAAGGCAATATCATTGCCAGAGTCAACATTTTGAACTTTGGTTTCAAAAGATGCTTGTTCAGGTACTCTTAAATCTAGAATGGGCCGCCATCTCCTGTCTTTTGGGGAAAGTATCTTGAATATAGCCCTTGCCCTGATGGCAAGGAGGGACCTTTCCACTGCTTTGCAGTCCAGAAGAGAAGAAACCTCTGCTTCCAAAGCAAGGGCTTTGAAGGATTTGTAGGAAAATGTCTGGCTCTCATCTTTGGAAACTGTTTGAAGCTGAGAATCAGACCCTGGCTTATTACCTCCAGAACCCATCTGTCCGAAAGTTAAGGACAGCCAGTTCTGGCTGAAATAAGCCAACCTGCCCCCACTGGCACAGGAGAATCCGGCCCTGGGCACCCATCAGGGTGCCTGCTTGGCAGCAGCAGCCTTAGGCTGAGGGGAGGGATGGTTTACTTGTGCCCGCCTACCCCTGCCTCTGAAGAAACCCTCTGCGCAAAAGCAGAGGAGGCTTGAAACTGGTAAAAAGGCCTGTGGAAAGGCCTGCCCCTACCTCTGGGAGCATGTCTTTGTGGAGTGGCATGCCTCTCCTTAGCCTGGGCACTTTTGTAGGTAGTTCTGTATTAATCCATCTTTTTCATATAGTTTTCTGTTTGTTCCCCAAACAGAGAATTTCCCACTACAGGAAAATCCATAGCCTCTGACTGAGTATCCTGGGACAGATTAGTGCATCTGAGCCATGCCAACCTACGGAAAGCTACAGAAGTGGCCATGACCCTAGAGGAGACATCATTAACATCAACAGCAGTATGAAATTGAACTTTGAGGCTTCAATGCCATCAGCAGCCACCTGTTCCATCTCACTAGCCAGCTGGCCATGGGCCTGCTTGGCTAACTGCAATATTGTGTCCCATCTAGATTTCTGATATCTAGCTACATAAGCCATATAATTTGCCTGCCTGAGTCCCAAAGAAGCTGCCATATACTGTTTTTTGCCATGGCATCAATCTTCCTGGAACTCTTATCAGAGGATATGAGGCCAGGGAATATTAGCTTTGTCACAGGCTGCAGCTTGTACCACACCTACATGACTACACTGTTCAGTGAGGAAGTCTGTATCAGAGCCTGACAAAAGTATACCTTCTGTCCATTTTTTATCTACAGGAGGGACAGAATGAGGATTTTTTAAATCTTTGTTGTTTGCTTCCTAAATGACTTATGCAAAGGAATAGACAACCTCTGAGACTCTGGTATATCCATCATTTCTACATAATCAGGCTCCTCTTGCTCATCCACAGCCTCCTCTAGGAAGCTGGAGGGTTTCTGCAACCTTTTGTAAAACATAAAATGAGAAGGGTACTCAGACAGAATAGGAGGAGATTCTAAAGGTCTGTCTGGAGAAATGTCCGTTCTAATGGGCACGCCCAGACCCTCCCAGCCACATATATTGATCAAATTCCTCCTCCCCCTCTGTGGTTCATAAAATTCCTCAACATCCTACTCTGAACACTGGAACTGAACGAACCAACCTTTTACCAACTGTTGGTGGTTCGACAGGTCCCTGAGACAGTGACTGGACAATCTGAATGGCTTTAGCTATCTCTGCAGCAGTTGGAGAGACAATTTTGGA
This sequence comes from Neoceratodus forsteri, assembly GCA_016271365.2. Classification (NCBI taxonomy): domain Eukaryota; kingdom Metazoa; phylum Chordata; order Ceratodontiformes; family Ceratodontidae; genus Neoceratodus; species Neoceratodus forsteri. Next base: position 1,071,913,916 of record CM057451.1, read on the forward strand.
CTCCAAACCTACTGATTTCTTTGTCTTTTTAACTGGGACTGGTTCATCTGAACCAGCCTTTCTTTTGCCTGAGGAAGTCTCGCCCTGGTCAGAGGGCACTCCCTCTGGTCCAGTGGGTGCTGGACCGAGCTGGCCATCCGGGTCAGCGGACTTTTTGGCCTCTCGCTCCCTGAGCCGGCCCAATCTCTTTTCCAGGGTGGCTGCAGGGAAATTTTTACACACCTGGCAGTCTGACAGGAGGTGGTCAGCCCCCAGACAATAGACACAAGTGGTGTGTGGGTCAGCCTTGTCAAAGGCTTCCCCACAGACATCACAGTGTTGAAACCCAGTGGGCCCGTTTTTTGGGTTTCTCAGACATAATGCCAGCCTATCCAAAAACTTGCCCTTTGATGGCAGTACTAGAGTAAGACACCTTATCCGGTTCCTAACCGTGTCATCGGTATTTGAAAACCTATTTAAAACCAGGTTTTTTAGAACCGATAAGAACTGGGAACCCGACTCTAAAAGCCCAACCAAACACTTCAAACGTTAAAATCAGCAAACCGACGTTCAAAATCAAACCGATAATTGAATTTCCACACAGACTTTAAATTTGTACTACGGTTTACCAGATAGAGCTTTTAACCGAAATGCGGTAAAATAAATACTTTTGCGGTTACAATGAACGAAAATACTCACTTGAACCAGAATGAACCGAGCTGAGGAGCTGATCTCCGGAGCGACTGTTCAGTGGAGGCGAGAGTAAAGAATCTGACAGTTTCATTTGAAACTGGCCAGATAGAGACTTTGGCACAGCGCCCTCGCGCTGTAGAACTCCAGATCCTCTGGAGTTAACTCCTTCCTCTCCGGGGCAGTTCAGCTGCAGTGGCTGACTGCTATTGTTATAATATAGCAAGACTTCATGGTGTTTGAAGAAAGGGTTCTGCAAGAACTCCTAAAACTGAAGCTGGACAAAGCAGTGGGGCCTGATGGAATTCACCCCAGAATTCTAAAAGAATTAAGGGGGGAACTAGTGAAACCACTGGCTACTCTTTTTAATAAATCATGGGAGGATGGTGTGGTACCCGAGGACTGGAGGAAGGCGGACGTGATTCCCTTCACAAAAGTGGGACCAAGACAGAGGCAGGAAACTACAGACCTGTCAGTTTGACCTCTGTGGTAGGGAAAGTGATGGAATCACTTCTGAAGGAAAGAACAGTTGAGTACCTAGAGGCCAGTGGGGCACAGGACCCAAGGCAGCATGGGTTCACACGGGAAGGTCATGTCAGGCAATCTAATAGATTCTTTGACTGGTGACCAAAGCAGTAGACCAGGGAGGGCTGTGGACATGGCCTACCTAGACTTTAGCAAGGCATTTGACACAGTCCCACACAAAAGATTAATAGTCAAATTAACCAGCCTGGGAGTGGGTCCCAGGGTGGTAGCCTGGGTAAAACATTGGCTGGACAACAGGACACAGAAGGTAATTGTAAGGGTCCACTTTGAAGAAAGAGGGGTTACTAGTGGGGTACCGTCAGGGTTCAGTATTGGGTCCAGTCCTTTTTAATGTCTTCATAAGTGACACTGCAGAGGGACTGGAAGGAAAAGTATGCCTCTTTGCAGATGACACAAAGATCTGCAACAGGGTTGATACACAAGGAGGCGTGGAAAGGATGAGAAGGGACTTGGCAAGGTTGGAGGAATGGTCAGAAGCATGGCAGCTAGGATTAAATGCAAAGAAGTGCAAAATAATGCACATGGGAAACAAGAACCCAGGGGAAGAATACACCTTGGGGGGGGAGGTAGTAACAACAACAAAAAAGGAAACGGACCTGGGGGTAATCATATCAGATGACCTTAAAGTTAGCAAGCAATGTGAGAAGGCAGTAGGGAGGGTTGGGGGTACACTGGGATGCATACGGAGAGGCATCAGCAGCAGAAAACAGGAAGTTGTTATCCCTCTGTACAGACAGTTGGAGAGACCCCATCTGGAGTACTGCATCCAGTTCTGGAGACCCCATCTCCGCAAGGACATAGATAGAGGCAGTCCAGAGGAGGGCAACTAAAATGGTGCAGGGTCTGCAAGAGAAGCCGTATGAGGAGAGACTAAATGAGCTTAATATGTATACCCTTGAGAAAAAAAGGGAGGGGGGGACATGATAGAAACATTTAAGTACCTCAGTGGAATCAACAAAGTCCAAGAGGGTAGCATCTTTCAGAAAAAGAGACGTGCAAGAACAAGGGGACACAATTTAAAGATAGAGGGGGTGCGTTCAGGGCAATGTGAGGAAGTATTATTTCACAGAGAGGGTAGTGGATGCATGGAACAGCCTTCCTGAGGAGGTTGTGGGGTCTAAAACTGTGGAAGAATTCAAGAATGTATGGGACAGACATAAGGCAATTCTTGTGGGGGATAGGAAGAAACAGGATGTTGGTTAACTAGGATCTGCGGCCTATCCTGTAGGTAGGGAAATGGGCAGACTAGATGGGCCAAGCGGTCCTTATCTGCCATCAAAGTCTATGTTTCCATGAACAGGAGTGGGAAGGGAGGGAAGGCATACAGGAATTTCCATTCCCAATTCAGAATCACAGCATCCAGGGGGACTGGGCCCAAGACTGGGGGTCTGCAACAAAATAGAGGAAGTTGGTGATTGTCTGGGGCTGCAAAGAGATCTATCTCTGGAGTGCCCCACCTGGAAAAAATCACTTTCAACACCAGAGGGTCCAGGGACCATTCATGATGGCCCTGAAAGATCCTGCTCAGTGCATCTGCAAGCACACTGTCCTTCCCTGGAAGATGAACTGCTATCACAGAGGTTTGCAGGGAATAACCCGGGGACCACAATGTCAAGGCTTCCGTGCACAAAGCCGTGGACCAAGTGCCTCCCTGCTTGTTGATGTACCACATGGTGGTGGTGTTGTCCGTTCTGACCTGAGCCACCTTGTTCTGCACTGACTGAGAGACATCTTTCAGGGCCAGAAAAACTGCCCTGAGTTCTAGGAGATTGATATGGAGAAGGGATTCTTGAGGGGACCACAGTCCCTGGGCAGTGAGGGCCCCCAGATGGGCTCCCCAGCCCAGAAGAGTAGCATCCGTGGTAAGGACCACTGAATGAGACTGGGTGGCAAATGGGACCCCTTGTCTTAAACTGCCCTGATCCTGCCAACACTGAAGGGCCTGGATCAAGGTCAGAGTCACTGGGATCAGTTTGGTAAGGGAATCCTTCCTCTGAGACCAAAAAGCTCTCAGATGGAACTGAATATCCCTCATCTGGAATCTTGCCCCTGGGACCACTGCTGCTGAAGCTGCCATGTGGCCCAAAAGCTGGAGGAAATGCCTTGCTGGTCAAGATACCTGAAAGGTGAAGGAAGAGGCTAGTTCTATAAGAACCCTTGCCCTTTCCAGGGGAAGAAAGGCTCTTGCTCTGACTGTGTCCTGTTCTGCCCCTATAAAGGTAAGAAGCTGGACTGGTTCGAGAACAGACTTGGGAAGGTTGAGAAGAAATCCTAGAGAAGTGAGTACTTGCTGGGTCAGTTGCAGGTGAGACTCGACTTGGTCTGGAGACTGGCCCGCTATCAGCCAATCGTCCAGATATGGAAAAATGGAAATCTTTTGCCTTCTTAGAAAGGCAACTACTACTGCTAGGCATTTTGTGAAAACCCTTGGAGCTGAGGTTAGACCAAAGGGCATTGCTCTGAACTGATAGTGGCCTGAGGGCAACTCGAACCTGAGGTACTTTCTGTAGGAGCACCTGATGGGAATGTGAAAGTAAGTATCTTTGAGGTCCAGGGAGGCTTGTCCAGTCCCCTGGCCTTAGAGAGGGAGGGATTATTCCCAGAGTTACCATCTTGAACTTTGGTTTTAGAAGATGTTTGTTTAGGTATCTTAGGTCTAGGATGGGTCGCCACTCCCCTGTCCTTTTTGGGGTAAGGAAGTACCTGGAGTACAGCCCTTTGCCCCAGTGTAGGGTAGGTACTCTCTCTCTATGGCTCTTAAGGCCAGCAGAGACAAATCCTCTGCCTCTAGGGCAAGGGTTTCCGAGAGATTTGCAGGTGGAAAAGACCTGGCTTTCATCTTTGGAAATGTTCTGAAGCTGAGAACCAGTCCCTAGCTTACTACTTCCAGGACCCACTTGTCTGATGTAACAGACATCCAGTCCTGGACAAAGTAAGCCAGCCTGCCCCCTACAGGGCAGGAGAGTTGACCCGGGCAGGCCCACCAGGGTGTCTGCTAGGCAGGGGCCTTAGGCTGAGGAGTGGATGCAGCCCTGCTCATCCCTCTTCTGCCTCTCCCTCTGAAGAACCCGCTGTGTGAAAAGGGAGAAGAGGCCTGTGCTTGGTAAAAAGGCCTATGAGAAGGCCTGCCCCTGCCCCTAGACTGCTGCTTTTGAGGAGTTGCCTGCCTCTCCTTGGCCTGAGCACTCCTGTAGGTGGTCTTGTACTCATCCATTCTCTTCATGTAATTCTCTGTCTGCTCCCCAAATAGAGAATTACCCACTACAAGAAAATCCATGGCCTTAGCCTGGGTATCCTGCGAGAGGCTAGTACATCTGAGCCAAGTCATTCTCCGAAGAGCCACAGATGTAGCCATGACTCTTGATACATCACTGGAGTCAAGAGCAGCATGAAACTGAACTTTAGATGCCTCAATCCCATCTCCAGCTCCCTGGCTAGCTGTGGGGGAGGCCTGTTTAGCCAGTGCCAGTACAGTGCCCCACCTGGACTTCTGGAACCTGGCTGTATAGGACATATAATTCACCTGTCTGAGTCCCAAGGAAGATGCCATGTAGAACTTTTTTGTCATGGCATCAATCTTCCTGGAGTCTTTGTCTGGGGGGTGTGAAGCCAAGGGAATGCTTGCCCTATCACAGGCAGCAGCCTGCACAACCCCTACATGGCTGCATTGCTGATATAAAAACTCCATATCTGAGCCTGAGAGTGTATACTTCTTGTCCATTCTTCTGTCCACAGGAGGAACAGAATTAGGAGACTTCAGAATTTTTTGTGTCCATTTCCCAAAAGATTTGTGTAGGGGAATAGACAGTCTCCTGGACTCTGGGATGTCCATCATTTCTACAAAATCAGGCTCCTCCTGATCCTCTATTGCCTCTTCCATAGGAAGCTGGAGGGTCTCAGCCACCTTTCTGTAGAACATAAAGTGGAAGGGGGACTCAGAGAGCCTAGTAGGGGATACACCTGAAGGTCTGTCTGGGGAGATGTTCGGTTCCACAGGCACATCTATACTTTTACCATCACCATCACCATCTTCAAACTCCCCTTCCTCCTCAAACTCCGGTTCATAAAATTTTTCAAGGGCACAATCGTGAACCGGGGGAACCGACCGAACCGAGCCCCTGCCAAAAGGTGTTGGATCGGTCGGAACCGGGCGAAGTGATTCCACAATCCGAATCGCTCTGGCTATTTCTTCGGCAGTTGGAACACAGACTTCTGGGTCCGAACCGGACGATTATTCTTTGTGCTTTCTTTTAGTCGGAACCAACCCTTCGGGATCGGCTCTCCTTTTGCCCTAAGAAGTATCCCCCTGGTCAAAGGGCACTCCTTCTGGTTCGGTTGGAACCGAACCAGGCCAGCCATCCGGGTCAGCGGACTTCTCGGCCTCCTTTTCCCTCAGTCTACCTAATCTCTTTTCAAGGGTAGATTTGGGAAAATGTTTGCAAATTTAGCAGTCTGAATTGAGGTGTTCAAACCCCAGACAATAAATACAGGTGGTGTGGGGATCGGCCTTGGCAAAGACCTCCCCACATTCACTGCAGTGTTGAAACCCAGTGGGCCCGTTTTTTTCTCTTGGGTTTCTCAGACATGGCCAACCTAACCAAACTTACCCTTTTTTTGGCAACTGCCAGGCAAGACTACCTTATCAGTTCCCAACCGTGTCACGGGTCTTGGAAAAAAAAATGGGTAAAAACACGTGTTTTTTTTTTTTTTTAAGACCAGATAAGGACCAGTAACCACACACTAAAGTTAACACAAGAATTTAAACAAATGATCGGTTCAGCCGAACCGATCCACACTTTTTACAAGTTCCACACAGAAATACAGTACAAAACCTATCTAGTACTCACGGTACCACAGACAGAGACTGAACCGACTATGTGGAATAATTTTTCGGTTAGAAACCGACGAAAAACCGACACTTCAACCGACTTTTGAACCGAGCTGCAGGAGAAATCTTCGGAGCAACTCTTCAGTGAAGCAGAGTAAAGAATCTGACGGTTAGATTTCAAAGGGAAACAGATAGAGACATCAACCGAGCTCGAGCTCAGCATTCTATGCTCTGCATAGAAAGTTTAACCCTTTGTTCTCCATGGCAGTTTAAAGGCTGGGACTAACTGCACTTGTCAGAAAACAGCAAGACTTCAAGTTGTTTGTAAAGGTGGAGACTATCTAGAGAAGGGCAACAAAGATGGTGCAGGGCTTGCACCACAAAACATATGAGTAGAGACTAAGGGATCTCAATATGTACTCACTGGAGTTGAGGAGACAGCGGGGCGACATGACTGAAACTTTCAAGGGCATAAACAAGGTGCAGGTGGGGGACTTTTTCCAATGTAGAAAAAATACCAGAACAAGGAGGCACAATATGAAATTGGAAGGGGGTACATTAAGAGGTAATGTGAGGAAGTTTTTCTACACAGAAAGGGTAGTCGACACTTGGAAGAGTCTGCCACAGGAGGTAAGTAAAGCACAGTGGAGGGAGCTTACATGCCTGGGACAGGCACAAGGAAGCTTGGGGGTGATGAAAAGTCATTGAACACACAGGGTCAGTGGCCGCATACAATGTATAGGGCCTACGGGCAGACCGGATGGGCCTAGCGGTCCTTATCTGCCAACAGTTTCTATGTTTCTATTACTGATGGGAGACTTCAATATATTGGATGTGGACTGGAGCATCCCAGTTGCAGCGTCAACTAGAAGTAGAAAAGTCCTGGACTCGCTGCAGTGGGCATTCCAAAAACAGCTTATCAGTGAACCCACATGAAAGAAGGCCATACTAGACCTGGTACTGTCCAACAAAGACAGTGTAACTAACATTACAGTGGGAGGTCAACTAGGGACAAGTGATCACCAGATGGTGCGGTTAGGGGTTAGAACTGAGCAAAAAGTGTACTACACTAAACTGAGGGTCCTGGAGTTCAGAAGGGCTGAGTTCAGGAAGATGGGAGAGTGCATTGGGAAAGCACTGGCACAGATAGGGAAAGAAGACGGGGGGGGGGAGATAAAACATTCTTTAGATACATAAGTGAAAAGAGAAAAAAACCAAAGCAAGGATAGTCAGACTAAAAGGGAAGAGGGGTGGGTGTGGTGTGTGTGTGTGTGTGTGTGTGTGTGTGTGTGTGTGTGTGTGGAGGACCACCAGAAGACGACAGACAAACTGAACTTGTTCAGTATTCACAGAAGGGGGAGTGGGTGATGGGCCACAAATAAAGGAATAAAGAACAAAGGAATTACTGGAGGGGAGGTAGACGCTAGCCCTTTTACAGAGGGGAGAACACTCAAAGAACTTGAGAGATTAAAAGTGGATAAGGCAATGGGGCCAGACAGGGTGCACCCCCGGCAGCCCTGTTCAACCAATCACCAGCAACGGGGTAGGTGCCAAGGGACTGGAGGAGGGGGGGTATGTAGTATTAATTCACAAGAGTGGCAATAAAGAGGAGGCAGGGAACTACAGAACAGTAAGCCTGACATCGGTGGGATAAATTATGGAAACATTAATAAAAGAAAGGATGATGGAGTACCTGACTGCAGATGGGTTGCAAGATGCAAAACAGCATGGGTTTACTAGAGGGAGATCCTGGCAAACAAACCTAATCGAGTTCTTTGGCTGGGTGATAAGAGAAGTGGATCGGGGGGATAGCCTACCTGGATTTCAGGAAGGCCTTCAACACCATCCCACACAGAAGATTAGTAAATAAACTGGGCAGTCTTGGGGTGGAGTCAAAAGTAGTAAAATAGGTACAAAACTGGCTAAGTCACGGGAGACAGTAGGTAGTCATAAATGGGGTATGTTCAGAGGAGGGAGAAGTGACTAGCAGGGTGCCACAGGGGTCAGTTCTGCGGCCATTACTATTCAATGTCTTGGCCCTTGTTAGTTGACTGATCCCCACGTTTCATCACCAACTGACCAATACCATATAGAAAAAGTTAGGAAAGCTGCTGCCCATAGACTATAATGGTGCTCATCCCCACGCTCTCCCTGGTATCGCATCACAACTTAGCAGAACACAGGGGCGGAGCGTGAGCGGCACTTCAGACTGGGAAGTCCTTGGGACCCGGTAAAACTAATTTTACAAGTGAAACTGCATCTAAATAAATGGATTATTTGGGGGTTAGCTACTCCTTAACGTGCTGTTCATGAGATAAGGAACCTATTAGGGGGTGGGGGTAGGAAGAAGTAGGCTGCTGGTTAACTAGGATCTGCAGCTTATCCAATAGGTAGGGAAATGGGCAGACTGGGTGGGCCAAGCGGTCCTTATCTGCCATCAAAATCTATGTTTCTATGTTTATATATCAGATGCATGGGCCGAGACTGGTAATTCTTTTTAAACTACGACACAGTTGAGGACAGGCAAGTCCATGAAAATGAAGGAGGTCAAAAGCACCCCCGAACCAGTGCGGTCGGCAGAAACAGCTGGGAGATTGGGAGTTAGCGGATGATGCTGTGGAGCAAACAGAATTCAAAGTAGAGAAGGAAAGGAGTACAGAGAAAGGAGTTAGGAGGCCGTGGAGCATAGTAGGGATAGGAGGGTGGGAGGAAATGGATATATTTATTTACGCAAAAAGTTTCACAAGAAAAACAGACTGAGCTAACAGCTCATTTTGAGATATGCCGGGAAGGGGGGAAGAGGATGGTATAAGTGCAGTCAATTACATCTGTAATGTTAGGATTGTAAAACAATAATAACTAAAAAGAAAAATTATGCAGTAGACAACCAAGAGGAAGCACAACATAAGTAGTGCAAAACATAGCATATCAACAGAATATCAAAAGCAACAGGTCAGCAAAGTGCAACTGGCAGCAACATGAGAGAGGGAAATGAGATTGCGAGTACGACTGGGGACTAGTCAGACAGAGAAGTGGACCAATAAATCAGGGCAGTAGGGGGAGGGAGTAGCAGTGGGATTAGCCTATGATCTTTGGCAACTGCAGGAGTGAGCAGTGAAGTCAAAGAGAACGGATTTTAGTGCTAGGGAAGAGGGAGCACTGTGAGTAGCAACAGAGAGGGTGCTCCAAAGTTTGGGGACGTGGAAGGAGAATGCAGTTTAACCAGCGGAAAATTTTACAGGGAGAAGAATGGGACAGCAGGTGTCAGAGATGCAAAAGGACAGAAGCTGAAAGGAGGAAAAGTTGGGGGGAGGGAGCCCAGCCAGAATTTGGTGATGAAGGTGCCACAGTGAGCTAGGCACCTAGCGTCAATGGAAGGCAAGAAGAGGAAGAAATACAAGGAGCAGTGGTGGGTTCTGGGGAGGCAATCCAGGACAAAGCAGCAGCAGGAGTGAAACAGGGGAGCCAGCCTGGCAGGGATGGCATTGGGAGCAGTGCTATATGCAGTGCCGCCATAATATAGGACAGGTAGAATCACCTTTGTGACAATCTCTCCACAAGCAGGAATCAGGATACTTGCTTTGATCCTGTAAGTGCCCCAGTGTTCATTTCAGGCCGCGGGGTCGCGCCAATGGCGCGCCCGTCGGCAAAACTGGCCACTATTTAAACTGCTCTGTGAGCCTTTTAGGCGCGGCTCTGTGTTGCTTTATGACTGACCGCGTCAGTGCACGCTACGCTACTCTAGCCAGTGTCTGTGACTGTATATCTTTATCCCGAGGCATTTTAGAGGTACCGGCGCAAGCCCTTAAAGCAATACAGATGAGATGGAGCGCTGCTGAATGAAGAATGCCCTTGGGGCTGGGGCATGTTGCAGTCTTCAGCAGCTGTAGATTGGAGGAGTTCGTCCTCCATGAGCTTAGAGAGGCACACTGACTGTGCCAGGCAAGAACGCACTTTGGGGGGCGTGTCTCTCAGCGGCTCTCTCTCACAATAACTGGTGCCCATAGGTCCAAGACACATCACCAGCCCGAGATGGGCAGATTGGGGCAGGAGTTAGCGCCTTCATCAGCCACGGAGTGGTTGAAATTGTTTGATGGGCAGGACATTTGATCTGTACCATGTGATGTGCACAGAGGCGCATCACATGGGTACAGATTGAGCTACCAAGACAGCGCGGTTTACAGTTGCTTGCGCAGATGGTTGGAGGCAGCGTGGAGTAAGCAGGCAGCACATTCCCATCGGCGACAGTTCTCACTTCAACTTGATCTTTTAGTTAACATAGGCTATTACAGCTTTTCATTAACAGCCACACCAGTCGATAACTTTATTTGGCAAAAGATTTTGGCTTTGAGCAGCAGCAAGTACTTTAGTAGGAGCCAGGGCTGATTGGGGGGTCTCTGCCTTAATGATCTCCAGGCAGACCAAGCTCCTAAAAATCAGTGGTTGGGTGGAGGCAGTGTGTGTGTTCAGTGTGGGGGTGGGGGGTAAAAACTTTGGAGAATTGAGTCTAAGAACTCTGTGGACAGTGATGACTGCAGCTTAATCTTAAGGAGAACAGGGAGGTTATTTGAATATGAAACAACAGGGATAAGAAGGGTCACTTTATCAACAAGTCAAGTGACTAAAAGAACTAAATATCAGCAAGGAAATCACTGAATAAAATAGATCAGTTGTGGCTGTGCAGTGTGTGAAGTAACTTGGTCGGGTTCTTGTCACAGAAAGCCACAGCAGTCTCAGACTGTTGATAAAACTGAAGGGAAAAAACAGAAAAACAAAAAATAGATAAATTATAACACTTGAGCAGAGGAGTGTGGGAGGGCGCTGTCACAGTAATTTTTCACTTAAAAGGTGGCAGTTAAGTCACAGTGAACAGAAAACAAGAAAAGAAATAAAGCAGAGGAAAGCAGTGTGTTTTGTTAACTTTAATAGTTTGTAAGAGGCGAGAAGTTAGTGAGACTGAAGTAAAAAGCAAGGGCAGGGCTCTGTCTTTGCTTCTACACATTTTAGTGGAGAGTTGCATTATTACAAGGAATGGTTAAAAAAATATAATATCTGCAATTACATTGCTATAGAAAAGAAAGGAAAATAACTTTAATTTTAGGAAAAGCAGGTGGGTGGACAGAAAAATAAAGGAGCTGCAAGCAGACGGTGACTGCTAGAGTTCTGAATTCCCTCTGACTATACTACCTTGTTTGCATATGGTGTAAAATAAAATAAAAGAGTCGGAACAGACATCTGTCAAATTGTTTTTATTAAAACATTTTGTCAGTGACACAGACACGTCAACCATATTATTTGGGCATTCTTACTTACTTTCTCAGTCACCCTCCTCGTAAGAATATAAAAACAAGGCCTGTTGAGATTTTGTAAAATAAAGCAGTCATGGCAAAAAAACAAGTGAACATTAAAACATTTTTCATGTCTTCTGCACCTAAGAGACTATGTACTGCTGCATCAGGATCAGGGTCTTCTAAAAATTCAAATGGAGCAATGTGGTGCCAGTTCTGTCCTCTGAGAAGCAGACTGTGTTGTCCGTCACTGTGGCGGACACACAGTTGGAATCTAGTGACAGTACTAGCCAACTTGATTTACGGAGTCTGCTGCTTGTGAACTACTCAGTAGCCAGTCCCATGTGGCCAGTATTAAGCGTAATTTTCAGGGCCGCTGGCTCACAATGTACAGGTGGTTGAGATAATTCAGAAAAAATGTGATGACTTGTGCTGTGTGCATCAGTAGAAAGAAACAAAATACTCTGACTTCTGGCACTGACAATTTCAGGACAAGCACCCTGACTAGGCATGCTGACTCGGCAGATCACAGAGATGCTATGGCAGCTGAAAATATGCAGGGGGCTTTGCAGCATACATTCAGAAAAGCTATATCTGAAAAAGAACAAGCTATTCTAGTTGCCATGAAGAGTGTTTATTGGATGGCCAAAGAAAACTTGCCAGTTCATAAATATACAAGTTTAATGGAATTTTGTCTAGTTTAGACTGTCCTTTTGTTGACAAACTGTCTGTGCCAAGAATGCCTCATATTCATCAGAATCTACAGCCAATGACATCCTCGAATGCATAGCCTTTGTAATTAGGCAGGAAACAAGTAGAAAATTAGAAAATAGCCCATACATCACATTAATTTGTGATGAGAGCACAGAACATCACTGTTCGCCAAAAAACTAGTATTGTATGCAAGAGTGCTTGATCCTGAAAGTTTTGTACCATCTACTCATTTTCTAGAGAACTTACAGATCTCTGATGCCACTGGAGTAGGGATAGCTAAAGAATTAAAGCAATTCTAGCCAGGAAAAAATCAGCATGAAAAAGTAATGGATTGGGAAGTGACGGAGCAAAAGTCATGACAGGGACTGATGAGGAGTCACTGGGCACATGCTGCGTGAAACCCAATGCTAGTAAATATACATTGTGTTGCTCTATAGGGTTGCTATGTAGTTCACAAGCAGCAGACTCTGTCCCCACCTAAAAGAATACCAAGAGGTGCTAACTGGTGTTTTCTACCATTTTAAAAGATCAGCCAAAAGAGTTGACAAACTAAAACAAATACAAGAAATGCTGGAGGAACCAACTCTAAAAGTGAAGGAGGTCCATGATGTGAGGTGGATAGCAGTTTACAAAGCGGTTGAGACCGTTCATCACCTCTAGACTCCTTCTCACTTTTTCTGCAATGAGACGAATGCTAGAGCAAGGTTATGCCTTAAAATGTCCAAATATGACTTTATAATGTCAACCTATATGCTAATGGATGTACTTCTGTAATTACCCAGCTTAGTGTAGTGTTTCAGAAAAGAGATCTGGACATCTCGATGGTCCATGTCAATCTGGAGAAGTGCTTCTCTGATTTAGAAAAAATAAAATCTGGAACAAAGGAAAAATGTATCTACATGAAGTGGAGAAGGATATCCAGGAAGATGAGGAGGGAAGGCTGGTGTTCAAGGGCATCACATACTAAGGGAGGCAAAACTTTTCAATCAAGGACCATTTCATTGACCATTTGGTTGCAAATTTAAAAGACAGATTCCTGGGTATGACAGAAACAAGTTGGCTGCTTTTGGAGTACTGGGTCTTAGGCCTGTCAGCAGCCTTTCTAAAGATGATCTTGAAACCTGGGGAATGAACAAATCTGTGCTGCTTGATCATTACGGTCAAGAGCAGAAACACAAACAGTTTGAGACAGTGGCACCACCACTTGTGGATGCAGACCACACCAAAGCAGAATGGGAACTGCTGAGTCACTGTAGAGAGGGATACCGAGGGACAACATGCAAACTCTTTGGGGGTTCATTAACAAATATCATAAGTCAGACTTCCCAAATCTTTTGACACTGGCTGCATTGGCATTAACTGCCCCAGTCCATACAGCAGACTGTGAGAGGGCTTCAGTGCCCAGAACATTGTAAAAACTAGCATGAGAAATAGACTGTCTGCTACTAGAGTCAGTGATCTGCTGACTGTTGCGGTTGAGGACCTTGCCAGGCTGAATTTGATTTTCTTTCTGCAATCAATATTTGGAGGAAAAAAACAGAGGCGGTTATTCCAACATGGGGACTGACTGACTGACTTATAAGTACACATAACTGAACTGTGACTGATATTTTAATTTATCCCTCTTGATATCATGCTGCGGCTGGCTTATATTAAATTAATAGGGATATTATAGTTAGCTGAGGAGGCTGTATGTTAGATCTGTTACTGTAAACTGCCATCAGGACTCTACTAGGGCTGTTAATGCCTGTGTATTCTTCCAAAATGATCAAATATCTCTTATCTCTTATCTCTCTCTCTCTCTCTCTCTCTTAAGAGTGCAAGGGTCTCGTCTGGTGCTTTTTAATTTTTTTTGCTGGCAAAATTCACAGTTTACCACATTGTGAACACTCCAGACACAACTACTGGATGGACACATACGACTGTGGCTGTTGCCTGAGGCCTATGATCGTCGATGCTCGGCAGTGACAGATATCAGTGCCTTCTCTGTAAACTGCTATCCACCTCTGACATCATAAAATGCAATTTATTTTCTGAGTCACAAGTTACACCTCCCAGTTGATCTGCACTTGCTAGTTCATCAGCTTTGCTTATGATACTGATGCCGCGTTAGTTAAAATTCTTTCTGTATACAATTTTTTTAAAGAAATGTCATATATGACCCCACATTTTCCTAAAATGACAAACCTTTTCAGTGGTCAGTGGGTCATTGACCCACCAAATTTGGTTCCTAGAATGAACGCTGGTGCCCCAAGTTTAGGGTGCAGATTCTTGTGAATGGCATCCACATGAGTAAAGAAGTCCAGATGGCAATCTAATCATACCCCTAAGTATTTAAAGCAGGAGACATCCTCAGTCACAACACCATAAATGGTTTGGAAGGAGGGCGGGATGGGAGAGCTCTGCAACTCTCTGCCTAGTGCCAAAGGTCATGGAGACCTTTTTTTTTTTTTTTCCCTCCCTTCTTCTTTACAATGAGGGACAGCTGCTTGGCCTGAAACGAATGCTAGATGTTGCTGCTGAAATCATTTTTTTTATTTCTTTTTTTATTTATTAGAAAAGTCGGATTTACAACCTTTGAGTCATGGACGGGGGGGGGTAGACAGAGTTACATAGTGTGGTTACAACAGTGAGAACAGTACAGGTGCAGAACAATAAACATACAGTACATATAGGTTACATAATAATGCTACTTATATTAGGTTACAGTCAAATACAAGGTACCCAAAGGGTTACATTGGGGGTACAGCCCTGGACATACCTAGATAATACCTGAAGACGGTGGAGGTAGGGATGGAAAATGGGGTGGGAGGCAGGGGAAGGGAGAGGACAGGCTGTCCGAAGGATATTGTCAAGTCAGGAAGGCCTGACAGGAGGATCCCACAATGGGATTAATTAGATGCATCTACAGCAACGAGCGTCGAAGAGATGCTTCCAGAGGGAGATTTTGAAGGGATCAATTTTGGCAATGTCTGTGATGCAGGGTGGGAGGGAGTTGAACGAAGCAGGGGCTCGGTAACGGAAGGACCTCTGGGCTAGCGAGGTCTTGGTTCTGGGAACCAGAAAGGTGGCCTTGACAGAGCTACGGGTCGCAAAAGACGAGGACGCATGCTGTAGGGAAGCAGAGACCTAGAAGAGATTTTTGGGCGAGTAGGCAGGTCTGGTAGCGCAGACGCTCCTCAAAGCTGAGCAGGTTGGCAGTGGAGTAGAGCAGGCAAGTGTGAGTACGGATAGGGGCTCCGGTCAGGAGCCTGCAGGCCTTATTGACTGAGGGCTGGATTTTAGTCAAGGCAGTATTGTCCGCCGCAGCGTAAATGGGTAAGCCGTAGTCCACTAGCGACAGGACGGAAGAGGTGATGGCCATCCAGAGATCAACTTGGGGGAGGCAATCTCTATGACGGTATAGTAGACCTATCCGAGAATTTATGGTGGAGGATAGGGCATTGATGTGGGTGTGGAAGGTGAGCCCCGAGTCAAAAGTGATACCTAGATATCTGTAAGAGGTCACTTGCTCCAGCGGGTGCAGAGTACTGGGGAGAATGAAGAGGGGGGCATTCTTGGCCTTGTTTTGGTGATGGGAGAAGAGCACTGAATTAGTCTTCTTTAGGTTAATGACAAGTCGGTGGTCAATGAACCACTTTTCAGCTTGGCTGTAGGTGTGCTTGAGGGATACCTGAAGAGAAGAGGAATCGGGGTGGGATGCAAAGAGAACCGCATTGTTGGCATAGAGGAGCATTTTTCCTGTGCAGGAGCTGGGGAAGAGTATTGAGGTAGAGGCTGAAAAGTACAGGCCCAGAATGGAGCCCTGGTGTACCACAGAACGAACGGGCCGGGTATTGGACAGGGAGCCGTTTATCTTCACACGCCGGGATCTAGCAGAGAGGTAGCAAAGCAGAGCTGGTGGAGGGAGTCGAACAGGAGGGGGTGACAAACAGTGTCAAAAGCCTTGGAGAGGTCTATGAACACTGCACCGTCAAGGTTGCCGGAGTCAAGAGCAGAGTGTAGGCATTGAGAGAACTCCAGGAGAGCAGTAGTGGTACTATGTCCTGGGCGGAAACCATATTGTTCTGGGCACATTATGTCATATTTAGCCAGGTACTCAGAGAGTTGAATAGACACTATTTTTTCTAGGGCTTTAGAGAGCAGGGGGAGGATAGAGACTGGCCGGTAGTTGTTAGGCGCAGACCCATCTCCACTCTTATGTATAGGGGTGATTTCAGCTGATTTCCAAGCACTGGGAAACTGACCGAGGCATACAGACCGGTTTAGTAGGTCTATAAGGTGGACTAGGACAACATCCAAGACCAAGCGGAGGATCCTTGAGTCTAGGGGGTCACAGCTGGGGCTGTTGCTACCAAGGGCTTTTAGCAGGTGTGGCCTGGCTATGAGGGTGGATATAGTGTGCAGGTAGAAAGGAGGGCGATCCAAGGCAGGGAGGTCAGAGGCGGGGATTGGGTCAAAAATGTTGTCTGGGAGGACAGAGCTTAGGTCAGAGAAGGTAGTATTGAGGCAATCAGCTACGCGAGTTGGGTCTGTAGCGACGGTGCCATTGATGGAGAGCTGGGACAGTGGGGGTAGTGGGTCTTCCCATTAAGCTCTTTCATGCTGTCCCAGAAAGTCCGGGCGGAACCCAGGTGGATGCGAGGGAGGTGTGATAGTGCTCTGCCTTGGCCCGTCTAATGGCCTAGGTGCACTGATTATGCGCTGTATTGTAGGCTTGTCTATCAGCCAACATGCCCAATTCGATAGTGATGTGCCAGAGATTATCCCTATGCTTAAGTTTTTGGATAAGGGATGGGGAGATCCATGCAGCATTTTGTTTTTTAGTACTGATTCTGGTGTGGGGGGTGAAAAGGTCACAGGCCTTGCTGAAGGCATTGGTTAAGAGGTCTAGGGCAGGGTCAATATCAGGGGCATGACAGATGGGGGAACAGTTCAGCTGTGCTAGATGCAATTTTAGCCTTCTGAGATCCCCAGGACGTAGGCGTCGGCGCAAGGTGGCCTGGGACACAGGTTTCGGTATGGAGGATGACCAGAGACAGATGACAGGTCAGTGATCACTAAATGACTCGGGAGAACGGCTATGAGGTACAAGGCAGAAGAACCAGAGGCGCAGAGAACCATGTTGTCTGCGTATGTATGAATAGCTACAGAAAAGACTGCAACTGGTCATTTAGGAAAATGGAGACCAGAATGGGGCCAAGGACGGATCCTTGGGGGACACCAGAACAGACAGAGACAGGAGGGTGTGGCATCACCAATATAGACAGCTGGGGTCTTGTAGTTCGGGTATAAGTAAAACCATTAAACAGGGGAGAATCAGATCTCAGACACTTTTAGCTTGCCCAGGAGGATGGGGTGGGCAACAGTGTTGAAGGTTCTGGCCAGGCTGATAAAGATGGCAGGGGGACATGCCCCTAGTCCATGCCAGCAAGGATGTCAGAGAGCCTTTGGAGGGAGGTGGTGGTGGAGAGGGATTTCCTGAAGGGAGTGAAGGAGTCGTCAAGGAAAGAGGACAGTTGGGGAAAGTATCAGGGGTTCCTGGAGTCTAGCCAAGTGTTTGTAGTTGCCGGGCCGGGAGGTGTCTCCCCCTTTGGAAAGGGGGATGACAGTGGCCTGCTTCCAGAGATCAAGACTAAGGCAAGTGACAAGGAGTGATTAAGGAGGTGGGTGATGAGAAGGGTAATTGCTGGTGCAGAGCGAGACAGTAGTTTAGAGTCAAGACCATCGGAGCTCCCTCCTTTGTATGGGTTAAGAGCAAGGAGGGCCTTGAAGGTCACGGAGGGGGTCGTAGGGGAGAAGGGATGGTAGGGGAGGAGGCGTGGGTTGGAGCAAAAAGGGAGGGGATGCTGGGGAGGTGGAGGGAAGGAGGGAGAGGGCAAAGGTGGAGATAAAGACATTGAAAGATGAGGAGAATGCAGTGGGATTGGAGGTGGGGGAGTTGCCAACCTTAAGGATGAGGGGAGGGACTGGGGGGGCTGGAACAAGAGGGTGTGGATGACTTTCCAGAACTTTGAGGGCTGGTTAAGATTGTTATGGAGTATGGATGCAAAGTAGTTGGCCTTCACAAGCCTAGTAAGCTCTGGTACAGGCATTATGGAGACACATACATTTAGCAAGGTCAGATGGGGAGCCAGTGAACCTGAGGGTCCTCCAGGCAAGGTGACATGCACGATGACAGGCCAGAAACTCAGCCATGATCCTAGGGAAGTGATCGGATCCAGATGGAGTTGGTGTCACTTCATATGGTGGGGAGAGACAGACATCATAATGGAAAGTTATGTGTGCTGATGCCAGGTGCCTGGAAACCAAATCTGTGACCTTCAGGCAGTAATGGCGGAGGCAAATTTGGATATGATAGTTGTGACAGAGACAGGGATGATTCAGTACGATGAGTGGGAACTGCAGGTACCATTGGCAAAGCTCCTTGAAAGAAGCTGAGTAGGAGGAACCCAAAGAGAGTGAGATAAATGCTGCGACCGAGGAAGAGGATGATGCAGTCTGTGCCACCTCCTCCTCGAGGGCGATCATCTGCTCGAGTTGCTCAGCCAAGCCAGCCGCCCTTGGTCACCACCATGTGGGCCTCCTTTGACTGCAGGCGGATGGCGCTTCTCGGGGTGCTTCCATGAACCAGGCAGTGCGGTCTTCAGGGCGTTGGATGAAAAACGGCATAACTCGCGAGCCTGCGGGTCATGGTCTAGGCCGAGGCAGTAGACGCACGTGGAGTGTGGATCCGTCCTGGACATTTTCTGCCCACATGGGCACCGCCGAAATCCGGGAGTCGATTTGTCCATCGCAGCCGCGAGGGAGTAATTTGACCGAAGTCTTGAAAATTTATGAATAAGTTTCGGGCGAACCGAAGAATTAGGATCCAGTCTATACGCAGAGCGTTAAGGAGGGAACCTGAGCTTCCAAGGGGTAAGGAATATCTGGCATCATGGGGTGGAGTCGAGAGTTTTACCACCCGGGTGGGTGGGAGGAGCCAGCTTGCAGACCTTCCGGCAAGATTTAAAGCAGCAAGGAACCTGCCAGACAGTGTGGATGAACAACATATCCATGTCCCTAGAACTACCTATTTTACCCTCCAATTTTATGAAATACTTAGGAAAATGTCTGTGATAAGTACAGATACTCATCCCACCAAATGGAAATGCTCCACACCAGATGCAATAGTGCAGCACTGCACCAATGATGATGCAAAAGAAGCATTGTTTTCCAGATTTAAGCAGCTGTGCACATCTAAATTTTGTTCTACTCACGGTATTTCAAAACTGGTAAGCAAATTACTCTAACCTGCCAATATTATTTATTTTTTATTCATTTATCGCAATATTCAGAAACAACCTTTGAGCACAGATTGCTCATTTGCAAAAATTTTCACATCATTTGGGGACAAAACAGGAGACAATATAGTTCTGGTCAGCTCAAGTGGAGCCTAGTCACAGGGCTATAGGTTATGGGGAATTACATAGGATAAACACGATAAGCATGATACAATATAATACAAAATATTTAACACATTAGCAAAAGATCAGGTACTTATGTAGTATAGAGTATTCACAAGTAGTGCAAAACACCTAATCAGGAGCGCAGGAAGTGGTAGATATGGTACAGTAGAATACATAATGATACATACAAACTGTAGAGAGACCCAGTCCGGTCTTGGTTGGTAGGCAACAGTAGTAGTAAAATTTGTTTGTGCAACCTTAGAACACGCACTCTATCATGAGTGTCTGCAGTTATGGGGGTACTGCTGGGCGGAGAGGGGGGAGTTGGTACGTGAGGAGGTGTAGGAGTAAATGTTGTTCAGGTCAGGTCATGGCAGCGGCAACCTGAGTTCTAAACAACATTAGCCCTGAGGGCCTGTTTGAATTGCAAGATCTTGAGTAGGCTGGTTATGCTGGCAGGGAGTTCACTGAACCACATGACTGCCCTGTTAGTAAAGGAGCGCTGCCCCAGGCTAGTTCTACACAGGGTGATGGCTAGGGCCTGTCAGGTCACACTCCTCGTGGTGTAAAGGTTGTGGAGGGCCTAAGGAGGGAGCTGATGGTGGGTGATATAAGGCCTAGGAGTGCTTTCTTGGCCAGTAAGATTGTTTGATAACGGAGCCGAGCAGATAAGGGGAGCCAGTTTGTAAGGGCATATAAATTTGCAGATGTGTGTGCATTTAAGCGAGCCAGATACAAAATGGCAGGCTTTACTGAGCACCATCCTGACTAAGACCGCGTCAGTGGCTAACCCATAAACTGGAAGCCTGTAGTCAATGAGTGACAGCACAGAGCTGGAGAAGGTCAGGCATTTAGCATCCGTGGTTAAATTTAGCCTTTGTCTAAAGAGTGCACCTAGCTTCCTATTTCCAATCCGTATGATGGAGTCAACTTGTTATTTACTCTCCTTAGTTCTCTAGCTGATTGTCTGATCTTTGAACTACTGTTAGACCTCACGGTGATCAACTGTTGTAATATGTTTTATACTGTATCTTCGTTAATTGTGTCTTTCCCTGCTCCCCTTCCCCCAGGACGCACTGCGAGACGAGCAACTTATTGCTCAGTGTGCCCTTCCTGGTGAAACTTTTCAATAAATAAATAAATGTTCGTTGAATGATAGAGAGTCTTCTGGGATAACACCCAAGTATCTAAAGGATTTTACTTGCTAGGGGGGCACCCAGTGCGTTGTGTATGTTGAGAGGAGGTAACTTATTCTTAAGGTATACTCCTGAGAAGAGCATTGTTTTAGTTTTTTTCATAGTTGAGAACAAGTTTATTGAGCTTAAACCATGATTCTAGGGCCTCAGAGCTGTGCTGGAGTTCTTGAGTAAGGTTGTTGTGCAGAGCGCTGCTGTTGTAGATCACAACATCGTCTACATATAACAGCATCTTTACCCTTGGGCACACTTCAGGCAGGCCATTAACAAAAAGACTGAATAGGAGAGAGCCCAAGACTGACCCTTGTGGGACCCCTACCGTGACACTCCTTGCATTTGACAGGACCCCATTTCTCTTCAATCTCTACTCTGAGAGGACAGCAGGAATGACAAACAGCTGATCTGAACTTAAGTTTAACATGAGCTGCAGGCAAACGAATCTCCCCGTACTGCAGGCCGGCTCTATGTCGGCCATGGGGGATTCTAGCAAATTCAACTACTTACAAAAAGCTTGGCTCACAGTGCAGGAGTCCAGAAAACACTTGATAGTGTTACAGAGTAAAGTTCAGGAAGGTCCTGAGGAAGCACGTAAATTTGGCATAAAAACATTCAACCTAGGTGAAGGGGGAGCTGTAGCCCTTATTGTCTTCGCAACTTCTTGTCTGAATAAATTTGAAATTTTATCCAGCAACACTATCGAGTGTTTTTCTGGGCTCCTGCCTTATGAGCCAAGCTTTTTGTAAGTAGTTGATTCTGTGTTATTGCTTTAGTACCATAGAAACATAGAATTTGATGGCAGATAAGGACCGCTTGGGCCCACCCAGTCTGCCCATTTCCCTACCTGATGGATAAGCTGCAGATCCTAGTTAACCAGCAGCCTACTTCTTCCTACCCCCACCCCCTAACAGTTTTCTAATCTTAGCCACCTCTGGATTGTGACAGGATTCTAGCAAATGTTGGTGTGGGAGTCAGCAGATCACCCAAACACGATTTATTCTACCTCAGTAAACAGTAAGATAAAACAATTTTTCTTTACAAAAAAGTTGCAAATTGAGACCAGACCCTCACTTAGGAGTGAGACTCTCAGCAATAGCTGCTCCCCTTAACAGATGGGTGATGCAGTCCCAACTGCTCTGTCTTTTAATGCAGCCATGCAATTAAAATCATGAATATCTTCCTATACCTTTTTAAAAGGGGAGCACTCTTCAGTGCTAAGGAAATTTATTTTTATTTGCTCTGGTACCTTACAACTTGATTTTATCTGGCCGATTCTGCCTTTATCCTATCCAAACATCTTCCAATCATAGCCACGTCGATCATACAACCAGTACTTTGCCTCAGAATTACTGCCAACCAAAGAATTGGAGCTTTTAAAAAAACTCAATACAAGCATTTGCCCAGAATGAGTCTTCTGCGTCTGATCTTGTCACAGATGTCCGCTGAGAAGGATCATGGGATGCAGAAGGAGCAGTAACAGAAAATGTCAGGATGGGAACAAAACGGCAGAATCAACTAAATAAAATCAAATTATCTAACTTTTGTTGACCAGGTAAGTATGCCACACAAAGTAATAATCTATTTTTAAGTATGGCCCAAGAGGTTATAATCGGGAGAAGGGTATCGTAAGGTAGACAGAGGAAGCATACAATTATTTTCAAATATGTTACAAATAATAGCATAAATAAGAAGTACGTATACATTGATAAACAAGTATCATAGTAATGTGTCAGCAGAAAAGGACCATTCTGACCATCCCCCCCACCCCCTTGTCACTGGTGCACAAGAAGCACAAATAAATTAACATAAATAAATAACATAAATTAAGCAGACATAAATTAACAGGTATAGTTTAGAGGGTGAATATTAAAAAAAAGGGATACTGGTGACAAGTAGGTACAGGAACAATCGAGGATAATAATGTATTCTTAATGCAGTTTTGCATGCTTGATGCTTAGGGCTACTCTGGATATTCACGGGAAGAGTGTTCCAAAGTTTTGGGACACAGTGGGAAAAGAAAAGTTCTTCCAGTTTTGTGGAGCATTTAAGTACATGTAACAGTGCCTGATCTAAGGATCTATAAACATGGGAGGCACGTGGCAATGCAGTTATAAGCTCAGCCAGGGAGGATTATAAATTAAATTCTGTTTTATTTCAGGAGGTATTCATTGAGACAAGTTCATTTGCAGTGGTGTCCCTTGCATAGTGCCAGCATTTCAGCTTCTATTGTTACAATACAGTAAGCAAAAACATCAATACAATATAAACAGAAAAGAAAATATCACATACAGTTATGTTTGGTTACATCATAATACAAATATAAAATTATACCACACTTAAAAGCACCTCCAGAAAATTCTAAGGCAGCAAATACGAGTGGGGTTGGCAAGTGGATGTTCCCCCTTTGATTAACTGAAAAGCTGAAGTATTCCAGTTTTGGTCATTTTAATCCCTGTATCATTTTAAGACCTTTTTTTAAGTTGGCTTGTTTTATTTTTACATGAACAAAGCTTGAATACAATGTAAGGAAGCGATCTTTCATACACAGAAAAGTAAACCTACAGCTCAAGCTCTGAAAGGAAGTGGTGGAAGTGAGGAGTGTTGAATCTTTAAAACTAAAGCTGCATTACTTTTTATGACAAATAACATTTTTCAGTGCAGTGGAGTATCATCAGGAAATGTTCACAAAATCAAATGAAGTTTAAATGGTTATCCATCAAGACGAAATCTTAAAGCAGGTTAATACTGGGGAATAGTCTGGCAAACACTTACGTTTCTCTACCATCTGATCTTGGACGCCACCCAATGCACTGACAGCCTGAAAATAAAAGAGAACAAGTCTTTAGGTTCTGCTTTCCATCTTTGTGAACACCTACCCTCATTTCACCCCTAGCTGCCACCAAGTCAGATCTGATTACTCTTAGACCTTAGTGCACTACAGGGGAGGAGGGAGGGTTGTATATGGATGTGAAATAATACATCTTATAAAATGGGTCAAAAAATGCTGCAAACTGGCTGAAAAGACCTTCCAGCCTTGTCCTTATCAGCTGGTATCTATGCCAACCGGCACTTTTCTTCCCTGGGCAACCTCACAACAGGAAAATATCAATAACCTCCCTTATGTTTAAACTGCTTTCGCAGACAAGCACACCCGCCATTCCGCAAAGCAATGTCAGTTACTTGCGCCACCATTTACAGTGCACATTACCAAAAGAAAACAATTTATTTGGTTTGCTTTCCCTGCTTAAAAAAAAAAAACAACAAAACAACTGACCCCAGCAGCAAGACAAGTTCATATGTTAGCTGCGAGTGCCGCGCGGCACGGCTTTCAAACTGTCATACTTGCTCCTACAGAACTCACCAGACCCGATGCTGTACTGCTCCTCTACCATGTCTCACAAAACCATTAGTTATTTACAAATTTATTTCAATCTCCCAGTTCACACCAAGCTGCTGACACACAGAAACTAGAAGCGCTATCACAGCAGTCTTAAGTACGGCGAGTAGCGAGGGACACGCTCGCTCCCAGCCTCATCGTACAAAATCAGTCTGCAGTGCATCATTTCTTTACAAACACACACATAAACGAATAAGAAAACCCCTAATCTGTAGTATCTTGTGAGTCTCTGTTCGGGGCAGCACAGACTATCACAGAACCGATCATGCACCAGCTGCCGAGAAACATCACACGCTCCCTGTAACCTGAAACTGACTGGGCAATGGTTCATGCCGTAGAAATCTAGAAAAAGAAAATAAAAACATTAATAAAAAACTAAATTAACCCTGCTGTACAAGGTCTTCAGTGCGTGACTAGAGTATACTGATAGACAAGCACAAAAGCCTTGTACTGACTTT
The DNA here is from genome assembly GCA_016271365.2 of Neoceratodus forsteri. NCBI lineage: Eukaryota > Metazoa > Chordata > Ceratodontiformes > Ceratodontidae > Neoceratodus > Neoceratodus forsteri. The sequence continues at coordinate 1,071,938,457 of CM057451.1, forward strand.
TAATGAAATAGCTATATTCCAACATAATAAAGACTACATTTTCTACTAATATGTTCACATGTTTTTTACTCTATTTATGCACACTTTTTCTGTACATTTTTAATTGGTTTCTTTACTAAGGGACCCATTTCATAATCGCAATAACACACTCCGAGGTGTGGGTTATTGCCTGATAAAAGCATGCCCAGTGGCATAAGGCACTCGGCGCAAGAGCCTCATGCCTTAGTACACCCCTGGGCCTGCTCTTATCAGGAGATAACCCACACCTCATTGTGTGTTATTGCTTGCTTATAAAATGGCATGAGAAAATCTTGAAATCTCATTGGCCAACAGACATCAGCTGATCGTACATTAAGTCTCTATATACGCACAGTCATCCTGGTCCTAAACCACATCACACAACAAGTAAATCAGTCCTCCTACAACCAGAACTATCTTCCATCAGTCTCCCTAGATCCAGAACTGATTTTCCATCACACACATGGCTGTTACCTTTACACTGTAAAAACCTTCAACTGGGCCCTAAAAATGAAACTACCTTAAATAAAAAATAAAACAAATTAATTAATTGTTTTTCCCTTGATCACCACACTCTCCTTACACACATAAATAAATTACAAACAATAAGTATTATTTATAGTTTTTTTATTACAACTGTTTCTTTGCTGACAGTGAAAAATCCCCCTTCTATTTTTTACCATGCTCATCAGGGAAATCTCTTCTGCTTTCTCTGACAGTGAGATAATTGAGTCTGTGGCTTTAGAAAGGGCCTTCGTGTGTGTGTGTATACAGTATGTTAGAAGAGTAACATTCTGCTAATGAAATTGAGCAGAATTTTTAATCCCTGTATTCCATGATAAACATTCCATTTCTTGAATGTGGGGAATCGCAGAGGAAAAAAAAAAACACAGAATGAAGATAGTAATCAATAATACTATATAAACAAAAGGAAAAGGTGGTAAATAACTCACCCTGCTGTTTAGCTTTTAGGACAGAGCGAGCAGTTCATGATGCCGTCAGTGAGTGAGGCAGTTTTGAACCACACTCGTGCTTGCAGCATCGGGGAACTGAGAAGCCTCTGTTATGGCTACCTTTCAGTTTTGTCTACAGAGTAACGAGAATGAAATAAAGCAAGGGGGCTATGTGTCATACTTAGAATGAGGAAAAAGGCATTTGTGAATTGCTGTGGCTGGCAGGGGAATATGAAGCTTAAGTGGGCAGGGAGGCACACACTGTACAACACTACTTTAATCTAGCACCAATAGTCGGAAGGACTATTTTATGTTAAAAGCACAGATTCGCTTACATTTTTACTTATTTAAAAATGTGTTTCAAAATAAAAAAAACTACTTCTAAAAATAAAGGGCCATTTTATAAGTGCAATAAGACACTGGGGTTGTGCATTACGGTGTGATAACCGCACTCCTAGGGACGACCAGCACTTTCGGCCTTCAGCCTTGTGCTAACTTCGTCCCTAGGGTGCAATTATAACACGAATGCACACCGATAATATCTTAATGCTTATAAAAATGCAGATACAATAAAAAAAAAAATCAATAAAAAAAGTTGTAACAAATCTCAATATACAGTATACACGTCCATATTTAATTAAACAAAAAAAATAGTCGAATTACAAATCACATTAACAAATACGAGTGTTCAGATGTTTCGGGGGATCAATATGTAGCTAAATGGTGTTACATTTACGTTATCACTTCCCTACATTTGACACACGATTTGGGGTAATGATACCAACCATGTTTTTACCTGCCCATTAGAAGATAATTTTGTTCCCCGTGTTCAGTATGTCTCGGGAAGGGAATTCCACACTAAAGGCACCCAGTAAATAAAAAAGTACCTCACCCTTGCAGTGACCATCCAGATGCCAGTTCTAAAAGACATGTGCTTCTCAGAGATGTATGCTTTTCCCTAAATACCAGCCTCTCTGTTAAATAATCTGGAACTTATGCTCTATACATTTGAGTGCAAAAAGCATTTTGTGCAAAATGTGTCTATCGGTGAGAGATGTCCATCCTAATTTTTTATACAAGTCACAACTATGAGTATCATTCGGACTATTTAAGACGAAGCGTGCCAATCTAGTGTAATCTGGGTGCCATGTACCAGCAGGCTATATTAACCCTGCCTTACAGGCTCAAACAAGGTTGAGGGGCCTGAGTTCTGGTTCTGATAGATAAAAAGGGTCTCTTTCCCAAAGGTAAACGCAAGTAGCACGGTGCCACCACCCAGACTAAAATATAATATGACAGCCTTGAACCTAAGTTTCTAAAACTTGGGGCCGAGTGTATCATACCTGTAAGGAACTTAACAGGTCCGTCCTCACAGGCACAGTTCCTGACAAATGCAAGGTAGCAGTGGCAGTCCTAATCCACAAAGGAGGTCCAACTACTTTAGTTGAAAACTACAAACCCATGTCGATTCTGTGCCCACCTGCAGAAATACAAGAACACATTCTCTATAATCAGCTCCAGGACTATCTAAAAGAGCACAACCTCCTTTCTATGTACCAACACAGCTTCAGGAAGAACCACAGTACTCAAGACTGCTCTAATAAAAGTTACAACTGACATATCCACTGCCTTGGACCAAGATCAAGCCACGGGCACGGACTTTGTAGACTTAACGAAGGCCTTTGATCTAGTTGACCACAATCTACTACTGTGTGAACTTCGTGCCCTGGGCCTCGATTCTCCTGCCCTGGCATGGCTCTGTAACTACCTTTCGCACCATTCTCAAAAGGTCAAGTGGTTTGAGGCCCTCTCAGAGCTTAAACAAATCCAACATGGTCTTCCACAGGGCTCCATATTGGGGCCGCTATTATTTTAATAATAACTATTTATAAAGCACCTTTCGAAATCAAAGTGCTGTACATAAATAGTCTCAGATAAAACAACAACAGTCTTAACAAAATGCAAACATAAATTAGCAATAATCTATAAAATTCAAGCAACAGAGGCCGCTAAATCGATTGTCAGGGAATGCTTGTGAGAATAAATAAGTTTCAAGGGCCAACTTGAAACTTTCAGCGGTCTGGCACTCTCTCATCCGACGAGGTAGAGAATTCCACAGGGTAAGAGCTGCATAAGCAAAAGACCGAGCACTAGATGTCTTTAAGCGCACCCTGGGAATCTCTAGCAATCCCTCATCAGTGGATCGAAGCAGGCGGAAGGGGTAGTAGGGATGAAGGAGATCTTTTAGTTAGCGGGGTCCCTGGTTGTGTAGGGCTTTATAGGTCAGCAAGCCGACCTTAAAGGTGATCCGCCACTGTACAGGCACCCAGTGCTGTCTGCGGAGAACAGGTGTAATGTGACTAGTCCTAGAGGTATCAGTCACAAGCCTGGTTGCTGCACTCCACACCAGCTGCAAGCAGCGGATATCAACCCCAGGAAACCCTAGGTAAAGGGCACTGCAATAGTCAAGGCGGGTCTTCACAAAGGCATGGACCAGGGTTGGAAGATCGTCGGGAGGAACCAGGTGCTTTACCCGAGCGATATTCCTCAGATGGTAAAATGAGGACTTGACAACGGCTGACACCTGAGATTTTACGGTCAGTTCATCGTCAAAGATAACGTCCAACTTACGCACCTAATGTGAGGCCTCTAATGGAACATCCCCAAGCTGTAACTTAGGAGATAATCCAGTCAGCGTGCCCGCCGCCCGATGATCTGGCTCCACCAACACCACCTCAGTCTTGTCAGGATTTAATCTCAGCCAGCTGGCACTCATCCAGTCCTGGATCTCGGAGAGACAGTTGTTAAATGCCAAGATCGCATCATCCTGTCCAGGCACAAAGGATAGGTACAGCTGAGTATCATCTGCATAGCAGTGAAAACTCAAGCCGTACCTCCTAATAATGTCTCCTAACGGCAGCATGTACACTGTGAACAACATGGGTACTAAAATTGAACCCTGCGGAATAGCACAGGATAGGGGAGGAGGTCAGAGGAATAAATTCCCATGACCACTCTCTGAGTCCTACCCTGGAGGAAAGATCTAAACCAGCAAAGGACCATACCTGACAGTCCACAAATGGTCCGACGGTACTCCAATAGCACTCCATGGTCCACAGTGTCAAATGCTGCAGAGAGATCAAGGAGGACCAAGATGGAACGAGACCTCCGATCTCTCGCTATTGGGGGGATCATTAAGTACCCGGACAAGTGCAGTCTCGGTACTATGTCTCTTCTTGAATCCTGACTGGAGAGAGTCATAGACATCATGTGTAGTAAGACAGTCATCCAGCTGCAACGCAACCACCTTCTCGATAACCTTGCCCACAAAGGGCAGGTTTGAGACAGGTCTGTAGCTGGCAGGACAGTTCGGGTGAAGGGAGTTTTCTTTCAGGAGAGGACGCACGACCACCTCCTTAAGGGGATCAGGAAAGATCCCCTCTCCAATGAGCACCAAACTATCTCTGCAAGGATCGGGCCAATTTCATCTACGCAGCCCACCAAGAGACGCATAGGGCCCGGATCCAAACTACAGCAGGTTGGCCACAGAGACTGGATGACTCTCACGATGTCAGTTACATCCAGCCGGCTGAAATCCCTCCAAACAGACCAGGCGCATGTAACATCTCACCGACCATCACAATGTCCACTGGAGGTGGACTGGCTGATTTCGGATCTGATGGTGGCAACCTTATCTGCAAAAAACTGAGCAAACTCCTCACACTTCTGTTGTGAAAAGGCTCCCACAGACTGAAGACAGATTGGATTGCACAATCTGTCCACAGTCCGAAAGAGCTGAGCCGCTCGATTTTGTGCAGCGGCAATCTTCTTAGACAGGAACTCTGCCTTCTTACGGGAGATTGTCGATGGACTGAAAGAATAATGTTCCATCAGCCTAAGCCTATCATCAAGGCCCGATTTCCTCCAGGCCCTCTCCAGCCTTCACCCCACTCTCCTCAGCTCCTTTAATGTCCCATGAGACCTTGGATGGAGGGTGAGGGTGCGAACACGAAAAGCAGCAAGGGAATCAAGGGCCGCTGTTACGGCTGCATTATAGGCCAGCACCAGATCCCCTGGATCCCTGCATTCCCTTGGCATGCTCGATAGATCCAGCACCGCCATCAGGGGCCACACCCCGCAAAGGGCGGTACTGGACCATCTCCATAGGCACAGGCCCATTGGGGGTGAGCCTTGAAACTTAACCTTACTGTGTGATGGTCTGACCATCCGACTGGTTCCACCACCAAGTCAGATATCTCCATCCCTAGGAGGAAAGTACAGTTACATTAGAACTTACCGTAACAGTAGATCTTCGAGAGAGGCTCTTGCAGTGGGTAATTACATATAGGACTGAAGCCGGCAGGCGTCAGGACCCCACAGAAAAATTTCTAGCTAGCGCTCTCTGGCGGGGGACCGTCCCCACGTCAGGTGACTGGCATCAGGCGACGTCAGTACAAAGGGGCGGCCCCCCACGCCCGCCTTCCAGTTCTTTCCCGCCAAAGGCCAAAAAGGCAAGACAAGAGAGAAGCGAATATTTCCCTCCCTGGAAAAGGAGCTGAAAAAGCTAAGGGGGATGGAGGGTGGGAAGGCATTACCTACTGCAAGAGCCTCTCTCGAAGATCTACTGTTACAGTAAGTTCTTACATAACTGTACTGTCTTACTTCGAGAGGGCTCTTGCAGTAGGTAATTACAAATAAGACTGAATCCCAAGCAGTCTGGAACAAAGAAAAGCCCACAGGCAGAGGAGAACTACCAACCAATAGAACCTACAGCTGTAAGGGTCTTAAGAGAGAAAACCTTGCAGAACAGCCAAACCGAAGCCTTCTCTACGGCGAGAGGCAATGTCCAAACTGTAGTGCTTCGTAAAGGTATGGACAGAAGTCTAAGCTGCGGCTGCGCAGATATCTGCCGCTGATACATTCTTGAAACAAGCTGCAGAGGCAGCTACTCCTCTGGTGGAGTGAACTCTGACTTGACCCGGCAGGGTCTTGTTGTACTTGTCGTAACAGAAAGTGATACAGTGAGCCAACCATCTGGATAGGCATTGCTTGGAAACAGCACTGCCTTCTCTTTTGTGTGCAAGAGAGACAAAAAGCTGATCAGATTTCCTGAGATCCTTAGTCCGAGTGGTGTAGTATCTCAGTATTCTATGAACATCCAAAGTATTAGGAGATACTCCCCTTGATTGGAATGTTGTGTAAAGAAAGCAGGTAGCTCAATTGATTGATTTAACATAGATTTTGCCACCACCTTAGGGAGAAACTTATGGCTGGTGCGCAAAGCCACACGTTCCTTGAGGAAAATCAACTAAGAGATTTTGCACATCAAGGCCTGAAGCTCGGAAATTCGACGAGCTGAAGTAATGGCCACTAGGAAAAGAGTCTTCCAAGAAAGGAACTTCAAGTCAGCTGAAGCTCCTGGTTCAAAGCAAGGCAGAGTAAGCTTCTCAAGAACAAAGTTCAAATCCCAAGGAGGAGCAAGGACGCGGATGGGGGGTCTTAAATGGAGGACCCCTCTGAGGAAAGTCTTAGCTTCCAACTGCATGAATGACCTGTCTCCAAAAGGAACATGGTAGGCCGAGATAGCCGCCATGTGAACCTTCAAAGAGAAATGACTGATACCTAGGTCAGAGAGATGACGCATATAGTCCAGGATTCTCGCGACAGGGCAAGAGAAAGTCTTGAAGTCTTTTGAAGAGGCCCAAATTGAAAATCTTTTCCACTTCATGGCATAGGTCGACCTAGTGGACGGCTTTCTGGCCTCCACCAGAATATCTGTGATGAGTGGAGAGACCCCCCGAACCGGGCTTGAGCTACGTCTGCAGGAGCCACGCATGCAACTGAAGGGATTTGAGACCTGGATGAACTAGGGTCCCCTGATCCTGGGTCAGCAAATGCTGTGACAGGAAGAAGAGGCGGATGTTCCTCTGAAAACTGCTGCAGAAGAGAGAACCAAACTTGCTTGGGCCAGAATGGATCGATGAAGATCATCCGGGCTCCTTCTGAACCGAGTTTGTGTAAGACTCTCTGAATTGAGGGAACGGGAGAAAAGGCATAGACGAATCTGTCCCTCCAATCGAGAGACAGAGCGTCCCGCCAGAAAATGCCTCGCCCTGGAGCGAGTGAGCAGAAGGCGGGAAGTTTTGCGTTCTGAGGGGATACGAACAGGTCTACCTGAGAGGTTCCCTAGCACAGGAAGATATCGTCTGCTACCTCTTAATCCAGTTCCCATTTGTGTGTTTTGGCGGACGACCGAGTGAGGTGATCTGCCAGCATGTTTTTGACTCCCGGAACATGAACTGCCGTCAGGTGAAGGTTGTGCTGAACAGCCCAACTCCAAACTCTCATTGCTTCCCTGCACTGAGGGTAGGAACAAGTTCCTCCCTGCTTGTTGATGTACCAGACTACGCACATGCTGTCCGTCTGAACTGGCAAATGGCCGGGAAGAATGCAAGAGTTCAGAGCCTGGAGAGCGTACAAAACGGCCCTGAGCTTGAGCACATTTATATGAAGAGTCTACTCTAGTCTGGAGCAGGAGCCCGGAGTCCTGTGAGACCCTAGATGGGCTCCCCAGCCCTCTCCTGAGGCATCTGTTGTCAATGTTTGGGATGGGGGCTTGAAGCAAAAGGGAACTCCCAGGCAAAGGTTCTCTTGCACCATCCACCATTGCAAGTCATGGACCACGGGATCGGAGACCAGAACTTCCTGGTCTAGGTCGTGCAATGTCTGGTCCCACTAAGACCGAAGCGTGCACTCAGAGATCCTCATATGGAGCAGAGCATGAGGGACTGTCGGAATAGCAGCCACCATGAGCCTGAGAAGGCAAAGGACTGACCTGGTGCCAACCTTTCTGCGACTGGACAACAGACTTGCATGAGCCTGGACGGTGTCCACCCTGCTCGGCAGAAGAAAGGCCTTGCCAATGGTCGTGTCCAGGATCGCCCCTATGAACTGGAGTCTTTGGCAAGGGACCAGATGGGACTTGGCCTGGTTGATGGTGATATCCAGGCTGGTGAAAACCTGCAGGGTAAGGGAAAGAGAGCGCATAAGTTCCTCCCTGGAAGGAGCTGCCAGGAGCCAGTCATCCAGGTAAAGGAATACCTGCACCACCTGGGTACGCAGGTGGGCAGCTACCACTGAAAGACATTTGGTGAACACTCAGGGAGCCGAGGAAAGACCAAATGGGAGGGCCCTGAATTGGTAGTGGTCCCCCTGGAAAGAAAAACGAAGGAATCTGCGGTGGGAAGGGTGGATGGGGATATGCAGGAAGGCATCCTGCATATCCAAAGCGCACAGCCACTGTCCCTGCTGAAGGAGCGGGTGAAGGCTCTGCAGAGACAGCATTCTGAAACACTTGTACTCCATGAACATGTTCAGGGAGCGGAGGTCTAAAATAGGGCTCACGTCTCCAGTTTTCTTTGGAACTAGGAAGAAATGGGAATAGTAACCTGTCCCCCAAAGGTGGGTCGGGACAGGCTCCATCGCTACTTCGAGAGAAGGCAGGAAATTTCTTCTAGGACCAGAGGAAGATGTTCCGGGGAGTAAGACGACTTGGGGGGTGGTTTTCTAGGTGGTTTATGAAGAAACTCGATTGAGTGCCCTGCTGCTATCAGTTGGAGCACCCAAGCATCTGATGTAATCCTCTCCCAACCCGGTAGACGGAAGGAGAACCTCCATCCTACTGGTTCCTCTTGGGGATCCAGAGGCTGTGGGAGAGGAAGGGAGTCAGGAGATGTAGGGCAACGTTGCGGCTGAAGCTCCTGCCGCTTTTTTGGATTTGGGGGGGGGGCTTGGCAGCTGGACGGGCCCGACATTTGTTGGCCCGCTTTCCCTGAGGTTTTGCTTTAGACAGAGAACGTCTGCGAAAAGGGCGATGCTGTCCCTGAGGGGGCCTGTACAGAGAGCCAACAGACTTGGGTGCAGTGCCCTTCTCTTTCAGTTCAGTGATGATGTCCTTGACATCACCACCGAACAGCACAGAACCCCTGAAGGGCGCATCCTGGATAGCGGATTGCACTTCAGGGACCAATCCTGACACCCTGACGCTGAAGACCTACGGTGAAAGCTGAGCTCCGACCTGCTGCGTCCACTGCATCGTATGTGGCACAGAGCATGTGCCAACTGGCCAAACAAGCAGACCGGGCAAGATCAGCCACTTCCTGTTTGGTCTGAGACTCAGGAAGGGAGTCCAATTTGGATTCCACCTGACTCAGGACAGTCTTCTGGTAGTCCCCCATATGCGCGACATAGTCCAGGACCCTAATCCCCAGTGTGGAAGAAGCGTACACCTTCTTCCCGTACTGGTCCAGAAGACGGGATTCCTTGTCTGGTGGAGTCAAGCTGAGATGTTTCGGATTCGCCGACCAGCCGTGAACAGTGCTAATCACGACTGAGTCGGCTTTGGGGGATGTATTCAAAGAATCCACACCCTCAGGAGCCTGGCACAGCCGATCCGCCTTCCTCGGAAGGGGGACAAAGGCGGACAGTTGCTTCCAAATGGTGAAAACAAGGTCGGTGTGAGGCTCAATCCAGGGTGGAATTGATGTCGGAACAGTTTCGGGCAGATCCGAGTGGGCAGCGAGCTTCTTACACTGTGGATCTGGCTCCAGAGATTGCCACTGGTGGACCTCCTGGATCTTTCTCAGAAACTCCAGAAAGGAAGGATATTCCGGAGGAGACTTCGGAGGAGTCCTTGGCCTGGTACGGTCTGGAGTATGTGGCTCATCAGGATCGGAGCACCCCCGAGTCTGAGTCGGAGGTCTCCGAAGAAGAGGTGGAAGACTCCTCCCGCAGCAGGGGAGGAACGGACCCCTTGGGCAAACCTCAGGGAAGCATATCCTCCCCACCCCAGGCACCTGAGGGTTCACCTCTGGTGCTGGGTAGAGGGGAGGGAGTCTCTCGTCTCCGGTGAAGGGGATCCTGTGCAGGGTCCAGCGCCGGCAGACGGCTCTCTACCTCTCTGCTGAGTTGTGCCTAGGCCTCAGCCCACCAGGCAGCCAGAGTCTCCTTCAAATCCACCGGCGGCTGGGGGGCGGTGGAGGAGGAGGCGGATACGGATACTGAGGGTATCCGTAGGGCGAGTATCCGTAACCCGACGGCGGGAAGCCCAGTGTCAGGTATTGAGGCATCAGGTACTGCTGCGCAGGATACTGCGGTCCCGGGTAGGACGGCCCCAGAAAAGAGGGGGGTCAGGTACCAGGGGCTCCACCGGGGCAGACGGCCCTGGTAGAGGCCCAGCAGGAGGGCCAGGTACAGGTGGCCCTGCAAGCGTTGGGCCCGGCATTGGAATGGCATCCGGCAAAGGGATGTTGTCCGGCGTCAGAGGGTCCGGTCCTATGGGAGGGAGCCCTGACATCAGCATATCTAAATCCTCTGTATCGCCAGGGGGAAGGAGGATTGAAATCCCCTGGGTCTAGCAGAGGAGACGCTGGAACCTCAGGAAGCAGCGGCAAGCGCTGCAGACAGCCTGGGTCGGCGGACTTGCCTAGAGTGTCCAAAGTAGGCTCTTTCACCGTGCGTTCGTCGGACAGGCGGACGTCCACCTTACCGGCGGGATCTGGGCGGGCGGAGGAGCCAGTGTCCGATTTGTCGGATCCTGCGCCCGACAAAGGCCGCGTAGGGGAAGCGACCTTGGTGGGACCGTGTCCCCCCCCAAAAGAGGCTGGCATCTAACCAGTCATGTCCAAGCAGACCTCTGAGGCCCCAGCGTCTGGCTTATCGGACCCACTCGACCCCAGCGGCCTTCCCGGGAGCAGTTGCTTCCTTCGTCCTGGAGGTACCCGAGGAGCCCAAGCGTGGGCCCGATGGGAGGGACCACACCTTCTTGGAAACCTCCAAGACGGCCATCGAGGGTCAGTCCCGGGAACGTTACCTCCAGCCGGAGAACTGAGTTGCTGGGGCAGAGACACTAGAAAGCCCCCACTGTGTTGTTAAAATGTATGTAAATTTCAGAATGTTTAAGAAGTCCTTTGGCACCATGTAGTCCTGCTTTAACTAAACCAGCCTAAAATGTAATGGTGATTTGCATGTACATCAAATAATGCTTTGCATTATGGGTGTATGTGTAACGTTGTGTTTCTTTGAAACTTGGCTTTATTGCCAATGCCCTTTGGGGTAAACCCTTGCTTCAGTGCTTCTGCACTGAGGTTCTTTGTCATTAACTTGTTTTTGAGTTATTCTTCTTTTGAGCTCCCATCACTCAAACACACAAGACCAACACAGGGAATGAATAATGTTCACAAAAGAGATAGATCAATAGATCAACAGGTGCTGACTAAGTGCAGAGGATGTACATTCATAGTCTGTTGCAGCAAACTGATGTACTGAAGAAAGGATATGCCATTGCTTAAGGTTATTCCCTGTGTTTTAAATAAACATCACACAGAGAATGTGTGTTGAACTTGAAGTTCTGTGTCTGGTCCATCTGCTAGCCCACAATCCTTACACAGACTTGGTGTTAGAAGTGGGATAAGTTGCTAGAAAAGTCTGGACTGGGCTAGGGGGATCTTTTCCAGTGGATATCACCCAGATATCTCAGGTGGACCGATGCACCAGAAGGCGCCAGAGAAGAACCCAGAGAAGAAAGTCTGTGGAGTTCTGACCAGAACCATGGCCGACAGACTGGGAGAGAAGCTGTTACCTGGACTGGGCCTGGGAGCTTGGAAGAAGGCCAAGCCTGAGGATGACAAAGAGATGCAAGCTGATGGGGAAGAATCAAGGGAACTGCCTCCTCTTGAAGACACTCCACTTGAAGACATTGTGGAGTTGTTGAAATGGCTCTGCATAAAACAGGTGCAGATGGAGAGAGATAGAGACATTGAGCGGAGAAGACAAGATGTCAAATGTGCGGATACCATGAGTACCTTGCATGCCATCGATGCAGGGCAAACTGAAAGAACCAGTAGCCCAAAAGACATTAAACTGTTCAAACTATTGGACATTGATGACACTGAAGTGTACCTCAAAACTTTTGAGAGGATTGCTCGAACATGCACATGGCTAAGGGAACAGTGGATTGTCTGACTGGCAACGCACCTGACAGGCAGTGCCCAGTTTGGTTTATAGCCACATGGACTCCCGAGAAGCAGAGGACTATGACTGTGTAAAGCAGGAGTTCCTCAGGCGCTATGACATAAACACTGAAAACTATCACCACAGGTTTAGATTTCTTAAAATGCAGTTACTGGATAAAGCCCCGAGAGACTTATGCCCATCTCAAGAAGCTCTGCTACAAATGGTTGCAGCCAGGTAACGAGAGTAAGGATCAACATTTAGAGGAGATACTTACTGAACAGTTTATTACAGTTGTACCCCAGATTCGTCACCTATTATAAACAGTTATATTATCCCCAGCCAGATTCGTGTCCAGAGAAAGCCTTGAGATTCCTAGAGACTTTAAAGCTACCCAGGCTTACTGAGACTCAGAGGCAAATTTTGGAACGGCCAATCATGCATCAGGAGATTGTGGGGACGGTGGGGGAACTTAAGGTAGGTAAATGTCTGGGCTCCGATGGGTTTGGGGGTGAGCTATATAAAATGTTTGTGGTGGATCTGACCCCTATTCTGAAAACGGTATACAATCAGGTCTGGCTGGAGGGGGACGCGGTCCCTCCGTCATGGAATTACACCACCATAACGGTGATTCTGAAAGAAGGTAAGGACCCGAAAGATTGTGGATCCTATAGACCAATTTCCCTCCTTAACGTAGATTATAAAATCTTTATGGCGATAATAGCCAAAAGACTCCAGTCCTTTCTTGCAGGACTAATTCATTCAGATCAAACGGGTTTTGTGGAGGGCAGGCAGGTCGCCCCCTGAAGGAGTAAGAAGAACCATCAATATAATTGATATTATTAATAAAAAACGTGTTCCCGCCTGTCTTATGAGCCTCGACACAGAAAAAGCGGTTGATAAAGTCAGCTGGAGTTTTCTCTTTCTGGTCCTTAGAAAAACGGGTTTCCCACCAACATTTCTGGAGGCGATTACAGCTTTATACGCCTCCCCACAGGCTTCTGTGAGGGTAAATGGGGGCATCTCACGGAGGTTTGACCTGGGAAGGGGTACAAGACAGGGCTGCCCATTGTCACCTCTCCTTTTTGATTTATATATAGAACCCCTAGCTCAGGCGATAAGGGAAGCAGAGAAGGTAAAAGGAGTGGACATGGAAGGGGGAAGAGCATAAAATATCCCTATACTCGGATGACGTCCTCCTATACATAACCAATCTAGACAGATCCATTCCTAAAATATGGTACCTTATAGACAAATTTAGTCAATATTCAGGATATACACTAAATAAAAATAAAACAGAAGTTCTGAAATTTCACTACAACCCTCCCACTAATATAACGCAGCTGCTGGACACAAACTGGAATAGGAGGAAAATAAAATATCTGGGCACCCAAATCCAAAAAAACTTAGCAATGTTATACTCGACTAACTTTGAACCAATAATAGCCCAGATTAGGCAAGACATTAAAAGATGGAAAGCTTTAAACCTACCCGTATATTCAAGGATACAGTCAGTATCAATGAACATTCTTCCTAAATATTTATACCTCTTCCAGTGTCTCCCAATAAAAATCCGTAAAAAACTATTTCAAATATGGCAAAGGATGCTTGTAAAATACATCTGGAACAGTAGAAGACCTAGACTTAAAAATATAGTACTGCAGATAAACAAAAAGTATGGGGGCCAAAATGTCCCTAACCTGGAGGACTACTTTTTAGCCACCCAGCTAAGACAGGCTCTCCTATGGTCGGTTAAAGCACATAAGGCTCGATGGAAGACAATCGAGGAGGCTCTGACAGATGGGGTGCCATTAGGGGGCGAGAATGGTGACACCAGGGACCCAGATTAGAGATGGGAACATCTCACTGACGTCCGTAAAAAATACTTTGGGGTCCTTAAGACGTCTGTGGACTAAACATAGACTAGATGAGGAGGTCTGGCCACTAAGATGGTTCGCTTGGGACCCAGGATTCTCCCCACCTAGGCAGGATCACACTTTTAAAAACTGGGGCAGACTGGGCCTGTATTCCCTGAGTCAGTTCCTGAATGGAAACACTGTCTTGGAATTTACTCAGATTAAAGAGGAATACTCTCTGAAACAGGCAGATTATTTTAGATATTTTCAAATAAGAACCTATAAACACAGCTTGCAAACAAACCAAATTTTCAGTAGGGCTGATGGGTATCATAGTTGAAATACTGAATTCAACAAAAGTTAAAGGGCTGGTTTCCGCCATATATGGAGCCATGAAGAGATAGAGGAGGAAACAAGACTACCCAAATTAAGAACAGGTGGGAACGGGAGATGGGGGAATGCTTTGAGGAAGGGGAGTAGACTTCTGCTCTGGCACTGGCTCTCAGGACCACGTCCTCCCCAATGTGGAGGGAGTTCGAGTGGAAAGTAAGAATGAGATTCTTTATTGCACCAGTGGTTCAGCATAAATGGAATAGGAACTGCTCCGGGGAGTGCTGGTGGGGATGTGGGACAATTAAAGCAGATTACCCGCATGTATTTTGGTCATGCCCGACCCTTATAAACTACTGGACAAAAACAGCAGAAAATAAGACAGGTACTTTATATACAATCCATGTTGGGTCTCAGGAACCTGATACTGGGAATGAAAACAGACAAAGTTAAGGGAGCAGACAAAACCTATCTGTGGAACATTTTCCTTACATCTTCTCACAAGGCTATAACTAGAAGGTGGCTTTCTCCATGCCCCCCAAGTCAAGATTGGCTTTCAATTATAAATGAAATTAAAGACATGGAGGAAATCACATACAGAATAAATTTGAGGACACAGAGTTTTGTGAGGAGATGGACTCCATGGCTGATGCTATGAGAGACAGGAGGAGTTGAGTAGGGTAGAAGAAGCTTGGGAAAGGGCATAAAGATGTGAGATCCTTACTAAAAGAATATTAGAGAATCAAAACTTCTAGACTGCTCTCTGTAAAGTTAAGTAAACTCAATAGAGTGAAAGAAGTTTCAACTGATGAAATGAGACTATGTATTAAGATATCCTTCATGTAAAATGTATGTACTTTTTAAGCTATAGGTGATGGAAATAATCTTTGATCACTATAAACCTGTGCCGAAATAAGCAATAAACTTGAATATAAAAAAAGAAGTTTTACCCCAGGATGTGCAACTTTGGGTTCAGAAGCATAAGCCTGATCCCACTGGTAAAACCATCATGTTGGCGGAAGACTTCCTGTCAGCCCAACAATCCAGACCCAGAGGGTTCCAAGGGACATCAGCAGCTTCAACCACCAGCAATCCAGTAAGGAACCCTTTTACTTAGAAACTGTCAAATCCAGCCCCAGTGAAACAAGACTGGAGAGTGGGGTGGGGAATGGCGAAATTCCTGCAGCAGAGATTCTATGTCATGGGTGCCAAAAGAAGGGACATTATGTAACAAACTGTCCTAATATAAAGAAAGAGACAGCTCACCCAGCCTTAGCTAACTGGGGTCACTTTATGGCTACTGTGCAGACTGAATCATAGCAGATGATGGGACTGACTGATTTAAGGGGCCGCCAGACTCCTGTGCGAGCAGATCTGGTGACTGGGAATAATAAAGGGCCAGACAGAGCAGTCATCTGTGTGCACGGTAATACCACTGTTACCCTACAGCCACCATACAAATGACTGTTCAAGATAAGACACAAGGTAGAAGTGGAGTTGGCACCTCGCCTACCCGTGCCAGTTGTTATGGGGCATGACCGCCCAGACTTTGCTTCATTTATACATTGTCATGCCACCCAGGACTCTGCTGTAGTTGCCATAACCACCAGAGCTCAAGTGAAGCAGGGACATTTACCATCTGTGTTCCCATTTGATGATGATGTTGTTTGAGGATCCTGGAAAGGACTATAAAACTAAGACGGAGAACAGGAAACTAAAGAAGGACTGGATTGATACTCATGCAGGTGTACAGCCAGACTTGGGACACACTTTTAAATGTGATATGCAGCATAAGCAAAAAGCAGACCCTTCACTTAACACTTTTTTTCCACAGGTGGGGAAGGGAGTGGAAAAAGTGCCCCTCAGTTTGTTGTAAAACAGGGAATACTGTACAGAGAATGCACTAACCCCAGAACTGGAGATGAGTAGGCCAACTAATGGTTCCAGAAAAATTCCACTCCCAAATCATGTATCTGGCGCATGACATCCCTTTAGCAGGCCATGCAGGCAGAGATAGCACCCTGAATAGGATATTACCCAGGTTTTATTGGCTCTCTATCCGTGAGAACATAGCCGAGTATTGTAAAGCATGTGCAGAGTGTCAGAAGGTAGCTCAGGGCAGGAAAAAGGGATAGAGTACCACTACAACCCATCTCCACTGTGACTAAACCCTTGACAGGATGGCCATGGATGTAGTGTGCCCCTGGAGAAAACAGCTCCAAGGGTAACAGATTTGAACTGGTCATATGTGATTCTGATACCCACAAGCTATCCCCATGAGAACTGTCACCCCCAAGGATAGCAGAGGAGCTAGCAAAGGTTTTCAGTCACATGAGAATCCCCGGAAATACTTACTGATCAGGGAGTAATTTTAATGCACACCTACTAAAAGAACTGTACAGTCTGCTGGGCATGGTAGCAGTGCGTACTTCCCCATAACACCCACAGACTGAAAGCCTTGTAGAGAGGTTTAATCAGACATTAAAGAGAATGTTGAGGAAGTATGTAAAAAAGAGGAGAGAGATTGGGATAGGTACCTCCCCTATTTACTCTTCGCTTACAGAGAATTCCCTCAAGCATCCACTGGTTTCTCTCCTTTCTCATTACTGTATGAGAGAAACCCGAGGGGGCCACTGGATGTGATTAACACTGGGAAGAAGGGAAGGAGGTGGGACATTTTAATGTTGTAGAGTACAGTACTCAGTTACGCAATTGCCTGGTGAGGTATATCAACTTGGCACACCAGAGCTTAGAATAGAAGCAAGACTTGCAGAAAGAAAAATAGATACAGTACAACCAGGGTTTGAAGACTAAAACATTTCAGTCAGAGGACAAAGTGTTGTTACTTCTTCCCTCCACAGAGAACAAAATACTCATGAAATGGCAGGGCCCCTTCACCATTTTGAGGCAAACAGGAGCAGTAAATTATGAGCTTAGTATGCCAGGAACCCCCAAGAAAAGTTACTATATGAACCTCCTTAGGAAATGGCGTGAGAAGCCTAACCCGTCCTTTTATATCCATCCTGAAGTTAGGGAGTTAGAGCTGGAGGTTGCCTATAAAAGGCTAGAGCAGTCAGGACACTTGGGGGAGATCCAGAAAAACCCTGAATTGGAGCCTCAGCAACAGAAAGATTTGCAGGGGTATTACAAGAATTTGAGCCGGGCACGGCCAAAGGAATTGTGCACAACATAACTGCTATGCAAGACAAGCCCATACACCAAAAACCCTACACAGATTGCCCATGAATGTGAGGGATGAAAAAAATACTTGCCTAGTAATCTTGTTCCTTCCAAGTGATACTCAGGTATTCATAACTATATGCAGTCTTCCTCCTAAGTAGAACTGCCCAGAGAGAATTTGGAACATATGCACATGATGGAATCTTTCGCATGAGCCACTTTTCAAATGCTGCCTTATACCAACTGCCTTAGTTCTAAACCCTTCAGATTTCCTGGATGCCTGAAAAGACAGGCCCACGGGGATTAAGTATAACAACAATAATAGCAACAACAATATTAATAATACTAATGATAATAATAATTATTAGAGAGAACTCCCTTAACCCACCAAAAAAAAAAAAAAATGTGGCCACCAACTGGAGGGCATAACATATGAAAGAACACCCTAGAATGTCCAAATTACCCGAAAAAAGGGAAGGGGACAACAATAGGGAACCCAATCACAACATGTGTGCCAGAAATACAGGTTACTCACCTGTAACAGGAGTTCTAGGAATGGTATATGTTGTTCATCCACACTCTCTGGCAGGTATGCCACTTTAATTCTTGCCGGAAGGTCTTCAAGCTGGCTCCTCCCACCCACCCGGGTGGTAAAACTCTTGGCTCTGCCCCATGATGCCAGATCTGGCCCGCTGGAAGCTCAGGTTGTGCGTCGAAGCCGAGGAGGTCAGGTGGGTCGTGTGGATGAACAACATATACCATTCCTAGAACTCCTGTTACAGGTGAGTAACCTGTATTTCTAGGGACATGGATATGTTGTTCATCCACACTCTCTGGCAGACTCCTAGCAGTACTCCGGGAGCAGGGAGGCAAGGCACACACCCACGATACTTACTTGGGAAAGAGAGACTGGAGAACCGAGGCCCAAAACCAGCATCCCGGCGTGACTCGAGGTCAATGTGGTAGTGGGTGACAAAGGTATGTGCCGACTTCCAGGTAGCAGCCCTGAAGATATCCTGGATAGGGACGTCCCTGGAAGCAGCTCCCGATGCAGCGGTATGGCAGGTAGAATGAGCTCTTATCCCTCTGGGAGGCTCCATGCCCGCCAACCTGTAGCAGAGCTCTATGCAGGAGGTGATCCACCTGCCTATCGTCCGCTTTGCTGCAGGTCTGCCAGGTGCGGCTTCAAGTAGGTGACAAACAGCTGGCGAACCTCTCCCGAACTTCAGCCGTCCGCTCCCCTTATAATAGCGGCGCTAGTCTAGGGTCAAGTATGGAGCCTACTACTGAGCCTCGAGTGTGATTGGGGTAGAACACCGGCAGAGTCAACACCTGGTTAAGGTGAAACTCCGACACCACCTTAGGAAGGAATTTAGGGTGGGGGCGCAGGACAACCTTGTCCCTGTGGAAGACCAGGTAGGGAGGCTCGATGGAAAGCACCTGGAGCTCTCCCATCCTTCTGGCTGACGTGATAGCCACCAAGAAGGTGGTCTTCCACGACAGGTGTGAAAGATCACACCTGTGCATTGGTTCGAATGGCTTGCCCATGAGCTTGGCCAATACTAGCAGTAGATCCCATGGAGGTGGAGGTTCTCGCACCGGAGGGGATATGTGATCAAGGCCTTTGAAAAAGCGCCCGACCACCTTCTCCTGCTCCACCGACTGCTTCCGGCACGAGCCCGGTAAGCAGAGATGGCTACTCAGGTGCACCTTAAGGGTCGTCAACAGATCCCTTGCTGAGAAGGGACCACAGGTATCCAGAATGCTTGCCAAGGGGCAGTCGGAAGGTCCAAGCCCTTCCTGGCGCAAATGGAAAACCTTTTTCCATTTGAGAGGCATAACATTTCTGGAAGTCGACTCCTTCAGGGACGCCTCAACGGCGTTGAGGACCTCGTCAGAAAGACCCAAAGCCTGGAACTCTAGCCGCTCAGGAACCAGGCCGTCAGGTGCAGGGATTGAAGGTCCGGATGGAATACCTTCCCCTGATTGACTGAGATCAGATCCGGGCGGGCTGGAAGCCGCCTCGGGAGCCTGGAGCTAAGGCTGAGGAGAACTGGATACCAGAGGTATCCCCCTGCAGAGAGCCCTGCTGAGGGGGTGGGCATGGAAAAGACTCAGCTTTGCATTCTCCCTGGAGGCAAACAGGTCCACCTGAGGCGTGCCCCAGTGGGAGAAGAGATCTTGTACTGCCTCCGGCAGGAGAGGCCCCTATCCGGCTTAGGGCATCGGCCAGGGTGTTGGAGGCTCCTGCCACATGAATGGCTAGGAGATCCGCCTCCAGGCTGCGCACTATGGACCAAATGCAGAGAGCTTCCTTGCATAACAGCATGGAGCGCGTCCCGCCCTAGTGATTCAGATAGTACATGGTTGTGGTGTTGTCCGTCTGGACCTGAACCACTTGACCCCGTAGAAACGGAGCGAAGGCAGTGAGAGCTAGACGGACCGCTCGGAGCTCCAGCAGGTTGATGTGGCATCGGGACTCCCGAGGGGACCAGAGGCCGTGCGCTCGGTGTTCCCCCAGATGGGCACCCCAACCCATCAGAGATGTGTCGGTCGAGAGAGAGACCGTCGGCTCGGGGCAGACGAATAGGATACCCTCCTGCAGATGTGCTGGAACGATCCACCACTGGAGAGCATTCCACATGTCCTGGGTCACTGTCACAGGTCGATCCAACGGATTGCGGCGTTGTGACCATTGACTGGCCAGTCCCCATTGAAGGGGACGCATGTGACAACGGGCCCAACGGACCACGCTGGTGCAGGCCGCCATGAGGCCCAGGAGGCGCAGGAAGTCCCGGGCAGGGCGCAATTGCCCAACCAGAAATGATTGGGCAAAGGAGGAAAGAACCTCGGCCCTGTCCGCCGGGAGCCGTGCTCTGGCTCGCAGACAGTCGAGCTCTGCCCCGATGAACAGAATCACCTGCTTTGGCACGAATTCTGACTTGGCCTCGTTGATGAGGAGGCCAACCTGAGAGCAAACCTGGAGGGCCAGATCTCTGGACCGCTCCGCCTCCAGTCTGGAGGGGCCTGCTATCAGCCAATCGTCCAGGTAAGGGTACACCCGGACCCCTCGGCGCCGCAGGAAAGCTGTCACCACTGCCATGCATTTGGTGAAGACCCTGGGAGCTAAGGAGAGGCCGAAGCACATGGCCCAGAACTCGTAAAGGGATCCCTCCACTCTGAAGCGGAGGAACCTCTGATGGGACGGACGGATTGGGACGTGAAAGAACGCGTCCTGGAGGTCAAGGGAGCAGAACCACACGCCTTGTTCCAAGGATGGGATTATCTGAGCCAGAGTGACCATCCTGAAGGTCCGAGACCTTAGGAACTTGTTCAGGTCATGCAGGTCGAGAATGGGGCGCCAGCCCCTCCCGTACGTTTTGGGATCAGGAAGTACCTGGACACAAACCCTGGGTCTGGAGGAGGATCCGCCACCTTCCTGATCACCTCTTTTTTGAGGAGCAGGGCAATATCGGCCCGGCGGGCCGACAGCGAGGCTGCGGACCCCGTGGCCCCCCGAGGGACGACGACTCGAAAGGGCGGGACCTGCTCGAACTCCAGAGACAGGCCCTTTCCTACCACCTCCAACACCCAGCGGTCCGTGGTGATAGAGGACCAGGCGGAAAGGAAGTGGTGAAGCCGTCCCCCCACGGGGGGAACCCAGGGGGGAGTGACGAGGTTGGGGGCGGCACCCCTCAACCCGTCACTGGGCAGGCCTGGAGGAAGAACCGGCGAGGGACCTCCGGGCCTTTACCTCCTTGCTTCCTGTTGCAGGGAGCCGACGGCTTGAGCTTGGGACACCAAGCGCGAGCCTGCTGGCCCTGTTGCTGGTGCTGCTGGGCCGGTCGAGAAGCAGGGACCGAAGGACGAAAGGACTTCTGCTGCTGACGGCGGCCTTTGTCCCTCTGGGCGGAGGTGACTGAGTCCAGAGTGGCATTGGACTTCTCGATGCGCTGGAAATGTCCCTCCACTCCAGGGCCGAAGAGGTCAGTCCCCAAGAAGGGGACATCCGCCAACTTGTGCTGGGTATCCGCCATGAAGGCGGATATCCTCAGCCACGCCCTGCGTCGCATGGCCACCGCGGCCGCTACTGACCTGGCACAGGAATCACCTATGTCCAGAGCAGTCTGGAGCTGCTGCTTCGCCACCGCCCTACCCTGGTCCCGCACCTGGCGGACCGTGGTCTGCAGGTCAGGCGGGAGGTGAGGAACAACCTCATCCAGGGAGCCCACGAGGGCGTGGGAGAAGTGTGCCATCAGCACGGCCAAGCTGGCCTGTCGGAGGCCGAGGGAGGACGCAGCGTACACCTTGCATCCGGCAAAGTCCAGCTTTTTGGACTCTGTCGGGGGGCTTGTCCACATCCCGAGCATTACCGGAATGCTGGAAAACGCTGTCTGTGACTAACCCCTCGGCAGAGGGGTGTTCAGAGAAACCAGGCAAAGAGCCGGTAGGGACCGCATACTTCCTGGCCATCCTGGCCAAGGGCGCAGGACAGGAAGCAGGCCGCTGCCAAAGCTCCAAGGCTGGGCCGACAATGGCCTCAGCCACCAGAAAGGCCTCCGTGGGAGAATCCCCTCGGTCCAGAATCTCCATCAGGGGATACTTGGCCCGTTTGGACACAGGCTCGAGCTGCATCCCAGTGGACTCCAAGATGAGTCGAAGCAGACCCAAGAAGGGCGATGGGCTATTGTCCACTGACTGGCCCCCGGAGGACTCCAGATCGCACTGCCTGGAGAACAGGGAGGAATCGTCGTCGGATTCCAAAGAGTCTGCGAAGAGCTGCCTCGGCCCTGAGCCACCCTCCACCTGCCAAGGATGGTCGGGAGTGAGGGTGACTGACAACCCGTGGGGCAGGCCGTGACCCGACAGAGAATTCTTGGTCGGTGCCCCTGACTTTGGTTTGGGAGGCAGAGGTTCCTCACAATCGGTGGACCAGCTGGTTTCGGCTTAGCAGCCCTAGAGTGACAGCTCGACTGGAATGAGTGGTTGCTTGGCTGTTCAAGCGACAGCCACTTGATGCCAGGGTCTTGGCGGGGTGAAAGCAGGCCCGGATAGCAGCAACTGCTGCCACAAAGATCCTCGTGGCGTCAAGCGCCTTACATGCCATAGCCTCTCCTCACCCAAGGAAGGGGCCGAGGAAAACGCGTCGCCACTTTACTGATAGAGAGACCGAGACCGCCCGATGGCGAGAGCAGCCTGGACCGAAGAGGTCCGAGACCGAGGGTGGGTCTGGGAAAGGGCGGGGGATACCCACTCTTCCCTCGGCTCAGGAACTTTAACCGGGGACTGCAGTCCCGAAGGAGCAGGCAGATCCTCGGTATCCACCGGGGGAACCGGTGAAGTAGGGTTGTCGGCTTCTCCAGTCGACAGCCCGTCTAATGGATCGAGAAAAATCTCGACTTCATCAACGGAGTCTCGACAGGCTGGCCTGACAGGGGCACCGTGAAGCCAGCGGCCTCAGCCACAACCTCGACCGAAGTCGACGGTCGGCTGCCCGGGGAGGGGGACCTCTCCGCTCCCGAGCGCCGGCGATGGGACTTGCTCGATTCCCTTTTCTTGGGCGAGAGAGAATGTCCTGAAGGCCCCTCTCCTTCGTGGAAAGGGACTGGCAAAACTCCTTGAGCGAAGCTGTATCTGAGGAACTCAGAGGAGGCGGGATAAATACACACGGCGGCGAGGAGAAGAAGATACGGCCTGGGCTGCCTCCTCCTTGAGGCGATCATCTGCTCGAGCTGCTCAGCCGAGCCAGCCACCGCGGACACCGCCCAACGAGCCTCTTTGGATTTTACCGGCGGAAAACGTTTCTCGGGGCGCCTGAGCTTCAGACAGGCAGCACGATCATCCAGAACATTGGCCAAGAAAGAACGGCACAACTCGCAAGCCTGCGGGTCGTGATCTAGGCCTAAGCAGTAGACGCACGTGAAGCGCGGATCTGTCCTGGACATTTTCTGCCCACAAGGGCACCTCCGAAAGCTGGGAACAGATTTGTCCATCGCAGCCGCGAGGGAAGATGAAGACCGAAATTTAGAAAACTTCAAAACCAATTTCGGACGAACCGAAGAATTAGGATCCAGTCTAAAACGCAGAGCGCTAAGGAGGGAACCTGAGCTTCCAAGCGCTAAGTAAGATCTGGCGTCATGGGGCGGAGCCGAGAGTTTTACCACCCGGGTGGATGGGAGCAGCCAGCTTGAAGACCTTCCGGCAAGAATTAAAGCGGCAAGGATACCTACCAGAGAGAGTGGACGAACAACATATCCATGTCCCTAGAAATGGCATTTATGCCCCTGACAGCACAGTATTCAGGAGTACAGAGGCTGAAGGTTCCAGAAGGGGAGGAGGGTGGGAGAGTTATGAATACCTGAGTATCACTTGGAAGAAATAAGATTACTAGGTAAGTAATTTTTTCTTCTAATCCCAGTAATACTCAGGTATTCATAACTATATGCAGACTACCAAGCCGTACCTTTGGAGGTGGGCACAGAACCCTACCTAGGAACAGACTTTGCAGGACTGCTGTGCCGAATCTGGCATCATCTCTGGACAAATTATCCAGAGTGTAATGCTTCGTAAAGATGTGTACTGGTTTCCAGGTAGCTGCTTTAGAGATTCACCAGGGAATCATCCCTGATGGCTGCTATGGTAGCAGCTATACCCCTTGTGGAATGGCCCTCACCCACAAGGGGCTTCTTTACAGCCTTAGGGTACCAAAATGGTTATACTGTACTATCCAGTAATAAGTGGACCTTCTTTGATGCTGGGTTATCCTTTCTCACATTCCCATAGGTCAGGAACAGCGGTTTTCTGTCCTGCCTAAGGGCTTTAGTGGCTATCAAAAAGTAGCTAAACTCTTTTGACATCCAGACTATGAAGACTTTTTTTTTTTTTTTTAAACCAGGACTAAAGTGCTCAGTGAAAAAGACAGGTAAGGTAATGGTTTGGTTCAAATGATAATTAGAGGTCATGTTAAAAGGAAACTTCCTGTTTGTTCCTGTGACAACCCACCTCTCCCTCTGTGCTGAAACAGCTTTTAGAGAGGTGTCTGTCCTCAGGTATTTGCTACCACCAGCTGGACTGTCTCCAGCACCAACCTTCAAGTTCACAACTTGAATAATTAAACGTGCAATTGCACAAGTTAAAGTCCGGTACTGTCTCTCTCTCGGGTGGCAGATGCTACACAGAGTTTACCTCAGCCCATGGAAACCAAATATTACCTTAGAAAAATGACATCACAGTCACAACTGTTAAGCAAATAAATAGCTTTTTACTTAACAGTAAGTGCTTTGAGCATGTCCAGGATATATATTTACAACACAAGAGAATAACACTCATATAGAAAAAGTAAGCAAATGTTTTTAAATAACAGATGGCAAAAGAAGAAGACTATTACTGAAATATGCTAGCACTAAACTTACCCTTTCCTGTCTTTCTAAGAGACACTGGACCCTATTCTAACTGCCAGCTCCCACGGACACAACTACAAGGGTAGGCTCCAAACTTATGTTTCCCCTCCCAGCTTCCAAGTCAAAAGAGAGCCTTCTCTGTCTTTCAGAAGGTTATATACTCTCTGGAGAATAGGTAATTCCTATTCTGCCTTTGAATGCACCAACCAAC
This sequence comes from Neoceratodus forsteri, assembly GCA_016271365.2. NCBI lineage: Eukaryota > Metazoa > Chordata > Ceratodontiformes > Ceratodontidae > Neoceratodus > Neoceratodus forsteri. The sequence goes on from CM057451.1 coordinate 1,071,963,415, forward strand.
TAACATGTATGTATTTAATTGTCCCAATCACAGTGAACACCTATCAGTGACCAATTATATTCCCTTTTCACCTTAAGTTTATATTTCAATGATCCAATCCATTCAAACTGCCCTGTGTATGTGTCTGCAGGTCTGTGTGTGTGTGTGGAGATGTCCACTCGAGATTTATGACCCAGCTCTTATCTAGCAGCTAGGGAGGACTACAAATTCCACAAGCTGGATGCTGCTGGACAGTGGATTTTAGCCAGAGTGTATTTTTTTCAAACTGCTAAAAAAATAATGCACCTACAGAATCCAAACCATTAACTCTTTCCTTCCCATTTCTGTCACAGTTCCCAGGACAACTTTATCTCTGTGGAATGAAATAGATATGAAAATTACGTACCTACCGTAATTCTTGATGATCTCTTGTATCTTCACCATTCATTACTGATACCCACCCACCTTCCCCTCAGTGACCTCCTTCTGTAGCTTCTCCCCCTCCCGTCTCGTTCCTCTTCCTTCCCTTGGCCTTTATGCCAAAAAAAAACCCCAAAAAATGTTGTTTTCCATTCTTAGTGAATGGATCCCCTTTTTTCCTCAAAGAGGAACGAGCGCGGTTATATTTTCTCTAATTCTGAGGGAACTCTTTCTGACCGCCGGTAGGTACGTAATTTTCATATCTTCCCTTGTCAATCTTCACCATTCATTACTGCTTGGGTGAGTACCAAGCTCCCTTCCCCCCAAAAAAAAGGGGGGGTAGAACCCTGAGGGAACACGACCCCCAGCCTCCTGCTGGTGAGAAGCAGAAGGGGAAGACCCTGGGCTAATCCAGAGAAAAGCCTATGTGGGAGAAGAGCCAGGTGGTGTCCCCAGAGGACGGGGAGACGGAGGAAGCCCCTGCAGAAGTCTCCTAGCTCTGGAGGAAAAGAGACGGGTCCCCCGGAAGGCGGAGCAAATCACCCTATGCTGGGCCAGGGGTGACAACCTTGATAGACGAAGCCATGCCATCCGCCTAATGCAGATCGCTGTCCCCGCAAGCCTGGAAGCCACCTCACTGGCGTCATAAGATGCCCTTGCTTGGTGTCTTGCCAGCTCCAGGCCTAAAGCGGAGAGGGCAATAGCCTGTCTGGTTTGCTCCGTATCAGGCATTGATGCTAAGAGCTGAGAGAGCATCGACCACAGATGCCTACTGCAAGCCATCGCACGAGAGGAAAAGAACACTCTTCGTCCCCACCAGTCAAATTGTAGGGAATCCGAGTCGGTGGGCTGATGGAGTGCGCCAGGCGGCGCCGGAAGGAGTCTCAGGTATACCAAGCAAGGCGGGTTGGGAAGGGTACCAGGGATTCGAAGGGGCACAATACCTTCATTGACAGTCTGCCAGGGCTGGAGACGGGGCAGCTGGCGACTGCCAGGGACGGATAGACGCCTCCTGGAAGGGGATAGGCCAGGAAGGTACCACCAGGTGCTGCGCACTGAATTCTCCAAGGAATTCCCGCGTCTCCAGTTCGGTACTGTTTCGACTAACATAGGAGATTCGAAGATCCCTCACCATCCTCGAAAGGAATCGCTGATATTCAGTGAAATCAGCATCGGAGGAGATATGAGCGAGGGGTTCCTCTCCCTCAGAGGAGGGAGATGAGGATGATGAAGAGCTGCGGCGGTGGGGAGAGGCGAAAGACCCGCTCATGCATATACCTAACATATGAGGGGAAGGCCGCCGCAGAACCTCTGAACTGCTCCCAGGATAACGGACCCGTAGGACCGACATGGCCTGGAAGAGCGGGGGGTGGCTGCAGAGGTACTGGAGATGGGCACCTACGAAGAGGCAACTGACCTCTGCTAGGGCTCTGAAATCCGGAGAACAGAGCCCGAGCTGGCGGGATTCCGGACAACAGACCAGGTCGCAAAACGGAACCCTGGGGATACGAAACCTGGAAGAGCCCAGGAGGGGATCCTCCCCTGTGACGAACCTAGGACTGCATGGATCCAGAAGGGCAGTCTGCAGCAACGCCACTGGAGGGACCCGGGGCCCAAGAAGGGAAGAAGCAGGCTCAGCGCTACAGCTCCTAGCCACCCTACGGTGCTGGCAGAACAGCGACGGCCGTCCCCGCCCCTCGACCCCTCCGACTCGAGCGCCCTCCTCCTCGACTCAGAGTTCTCCCACCCGAGGCGGTAACAGCACCGGAAGGGTAGCTGTCACGGAGCCCCCAGGAGGCGAGCCCACCCATCCCCACCCCCGCCCCCGGGACCCGGGCCTCCCTAGCCGAGGGCCCTCAGGGGAGGACGGGAGTGGGGACAGCGGGAGGGGCCCGCTGTGCCGCCTAGCACCACGTGCCACCGGGGACCCCGACTCCGAAGAGTCAGGGTGCCAGGATGGGTCCACGTCCGAGTCATTGACCTCCGAAGAGGAAGAGACCAGCTGAACCTCGATGCTGGCAACCCCGGGGGTCCCTGGAGAAACGGCGCCGCAAACGGCGCCGGTGCCAGAGATGGCGCCAGACGACCCTGGCCCACCGCAGCCGCTAGGCCCGGCCCTGGCTCCCCTGCAGTGTCAGTTGGAGCCCCGGCGCCACCCGGCGTGGAACCCAAACAGCGCCGCCGAGGCGCCAAACCGGGCCTGCGGTGCCAGCGGCGCCGCCCGATGGTGCCGTCTCGATCACCAGCGCCGCATAGCGGCGCGGGATCAAGCGGTGCCAGAGGCGGCGTCGGTGCACCAGTGCCGAACCCAGGCGCGGGCCTCGACACTGGGGGAGCCTGCACCTCCGAGGTGACTGCCGGGCGATGTCCCCGTCGCAGCCCGGGAGGACCTAGCGTTCCTCCGACACTGCGAAAGCTTCCTCTTCGGCAAGAGAGGAGAAGCCTCCTCCTCCATGGACCGTATAGGCCGGGAGGGACCCGGAGGAAGGCCTAGAGACCTTACCTGGGAATCCCTGGAGCGACGCCGTCCCCCGAAGGTCGGCGGGGCCTTGCCGATCTTGAACGCGCGGACTTCGAGGATACGATGGTCCATGAAGAAACAGGTGTCGCACGCGTCCATGTCATGGTTGGGTCCCAGGCAACGGAGACAGACATCATGCTGGTCCGAGACGGAGAAATGCCGGCCACAGGAGCACCGACACATAGGGGCACGGCCCGCCTTCGACTTACGCTTTGCTCCCGAACCTGACATGATGCGAACTAAACAAGGCAAAAAAACAGCAATAAAGCACCCGGCGCTGTTGACAGAAAATAAGAACGGTCTTACGGTGTCTGGTCGGCGAGACACTGAGGAACAAACAAAGGAGTCTTGAAGGATTCGAGGAACCGTTAAACTATTTCGCTACGCGCAGCAGGTGCAGTCTCAACAGGCGGAAGAAACAGAACTGAGATAGAGGAGGAGTCTACGGCACCTAACAGTACCCCTGTGCATGATGCAGTACGTCAGCCGAGGACGGCCGCTGGGAGCCGACTCCAAAAAAAAAATCCCAGAAGCGGTGCGCCTCCAGCTAACCTCCTAGCAGTAATGAATGGTGAAGATTGACAAGGGAAGATCTGTTCAATTCAGAGAGACTTGAGCTCACCGATTCTATCAGAAGTGAGTGCCACAGGAAAAACACAGTTTTTTTTTTATTTTGACATATTTCAAATAAATTGAAGACATAGGGTCAAAAAGTGGACCCATGAGCCAAACTATACACACATATAGGCCACATGCTGGCGCCGGTCCCTTGTGATGGGGTGCAAATGGGACAGGCCTTTAAAGAACCCTTTGAAGATAGGGTCTGAGGCCTAAAAAACATTGTCCAACTGAAGTGTAAGCAGATGCTGCAGCCAGGTGGACGTTTAAGGTACTGGACTGCAAGCCCAATAAGAGCAAATAGGTAAGATAGTCCAGCACAACAGCAACACCAGCCTGTGTTGACATGTGCTAGGCCCATAAAGAGCCTTTTGTAGCTAGGATCTGAAGTAATAAAAATATTTTGTCCAACTACTATGCCAGCAGATGCTGCAACCAGGTGGACCTTGAGGGTACAGGATAGCAAATCCAATGACTGTAAATAGATAAAATAGTCAGACAGCTGGGAGCCAGCATGTTCTGGGACCAATTTCCTGGTTGAACACCAATCATAAAACTTTCTTTCCATTCTGAAGAGTAGATTTTCTTAGTGGAAAGCTTCCTGTAATCACATCACATGCTTAAGACACTTAAAGAAAGATGCAAACCTGCTTATTATACTAAAGTTACTCAAGAGCCATGCCTTGAACGTGACTGATCCGAGGTTGGATACAGGAGCCTCATGACAGGTAGTCAGCAGATTGTGCCTCCGAGGGAAGGTGTATTGGTTCGGGCCCAGGCATGGAGGGTAGCACAGAAAGGCATGTCTGTCTGGACCATACTACTGCTATCAAGATGACTGATGCTGACTGGGACCTGAGCTTGAGAAAATTGCTCTGCATTCCAGAAGGAAGAAAGAGGAAAGATGAAATATGCACTTGCTTCCCTTGCCAACTCAAAGCCAGAGCATCCAGGGGAACTGTTCCTAGATCTGGCTGGCTGTCATAGTACTGTGGCAGGTGGTGGTTGTGGTGGGATGCGAACAAGTCAACCTCTGTGTTGGCCCACCTCCTGAAGATAACTTGCACCACCTGACTGTTTAAGGCCCATTCATGATAGGGCTGGCTGATTTGAGTTGAAGTATCTGCCCAAGGTACTGTCTACCTGGCAGTGGCAGATGAATATCCTGAAAGGGCCACTGAGCATGATAGACCACATATTTTCATGAATCCTGTGTTTGGGGGGGGGGGCTTAACCTTGTTCCTCCTGAAATGTTTATGTAGTATATTGTGGTGGCACTGTCTGTTCTGACTTGTACCACCCTCCTTGTAGTAGTTATGTAAAACCTTTAGTGCCAGTAACACTACTCTTAGCCCCAGCAGGTTTATGTGCCATGGGAGGTGTGAACCCCCAGGTGAGGCCACACTCCAGTCAAGATGCCTCTGTTATCAGACAACTGATGGAGCTTTTTGCTGAAAAATAAACTCCTTCCATTAGATTGGTTTCATTTTTTTCCTCTATTGGAGACCTGTAACAATATTACTGTTACTAAAACTGGTTATGACAGAGGGTCCTTTCTCTGACACCAGTGAATCATGAGGTGAAACTGAATAGTAATTTGTAACCTGGATTCCAAGACTGCGCCAGTGGCAGGTGCCATGTGCAGTAGCTGAAGAAACCGTTCTGCAGTTTTGTTTATTTTTAAAATTTATTTATTTATTCAGTCATCCAGGATGACTGAAACCACTATCAGTGGAATACTTCTTGCCCTGCTTGTAGGCAAGTAGGCCCTGTCTCACAGCATATTAAGCTCTGCTCCTATGAACTGCAGTGCCCGAGCAGGCTGAGAAACAAACTGCCTCTAGATTTATCAGAAAAACCTAGACTCCAAGAGCCCCTAGGTGAGTTGCAGATCCACTTGCTGGGGTGACTTTGCAACCACAGCCAAGCCTCAAGATATAGGAAGAACTTGTGACACCTTGCCTTTTTATGTACTACAACCACTATGCACACTGTTATAGAATTACCTAATAGGGGTCTGAATCTGAGGTACTTTCTGTGCTTATGGGGATGTGGAAATTCTTTTAAGTCCAGCGATGCCAAACCTTCCTCTTTCTTTGGAGTGTTTGCAGAATCAGTGCCAAAAGCACCATTTTGAACATTGGCTTTGTCAGATGCCTGCTTAATACCCTCTAAGACCGGTTACCACTCCCCATCCTTTTTTGTAGTACCTTTTGCTATACCAGGACAGACTCCTCTGTCTTTGACAGTAACAGGTTTTGAACTCTCAAAATGTTCTTTCTCTACATCTGTAGATGAATGGAAAACTTTTTTTTGGGGGGGGGGGTTTAAACCCAGAGACAATCCCTGATTACTACATCCATGATCACTTGTCTGTGGTGTCTGGAATACCCCCTGCTGTAGGTATTGCTGATGTAACTAAAGAACAGCCCTAGTCTGATACAACGAAAGGAGCTTACTGTGGTGCATTCATCCATTTTTTAACTTTTATCTTTTCTCTAAAGTGGAATTACCCTAGACTTAGAATCCATAGCCTTGGTTTGGGAATACTGAGTTAGGTTGGTGACTCACAACCAGGCAAACCCCCTTTGAACCACTGTATCCATCTAGCAGCAGCCATTTAAACTGTTATTTGGCTGCTTCCAAACCAAATTTAGTTGTTTCAGCTAGATCATCTGGCAGGGGAGTAACATGGACCTGAAAGTATGTCAGTTTTCCTGGGATCCGTGTTAGGAAATTAGGATGCCAGGGATCTCTCTGCCTTGTCACAGGCTGTTACTTCAACTACTCCTTGATGTATAGGATGAGGGAACAAACTTTGAGTTTCCTCCCTGTCTAGCGGATGTTTTCTTATACATCCTCTTTTCAAGAGGGGAAACAGCTTAGAGTTTGTAAAATCTTAAAAGTGTCTTCCCCAATAAATTTATTCACAGGAAGGGGAAGCTGTTAGTGGGTGTCAGCCCAATCATTTCTCACAAATGCTGAAGAGGTCTGCTGCTGAGAAGTAGACAGCACTTGTAAATCAAAGTGTTTTCTTTAGCCATTCCAGGCATATCTTGACATTTTTTTTTTTTTTTTAAGGAAAGTTTACCATTTTCACATCGAAAAACCACCAGAATGAAGCACAGTGCTATAAAATTCTGCAGTAAAATTACTGCAGTAAATGATACCATTTCAGTGGGAATTAATCTCTTTAGTGATATTGTAAGCCTGAGACACTGTACCTCATCCTGGTGGGCTTCACCATAGATAACAATCTGCAGGAATTGGCAGGCTTTCTAGCAGGCACAGAAGTCCCCATACGCTGTCTAGTAAGGGGTTCTGTGTGCTTAGTTTTATTTAATTTCTTAGAGGGAACCAGTTAGTCAACCAGTTCAGCAAGCCTCTCAAGAACTGCTTCTATACCTGTCTCAGGGGTAGCAGTTTACATTAGTTGTTGTGGTTTCACCCACAGTAATTTAGGGTGTCAGCTGGTCAGAGCTAGAGGGACCCTTAATTGGTGAAAGTTTCCTTTTTTTTTTAACCCATATTCCAGGCATTTTTCAATAGTTGTTACAGGACATGAAATGCAGATTTCACTCTGCTTTTAATGTTCATGTCCAGATGGGTAGACAAAAGGAACTTAACAGAATTTCACCACACAGAATACAGAGTTTGAAACCAGGATCACCAGTTTTCTTTTTCATTTGTTATGACAATTTGAATGTAAAAGCAATAAAACTTGCAATTTAAACATTAAAACTACAGGTTTACTAAAATTACAAAAAGTAAAAGGCAACAAAAGAAAGGTTAAAGAATACTTAACATATTCTTGAAGGTTTCTCATGCCAGAACAAGATGATGAAGAGCAGAGAATCTCTGAGCATCTAGACTTATCAGGCAGAGAGAGAAATCTGAAGGGTTTAGAACTAAGGCAGTTAGTATAAGGCAGCATTTGAAAAGTGTCTCATGCAAAAGATTCCGTCATTTGCATATGTTCCAAATTCTCTCTGGGCAGTTCTACTTATGAGAAAGACTGCATATAGTTATGAATACCTGAGTATTACTGGAGTTAGAAGAGGCAATTCAGGAAGTCAAAAAAATGGAGCACTTAGGCATAACTGTGCCCTCAAAGAGCACATAGTCTTCATCCATGGTCATAGTGGACAAGAAAGAGAGTGGGATACATCTATGCCTAGATTTGGTCATAATGGACAAGAAAGAGGGTGGGATACATCTATGCCTAGATTTTAGGAAGCTTAACACCGCGTCACTATTCTATGGCTATCCAATGCCCCGAATAGATGATATCATTGACAGGCTAGGCAATGCACAGTGTATCTCCACCCTTGACCTTACTAAGGGAGACTAGCAAATCCCCTTGACACCTGATTCACAAGATAAAATCTTATTTAGCGCCTCAATCGGTTTATACTAGTTTGTCACCATGCCATTCGAACCACATGGGGCCCCAGCCACTTCTCAGCGTTTTATGGACCGCATACTGTACTAAGACCACACACTAAGTACTGTGCAGCTTATTTGGACGATATTGTCATATTCAGTTCTGACTCGGAATCCCATGTTAGACACTTGTCCCAGGTATTGCAAGCAATAAAAGAGTCAGGAGTGACCATTTACCCTGCTAAGTATGCCCTAGCAAAGTCTAAGACAAGATACCTACGGATCATTTTAGGCAACAGACAAGTGAATCCCAAGGCAAAGAAGGTTACAGCAGTAGCAAACGGCCTAATACCTACCACAAAAAAGCACGTGAGACCTTTCATAGGCCTGTCTGGTTATTACCTGAGATTTATTCCTAATTTCTCAGCCATTGCCAGTCCTTTGACTGATCTCGCTAAAAAGAGGCGCACAAATAAGGTTCAGTGGACCCCCTATTTGTGATGAGGATTTTAGGAATATCAAGGCCATTCTGTATACAGCTCCTGTATTAAAAAGCCCTCACTTCAACCAAGTGTTTGAGGTTCAAACTGACGCATCAGAGAATGGTATTGGGGCAGTCTTATCTCAGAAAATAGATGGGGAAGAACATCAAATCATGTTTGTCAGTAGGAAGCTACACGAGTGGGAGAGAAGAATGAGAAGGGACCTGCAGAAACTTGAAGAATGGTCAGGGATTTGGCAGTTGAAATTCAATGCAAGGAAGTGCAAGATAATGCATATGGGGCACAAAAACCCTGGCACAATATATCAGTTGGGGGGTGAGGATATAGCATGCACCAAGCAGGAAAGGGATCTTGGAGTTATCATCTCTGATGACCTCAAGGCAGGAAACAGTGTGACAAGGCAGCAGGTAAAGCAAATAGGATGCTGGGATGCATAGGCAGGGCATCACCAGCAGCAAAGGGAGGTCATAATTCCACTATACAAGACACTAGTGAGGCCGCACCTGGAGTACACTGTGCAGTTCTGGAGACCTTACCTACATAAGGACATAGACAGGGTAGAGAAGGTTCAGAGGAGGGCAACAAGATGGTGCATGGACTGCATCACAAGTCCTATGAGGACAGGTTGAAGGCACTGAACATGTACTCTCTGGAGGAAGGAGGGAGAGAGGGATATGATAGACATACAAGTATCTTACAGGGAGGAACAGGGTGCAGGAATGCACTATTTTTAGCGAAAAGATGTTCCAGGACTAGAGGGCATGGGATGAAGTTGGAGGGAGGACGATTCAGAGGAAACGTGAGGAAGAATTTCTTCACAGAACGGGTGGTGGACAAGTGGAACACCCTGCCAGAGGAAGTGGTGGGGGCTGAAACAATCACAGGATTTAAGAATGCATGGGATAGACATAAAGGAATTCTGGAGGTCAGGGGTAAGGGGCAACAGACTTCCTGGAAAACATAAACTGAACTTACAAACTTAAATGGGCAGACTAGGTGGGCCATAGGCCCTTATCTGCCGACACTGTCTATGTATCTAAGAAAAAATTACTTATCACAGTAATCTTGTTTCTTCCAGTATATTCTCCAATATCCAGAACCTGATAATATTCAGTTATCCCTTTAAGTAGAACTGCCTGGAGACACAATGTATGATAATGATGGAATCATCATTGGTTCATGCTAATTTTCAAATACTGCCCTTATCAACTGCCAGTGTTCTACTGCTTAAGATTTCATGGAGAGCATGCAAGGACAGGACCTTCTAGTAACTATAGCTATTTAATAGTAACAGTAATAATACTATCAATTATAACAATAAAAACAACCTAACCAAATTCTTCAAATAGGTTAGAAAAATACACCCCTCATAATGTCAAATTCACCCAAAGAAAGGGACACCAATGCCCAACAGGGCTCCAAAACAGACATGCCAGTGTGTGGCACCCTCATACATGCTTATTCAGTTTGGACTGCAGAGGCTAAAGATTCTAGAAGGGGAAGCAGGGTAGACAAGTTCTTAATACTGGAGAATACCCAGGAAGAAACAAGATTACTTTGGTAACTAATTTTTTCTTCTAACCCCAGGAAGTCTCGAATATGCATAACTCTTGCAGATTACAAAGCAGTACCTTTGGAGGCGAGCACAGAATCTACTTTGGAAATAGACTCTGCAGGACTGCTGTAACAAACCTGGCATCACTTCTGGACTGTGTGTCCAGGCTGTAATGCTTTGTAAATGTATGTACTTTTCTCCATGTAGCTGCTTTACATATCTCCACTAATGGGATAGCCCTGGCAGCTGCTATGGTAGCAGCTGTGCCTCCCGTAGAATGAGCCCTCAGCCCTGGCTGAGACTCTTATCCAGCTTTGGAAGAGCAAAACTGAAATGCACTGAACAATCTGTCGGGAAACTGACCTTCCCCCCCCCTCACCTCCCCCAATTGTTTTACAAGAAGTAACACACTAAGCTGAAAGCTTGTTTACAGGTGCAACCTGGGACCACAGGGAAGTTAAATGACTTGCTCAAGGTCACACAGTATGCAAGTGGGAGCTGTGGGATTCAAACCCAGGTCTCCAGATTTGCAGCTCAGAGCCTTAAACCATTGCGCTATACTGCCTCCCTAATCAGATGACCTTTTAGATGATGGGTTTCATTTCCCAACATCCCCATAAATCAAGAAAGTACAGTTACGTAAGAACTTACCGTAACAGTAGATCTTCGAGAACAGCTCTTGCAGCAGGTTACACCATTAGGACAGAAGCCGGCAGGCGCCAGGACCCCACGGAAATTTTCTAGCTAGCAGTATTCAGCGGGGACCGCCTCTGACATCAGTCCCGCCCATCGACGTCAGGCATAGTACATATGGAGGTGGTCCCCCATAATCCTCAGTTCTCCTGCTGGAGACTCCCAGCCTCTGGATGACATGAGGAAGAGGAGACCGAGGATCCACCATCAAATGGCAAACAAAGAGGCAGTAAATGCCTTATCCTAGGAGAAGGATGCTGTGACTACAACCTACCTCCAGCGGGGATGGTGGAAGGGAAAGTACCTGCTGCAAGAGCTGTTCTCGAAGATCTACTGTTACGGTAAATTCTTACGTAACTGTACTATCTTACTTCAAGAAACAGCTCTTGCAGCAGGTTACACCATAAGGATTGATTCCCAAGCAATGCTGGTAATCACACACCATCGGGAGAAGGAAGGTAAAAAAACTCCTGGAATTACCTCGAGCCTACAACAGAAGTCCTTGAAGGACTGCTAGACCGAACCCTACTCTTCGTCTCGTTGCGATGTCCAGGCTGTAATGCCTGAAGAAAGTGTGAACAGAGCTCCAAGTAGCTGCAGCACAAGTAGCTGAGGTGGACACAATCCTTAAAGCCGCAAAAGAGGTAGCCACCCCTCTGGTGGAATGACCCTTAACCGCGCCAGGTAAGGGTTTGTTGCACTTCTGGAAACAGAATGTAATGCCCTGAATAAGCCACCTGGCCAGCAACTGCTTTGAAACAGGAGCTCCCATTATTCTATGGGCAAAAGAGACGAAAAGTTGGTCGGATTTTTGGTGGTGTTTGGTTCTGGTCAGGTAGTATCTGAGATACCTATGCACATCAAGAGTGTGCAGAAAGGAAAATTACGTACCTACCGTAATTCTTGATCTTCTCTTGTATCTTCACCATTCATTACTTCCTGGGTGTAAGCCGGGCGGCGCACCGTCCACGGTGGCTTTTTTTATGCCTAACGGCCCTCCCGAGAGACGGCGCCATCGTCATTATGCGCGAGGGCGGCCGCTTAGTAGATCGATTCTTCCTCCAATCCCAGTTCTGTGAGCCGAGAGGCAAGAGAAAGCAGAAAATATAGATAGCCGAGGCAAGATAGCCGAGGATAGCAAAAGCAAGGAAGAATGAACTGAAAAGGAATAAGCCGATGGAGGAAGGACAGAGGAGATAAGAACATCCCTAGTCTAGGGACTGCAGGGCCTCCTTACCTGGGCGACTCTAGGAGGAGATGAGTAAGGAAATGAGAAAATAGAAGAAGAAGAAAGAGAAGAGAGATGGGATGTTGAAGGACCAGAATGCCCCGAGCATAGTTAACGTTGAGCTGAAGGCTCGACTAAAGGGAAGCAAGAATCCCGTAGATAGAGCTGAAGAGAAGGTTCACGAACCCGCTAGACAGACTCAGGAGGGCATAGTCCTCATCTTCAACATGCCACTGTTCATGACACCTACCAAGCACTCCTGGTCATGGAAGGCCTTTAACTGGAGGACACCGAGAGGGAAGACAAAAAACCCCAGCAGCATGAGAGTGCTGCTCGGGGTTTTGAAATGGAAAATGCAAGCCTTTCAGGCGTTTCAAGACAGAAATGGGACTCAGACTGACTGGCTAAGGCGAGCCAAGGCTTAGCTGGTTAGGATTGGATATGGTCAGCAGAGCTCTATTGTAAAAATTGCCCAGGAGGACACTTAAAGGGAGAAACCAATAGCAAAACAAGCGAGAAGGAAAGCCTACCTTCTCATTTGCCTTCTTGTTTGATTTCTCCTTTTCGATTAGATGCATGACCCAGATACCAAGATGCCTATAGCAGTGGAGAGAGTTCCCTCAGCATTTTTTTTTTTTTTTTTAAAAGAAGAAAGGAACAGACGCATTGCTTCTCTGCTCTGCAAGGCAAGAATAGAGGGGAAAGATTTCAGGGCAACTATCTGAACACGGGATTGCAGGATCAAAACTGAATAGCCTGAGCCAGACCAAAACCCCAGAGGTATCTTGCCAGAAGAATAGCAAGAGAAGTAGTGCAGTCTGATCGCCAATGCAATCCACGAGATGGCCCATGAATCTTAGAGTAAGTAATTTTTCTGGGTGAAGGACCCTTCCCCCCTTAAGAACTTTTTTTTTTTTTTGGAAAAATTAAGGAATTTTCCCCTATATTTTATAAACAAAAGAGAAATGCAGAGAGAGGAAGGAGACGGGAGGTGGAGAAGCCACAGGAGGAGGCCACTGAGGGGATGCTGGGTGGGTGTAAGTAATGAATGGTGAAGATACAAGAGAAGATCAAGAATTACGGTAGGTACGTAATTTTCCTATCTTCCCTTGTCAATCTTCACCATTCATTACTCCTGGGAGATGAGCCAAGCTCTTCCCCAGGAGGGAAGAGGCCATACCTCTGAGGGAACAAGACCCCAGCCTTCTGCTGGTGAGAAACAGAAGGAGAAGACCCTGGCTTATTCAGAAAGCCTAAGTGGGAGAAGAGCTAGGAGGTGCCTCCGAGGGACGGGAGGACGGATGGAGCCCCTGTAAAAGTCTCCTAGCTCTGGATGAGAAAAGACGGGTCCCCCGGAAGGCGGAGCGCATCACCCTACGCCGGGCCAGGGGTGACAACCTGGAGAGACGAAGCCATGCCGTCCGCCTGATGCAGATCGCTGTCCCCGCAAGCCTGGAAGCCACCTCATTGGCGTCATAAGATGCCCTTGCTTGGTGTCTTGCCAGCTCCAGGCCTACCGCGGAGAGGGCAACGGCTTGTCTGGTTTGCTCCGTGTCAGGCATAGATGCCAGCAGCTGGGACATCATCGACCACAGATGCCGGTTGTAGGCAGCGTGGTGAGCCTGATGTGATGCAATACATGCATCGCTGACGCCAGAAGAGAACACTCTTCGCTCACGGTCCAAACTGAGAGAGTCCGAATCCGTATGGTCGTGGCTACCAGGCAACGGCGCCTGGTGAAGGAGTATCCAGGCATACCAAACCTGAGGACGGGTTGGGAAGGGAACCTAGAGACTCAGAGGGGGCACATACCTACGCTGGCAGTCCACGGGGCTGGGAGAAAGCGGCAGGGAACTGCCAGGACCGGATAGACGCCTCCTGGAGGGATAGGCCAGGAAGGTACCACCAGATGCTGGGCACTGAATTCACCAGGAATTCATCGTCACCGGTTAGGTAATATCTCTCGAGCGTGGGAAATCAAGATCCCTCACCATCCTCGAGAGGAAACGCTGATATTCTGTGAAATCAGCATCGGAGGACAGATGAGCAAGGGTTCCTCTCTCCTCAGAGGAGGGAGACGAGGATGGGGAACTGGAATGTCCAGAAGATTCCTGCGGTGGGGAGGTAGAAAGACCCGCTCATGCATGTAACTAACATATGAGGGAAGCGCCGCAGAACCCCTGAACTGCTCCCAGGATAACGGACCCGTAGGACCGACATGGCCTGGGAGCGGGGGTGGTGAAGGCAGAGAGATGGGAGAGGGGCACCTCCGAGGAGGCAACTGCTCTCTGCGAGGGCTCTGGAATCCGGGGAAGGGAGCTCTAGTAGGAGGGATCCCGGATATCAAACCAGGCCGCAGAACGGAACTCTGGGGAAGCGGAACCTGGAAGAGCCCTGGGGGAGAAACTCCCCTGTGACGATGCCGGGACTGCATGGATCCAGAAGGGCAGTCCGCACAAACGCCGCCAGAGGACACCCTAGAACCCTGGGGGAGGGCGGGGCTCTGCGCTACGGCTCCTGGCCACCCCCCCTGAGGTGGCCAAAGAAGACCGAGCAGCAGGACGCCTGCCCCTCAACCCCTCGGATTCCCAGAGGGCCCTCCTCCCCGACTGCAACATTCCCCTAACCCCAGAGGAGGAAACAGCACCCCGGGGGGTAGCTGTCACCGGGCCTCCAGAGAGGGGAGCCTCCCCCTCCGTCACCCCCACGTCTGCCCCCCGGGACTCTCGGCCACCCCCAGCCGAGGAACCCTCAGGAGACGACGGCAAGGGGGACAGAGGGAGGGGCCCGCCGCGCCTGGCACCCTAGCCACCGAGGACCCAGATTCGAAGAATGGGGGTGCCAGGATGGGTCCACATCTGAGTCATCGCCCCTCCGTGGAGGCCGAGACCAGCAGGACCTCGATGCTGGCCACCCAAGGGGTCCCGAGGCCCGCAGGGGCATGAGCAACCCGGTGCGAAAATCTTGACGCCGCTACTTCCCTGCCTCACGGCAGCAGAGGCCCAACCCACCCCCAGCAGCTCCGGCAGACCAGCACCGCCGGAGAGGAAGGCCGCCCGGCGCCATGGCCGGCGTCCCGGAGAAAGCGGCCACACCGTCCGCTCAGGCGCCGCTCAGCTCCCGGCATGAGCAGCGCCCGGCCAACAGCACCGCATGGGCACCGCCCGATCACCGGCGCGCGGCGGCGCCGGGATCGCGGCGCCAGCGGCACGCCAGCTCGATCACCGGCACTTCTGGCGGGCGCCGGGATCTGAAAGCAGTGCGAGAGCGGCGCGCCTGATCACCGGCACCGCGGGCAACGGGAGGCGACGCGACGCGTCGAGGTCCACCGAGGCGGGCCAGCCAGAGCCTCGACCGGGGAGCCTGCACCTCGGTGACTGCGGCGGTGTCAGCGCTGCGACCGCGGAGAAACTCTGGCGCTCCCCAACACACGGAAGAGGCCTCCCCTCGGCAAGAAGGAAGAGAGCCCCTCATCCTCGGACCATATAGGCCGGGAGAGACCCGGGAAAGACCTAGGATCTCGCCCGAGATTCCCGCGGCGACGCCCGTCCCAGTGTTGAGGCCTTCACCCGGTATGTCGCGGACTTGAGGCAGCGACGGTCATCAGAAACAAGCGCCTCATCTAATCCATATTATGGTTGGGTCCCATGCAACGCAAGACAGACGTCATGCCGGTCCGAGACGGAGAAATGCTGGCCGCAGGAGCACCCGACGCATAGAGCACGGCCCGTCTTGGAAGAACATTCGGCTCCAGAACGGACATAGCGAAATAAACAAGATTAAACACGGTCGGAAATACACCGGTAGCCGTGCAAAGGAAAGAAAGAAACAGTCTTACGTGGTGGTCGAGTGTGAAAAAGGATCGGCACTTGCTGGTTAGCTACAGCGAACAGGTGCTGCCTCGACGGCGGGAGAAACAGAACTGAGTTGGAGGAGGAGTCGGTCGCTACTAACGGCCGCCCCTCGCGCATGACGTCGCTCTCGAGGACGGGGCCGTTAGGCATTTAAAAAAAAAGCTCCCGTGACGGGTGCGCGCCTCCGGCTTACACCCAGGAAGTAATGAATGGTGAAGATTGACAAGGGAAGATGGGCTTCTCCTCGATTACAGTATTTCAGGAAATACACTGGTAGATCGATGTCCTGATTAAGGGTGAGAGCTGAGACCACCTTAGGCAGAAATTTAGGATTAGTCCTTGGGGATACCCTGTCTTGGTGGAAAACCAAATAAGGTTCTTTTTGCACAAGCATGTATCTCAGAAATTCTGCTGGCCGAGTAATGGCAACTAAAATAATGTTTTCCAGAGAGAAAGCGTGGCTACATAATCTGGCTGGTTCAAAAGGCAGCGTGAGCTGCTCAAAGACCGAAGGAGTAGATTCCCATGGCGAGATCAGATCCTTAATCAGGGGCCTAAGGTAGAGGACACCTCTCAAGAAGGCACGTGTCGTGTCCAGTTGAGCTATAGTGCGTTGGCCTATAGGGACGTGGTAGGCTGAAATGGCACAGAGGAGCACCTTAATCGAGGAGTAAGCCAAACCAGAGTGGAAAAGGGACAGAAGGTAATCCAATACCAGCTTCTCTGGACAGTCCAGAGGTGATAAGCCGCGCGCTTGAACCCATAAGCAAAACCTCGCCACTTCATGGCGTGGGTCGCGTCGAGTAGTAGGTTCCTGGCAGCAGTGAGCGTCTGCCACCTCTTGGAGACCCGTGTCACATCATGGCTATGCCTCTTGGAATAGCATGCAGGTTCAGGGGCATGGGTCCGGATGGACTAAGGAACCCACCTCCTGAGACAGCAAGTGGGAGCTGATTGGCAAAGGCACTGGAGGTTCCTGGGATAGCTGATGCAAGAGAGGGAACCAGATCTGTCCGGGCCAAAAGGATGTGATCAGTATAAGCGTCGCCTGCTCCCTGCGAAGTTTTAGAAGAACTCTCTGGATCAACAGAAAAGGTGGAAAAGCATAGAGAGAATCTGCCACTTAGGAGAGGGACAACGCGTCTGCCAGAAAACACCAGGCCCTGGATCTAGCGAGCAAAATTGACGGTTGTGTTTGTGAGGGCCATGAGGTATAGCTCTGGAGTACCCCATCTGCGAAACAGATCCTCTGCCACCTCCTGCAGTAGTTCTGCGATGACGTTGTCCACTCCCAGAACATGAACAGCAATAAGGTTTGTGCCGTGTTGTAAGACCCAATCCCACACTCCCATGACCTCCCTGAAAAGCGGGTAGGAATGGGTGCCTCCATGTTTGTTGAGGTAATACATCCTGCGGGGTGTCTGTCTGTAACAGAATGGTACCGGTAGAATCTCCGACTGGAAGGCCTGCAGGCGTAAAGGAACTACCCTCATTTCCAAGATGTTTATGTGGAGATGAGACTCTTGCTAGTCACAGGCCCCAAGACTGGACACCGTCAGGTGTGCTCCCAACCGAGCCCTGAGGCGTCCGTGGAGAGTGTCACAGTTGAGGACGGCACTATGAAGGGGACTCCCGCCAAGAGATTCCTTGAATCTAGCCACCATTGCCAATCTCGAATTGCGGTCTTCGTGATCCGGATTGGGTGCTGCAGATGGTCTTGCCTTTGGTCCCACTGTACCCGTAACATCCACTGGGTTACCCGCATGTGGAGACGGGCTAACGGGACTGTTGCAATGGCCGCAGCCATGAGTCCGAGCAGGCAAAGAACCAGTCTGGCAGGAACGGTCTTCTTCGCTGAAAGGTCCCTGATGAGGGATCTGATGTGTTCTGCTCTGTCCAGGGAGAGGAAAGCTTTCCCTTGGATGGTGTCCAGAACTGCTCCTATGAATTGCTGAATCTGGGATGGAACCAGGCGTGACTTCTCGTAATTGATGATGATGATGATGCCAAACGTCTCGAACAGAGACTGAGTGCAGTGAATGGCAGACATCAGGGCCTCCCGAGAGGGCGCCATGAGAAGCCAATCGTCCAGGTAGGGGAACACGTAGTGGCCCTGTCTCCTCAGAGATGCGGCTACGACCACCATGCACTTCGTGAACACCCGAGGTGCCGATGACAGTCCGAAGGGAAGAGCTCGGAACTGATAATGGCGACTCAAACTCGAAGTGCAGGAACCTCCTGTGCGCCTGAGCAATAGGAATATGCAGGTAAGCATCCTGCATGTCTAGGGACGCTAGAAAAGCGCCCTGCTTCAGCATGGGAATCAGACCCAGAAGGGTCACCATGCGTAAGCGCTTGTACAAGACCGAGACGCTGAGGTCCAATATTGGACAGAGCTCACCTGTTTTCTTTAGAACCAGAAAGAAGTTAGAATAATATCCTAGTCCCCTCTGGTTCCTTGGTATGTGCTCTATAGCTTTTTTTTCCAGAAGTGCGAGCACCTCCTGCTGTATTAACAGGGCATGCTGACCCGAGTAACGGGACAGCAGGGGAGGTCTTGTAGGTGGGTCATGTAGAAACTCTATGCAATGGCCTTTCTTGACCAACTGGAGAACCCACATGTCGGTGGTGATCAATTGCCTCCTTAAAAAGTGGCAAGCAATGCGACCCCCAACTTTCCTTGCCCATTGATCCAGAGGAGGGGCAGGGGCCGGGAAGGAGTCATGCAGTGGCAGCATTAGTCCCTACAGGCTGGGCTAACTTCGAGTAATGCTGGCCTCTACCTGGGGACGACTTGGCCTGGGCTTTGTGTGAAAAAGGTGCCCCTCTGCTGCTGGCTGGAACGTTGCTGCTGCCATTGTTGCCGGCCACAAAAACTGCTCTGGTTCCTACAAAAGGAACTAGGCCTGGATCTGTACATGGCCTGTACAGATCGGACTGCCTTCCCTGCGTCCTGGAGCTTGGTGATGACCTTCTCCGAGGAGTCACCAAAGAGTACCTCGCCATTGTACAGGACGTCTAGAATATTCTTCTGTACGTCCGGAGTGAAGCTGGAGACATGGAGCCAGGAGTGCCGCCGGAGACAAATGCCTGAAGCTGCAGCTCTGGCCGAAGAGTCTGCAGAATCGTATGCGGCTCTAAGCACTTGAGTCCTCACATCTGACCCGGTGCGGAGTAGGTTGAGGAGTTCCGCTTTCTGGTCGCCATTGGGAAAGCTTTTCAACCAGGTCCTGGCCCTGTTCCCACAGGGCGTTCTGGAACTGTACCATATGAGTAAGGTTGCTCAGAGACCTGATGGCGCATGTAGTAGCCGCGTACGTGCGCCTCCCCAGGGAATCCAATTGCTTGGATTACTGGTCCGTCGGCTGAGTGCTCACATGCTGGGGCCTTTGAGACTGGTCATGTGAGGCCATGATGACCAGGGAATCTGCCAGAGGTTGCTTCGCCAAGTACTGGTCTTTTCTCGGAGCCTTGTACAGGTGGTCAGCCTTCTTCAGCACCGCGGGAGAGGAGTACGGATGCTTCCACACAGCCTTGGTGACGTCCACGAAGGTGTCCACCAAGGGTGGCACTACCACAGGCTTTGGGTCTTTCTGCCGAAGGTAGAGGGTAAGGTGTTGTCGTTTGGGGTCAAGGTCCTCAGCATCCCACCCCATGTTGTCCTGGATGTGCCTCATAATCTCAGCAAAAGAGGGATCATCCGGTGGAGACCTGGGGAGGTCATGTGGGTCACAAGAGGAGATGCTGAGCGGAGAAGGAGATCTGGAGTATTCTGAAGTGTCTGATCTTGAATCCTCCCCCGACGGAGTATATCGGCGTCGTCTGGGTCGTTTGGGGCTGGGTGACCCTGAAGAAGATCTGGAGGGAGGCCCTCTCCTGTCTGTAGATCTGCCCCTAGGAGGTGGAGTCTGCTCCTTGGGGGATGGTGGTTGTCCTACTGGCCCCTTAGGTGGGGGGCGTAGGAGGTGAAGGGGTAGGGAGGAGGAGGAGTAGGAGGAAAACAGACGGGGACTACATCCTTCCTGATGGTGTCCCACCAAAAAGTAAAGAGCTCCTTTACTTCTGCGATGTTCATGCCCGACGACGGGCCTGGCTCTGGTGGTCTGTCACCGGGTCCCCGGGTGTCTCCCGGTCCGGGGAGGGTTCCCGTGGGGGCCCGGCATCCTCGGTGTCGCCCGCCTCATCTTCGAGCTGTGGGATGTCCTCTGTCGATTCCCTAAGACTGGCGTCTGCCGGTGACGGGGTTGAGGTTTTCCACTCCAGAGATGCCGACGTCGGTTCCCTGGCCGACGTCTTCGGACCTGGCAAACGCCTGGCCGGCAACTGGTGTCTAGAAGGTGTCATCGGCTCCTGTGAGCACCGAGACGATTTTGAATGCTTGGCCGACGTCGGGTCCAACATCCGTTTTAGGGACGTCAGGTCCTTGGTCTTTCTGGGTGCAGGATCAGGACCTCTGGCCAGTTGGGAGACCGACCTGGTGTCGGTGTCCCGAAGTCGGGTGGAGGAAGATGACTTATGGCGCTCAGCAGACTTCGAAGAGGCCTTGGATGGAGTTGAGGAAGCCGAGGGTCTCGATGTCTTAAGAGGCTGGAGCCAAGAAGACTCGCCTGAAGACCTGACCTTAACCGGGAGGGGGGGCTGCAACCGAGCCCTGGAGGGATAGCAGTCCGATCTGGAGCTGGAGCTAAGGGAGTCCGAGGCCCGAGTTGGGGACCTAGACCTCACCTTCTCCCGGTGCTTGTCCCGGCATTTGTGGGATTTTGATGAAGATTCTCCCCTGGAGGAAGGTTCTTGGTCCATCCTTTTTAGTTTTTCTTCAAGAAGATATGCCTGAAGTGCCTTCTGACGGTGGATCCTGGCGTGGCTATTGAAACCCTGGCAAAAGGTGCAGGCCTTGGCGTCGTGGTCCGGGCCTAGGCAACGCACACAGGAAGAGTGAGGATCCTTGAAAGGGATCTGTTTTCCGCAGGCACACTTCGAAAGGTGACCCTCAAGAGATGGAGTTGGAGAGGACATCAGTTTTGCAGAGAAAAAATTTGCCGAAAGTTCTGTAGTCGTCGTGCGCTAGAAAGAGACCGACAGGCTGGTGAGTCAACGGCGGGAAAAGAACGGATAATTATGGGGGAACCGCCTCCATATGTACTACGTCTGACATCGGAGGCGGTCCCCGCTGAATACTGCTAGCTAGAAAATTTCCATGGGGTCCTGGCACCTGCCGGCTTCAGTCCTAATGGTGTAACCTGCTGTAAGAGCCGTTTCTCGAAGTAAGATCAGCTACTTTCTGTCCTATCTGTCCAGTTTGTGGTCTTTAGTAGCTAAGTGCTTGTTTGACATCCAAACTATGGAGTCTGAACTAGAATGTTCAGTGAAAAAGACTAGTAAAGTAATAGACTGGTTTAGATGGAAATCAGAAACCACCTTGTGAAGAAATTTCATATTTGTTCGTAGGACCATCTTATCTCTGCGGAATGAAATGTAGTCCTGATCAATGCACAGAGCTTGAAGTTCACAGATTCGTCTTGCAGAAGTTACTGCCACTAGGGAAACTGTTTTCCATGTGACAAATTTCAAATGAGTTGAGGTTATAGGCTCAGATGGTGGACCCATGATTTTGGCAATACAGACATTCAAGTCCCAAGCTGGCACCGGCTCCCTAGGAGGGGGGTGCAAATGGGCCAGCCTTTTGAAAAATCTCTTGAATATAGGATTTGATGCCAAAAAGGAACCCTTTCCAGCTGAAATGTAGGCAGACATTGAAGCTAGGTGGACCTTTAGGGTAGGGGGCTACAAGTCCAAGGAATGTAAATAAATAAGATAGTCCAGCAGTGCTGGAATCCCTGCCTTTGCTGGTACCACCTCATTGTTGGCACACCAAATGGAAAACCTTTTCCATTTTGAAGCATGTGTTTTCTCAGTGGATGGCTTTCTGTAACCTTTTAAGACATCCAAATCTCTATCTGAGAGATACAAGCCTGCATACTCCAAGTCCTCAAGAATCATGCCTCGAGTCTGAGGGATCTGAGGTTCGGATACAGAATCCTCCCGATTGGAAGTTAAAAAGCTGTGCACACGGAGGCAGTACAGCATAGAGGGTTAAGGCTCTGAGCTGCAGATCTGGAGACTTGAGATTGAATGCTACAGCCACCTAGGTGCATACTGTGTGATCCTGAGCAAGACAGTTAACGTCCTTGTGCTCCCAGGTCGCATCTGGAAACAAGCTTCGGCTTAATGTGCTACTCCTGGTTAAACAATGTTCCCTTTCCCTCCAAGGGAGATGTATGGGTTTGGCTACAGACATGGAGAGCAGCAGAGAGTACCATGGCTGCCTGGGCCAATCTGGTGCTATCAAGATTAGTGCTGCTGGTTGGGATCCGAGCTTTATCAAAACCCTGAGCACCAAAGGGAATGGAGGAAAGGCATACAGGTGCATGCCTGACCAATCCAAGGCCAGAGCATCTAGGGGAATTGTCCCCTGGGCTGGTGGCCTGCAACAGTACTTTGGCAGGTGGTGGTTCTTGTGGGATGCAAAGAGATCCATCTCTGGAGTTCCCCACATTCTGAAAATCACTTCCACTACCTGTCTGTTCAGGGTCCATTCATGATGGGCCTGGCTGATCTGACTCCGAGCATCTGCTAAGATACTGTCCTTCCCTGGCAGATGAATGGCCTGAAGGGAGACTCCCAGAGAGTAAACCAGGCTTCAAATGTTCATAGCCTCTGTGCAGAGAGGGTTTGACCCTGTACCTCCCTGCTTGTTCATGCAATACACTGTAGTGGTACTGTCTGTTCTAATCTGTACCACTTTTCCCTGCAGAAGTGGTGTAAAGGCAGTTAGTGCCAACAACACTGCTCTGAGCTCCAGTAGGTTGATGTGCTGAAGTGACTCTGCACTTGACCATAAACCGTGGGTGGTGTGATCCCCTAGATGAGCACACCCCCCCCCACCCCCAGTAGTGATGCATCTGTTGTGAGAATCACTGATGGGGGCTCTTGCTGGAAGGGAACTCCTTCCTTTAGGTTAGCTTCCTCTTTTCACCACTGGAGGGCCTGGAGTAATCTTTTTGTTACTGGAATCAACTTTGAGAGAAGATCCCTTTTTTGACATCAGTGAGCCCTGAGGTGGAACTGAATGTCCTTTACCTGGAACCTGAGACTGCGCCCGTGGCTGCAGCCATGTGGCTCAGCAACTGAAGAAACTGCCTTGCAGTTTTCAGCTTGTTCAGGCTGAAGGAACTTGCCAACTGAACAATACTTCTTACCCTGTCTGAGGGCAGGTAGGCCTTGCCCTCCAGGGATTCAACTCTGCTCCTAAGAATTGCAGCACCCTTGCAGGGAGGAGGACAGATTTTTTTTTAGGTTTATCAGAAACATAACACCAAAGAAGCAGAGCATACACCAACCTTTCAAGTACAACAAGGGCACAGGTCCTTCATAAAACAAAATTACTTTTTATTGAAGTAAAAAATGCCACTCAGCCTGGACAGGCTGTTGCTGTAAGTAATATTTGGGGCATCAAGACCCCAGGGGAAACAATATAATCAGTATAATAAAACTACTGCCACTGCTGCTATAATAGTAGTAGTGGTGGGAGCGACGTCACTAAATGGGTGCAATACCCATGAGCACTTACACTCGCTCAGTCAGGTCCCCTCTGCACTTCCACGTTTGGCGGAAAGTTTCAGCACTTTATTAAAATTAACCCTGGATATGAAAAATAATGCTGATTGCAGCCCCGGACTACTTCAAAAGTACTGTAAGGTATGTGAGGACGGAAGCGGGCTACACCGCTTCGTTGCAGGTCACCTTTAATAAGGACCCTGAGATGGAGTTTCTGAAGATGGATGGGTGGAAGCTCCATCCTTTCCTGGGACAGGAAGGTGGTAAGCAGTCTGAAATAACTGCTTCCTTCTTAAGGTGGGGGATATGTGATGGGGAGATCCTGCCACTCTTGTGGACCGACCTTTTCTCAAAGCGGTTGCAACAGTTGTATTTCTTGGCCTAATCTATCCTTTACAATTTCTTGTCCATAAAGTTGCACTTATGGG
This sequence comes from Neoceratodus forsteri, assembly GCA_016271365.2. Lineage (NCBI taxonomy): Eukaryota > Metazoa > Chordata > Ceratodontiformes > Ceratodontidae > Neoceratodus > Neoceratodus forsteri. The sequence goes on from CM057451.1 coordinate 1,071,987,214, forward strand.
TGCCTCCTCCCCTTTCCTGACTATGCTATAGAGTCCTCCTTAATTTTCCTTTTCCCCTCTCAGGTCCTCATAAAGGGAGGTTATTGTGGTGACCGCCGATCTCATGTAAAACAACAGGCTGTGTTCCTCGTTGTTGGATTTAGTATGCAATAGCGCTATGTCATAAAATATCTTGATGTATATGCCACTTTATGTGTATGAAGCCTGTAAGTGTTGAAAATACCACGGCACTAGGTGGTTTTGATAGGGGTGAAAAGTACTAGGTGACTGTGTTGTAGAATTGAGTTGCCAGGATACAGATACAGAAAGCCCCCATTGTGTTGTTAAAATGCATGTAAATTGCAAATTGTTTGAGAGGCCCTTTGGCACCACATAGTCCTGCTTTAAACTGAACCAGTCTAAAATGTCATGGTGATTTGCATATATATCCCATGATGCTTTACATTATGGGGGTATGTGTGAAGTTGTGTATCTCTGCAACTTGGCTTTATTGCCAGTGCCCTTTGGGGTAACCTTTGCTCCAGTGCTTCTGCACTGAGGTTCTCTGTCTTTAGCTTGTTTTTGAGTTTTTCTTTTTTTTGAGCTCCCCATCACCCAACAGGGCTCGAATTTAATGGTATACCGGTACATTTTGGGTACCAAATTTCATACCAGAATACCCAAAATGCGAGCCCTGGTATTCCACTTAAAATACCAGGTTTTTCTCGTTATCAGCATGCAGTACCAGTTCCTGACCACAAGCAACCAGAAAGAGACATCAGTGGAAGTTGGCAGACATTGAGGCATCTGGAAAGTACCTGTACAAACCAGTAGGAGCACCATTTCTAAAGGCTGTCACACCATTCTTCCCCTGCATGACACTGCTGCACCAGTCTCCATTATTTTCTTTACATCGTTAACAGAGAAATTCCGCACTGGGAACTAGGTGCTGACGTAAGTTATTGCAGATGCATTCAGGAAAAAAAGGAGCATTCATCAACTTTCAGAGAATTGTGAATGCCTGGTCTGTAGTGCTTAGTCCTTTAACTCTTCCCCGGGGCATGACCTGCTAGAACCCCGGCTGCTGAGAGCTGATGCCACGGCTATTGCCTACCCTGTCACCCTACTTATCAACAGGTGCCTCCTTGAAGGAACAGTCCCAAGTAAGTGGAAGGTCTCGACAATTGTCCCTGTCCACAAAAAAAGGTTACCGGGACATTGTGGGAAACTACAGGCCAATCTCCCTACTTAGCTCTCTCGGGAAAGTGCAGGAGAGGCTCGTGTACAATCAACTGCAGGACTACCTCGAGCAGCACCTACTCCTTGCCGATGTGCAACATGGCTTCAGGAAAGGCCACGGCACTGACACTGCCCTTATTCGGCTTACATCCGACATCCTCAAGGCCATGGACCAAGGCTACCCAACGGGCGCACTATTCATAGACCTATCCAAAGCCTTTGACCTGGTTAGCCACGAACTTCTCCTCTCGAAACTCCATCAACTGGGTCTGGACGAACACTCGCTCTGTCCTGGTTCGTGAGCTGCCTGACCAATAGAACCCAAAAAGTCTGCTGGAGAGGAACTCAATCAGGCACTAGACCCATGGTCTCAAGGGTACCCCAGGGCTCAATCCTGGGCAGCCTGCTATTCTCAATGACATTGAAGGAGACTGTATGCCTAGCAACCTCATCCTTTACGTGGACGACAATGTCGTCTACTTCAGCGACCCTCACCCCAGTGTCATCTCCGCCAAACTGCAGGCCTGTCTCTCTGCTCTCGAGGCCTCGTTCACCTCTAATGCGCTAAAGCTGAACGAAGACAAAACCAAGACCGTCCTGTTCAGGATCAGATGCCTGGGCACTGACAGAAGTGAGTTACTCCAGCTCACCACTGCCTTAGGAAGGAGAGTAGAGGTCATCGACAAGTTCAAATATCTTGGTGTCCTCCTTGACCAGGAGCTGACCTATAAATCTCACATCCACTCCTTAACCAGATCCATCCAGCAGAGGCTTGGTCTCCTCTACCGGCTAGGAAACTCCTTCTCTGGTGAGGCGCAACAGGCCATAGCCAACTGCAACCTCCTCCCCACAATCCTATACGGGGCCCCCTACTTCAGTTTCTATGAGAGACAGAGCTCAATAAGCTCTCTATGCTCTACCACAGAGTGGCTCGCTTTGCAACAAACTCCCCCCCCAGGAGGCATCACTGTGAGGCCCTTGCGGACTTAAACTGGACCACCCTACGGCACAAGCTGGCCTACTCCTCTGCCTGTCTGGCTTTCAAATTCTCTTCCCTCGGCCCTTCCCTACACCTACGTGGCCTGCTCACCCAAAAAGTCCAGTGCCGAACCCTTTGATCCTCAGCTAGTTGTCCCCTTGACATACCTCGGGTTCGCACCAACCAAGGCAAGCGCTCCTTCCACTATGCAGTTCTCTACTTATGGAATTCCCTCCCAGCAAGTCTAATTGACAAGCCTTCTCTCCCAGGGTTCAAATCAGGCCTCAAAGCTTATCTCCTGGAGCTAAGTCTCTGTGGATGCTATCGTTAGCCCCCCCAATAGGGCCTGTTCCCCTGCTACCTCCAGCTTATGCACTTCTACTCTCCCCATGATTCTCTTATGAAAAATGCTAAAGATGCTGCGTATCTATCTTAATACCTGTGAGCCTTGTGATACCCTCTGTCTCTGTGCCAAACGGTTGATACCGTACTCCCTAACATGTATCACCCAAAACTTCTGAATATTAATACCTATGAATGTACTCTCTGTAACCAAATAAGAATTCAGCTAAGTTACTCTACTGTGGCTCCTATGTATCCTACTCCTTATCCTGTATCACCTAATATCACTGTATATAAATTCCTATGTATGTATCCACTGAAACTGTATATGTATCAGCTAAAACTACTGTTTAATGTCACCAATGTATGTACTTACTGTAACTAATCCCGGCTCACCCCTAAAAAAGGGACCTCTGGTCTCAGTGGACTTACACGGTTACCAAAATCTAAATAAATTAATTATTGAGTGTAACAAAAATCAGATTAATCTGCAGTTCCTTATGGCAGCACCCAGTTCCCTGTGAGGTATTTTTCTGTTAACAGGATAAAAAAATGCAGTTTAGTGCAACGGTGTCATGCAGGGGACAAGTGGTGTGACAACCTTTAGAAATGGTGCTACTTGTTTGTAAAAGTCCTCCCAAGATGCCCTCCTCGATGTCTGCCAACTTCCTCTGATGTCTCTCTCTCTCTGCCTGTGTGGACCAGAATTACAAGACCGAAAAAAAAAGAAGCCACAAACTCGCTCTGCTCCTTCTCTCTCTCTCTCTCTCTGTCTGCCCTCTTACAGCAAGGTGCAATTCGGAAATACAGTACTGTAGCAGAGAAAGAGCGAGGAGTTGTTACTTTTTTTGTTTTGTGTTAAAAAGTAACTTTCCCAGATACAAGACTGTGAGCAGGGAACCCCCTGCATCCTGATTACTGTTACTGGGGGTGAGAGGGCAGGGGGGAGAGAGAGAGACAGATTTTGACACTGTGAACGGGGAGGTAAAGACACAAAGCACACAGTGTGTGCAGAAGACACATGGGCTAGTGGCATCTGTCCACACAGTAAACCTTACTTCAGCTAAAGAGGAGGCAGGTCCAGAAACAGAGGGAGAGAATGGATCACAGGCATGAAGGTAACAGCAGAAGAAATATGTTAGAAATGCACATGCCTCTTTCTCTCTCTCTCTCCCCTTCCCTGTGTTTTCCTGTGTGGATCATGACTGCGAGACCATAAAAAAAAAAGCCACAGACTCACTCTTGCTCTTTATCTCTCTGCCCTCTTAGAGCAACGTCTGGTTCAGAAATACAGTACTGTCGTGGAGAGAGAGAGTGTTGATGTGACTTTTTTTTGGCTAAAAAGCAACTCTGCCAGCCGGCCTGCCAGCGCAGCAATAGTGCTACCGCTTGCAATCCAGGTACGGTAGTGAGCTCGGGTCATCGGAAGGCCGAACAGGAGAAGGAGGATTGAGTGCCCGATGGGCTGCTCTCCTTCTCCATTTGGGGTGGGCAGCACTCCTCGATGCAATACTGCCACCACCTGGGTGACCACAGGTGGTGACGGTGCAGCAGAGGAGGCAGTAGTTGAGGGATTGGCAGACATTAGTTGAGGACTGAAGCGGAGGTGTGTCTCCACACGCCTCTGGCTCACTGGTCCTCTTTGCGTGCGGACGTCTGGGGGCGGGGAGAAAAAGGAAAATCAGGGAACTCCACGACCATGCCGGTAGGTGGGTCCCCGGTGCCGCAGCTCCAGTGCACACTCCCTCCTGAAGTATGGGGAAGAGGGGGTGCTCCCTCACTCCAACTGGGGGATAATCCGGGGGCTCATGTATCCAAGGGGAGTGGGGCACTAATAGGAGTCAGCATGAGTGCACTGGGACCCCGAAGAGATGGGCAGTCGTGGAGTGAGGGGGGCAAAAAGAATAAGTAAAAAAAATTACAAAAAATAAAAGTAACTCTGCCGGACAGAAGATTGAGCAGAGAACCTCCTGCATCCTGATTGCTGTTACCTGGGGTGAGATGGCAAGAGAGAGAGAGAGCGCGAGATTGTGACACTGTGAGCAGGGCAGTATAGAGAGATAAGGCTGCATACTTCAAGCTCAAAATCATACCCACCACACACACTCCAAGCTGGTATGCCTGCAGCCAACAGCATCTTAACTGATGCCACCCATTATATGTGTCAACTAAGAATATAATGAATAAAAAAAGACTAGAAGAGACATACAAATCATTTCCTTTTGTCAAATGTGTATTTTACGTGTTTTCATAAAGAAATTCAGTGCATTTCAACTGTTCTAGCTTTAAAAATATAAGAATCTATTAAAATTGGGCAGAATACCAAATTTTCTAGTGAAATATCAAAATTCTGACTCTGGTATTCTGTCAAGAACACCACTTTTATTTTCTTAAATTCTACCCCTGCCCAAACACACAAGATCAACATAGGGAACGAATAATTTAACAAAAGAGATAGATCAGTGGGTCAGTGGGTGCTGACTAAGTGCAGAGGAAGGACATGTATAGTCTGTTGCTGCAAACTGATGTATTAAAGAAGGCATATGCCATTGCTTAAGGTAATTCTCTGTGTTTTAAATAAACATCACACAGAGATTGTGTGCTAAACCTGAAGTTCTGTGTCTGGTCCATCTGTTATTCCACAACCCCTCCATGCACTGTATGATTTGTTTTTTTCCACATGTATGTGCAAATGTTACATTTCCTATATGCAATACTTGTAACTCAAATAACACTGTATACACGTTGTTGTACTTAAAATGTATGTATTGGAGCTGGCCCATCGGCGCAGCAGTAGTGCTACCGCTCGCGACCCAGGTTCAGGAACGAGCCCGGGGAGCTGGAGGGCCGGCCGGGGGAAGAAGGCTGAGCGTCCGTGGGACTGCTCGCCTTCTCCAGGGAGGGAGGGGGGACAAGGTTCGGAGCTTGACTGACCCCAGGTGGAGGCCTGGGGTGCAGCAAGGGCCTGACCAATCCAGGAGGGGTGGGCGTGCCAGACAGCGGAGCGCCGCCTTGACGTCAGGGCACATGGCACGCCTGGGAAAAACAGGAAAAACTCCTCCGTCGCTCCGGGTAGACGAAGCGCCAGCACAGACCTCAATAGTCCCCTGCCTGTCCCACACGGTGGCCCTGACGAAGTAATGTTAGTTTGGGGTGCTTAGCCCCCACCTCGTCCCCACCTGGGGGGGTAGATTCAAGGCTCCATGGGGGGACCGCCGTGGGGCTCCAGGCATGGAAGGAACCAAGGCAGATGCCAGGCGCTCCAGAAGAAGCGAAGCGTAGGAGGCAGGAAGGCAGAAAAAACAGCAAGTTCAAAAAAAAAAAAAAAAAAAAAAAAATGTATGTATTGGTCACTTTCTATACTGCATTCCTTTCGCTGTATGTACTTTGCTTGTATTTGTATCATGTTGTCCTTGACAGGACCTCCCAAATGAGCATGCTCAATGGAGTTTTCCTGAAAATAAAAAAAATAAATAAAAAATTGAAAACAAAAAGGTAAGCCCCCATCCATATTGGGGGGGGACTAGTGAACAATACTGTATGTCTAACTTGTGTATTTTGTCCATTGTACAAAGCTTGTAAGCTATACCAGCGTAGTCAAATATGGGAAAAATTAGAGTTTGCGTTACTTGTAAGCTTATCTCAAAATCTGTGCATCCTTTGTTCTGATATAGGGCTCCTAGACATTTACCAATTGTATTTATAACTTTTGTTACCAGTAACCAAGGGTGTTCAAATTAAAATTTTTAGGACTTGCCCAGACACGACTATAGCTGAATTTTCACTTGCCCCCCTATTCGTTACAATGAAATTAACTCACTTTTTGTACTTGCCCTTCAAGGAAAATTTACTTGCCCCGGACAGGGGGAAATGCGATTTGCATAGCCCTGTAGTAACTCTTCACAGCTACACACTTGCATTACCATAAGCAGGGAGGACAGAGGCGGGAATTTGTGCTCACTTTGGGAAAAAACTCGAGCACTGCAGGCCCAATGTAAGTCTCAGAGTTGCAGGCTTATGACGTGGTGAGCAATAAAGGTGAGAGCGAAAGCCCATACAGCCATCTTACAAACATCTAGAAGGGAATCACTGAAGAGGATTGTACCATAGTAACCTATCCTCTAGTGGAATGGGCTTTCAGATCTCATGTACCAAACTGCAATGAGAGGCAGGCGTGTAACATCAAGAGATGCATAAAACTATGTTACAAGAGAAATCTAGGTTTAGACTCCCTTTAACAAAACAACTGTGCAAATCAAAGCCTCTTTCCTAGCATTTTTTTTACCCCATTAGCCGTTTAAATTAGTCAATGAATTTTTCTAGTATCTTAAAATTCTGTTGTTGATGTTTGTAAAACTGCTCAGTAGCCTCAATTTACAAATGTTGCCTGTTGCCATCTCGCAAGCGAACATGCGCTTCTGTTGCTTGCAGTATGTGAACATTCCCTGCCATCCTCTGCAATTAGTTGGCAATAGGGTTGTCAGAACAGGTTCGGCAAAGATTCGAACCCTCCTCGAACCCTGGTGTTCGAGTTCTAACTTAGAACTGGAACACTAAACGGTTCGCAAAAGGGTTCGAATCACCGCGAGACGACGTGGGAGTCGAGTAAGCTACGCGAGCAGCGGGATCTGTGGGGGTATTTAAAGAGATGCGCCATGAGGAGGAGCGCCATTTGAGTGAGGATCATCGGAGCAGACAGAGGCAGCAGCAGCAGGCAGCACCAGCAGCCCACTAAACTGTAGCAAAAGCGGTTAGCGCGTCCGCTACTCTTGTCCAGTCGTGGCCTTCTTCTTCTCCTGTGAGACCGAGAACAAGAGAGAGGCTGGAAAAAAGCTAAAAATCAGGGGGACTGGGAGTGGGACTAGGGGCGGTTCAGGACAGAAGGAGGGATTAATCAAGATTGGGGGAAGGGACTGGGGAATAGGGAGGGATTGATTTGAGACCAATATCAGGAGGACTGGAGGAGGACTCGGAGAGAGACTAAAAAAATAAGAAGAAGACTGAAGATTATAAGAACCTTTGTGAAATGTGATTATTTGAAACTGCAGCACACTGCACACTCAGCAGCTGCCAGCAACAAGCATACAAGGGGGCCAAAAAAAGGCAAATAAATCTTTCTGAACCCTAGTGTGTGTGTCACAGAGAGAAGCCCAGTGTGTGCCCCTTGACTGCACTGTACTGTACCCTACCCAGTGTGTGTTACAGAGAGAAGCCCAGTGGCCAGTTGTGTGGTGGCATTAACCTTACATGACAGAAACGTAGGGGGGCAAAAAAAGGCAAATAAATCTTTCTGAACCCTAGTGTGTGTGTCACAGAGAGAAGCCCAGTGTGTGCCCCTTGACTGCACTGTACTGTACCCTACCCAGTGTGTGTTACAGAGAGAAGCCCAGTGGCCAGTTGTGTGGTGGCATTAACCTTACATGACAGAAACGTAGGGGGGCAAAAAAAGGCAAATAAATCTTTCTGAACCCTAGTGTGTGTGTCACAGAGAGAAGCCCAGTGTGTGCCCCTTGACTGCACTGTACTGTACCCTACCCAGTGTGTGTTACAGAGAGAAGCCTAGTGGCCAGTTGTGTGGTGGCATTAACCTTACATGACAGAAACGTAGAAATATAATTCTCATTCCCTGGTTTGCGTATGTGACTCCGTCTCCTGTGGTCAGCCCATCACCCTGCTGCTGTGTGCCCTTTGACTGCACTGTACCCTACCCAGTGTGTGTGTTACAGAGAGAAGCCCAGTGGCCAGTTGTGTAGTGGCATTAACCTTACATGACAGAAACATAGAAATATAATTCTCATTCCCTGGGTTGCGTATGTGACTCCGTCTCCTGTGGTCAGCCCATCACCCTGCTGCTGTGCACCTTTTGATTGCTATGTGTATGCCTATGTCCAGCAGCCCAATCATTCTGTAAGCCTTGAACCTGGGATCCTTTAGTTGCAAACTGTCATATTCTTCAATTACTTTCAGTCCACGTATCACACAACCAAAATAAAATTTTGGAGTTGTAGCCAGCGATTACAGATCACATTGCTTTGTTACACAGGAATTGTTTGGGTGTTGGTGTGTTCACTGCAGTATACTGGACTGGTAGTACTGGTACTTACTGTCTGTTATGGCTGACACCAACATAGATGAAGCATTTAGTGCTGGTGTTGGAGCAGGTGTTGGTGGTAGTGGTAATCCTGGTGCTAACAGAAATAACCAAAATGTTTCATGTGATAAAAATTCAACAAACAGCAAAAGAGCAACAGTAGAATGTGGTAAAGGGGACCTTTAAGAAAACCTGTACAGCTGCTGGGGTCACACAGAGAGCACCATAAGGTATGCCATTCATGCCATTAAGATCCCTGTGACTAGCAGCAATAATGCAAGTGACAGTGAGTCCCTCTCTGACTCAGACAGTAGCTCTTTGTCTCAGTCCCACACTGTTGTGTCTCGTGACAAATCATTACTTCCTCAACAAAGTGAAATGAGCAAGTCTGCTGACAATGAATCAGGTAGTGCACTTGCAAATACATCCAGCACTGTTGGCAATGAAAAGTACATATCCATTGAATCCACCACTTCTGTGTTGGCCAGCAATGAAAATCCATCAGAGTCTTCTGTCCACTCTTCTAGCACCAAGGAGCATGTCCCAGGTTCTGTTAGGACAGGTGAAAAGACACAAACAGTCTTTAGCTATCTTCCTAGCACTCGAACAAAATCTGTCATCTGAGGTGTGGAATTATTTCTCAGTCAGTAAAACTGATCCATGCAGAGCAATTTGTTCCCTGTGTAAACAGAGTGTAAGCCGTGGTAAAGTTGTGTCATGCCTTGGCACTACAGCTCTTAAACGCCATCTGAAAAAGCATTCGGTTTGCTGATCATCCAAAACCAAAACCCATGTCCTCCATCTTCCAGACCGCGTGAGAAGGGTCAGGATCAGGAATCTGAAATGGATACTGAATTGTCTGAACTTGATGTGGGCAGAACCACTGCCAGCCCTAGGATCACTGTTACCACCAATGCCAGCACCATTAGTACCAGTTGCACATCCAGTGATGGCACTGAATGTATAAGTCCTAGTCCACCATCTCGTCCATCTGCCCATGAAGCACGGTGCATAATAAACCAGCAGGGACATGTTGCAAACAGCTAACACTGTCTCAGGCATTTGAAAGGAAGAATACCTTTACTAGAAATCATCCAAAGACCCTTCATCTTAATCACAAATTGGTGAACTGTTAGCGAACCCTTCTCCCATACTCTTTGGTAGATCATTAGGATTTTAGGGAGCTCATGACATTAGCAGAGCCTCGTTACAATGTTCCTCATCGAAGGTACTTTTCCTATGTTGAAATACCAAACATTTATCAGGCTTTAAAAGCGACAGTGATGCTTGCACTTAAAACTGCAGAGGGTGGGCTTATTCATGTCACAACAGATATGTGGACCAGCACTCAAAACATAGATTACATGTCCTTACCGCTCATTGGGTCACGTTTTCTTGTGCTTCTTCAAAACAAAGACACCCCAAAGATGTGGCTGCTGCATATAAAGAAGTTTGGGCAAAGTCATACTGCTGCAAACATCTTGCAGGAACTAAATGACCTCCTTGACGAATGGGTTTATTCTCACGGTCTAAAATGTGGCTTCATAGTATGTGACAATGGAGCCAACATCTTAAAAGCAGTACAGGATGGAGGATTTCTGCATGCTTCTTGCTTTGCACATTGCTTACACTTAATTGTCGAGGATTTCTCAGCAGCGAAACACAAGTGGATGGTATGATTGCTGTTTGCAAAAAATTGTGACTCACTTTCACATTCAACCAAGGCTATCACGGACATTGTCGAACTGCAAAAAAAAAACACAAGCTGCCCCAGCAAAGCGGATTCAAAATGTTTCCACTTGTTGGAACTCAACGCTTTATATGCTGCAGCGCCTCTTGGAACAAAAAGCAAGCTGTACATGAGTACTGCTCCAGTTACATTATTGGAGATGGCATTATGCTGTCTGTGCTGCAGTGGAAATTAACGGAGACAGTGTGCTGTATCCTAGCTCCTTTGAGACAGCTACAAGGGACATGTCTTCTGAAGGTGCATCTGTGAGTCAGGTTATCCCACTCATAATGCTCATTTCACATCATCTTAGTGTTCTAAATCTACAAATAGAAAAAGACAGATCTGAAGCACAGACAACATGTCGCCTATATCATGGGAATCTCGTAAAGAGAATGAGCGAGTGCTTCAAAACCAATGACAAATTAGTTGCAATGATGAAATCAAGACACTACATCCTTGCAACTCTCTTAGATCCCAGGTTCAAGGCTATACATCTTCCAAAAACAGATGATATAGAGCAGTACAAATGTATGTTGCTAGATGAGCTGCAGCACTCAGGAGTCAAACACAGACACGCACAGTACCATCAGGTTGTCATCACCACAACATGCAGGTTCATTTTCACAAAGGGATACAGAACTGGAAAAGTCATCAAACATTAACAGTAGTTGTTCCACAACTGCCACTTCTTCAGCCCATAGTAGCAAGCTAAATCTGTGGCAAAACCTTTCCCAAATTGCTGCCATACCAGCTGCTTCTGCCGATTCCTCTTCTGGCGGTCTCTGTCCAACATGGTAGACAGTTACCTGCAAGAACTGCCTATTCGATCGATGCATGCCCTTTTGAATACTGGAGATCAAAAAGTCAATTTGGACAGAGCTGTATGATGAAGCCTGTAAATATCTTGGTTGTCCTGCAACAAGTGTCTCTTCAGAACGCATGTTTAGTACAGCTGGCAATATTGTGACAGACACCAGAAATAGGTTGCTGCCAGAAAATGTACACCGTTAACTTTTATTAAAGTTAATAAGTCAAGATTTTCGATCCCTACAAGAGTATACAAACTGATCCTGAAGTGATTGATGTTGTGGATGTTGATGGTGATGACAACTCAGATGGTGGTGGCTGGTAAATACTGTGTGGGACGGAGTCCTCTGCACCAAAAAGGAAACTTTACAGACTGTGATGACTTTGGTTGTCGTCTCTCTCCTTTCTCGATCTACTACCTTGACTATATACCCCAAAACTTTCACCATTTCATGGCAAACTGCTTTGTAGCTAGGTCTAAACTAAAGTCAACAAGTTTTATATACAGGGCAATTTTAACATCAGTGGGAACAGGCCCAAATTTGGCATAAAAGGACACTGTCCGTCAATCCTTTCTGTATCATATTATTTATAGTTAAAGTGCAAACATATATTTTTGGATTTACCTTCTGTGACTGTGGTGCATCAGTATGGGCTGGGACAGGAGACGGTCTATTTTTCAATTTTAAAGAGGACAAAACAATGAGTTCTAATTGGTAGCTGTTTATTATTTTTTCAATTACAGAAATGTTAGCCATAAACGAAAAATGGATGCTAGCACATGGGTGAGGGTTGTGGGTTGGTTTTAACATGGGTGTAAGGGTGGCATGGGTGCTACTGCACAGATGAGGGTGGTGGAAGAAAAGTGGAATGGGTGATGGGGTGAAAGGTGGGTGTTGTTTCAGTTCTTTCATTTACAGATTCGTGATCAGCTGGGGATGGTGAGGAAAAAAATGATGACAGACCGAACCTACTGTACACATAATATATATTCTTATTAAATACATTGCAAACTGCTGCCACCTAGCACAATTGTCCTGTCCCCTTTAAAAAAGGAATAAAGGAATCAGAAATAAAAGAAAATCTGCATCAGCAGTTTTCACAGAATGTGACGTATCATAGTGTTTTTGCTTTATAAGTAGTAATAATTTGATACATAATGGGGTTGACAGACGCTGTCCCTTAAACATCACATGCCAACTGCTGCAGCTACATTAAATGTTCCTTAGTTTGTGGTGAGGAAACCACTGTTTTTATTTATGTGACTGAAATACAGATTTTATTGAAGTATCAGCTGCAAAAATGCATCATCTTAGAATTTTTTGTATGTATTACTTCAATTTGCCAACAAAAATGTTGGTATATGTATGCATTACCTTAGAAAATTGCATGCATTTTGCCAGCAACAATGACTGGCATATTTTTTTTATTAAGAACAAAAAGACACAGCACCAACACTTCCAAAAATATACTGTATTGTGCGTTTTAACTGATAGCATCACAGTACAGAAACGCCATGCAGGACAAAACAGTTTAAACAGACAAAAGGACCTTTTGTCTGTTTAAACTGTTTTGTCCTGCATGGCGTTTCTGTACTGTGATGCTATCAGTTAAAACACATACAGTATATTTAAAATGCTATGTCTTTTGTCTTGGTGCTCAGCTTTTCACACAGGCACAACTTAGGATTGGAGCAGCCTTCTTGTGGTTTCTGCAAATATTTTTTTATTCCAATGTCTTGACTGAATATGTTATGACATAATATGTTTGTAACAGTTCCACATGTTGCTGCTGTAGTACTTGGCTTGACTTTGTTATAAAAGCTTTCTTTTAAACATAGCAACTTTTGATTCACTCATTTAAAACAGAAAGCAGCAAATAGCTGAAATTAGGTAATATCAGTTATTTTTCTCCTAATTCATGACGATGAGTATATATAGCTGAGTACATAAATGGCTAATGTGACTCTTTCTTTCACTAAGGAACTATGATGCAGCTGCAGCAGGAAAACTTTTAACATATGGGTGGGTCGGTGGGCCTGTTACGTATTAAGTTGCTGACTTTAGCAAACAGAAGAAACTATAGATAAACCTAGCTGTATTCCTATCAATGTCACACAAGATAATTTCTCTCCCCTTATTTTGAACAGTTTTCCTTTACATGTATTTATTACTATCTTCGTTACTGGCAGCACAATAAAAAAATAGGGTTCGAGTTCTAAAAAGTTCTAAAAAAGATTAGAACCCTAGAACTTTTTCAAAAGTTCTAGACTAGAACTAGAACCCAGAACTTCAGAGGGTTCTGACAACCCTAGTTGGCAAGGCACATTAGCATAACACGAAGTACGAAAGTGTGCAGCAGCTCATGAACGGAAACTACAGAGCAGTTTTATGAACACCAAAAATGGGATTTTAGGTCCTGGAAAAATTGCTTGACCAAATTAAACAGCTAATCAGTAGATCAGGTATCAGTTAGGAAGGGTGCTTTGATAAGAGCAATTCTCCATTAAGGAAAGTGTTGCTGAAGGTAGCCAGTCATCAGTGTGTGGTAATGGCTTGCCATATTATTCCATTTTTTCTACTAATAAGATGCTGTATACCAATGAAGCTACTGAACAAGGGGGCTGGTGTCTCTACAAGTCAGCTTTCACCTACCTCACTGAATTGTAAGGTTAGGAGTATCTGCTCTTGTGCTACCTTACACTATGACATTGCACCCGATATTTATGAATACTAAAAAAAAAAAAAAAAAAAAGTTTTTAAAGAGCAACTGACAAACTGACACAATTGTTGGCTCCAGGCAGGCAAGTCATCACAGAATCATAGAAACATGACAGCAGAAAAGGACCTCCTGGCCCATGTAGTCTGCCCCTCCATCGCCCTGCAACCCCATGTGCCTGACCCAAGCTCTCTTGGACTCCAACACTGTTTCGGACCCCACCACCTCCTCTGGAAGCCTGTTTCATGCCTCCACCACCCTGTCAGTGAAGAATCACCCTCTCACACTGCCTCTGTAGTTCCCCCCAGTCTCAAACCATGTCCCCTCATTTTGGTACCCTCCTTCCTGTGAAATAAATGCCCTGAGCATGCTTTGTTTATCCCTCTGATGTATTTAAAGGTCTCTAGCATGTCTCCTCACTCCCTTCTAGTCTCCAATGTGTAGAGCCCCAATTCCCTACACCTCTGTTCATACGATTTGCCCTTTATACCCTGTATCATCTTGGTCACTCTTCTCTGAACCCTTTCAATTATATCTATGTCTGTACGCAGGTATGGTCTCCAGAATTGAACTCTGTACTCAAGATGTGATCTTACCATGGCTTGGTATAGGGGCATCAGGATCTCCCTCTTTCTATTAGTAATTCTCTTTCCTATACATGCCAGCATCCTGTATGCTCTCCCTGCTGCGCTGTTACACTGATTTCCCACCTTGAGGTCACTAGACACCTTTATCTCCAGATCCCTCTCCTGCTCTGTAACCCTGACTTCCCCACTCCTGGCTGTACCTCACTCGGGTTCCTAGCCCTAGATGCATGACTGCACACTTTGATACTGAATTTTAGTTGCCAGGTCTCTGCCCACCCTTCAGTGCCCCCTGGTCCTGCCTCATGTCCTCAACACCCCCATGGAATCTACCCTATTGCAGATTTTCGTATCACCTGCAGAAAGAGCCACCCCAACCTTCAGCCCGTCCGCTATATATCGCTTATTTATCAGCTTTTGTTTACTGGGTAAGCACACTAGACAAGGAATGCTTATTTTCAGGTACGACCCAGGAGATTACAAGAGCATGGTTTACAAAACAGTGCGAGGGAATTACAACCATGTGAAATACAAGCAATAAGCAGGGTGATGCAAAAAAACAGGAGATAATGAAAAGGAGTGGTCCCAGCACCGACCCTTGGGGGACCCCACTCATCACCTGCCCTGTCCTGGAGTACACCCCATTCACTACCACCCTCTGGCTTCTGTCAGCCAACCAGTCTTCTACCCATCTAGCTATTTTTTCCCCCCACCCTCACATTTTCCAGCTTGTTGACTAGCCTCCTGTGGGGTATGGTGTTGATAACAAGGCGTGCCTGCCCTAGCCCAGACCACGCCACCACACCCATCTGCCAGTCATCTGAGGGGAGGCAGGCTTTTCTGCACCCTTAAATGTCAGACACCTTCCGCAAGTGGACCTCTGTGAGCGGGTTGATGTGCTGAGGGCCATGGAATAAGGGCCTCTACTGTGGAAGTTAGCCATGGTGACAGCCATCGGCCAGAAATTCTGTTTGACCTCTGCGCGTTCATCATTTATTAAACTATTGCAAGATGCATCGGTATACAATGGACAGTACAGGTAAATATGATGATGTCCTGTAGCCCGCAGGTATGTTGTAGAAGGGCCTCTACTGTGGGCGTCAGCCATCGGCCAGAAACTCTGCTCGACCTCTGCACGATCATCATTTATTAAACTATTGCAAGATGCATCGGTATACAATGGACAGTACAGGTAAATACGATGATGTCCTGTAGCCCGTAGGTATGTTGTAGAAGGGCCTCTACAGTGGGCGTCAGCCATCGGCCAGAAACTCTGCTCGACCTCTGCCAGATCATCATTTATGATACTACTGCAGGATGCATCAGTATACAATGGATAGTACAGGTAAATATGATGATGTCCTGTAGCCCGCAGGTATGTTGTAGACTTCAACCTCAAGTCTGCTCAGGAAGCAGCTGCTTGCAGACTGCTATATATATATCCCAAAAGTTAGACTTTCTCTAAGTGGACTTCGGGTACTGTACCTGACTGCTACTATCTCCATACTGCCTGGATATGATAAGCTTTTGGTTACCCAGACTAGCAGCTATTGTAACCGTGGCTGGCGTGATTTTGCAATACTGGATAATATCTTAACTCTGTCTTGACTTCTAGTTCTGTACAGTGTTTGATAAAATGCTGCTAAGCCTGCTGCTGCTATTTTGGGGGTTAAACAATGCACATTGCCTTTGTATTCTCTGTTACCTGTAAAGGGTTCACGTAGGCTGCTACTAAACTGCCTTACTGCATAAACCTTACTTAACCAATTCACTGTGTTACCTGGTGTCTCCCTATACAAGGTACATGTGTTACTAGCACTGCTAGTTCTTGTCTGAAACAACTAAGTGCCTGGCGACTCCCTATCGAGGGCATATGTATAATAGGCGCTTGCGTGCTCCTGTTTATAACTACTAAGTGCTTATCCCTGTCCCTATGTCAGGTGTGGTGTTTTCCACTGGTTACTTACTTCACTGTATTCTGGCTATTCTCGCAGTTACTAGGTCCTTTGTGCTTGCACCTGTCCCTTGTATCTAGTCTGAGATGATTACTATTCCAACCATGGCCCTAAAATGTTTGGTCGCTGCAACATCCTATATCCTACTTCTCCTTGGTACAGATCAGTTGCTACTTGGGTTTGATGCCCTTACCATGAAAGAAGGTGCACTTCTGTGTCACCACCCCTTTATCCTGCCCCCTCCTGCTCAGGAGTGCAACTCCTTTCTACTGTTTCTGCATGGCATGCACAGGAGTGGAAATTTCTATAAACTGTTTCCTCCTTGAAGTGTGCTAGGAGGCCTAATCTCTAGCTATGTGTAAACATACCCCCCTGGCACCTACCAACTATCAATATTGCCGTATCTGGGGATGCAGAGACTAACCCTGGCCCATCCCTCTCTAACCATAAGATCTGCTCCCCCACTGATCCAGCCTGGGCCAACACCAGAGGCCTGAAGCTAGTCCACCTAAATGTGGATAATTTAATGTCCAAAATGCAGGAATTGGAAAGCTGGGTGGATATCTACAGACCTGACATCATGGCACCATCCGAGACCTGGCTTAAACCTCTGGTCATGAACCATTGAGTTGAACTTACAAACTATACTACTTATAGGAGAGACAGGATTGGGAAAAAGGGGGGAGGTGTATTAATACATGTCAACGCCTCCTTAAATATTTCTCCTGCTAATGTAATTAACCTTGATAGCTTTGAGGGTGATGCTCTATTTATCAAAATTTTGCTTGGCAACACTAAACTACTCTATGTGGGCTGTATTTATAACTCTTCACGGGTGGCCCCCGGCTGCATTAACCAAAACATTAACTGATCAGCCTCCTGGTGAATTAATCATGCTTGGAGACTTCAATCTAAACTGGGCTCATGATACAAAGTTTGGGCTTCAAGCCCAGCTACCAGATGCTTGACTCATGCAAATTATCAGTGACACACTCAACTTAAAGGAAAACTACACCCAAAACCTGAAAAAATATATGCTGTGCAGAGTGTTTTAATTTGTATGTGAAGTTCTAGTGTTTCCTGCCCTCTGACTGGTATTAGGAGTTTTTCCCAAATTAGCCTGCTAGCTTTATGCTAGTTTTACGACCCGTGGGGATCTCCATACCTGATAGTGTAATTGTATTTCTGGTTCCCACAGTGCATTTTGTCTCATGTGACTGTGATGTAAGAGAGACCCAACATTCAGCACACGCATGCCAAACAAACTAAATATCTTGGAAGCTTTACAAGCTGCACAAAATTACCAGCAACAAAGTTTTTCAGGACAGTAAAACCTTTAGGATGAGGGTGGTCACCAAGCTGAATTCTACAGATTTTAAAATATAGCCATCTCTGTTGTTGTGAACTGATTGTAATGCAATGCTTTCTGCTGGATTTATGGGCTCTGCTACATCACCATTACATGAAACAAGGTGCACTGTAGAAATGCAATAAAACTATTTGATATGGTGATCTCCAGGGGTCGTAAAACTACCCTAAAGCTAGCAGGCTAATTTAGGAAAAACTCCTAATACCAGTCAGAGGGAAGGAAACACTAGAACTTTACATACAAATTAAAACACTCTGCACAACATATATTTTTTCAAGTTTTGGGCGTAGTTTTCCTTTAACAAACTGGTAACTATTCCTTGCTTGACTGGGTAGTTTTCTCTGAACCAGAGAGAATCAGAGCTGATGGTGTTTTCTCAGACTATCGGTGACCACTCCCCGATTTTCTATATATGGAAAAATAATGCCCCAAAAGCACAGCCTAGAATCTTCCTAGCATGGGATTTCTCCAAATTTGATGAGGAGTCTTTCAGGGCTTCCCTAGCAGCAACTGACTGGTACCAACTCTGAGGGATTCCTGTCCTAGATAATGTCTTATACTTCTATATTCACAATTTTCTCTCAGTTGGTAGTAAGTATTCCCCCTTCTGAAAACTCAGAGTCAAAGATAAATGTCATAAGTGGATAGTGCCTGAGCTAAAAAAAGTTAATGATTCTGAAAGACAAAGCCTGGGGATCTTTAAAGGCACAGGTCTCTAGGCTGAGGGGGACAAATATAGGCAACTGCAAAACTTATGCAAAAATAGTGCTACGTCAGCAAACAGGGAATATGTTAGGAGGCTACAGTGTAAAGACCTGGCTGACCCTAAGCGTTTCTGGTCACAGGTTAACACCTTACTAAAAGGGCGCACACTTACTCCATGCTCCACGAAGGGTGCTCAAGTTTGCTAATGCCTTCAGCTGTTTCTTTACAGAACTAACCACATTCAAATCAGCCTCATCTAGATACCCCCTCCCACCCAAGGGTCAGGATGTCACTAGTGACCTGCAACCCTGTTTCCACCTCAGGTCTGTACAGATACAGGAAGTGTACGTCCTCTTAAAACATTAAATCAGGTGGTGCTGCCAGGTTTGACAATTTGGAACCTATGCTCCTCAGAATTGCAGCCCTGGTTATTGCACTGCTTGTTACTCTACTCATCACTAGGGCCTTCCTCGAAGGTAAAATCCCTGAAAAATGAAGGTGGTGGTCCCTGTGCACAAAGGTGGTCATAAGGAACGGTTCGAAAACTACTGCCCCATCTCGCTCCTTAGCTCATTAGCTAAGGTACAAGAGTGGCTACTTTACAATCAAATAGAAGACTACTTGGAGTTGCAACTCCTATTTACTGACCAGCAGCATGGTTTTAGAAAGTAGGGTGACAGTATAGCGCAGTGGTTTAAGGGTCTGAGATGCAAATCTGGAGACCTGGGTTTGAATCCCACAGCCCCCACTTGCATACTGCATGACCCTGTGCAAGTCACTTAAAGGGTACCTAAACAAGCCATTTTTTTAAAACTGCAAACTCCAAAATCTGGCATCACAGTGAGGTAAAGTAAAGGCTGTTTACATTTATGCTAAAACTGCATTTATGTAAATAACATAAATGCAGTTTCATAGCTTTTGAAAAATGTAAACATCAGCCATTCACTTTCAAAAAACAGCCTTGGTTTCTCCCTAAGATGTCTGCCAAGGGTGTTAAGTGATGAGTCACGATGACATCATCGGAGTCAAGAGACAGAGACCCACATATAGTCCTATATAGTGCTAATTAGTTGTTCTTTCCCTCTTTGTTTTGGATTGTTGTACCAGAATGATTAACACCATGTATTAACTCATGGATTATTTTGATCAGTTAACATGTTAGGCTATGATTTTGTTTACTTTAACTTGTGGAAAATGTTTTGCAATCCAGCTGACTTTTTCTTTGGAAAACAGTACAACACTTCAAACACCTGATGATCTAGTGGTTATATGATGCACTAAATTTAGTTTTTTTATTAACCAGGAGAGATGCACTAAGCTGAAAGACTGTTTACAGGTGTGGCCCGGGAGCTCAAGGAAGTATAGTGACTTGCTCAGGGTCACAGCAAAGTACCAGTCTGGTTCAGTTCCAGAGCTCATGCTCTCTTGTTAATCCACAAATAAGGCTTTCTTTTTCCACGTGAGCCCCCTGCACCTAGCCTGATTTCTGTTGAACACCCCACCACCCATACCGTCTGTAGTACTGCATGGAGCCGCATATGTGCTTACAGTCTCATGAAGAGAATCATCACACCTCAGATTGTAATCTTGTATCTCAGAGAGTTGTGCACAGCAATACCGATACGCATCATCAGCTGGCACTGTTAAAAAATGCCTCACAAATCACTTTCCAGTCCACATTCTCAATGTTTGACTTCTGCTCCTACAGTAAACGTTGAGTGGATCACCACCCTTCTGCACAGTGAAGGTAGTATGTACAGTGCCCCTGTTGTTCTCCCCGCCTTTTAACCAACTAGGTCTTCCTGGAGGGCCAAGCAATAAGCATCATGACCCACTAGAAAAACTGCTGTTCATGCCCTCATAAGGGCTGCACTTACTGTGGATAACATGATAATTAGCAGGCAAGGCATACTAAGATCATGAGCAAATCCACCCAACTTCCAGTGTCAGTCTACTCCTTTACCTGTGATCTGCAGAACTCCGCAAGACAGTTCCCAGCAATTCTTTTCCAGTACTTTTCTGCGCTTTACTGTACAATGCGAGTTGGCTGGCTACCACCCTTCCAAATCTTGAATGAGCTATACACAACTCCCTCAATACTGTTCTAACAAACTTCAACATCCCCCCAACCCAATGGTAATCTCCCCACACAGCGTAACAGTTTAGGTGCAGCCATTCCACTTTGAGTATTTGTCACTGCTGTCTACTCTTATCCAGTCAGGTAGTGATCACGATGCTGGCAGCCCCACATTTCAGATCTCACAGTGATCTGCTCAACGTCCTCCTTCATGCTTTCAACTAACCTGAATATAGCTGTATCCCGCTAGAATGGCTTCTTCAGTCCCTCTCTGGCATTCACTCTTCTCACTTGCTCCCCACACCAAAAACTCGTGAGTTCACTACCCTTCCGCATCATGAACGTGGTTAGTACAGTCTCCCATGCTATCGTTACATATTAATAATAAACATGGTCTTCTGGTAAGCCAGGCTGATATCAGCATGGCACAAGTGAAACAATAGGCTTTCCTAACCATATAAGATCTAAGCCACCTATGATTAGGCACTATTTAATGACGTGCATAATGATGTGCACACCCGTAATTTAATAGTGCCTAATCAAAGGTAGCCTAGATCTTTTAAGGATTGGAAAGCCCCTCATTCCCCTTGTTCCCTGCTGCTATCAACCTGACTTACTGGAAAGATATGTTTATTTTTGATATGTCAAAATAAAACAGGGACTGTACTACTTGCATTCATGATGCAGAAGGGTGATGAGTACACCAGTTTTCAGTGCGAGGAGGAATAGTGAAGAAGAAAAAATTACTCACCTTAGTAATTGTGTTTCTTCTAATGGAGTCTTGTATTCTGACAATTGCAGTTAGCAGCAGCCTTGAAACTGCCCCGGAGAGTACAGGGTTAAATTTCTATGCAGGGCATAGAACGTTGAGCTCGAGCTCGGTTGAAGACTCTGTCTGCAGTACTTTGAATCCAAACCGTCAGATTCTTACGAGCTAAAAACTCACTGACCTATCAGAATGTGGAGATTGTAAACTTTCTACTAGCCAACTGGCAACTAATGGTCTAGGTTCCCAAAGGAAGACTCAAGTCAGGAAACCCAAAAACCAGGTAATAAAGCATAACAAATTCTTAATAACCAAACTAAAGCACCCAACAGGAAGTGTGCCGAAGACACCCCTGTGGTGCAACACTGCACCTGCCCACCCACTTCCCAAAAACAGGTTCTGAGAGGGGAGGAAGGGAGGGAGGTCAGAATACAGCAAGACTCCATTAGAAGAAACACAATTACTAAGTTTTGCTGTATTCTGACAATTGCAACTATCAAGTAGTACCTCCAAGGAGGAGGGACAGAACCTACTTTGGGAATAGGCTCTGAAGCATTGCTGCGCCAAATCTAGCATCACTCCGAGCCTGGATATCCAGGGAGCAATGCTTGGTGAAGGTGTGAACTGTTTTCCAGGTGACTGCTTGGCAAATTTCTAACAAGGGAATATCCCTGGCCGCAGCCAGAGATGCAGCTGTACCTCTAGTGGAATGAGCCCTCAGGCATGAGGGAGGAATTTTTCCCAGTTTCTCATAACAGAATTGGATACAGGACACAATCCACCTGGCAATAGTTCTCTTGGTGGCAGGTTTGCCCTTACCTACTTCCCCATAAGTGAGGAACAACTGGAGGGACTCAAACCTGTGACCCTTTGTACATTCTACGTGGTAACTAAGGGCTCTTTTGACATCTAAACTGTGTAACCTTCGCTCTCCTGAGGAAGCATGATCAGTGAAGAACACAGGAAGAGACATGGATTGGTTCAAGTGGAAATCAGAAACCACTTTGGGTAGGAACCTCCTACTGGTTCTAAAGACGACCTTGTCCCTATGGAATGAGATGAAGTCTGGTTCAACTGACAGAGCTTGCAATTCACTGATCGTCTGGCAGAGATAACAGCAACCAAAAACACAGTTTTCCAAGTCAAGTACTTGAGCTCTGCTGAGGACATAGGCTTAAAAGGGGGTTGCATAAGCTGAGCAATGGAGACATCCAAATCCCAGGCAGGAGCAGATCCCCAAAAGGAGGACTGGCATGAAGCAATCCTTTGAAAAATTTACAGAATACAGGATGAGATGACAGAGAGGAAGGCTTTCCCACGGACAGAAAAGCAGAAACAGCTGACAAATGTACCTTAAGAGTAGCTGGTCTGAGGCCTAGACCATTAAGATGAACCATAAAATCCAGAACTGTAGACAATTCAGCAGCATCTGGGGATATATGCTTCTTGGAACACCAATGCTAAATCTTTTCCATTTGGAGTTGTAAGTTTTTCTGGTGACAGGCTTTCGAGAGGCTTTGAGAATGTCCAGAACCCCTTGGGACATATGCAAATCTGCATATTCTAACTCTTCAAGAGCCATGCCTTGAGATTGAGGGACCAAATCCTCCCCTGAGATAGGTTAACAAATTGCACTTCCTGGGGAGAGACAGGGGAAGATGGACTGCTAGGGATAGCAGCAGGGGATACCATGGCTGCCTGGCCCAGTCTGGAGCAATCAGAATTAGTTTGCAGGATTGTGACCTCATTTTGACCAGAACTTTGAACAACAGAGGAAAAGGAGGGAAGGCATAGAGGAATTTCCCCTTCCCAGTTCAGAACAAGAGCATCCAGAGGGACTGAGCCCAGTACTGGAGGTCTGCAACAAAACAGAGGAAGTTGGTGATTGTTCAGGGCTGCAAAGAGATCTATCTCTGGAGTGCCCCACCTGGAAAAAATCACTTCTAGCACCAGGGGATCCAGAGACCATTCGTGACGGCCCTGGGAGATTCCGCTCAGTACATCTGCTATCATAGTGTCCTTTCCCGGAAGGTGGACTGCAACCAAGGATGTCTGCAGAGAGTAAGCCAGAGACCATAGTTTCATGGCTCCTGTGCACAAGGCCGTGGATCGAGTGCCTCCCTGCTTGTTGATGTACCACATGGTGGTGGTGGTGTTGTCTGTCCTGACCTGTACCACCTTGTTCTGCACTGACTGAGAGAAGGCTTGCAGAGCCAGGAACACTGCCCTGAGCTCCAAAAGATTGATATGCAGGAGGGATTCTTGATGGGACCACTGTCCCTAGGCTGTGAGAGCCCCGAGATGGGCTCCCCACCCCAAGAGAGAAGCATCTGTGGTAAGGACCACAGAGTGGGGCTGATTGACAAAAGGAACCCCTTGCCTGAGATTGTCCTGATCCTGTCACCACTGAAGTGCCTGGATCAGAGTCTGAGTCACTGGAACTAGTTTGGTAAGAGGATCCTTCTTTTGGGACCAGAAGGATCTTAGATGGAACTGAATGTCCCTCATTTGAAACCTGGTTCCTTGGGACCACTGCTGCAGAAGCTGCCATGTGACCCAGAAACTAAAGGAAATGCCTTGCTGATCGAGAGACCGGAAAGAGGAGGCCAGCTCTGAAACGGCTGTAACCTTCTGTATGGGAAGAAAAGCTCTTGCCTTGACTGTGTCCAGCTCTGTTTCTACAAAAATGAGAAGCTGTACAGGTTCGAGAACTGACTTGGAAAAGTTGAGAAGAAACCCCATGGAAGTGAGCACTTGCTGGGTCACTTGGAGGTCTGACTTGACTTGGTCTGGGGACTGTCCCACAATGAGCCAGTCGTCCAGATGTGGAAACACTGCAATCTTCTTCCTTCTTAAAAGGGCCACCACTACTGCCAGGCACTTTGTGAACAGCACTGGAGCTGATGTTAGACCAAAAGGCATTGCTCTGAACTGATAATGGCCTGAAGGCAATTTGAACCAGAGGTACTTTCTGTGGGAGCACCTGATGGGAATGTGAAAATAGGCATCCTTGAGGTCCAGGGAGGCTAGCCAGTCCCCTGGCCTTAGAAAGGGAAGAATCATTCCCAGAGTCACCATTTTAAACTTTGGTTTTAACAGATGCTTGTTCAGATATCTTAAATCCAGGATGGGTAGCTACTCCCGTCTTTTTTGGGGGTAAGGAAGTACCTGGAGTACAGACATTTGCCCCTGTGTAGGTAAGGCACCCTCTCTATGGTCCTTAGAGCCAACAGAGATGAAACCTCTGCTTGCAAGGCAGAGGATTCGGAAGTGCTTGCAGGTGGAAAAGATCTGGGCCTCCGCTTCAGAAATCTTTTGACGATGAGGACCAGTCCCTGGCTTACCACTTCCAGGACCCATCTGTCTAAAGTAACAGACTTCCAGTCCTGGACGAAGTAAGCCAGCCTGCCTCCTACTGGTATGGGGGAAGTCGACCCGGGCTGACACCTCAGGGTGTCTGCTTGGCAGGAGTCTTAGGCTAAAGGGTGGATGCAGCCCTGCTCATCCCCCTTCTGCCTCTCCCTCTAAAGAACCCCCTCTGGGAAAAGGGAGAAGAGGCCTGTGCTTGGTAGTGAAAAGGCCTGCCCCTGGCTTGCTATCTTTGAGGAGTTGCCTGCCTTTCCCTGGCCTGTGCACTCTTGTAAGTTTAGTTTAGTTTTAGTTTATTGTTCTAGGAATTACTACCTTTGAGCCAGAGGCTCTTTTACAAAGGTTCCACGTCAATTAGGTACAGTACAAAAGATTGCATAGATAACACAACAATTTGTGTTATGTCAAGAGCAAGAAAACATATACAAATACATATCAAATCATTTGTGCAAAAGGACATGAGATATCAATAATCACATTATTATTACAAGAAAGAGGTCATGCCAGATTAGGAGAAACAAATAGGGAAAAAGTCCAGAACAGAGAGGGTAAGTGAAAGGTGTGGGGAGCAGACAATAGCAGGAGAAAAGGTTTCCCAAACATGTCTTTGTCAAATAATGGGACAGGGTGGGTAGTGAGAAAATAGGAGGTTTAATCAGGGCAGTCACAGGAGCTGGAGGTGGCAAGGTGAGAAAAGCATTGATTTGAAAATACCTAGAGAGGTGGAGGCAGTAATATGAGTGCTGAGGCATTTAGCCAGCTGAGGCACGATATGCAAATGATCTTTGTCCCTGAGAAGTCCGCATCGGGGACTTGGAGAGGCTGGTGTTCTGATCTTCTGGTAAAACGGGTGCTAGCGCTCGGGCATAACAGGTCTTGGATACAGGGTGGAGTGAGGCCCAGAGTGGATTTTTTCGCCATCAGGCAGGTAAGGTACTTTATCCAGTTTGAGAGTTGCAATCAACCTGAGTCAGCATAGAGTTCACGTGTGAATACGTTGGTGTGCACCAGTGAGCAACCGACAGGCCTTATTTAGGGATGTTGTAATGCAACTAAGTGCTGTAGTAGTGGCAGATCCGTGTATAACTAAGCCATAATCAACAACTGAGATGATAGAGGATTGGATGGCAATCCTCAGTGCAGAATGAGTAAGAAGCTGTCGGTTCCAATACAGAATCCCAATTCGCTGATTAATAGTTTTTGCTGTACTATCAATGTGAGTTGCAAAGGTTAGGCCTTGATCAAAGTTGATTCCAAGATATTTGAAAATTGGCACTTGTTCAAGGGTATTTCCTAGGTATGTATTAATGGTGAGTGGACTTGCTGCTTCTTGTTTTATGGGTTAGAGAAGAGCATGAATTTAGTTTTTTGTGGTTTAGAACCAGCTTATGTTCAAGGAACCACATCTCAACTTTGGAAAAAGCATGCTGAAGGTTGAGCGTAAGAGGTTCGGATCTTTATGAGTGGCAAGAATCACGGCATCGTCGGCATTGAGGATTATTTGTTCAGGGCAGGATTTGGGGAGGGAGTTTAGGAAAAGGCTGAAAGGAGGGGCCCAGGATGGATCCTAGGGGAACTCCTGAGCGAACCGGTTTTGAGTCTGAGAGAACTCCAGCTACTTTTACAGATTGAGAGCGCTGAGCAAGGTAATTTTTTACCCAGTCACCAGGACCCTGCAAGAGCCCTAGGGATAGTAGTTGTTTGATAAGTAGGCCATGGTGAACTGTATCAAATGCCTTGGCTAAGTCAATGTAGACTGCTCCAGTTAGGTTTCCTTTGTCCATGGCATTGTGGATTGCTCCTAAGAATTCAAGTAGGGTAGTCGATGTGCTGTGCCCTTTCCTAAATCCATGCTGCTGAGTGCATAGGATGTTGTGCTTTTCCAGGTAGTCTGAAAGTTGGTCCGCCACCAAGCGCTCAAGGGCCTTAGAGAGGTGGTAGTATTGATATCGGGCGATAGTTACCAGGCAGTGACTTATCACCACTTTTAGCACGGAGTGACAACTGCAGCTTTCCATTTCCTAGGAATTGGCTGTAGCAGAGGGAGAGATTGAAAATTTTTGTGAGGGGAGCAGTACTTCTCCAGAGTGAGGGACAGACGTTTAAGGTCAATAGTGTCGCTGCTTGCTCGGGACTTAGAAATGGCCTTCTTTACATATTTATAGACTTCATGTGCCTTTACTAGTTTGAAATGGAAGGGTGGTTTGGTTGCGAGGCAGTAGTAGAAGTAGAAATTGAGGGTCAGCATCAGTGAAGAAATCAGATGAGAAGACACCACTAAGGTCCGTGAAGGTATCATTTAGGGTGTTTGCAATGATCTCTGGGTCTAATGTAGTGGTTCCATCCACATTCATTATTGTAGGAGAGGATTTGGACTGCTGACCCATGATATTCTTTATGTTGGCCCAGAAGGATTTCCCTTCGCCCCAGGAGTTGGAGAGGGCATTCTTGAAGTAGGAGCTCTTCATCAAGCGAATCTGTTTAGCACAGTGGTTACAAGCCTGTTTATACTTTTGAATGTCCGACAGAGTGCCAGTAGCTCTTGCAGTGGCCCAGAGGTGATCCCTACTTTTGAGTTGTGCCAATAGCTTCACCGTGAGCCAGGGATTTGTAAGTGGTCCTGTATTCGTCCATTTTCTTCATGTAATTCTGTGTCTGCTCCCCAAACAAAGAATTACCCACCTCAGGGAAATCCATGGCCTTCGCCTGGGTGTCCTGTGAAAGGCTAGTACATCTGAGCCAAGCCATTCTCCGAAGAACCAAAGATGTAGCCATGACTCTTGATGACACATCACTGGAGTCCACAGCAGCATGAAACTGAACCTTGGATGCCTCGATCCCATCAGCAGCCACCCCCTCCAGCTCCCTGGCCAGCTGGGGGGGGCTGCTTAGCCACTGCCAGTACAGTGTCCCATCTGGACTTCTGGTACCTGGCTGTATAGGCCATATAATTAGCCTGCCTGAGTCCCAAAGAGGATGCCATGTACAGTTTCTTTGCCATGGCATCCAATTTCCTGGAGTCTTTATCTGGGGGGTGTGAAGCCAAGGGAACGCCTGCCCTGTCACAGGCAGCAGCCTGCACTACCCCAACATGGCTGCATTGCTGATAAAGAAACTCCGTATCCGAGCCTGACAGAGTATACCTCTTGTCCATCCTTCTGTCCACAAGAGGTATAGAGTTAGGAGACTTTAGAATGTTTTGAGTCTGCTTCCCAAAAGACTTATGAAGGGGAACAGACAGTCTCTTAGACTCTGGGATATCCATCATTTCAACAAAGTCAGGCTCTTCTTGGGCACAGCCTCCTCCATAAGAAGCTGGAGGGTTTCTGCCACTTTCCTGTAAAGCAGAAAGTGGAGAGGGGACTCAGAGAGCCTAGGAGGGGAAACACCAGAAGGTCTGTCTGGAGAGATGTCTGGTTCTATAGGCACATCCAGACTTTCTAAGCACCCATCATCATAATCCTCACATTGTTCAGAGTCCCCCTTCTCAAAATCTGGTTCATAAAAATCTTCAGGAGCATAATCCTGAACTGGAGGAGCCGACTGAACCGAATCCCTACCAACCGGGACCGGATCGGTGGGAACCGGACGAAGCGATTCCACAATCCGAATCACTCGGGTAATTTCTTCCGCGGTCGGAACATGGAGTTCTGGATCCGAACCAGCAGATTTTTCCTTTCTTTTCCTTTTTGTAGGAACTGACCCCTCAGAATCAGCTCTCCTCTTCCCCGAAGAAGTATCGCCCTGGTCAGAGGGCACTCCTTCTGGTTCAGTGGTAACCGAACCGGGCTGGCCTTCCGGGTTAGCGGATTTCTCGGCCTCCTTCTCCCTAAGTCTACCTAATCTCTTATCCAAGGTAGACTTGGGAAAATTCTTACATATTTGACAGTCTGAATTGAGGTGGTCAAACCCCAGACAGTAAACACAGGTGGTGTGGGGATCGTCCTTAGCAAAGACCTCCCCACACTCACTGCAGTGTTGAAACCCAATGGGCCCATTTTTTTTCTTGGGTTTCTCAGACATGGCCAATCTAAGCAAATTTACCCTTTTTTCGGCAACTGCCAGGCAAGACTCTCTTATCGGTTTCTAACCGTGTTACGGGTGTTTGAAAAAAAAAACACTAAAAACACTTTTTTTTTTAAACCGATAAGAACCGTAACCACACAACTAAAATGACTAAATCAAAAGACCTAAAGGATCGGTTCAGCCGAACCGATCGGGACTTTTACAACTTCCACAATCCAAAAACACTATCTAAATACTTACTGTACCGCAGACAGAGTGAACCAAATCGCGGTAAAATAATTCGGAAAACCAAGACTTTAACCAACACTTTAACCGAGTCTTTGACCCGAGCAAGAAGAGAAATCTCTGGAGCAACTGTTCAGTGATGCGGAGTAAAGAATCTGACGGTTTGGATTCAGAGTACTGCAGACAGAGTCTTCAACCGAGCTAGAGCTCAACATTCTATGCCCTGCATAGAAATTTAACCCTATACTCTCCAGGGCAGTTCAAAGGCTTGAGCTAACTGCAATTGTCAGAATACAGCAAGACTTCACGTTGTTTGAATGAATACCAGAGGGGGACTAAGAAGGCCACTCTTGCAAGGTACTGCTATAATCAGGGAAGGGGGGAGACAGAAGGAGAGAAATATGAGCAAATTACTGTGAGAAGATGTGGGGCTGCCAGCACCTTGATCACTACCTGACCCCATTGTCCTGGCCAATATTCCCCTTCCTATAAAACCAGTTCATGCAATTGTCCAAAGCTGTGTGTGGATATTAATGTATGAAATGGCTGCCAATACATGTTTAGTCACTTCGCTACCAGTCTAGTACTGCCTGTAAAGCACTTTGGGATACAATGTGTATGAAAAACACTACATAAATGTTGATTCTTATTATTATTATTACTTCTCATAAAAAAGAAAACAAGACAAGTATATATTTGATTTTCGAGAAGGTATGAACTCTAACACTGGACTGCACAAGAACTTTGCTACAAAGAAGTGGTGGATCTAGGGGGTGGTGAAGGGTGTGACTGCAACCCCCCCCCCCAACATAGTAATGTATTTGGCTTGCTGCTGCTGCTGCTGCGTTTCACTTTGTTAAAGAAGTCTGATATATTGATTGTACAAATGTTTACATTCAAACTATAGATTACATTTGTAGGTTCTGTCAAAAACGTACTAGAAAAGAATAGCAGCAGGAAATACAAAGGTTTAATAAAAATGTTAAAAAGTGCATATTAAGCATACACACCACCCCAGCACCCCCAATGTAGCATCCTGGATTCGCTATAACCACTAGACCACCAGGTTATCCAAGATTTGTACTGCACTGTGGTTTGCCACTGAGAATGTCGGTTGGATTAAAACACAATTTCAGCATGTTAAAGTAAACAAAATGAACACAACCATAGCCTAACATGTGTATTATACAAAATAATGCACATGGTTTTCACCATTTGGGTATAACAATTCTATACAAAGAGAAAAAAGAACTAGTTAGCACTACAGAGAGCCATATAGCTCTCTGACTTTGGCTCCAATGATGTCATCACATAACACATTTAGCATCCATTTTAGGAAGCAGGTAGGACAGTTTTTTGAAATTGGAAGGCTGATTTGACAGTTTTCAAATACCCTGGAACCACATTTAGGTAAATTATATAAATGTAGTTTTAGCATTAATGAATACAGCAGCCTTTCCTTTAGTCACCTGCAGAGTCAGGTTTTTGAATAGTCTGTTGTCAAAATGTTGTTTAGGTATACTTTAACTTCCTTGTGCTCCCAGGTCGCACCTGTAAACAAGCTTTCAGCTTACAGTGCCACTCCTGGTAAAACAATTTTAAAAAAAGAAGCACCATGGTACTAGCACTGCTCTGTTTAGACTGATTACTGATGTACTGGGATCCATGGACAAAAAGGGTACTGACCGGAGCTGTATTTACTGATCTTACAAAAGCATTTGACTTTACTGATCACAGTCTGCTCCTTTACAAGTTGCAATGCATGGGCTTTGACTGCCCCTCACTACAATGGTTCAGACATTATCTGACCAAAAGGTATCAGGAGGGTAAATGGCATGGCTCCTACTCCTGTCTGAAGTCTATTACTGATGGTGTTCCACGGGGGTCTATCCTGGGTCCCTCTGCTTTTCTCTAAATTTTTCAATGACCTGCCTAAAAACTGTGGGGGAGGGAACCTACATCTTTACACAGATAACGCAATTCTGTACAGAAGCTCCGCTGATGTAAATGTGATCAATTCCCAGCTTGCCACTGATTTCTTTACACTTAAAAAATTGTTCCATGACAACAGTTTCTCCTAAATGCAAAAAAAAAAAAAAAAAAAACAAGGCAGTACTGTCTGGCCCAAAGCACCATGGCTCAGAACAGGCAGCACCTGCCCTTGCTTACCACCTCATCTGGTGCACAAATTGAAGTGGCTGACAAACTGAAGTGCCTGGGGCTCTACACTGACCAAGAACTCACCTTTAAACTTCATGTAGATCAAATCACCAAATCCATACACCAGAAAACTGGTCTGCTGCATCACCTGGGTAATGCTCTCATCTCCGAGTCTAGGCTTGCCATTGCAAACAGTGTCTCACTCCCTACTCTGCTATATAGTGCCCCTATACTCCAGTTCCTCAAGGGCTCTGAGACAATCAGGCTCAAGGTATTGTACAACAAAATTAGCTGCTTTGCTGCCCCCCCACCAAACCAGGAAACATCACTGCAAGTTCCTCTCTTCCCTGAACTGGCCCTCTCTAGAGGGAAGGATTATGTGTCCCCTTTTATGCTTTGCATTCAATCTCATCAAAAATTTTACCCCACCAAATCTTACTGGTTTTACTTACCCTGGACCTCTAATTGTAAGCTGCTTGAAGTACTTTGGGTTAAAACAAATACAGGTAACAAGTCTTACGCTTACTCTGTCCCATCTCACTAGAACTTACTTCGTACTGAGCTACACAACCCCTCCTCTTTTGTGGGTTTTTAAGAGGAGCTAACAAGTCTTCTACTCAAAAGCTGTCATTGTTCTTGCTATTGCTGACTGACTGCCTTGCCCTTACTTTGCTGATAATGCTGCTACCATATCTCCCCATATTATAATGTCAGCTGTGCTCGTTTTCCTCGCTGCACTGTGTGTTAACCCTTAGGCTGCCGGAAGATTTAGAACGCATAGGTTTTTAGGACAAGATATCTTGTCGGCGGCAGCCTAATACCTTGTGATTATGTTCCTCCAGTAAAAAAGTACTGTAGGCATGTTCAGTGGCTACTTATTTAGTGCTGTTAATTTCTCAAAGCTAATGTAATCTACTGCACACATTATTCCCATTCACTGTCTGTATATCTGCATGTAATTACTCCAGTACCTTGTGATTTATTGTATTCAGTGTACCCGTTCACTGTCTGAATCTCTGCCTGTAATTAACTCCTGGTCGCCCCTGAAAAAGGGCCCTCTGGCTCCAGCGGGCCTACCTGGTCACCAAAATTCAATAAATAAATAATCTCCACAGAACGCCTGCAGTACCATTCGTTATCTAGCGTCATCATTATGCTATTTTTAGGGGCAGGGCTGCAGCACTTGGCAACCGCTTGGCTCGTACAAGGAAGTTACGAACCAGGCCTTACAGAGTAAATAACTCTTTATGCAAGTAACAAAAAATAAAGTCAATATATGGCTAAGATAGCTCCTAGGGCAGGCAACACTATGTTATGAGCTGCCTGCCTAGAGTGTGTCAGTAGCTCTTCAACCTTTTGTACTATTTGCAGTGCAGATGCTGGCACAGTACACCTCTCCCCCTTAACTGATTTTTTTTGACATTTATTAACATACACATACATCTGCATGGGTCCTGTTCTAGCGCGCGACCATGCAACAGAGACAAAACGTCCTTATACTGCACTGAGAAAGAGGGTAAGAAAAGAAAGTACTGTGACAGCAGTAAGGGATGTAGCTAGTAGGGCCCTATTTTCAAA
Source organism: Neoceratodus forsteri (assembly GCA_016271365.2). NCBI lineage: Eukaryota > Metazoa > Chordata > Ceratodontiformes > Ceratodontidae > Neoceratodus > Neoceratodus forsteri. Next base: position 1,072,019,915 of record CM057451.1, read on the forward strand.
AGATTTTTGCCACAGGCATGGAATGGGGAAATCTTTTTGAAAACGGGCCTTATTCTCACTTAGTGTGCTAGTGCACTGCCTGAAATGAACAGTAACTTTTAAAAGAAGTCACCTGTTACTTTTTATATCTGATGTCCTTTTTCTTTTCCCTTTTTATAATTAGACGATTTTCTGCCTGGTAGTAGTAGGTGTGATGGATTTATCAGCACTCTGCCTGGAGGCTGACATATCGAGTTCTATTCCCCTTCATACCTCATCGACACGGTGTCCTCACTAACTAGGGCATCCCAAAATGGCCTAGAGGAGTCACTCACCTGCTGTCAAAATGGTCACTAGTGACATTACTATGAATTAGGTTGCAGTGCTGATGAGGCATGAAAAGGAGCAGTACTGAACTGTAAATGTTAGAACAGAAATTATAGTGGTACTGCGTATGTCTACTTCCTGGTTGACATTTGTCTATGGGGCAAAAATACCATGAAGCATGGCATCAGAAGCCTAGGCATTCTTGTCTTTATCACAGTACAGGGGGATCCGTACGATTTCCCAACTCATAGTACCTCGACGACTGACTTCCCGCAACCAACTTCCCTATAGCTGCCACATCCTGTCAATACTAATCCCGTCCTTTGTTTTCCCATCAATAATTAAACCCCATCTCCTAAACCCCCGACATGCTTACATTTGGCGGCGATCTCACCAGGAAAAACGAAACTCTTCGGCCAGCCCCTGTCAAAGAAAACGTCAGCACTGCCTTGGATTGGGGCATAATTAGCTTCATAGAGTTGTGAGACTGAGGTTGTGAGCTAAATCCCAGCAGAAAGTATACTGAGTTTTTATCGACATACTAGTGTAGAGGGCAATGAGCTGCTCCGTGTCTTCCGGTACCATGTGACCCATGACTCTCGGGTGTTGTCACAAAGGCAGGGACTTAATTAATTCAGGAACCTAAATTTATGCAGTGTGCCCTGTTACAGTAAATGACTTCTCCATGTCAAGACTCAGAGCTAGGAGAGGGGAACCAGAACTAGAGGCCTGCTGTATTATGGAGAGGGATCTCTTAAAACTATGCTGCTTACCTCCAATGCTGGCACCTTTCATGTTACAGCTTGCAAACTCATTCAGTGATCAAATTTAATGGGTACGCAGACTCCAATACCACGCATACAGAAGGTACAGTATGTCCCGACTGGTAAATTACAGGTGTCACATTAACACTTATTGCTGTCAACGAACGATTCCTGCGTTCTTGTATTTTTCTCTTGTATGTTATGTGAGGACGCTAGTCATTCGCGTGGCATTGTTCCAAGTTTTTATGCTCTGAACTGTGAGTAATAAACTTTGTTGGCGGCAATTGGTGGTTGGTACTGTGTATTTCTGAGTGTTTGGATATAAGCATTACAGTGGCACAACAGAAATGGAGCTGTTATCCTCGCTTGTGCTGTTTTGAAATTAAGTACAAGTGCAAGTTACAATATGAGATGTATTACGGAAGTGTCGCTTTTTATGTATTGTTTATATTTATGCAGTACCTGTATGATTCTTTTAATGACTTCTAAAGGTTAATAAGCGAAACAACTAGATACTGGAACTGCAAAAAAAAAACATAAAAGAGGGAACAATGTTATTATAATTAAAATATATTTACCATCTCCGGAAAACATATTTAATTTCTATATGTGCCTTCACTCATAGTGTGTCTGTGTCTTGTCTGAGCAAACAGTGATTAACATGTTGGAATCTGTGCCACTCTGCATAGTCATCAGTGCACAGCTTGACTGACCTGAGAACTGGAAGTTCACTTCATATGTGACCTGCACCAGCATTTAATATCATCAATGTAAGTTACGGGTTGATGACAAATGGGGAAATGGTATGCCGGGGGATAGTCTCGTCGGTAAAATAAGCAAATCGGGAAGCTGGTGTACGGGAAGTTATACTCGGGGAAGTTAAACGTCGGTCAGAATAGTGACGGGAAATCGTACTAGACCCCAGTACAGGTAACAGCACTAGTAATGTCCGCCTCCAGGTAAAGTACTCCTGTTCACATCACACCTAATACCAATAGGCAGAAAACCTAAATGAGCAAAAGGAAAAATACTTCACAAAATAAAAAGTAACAACTAGCTTGTTTATTAAATACAAAAAAAAAAGTTTCTGTCTGCTATTTTTAGTGCTACTAGTTTGCTGAAACATTACTAGGACGACAGGACCTTACTGATGTTCTCCACCTACTGTTCATGATTTAATAATTAGTTTTTGTCTAGTTTGGTATTGTAATGTGGCTAAGGACTCACCTTTTGGAATAAATCTTGAAGAAAAACACTCTTGTTTCTTGCCATTGTAGACTGGCTTTTTCAGCAGTGTGTCGTAATCTGGTTTGAGAGCAGATTCTTGCTCACACAAAGATCTCCTGATGAGAAGAGATACAGACTGTCCAGGAAAGGATGAGCTCAGACTCAGAAGGGAGGGCAGAACCATTTGCAACCAGTCAAAAAGAGGCACTGCCACCAGCTGCCCTGCTAGCTGATTATCACACTCTCCCCTCCAAGACAAAAGGCCAGCATTACTGAGTAATAAAACAAATGTCAAAAAACGAGGCTGGGACTTCTGGTGATGTCAGCAGCTTGATGGCAGCCTAACTCGTGGCTCTCTCTATTCCCAACCACTAAATCAAAAGGCATCTACAAGAAAACAAAATGCAATCACCAGCAAAAGCGATGTGATCGAAGGCAATTCTAATGAAGGGTCCACATACCCCGGCACAGAAGCTTCAAACGATGCTAGAGGGAGGAAAAAAAAAAAAAAAAAAAAAAAACAGATGACTGCCGGCCCTTCGAAGACGAAGACAGCATGGCGTTCATGGCCGACTCAGAAGAGGGCTGTTCTCACTTAGCCGAAACCATACTTCAAACGGCTAAAACAGTATCTAAAATAGATAATTCTCTGACAGCATTGAGAGCGGACATCGGGAAAATTGAGCACCGCACAGATAAATTAGAACTGGGCCTTACCACGGTAATGGAGCAAGCAGACTGACACGACCGACTCCTGCTGTTCCTCATGGCCAGAGAGAGGGAGTTGATGAATAAACTGGATGATCTGGAAGAGAGGAACAGGTGCCAAAACCTGAGGATCTATGGAATCCCTGAGGTGGCAGAGAAGGATATGAAAAACCAGATTCTTTTTCTGCAGAAGGTTCTTAGGGAAATCTTGAAGCTTCCAGACGATTTTGACCTGTCTATGGATCGAGCACACCGATCACTGGCACAAAGACCCTCTAATCCTAATGCCCGCCCTCGGTCATTTGTTATCAAAATGACTAACTACAGCAGCAAGGAAGAACTGCTCCGTAGAGCGTGGAGAATGGAATCCATCATGTTTAGGAAGGCTAGGCTGACTATTAATAATGACTACACCTCGCAAGTGCAGGAGACCAGACGCACGTTATGGCCAGTGTTAAAACAGATACGAGCCAAAAACATGAATGCACAAATGCTATATCCAGCACGCTTGAGAGCTGAGAGTAAGGGAGTCAAAAAGTTCATGGACTTGGAAGCAGCGTCTAAGTTTTTGGAGGAGATTAGTGACGTGGTGCCATACCTTGGCAAAGGAAGTCTGGAAAAAGAACTGCGAAGAGCAACGTGGACAGTGGCCCACAGCGGAATGGCTACAACGCACCAACCTGGAAGAAACCAGTCACTGTCTCTGAGAGCCGACACAGCCACACTATTGAAGCCGTACACCTCCAGACTCCAACTTGAGGGAATCCTTTCCTGAGCTGCTAATGAGACAACTACCCAGGAAGACGAAGGAGACGTCTCCATGAATACAGAGTCCTGAAGAGAGCTGTTCTTGCTGACTTGAGACACAGTGCTGCAGAGGCCTCCCTCCACGCAATCCCTACTGAAAAATGGAGGTACTGAATGTTTTAACTTTCCCAAAAAATGTTGGATTTATTTCTTTTCCCTGCTTAAGAGTTATATAGGCGCGGTCCGAATCAGGTGGGGGATATTTGGTCGCTGAGGATTATATCCCAGAAGGAAGACCGAATAACGCAGCACTGTTGACCACAGACCTGCGTCTGATTGAGGGAGGGAAGTCCTGACAACTATGGGACCCGTCCCTTTTTGCAAAATGCCAGGACTGTTAAAACCAGCACCGCAAGACAAAAAAGGACTTGGGACACTGTGAATAGTTAAAAGGGCCTGAGGAACAGAACGGCCTCTTTTTTCAAGCTGAACTTAACTGTCAAGGGAACGGGGCTCAGGGGAGAGAAGGGAAAGACGGAGGGAGGGAGACAGACGTTACCAACTGAATAGGTCTGGCTGGTGTTTTCGCTGTTGAGAGAAATAATAGTGGAGACCCCTCGGGTAAGTGCCCCATACAACAGATGGCTGGGCCTGATGAACTGTTAACTGAATGCTCCCCATAAAGATGCAGACACAAGTAGGGGTTGAAGGGTGGGAAACGGAGGCCCTTATCACTGTGCCAGTCAGCCGATAAGCTCCTGCGGGCGAGCTGAAGGTCGTGGCGGGGGCCTCCTCACCTTATACATGGGCCAGACCTAAGCCTCACAGTCCTTAAAGTTAAAACATTATTGTGGATGCCCAAATAAAATGATTATTTGAGGAATATATCCTCGTTGAAATAATGGAATAGGAGAGAGGTGCACAACTAGAGACCACCTCAGGGAACCGAGGGAAGTGATGTTGCTTTTACTGCTGACATTGTTAATCTCTTTGAGGCTAGTACAAAGATCCGACAGTTGCCCATACAAGAGCCAATGTCCAGATCACCTGAAAGGACAAAGCAATCCACAGGGGATTCACACCAGCCCTAGTACAACAGCATGTGCTGACCTGGAAAGTATGAGGGCGTCCAGAGGATTCTTGGAAACCTGGACACCTAGGATCCAACCTAAAACACTGCACCACATAAGCTGGATACATGTGGGGAGTTTTAAACTTCTCAAAGCTGGGGGGCACCACCTCCTGGGCTCCCTGGGGGCGGAGGGGGTAGGACTGAACCAAACCATGATTCATAACGCTAAATACCAAGTTAAAAGTTACGTTTGTTCAATTCTTAACTTACATCAGTTCAAGGTTAAGATAAAGGTTATACCCCCACCTAGTGGGAGAATGTTGAAAGTGATATTATACAGAACTAAAGATGGCTCACAGTTGGGAGCTAATTGTCTCTTATTATTAATGTTGTTTGAAGAATGGCACTATTTTAGGAGGATGAGAAAGACTGCTATGATGGGAAAGGGACGGGGATTGGCTAAGCAGAACAGCAGATCTGGAACGGACAGCAGGCCTCTAATAATTAGGACAGATAAGGGAATCACAAACACATGGGTAAGAAAAAATACTTCAACAAATGAAACTACAGAATGTAAATATGGCCCAAGTTAATTCCAGAATTCTGTCGTATAATGTAAATGGAATTAACCACCCCATTTAATGAAAACAGGTGCAAAATTTTCGAAAGGACCAGAAATGCAAAATTAACTTTATCCAAAAAACACATGTGTCCCCAACATAGAGACAGAAGTTAAAAAATAAATGATTCCCGAAATTATTCTAAACATCGCTGGAGAGGGGGAAGAAGAGGGGTGTAGCCATTCTGTTGTCTGAAACCCTCCCATTTGAGGAGGAAGAAGTAGTGGCAGATGCTAGGGGTAGATATGTATTAGTGGTGGGAAGACTACAAGATATGATGGTCACCCTAGTAAACTCTGATGCACCCCCGGGTTCACCTATCTCTTTCTTTGCAGAGCTTTTAAAAATAATAATGGAAAAAAACAAGGGGAGTCCTGATGGGGAAGGGGATTGGAATGTCACTCTGAACAGAATGCTGGACTCCGCGTACCAGATTCCAGCACCAAACAATAGGACTGCTAGATTGCTAGGGAAGTTAATGGCAGATACAGGTTTGGTTGATGTCTGGCGAGAGAAACACCCGGCAACAAAAGACTTCACCTATTACTCCCCAAGGCATAAGATCTACCTGAGGCTGGATATGTTTCTGACCTTTTCAAAAGACCTGAATATATTCAATTCTATGTGGGTTGGAGCCGACACACTATCCGACCATCAGCCCATAATAGCGGACACAGACCTTCAGCTCCCGAGAAAACTGACACAATGGAGATTAAACACTAGCCTGCTAAGAAGTGAGGAGCTGAAAGACAAAATCAGGAAAGTAATAGAACAAACAGTTCAACTCAATAGGGACAAGATACAACCCCACAAATATTGTGGGATACAGTAAAAACGATGATTAGAGGGAAATTAATATCCATTGCAACACATAAAAAGAGGGAAAGGGTTAAACAATTAGAGTTACTTACAAAACAACTAAAGACACTAGAAAATTAGCAGAAGCTCAGAATCTGCCATAACAGAGCAAAGGAGATTAAAGAAATTAAAAACAAAATTCAAAAAATCCAGCAAGACGAAATAGAAAAAGCCCTACACTACTTAAAGCAAAACTATTATAAGGGAGGCCCCAGGGCCACTAGGTTGTTGGCCTACCACTTAAGGCAGAGGGCAGCTAGAGCCAACATTATGACCAAACAACCAGCCACAGGACAGGTATCACACAGATGGGATTGGGTTGTGGAGTCCATGGTGGCATATTACAAACAGCCATATCAGGCTCAGGAACACACCTCCCAAGGGGAGATGAGGAGTTTTTCAGAAGGACTATATTTGTCTAGGCTCTCAGAGCACCAGAGGCAGGAGCTGGTAGCCCCGATCTCACAGGCTGAGATAATTAAAACCATTAAAAATCTCAAAGTTGGTAAATTTTTTTTTTTTTTTTTTTATTTAGTTTTTGTTGACCGGGTAAGTACACTAGACAAATCCTGCCTATTTTCAGGCACGACCCGGGGGAGTGGGATACAGATTAATGCCAAGTGACCTTGAACCAGATTAAGCTGTTGGTGGTATTTTTTGTGAATGAGGGAAATTTGGCCAGGACACCGGGGAAATTCCCCTACTCTTTTCGATAAGTGTCATGGGATCTTTAACATCCACCTGAACTACCACCAATCCAGGCAGATGGGACCTCGGTTTAACGTCTCATCCGAAAGACGGGCCCGGGCCCCGATGGCTTCGGTAGCGAACTATACAAAACCTTCACCACTGAAACAACACCCTTACTTAAAAGCCTATATAATCAGGTATGGCAGAAGGGTGAAAAAGTCCTTCCCTCGTGGAATTATACCACCATTTCCCTGATTCCCAAAGAGGGAAAAGACCTGAAAGAGTGTGGCTCTTATAGACAGATATCCCTCCTGAATGTAGACTATAAAATCTTCACGGCAATAATTGTGGCTAGACTTAACCCCATGCTGATCAACTTAGTCCATCCAGACCAAACAGGTTTCATAGCAACCAGGCAGGCCCCGAAGGGGATTAGACGTACCATTAATACAGTAGATACAGTAAGCAAAAATCACATCCCCACATGCATCATGAGCCTTAACGTCGAAAAGGCGTTCAACAGGGTAGGGTGGAATTTCTTGTTTGCAGTTCTAAATAAGATGGCATTCCCTGACTCTCTTATGGGCGCTATCAAAGCCATATATGTAAACCACAGGCTTGCATAAGAGTGAATGAAGGGTTCTCACAGAAGTTTGATTTGGGCAGGGGCACCAGGCAGGGTTGCCCACTATCCCCCTTGCTGTTTGCCCTCTACATCGAACCTCTAGCTCGAGCTGTGAGACAGGATCCAGAGATACAGGGAGTAGGGGGTGAGGAACACAAAATATCCTTGTAAGCAGATGATGTCCTATTGTACATAACCAACTCGGCAAATCTATCCCTCGACTATGGACCATCCTAGACCAGTTTGGCCAATACTCTGGCTACTCCCTTAATAAATAGAAAACAGAGCTACTTAAATTTAACTATAACCCCTCTCCTGAAGTAAAACAATTACTGCCTCTGTAATGGAATGCCCACAAAATAAGGTACCTGGGGGCTCAAATCCCAAGGCACCTAACGAACCTCTTTGTATTTAATTTTGACCCCCTGATAAAACAGACTAAGCAGGATATCCAGACTTGGAAACTGCTGAACCTACCACTGTATTCGAAAATTCAATAAATGACTATGACCATACTTCCCCGCTTTCTTTACCTTTTTCAATGCCTCCCAATGAAAATTCACCACAACCAATTACAAATTTGGCAAAGCATAATCACTAAATTTGGAATTATAAGAGACCCAGAATCAAAATGTCAATCCTGCAGTCCAGCAAAAAAGGTGGAGGGAGACAAGTTCCCAGTCTGGAGGACTACCATTTAGTGACTTCGTTAAGATGGGCCTTGCTCTGGCATGCACGGGATATAGCTTCTGGGAGAGCACCAGGAGGAAGGAGCTGCTGGTATAACTAAATTTCACTACTGGGACTAAGAACTAGAACTCTTGTACTGGGACCTTCAATTTAGGGTAAAAAAAAAAAGTGTGTTTGTCAGAGTTAGTTGAAGTGAATTGTTATCTGTGTAGTTATCTAGGTGCTTGTCACAGGTGGCTGAAGGGAATTGTTATCTGTGAAATTAACTAAGTGTAGAAAGATTTACAAAGTAGGGGGAGTGGCTTAGCTAGAAGGAGCCAGGTTAAAACCAGATTTAAACACTGCCCTAGATAGCTTCTGGCAGAACACCAGGAGGAAGGAGCTGCTGGTATAACTAAACTTCTCTACTGGGACTATATTACTCTCCTCCACCCAAAGGCAGTTCTACTGTTATAGGCACAGGATTTGACTGACAACAGGAACTTCCCATTTGGGAGCAGGAAGTGAGTGATAACAGAGCCACCAAAGACTCACCATCCTAGAAGGAAGAGTAGCTCTCCATCCCCCCCAGCTGCTGGAGGTCTGACTCTGAGCAAGAAAGGAGACTACTGAGAAATATAGGAACTTCTTGTCTCAGAACAAGAAGATCAGGAGCTAAAAGGGCACAGAGGCAGTAAGAAGGGAGAGAAAAAAAAGAAAAACAAACAGAGGAAAGCGCACGTATTCCAAACAACAGTTAGGGGGGCCAGACATAAGACATGATGGGAGTGGTGCAGTGCAGTGGATGTGGAGCAGCAGTCTTCCGAGAGACGTTCTGGAGGATGCAGTGTTGTACCATCTGCAGGCACCTCTCTGGGCTGAGGGAGGAGGTTGCTCATCTCCAGGCTGAGTTGGCCAGGATTTGTGGGACCTCCTCTCCCACCCAGGGACCACCAGGGTCACTGCCACTGCCTCAGAGGTTGCCAAGAAATAGGAGCGGTTGGACCACAGTGGGTCAGAGAGGGTGAGGGTGGTGGAACAGAGGCGCATCCCTCCAGTTGTACCTCTCCACAATTTCTATGCCGTTCTGAAAAAGTGTGGTTCCTCTATGGAGGCACCCATAGTGGAGACCAAGGAGGATGCTAGGAACCTCCACAGAGGAGACCTACAGGAGGGTGGCAAGGGACCCCACAGGGGAAGGAAACAACTCCTGGTGGGGGACTCCATTGTTAGGAAGGTAGAACTGGGGGAGGAAGGGGAGAGGGAAGTAAGGTGCCTGCCTGGCGCCATGGCCTGGAGAGACAGGAAGCGAATCCTCAGGATCGCAGGAGCAGTTGCACAGGGGAGGGAGCTGGATGTCACTGTCCACCTAGGGACAAATGATCTGGCTAAGAAAGGATCAGAGCAGTACAAGAAGGCTAGGAGATGGGGAGGGCCTAGACAACAGCACGCATGGTAACCTTCTCTGAGGTGCTGCCTGTATATGGCACGGGTGAGACTAGGGTGCTCCACACCATGGGAGTCAATTAGTGGTTGAAAAATTTGGTGCAGAGCTCAGGGATTTGGCTTCACTGGGGACTGGGGTCTACCTGAAGGGATGCAGACCTATACTGGCGTGATGGTCTGCATCTGTCCAGGAGGGAACCAGAATCCTAGGTGAAAGGTTTAATGCTTCATTGGCAAGTATTTAAACTAGCTAAGCGGGAGGCACTGAGAGGAGTAGGGAATCCAGCCCCCCCAAAAAAAAAAAAAAAAAATCAGGGAACTAAGTGAGGTAGACACCACCATAGAGATGTCGATAGGGAGAAGGTAAATGGAGAAAGTGACAAACGCATAAGGACAGGGATGGGGCAAAAGGGTAAGGCCATCAAGAAATGGAGGGTATGAGTACTAACGCCTATAGTCTGGGCAACAAGCTCCTGAACTGGTGGCCTTGATGGAAGAGGGATGCCTGGATATCGAAGAAGTCACAGAAACATGGTACAGAGAACCATGACTGGGATGTTAACATACCAAGGTATACAACCTACAGGAGAGACAGGGAGGGGAGAAGAGGGGGCGGAGTCCCTCTCTGTGTAAGGGAAGGGATAAAAGCAACTGAACAAAAGAGTAAACAGGGAGGAGAGGAGGCACTGTGGGTCACCTTAGAGACTGGAAATGGCACCACAATCCGCACAGGGTTGTATAGACCCCCATGTCAGGGGAGGAATGGACAAGGATATGAGAAGGCATATTTAGGATGGCAGAGAAAGGGGAGATACTGTTGATGGGGACTTTAATATGCCAGATGTTAACTGGAGCACTACAGAAGGTAATTGTAAATGGAGTCCACGCTGAAGAAAGAGGGTTACTAGTGGGGTACCACAGGGTTCAGTACTGGGTCCAGTCCTTTTAATGTCTTTATATGACATTGCAGAGGGACTGGAAGGAAAAGTATGCTCTTTGCAGATGACACAAAGATCTGCAACAGGTTGATACACAAGGAGGCGTAGAAAGGATGAGAAGGGACTTGGCAAGGTTGGAGGAATGGTCAGAAGTATGGCAGCTTGATTCAATGCAAAGAAGTGCAAACTAATGCACCTGGGAAACAAAAACCAGGGAAAGATTACACAATGGAGGGAGGTAGTAACAACAACAAAATGGAAAGGGACCTGGGGTAATCACATCAGATGACCTTAAGGTTGGCAAGCAATGTGAGAAGGCGGTAAGGAGGGCTGGGGGGATACTGGGATGTATAGGGAGAGGCATCACCAGTAGAAAACAGGAAGTTGTTATCCCCCTGTACAGACAGTTGGTGAGACCCCATCTGGAGTACTGCATCCAGTTCTGGAGACCCCATCTCTGCAAGGACACAGACAGGATGGAGGCAGTTCAGAGGAGGGCAACTAAAATGGTGCAGGGTCTGCAAGAGAAGCCATACAACGAGAGACTAAAAGAGCTTAATATGTATACCCTTGAGGAAAAGAGGGAGGGGGGGACATGATAGAAACATTTAAGTACCTCAGTGGAATTAATCAAAGTCCAAGAGGGTAGCATCTTTCAGAAAGAGAGATGTGCAAGAACTAGGGGACACAATCTGGGGACGGCTCAGGGGCACTGTGAGGAAGAATTTTTTCACAGAGAGGGTGGTGGACGCATGGAACAGTCTTCCTGAGGAGGTTGTGGGGTCTAAAACTGTGGGAGAATTCAAGAATGCATGGGACAGACATAAATCAATTTTTGTGGGGGGGTAGGAAGAAATAGGCTGTTGGTTAAATAGGATCTGCAGCTTATCCTCTGGGTAAGGAAATGGGCATACTAGGTGGGCCAAGCGGTCCTTACCTGCCATCAACGTCTATGTTTCTATGTTATTCTGCACGCTGGAAAATGCCAGAGATAGTTTCCATGGAGGGGATGCCCCTGGGAGCTAGATTAGCAATGCCAGAAATTCTGAATTAGGACCATGCAAGATTATTATTTACTGTAAGAAACACCTTATGGGCACTACGGAGACTATGGTCAAAGCATAAATTAACCAGAGAGCTATGGTCTATGAGATGATTTACATGGGACAGAGGTTTTCACCCTGCAACACAAGACCTCACATTCCGAAGATGGGAAAGGTTGGGCCTGTATGCCCTGGGTCAGTTTCTGGATGGGACACAGGTAATGGAATTTCCCCAAATCAAAGAAAGATACTCCCTTAGACAGACAGACCATTACAGATATCTCCAAGTCAGAACATACATACAGGCCCTTCAGGGTTATCAGGACCAGAAACAGACCCCATCAGAGCTACAAAGGGTGATAGAGGACATAATGCACTCAGAGACAGAAAGGCCACATCTCTGCCCTATATGGGTCTTTGGGGGATAAGGGAGGAAATCAGGCAATAAAATCTCAATTAAAATGGCAGGTGGAACTAGGCGAGCAAGTTTCAGATAAAGAGTGGGAAATCAGCTATACACAAATATATAAGACCACATACTCCCCCTTTTGGAGGGAATTAAGAGTGGAAAATTAGAACGAGGTTTTTCATCACCCCGATTGTTAAAAATAAATGGGACAAAAATTGCCCACCAGCCTGCTGGAGGGACTGCCAGGAGATAAGGATGGACCAACTGCATATATTTTGAACATGCCCGAAACTAGAACAATTTAGGAGAGAAATAATACAACTGAGAGCTATGTTCTCAGTTACAGAGCCCATAGGCCCGAAACACTTAGTGCTGGGGAGTCTACCCCAAGAGGTGAAGAGAGGTGACCAGATCTACTTGTGGAACATACTAACGACATCAGCTCATAAAGCGATTACAAGAAAAATGAAAATTACGTACCTACCGTAATTCTTGATCTTCTTGGACGAGTCTCCACCACTCATTCACACTAGTGGGATTAGCGCCGGAGGCACTAGGACCTATCGGGAGCAAATTTTTGCTGGAGGGTCGGCGCAAGAGATGGCACCGCGAGGCACGGCGCCGCAAGCAGCGGCTCGAGCGGTAATGACCATCTCGCGACGCACCCTCCAACCGCCTCAGTACCTTTTACCAAGGAGGTGCAGCAACTAACGAAAGAGTAAATCTAACCTTAAAAAAAAAAACGGACATAAGATAGTCTGTACGACCCGCAAGAAGGGTCAACAAAGAAGTCTTCACGCCCAAAGATCTGAGGGAGTAAGACCAACCACAGCGGTGAGCTCGCTGGGATGGGAGGCAGGAATGAGTGGTGGAGACTCGTCCAAGAAGATCAAGAATTACGGTAGGTACGTACTTTCATATCTTCCTGGACATAAGTCTCCACCCACCATTCACACTAGTGGAGAGTACTGCTGATAATCCCCAAAAGGGGCGTGCAGGAGAGCCAGAGCTCACGCCACTAAGACAGAAGTCCATTAAGGATAGTTCTGTCACGCGGAATGACGCCTGGCATGAACATCCAGTGCATAATGCTTAACGAAGGTATGCACTGAGCTCCAGGTGGTGGCGTTGCAGATATCTGCAATTGGAACATTGCGAATTTCCGCTAGGGATGCCGCGACCACCCTAGTAGAGTGAGCGTACACTCTACCTTCTAATTTAACTTGAGCCATGGAATAGCAATGCCAAGGCATGCCACTAACCATGATGAGATGCATCTGATAGCGACAGGTTGACCCAGCCGGGTGTCGCTGAAAGAAACAAACAGTTGCTGAGTCTTATGAACATCCTTGGTTCTATCTAAATAGAACCGCAAGGCTCTCTTAACATCCAAGGAATGAAGAGCCTTCCTTCATTTTGGAAATTAGCGATGTAAGCGGGAAGTACCAGAGGTTGGTTTAGATGGAATTTGACACAACCTTGGGAAGAAATTTAGGATGAGTACAGAGAACTACCTTGTCTTTATGGAATACAGTATATGGAGGGTCCGAACCAGGGCATGTATCTCAGAGACCCATGGCTGAGGTAATGGCCACCAGGAAGGCAGTCTTCCAGGTAAGAAATTTAGCTCACAGGTAGCTAGGGGTTCAAAGGCTCGAGTGAGCATGTCCAGCACCAGGTTAATGTCCCAGGCTGCAACTGGGCGCTAACAGGGGTCTGGTATGAAGAATCCCTTAAGAAATCTCTTCACTATAGGTAACTGAGCCAGAGTCAAGGAAGAAACCGCTCATGGAAGCTGAGATGGCACTAAGGTGAACTTTAACTGTGGAGTACTGGAGACCCGAGTTTGATAGGTCCAAAAGATACTCCAGAACCTTGTCAGGAGGACAGGAAAGGATTCCAAGAGGACTTTGCACACCAGAGAGAAAACGTTTCCATTTGGAAGCGTTATCGCTGGGTGGCTGGCTTGGCAGCAGCCAGAAGGATGTCTGAGACTCCACGAGAGCGTTGAACCGATCTACTTCCACCTCTTCAGGAGCCAAGCATGAAGGTGAAGTGATTTCAGGTTGGGATGGACCAACGAACCCTGAGTCAAAGACTGATTTGCAAGGGAAGTGGTCTCGAGAGGCTGCCAACATACTGTTGAGTAGAGGAAACTATAGTTGCCGAGGCCAGGAGGGAGCAATGAGAATCATTTTGGTCCCTGAGACTCGAACTTGAGGAGTACTCTTGGATTAGAGGAAGCGGTGGAAAGGCGTAAGAGCGCTTTGTCCACCGCAGCCTGAACGCATCCTGACAGAAAATGCCAGGCCCTGGATTTCTGGAGCAGAAGAGAGGCAGTTTTATGTTGAGTGGGGATGCAAAAGGTCCAGGTCTGGAGTCCCCACTCTTGAACAGAGACCGAGCACGGCTGGATCGAGAGACCACTGTGAGGGTCTGCCTCGCTCTGCTGAGGTGATCTGCTAGGTCGCTTTTGTATACCTGGCAGATAAACCGCTTGAATCAGAGACTTGTGCTCCAAGCACCACCCCACACCTCATTGCTTCCCTGCAAAGGGATAAGAATGAGCACCGCCTTGCTTGTTGATGTAATACATCACAGCTTTGTTGTCCGCTTGAAGGAGAATGTTCTTGTGACAAAGGACATCCTTCAGAGCTCGGATCGCATACAGGACCGCTCTCATCTCCAGGACATTTATGTGGAGATGAGTTTCGAACCGAGTCCATACACCTTGAGTGTGGAGGGAGTGATAGTGAGCTCCCCATCCCATTAGTGATGCGTCTGTGGTGATTGAGGAAGAACGACCTTGTCATTCTCTGCCAGGACTACAATAGGATCCGCAAAGGCTTGGGATGCCAAAAAGGGACGATCCTTGGGAGCTGAATACTTCTTATCAATGGATTTAGCCACTGAGGGAATAAGAGCAGGATTATTCCATACCATTTGAGACAGCGCTCAGGAAGGCTGGATCGGAGGAGTCAAACCAGAGGGATCTCCAGCTACGAAGATACTGGAGTCTTAATATCTTCCCAGGATCGATGTCTGTAGTCTGGAGAGAAAGAGGATCTCAGGTTCTTCAACAGAGACTTAAAGGACAGGTCCTCACCACAGGCTCTGTAGCAAAGAAAGATCCTGTTTCTCCACTTCATCACCCAACCAAGGTCTGGGTCAGGCTCAACATCATCTCCTGATGGTCCAGGAAGGACTGTTTGGACAGGAAAGGAGGAAAATTAGGAGGAGGAAATAGCAGAAAACAAGGAGAGTCCCCAAGGGCCCCCGGCGCCGAGACGGCAAAATGGGTTGAAAACGGCACCGAGGAGGTGCACGACACCGAAGAGGCACGCGGAACTGCAAGCGCCCCCGGCGGTGCCGTGGACGGCGCGGCCGAAGCCAACGGCGCCAACAAGCCAACAGACCCTGCCGAAGGCGCCGGAAAAGCCCCAGGAACCTGAAAGCTAGAGGAGGAAAACCAGGAGATAAGGGCATCGTGGCCCTCGCGCCGCAGCCATGTGAGGGGAAACACTCTACATGGAGTCGCTGGCACCAAGAAGGCGCCGCGACTCAGGGAAGGTCCAACCGCCTACCTGATTGCAGGAGGAGCCAGAGGGCTCTGAGGCAACCGAGCCAGGCAGAAGAACCAACCTTCGAGCCCATCGCTTCCATAAGAGCGCCCACTGATGAAACTGCTCATCTGGAGCCCTACCTATAGGCGGAGGGTCTGCTGTCGAGGACGACGACACCGGAAGTTGCGACCAAGAAGGAGACCGCAACTAGCAACGATAACTCGACCGCCGACGCCACGAGACATACTAGAGGGCTGACTCTCGAGTGATGCCTTCTTTTGACCTGTGGGTCAAGAAGAGCTCGTGGGCCGAACGGAGCCGAATGCGATCGCTTATTTTATGCCGACGGGGACCGCCCATCCCCAGGCATCGGACTGACCGCTGTCGGAACCCCGCTGAGGAGAAGGAGGCTGACCGGACCCAGCCCGGCTGACTGAACAGCTTTTACACGAAGTCTCCCTACCGTCACCTGACCTTGCTCATGGTCGACTCCGCCCAGTAGGCAGAGACTTCTTCAAGTAAGTTAAATTTAAAATATTAGAAAAATTTAACGAAAATAGATAAAATTGCCGATACTACTATCGGATAATGTTACAAAAACAAACTGAAAACTATGCGCCTAGTTTGAAGTTTGACTCGACAGGCGAGCGACGCCGCTACTGAAGCGCACTCGACGGGCGGAAAAAGGAACTGAGGCGGTTGGAGGGTCGTCAGCCGAGATAGTTACCGAAGCCGCTGTTTCAAGGGCGCCGCAGTTCGCGGGCGCCATCTCATACCACCCTCCAGCAAAAAGTTTGCTCCCGATAGGTCCTAGTGCCTCCGGCGCTAATCCCACTAGTGTGAATGAGTGGTGGAGACTTATGTCCAGGAAGACTGGCTTAACAGCGATCCCTCCACCTCACAACAATGGGTGAATATTGTCCAGGAGATCCAGACCTTAGAAGAGCTGACCCATAAGATAAACTTCAAAATACCAAAATTCATGCTTTGGTGGACACCCTGGATGATGACACAGGGAAATGGATATCCAGATTCATTGGAGGGATGAAATGTTACCTCATGGGACTAGAGAGAGAATACTGAAAACACTAGGAGGGGAGTGGAGGAATCAGAAGGTCTACTATAATCAGAGAGAGTAAAATGTGATCCATAATGTGTAATAGAGAAAAGAACCATAGAGGGGCATATCTTGGGTCAAGACATCAGATTTTAAACTATTGTATAATCTTAGGACATGTGATGAAATGCCTGCTAATTCCTGTCTAATCTAAAGCAGAAATTGTATAAGATTAAATGTTTTAAGAACCATGTAATAGTACCTAAATATGCAATAAACTTGAATTTAAGAAATAAAAAACACGAGGCTGCATGGTGCTAACCACTCCGACTAGCACAGAGGCTTAAACTTAAGCTACACCATTCACCCCAGTGCAGGTTTGAAACTGCAGCAATTTAATTTACAAGTGGAATTATACTTTGTTTTAACAGATATACTGTAGCAGCAGAGGAAAGCAGCAGCAAGTCAATACAGACGTACCACTGCAAGTCTTTCAGTCCCTAAATCCACCCCCCCACCACATATCAGGTGGTAGTGCCATATATCACTCAATGAAATGGGTAAAGCAAAATTCTTTCATGGCAAAACCAAATTCTGCTTTGCTAATCTGCATCTAGTAAACAATCCCCAGGCCAGAGACGAGTATTGGTACCCAGCTTTAAGGAAAACATCATCTAAAGGGGACGCAAAAACGTCAGCCTTCTGTATGCACCATGTGGGCTTTTAGCGTAACAGAATTAAAAATCAAATTAAAAAATTTGTATGTTAAGTCGATGGAGCCAAATGAGATCTCATCAAATTCCTACAATTGCTGTTAGATCACATCGCAAACCCATTTCTGTGTGTGGCGGATAAAACAGTCTAATCAGGTATTGTGCCATGCGACTGGAAAAAGGCAAATATGGTGCCAGTTTACAAAAAGGGGGAACGGGTTTCCAACTACAGGCCTATCAGTCTGACGTGTAGTAAGCGAGTTGGTTAAATCCTAAATAAAAGACAGACTAACTGAACACATACATAATGCTGGATATAGGGATGCGAAACAGCATGGATTTAAGAAATGCAGACTGTGTGTAACAAACGTTTTAAGCTTCTACAAACATGTTAGTAACAAATTAGATAAAGGCTTCCTGGTGAATGTGATCATGCTAGACGTGAGTAAGGCTTCTGATACTGTTTCACACAGAGATCTCATAAGAAAATTACTCAATATAAAGGTCAATAACTGCCTAGTGAACGGCTACCTGGTTAACTCACAGAACTCAGATGGTAGTTATCAAACGGTTACACATCAACCAAAGGGCAGATTTAACAGGGTTACCACCTGGCTGTTTTTCAACCAGCATGGCCGTTTTTTCCACTGCCCTGCTGGCTACCAGTGGAACAGTGTAATAAGCCCTTTTTTAATGACAGTGCCATCTGTACTGTTTCTGCACCTGTGCACCACCTCACAAAAGTGCACTGCGACAGTGTCAGTGACTTCTAGCGGGACACTGAGCCACAAGCAAGGAGAGCGATGAGGTGACTAGTAAGTGCGAGGTGCGGTGTGGGCATTTAATTAAACAAAATTAAGACAAGTCTTAACATTGTCATTAGGCACCTGGTCAGTGAGCGGCCAGGAGAGCAGTCAGAGCAGGAGACATGGTTCGCAGACCTAATGCTTTTGACATGACATTTTATTTTGACAACTTGACAGCCCGTGTGTGACAGACTCAGTCTAGCCGTGAGAGAGTAAAGAGAGTGGGACGGGTGGCAGACAGTCTTCGCGACAAGAGGAGTTTGATTTATTTTCTGAGAGAGACAGATGATTACAGTCGGATTCAGACAGATATACTGATTGAACTCACATAATATGACTACTGTACACAATAGCTCATTGGCCGGCATCTATTTACAAAAGGAATCCAAACCAAAAAAAATACTGCTGCACTAGGAAACTGGTGCTAGGGCGGTCATAATATACAGTCTTGAGTCTAAACAAAAGAAATAACTGGTGGTGGTGGTGTCGGGAAGAGCAGGTGGCTGGGTTTTTTGCATTCCCAAGGTGGCAACCCTAGCAGATTAATAGCGGCGTACCTCAGGGATTGGTCTTGGGGCACATTCTATTCCAAATCTTTATAATGGATATGCAAAAAGGAATATGTAGCTGGTTCATCCAATATGCAGAAGACACCAAGACTGTTGGGAGAGAAAAGTACTTGGGTACACCCCAAATCCAGGAGGATCTTGATTCCCCTATATTGTGGGTAAAATCATGGGGAATGCTATTTAAAGCATGAAAATGCACTGTATGTATCAGTCATAATAATCTTGACTTCCAGTACAAACTGAA
The DNA here is from genome assembly GCA_016271365.2 of Neoceratodus forsteri. NCBI lineage: Eukaryota > Metazoa > Chordata > Ceratodontiformes > Ceratodontidae > Neoceratodus > Neoceratodus forsteri. Next base: position 1,072,038,989 of record CM057451.1, read on the forward strand.
CACCACACAGACTGAAACAAAAAAGGCAGAAAAGAGACCAAGGAGTGACAAAGGCACACTAAGCAATGTGATGCAGCTGTAGTCAGGGCCAATAAAATCCTCTACAATATACGGCGCAGTGTTATCAGCAGGAACAAACATATTGGGGAAGAATATATAGGGCATACGCCTGACCACACCTTGACTATGCCTCGCAATTTTAGGCACCATCTATGGGATGATACAGACATAACGGTAAAAAGAAAATTTACAAAACAATATGGGGGATCATTAGTTTCATGTACAAAGAGAGGCTGGATGAAGTGGGTCCACACAGCTTACAAAGGAGAAGAATCACAGGGGGATCTTCTACTTTTATTTGATATTTGTAGAGATGAGGAACTAATATCAGAGTTGAATTTCCAACTTGTAAATGTTGATATCCAGCTAATGGGTCATGAAAAACAACTAAAAAGCAAACTTTTATGACAGATATAAGGAAATACTACTATACCCAGCGGAGGGTGAACATCTGGAATTCACTGCCAGGGCATGTTATAAACTGTAACATGAAAATGTCCTTCAAGAATAAACTTGATAAGTAAATTTCCAGGGCAACTGTTAAATACTACCACTGAATAGTGGAGGTACTGTACTCTAGATGGGTCTCTAGGCTTTCTTCTACCCTACAGACTGCAGTATAGATGTAGTATACTATGGATGCACCCTGGGCATTTGTGATACTTGGCTCCAGTTTGGGGATTAGTTACTTGCTGCAGGTTTGCACTACAGAGTGCGGTTTTTCACATGATGGATTTTGCTTTCCAACTCCATTGAGCAGTCTCTGGCAATACCATTTGTTAAGGTATATCCAGGGATTAGGAACTACAAGACTTACTGAGGAATGTCTGTACTGGCTTACTGCTGAAGCTTTTTCATTGCTGCTGTATCTGTTTTAATAAAGTAGGATTCCACTCTGAAACGGGTGCATTTTCAAACCTACATTGCTGTAAGTGGTTTAATTTACTTTTAAGTCTGGGTGCTGGTCAGACTGTGGTTGCCACCATGCGGCCTTGTGTTCTGATGTTTCAACTCCCACCACAGATATTGTGCAACAGGGGCAAGATTCACAAAAGTTTGCACCGTGCAAACTGGGTTTTGCACCATAGTGGTATTCACAAAGCCCAGTTTGCACCCACAAACTGGGTTTGCGCCAGGACAACGTTGTTAGGGGGTCTGCAGTGCAAATGAGGGGCAGGGGATCTGCATATCCCCACAGTCCCATTCACAAACATTTATCTCCATGCAAGGGCCTTTTGTGAAGGCCCTTGTGTGGAGAAAATACCGCCGACTGAGATATGGCGGTATTCTGTGCAACCCTAGTGGCTGGTGGAGGCACTGCAACCCCCACCCTCCTCTCTGTTCTCCAATCACCATCATGTAAGAAACAAATGTAATCCCCAGTAGTCCAGTGGCGCCCTCCCTAATCTCAGATCACCGTCTGGTAATAAATAAAGGTAATCTCTGGCATTCCAGTGGTGCTCTCCCTCTCTCAGATCTCTGATCACCATCCCGTGAATGAAATAACTGCAACCTGGTAGTGTAGTGGTCCCTCCCCCCTCCTCTTTCCTCGCTCTCCATCCCCGTTGTCAAAGCATATACCCCTGGAAGTCTAGTGGCCCTCCTCCATTCCCCGACTACCATCCCAGTATACACAACAACGTCCATAGTAGACTAATGGCCCTCCCTTGATGTACTGATCGCCGTCCTGTTATAACAGGAAACCCTCCCTAGTAGTCCAGTGGTCCTCTCTCCCCCCCACCAATGTGTCGACTGCCATACCCATGTAACCAGCAGAACATCCTGTAGTGTAGTGGCCCCTCCTCCCACCCATTCGATACACAACAGAAAGAGACCCCGGTGTCTGATGTACCACCCCCCAATCCATACCCCTCTAGATGTGTGGGACATAATATCCTGGTGGTTTAGTGGCCTCCCCCGCACCCGGTAATGGAGTGACTGACCATGCTCCCACCCTCTCAATGAACTGACCCCCCAGATAGCAACCAGTACTGCCCTCTTCACACCACCACCATGGCTGGCTGCTGACTGAGCTCACAACGGTAGCCCATACTGTATACAGTACCCGCTCATTGACAGTGATCGCTACAATGGGGGGGGGGGGACCACTGGACTACCAGGGAGGGCTTCCTGTTATAACGGGATGGCGATCGGTACATCATGGGACGGGAAAGGGCCAGTAGACTTCAACGGATGTTGTTGGGTGATCAGGCGATCAGGAAATGGGGGAGGGCCACTAGAATTCCAAGAATATTGACAACAGGGACGGCGACTGGGGAAATAGGAGGGGGAAGGACCACTATACTACCAGGTTGCAATTATTTCATTCATAGGACAGCTATCGAAGTTTGGGGAGGGCACCATTGGACAGCCAGGGATTACCTCTGTTTATTACAGGACAGCGATCAGAGATTAGGGTGAGGGGAGGACACCACTAGACTACAAGGGTGTATTGTTGTATTGACGAGACCGGCGATCGGGTACGGGGGGTTGGGGGAGCACTGGCCCACCATGGACTGCAGCTCCGTGGGGCATGGGCTGGGAGGGGGGCCATACTAACCCACCATCAGGCCATGCAGATGAGTCCATAATGGCCATGCAAATAGCCACCTACCACCATGCATGCCCAATGGATTAATTTCCATGGCCCCTTTTAAACAGGGACACAGCGACCGCGCTTAAAGGCAAGGCAATTTATTTAAAAGACGCCAACTCTAAAGGCTCTGGGTGCCGTGACAAAAATTTTTACAGCATTTTACCGCGATAAATATATAAAATAGTAATAATAAATATAAATAAACAAATTAAACCCCAAAAGCTTGCAAAAATAGGAAGGTCTTCAGGCTGAACCTTAAAGGCAGATATCGTGGGGGCCTCCTTACTATAGCTGGTAAGGAGTTCCAAAGAGGGAGCGGAGCACACTAAAAGCTTGGTCGCCTGCACATTTTAATCTCGCCTAGGAACAACTAGGAGGCCACCACTAGAAGAGCGGAGATTACAGGAAGAGGAGGATGGTACCAGGAGAACTGACAGGTAACCAGGGCCCTGTCCATGTAGGGCCTTAGGTGAGAAGCTCCACCTTGACGAGCACTCTCCACCTGACAGGCAGCCAGTGCACTCGCGCAACACAGGTGTAATATGGCAGAATTTACTTTGCCCAGTCAAAAGCCGGGCAGCAGCGTTTTACACTAGCTGCAGTCTGCGAAGAGAGCCCCCAGAGACCTCGAGATAGAGGGCATTACAGTAGTCGAGCCTAGAAGTGACGAAGGCATGTATCAAGGTAGGGAGGTCCAGAGACAGAACAAGGGGCTTAATCCTGGCGATGTTACGAAGACGGAAAAAACAGGAACAGACCACGGAGAATATCTGAACCTCCATGGACAAATTCCTGTCAAACATCACGCCAAGATTCCGCACCCAAGGGGAGGCCATCAATGACGCAGCTCCTAGCACAAGTCCAGTTGCGGAGTCAGAGGCCAACCCATCTCGAACTCTGTTCAACTCCACTACCAATACCTCCGTCTTGTCAGGGTTTAGTCTAAGCCAGCTAGAGGCCATCCAGTCACTAATTCAGCCAGACAGATATTTAGCACATCCACTGCGCTTGGTGTTCCTGGGCAAAGGATAAGTATAGCTGAGTATCATCAGCATAGCAATGAAAACTCAGACCATACTTCCTAATGATCCCCCAGGGCAGCATATATACTGAACAACATTGGGGCCAAAACCGAACCCTGAGGATTCCACACAAAGGAGGCAGGGTGTAGATGAGAAATTTCCCATCACAACCCACTGTCTCCTATTTGTGAGAAAGGACTCAAACCATTTGATGACAGTGCCGGTGAGTCCACACAACTCCTCAGGTGGAGAAGCAACAATAATGGTCCACAGTATCAAAGCTGAAGAGAGATTGAGAAGGACAAGAATTGTCCTGTCCCTCGATCTCTAGCCCTGAGGAGGTCATTCTGCACCCAAACTAGCGCAGTTTCAGTGCTATGTCTGGTCTTAAAAGCTGACTGGAAAGGACTCATATAACTCGTGGAGTCATGAGATGTTCCTCCAGTTGAAGCGATACCACCTCTCAACAATCTCCCAAAATGGGAGATTGGAGATGGGACGGTAATTTGCCCTGACCTCCGGGTCCAAAGAAGATTTCTTTAATAGGGGTCTCACCAGAGCCTCCTTCAAGGCATCTGGCTGTTGCCCATTCTCCTGGCTGGCTGTGGGAGCAATGCAACTGAGGTTCCTGGTGCATTTCCTGGGTTAGCACTGCTCCCACCTGCCCCTAATTCACAGTCAGATAGTGCGGTACACTATCCAACTGTGAACAGCAGAATTTCCCACCTGCACAACCACAAGGTACAGTGCGCACTTTTGCATGGCACCTTGCGCTTTTTTGTGAATCCTGCCACAGATCTTTTTCTCCATTTCCGCTTACGCCTGAAGAGTTGGGATTTTGCGTTTGTATTATATATTTATTTGTGTTCTACTCTATCCAGGGATCCAAGTGTATTATATGAAACCACAGCTGCCGCTAGGCGGCTGTAGATTCCACAACCAAATACATTTAAAAAAAAAAAAAATGCTATGAATATTTACTTACTGCTACAGAAGTAACAGAAGATTTACTGAACAACCGCTCCGCTTCCTTGAACTTCCGGTTTCTCCTGTCATTCTTGCTGTTGGAGTTTCTGGGGAAAAAAATACATATTAAATACTTTTTTGTGCGCAAACTTTTCACACTAATAATAAACATTCTGAGACAGAGCAAGTTTCCTGAACACCCACCCAGCAGTATTCCATATTTGGTATCTTTTTTTTTTTTTTTAACCTCATCACATTCAAGAAAGAGTAAACTTGACTAGGGTGAAGTCACTGTATTAAATTTAAAACACTGTTATGCATATACCTCATGGCCTGCGCCTAAAAACAGCCACAACCATGCCTCTCCTCTGACCCAGAAGGAGAGCAATTCATGCAAATGCTGCTCTGTAGTCTTACAGCAGGAGGCACCAGTGCGCTGGCAGCAGGAGTTCTCCTTTTGCTACGAGACTAAGCAATATCCCACGACAAGGCATAAATTAGTGCATGAGACTTGATTAACAGCCTTTGCTAATCAAATAGAGCAGTTGTGAATTTCATTCCTCGCATGAGAGGTTAAGCAACACTATTTGCTTTCTACTTAGCATTGTTTTTATGCTTTTAGGGATCAGGGTTTTTCATCCCTATCTCTTAAAACTTGTTACTTCTGCAGTAATTTAATGGGATACTGGAGGTCTGAGCACTACCTACTGGACTCAGACACCGAGTATATGCCCTCAGAAGCCGTCACGCTTCTCCACAGATCCTGATATACTTTTATTACACTATTATTACTTGGTTTAGCCTTTTTAAATGCCAAGATTCACTTTTGTGAACTTTAAAAATAAAGCACGAAACTGGAAGTACGCGAGCGCCAGTAACTCGTTTCAACTATATATACACTCGTGATTAGCTTAGCCGGGAAGAGAGTGCGTGGAGTCGCGACGCAGAGACACGCTGCCCCACGCGGTTCACCATGTCCACCGGACAGGGAAAGAGAGATTAACGCCAGGAGTCCCATACTGTTATTAGAGTCCCTCCTAGATAGACGGTATGTATCTGATTAAAGTTAAGATGAAGCAAGCAAAGAATCGCTGCACATCTTGTGAAATGTATGCTACTGGGAAACAATTTCCCAATTTTATATGTACAAAATGCCAACTTGTTAATACATTACAGGCAGATATAAAACAGCTCACTATCAGAACCCCAAATAATCCTGAAATAGAAGCTTTAGAGGATTATATTGATCAGATGTCCATATTACTGGACATCGATACATCAGTTGTTCCCTCAGATAAACCAGCTGGGGGACACGATATAGATCCCTCAATATGCTGGGCTTTACCTGGCAAGGACACTATTACTATTTCTACTCCTGCCTCTACCAGAGCTGTACCCATTACTTATGATTTTAAATATTCTGATGGTGTAGGAAGGGTGCCTACTTCAACTACACCAGGAACTGATGGGAGTACCTCTGTCTCTGTACTACCGTTGCACAACTCATACCACCCTTTAACTCATCTGAACACTGACGAACCTTGTAAACCTGATACCTTCGACCCAAGTTCTGTTACCCCAGGAATTAAGACCTTCAGGGAACGATATTAACAGTTCCTCCACTCCTGTGCCTTCAGTATTTTTTTAAGAATTCCTCACATTTAAAAAACCTGTCACTTCTCCTGTTCATTACGAGAAGCACCTTAACCCAGTGTTACACAGTAGACAGATCTTTATTCTAGGCGATTCTTTAATCAAATACACTGATCGCATCATATGCAATCCTGACAAAACCAACAGAACATGCTCTAGTTATGGGGGGGGGGGCAAAGGTATCAGACATTACATCAATGATTATACCAATTTTATCTCAGGCAGGGACTAACCCCTTTGTGGTCATTCACTGTGGCACCAATGACATTACTAGAACATCTCTCGGTCAGCTGAAGCAAGACTATGTGGCTCTCTATAATATACTAGAGGACAGAGGCTGTAGTATTTGCTTCTCAGAGATTCTTCCAGTACCAAGAGGCTCTTACTTCATGGTCAGAAGAATAAAAGCCATTAACGAATGGCTTCGAAAATTCTGCCTTAGGCAGGATGTCCCATGCAAACACATTGGGAGGAATTTGCTGATAACCCTTCCCTCTTTTGCTGGGACGGACTGCATCTGAGTAGAATGGGAAACACGCTACTGAGACGTAAAATCTGCTCTTTTATCCACAAACATTTAAACCATTAGTCGCGGGGGAGACCAGATTTAGCTACAAGTCTCTTTTTACTTCTAGATTCCCTCAGCAGAATAAACAACTTAATATACTTTCTCTTAATGCTCGATCGTTAAATACACTTAAAATGGCAGAACTTGAAGCCAAAATTTTACTCTACAATCTCAGCCTCATATCCATATCTGAGACATGGGGGAACCTAGACAAATCTTGGTCTATGGTGATACCAGGGTTCACACTCTATACTAAAAACAGAACAGGCACAAGGAAGGGTGGTGGGGTCTGTCTCTATGTCAGGAATGACATCTTATCCTTGAACTTAGCTCAGACCCCCATCTAGAATGTTTATGGGTTACCCTCCAGCTTCATGGGCAGCCTAAATTAACAGTAGGTACCTGTTATAGGCCTCCGTCAGCTGACTTAGCTTATACTCAGTCTTTAACTAATGAAATAAAATTACTAGCTACTAATGGCATGGTTCTTATTCTGGGTGACTTTAACTTTCCATCTATTAACTGGGAACATTTAACTGGTAGCTCCCAACACGACAAGCTTTTCTTGTCATCTATAATAGATCTAGGTCTCACTCAACTAGTAAAGGAACCAACTCAAGGGATAAGCACTCTGGATCTTCTCACTACCAACACTGAAAACAAAGTAACACATTTTAATATTTCTGACCCTTTAGGTAACAGTGATCATTTATCCCTATATTTCATCATTTCATGTGGCTCTGAACCAACAAACAATTATGCTAAAATTAAACTATATAAGAATGCTGATTTTCTAACAATAAATGAAAATTTAAAAACTATTAACTGGGTAGACAACTTTCTTAATCTTAACACTGAAGAAGCATGGACCCTATTCAAAACAGCAATTCATGTGCTTGAACATCTGTACGTCCCTGAAAAAACACAAATATAATAATAAAGGGAAAGTACCCTTATGGTTTAACACCACCATAAAAAAACAAATTGTTATTAAAAGTTATTTAAAACTTTAAAAAATTGTTCTGTAGATGCAAAACAGGGGGCCCTTCTTAAATACAGACAATCTGTAAGGACCTTAAATAAGCTCATAACACTAGCAAAACGGAACCTGGAGTTTAAAATTGCCCACACTAAGGACTCCCACAAATTACTTTATTCTTATCTTAATAAGAAAAAAGGTAACTCAAGAGTGGTAGGGCCACTAGTAGTTAACACCACCACTTTGATCTCTAACACTGAGACAGCGTCAGTCTTCAATAACTATTTCTGTTCGTTTTTTTCTATACCCGACGGAAGGCAACATAGTCATTGCCCCCCACTCTCTTTTGAAGAATATACAATTTCCTTACATGACACCAAGAAAGTACTTCAAACCATTAAAAAAAAAATCTTCCAGCCCTGAGCCAGACAACATTAAATACAGGTTACTCACCTGTAACAGGAGTTCTAGGAATGGTATATGTTGTTCATCCACACTGTCTGGCAGGTTCCTTGCCACTTTAAATCTTGCCGGAAGGTCTTCAAGCTGGCTTCTCCCACCCACCCGGGTGGTAAAACTCTCGGCTCCGCATGACGCCAGATCTAGCCCACTGGAAGCCAGGCTGTGCATCTAAGCCGGAAGGTCGGGAGTTAGGGATGAACAATATATACCATTCCTAGAACTCCTGTTACAGGTGAGTAACCTGTATTTCTAGGGACTTGATATGTTGTTCATCCACACTGTCTGGCAGACTCCTAGCAGTTCTCCGGGAGGAGGGAGGCAAGGCGTACACCCCCTACTTAGGGAATAAAGACTGGAGAACCGAGGCCCCAAAACCAGCATCCCGGCGTGACTCAAGGTCGATGTGCTAGTGGGTAATTAAGGTATGTGCCGACTTCCAGGTAGCAACCCTGCAGATATCCTGGATAGGGACATCCCTGAAAGCAGCCACCAATGCAGCGGTATGGCGAGTAAAATGAGCTCTTATCCCTCTGGGAGGCTCCATGCCCGCCAACCTATAGCAGAGATCTATGCAGGAGGTGACCCACATGCTCATCGTCCGCTTGGCTGCAGGTCTGCCAGGTGCGGCTTCAGCGTAGGTGACAAACAGCTGGCGAACCTCTCCCCGAACTTCAGCCGTATGCTCCTTAAGTAAGCGCGCTCTCTACTAGGGTCCAATATGGAGCCTATATTCAGCCTCCGAGGTGTGATTGGGGTAGAACACCGGCAGAGTCAACACCTGGTTAAGGTGAAGTCTGCCACCACCTTCGAAGGAACTTCAGTGGTGGGGCACAGGACAATCTTGTCCCTGCGGAAGACCAGATAGGGAGACTCAAAGGAAGCGCCTGGAGCGCTCCCATCCTTCTGGTTGACGTGATAGCCACCAAGAAGGTGGTCTTCCACAACAGGTGGGAGATATCACACCTGTGCATTACTCCGAATGGCTTGCCTGTGAGCTTGGCCAATACCAGCAATAGATCCCACGGAGGTGTAGGTTCTCGCACCGGAGGGGAAATGTGATCAAGGCCTTAGGAAAGTGCCAGACCACCTTCTCCTGCGCCACCGACTGCTTTCCGGCCCGCGCCCAGTAAGCAGAGATGGCCACCAGGAGCACCTTAAGGGTTGTTGACCGAAGCCCTTGCTGAGAAAAAGGACCACAGGTAGTCCGGAATGCTTGCCAAGGAACAGGAGGAAGGGTCCAGGCCCCTTCCCTGACACCAAATGGAGGATCTCTTCCATTTGAAGGCATAGCATTTTCTGGTCGACTTACGGGACGCCAACAATGTTGAGGACCTCGCCAGAAGACCCAAGGCCTGGAAATCTAGCCGCCAGGAACCAGGCCGCCAGGTGCAGGGACTGAAGGTCCGGATGGAATACCTCCCTGATGACTGAGATCAGGTCCGGGGCTGGAAGCCGCCCCGGGAGCCTGGAGATGAGACTGAGGAGATCTGGATACCAGAGCTGGCGGAGCCAGTCTGGGGCTATCGGAATCACCTGCGCCTTGTTCCTCCTCGCCTTGAGAGGCACCTTGTGGATCAAGGGAATGGGGGAAGGCGTAGAAGAGGTCCGGGGTCCACGGCCTCGAGAAGGCATCCCCCTGCAGTGAGCCCTGCTGAGGGGGCCGGGCATGAAACAGTCTCAGCTTCGCATTCTCCCTGAAGGCAAAAAGGTCCGCCTGAGGCATGACCCAGTGGGAGAACAGATCTTGTACTACCTCCGACAGGAGAGAACCACTCGTGAGACGCAGCCCCTATCCGGCTAAGGGCATCGGCCAGGGTGTTGGAGGCTCCTGCCACGTGAATGGCTACGAGATCCGCCTCCAGGCTGTGCACGAGACCATATGGGGAGAGCTTCCTTGCATAACAGCAAGAAGCGCATCCTGCCCTGGCGGTTTAGGTAGTACATGGTCGTGGTATTGTCCATCTGGACCTGAACCACTTGACCCCGTAGAAACGGAGCGAAGGCGGTGAGAGCTAGGCGGACCGCTTGGAGCTCCAGCAGGTTGATATAGCATCGGAACTCCGGAGGGGACCAGAGGCCATGCACTCTGTGCTCCCCCCAATGGGCACCCCAACCCATCAGAGATGGGTCGGTCGATAGAGAGACCGTCGGCTCGGGGCGGACGAACGGAATGCCTTCCTGCAGATGTGCCGGAATGGTCCACCAGTGGAGAGCGTTCCACATTTCTTGGGTCACGGTCACCAACTGATCCAATGGATTGAGCGTTGTGACCACCGACTGGCCAGTCCCCGTTGAAGGGGACGCATGTACCAACAGGCCCAACGGACCACGCTGGTGCAGGCCGCCATGAGGCCCAGGAGACACAGGAGTCCCAGGCAGGGCGCAATTGCCCAACCAGGAATGATTGGGCAAGGAGGAAAAAAATCCCGGCCCTGTCCGCCGGGAGCCGAGCTCTGGCTCTGAAGAAAGTCGAGCTCTGCCCCGATGAGGGGTATCACCTGCTTCGGCACGAGATCCGACTTGGCCTCGTTGATGAGGAGGCCAATCTGAGAGCAAACCTGGAGGGCCAGATCTCTGGACCACTCCACCTCCGCTCTGGAGGGGGCTGCCTACAGCCAGACGTCCAGGTAGGGGTATATCCGGACCCTTCGGTGCCACAGGAATGCTGTCACCACTGCCATGCATTGAAGACCCTGGGAGCTAGAGAGAGGCCGAAGGGCATGGCCCGGAACTCGTAAAGAGATCTCTCTGCTCTGAAGCGGAGAAATTTCTGATGAAACGGACGGATTGGGACGAGAAGAACGCGTCCTGGAGGTCCAGGGAATAGAACCACATGCCTAATTCCAGGGATGGGATTATCTGAACCACAGTGACCATCCTGAAGGTCCGAGACCTTAGGAACTTGTTCAGGTCGTGCAGGTAGAGAATGGGGCGCCAGCCCCCCGTCCGTTTTGGGACCAGGATTTCCTGGACACAGACCCCGGGTCTGGAGGAGGATCCGCCACCTTCCTGATCACCTCTTTCTCGAGGCGCAGGGCAATATCGGCTCGGGCGGCCGACAGCAAGGCTTCCGATCTGCGGGTCTTCAGGGGCGACGGCCTCGAAAGGGAAGGGTCTGCTCAATACCAGAGGCAGGCCCTTCCACCACCCCCACACCCAACAGTCCGTGATGATAGCGGACCAGGCAGAAGGAAGTGGCGGAGCCGCCTCAAGGGGGACCCAGGAAGGGAAGGTTGGGGCGGCCCTCAACCCGTCACTGGGCAGGCTTGGAGAGGGACCGGCCGAGGGACCTCCTGGGCCTTACCTCCTTGCTTCCCATTAGAGGAAGCCCTGGCTTAGGTTTGGGATACCAGCGTGCTGGCCCTCATGCTGGTGCTGTTGGGCCGGGTCGTGTCACAGGGACTGAAGGACTAAAGGACTTACGCTGATGTTGCCGGCGGCCCTTGTCCCTCTGGGCGGAGGTGACAGAGTCCAAAGTGGCGTTGGACTTTTCGATCCGCTGGAGGTGTCCCTCCACTCCAGGGCCGAAGAGGTCAGTCCCCAAGAAGGGGATGTCTGCCAACTTGTGCTGGGTATCCGCCGTGAAGGTGGATATCCTCAGCCACGCCCTGCAGTGCATGGCCACCGCGGCCGCTACTGACCTGGCACAGGAATCACCTATGTCCAGAGCAGTCTGAAGCTGCTGCTTACCCACCGCCCTTCCCTGGTCCTGCACCTGCCGGACCGTGGTCCGCAGGTCGGCCAGGAGATGAGGGATCACCTCATCCAGGGAGCCCATGAGGGCGTGGGAGAAGTGTGCCATCAGCGTGGCCGAGCTGGCCTGTCAGAGGCTGAGGGAGGCGCAGCGTATACCTTGCGCCCGACATAGTCCAGCCTTTTGGACTCCTTGTCGGGGGGCCTATCCACGTCCCGAGCACTTCCGGAACGCCGGAAGACGTTATCGGTGACTAACCCCTCGGCAGAGGGGTGCTCCAAGAAACCGGGCAAAGAGCCAGAGGGACCACATACTTCCTGGCCATCCTGGCCGAGGGGCGAGGACAGGAAGCAGGCCGCTGCGAAGCTCCAAGGCTGGGCCGACAATGGCCTCAGCCACCGGAAGGCCTCGTGGGTGAATCCCCGTCTAGAATCTCCGTCAGGGGATAATAGACCTGCTTGGACACGGGCTCGAGCTGCATCCCGTAGACTCGAGATGAGCCTAAGCAGACCCATGAAGGACGATGGGCTATCATCAACAGACTGGCCCCGGGAGGACTCCAGGCCAACCCGCCTGGGGAACAGGGAGGAGTCGTCACCGGACTCCGAAGAGTCTGCAAAGAGCTGCCTCAGGCCTGAGCCACCCTCCACTTGCCTAGGACGGCCAGGAGTGAGGGTGACCGACAACCTGTGGGGCAGGCCGTGACCCGACCGAGGTTCCACCACAATCGGAGGGGCAGCTAGATTTGGTCGAACAACCGGCCCAGAAATGGGCATCTCGACTGAGGCAAGCGGTTGCTTCAGCCGTTCAGGCGGCAGCCACTTGAGAGCCAGTGAATGAATCGGAGTCGATTTACTCCCGGACAACAGCAACTGCTGCCACATAAGCTCCTCATAACACCGACGCAGGCTGCGTCGAAGCCTCTCCTCATCCGAGGACGATGACGAGGAGGAGCGGTGTCGCCACTTAATTCGGTGCCCAGACCGAGACCGCCAAAGTCAGCGGGAGCGGCTTGACAGAGATGAAGTCCGAGACCGAGACCCTCTGTGAAACCGAGGGCGGGCCTGGGAAGGGCCGGGGGACACCCGTTCTTCCCTCGGCTCAGACACTTTGACCGGGGACTGCCGCCCCGAAGGCGTGGGCAGATCCTCGGTCTCCACCAGGGGAACCGGCGGAGAGGGGTTGACGGCTCTAGCAGTCAACCACCCCGCTGACGGGTCGAGAGATATCGCCACTGCGTCGACGGGAGTCTCGGCAGGCTGGCCTGACGGGGACACCGTGAAGCCAGCGGCCTGAGCCCCAACCTCCACCGGAGTTGACGGTCGGCTGTCCGGGGAAGGAGACCTCTCCCGCTCCCACGAATGCCAACGATGGGACTTACCCTTCGACTCCCTCGTCTTGGGCCGCGAGGAATGTTCCGATGGCCCCTCTCCCTTCGTGGAAAGGGACTGGCGAAGCTCCTTGAACAAAACCAAATAAGAGGAACTCCGAGAGAGCGGGATAAACGCCGCGACCAAGGAGGAGGGAGATGCGGCCTGGGCCACCTCCTCCTCGAGGGCAATCTAGCCAGCCACCACGGACACCGCCCAACGAGCCTCTTTGGGTTTTACCGTCGGGGAAAACTCCTCGGGGCGCCCGAGCTTCAATCGGGCGGCGTGATCCTCCAGGACGTTGGCCGAAAAGGCGCAGCACAACTCGGAGACCTGCGGGTCGTGGTCTAGGTCGAGGCAGTATATGCACGTGGAGTGCAGATCAGTCCTGGACATCCTCTGCCCGCTAGGGTGCCTCCGAAAGCCGGAATTCAATTGTCCATCGCAGCTGCGAGGGATGAGAAGACAGAAGTTTAGAAAACTTCAAAACTAGATTCGGACGAACCGAAGAATAGACATAGAAACATAGAATTTGACGGCAGATAAGGACCGCTTGGGCCCACCTAGTCTGCCCATTTTCCTACCTAACAGATAAGCTGCGGATCCTAGTTAACCAACAGCTTACTTCCTCCTACCCCCCACTAGGACTGCCTTATGTCTGTCCCATGCATTCTTGAATTCCCCCACTGTTCTTGACTCCACGACCTCCTCAGGGAGGCTGTTCCATGCATCCACAACCCTCTCTGTGAAAAAATACTTCCTCACATTACCTCTGAGCCGTCCCCCCTCTATCTTCAAATTGTGCCCCCTTGTTCTTGCACATCTCTTTTTCTGAAAGATGCTACCCTCTTGACTTTGTTGATTCCCTTGAGGTACTTCAAAGTTTCTATCATGTCCCTCTCTTCTTTTCATCAAGGGTATACATTTTAAGCTCTTTTAGTCTTTCTTCGTATGTCTTCTGGTGCAGACCCTGCACCATTTTGGTTGCCCTCCTCTGGACAGCCTCCATTCTGTCTATGTCTTTACGGAGATGGGGTCTCCAGAACTGCACACAATACTCCAGATGGGGTCTCACCAACTGTCTGTACAGAGGGATAACAACTTCCTGTTTTCTACTGGTGATACCTCTTCCTATGCATCCCAGTATCCTCCCAGCCTTCCTTACTGCCTTCTCACATTGCTTGCCCACCTTTAGGTCATCTGATATAATTACCCCAGGTCTCTTTCCATTTTACTGTTGTCAATAACTCACCCCCATTGTATACGCTTCCCCTGGGTTTTGTTTCCCATGTGCATTACCTTGCACTTCTTTGCACTGAATCTGAGCTGCCATACATTTGACCATTCCACCAACCTTGCCAGGTCCCTTCTCATCCTTTCCACTCCATCTTGTGCATCAACCCTGTTGCAGATCTTTGTGTCATCTGCAAAAAGACATACTTTTCCTTCCAGTTCCTCTGCAATGTCACTTATAAAGACATTAAAAAGGACCTGTCCCAGTACTGAACCCTGTGGTACCCCGCTAGTAACCCTCCTTTCTTCACTGTGTACTCCATTTACTACTACCCTTTGCTTCCTGTTGTCTAGCCAATTTTTTATCCAGGCTACCATCTTGGGACCCACTCCAAGGCTGGCTAACTTGTGTATTAATTTTGTGTGGGACTGTATCAAATGCCTTGCTAAAATCTAGGTAGGCCATGTCCACAGCCCCTCCCTGGTCTACTACTTTGGTCACCCAGTCAAAGAAATCTATTAGATTCGTCTGATATGATCTTCCCATCGTGAATCCATGCTGCCTTGGGTCCTGTGCCCCACTGGCCTCTAGGTACTCAACAATTCTTTCCTTCAGAAATGATTCCATCATTTTCCCTACCACCGAGGACAAACTAACTGGTCTGTAGTTTCCTGCCTCTGTCCTGCTCCCACTTTTGTGAAGAGGAATCACATCTGCCCTCCTCCAGTCCTCGGGTACCACCCCATCCTCCCATGATTTGTTAAAGAGAGTAGTCAGCGGTGACACTAGTTCTACCCTTAGTTCTTTTAGAATTCTTGGGTGAATCCCATCAGGCCCCATTGCTTTGTCCACATTCAATTTTATTAGTTCTTTCAGAACCCTTTCTTCTGTAAATGGACTGGTATCGACCCCCATCTTCAGAGTGTTTCTCTTGTTTGGTTTAGGTACCTCCCCTTCCTCTTCCTTTGTGATTACTGAGCAGAAATATTCGTTCAGTATCCCTGCATTTTCACTGTCACCCTCTACCCTCATTCTCTCCCCTTTATTAAGCCTCAGTATCCCTCCTTTGGTCTTTCTTCACTCCCTAATGTACCTATAAAAGGTCTTATCCCCCTTCCCTCCTTCTTAACAGAACTGGCTATCCTTTCCTCGGTTTGGGCCTTTGCTATTCTGACTGCCTTCCCAGCCTCTTTCTGCTTTAACTGATAAAGTTCTCTGTCCTTCTCCTTCTGTGTTTCCTTATAGTTCCTGAATGCTATCCTTTTCTCCTTAACCTTCCCTGCCACCTCTTTTGAGAACCATAGCGGTTTTTTCCTTCGTTGTGTTTTATTGATTTGCTTTACACAAAGGCTTGTTGCCTCTGTGGTGGCTGTTTTGATTACTCCCCATTGTTCCTCCTCCTTGCCTGTTTGCTAGTGCTTTTCTGAGGCACTCTCTCATTTTCCCAAAGTCAGCCCTCCTAAAGTCCAGTACTCTTGCTTTTGTATGGCTGTGTTTATCGTGAACCACACTGTTGGTGGTCGCTTGTTCCCAGATGGCTACCCACTTCTAAATCTGAGATTCTTTCTCCATCCCCATTTGAGAGTACCAGGTCTAAGATTGCTCCCTCCCGAGTGGGTTCCAATACTAGCTGTCTGAGGCATGCCCCCTGTAGGGCATCAAGAATGACCCTGCTCTTGGATGTGCCTGCAGCAAAGGTGCTCCAGTTAACATCTGCAATATTCAGGTCCCCCATCACCAATATCTCCACTTTTTCTGCCATTCTAAGGAAGCCTTCCATCATTTCCTTGTCCATTCCTTCCCCCTGAGATGGGGGTCTCTATACAACCCCCATGCGGATTGTGGTGCCATTTCCTGTCTCCAGGGTGACCTAGAGTGCCTCATCTGCTCCCTGTTTACTCTTTAGTTCTGTTGCTTTGATCCCTTTCTTTACATAGAGAGCTACTTCTCCTCCTCTTTTACCCTCCCTGTCCCTCCTGTAGATTGTGTATCCTGGTATGTTGACATCCCAGTCATGGAATCAGGAACCAGTCTAAAACGCAGAGCGCTAAGGAGGGAACCTGAGCTTCCAAGCGGTAAGGAAGATCTGGCGTCATGGGGTGGAGCCGAGAGTTTTACCACCTGGGTGGGTGGGAGGAGCCAGCTTGAAGACCTTCCGGCAAGATTTAAAGCGGCAAGGAACCTGCCAGACAGTGTGGATGAACAACATATCTATGTCCCTAGAATCCCAACTTCTTTAACATCATTTTACCATTAACTTTATTATTCAATAAATCTCTACAAGATTCAACCGTACCATGTGATTGGCCTACTGCCATTGTCACCCCTATCCATAAACAGGGGTTACATTCTAGACTCGAGAACTATAGACTCATTAGTCTTACCTCTATCCCCTGTAAGTTGATGGAAAGAATCCTTAAAACAATCATTGA
The DNA here is from genome assembly GCA_016271365.2 of Neoceratodus forsteri. Taxonomy (NCBI): domain Eukaryota; kingdom Metazoa; phylum Chordata; order Ceratodontiformes; family Ceratodontidae; genus Neoceratodus; species Neoceratodus forsteri. The sequence continues at coordinate 1,072,056,025 of CM057451.1, forward strand.
ACACAAAATGGTTTCTTTAAAAATCACAGATTTGTCACAGCACGGATTCAAGCAAGGGCATTCCTGTGCAACCAATTTACTGACCTTCTATGAACACATCAGTAAAACATCTAGACTGTAACATACCCGTTGATATCATTTTACTGGACTAGAGTAAAGCCTTTGATAAGGCATCTCATGTAACTTTAGCGAATAAACTTATTATCCTAAGTTCTTCACCACTTATTACAAAGTGGGTTCAAGGCTGGCCTTACCGGCAGGACCCAGAGGGTCAGGGTAAACTAAGCCCTCTCCACATTAGGACGTGTGACTAGTAGGGTCCCCCAGGGTTCGGTCTTGGGTCTGACTCTGTTTAATATCTTCATTAGCGATATGAAAATTAATTCCAGCAATATTTTCACTAAGTTCGCAGATGACACCAAATTGGGGGGGGAAGTCGATGACTGAGTAAGCATGAAAAAAACTTACACTTGACTTACTTTATATTGAACAATGGGCATCAACAAACAGAAAGCTTTTTAATGTTGACAAGTGTTCAGTTGTTCACTTAGGTACTAATAACCCAACTCAGGTTTATACACTAAATGGTGTTAATGTTAGAGCATCTTCTTGTAAAAAAGGACCTAGGAATCATGGTTAACTGCAAACTCTCATTAGTTGATCACTGTAATAAAATTGCTAACTCAACAAATGCTTTAATTAGATGTAGTAATCATACATTTACATCCAAAACGGAACAGTGTATAATAACCCTACACAAAACTTATATTCGGCCTTACACAGATTATGGGTCACCTTTTTGGAGGCCTTACCTTGTTTCTGACATAAACAGGATTGAACAAATACAACATAGGGTTACTAAAATTGTTCCTCATTTGTCGCAACTTGACTATAATACTAGACTTAACTCTACTGGCCTTTTCTCCCTTGAGATGAGGAGGACCAGAGGAGATCTTTTACAACTGTTTAAAATTCTTTAATCTCCAACTTTAATGTCAGAATGTGGTATCTCATACAACAAAAGGAAAATTGTACCTAGATTACAGAACAAACAGCTCCATATTCAAAAGGCCAGAACTAATAAAAGATTATTTTTTTTTCTATTAGAGTACCCAGACTATGGAACAAGCTACCTCAAAAGCTTGTAGACTGTCCTAACATAGGCACTTTTAAATCAAATCTAGATAAATGGCTCCTCAACTATTAACAAGGGTATACTATCCCACCTTGTGGGGGACATTCTCGATGGGCAACTGCCTTCTTTTGCCCTGTAAACCAAGTAACCCATGTAAAACGAAAAATAATTAGCAATCAACCAATTTTGTTTAGCAGTTTTCTAAAATGGGTATTTTTACAATAAACCACATAATTATTACTTGTAACTGTATAAACTGATAGAACAGATACTGTATACATAATTTTGAGACTGTGTTTGCTATTTTGACCAAATTGTCAGCATAGCCTTCCTATTACACCACCTCATGTACCCGGTACTGAAAATTTTCAAATCCCCACCAAAACGTTATTCTGCACCACCACCACGTCATTCCATGCCACAGGTGCAAAAGGACAGTTTGGCCAGGATTTGAGAAATGACAGCTGTCATGTTCCTGAGGTGGTGTGAAAAATGGCTATGTTGAAAATGTGGGTCAAAATATTTAAAATTACCCAAGTTATGAGCGAGCGTAGTAAACTGTATACGTTTGCATAACTTGGCCTTTTTTTTTTTTTTTTTACATAGTTTGAACCCAAATTTGCAACACAGCCTTCTTATGATCCCACATCATGACCAAGGTCAGCGAAAATTTTAAAATCCTGCTTAAAAGGTGATTTCGCTAAGTGACCATGAAATCACCTTTCAGGTCAGACGTGCAAAATTCCACTAACATTGTTCATGGGGTGGGGTCCCCAAAAAGCCATGTTGAAAATTTGATGTCAAAATATGCAAAAATGGCAAGTTGAAAACCCCACTGAAATGCACTGAACTGCATTTACTTTAGTTTCTCATATTGCAGTCGACGGTTCCAGCAGCAAGACGTGTCTTCCACTGGAGAGTGGATTTTTGCCCAGTGACCTGTTCAGGTGAGTGACGGTGTGTGGGGGTGTATGAAAAAATTACTCACCTTAGTAATTGCTTTTCTTCTCATGGAGTCTTGCTATATTATAACAATAGCAGTCAGCCACTGCAGCTGAACTGCCCCGGAGAGGAAGGAGTTAACTCCAGAGGATCTGGAGTTCTACAGCGCGAGGGCGCTGTGCCAAAGCTCTATCTGGCCAGTTTCAAATGAAACTGTCAGATCTTTACGAAGCTAACACTAAGCAACAAGTCTGTGTGGAAAGCTCTACACTAGCCAAATGGCTACCTACCAGTAGTAATAACAACAATATAAACAACAATAGAAACACCAATAACCATAATAACAATGAATAATGGTAAAAATGGTAAAAGTATTATTATTATTAGTTTTCCCCCCTTGACAAGCACCATTAGGCCCCCTTCCCCCAAAGACTCAAGTCCAGGAAGGGGGCCAATATATTACCTAAACGAACAACCTAGTTCCCTAACCCTAAAAGAAAGAGGGTAAAGGGAAAAAACTACAATGGCATGACACAGTGCTTGCACTAATTTGCCACCCCTACCCAAGTAGAAGTTCTGAGAGGGGCAGGAGGGAGGGTGGTTATAATATAGCAAGACTCCATGAGAAGAAAAGCAATTACTAAGGTGAGTAATTTTTTCTTCAAACACCATGAAGTCTTGCTATATTATAACAATAGCAGATTACACAGCAGTACCTCCATGGAGGAGGGTCAGGACCTACTTAGGAAATAGGCTCTGAAGCACAGCTGTACTCAAACCGAGCATCTCTCCTGGACTGGACATCCAGGGAATAATGCTTGGTAAAAGTGTGAACTGTCTTCCAGGTAGCAGCTTGACAAATTTCCAGAATGGGAATGTCTCTAGCAGCCGCTAGAGACGCAGCTGTACCCCTGGTGGAGTGGGCCCTCAGTCCTGAGGGGGGTTCTCTACCTAGTTTTTGGTAACAAAATTGGATACAAGAGACAATCCACCTTACAATTGTCCTCTTAGTGGCAGGTTTCCCCTTGCCAACCTCGCCATAAGTAAGGAAGAGTTGGAGGGATTCGAACCTGTGACCCTTGGTGCGTTCCAAATAGTAGCTTAAGGCTCTTTTGACTTCCAAGCTGTGCAGTCTCCTCTCACCTGAGGAAGAATGCTCAGTGAAAAATACTGGGAGAGAGATGGATTGGTTCAGGTGGAAATCTGAAACCACCTTAGGCAAAAACTTTCTATTAGTCCTGAGGACTACCTTATCTCTGTGGAAAGAAATAAAATCTTCTTCCACTGACAGGGCCTGTAATTCACTTATGCGCCTGGCAGAAGTGATAGCCACTAGGAAAACAGTTTTCCGTTAGATACTTGAGCTCTGCTGAGACAGAGGCTCAAAGGAGGTTGCATTAACTGAGCAATGCAAACATTCAGGTCCCAGGCAGGAGCTGGTTCCCAAAAGGGGGCTAGTATGAAGTAACCCTTTAAAAACTTGGAAAACACAGGGTGAGAAGAAAGGGAGGCAGGTTTCCTGCTGACACAAAAGCAGAGACAGCTGCCAGATGAACCTTCATGTAGCTGGCCTAAGGCCTAGGGAATTTAAATGGACCAAACAGTCCAATAAAATGGGAAGATCAGCGGATTCTGGAATAATCTGCCTCTCAGAGCACCAGATGGAAAACCTCTTCCACTTAGAATTGTAAGTGGCCCTAGTGGAAGGCTTCCTTGAAGCCTTTAAAATATCCAGGACACCTTGAGAAAGGTGTAAATCGGCAAATTCTAACTCCTCAAGAGCCAGGCCTTGAGATGGAGGGATTTGAGGTCCAGATACCACACTCTCCCCTGTGCACAGGCCAGCAAGTCGTGGACTCTGGGCAGGCTCAGGGCAGGGTGGACCGTCAAGGACAGAAGCAGAGGGTACCAGGGCTGTCTGGCCCAATCTGGGGCAATCAGAATCACTTTGCAGGGTTGAGATCTGATTTTCACTAGTACCCTGAAAAGAAGAGGAAAGGGGGGAAAGGCATACAGGAACTTCCCTTTCCAGTCCAACAGAAAGGCGTCCAGGGGGACTGAGCCCAGCACTGGAGGCCTGCAACAAAATAGAGGAAGTTGGTGGTTGTCTGGGGCTGCGAAAGATCTATCTGAGGGTGCCCCATCAGGCAAAGACAGACCCCAGCACCTGTATTCAGAGCCCATTCTGATGGCCCTGAGAAATTCTGCTGAGGGCATCCGCCAGGACATTGTCCTTCCCTGGGAGGTGAACTGCTATCAGGAGGTGTTCAGGAGAAGGCCAGAGACCACAACTTGATGCTTCGGTGCACAAGGCTGATGACCGAAGCCCCTTGCTTGTTGATGTACCACATTGTGGTGGTGTTGTCTGTCCTGACTTGAACCACTTTGTTCTGGACAGAAACTGAAAATACCTGAAGAGCTAAAAGACAGCTCTGAGTTCCAAAAGATTGATGTGGAGCAGAGATTCCTGAGGAGACCACACTCCCTGAGTGGACAGGTCGCCAAGTGAGCTCCCCACCCTAACAGGGAGGCATCTGTGGTGACGGTGAGGGAGGGAAATGGGAATGAAGGGAACCCCTTGTTTTAGATTGCTTCGGTCCTGCCACCAGTGGAGGGCCAGGATCAGAGTTTGAGTCACTGGGACCAATTTGGAAAGGGGGTCCTTCCTTTGAGACCAATAGGCCCTCAAATGGAACTGAATGTCCCTCATCTGGAATCTTGCTCCTTGCACTACAGCTGTGGAAGCAGCCATGTGCCCCAGGAGTTGCAGAAAATGCCTTGCTGGTCGAGAGACTCACAGGGTAAAGGAGGATGCCAGGGCAATGAGTCTGTCTACCCTTTCCGAGGGAAGAAATGCCCTGGCTAACTTTGTGTTCAATTCTGCACCTATGAAAGTTAGGACCTGAACTGGTTCCAGAACTGACTTTGGTAAATTTAGCAGGAATCCCAGGAAGTGAGAAGCTGCTGGGTGACTTGCAAGGGATTTCACCTGATCTGGAGACTGACCCACAATGAGCCAGTCGTCCAGGTAGGGAAACACAGCAACCCCTTGCCTTCTTAAGTGAGCCACTACCACAGCTAGACATTTTGTGAATACCCTTGGCGAGAGGTAAGGCCGAAGGCACTGCCCTGAACTGGTAGTGGCCTGAGGGCAGTTCGAACCTGAGGTACTTTCGTGAGAAGGCCTGATCAGAACATGAAAGGCATCCTTGAGGTCCAGGGAAGCTAGCCAGTCCCTGGCTTTAGAGAAGGCAATATCATTGCCAGAGTCAACATTTTGAACTTTGGTTTCAAAAGATGCTTGTTCAGGTACCTTAAATCTAGAATGGGCCGCCATTCTCCTGTCTTTTGGGGAAGAAAGTATCTTGAATATAGCCCTTGCCCTGATGGCAAGGAGGGACCTTTCCACTGCTTTGCAGTCCAGAAGAGAAGAAACCTCTGCTTCCAAAGCAAGGGCTTCTGAAGGATTTGCAGGTGGAAAATGTCTGGCTCTCATCTTTGGAAACTGTTTGAAGCTGAGAACCAGACCCTGGCTTATTACCTCCAGAACCCATCTGTCCGAAGTTAAGGACAGCCAGTTCTGGCTGAAATAAGCCAACCTGCCCCCCACTGGTACAGGAGAATCGGCCCTGGGCACCCCATCAGGGTGCCTGCTTGGCAGCAGCCTTAGGCTGAGGGGAGGGGGATGGTTTACTTGTGCCTCGTCTACCCCTGCCTCTGAAGAAACCCCTCTGCGCAAAAGCAGAGGAGGCTTGAAATTGGTAAAAAGGCCTGTGGAAAGGCCTGCCCCTACCTCTGGGAGCGTGCCTTTGTGGAGTGGCATGCCTCTCCTTAGCCTGGGCACTTTTGTAGGTAGTTCTGTATTCATCCATCTTTTTCATATAGTTTTCTGTTTGTTCCCAAACAGAGAATTTCTCACTACAGGAAAATCCATAGCCTCTGACTGAGTATCCTGGGACAGATTAGTGCATCTGAGCCATGCCAACCTATGGAAAGCTACAGAAGTGGCCATGACCCTAGAGGAGACATCATTAACATCAACAGCAGTAAGAAATTGAACTTTAGAGGCTTCAATGCCATCAGCAGCCACCTGTTCCAACTCACTAGCCAGCTGGCCATGGGCCTGTTTGGCTAACTGCAATATTGTGTCCCATCTAGATTTCTGATATCTAGCTACATAAGCCATATAATTTGCCTGCCTGAGTCCCAAAGAAGCTGCCATATACTGTTTTTTCGCCATGGCATCAATCTTCCTGGAATCCTTATCAGGAGGATGTGAGGCCAGGGGAATATTAGCCTTGTCACAGGCTGCAGCTTGTACCACACCTACATGACTACACTGTTCAGTGAGGAAGTCTGTATCAGAGCCTGACAAAGTATACCTTCTGTCCATTTTTTTATCTACAGGAGGGACAGAATGAGGATTTTTAAATCTTTGTTGTTTGCTTCCTAAATGACTTATGCAAAGGAATAGACAACCTCCTAGATTCTGGTATATCCATCATTTCTACATAATCAGGCTCCTCTTGCTCATCCACAGCCTCCTCTAAAGGAAGCTGGAGGGTTTCTGCAACCTTTTTGTAAAACATAAAATGAGAAGGGGACTCAGACAGAATAGGAGGAGATTCTAAAGGTCTGTCTGGAGAAATGTCCGGTTCAATGGGCACGTCCAGACCCTCCCAGCCACACACATATATTGATCAAATTCCTCCTCCCCCTCCTGTGGTTCATAAAATTCCTCAACATCATACTCCTGAACCACTGGAACTGAACGAACCAACCTTTTACCAACTGTTGGTGGTTCGACAGGTCCCTGAGACAGTGACTGGACAATCTGAATGGCTTTAGCTATCTCTGCAGCAGTTGAGAGACAATTTTGGACTCCAAACCTACTGATTTCTTTGTCTTTTAACTGGGACTGGTTCATCTGAACCAGCCTTTCTTTGCCCGGAAGTCTCACCCTGGTCAGAGGGCACTCTCTGGTCCAGTGGGTGCTGGACCGGGCTGGCCATCCGGTCAGCGGACTTTTGGCCTCTCATTCCTGAGCCGCCCAATCTCTTTCCAGGGTGGCTGCAGGAAATTTTACACACCTGGCAGTCTGACAGGAGGTGGTCAGCCCCAGACAATAGACACAAGTGGTGTGTGGGTCAGCCTTGGCAAAGGCTTCCCACAGACATCACAGTGTTGAAACCCAGTGGCCCGGTTTTCTTTGGTTTCTCAGACATAATGCCAGCCTATCCAAAACTTGCCCTTTGATGGCAGTGCCAGGCAAGACACCCTTATCGGTTCCTAACCGATCACGGGTATTTGAAAACCTATTTAAAACCAGGTTTTTAGAACCGATAAGAACCAGGAACCGCCTCAAAAGCCCAACCAAACACTTCAAAACGTTAAAATCAGCAAACCGATCGGTTCAAAACCGAACCGATAATTGAATTTCTACACAGACTTTAAATTTGTACTTACTGTTTACCAGATAGAGCTTTTAACCGAAATGCGGTAAAATAAATACTTTTTGCCGGTTCAAATGAACCGAAAAATACTCGCTTGAACCGAGAATGAACCGAGCTGAAGGAGCTGATCTCCGAGCGACTACTGTTCAGTGGAGCGGAGAAGAATCTGACAGTTTCATTTGAAACTGGCCAGATAGAGCTTTGGCACAGCGCCCTCGCGCTGTAGAACTCCAGATCCTCTGGAGTTAACTCCTTCCTCTCCGGGGCAGTTCAGCTGCAGTGGCTGACTGCTATTGTTATAATATAGCAAGACTTCATGGTGTTTGAATGGGGTGTGTGGGGTGGTGGGTGCTGAGTGGGAGGGGGTTCAGATCAGCGAGGGACCGTTTTCTTTTTTGCAGGTTTAAAAAACAACAGTGAGGGATTGTTTATTTTAGATAGGGACAGTGATCGGATGGTGGGGGTGGGGGGGTGCCGTTAGACACCAGGGAAAGAAAAAAATAATGGGGACAGTGATTGGATGGTGGTGGTGGGGGTGCCACTAGATACCAGGGACAGAAAAAAAATAAAAGTATAAAGGGGACAACGATCCACATAGGGTGGCGGCGGTGGGATGCCACTAGACACCAGGGAAAGAAAAATAAATAATGGGGATGGCAATCAGAGGGTGGGGGAGGGTGTCATTAGACACCAGGAAAAATTTAAATAATTAGGGGACAGCCAGCTTCTATGATTAGCAATCACTGCTAATCATGCTGGCACTGACTCACATTTCTCGATTCTTGGGTTGCAAATTGCGATGCAAATCCACTTAATTTATGACCCTTGCATGACAACATGTGTGACAGATCTTAGCTCACACCCAAGGTATGTTTGTGTGCCGTCTGCCTCAAACCACCTGGGAAGTGCAGCAAGATACGTCACCTGAAAGAGGAGTACATAGTGAGGCCTGAAAATCTGTGTACTGAAAATTGCTTTGTTGGTCAAATAAAAAGGTATCAAATCCCCTACTTTGTTTTTCTGTTTGTACATGGACCTATACAGTTACCTGTATTTCTATGCAGACTCTGGACTGAGCTACGATTAATTTAGGCAGAATGTCAAAGAGGCATTACTTTAAAAAAATCTGCTAATTTGAATGCTAGCCAGTTATATGATATCTCAAGACAAATCTAACTGCACAGCCATGTGATTAAGCACAACCAATCATGCTGGTCTTTTTTCTTCCTCCTGTTTTATAATTATGCAAGAGCCAGACAACACCACACCGAGCTGCAACCAGGACCTGTGGTTCTTTGTCTGTTCCTGAACCCAGAAATCAGAGCCAATAGGCCATACATACCATCAACTATAAGGAAAGATATTAAACAGACCCCAATAAGAAAAATGCCAGCATCTGTTATGAGCAGAATCACAAGTTACTTATGTTGTTCCAAGTGACAGTACAAGCCTATCTTTCCCTTGTCTGCTTAAAACAATGAGTAATCAGAAAAATGTACACTTCAAACTACCCAACTTCCACCCTCCTTGAGTTTTGCTTGCCCCCGTCCCCCACCTTGACAAACAGGAACACTTCCGCACCACCATCCCTCCTGCCAGGAGAGTGAGTGAGTGAATGAGTGTCATCCAGCCAGAGGGGGTATGTCAAGTGCTCTACCTCCTCCCATCCCTGGCGCTGAACTCCTCTCCTCTCCGTGACACATCCTACCCCTAGCCAGCAATGGTGAAGGATTTCTGGATTTACGCAAAAACTATTTTACATTTCCCCATTTTCTCCAAGTGATAATTCAAGAGCCACAAAAGGAGTGTTATCCTTCACCAAGATACCCAACAACCTTTTTTTTTTTGTTTTAAATAAGAGTTTTCTCCGCGCCCCTGCCATCGCCTGGGGTGTACACTATTCAGGCAAGTTCCACTGTCATTCATGTGGCAGAGGGTTTCCTCCCCCCCCTTGAAGTTTTCTCCCTTGTTTCCTCCCTCTTCCCCCTGGCATGAGCTATGCCCATCAGCCTTGGCATTCAGCATGCCCCTGCAGAAGAAGGAAGCATTACAGCCCACCTGCAGGCCAGAACCTGCCACCAGCATTCCCGGGCCAGGTGCACTGCACTCCCACAGCTGCCTGCAGCCTGATCTGTTAACTGATGCAGTGACTGGAGTCCGATCCTGAACTTCAGTCACCTGCACGGCAGCGTGCTGCACTGCCACTGGGCCATGGGGCGGAGCCTAGGCAACCTCGAGTTGTAAGCAGGGCTCCAGATAAGCTGCATACCTGCTATTTTACAAAAAGCACTGTAAGAAGGTTATGCCACCGTATTCAGGCATTCTTAGTAATGGAACACATCTGCAGCTTCAAAGCTAGAAAATACACAAAACTGTTTACCACGTTTGGAGGTGGGGAGTACTCTATCAAGGGAAGTATTTAGGCACGGAACCACAAGTCTTGCATGCAGGATACACACTTTTGACACTAACAAAAAAAATCCATACTTGCACTATTGACTAGTTTCTTTACAGCTTTTATTACTAGGTACTCTAGGTGGACATACTTCTGGTTTGTCAGGTAGCGATCCCACCCTCGGATGATGTTTCCGTACATCTGAGTGTCCTCTAAGTAACTTCCTTCGAATGCATATATCTGTCTTTCCAAGTTTGCCAGTGTCTCCTGAAAAAATAAAAAATACATTAAAAACTGTCAGGCATGTAATGGTAGCATCAGCCTCTGTTCATTTAAGTATAGGTCTGCATTACTACAAGATCCTTGTTTCACATTTTGTGACCCGAGTAACTTCAGCAAAATAAACAATAACTAGAAAGCCTAAAAAATCCTAGAATTCTAGACAGTTTTGTAAACAGTATTTTGAAAGAAAAATTAATTCCATCACCATGGTGTTCTACCATGCACAGCATATTGTGTTTAAAAGTATGCATAAGAGAGTGACTCCAGTCTCGAATACTGCAAATGCTACAATAAGACATGGTAAGGTATTCGTAGCTGTGCCACAATTGTATGGCCCAGAATCATAGTAAGGCAAGAGGCCACAGGCTGCATGTCTTCCATCCCTAGAAGTGCAGATATGGCACAACTATCAACTTGAGTGCCTAATCGCATTTATAAAATGTTTTTGTGCTGAATTAAAGAAAAAAGTTGGAAAACATAACAAAACCAAAAAAAAAAAAATTTTTATTAAATGGTCCATCCACTAGAAGTATGTAACTGAGATCAGGAGAGCTGTAATTGTAGGCCGCATCGGCGGCAGGAGAGGGTCCGGGGGCTACATTGGCGGCAGGTGAATCCAGGGGCCACATCGGCGGTCAGAACTGTGCCGGGGCAGTACCACGGTCAGAGCTGTGCCAGAGGCCACAATGGCGGATGGAGACGTACCAGGGGACTACTGGACCAATTGGCGCAAAGGTTGCCAACTTTAAACTGCCATCTGGGCTACAAAAGGCAGCATAGACCAGATGCACCACAGAGACCAGAAGAGCTGCAACTGTGGGCCGCATTAGTGGCAGGATTGGGTCCAGGGGCTGCATAGGCAGCAGGTGAATCCAAGGGCCGCATCGGCACTCGGAGTTGTGCCAGGGGCCACATCGGCAGCTGGAGAAGTACCGGAGGACTACTGGACCAATCGGCACAAAGGGCGCTAACTTTAAACTGGCGTCTACGCTACAAAAGGCAGCATAGCCCAGATGCACCACAGAGACCAGGAAGAGCTGTAACTGTGGGGCCGATTAGGCGGCAGGATTGGTCCAGGGCTGCATAGGCAGCAGGTGAACTAAGGCCGATCGGCACCGGAGCCAGGCCGGGCGGCAGCATCGGTGATCGGAGTTCTGCCAGGGCCACATCGGCAGCTGGAGAAGTACCGAGGACTACTGGACCAATCGCACAAAGGGCGCTAACTTTAAACTCGGCCTGGCGCTACAAAAGGCAGCATAGCCCAGATGCACCACAGAGACCAGGAGAGTTGTATCAGGAACCACCCAGCCTCCCGCCCAGACCGATATTAAATAACTTGTGGGGTTGGAGCCTAGGAGAAGGGTGCACTGGGTGCGGGGAAACTGGAGTTCAAGTGACTGCTGGACTTACTGATAGCTGCTGGGGGGACATATTGGTAAATAGTGTTTGTTTGGATACTGTCTGATTACTGCTGGGGAAGGGGGCAATTTGTTTACTGTGTATTGATTGGGTACTCCTGGAGAGGCCTGGACTGAGTACTGTCTGACCACTGCTGGGGGAGGGGACAAATCGATTGTGGTGTATTGAGCGATTGGGTACTGGTACTATTGGAGGAGGACTGCTGGAGGGGTCTGGTTTGAGTACTGTCCGACTACTGCTGGGGAAGGGGGCAAATTGATTGCTGTGTCCTGATATATTGGGTACTAGTGCTACTGGAGGGGGACCAAATTGCTCGACTGCTTGGTTGGGTCGCTAGGATGGGGCCGCACGTCGCAAGGGCGGGCATCTTTGGTAGGGTGGTTGGGTGTACGGGGTGTGGGGTAGTCACAGTACTAAATTGGGCGTCGAGGTTCGGAGGATGACCAGTGTGCTTCCGGATGGCAAAGCTTAGGGAGGAGGTTAAGAGGATTAGGAGGCAGCTGGAGGGTGTGAGGAGGGGGAGTGTTGGGGGGATGGAGGGATAGTGGAATCATATGGAGCTAGGGAGTGTTGGGGAGATGAAGGGAGAGTGGTAACACATGAAGCTACATGGAGACAGGACGGTCTAGCCCTTGGGAGAGGGGTGGGGAGTGGACAGGGGCCACACGGTCGTTCAGAGCGGGTGGGGCATGAAAAACGCAACATCTAGAAGTCACTCTGGGCGGATGCGGATGCCTAGAGGGAATCAAGAAGAGGGGGAACAGGAGGGGGCAACCTTGGGTCAGGCATCACACTTACAAATCGCTTTGCCCTGCTGCACCGAAATGATGAGGTAGAGGAGGTGAGAGGAGGGGTTTAGCAGGCCAAGGAGCAAAGATCGGCCAGGGAAGCAGGGGGGGAGGGGACAGGAGGAGAAGCCAGAATCACAGAAGGGGGCATGGGGAGCAGGTGACCAGGGCTCCAGAGGGGCGGGGTGGAGAGAAGGAGCCATGGACCATGGAAGGTACAGCAGATGGGGGCACATATAGCGAACTCAGGGCGGAAGTGGGCAGAACACTGGACAGGCCGGTATCGAGGCAAAAGAAATCAGCCAGGGGAGGAGGTAGGGAAGATAGGGGTGCGGCAGGGCACTCAAGCAGAGGGTCTGATAGCACAGGATCAAAGGGGCAGGGGTGGGGGGAGAGAGAGAGAGATCTGCAATGAGAAACCTGGCTGGGGGTTCCGATGGCACAGGTTCGGGGAACAGGAAGAGACAGAGGGGTGACTTGTACACCCAGGCTGTGGGTGCGAGGAACAAGCTGGGTGGATTGGATGGAAGAAGAATCCTGGACAGGCACAAACGAGTTGCTAACTTTGGGGAGGGGGTGTGAAGGTGCTCCTGTTGGGTGACTCCATGATCCAGGGTATCCAGTGGGAGGGGGACAGGGAGGGAAAATTCAGCCCAGTCAAGGTTAAATGTATCCCAGATCTGTCTGTGCACAAGGCCAAATTCCTGCTATACTTAATGGCAAGGGGATGTGGGGGCTCCCCGTACTTTCTGGTGCACCTGGGAACAAACAACATTGATGGGAATAGTGAACTGGAAATACAGGCGAGATTTCAGGAGCTCGTCAGGATTTGCCACTCTACAGGACGCTCCATCTCCTTCTCTGAAATACTGCCAGTGCCAATGGCAAACGTGGAGAACAAGCAAAAACTTAAGAGTGGTGAACTACTGGCTAAGGGGGTGGTGTGATACTGAGGGGTATGGGTTGGTGGGGGATTGGGGCGCAACCTGGGAGGATAAGGGGTTATATGCCAGGTACAGGCTACACCTCAACTTGAGGTGAGGGAGATCCTTAAACTGAAATTGGCTGGATTCATAGGCAAGGGTGGGGTTTAAACTTGTAAAGGGGGGGAGGGTTGGAAAAAACGGCCGCCCCAGGGGGGCCACTTAAAGGGTCAAGCCAGGGCCCCACAAAGGGGACGGGGGGCAGCGGTGTGAGGCCGGGGGCACTGTGCTGGGGAATTGGGCAGGAGTCTGCACAGGGCCACGGAGACTGGGCAAGGGGAAGGGGACAGGGAGAAGGATGGTTCTGATTAACGCCAGAAGTTTAGGTAATAAAATGCCCAAGCTCCAAGCAATGCTTGTTGAGGGTGCAGTGGACGTGGCAGCAACTACAGAGACATGGGCCACCCAGGGGCATGATTGGGAGTTAAACTTGGAGGGCTACACAACGCTCAGGAAAGACAGAGGTGGGAAGGGTGGGGGGAGGAGGTGGCACGATAGTGAAAATGACATTGATGTTAGTGGAGTGGAGGAGGCTGGGGGGAGGTGGAGGCAATCTGGGTAACCCTGCAAATGAGGGAGGGTAGGAAAATGAAAATAGGAGTGGTGTACAGACCCCCACAATGGCGGGAGACCTGTCGGACAATCTGGTGGAGAATATTGGGGGTCACTGTGGACTGGGAAAAGGTAAGGTGGTGGTTATGGGGGACCTAAACATGCCGGAGGCAGACTGGGGCACTATGACATCCCAGGTGGCCAAGGAGCACAGGCTGATGGATGTCTTCCAGGATGTACTCCTGGTCCAGCAGGTGGGAGAGCCAATAAGTGAGGGCTGGATATTGGACGTGGTCCTAGCTAACAGTGCTCAGATTAGGGGCCTGGAGGTGAGCAGCCCACTGGCAGGCAGTGACCATGCCACGGTTTGTATTTTCCTGTACCGGGGGGGGGGGGGACGCACGAATACGGTGTTAACTGACTTTAAGGGAGCAGACTTTGACGGCATGGGGAGGATTCTCCAAGGGTACCTGGACGAGTTAAGACCAGATATGGATGCTGGGAGCAGGTGGGAGGCCATTAAGAAAGGGGTGCAGAAGGCTACTAGGACCTGCGCGAGAGCAAGAAGCAAGTACTGTAGGACCAGAAAACCGTGTTGGTGGTCCCGGGAGGTGAGGGAGAAAAAAGCTGCCTACACATGCGTAAAACACTCAAGGGGGTAAAGGAAAGGAATGGGGAAGAGTATGAGCTGTTGTCCAGAAGGGTCACCAGGGTGGTAAGAGTGGCCAAGGCGAGGAAGGAGCAAAACCTGGTCAGGGATATCCGGAGGGGGAAAGGGGTTCTTCAGATACACAGGGCAGAAAAGGAAAGTAAGGGCACAGTTCAGCAGGATTAGGACTAGGGAGGGATGGGCTCAGGAAGTGGGGGAGCAAGTTGTAGTACTAAATGAGTACTTTGCCTCAGTCTTTATCAGGGGTGAAGGGGGATCCATCCGTCCTGACGGGAGGGATGGTAAGCCCACAAAAACGGTACGTCACTTGGAATCTGGTGGATCGAATGAGGCTGGGGTGGGGGATGGATCGAAACAAGGGGGGGCAGGAAGAGCAGGCATATTGGGGGGGGCAGGGCTGGAAGGGCGAAATCACAGTGGACAGGGTGACAGCAGTCCTCCGGTCACTAAAGGCTGAGAAGGCGCCGGGACCAGATGGGCTTCATCCGAGGGTACTAAGGGAGGTGGTGGATGTGCTGGCAGCTCAACTAGCTGCGCTCTTCAATACCTCTCTGAAGACAGGGTGGGTGACTGGAGGGTAGCCCATGTTCTGCCTGTTCACAATGGGGGGTCTGGAGAGGAGATGGGTAACTACAGGTAACAGGCCTGTTAGTCTAACGTCAGTGGCAGGCAAGGTGATGGAGGGCATCATTAAGGAGAGGCTTGGCGGGCAACTAGCACGGATGGAGCACCTGGACAATAGGCAGTATGGCTTTGCTCCGGGGAGATCGTGCAAGACCAACTTTGTGGAGTTCTACGATTGGGTGACGAGTGTCTTGGACCATAATAGGCCGGTGGACATCCTCTATCTGGACTTCAGCAAGACATTTGATTATGGTCTCCTACAATGGACTGCTAGCAAAGCTGGGGGGATGGGGATGGGGGCGGAGGGGCAGATGCTCAGGTGGATAGAAAATTGGCTCTCAGGGCGAGTACAGAGAGTAGTTGTCTGCGGAATAGTCTCTTCCCCAAGAAATGTCATCAGTGGGGTCCCCAAGGGATCGGTCCTGGGGCCACTCCTGTTCAATGCTTATGTCTCAGACATAGGGAGGGGTATAAGGAGTAAACTTAGTCTCTTTGCGAATGACTCAAAGCTTGGCGCTTTGGCAGATGGGGAGAGTGGTCCTCCAGGGGGACCTGGATGTCCTGGAGAGGTGGTCAAGGAGGTGGGGACTGAAGTTTAATGCAGTGAAGTGCAGGGGGCTGCATCTGGGGTCCAGAAAGAAAAATATACTCACCTTAGTAATGTTGTTTCTTCTAATGGAGTCTTGCTGTATTCTGACATATGCAGTTAGGTCCTGCCTTTCAACTGCCCCGGAGAACAAAGAGTTAAAACTTTCCATCGCCAGCATGGAATGTTCACCACGAGCACGGTCGAAGCCCCTGTCTGCTGTTGTTTAAACTGCAACCGTCAGATCTTTACAAGCAAAGACTCACTAGGTGTTCTGTGTGGAAACTGTAAAATTCTTACTAGCCAACTGGCAAATATATAAAAGGTTTTGGGGTTTCAAAGGAAGACTCAAGTCAGGAAACCCAGAAACAAAACACATCCAAAACACAACCTCTCACCCAAACCAAAAAGGTGGTGTAAAAAGAACACCCCTAGGGTGCCAACACTGCTCCTGCCCACCCACATCCCAAAATCTAGGTTCTGAGAGGGGAGGTGGGGGGAGGTCAGAATACAGCAAGACTCCATTAGAAGGAACAACATTACTAAGGTGAGTAATTTTTTTCTTCAAACAACATGAAGACTTGCTTTATTCTGACATATGCAGACTACCAAGCAGTACCTCCATGGAGGAGGAACAGAACCTACTTTGGGAACAGGCTCTGAAGTACTGCTGTGCCAAACCCAGCATCACTCCCTAGCCTAGATATCCAGAGACTAATGCTTGGCGAAAGTATGAACTTTTTTCCAGGTGGCTGCTTAACACATTTCTAAGAGAGGAATATCCCTGGCAGCAGCTGTACCTCTAGTGGAATGAGCCCTCAGGGTGGAGTTCTACCCAGTTTTTCACAGCAGAATTGTATACAAGAAACAATCCACCTGGCAATAGATCTCTTAGTGGCAGGTTTGCCTTTACCAACTTCTCCGTAAGTAAGGAACAACTGGAGGGATTCAAACCTGTGACCCTTGGTATGCTCTATGCAGTAGCTAAGGGCTCTTAACAGCCAAGCTGTGTAGCCTCCTCTCTCCCGAAGATGAATGGTCAGTGAAGAAAACAGGGAGAGATATAGACTGGTTGAGGTGGAAATCTGAAACCACTTTAGGTAAGAACTTTCTGTTAGTTCTAAGGACCACTTTATCTCTGTGAAAAGAGATGAAATCAGATTCCACTGACAGGGCTTGCAATTCACGGATACATCTGGCAGAAGTAATGGCTACCAAAAACACAGTTTTCCAAGTCAAGTACTTAAGCTCTGCTAAGGACAAAGGCTAAAAGGGGGGGTTGCATAAGCTGACGAATGCAAACATTAAGGTCCCAAGCAGGAGCAGGATCCCTAAAAGGGGGGACTGGTGTGAAGCAATCCTTTGAAAAATTTACAGAATACAGGATGGGATGATAGAGAGGAAGACTTGCCTACCGACAAGAAAGCAGAAACAGCTGCCAAGTGTACTTTAAGGGTAGCTGGTCTGAGGCCTAGGCCATTAAGATGGACCATATAATCCAGAACCGTAGGCAATTCAGCAGAGTCTGGAGAAATAATTTTCTTAAGAACACCAAATGCTGAATCTTTTCCATTTGGAGTTGTAAGTCTTCCTGGTAGAAGGCTTTCGAGAAGCCTTAAGAATATCCAGAGCCCCTTGGGAAAGATGCAGATCTGCAAACTCTAACTCTGCAAGAGCCAAGCCTTGAGATTGAGAGACTGAAGATTGGGGTACTAAATCCTCCCCTGAGAGGATGTTAACAGGTTGTAATTCCTGGGAAGAGACAGGGGAAGGTAAACTGTTAGGGACAGCAACAAGGGATACCATGGCTGGCTGGCCCAGTCTGGAGCAATCAGAATCACCTTGCAAGGTTGTGACGTTATCTTGACTAGCACCCTGAACAGGAGAGGGAAGGGGGGGAAAGCATACAGGAATTTCCCTTCCCAGTTCAGAATCAGAGCATCCAGGGGGACTGAGCCCAAGACTGGGGGTCTGCAACAAAAAAGAGGAAGTTGGTGATTGTCTGGGGATGCAAAAAGATCTATATCTGGTGCACCCCATCTCGAGAAAATCACTTTAAAAACTGGAGAATCTAGGGTCCATTCGTGATGGCCCTGGGATATTCTGCTCAGTGCATCTGCTAGGACATTGTCCTTCCCTGGGAGGTGAACTGCTATCAGAGAGGTCTGCAGGAAATAGGCCAGGGACCACAACTTCATTGCTTCTGTGCACAAGGCCGTAGACCGAGTGCCTCACTGCTTGTTGATGTACCACATGGTGGTGGTGGTGTCTGTTCTGACCTGAACCACCTTGCTCTGCACAGATTTGGAAAAAGCTTGCAGTGCCAGAAACACTGCTCTGAGTTCCAAGAGACTGACGTGAAGCAGAGATTGCTGAGGTGACCACAGTCCTTGGGTGGTAAGATCCCCCAAATGGGCTCCCCAGCCCAGCAGGGAAGCATCTGTGGCGAGTATCACTGAATGAGACTGAGTGACAAATGGAACCCTTTGTCTCAAATTGTCCTGATCCTGCCACCATTGCAAGGCTTGGATCAGGGTTCAAGTCACTGGAATTAGTTTGGTAAGGGAATCCTTTCTTTGGGACCAAAAGGCTCTTAAATGGAACTGAATGTCCCTCATTTGGAATCTTGCTCCCTGGATCACTGCTGTGGAAGCTGCCATGTGGCCCAGTAGCTGAAGGAAATGCCTTGCTGGTCAAGACAGATGAAGGCTGAATGAAGAGACCAGTTCCATAAGGGTCCTTGCCCTTTCCAGGGGAAGGAAGGCTCTTGCCTTTACTGTATCCAGTTCTGCACCTATGAAGGTGAGGAGCTGTACTGGTTCGAGAACTGACTTTGGTAGGTTGAGAAGGAATCCTAAGGAAGTGAGCACTTGCTGGGTCACTTGCACATGTGACTTGACTTGGTCTGGAGACGACCTACTATGAGCCAGTCGTCCAAGTATGGGAAGATGGAGATCTTTTTTCTCCTAGGAAGGCAACTACTACTGCCAGGCACTTTGTGAAAACCCTTGGGTCTGATGTTAGGCCAAAGGGCATTGCTCTGAATTGATAGTGGCCTGAGGGCAACTCGAACCTGAGGTACTTCCGGTGGGAGCACCTGATGGGAATGTGAAAGTAGGCATCTTTGAGGTCCAGGGAGGCTAGCCAGTCCCCTGGCCTTAGAGAGGGAAGGATAATTCCCAGAGTTACCATTTTGAACTTTGACTTCAAGAGATGTTTGTTCAGATATCTTAGATCCAGGATGGGCCGCCATTCTCCTGTCTTTTGGGGGGCTAGGAAGTACCTGGAGTACAATCCTTTGCCCCTGTGTAGGGTGGGAACTCTCTCTATAGCTCTGAGAGCTAGGAGAGAAGAAACCTCTGCCTCTAGGGCAAGGGTCTCTGAGAGATTTGCAGGTGGAAAAGATCTGGCTCTCATCTTGGGAAATTTTTTGAAGCTGAGAACCAGTCCCTGGCTTACTACTTCCAGGACCCACTTATCTTAAGTAAGAGACTTTCAGTCCTGGACAAAGTAAGCCAGCCTGCCCCCTACTGGTATGGGAGAATCGACCCGGGCAGACCCATCAGGGTGTCTGCTTGGCAGGGGCTTTAGGCTGAGGGGTGGATGCAGGCCTGCTCATCCCCCTTCTGCCTCTCCCTCTAAAGAACCCCTTCTGCGAAAAGGAAGAGGAGGAGGAGGAGACCTGAGCTTGGTAAAAAGGCCTTTGGAAAGGCCTGCCCCTGCCCCTGGACTGCTGCCTCTGAGGAGCTGCTTGCCTTTCTTTGGTCTGAGCACTCCTGTAAGTGGTCATGTACTCATCCATCTTCTTCATGTAATTCTCTGTCTGCTCCCCAAACAAAGAATTACCAATTACAGGAAAATCCATGGCCTTAGTCTGGGTATCCTGTGAGAGGCTAGTACATCTGAGCCAAGCCATCCTCCCAAGAGCCACAGATGTAGCCATGACTCTTGATGATACATCACTGGAGTCTACAGCAGCATGAAACTGTACTTTAAATGCCTCAATCCCATCTGCAGCCACCTGCTCCAGCTCCTTGGCAAGCTGGTCGGGGGCCTGTTTAGCCAAAGCCAGCACAGTGTCCCACCTGGACTTCTGGTATCTGGCTGTATAGGCCATATAGCTAGCCTGCCTGAGTCCCAAAGATGCTGCCATGTATTGTTTCTTTGCCATGGCATCAATCTTCCTGGAGTCCTTGTCTAGGGGGTGTGATGCCAAGGGGATGTTTGCCTTATCACAGGCAGCAGCCTGCACAACTCCCAACATGGCTGCATTGCTGAAAAAGGAACTCCGTGTCTGAGCCTGAGAGAGTGTACCTCTTGTCCATTCGTCTTTCCACAGGAGGTATAGAATTAGGAGACTTAAGAATTTTTTGTGTCCGTTTCCCAAAGGATTTGTGGAGGGGAATAGACAGTCTCCTGGATTCTGGGATGTCCATCATCTCAACATAATCAGGCTCTTCCTGATCCTCTACTGCTTCCTCCACAGGGAGCTGAAGGGTATCAACCACTTTTCTGTAAAACATATAGTGTGAAGGGGACTCAGAAAGCCTAGGAGGAGAAACACCTGAAGGTCTGTCTGGGGAGATGTCCGGGTCAATAGGCACATCCAGACTTTCACCATCACCATAATCCTCCTCATACTCTCCCTCCTCCTCCTCCAGTTCATAAAATTCTTCCAAAGTATAATCCGGAACTGGGGGAACCGACCGAACCGAGCCCCTGCCAGATGGTGCTAGTTCAGTCGGAACTGAACTAAGCGACTGCACAATCCTTATCGCCTTGGCTATCTCATCGGCGGTCGAAGTATGAAATTCTGGGTCCTAAACCGGTCGATTTGTCTTTTCTTTTTCCTTTTATCAGAACCGATTCCTCGGAATCGCTCTCCTTTTAAGTCAAGAAGTATCACCTCGGTCAGAGGGCATCCTTCTGGTTCGGTCGGAACCGAACCGGGCTGTCAATCCGGGTCAGCGGACTTCTCAGCCTCCCTTTCCCTCAGCCTACCTAATCTCTTTTCCAGGGTAGATTTGGGAAAATTCTTGCAAATTTGGCAGTCTGAATCGAGGTGGTCAAACCCCAGACAATAAACACAGGTGGTGTGGGGATCAGCCTTGGCAAAGACTTCCCCACACACACTGCAGTGTTGAAACCCAGAGGGCCCGTTTTTTTCCTTGGGTTTCTCAGACATGGCCAATCCTAACCAAGAACCTACCCTTTTTTTCGGCAATCCGCCAGGCAAGACTCCCCTATTGCTTCCTGACTGTGTCACGGGTCTTGGAAAAAAAACGTAATTAAATCCGGTTTTTTTTAGAACCAATACGGACCGGTTACCACACTCCAAAGTAAGCACAAGGTTTATTTTTACCTCAAACCGATTGGTTCAGCCGAACCGATCCACAATTTACAAGTTCCACACAGAAACAGAACAAAAACCTATCTAGTACTCATGGTACCACAGACAGAGACTTGAACCGACTAAGCGGCAACAAAAATTTGGTAGATACCGACCGAAAACCGACACTTCAACAGACATTTTGAACCGAGCAGCAGGAGAAATCTCCAGAGCCACTGTTCAGGGAGGCAGAGTAAAGAATCTGACGGTTGCAGTTTAAACAACAGCTGATAGGAGCTTCAACCGAGCTCGTGGTGAACATTCCATGCTGGTCATGGAAAGTTTAACTCTTTGTTCTCCAGGCAGTTGAAAGGCAGGACCTAACTGTATATGTCAGAATACAGCAAGACTTCATGTTGTTTGAACCCAGGGCATGCATACACTGCAGGCCTCGTTGGGTGAGAGGGACCTGGGAGTGGTGGTGGACGTCAAAATGAATAACACTGAGAACTGTCGGAGAGAAGCAGCAAAGGCAAATAGGATGCCGGGCTGCATAGCCAGGGGGATCACCTCCAGGAAGAGGGAGGTGATCCTCCCACTGTATAATTCCCTGGTCAGGCCACACCTCCAGTACTGTTTGCAGTTCTGGAGGCCACAACTGAAGAGAGACATTGCACTGCTGGAGAGGGTCCAGAGAAGGGTGACCAGGATGATCTGCGGCATGGGGGGAGGCCCTATGAGAAGAGACTGGAGGAGCTCAACCTGTACTCACTGGAGGAGAGGAGAGACGGGGGTGGGGGGAGACATGATAGAGGTCTTTAAGTATGTAAAGGGGATCAACAAGGGTGAAGCAGAGGATGTGCTCAGGCTTAAGAAGAGGGGAATAACTAGGGGGCATGAGTGGAAGCTGGAGGTGGAGAATTACAGGGGGGAGCGTAGGAGGCGCTACTTCACTGAGAGTTTGGTGAAGCCATGGAACACGCTGCCCAGGAGCCTGGTGGAGGAGGGCACAGTGGAGGGGTTCAAGAGAGGGTGGGACAGGTACAGGGGGAAACTGAAGCCGTGGAAGTCCCTCTCTGGGGAAGGGGGCGGTGGCAAACCAAGCATCCAGTAGGGGAGCTGGCTACTGAGCAGACACGACAGACAATGAGGCCTATTCTGCTGGCTTTTAGTATAGAAACATAGACTATGACGGCAGATAAGGACCACTTGGCCCACCCAGTCTGCCCATTTCCCTACCTACAGGATAAGCTGCAGATTCTAGTTAACCAATAGCCTACTTCCTGCAACCCCCCACTATAATTGCCTTGTGTCTGTCCCATGCATGTTTGAATTCCCCCACTGTTTTAGACCCAACGACCTCCTCAGGAAGGCTGTTCCATGTATCCACCACCTCTCTGTGAAAAAAAATTTCCTCACATTACCCCTGAGCCGACCCCCCTCTATCTTTAAATTGTGCCCCCTTGTTCTTACACATCTCTTTTTCTGAAAGATGCTACCCTCCTGGACTTTGTTGATTCCCTTGAGGTACTTGAACGTTTCTATCATGTCCCCCTGTCCCTCCTTTCATCAAGAGTACACATATTAAGCTCTCTCAGTCTCTCTTCATATGGTTTCTGTTGCAGACCCTGCACCATTTTAGCTGCCCTCCTCTGGACTGCTTCCATCCTGTCTATGTTCTTGTGTAGATGAGGTCTCCAAAACTGCACACAGTACTCAAGATGGGGTCTCACCATCTGTCTGTATAGAGGGATAACCACTTCCCGTTTTCTACTTGTGATGCCCCTTCCTATACATCCCAGTATCCCCCTGGCTCTCCTTAACGACTTTTCACATTGCTTACCCACCTTTAGGTCATCTGATATGACTACCCCTAGGTCCCTTTCTATTTTTGTTGTTGTTAGTATCTCCGCTCTGTGTACTCTTCTCCTGGGTTTTTGTTTCCCAGGTGCATTACTTTACTTCTTTGCATTGAATCTAAGTTGCCATATGTCTGACCATTCCTCCAACCTTGCCAAGTCCCTTCTCATCCTTTCTACCCCCCTTGTGTATCAACTCTGTTACAGATCTTTGTGTCGTCTGCAAAGAGGCATACCTTTCCCTCCAGACCCTCTGCAATGTCACCTATAAAGATGTTAAAGAGGACTGGACCCAGTACTGAGCCCTGAGGTACTCCACTAGTAACCCCTTTCTTCGGAATGTGTTCCATTCACTATTACCTTCTGTGTCCTGTTGTGCAGCCAGTTTGCTACCCAGGCTACCACCTTGGGACCCACTCCCAGGCTGGCTAACTTGATTATTAATCTTTTGTGCAGGACTGTGTCAAATGCTTTACTAAAGTCTAGGTAGGCCATATCCACAGCCCCTCCCTGGTCTATTACTTTGGTCACCCAGTCAAAGAAATCAATTAGATTAGTCTGATATGACCTTCCTGCTGTAAACCCATGCTGCTTCCCTGTGTCCCTGCTGTACCTCTAGGTACTGAACAATTCTTTCTTTCAGAAGTGATTCCATGATTTTCCCTACCACTGAGGTCAAACTTACAGGTCTGTAGTTTCCTGCTTCTGCCTTGCTCCCACTTTTGTGAAGGGGAATCACATCTGCCCTCCTCCAGTCCTCAGGTACCGCCCCATCCTGCCATGATTTGTTAAAAAGCGTGGTTAGTGGTGTCACTAGTTCCTCCCTTAGTTCTTTTAGGATTCTGGGGTGAATCCCGTCAGACCCCGTTGCTTTGTCCACCATGAGTTTTAGGAGTTCTTTCAGAACTCTTTCTTCTGTGAATGGACTGGTGTCAAACCCCCTACCCAGAGTGCTTCTATTGTCTGGTTTAGGTAACTCCTCATCTTCTTTTGTGAATACTGAGCAAAAGTATTCATTCAGTATCTCTGCCTTTTCACTGTCTCCCTCTGCCCTCCTTCATTAATCTTCACTATCCCTCCCTTAACCTTTCTATGCTCCCTAATGTACCTATAAAAGGTTTTATCCCCCTTCTTAACTGAGTTGGCTATTTTTTCCTCGGTTTGGGCCTTTGCTAGTCTGATTGCCTTCCCCACTTCTTTCTGGTTTAATTGATACAGTTCCCTGTCATGCTCTTTCTGTGATTCCTTATACTTTTTGAATGTAGCCTTTTTCTCCTTAACCTTCCCTGCTACCTCTTTTGAGAACTATAGTGTTTTTTTACTCCGCTTTGTTTTCTTTCTTTGTTTCACACAAAGGCTTGTTGCCTCTATGATGGCAGTTTTGATTTTTCTCCATTGTTCTTCCACCCCTCCTTTCTGGTCATTTGCTAGTGCATTCTTCAGGTATTCACCCATTTTGCCAAAGTCAGCCCTTCTAAAGTCCAGTATCCTTGTTTTGTATAGCTTATCTCCATGGTTGTGCTCACTGTGAAGCACACTGTGCAGTGTAGCTATTCCCAGATGTCTACTGACTTCTAAATTTGTGATCCTCTCTCCATTTGAGAGTACCAAGTCTAGTACTGCTCCTCCCAGTGGGTTCCAACACTAGCTGTCTAAGGCCTGCCTGCAGGCAGCGAGAATGACCCTGCTCTTGGATGTGGCTGCAGTACATGTTATCCAGTTAACATCTGGCATATTCAGGTCCCCCATCAACAGTATCTCCCCTTTTTCAGCCATTTTGAGAATGTCCTCTATCATTTTGTTGTCCATTTCTTCCCCTTGAGACAGGGGTCTGCATACAACCCCTGTGCGGATTGTGATGCTATTCCCTGTCTCCAAGGTGACCCAGAGTGCCTCTTGTCCTCCCCCTTTACTTTTTAGTTCTGTAGCTTTGATCCCTTCCCTTATGTATAGAGCTACTCCACCTCCTCTTTTACCTTCCTGTCCCTTCTGTAGATCGTGTACCCTGGTATGTTGATATCCCAGTCATGGTTCTCGTGTACCATGTTTCCTTGACTGCCACAACTTCAGTTGTTCATCTTCCATCAGGGCTACTAGCTCAGGAAGCTTGTTTCCCAGACTATGGGCATTGGTACTCATTGCCCTCCATTTAATGTTGGCTTTATCCTTTTTTCCCCCATCCCTGCTCTTATTGCCCTTGTCTATTTTTCCATTTACACCTGTCCTGCCCTGTGTTGAGCTCTGTACCTCAGTGTTTACCTTACTACCTGCCATGTTTTGTGGGGGGAGGCTTGAAATTTCCTGCCTTTTATCAGTGCCTCTCCCCTTGGCTAGTTTAAAAGCTTGCCAAGGAAGCATTTAAACCTGTCACCTAGGAGCTTGGTTCCCTTCGTGGACAGATGCAGACCATCGTGCCAGTATAGACCTTTATCTCTCCAGGTGGACCCCCAGTCCCCAATGAAGCCAAAGCCCTGTGCTCTGCACCAGTTTTGCAACCATTCATTAAACTGCATGGTGTGCAGTACCTAGCCTCACTCCTGCCATGGACTGGTAGCACCTCTGAGAAGGTTACCATGCTTGCTACCTGTCTGAGGCCCCTCCCCAACTCCACAAATTCATTCTGCACTGCACTGATCCCATGCCTAGCTAGGTCATTTGTCCCAAAGTAGACTATGATATCTAGTTCCCTCTCCTGTGATGCTGCTTCTGCAATCCTGAGGATTCGCTTCCTGTCCCTCCAAGCCATGGCACCAGGCAGGTACCTTACTTCTTTCTCCTCTCCCTTCCCCAGTTTTACCCCCCTAACAATTGAGTCCCCTATCAGAAGCCGTTTCCTTCCCCTGTGGTGTCCCTTGTCAGCCTTTTGTGGGTCTCCCTTGTGGATGTCCTCAGCATTCTTCTGGGTCTCCACTGAGGGTGCCATCATAGGGGAACCTTGCTCTGCCAGAATGGCATATGATTTGTGTAGAAGTACAACTAGGGGGCTTCGCCTCTGGTCCACCACCCGCACCCTCCCAGAACCCACTGTGGTCCAACTGCTCTTCATACTTGGCAACCTCTGAGGCAGTGGTTGTGGCAGTGGTGCTCTTTGGAAGGGGGAGGCCTCCTTAGTCCTTGCTAGTTCAGCCTGGAGGTGGGCAACCTCCTCCCTCAGAGCTGACAGTTGCCTGCAAATAGGACAGCAATGCAGTTTCCAGAATGTCTCCTGGAAAACTGCTGCCCCACAGCCAGTGCATTGCACCACTCCCCACATGTCCCTCTCCCTTATAATATGTAATATATATATATATTTTATTATATGTGGTGTGTACCTACCCTTTTTGCACTGTGCTGGGTTATTAAGAATATGACAGTTCTGCCCCAAGACCTGTTGAGGAAGTGATGTCAGAACTGTGGCTATAAAGGAAATGCCATGCCTGGGGGGAAGGGGAAAAGTGGGTGGGTAGTCCACAGCCACTGGTGACTGTTAGAAACAATCAAATACACAACTGCTCCACCACCCTGGTGAGTACTGCCCTTTATAGTAATTCAACTAACACCACAATTTACTAGACCACGGCTCCTACACAAACCACTCTACTGAGTCCAGGGATAAAAATGAACTCACTCCTCAGCCAGCAGGACACTTTTAAAATGCTGCAAAAATATCCTTCCAAATCCTAGGTCTCAACCTCAGCAATCAAGCAAATTCAGTTGTATCTCACTCCCTCTGGTTATAAAATTACTACACTTTTAATGGAATCCTGCAATTCTCTGCTTAATGCCAGTAAGGGAGAAAAAAAATTGAAACTTTTTGTAGAAAGTGTAGCTCCCCTTCTTAACAAATCCCCACCAGTATTATGCCTTACCAGGTTTCCAGGTCCTAAATGGAGTTATAGTTTGTTCTCTGCAGTGTAGCAAGGTTCTCAGCTTGTTTGTTAGTAAGAAAAATTAACTCACCTTAGTAATGTTGTTTCTTCTAATGGAGTCTTGCTGTATTCTGACATATTGCAGTGAGGTCCAACCTTCGAACTGCCCCGGAGATGAAAGAGTTAACTTTCCATGCCAGGCATGGAATGCTGAGCTCGAGCTCGGTTGAGACTCTGTCTGCTGCTGTTTGAAATTAAACCGATCAGATCTTCTGAGCTAAACTCACTGGGTGCCCTGTGTGGAAACTGTAAACTTACACTAGCCAACTGGCTACTAAATATAATAAAAAATTTTTGGTCCCAAAACAAAGACTCAAGTTAGGAAACCCAAAAATAAAACAAAACACAACACCCACACACCAAACCAAGGGATGAGAAGAAGGGTGAGGGCACCTCTAGGGTGTCAACACTGCACCTGCCCACCCACATCCCAAAAACCCAGGTTCTGAGAGGGGAGGTGGGGTTGGGGAGGTCAGAATACAGCAAGACTCCATTAGAAGAAACAACATTACTAAGGTGAGTAATATTGCAGACTACCAAGCAGTACCTCCATGGAGGAGGGGCAGAACCTACTTAGGAAATAGGCTCTGAAGCACTGCTGTGCCAAACCTAACATCACTAATAGGCTCTGAAGCACTGCTGTGCCAAACCTAACATAACTCCTAGCCTGGATGTCCAGGGAGTAATGCTTGGTAAAAGTGTGTACTGTTTTCCAGGTGGCTGCTTGACATATCTCTAAGATAGGAATATCCCTGGCCGCAGCCAGGGAAGCAGCAGTACCTCTGGTAGAGTGAGCCCTCAGGCCTGAAGGTGGGATCCTACCTAGTTTTTCATAGCAAAATTGAATGCAAGAGACAATCCACCTGGCAACAGACTCTTAGTGGCAGGCTTTCCCTTACCAACCTCACCATAAGTGAGGAACAGTTGGAGGGAGTCAAACCTGTGACCCTTGGTGCGCTCTATGTAGTAGCTAAGGGCCCTTTTCACATCCAAACTGTGCAGCTCCCTCTCCCCAGAGAAGGAATGGTCAGTGAAGAAAACAGGAAGGGACTCAGACTGGTTAAGGTGGAAATCTGAAACTACCTTAGGCAAAAACTTCCTATTAGTCCTGAGGACCACCTTATCTCTATGGAAAGAGATAAAATCAGGCTCCACTGACGGGGCCTGTAACTCACTTATGCATCTGGCAGAAGTGATGGCCACCAAAAAACAGTTTTCCAAGTCAAGTACTTAAGCTCTGCTGAGGACAAAGGCTCAAAAGGGGATGCATAAGCTGAGCAATGCAAACATTAAGGTCCCAAGCAGGGGCAGGGCCCCTGAAGGGAGGATTGGTATGAAGCAATCCCTTGAAAAATTTAGAAAATACAGGATGAGCTGAAAGGGAAGAGTGTTTGCCTGCTGAAAGGAAGGCAGAGACAGCTGCCAGATGCACTTTTAGTGTAGCTGGTCTGAGACCCAAGCTATTAAGGTGAACCATGTAGTCCAGGACTGTGGGAAGGCCAGCAGACTCTGGAGAAATGTGCTTGCCAGAGCACCATATAGAGAATCTTTTCCACTTAGAGTTGTAAGTGTTTCTGGTGGAAGGTTTACGAGAAGCCTTCAAGATATCCAGAACACCTTGAGAGAGGTGTAAGTCAGCAAACTCTAATTCTTCAAGAGCCAGGCCTTGAGGTTGAGAGATTTGAGATTCGGATACCAAACCCTCCCCTGAGCACATGTTAACAGGTTGTAATTCCTGGGAAGAGACAGGGGAAGGTGGACTGCTAAGGACAACACGAGAGGGTACCAGGGCTGTCTGGCCCAGTCTGGAGCAATCAGATTCACCTTGCAGGGTTGAGACCTGATTTTGACTAACACCTTGAACAGGAGAGGGAAAGGGGGGAAAGGCATACAGGAACCTCCCTCCCAATTGAGAACTAGGGCATCCAGGGGGACTGAGCCCAACACTGGGGGTCTGCAGCAATAGAGAGGGAGTTGGTGATTGTCTGGGGCTGCAAAAAGATCTATCTGTGGAGTGCCCCATCTGGAGAAAATCACCTTCAGAACTAAGGGATCCAGGGACCATTCATGATGGCCTTGAGATATCCTGCAGAGAGCATCTGCCAGGACATTGTCTTTGCCTGGGAGGTGTACTGCTAAGAGAGGTGTTCAGGGAATAGGCCAGGGACCACTTCATTGCCTCTGTGCACAAGGCCGTAGACCGAGTGCCCCCTTGCTTGTTGATATACCACATTGTGGTGGTATTGTCTGTCCTGATCTGAACTACTTTGTTCTGAACAGACCTGGAAAAAACTTGAAGTGCTAGAAACACTGCTCTGAGTTCTAACAGATTGATGTGAAGCAGAGATTCCTGAGGAGACCACAACCCTTGGGTGGTCAGGTCCCCCAAGTGGGCTCCCCAGCCCAAGAGGGAGCCATCTGTAGTAAGGATTAGAGAATGAGACTGAGTGACAAAAGGAACTCCCTGTCTTAGATTGTCCTGATCCTGCCACCACTGTAATGCCTGGATCAGGGTTCGAGTCACAGGAATCAGTTTGGTCAGAGGGTCCTTTTTCTGAGACTAAAAGGCTCTCAAGTGGAACTGAATGTCCCTCATCTGAAATCTTGCTCCCTGCACCACTGCTGTAGAAGCAGCCATGTGACCCAGGAGCTGCAGAAAATGCCTTGCTGGTCGAGACACCTGGAGGCTGAATGAAGAGGCCAGTGAAATCAGGGTCCTTGCCCTGTCTAAGGAAAGAAAGGCTCTTGACCTTACTGTGTCTAGCTCTGCGCCTATGAAGGTGAGGAGCTGTACAGGCTCTAGAACTGACTTTGAAAGATTCAGAAGGAAACCTAGAGAAGTAAGCAGTTGCTGAGTTATCTGTAGATGTAACCTGACTTGGTCTGGAGACTGGCCTACTATGAACCAGTCGTCCAGGTATGGAAAGATGGAGATCCTTTTTCTTCTTAGGAAGGCAACTACTACTGCCAGGCATTTTGTGAACACCCTTGGAGCAGAGGTTAGGCGAAGGCATTGCTCTGAATTGGTAATGGCCTGAGGGCAGCTCAGACCTGAGGTATTTTCGGTGGGAGCTTCTGATGAGAATATGGAAATAGGCATCCTTGAGGTCCAGGGAGACTAGCCAGTCCCCTGGCCTTAGAGAGGGTAGAATCATTCCCAGAGTCACCATTTTGAACTTTGGCTTTAAAAGGTGCTTGTTTAAATATCTGAGGTCCAGGATGGGCCGCCATTCTCCTGTCTTTTTGGGGGTTAGGAAGTACCTGGAGTACAATCCTTTCCCTTTGTGTAGGGGTGGAACCCTCTCTATGGCTCTCAGAGCCAAGAGGGAAGAGACCTCTGCCTCTAGCGCAAGTGCCTCTGAGGAATTTGCAGGTGGAAAGGATCTGGTTCTCATCTTTGGAAATTTTTTGAAGCTGAGAACCAGTCCCTGGCTTACTACTTCCAGGACCCATTTGTCTGATGTTAAAGACATCCAGTCCTGGACAAAGTAAGCCAGCCTGCCCCCTACAGGTGGTGGAGAATCGGCCCTGGCTAGCCCATCAGGGTGCCTGTTTGGCAGGGGCCTTAGGCTGGGGGGTAGAAGCAGGCCTGCTTGCACCCCGTCTGCCTCTCCCTCTGAAGAACCCCCTCTGAGCATAAGCAGAAGAGGAGGCCTGGGCTTGGAAGAAAGGCCTATGAAAAGGCCTGCCCCTGCCCCTGGAATGCTGCCTTTGAGGAGTGGCTTGTCTTTCCTTGGCCTGAGCACTCCTATAGGTGGTCCTGTATTCATCCATTTTCTTCATGTAATTCTCTGTTTGCTCCCCAAACAAAGAATTACCTACAACAGGAAAATCCATGGCCTTAGTCTGGGTATCCTGAGACAGGCTAGTACATCTGAGCCAAGCCATCCTACGAAGGGCCACAGATGTAGCCATGACTCTAGATAAAACATCACTGGAGTCCACTGCAGCATGGAATTGCACCTTGGATGCCTCAATACCATCCGCAGCCACCTGCTCCAGCTCCTTGGCAAGCTGTCCAGGGACCTTTTAGCTAAAGCCATTACAGTGTCCCATCTAGATTTCTGATATCTAGCTGTATAGGCCATATAATTAGCCTGCCTGAGTCCCAAGGATGCTGCCATGTACTGCTTTTTTGCCATGGCATCAATCCTCCTGGAGTCCTTATCTGGGGGGTGTGAAGCCAAGGGTATATTTGCCTTATCACAGGCAGCAGCCTGCACTACCCCAACATGGCTGCATTGCTAGGTAAGGAACTCCATATCTGAGCCTGAGAGAGTATACCTCTTGTCCATTATCTTGTCCACAGGAGGTATAGAATTAGGAGTCTTTAAAATTTTCATTGTCTGTTTCCCAAAGGAATTATGAAGGGGAATAGATAGCCTCCTGGACTCTGGGATATCCATCATTTCAACATAGTCAGGCTCCTCCTGGTCATCCACAGCTTCTTCCATAGGAAGCATCAGAGTTTCAGCCACTTTTTGTAGAACATAAAATGGGAAGGGACTCAGAAAGCCTAGGAGGAGAAACCCCTGAAGGTCTGTCTGGGGAGATGTCCGGGTCAATAGGCACATCCAGACTTTCGTAATCACCATCACTATCCTCATACTCTCCTTCCTTCTCCTCCGGTTCATAGAAATCTTCCAAATTATAATCTGGAACCGGGGGAACCGAATCGAACCGAGCCCTTCCTGATGGTGCCGGTTCGGTCGAACCAGGGAAGAGACTGAACAACTCTTATCGCCATATTTCAACAGCGGTCGGAGAAAGAATTTGTGATCCGCATCGCTGATTTATCCCTTTCTTTTTAATCGAACCGACTCCACAGAGTCGGTTTGCCTTTTGCCGGCAAGAAGTTTCGCCTCTGGTCAGAGGGCACTCCTTCTGGTTCGGTTGGAACCGAACCGGGTTGGCCATACGGGTCAGCGGACTTCTTGGCCTCTCTTTCCCTAAGCCTACCAACTCTCTTTTCCAGGGTAGCTGCAGGGAAATTCTTGCAAATCTGACAGTCTGAATCGAGGTGGTCAAACCCCAGACAATAAACACAGGTGGTGTGGGGATCAGCCTTAGCAAAGACTTCCCCACACACACTACAGCGTTGAAACCCAGTGGGCCCGGTTTTTCTTTTGGGTTTCTCAGACATGGCCAGTCCCAACAACAACTTACCCTTTTTTTGGCAATCCGCCAGCCAAGACACCCTTATCGGTTCCTGACCGTGTTACGGGTCATGGAAAAAATCGTAATGAAATCTGTTTTTTTTTAGAACCGATAAGGACCGGTTACCACACTCTAAAAGTAGAATAAACTTTTTTAAAACAACCTGATCGGTTCAAACCGAACCGATCCCACGTTTACAAGTTCCACACAGAAGAACAAGGAAAAATAACCTATCTAGTACTCACGATACCACAAACAAAGTCTGAACCGACAGGTAAACGATTAAATTCGGTTGAAAACCGAGAAAAACGGTACTTTAACCAACAACTTAAACCAAGCAAAGGAGAAATCTCTGGAGCGACTGTTCAGTGAGGTGGAGTAAACAATCTGACGGTTTAATTTCAAACAGCAGCAGACAGAGTCTCAACCAAGCTCGAGCTCAGCGTTCCATGCCTGGCATGGAAAGTTAACTCTTTCATCTCCGGGGCAGTTCGAAGGTTGGACCTCACTGCAATATGTCAGAATACAGCAAGACTTCATGTTGTTTGAAAGGGGGGTGCTACTGTCACCTTGGTAATATCCTACTGCTGGTGTGTGTTTTCTTGCGCTTTATATATAATTTTTTTTGTTATAAAAGATGGTTGATTTAAACTTTTGATGCAATTATTTGTTCTTTTTTTTGAAAAGGCATAGAGAAAGAGACCAAGTGGATTGGGGGGGGGGCTTCTAAGACTGACAAAGAAATTTACAAGACAGTAAGTCACAGCAAGGGACATAAACATAGGCAGTGATGGCACAAAAAGACAAACGGTCCATCCAATCTGCCAGTGTTCCCTATCTAACCCTGGGGCCTCCATCCATCCAGAGTCCTAGCCCAACCCCCCTCCACCCCCCTAGTCTCCTTCCTGTGTGTGTTTGCCTGGGCAACTACCATACCCTTCGCACTGTCCCAACCATGCTTGAAACCAGTAACCATATTAGCACCCACCACCTTGGCTGGCGGACTGTTCCACAGCTCCACCACCCTTTCTGTAAAAGAATCCTTCCTCATGTCCCTCCTGAACCTTACTCCTGTTGGTTTCCATTCATGGCCCAGTGACAGTGAACTAGCATTCAAGCTAACATTTCCTCGCAGTTAACCTTTTTTATTCCCTTTAGGAATTTTACCTCTCCCTTCTGGCCTCCAGGGAGTACACCTTCAGTGCCCTGAGGTGCTCCTCCCCTGCTGGCCTCAGATCATTTTTGTCACCCTGCACTGCACTGACTCCAACCTGTCCATATCCTTCCTGAGGCTGAGGGCTCTAGAACTGGGGACAATACTCCAGGTGTGGCCTCACTAAAGATCTGTAAAGGGGTAATTACTTCTATCCTCCTACTGTCAATACCTCTCCCTATACACCCCAGCATCCTACTTGCTTTACCAAAGGTCTTGTTACACTGGCTCGATTATGTGAGGGTGTCACTGGTAATAACTCCCAGGTCATGTTCTTCAGCTGTAGTTAAGTTTCATCCCACCCGATCCAACCAGTACTCTGTCCTAGGGTTCTTATTCCCGAAGTGCATTACTTTGCACTTTCTGGCATTACATTTCAACTGTTAAAGCCAGCAAAACACTACCATCTGCAGGTACGCTGTTCAAGGAAATATCGCTGCTGTAGTGTAATATCAATTTGGACTGCTACAGTAAAGGTAGATATTAGGGGAGTAAATCGGAGGAAGTTTAAAGTACCTGCAAACATATTACCACCTCACACATTTTTCTACCAACAGTGGTGTGTTGCTTTCTTCCAGGGTTGGTGAAAAAAAAAAATGGAGTCTGTTTCTGAATTCTGACTGTGGCACATGGACTTCTGTTAAGCGCAGTGTTCTGGTTGGCAGGACTTGAGTTTTGTTTTGTGCTGTGGGTGGTTGTCCTACCCTGGCATGCATGGCCCCTGACCAATAACGAAACACCATTTTTTTCTACCTATTCTATTAAAAATGGCAAGAAAGAAGGAATCGAGAAGCTTCACTAGCCAAAAATGGAAATTACGTACTTAATGTAATTCTTGCTCTTCCTGGACGAGTCTCCACCATTCATTCACACTAATGGGACTACACTGGAGGCACTAGGACCACACGGGAGCCAAAAATCTTCAGGACGGCCGGCGCCGGGATAGGACCACGCATGCACGGTGCCGCGTCGCACCGTATAGGCTATCTCGGCATTAATCCACCAACCACCTCAGTACCTTTTCTACCAAGGAGGTGCAGCATAAACTAACGAAAGAAAACCTAACCCTAACTTCCAAGCATATGAAGGCCCGGATGACCCATATAAGAAGGGTCAATTCAACAATGTCTTCACAGTCCGAACAACAAGGAAATGAAGACCAAAGCAGAATGAGTGAGCTCAGGGAATGGTGGGTGGGCATGTGAATGAGTGGTGGAGACTTCATCCAAGAAGATCAAGAATTACAGTAAATACGTAATTTCTATATCTTCCTGGACTAAAAGTCTCCACCACTCATTCACACTAATGGGAGAGTACTAAGCTGAAAATCAACCCCCCCCAAGTAGGGCGGTAGGAGACAGAGTTCACTCAGGACAGAAGTCCATAAGAACTGTCCTGCCGAAGAAAGTGAACTATCTGGCATGGATATCCAGAACAGTGCTTTTACAAAGGTATGCACTGAGCTCCAACTCACCACCTTGCAGAAGTCTGCAACGGGTACATTACAAATCTCCGCTAGGAAAGATGCAACCACTCTGGTAGAGTGATGTGAACCCGACCTTCCAACTTGACCTGTGCCATGGATTAGTAGTGTCGAAGACATGCAACTAACTGAGCCGAAATACATCTCATGGCAACAGGCTGACCCAGTTGAGGCATGCAAAGATACAATAGTTGCTCGGATGCGTATCTCTTCGTTCTGTCAATGTAGAACCGCAGAACCTTCTTAACATCCAGAGAAATGAAGGGAGTGCTCTCCTTCATTTTGGAATTAATGAAGTAAGTAGGGAGAAGTAAAACTTGACTAATGGTAACCAAGCCAGTGACATGCTGTCTACTGGCTCAAGACAGACCAAAAACTCGCAGAGGTGTACCTTCACTGCCAAGTAATGCAGACAGGGCTCAAAATAACTGGCTGTCCGCCTGTCCCGGACAGCCGATTTTTCATTGGGACAGGTGTTTTATTTTGTTTGCCTGTCCCTTGGACAGGCAGTTCCTGTTTTAACTTTGCTACACCTTGTAGGGTGCTAGGACCCAGCCATGGCACACTGTTGAGAGAGAGAGGGACGTCAGGATGTGTGATGCTGCTCTTTTATGGTGCCCCGCCACTTTCACTTTCCTGGTTGGCGCCTAGCAGCTTTGCTCCCTGCTCAGCGGTCACCTGACTCCTTTCGAGTCCTTGAGGCAGTGGTGGGCAGGAGCAGAGATCGGATGCTCAATGCTGCCTGAAGATTGTTCCAGCGTGAGCAGGCGCGAGGATGGTTAGGCACGGGAGGACAGTGAGCAGATGCCACAAAGAGCATTTTCACGGTTGCATGCAGCCGGTCATATGTGTAAAGCAGCTTAATGAAAGCATCCTGTTATTAGCATATTTTTACAGAACAGGACTTTTTAGACCAAGTTGGTTCTGCTTCCAAAAATCAGAGCAAAGAATCACCGGGAAAAAGACAGACAAGAGTGCAGCGTGTGATGCCCTTTACTTTCACATGGTCTAACAAAGTGTTTAGTAAGTCTCTCACCCACAACTTTCTGCTTAGCTGGCAAGTATGAAAACTGGATAACATTATCAGTTGGCTGTCATAATGCAGCATGCAATAGCCTGTGTATTTTGCTATGAAAGCAATGTGCAGCCCTTGTTTAATTTGCAGTGGAAAAATGAAAACAGTCTCAAGTGCCAACTGTAGAATTTAAAAATTGTGCACGTACATAAATATCTTTACTACTCTGTTGTGTTAACAGAACCCCTTGTAAAACAGATGTTGTGCCTCAGCCTTACTGTACCAAAAGCTTTATTTTAGAGAGCATAACTTCAAATACTCTAGAAACGAATACGATAAAATGAATCATTTCTGGGGGAAAATAACCTGCAGCTTTAGGCAATTGTTTTGAGCTCTGTTTTATATAAATGACGATTTAAAGTTGGGTCCCCTCATCTTTCTTTTAACTGTTGCATTTTTGGCAACTGGGCAGTAGCCCTGCCGGGGGGGAGGGGGCACATGTGGCTAGGTTCTACTGAACCCCCAAGTGATGGTTACCCTACTGTATATTTTTTGATTATGTTACTCTCCACAAGTAAGGGGGAAAAACACAACAAATGTGTGGCTGTCTGGGACTGTACACTTGTGTTGTGTGCTTGCTTATTAATTAAAGCAATAATCCAGGACACTGTGTGTGTGTTATAGTGGGATTTACCCATGACTGGTATGGTTTGGTCATGGGAACATAGATCGAGTGACTTAACCACACCAGAAGTTAGTAAATCCACCATAACGCACACTGTGTAGTGGATTATTGTAATTATACAATGTCTTGTAAAACAAAGTTAAAAAAATCTGAATCAATGCAGTGGTGCTGAAGTGGGCTTTAAACCAAGAAAGAAAAAAAATATGTAAAAATAGTGTGGACAGGCAAAAGTTTTGTGGGACAGCCAAAATTTATGTCCTACCTGTCCCTCGGACAGGCAACTCCAAAAAATTATTTCTAGACCTGAATGCAGACCTGCGTTCAATAGGTCCAAGAGGCACCCTACCACCTTACTTGGTGGGCATCCGGAGGGTCCAAACGGGACTTGCACCACAGAAGGAGAAGGGTTTCCACTTAGCTGTGCAAGCCCTCCTGGTGGAAGGCCTATGCACGGGTTAGAAGATGTATGCGATGGCTTGGGAAATCTAAAACTTGCCCACTTTCATTTCCTGAGGAGCCCAGCATGGAGATGAAGGGAATGCAGGTTAGGGTGGACTAAAGTCACTGTGTCAGAGGTCTGCTCGTAGAGGGAGTCACCTTGGGGGAACATCTGACGGACTGTTGATCAATGCAATCATATCTGCCGACTTCAGTCTAGGACGATAAGAATCATCCTGCCCCCCCATGCTTACAACTTGAGCAGCACCCTCTGAATTTAGGGAAGAGGAGGAAAACGTATGGTGAGCGTCTTGTCTACTGCAGTGAATACATCCTGACAGGAAACATCAGAGTCTGGATTTCTGAAGTAAGATAGAGGCAGTTTTGCATTGAAAGGGGACACAAAAAGGAGCAAGTTTGAACTGCCCCGCTCTGCAAAAGCAACTGCACGAAATCGGAACTGACGCATCGTGCTCGAGGTACCACTGTCACAATCTCATGGCCTTCCTGCAGAGAGAGTAGGAAGGCACCCCACCCTTCTTGCTGATGTAATACATCACAGCTCTGTCATCCGTCCGAAGCAGGATCAGAGAGGGCATCCTTCAGGACTTTGTTTATGAGATAGCTCTCATCTATAAGAAATTTATGAAAAGATGAGGTTCCTTCTGGCTCTACGCCTGAGTGTGGAGGTCTTGAAAGTGAGCTCCCTATGAGAGATTTTGTTTGAGGCGCCATCATTTTGAATAGAGAACTGCGGATGCGTGATCGGAGACCACTACTTGCTGCGGGGGATGCTGAGTCCCAGCATCCGCTCAACCAAAAGGGGCCCGAAAGGGTCGTTTTCCATGATGTAATGAGCCATCTGAAGATGTCGTTTCTCCCATCCTCTGGAATGAAAAACAATGGCCTGGTGCTATCCAGGAGGGCTCCTAAGAAGAGGAGCTGCTGGGAAGATGAAACTGGCACCTTCCCCGAATCAGAAACCCCCTGAAGAGAACTGAGCAGCTGTGGCAGCTGCCTCTTGTGTCTCTTGCCCGGATAGGCTAGCTAGGAGCCAAATGTCCAGGAAGTGAATACTTGAATGCAGAGGTTTTAGTGAACTCCTTCCTGAACAGGTACTTATTTAACTTTCCAAGGTCAAGAAATGGAGCATGCTGCCTGTTATCTGGGAACCAAACGCAATGGAAATAGGAAGCTGTGCTCTGTTCCACTGTGGAACAACTTCTACTGCCCAGTTCCCGCAGAGGCCCCATATCTCAAAAGCAAGAGAGTGTGACTTAGAGGCAGACAGACTGGACTGCCATCTGGGTGGAAGGTCTGGGGAAATCTGTGAAATTGGGAGAGTATCCCTCTTGGACAATCCTGATGACCCATACGTCCGCTGTAATGGACTTCCACTGGCTGTAAAACCGAATTAGATGCCCCTCCTACCTCCGAGAGGCGTCCCCCTCAGACTGCTGAGGTGGGACCTGGGCTGGATCCACAGAGGTTGGTACAGTGCGCTTTGGGGAACTGCACCCTCTCCTGGGTTGGTTCCTGATAAAGGCACCTAGGCCTGTACCTTGAAAGGACTACCTGTGCAAGAATTACGAAGGTCCGGTCCCTCTGACAGGCAGCAGCTGCCGCCTATTGTTTAAATAGAAGCCATACTGTTCTGAGTGGCCCCCAGAACTCAACCTGAGGACCGAACAGATAAGCACTGTCAAGGAGACGTTAACCAGCTGCTGCCCTAGAGGCAAAGCCATAGGCACCTATAAAAGCTTTCAGCTAATTACTGGGCTATAAGCCCCAGCAGTGGAGCATTAGATTCCGGAAGGCTCTCAACCATTGCATTGAGTATGTTCCACAGTGTGTACTCGTACTGAGGAATGTAGAAACTCAAGATGTAGAAGTCTGCTTCTGCCCACAGATGAAACTGAAATGTTACGGTGGACCCCATATCCCTGAGGAAAAAGAACTGGAAAGAAGATCATCCATCACACTGATACAGAAGGCTTACATTCCAACCCATAAAATGAGTTATCCACTGCGTCTTCAACAAAGTAGAACAGGGAGAGACTCATCCAGATCCACTTCTACCTCAGAATAACCTCTAAAAGGCAGGTCTAGACCAGGAACACGGGAGACGCCACCACCTTGACTGGCGATGAGTTCAGCGCCATCCACAGCGCAGGCACCAAATCCGGCACCGGCCCTGGCACCAGATCCAGCGCCGGCAACAGACTTGGCACCGATCCCGGCGCCAGACCCGGCACTACCCATGGCACCGACACCAACCATTGCGCCAGCACCAATGGCATCACACCCAGCGCCAAACATGGCGCAAGCACCAAACACAGCGCTAGAAGCACTGTTAGACCTGAAGAAAAGGGGGTGAAGGAAAGTGGCACCCGCGCCAGATGCTGCAGGGAAAAAGGAGAGAGGGGTAGGCACGAGGAGTTGGCGTCGATGGTGTAGGCACCAGAGAGGGCATCGCGCACATCCTGACCCGACCAACCCAGTTGCAGCCCAGCGGCTCTGAGGCCCGAAGGCCCCGGAACTGGGTCCACTGGCCAGGACAACTGGGTAGACACTGTACCCCCTGCTCTAAAAGAGCGGCCCAGAGATGAAACTGCTTACAGGAACCCCATCGAGGACAAAGATGGGATCCGGTGTTGAAGATCGCGGCCGCCAAGAGTGGAGCCACAGAGGAACCCACTGGAGTCAGTTCAGGCCTACTGCTCTCCACCACCGGCGAGCCCCGTGCAGACGTATCAGAGGGTGACCTCGAGCAATACTGATTCTTCTTCCACCGACAGGAGGAGGAAGACCTCAAGGTCAAGCAGAGCCAGGTCCAGGAACTGCTACTTTTGTGCTTCGAGCGGACTGTCCTCCTCCTTCCCTGAGCACCAGACTTCCTGTGGTCAGACCTCCCCCTCCGCAAAGGGTGGCGGACTCGACATAACCCCACTGCCATCACAGCTTTCAAACAAAGTCTCCCTACCATCACCGCTACCGTCTAAGGTCGACTTCATTAATGGCAGGCTGAGATTTTCTTCTTCTTCATCACCTTTCTTTTAAATAAGAAAACACAAAAATGGTAAATTAAACGAATACTGAACAGCTATAGCTGCTGTCATACAGATGAAGACTTGACTCCCAGTAAGCGAGCGATGTCGTCATCGAAGTGCACTCGACAGGAGAAGAAAGGGAACTGAGGCGGTTGGAGGGCCGATGCCAAGATAGTCTATATGTCACTGAAGCACTCAGAAGCGCCAAGAGCGGGTCCTATCCCGGTGCCGGCCCTCCTTAAGATTTTTGGCTCCCGCGGGGTCCTAGCACATCTGGCATAGTCCCATTAGTGTGAATGAGTGGTGGAGACTTTTAGTCCAGGAAGATCACTTGACCTGATCGTGGTTTAATTTGTGATACACACACAGAGTTAATCCTGATCAAAACTGGACTACCAACCACCTGTGTTATAAATAACTACACTCACCCACTAGCTTTCTAAACTAACCTACCTGCTTCTCTCTTTCTCTGTTCAGTGCAGGCCAGCCTCCTTGCAGAAAGCTAGAGCACATCTGTATTTGAGCTCTTAATCAGCAGCTACAGCACTGCAGCAGCAGCAGCCGCAGCCGCCGCCGCCACACTGTTCTCAAAAGGGCCATAATGGACTATTAAATCACATCTTACGACGCAAAACATAAATTCACTGTTCCTTTGTACTCATACACATGTGTTTGCCTATGTTTTAAATGTGCTTACCTATTCATTTTAAACATGCCATTTTAAAAGCGTAAAAAAAAATACCACTTCAGAGTGGTGTTTAAAAGATCTGAAGTGCACTTCACAAGTGTGTAAGGACAGTTGGCCTTTGGCCTACTGCCTCAGCCTCACACCCATAGGCTGTACATCTCAAATCCTTTAAAGTACACTCTGGTATGGTTTATTGCTCACTTCAGCGCCTCCATTAAATGGCCAACGGGGGGGTGTTACCATCTACTGGGGCCCAGTGTTCAGTCACAAAGTAGGGTGCAAAGCATGCAAGCCCATCACACCATGCTCACTGAGGTCAGAAATGCCTACTGGGTGTCTGCAAAATCATTTACGAATATACCCCAGAAAGGGAGCACGACAATTCGTTCCCGACAATTCACTCCCCCACATTTTGCTCCCAAAAGTTCACTCCTGCGTTAACTCTGTTCCTATCCCGGTGAGCTCTCTAGCTCTCCACAGCACACAGAACTTCATAAGCATAAAACCAAAATCTATAAAGGCAATTTTCAAGTTCAGTTTATTATACTGCATACTGTATCACCAAATATATGATCCGTCTCGTGTTCCTAATCGGGGGAGGTGCAAGGGACACAGAAGTGAGGTACAGTACGTTAGAGAGCACGGGGACTGAGTCAGGTCGCTCCGTGAAGTGGGTAAGTGTCTTAGCAGTTGCCACCAGATGTGCATTGTTCTGGGGGACATAAAAATAAATTAAATACAAATTGTCCCACACATGCACGTCCGTGGAAATAAATTGTGCTGCCTTGAATAATTAAAACTTATTGTCTGTGTTTATATTATTTGCTGAGCTGTCGACACAGAAAAAAATTTATTCCATTTTTAGCATTTACATGTTGGCAAGCTTACCTCTACTTCAGTCCCCGGGTAAGGACACTGCCGTACAGTCGGGGGGGGGGGTGCATTTCAATTCTTGAACAGGGCAGAGTTTTGTTTTCAAACTGTCAAACAACTTTGTTGCTGCACATTAGAGCAACAGGTCTGCCACCCTTAATTCCTTCTTGCATATTAAAGTTTGTAGTAATGGTGCTTCACATTAGTTTCCCCTGTTAGTATTTGTTTTAAACCCCACTTGTTAAATGTAATTTAATAAATTGTCGGGAGCAAATTGTCATGTACCCCCCCAGAAAGGAGGCAGAATGTGCAATGCTAATCAGCTGCAGGGGCATTCACTCTACTGTGAAGCACCTGTATAGCCTGCTGTGCAATTCGGAAGAATGCTCAAATCCATGTTGGGGGGGTGGGCGCACTGGATATCAGGGAGTGATTGCTATGAAGGATTCAGGTAGTGGGAACCACTGCACACTGCGGACTGACTGTTCTGTAGTAAGGAAGAGGAAGGAGGCTGGATGCCAAGAAACATCAAACTGCACCAGACTAAGAAGAGAGAGGAGAACATACATCCTTGGGGGCTGCCTTCTACTGTAGATCGCTCTTGGTGAGGAGGATTCAGTTAGACACTGAGGACTACATAGAACATAGTAGCAAGTGGAAGCCACCAGGAATTGTTTGGAATATGAAAAGAGTGTCTCCACAGTGTAGCACTGTGACACAGCATTATGTCTTG
This sequence comes from Neoceratodus forsteri, assembly GCA_016271365.2. Classification (NCBI taxonomy): domain Eukaryota; kingdom Metazoa; phylum Chordata; order Ceratodontiformes; family Ceratodontidae; genus Neoceratodus; species Neoceratodus forsteri. Next base: position 1,072,098,285 of record CM057451.1, read on the forward strand.
GAGTGCTCTCGGATTTCGATCAGTCGAAGTTAACATTTTCTGAAAGACATTCGAGCCAAGGTCAGATCCTGAATTAGACCGTGCAACATCCAACTGATGTGATACCATCCTAGGTTTTGCAACCCCCCCTCCCCCAAATGTCCAGAGCTCCCCTGGCATCTACTCTCCCTCACCCTTTTGCAAAGGCTCATGGGGGCTCATCTGCTCTGAGCCATGCAGTGGTAGTCCTTCTGAGCTCCCCAGCTCCACTGGTGTGTCTGTTGGTGGTTATGTCAGTGTTACATTTCAAACATGTAAAAATACATTTTTAGTGATCTGCACACAGTAAAGTATGCCCCACAGCCCAGGCTGCTGAGTCTGTAGGGCCAGAAAGGGTGCCAGGCAGCACTCCAGACATCCCGTGAAGAGATCAGCCCCTGCCCCCAATTACCTTGCCTATGGGGCTGGGGGAGGAGAACAGCCCACAGCGGCCTGGAGAGAAGACTGCTGCAGCTTATTGTGGCGTGTTTCCTGGCCCCCGATTGCAAAGTCTACTGGGTCTGGCTGAATGGAGATGCAGACAGATGTCATGACTCGCGAGTGTAATTTAGTTTGGTATAACTGGCTGCGAAGAAAGACTTCTGACTCCCTCGCCTGCAGGTTTGTGCTCCTGGCCCCATCTGGATTAGGTTTGTTGGGGGCCGGGTGAGCAAGGCCCAGGCAAGAACAGATGAAAGCAGCGGAGATGGGTATTATGGAGCGAGAAGAGATAAGACAGGAGATAATGTATGCCGGAGGCCCCCCCTTGGTGGGGGGAATTAGGGGATGCGCTGAAGGAGGCTGGTGTCACTGGATGCCAAGGACTGTTTTACTGCAGTTTCCAGATGACCAGAATGTGATGGCTAGTCCGATTACATTTCAAAGCAGATGTCAGATCTTTCTGACCAGTCAACAGTCTGATCAGATCAAATCTGGCACTACAGAAGTACCACTAATATATTCCGCATACTTTCACTGAGTACTTGAGAGAATTAGCTATTTTAATTTTTTTTTTTTTTGCAAAGAATCATTTATTTATTTTTATTTATTTTAGTCTTTGGTAACTGGGTAAAACCCACTAGGCACAAGTTTTCAGGAGTAACTTGGGAGCACTGAGAAGGTTAAGTGACTTGCTCATAGTCACACAGCATGCAAGAGGAGGTTGTGGGAATCAAAGCCAGGTCTGCTATATCATGCTCATTCACAGTTTGTCACTCTAATCTCTAGGCTACATACAGCCATGAACTGTTAGAGGTGGCAAAGATGCAGTATCCACTTGATGAGGATAATCCCTATTGATAGTTAACATACAGCAATATATGTAATAGATAACTCATTGTAAGGTGTGCGGTCGCACTCCGATATACGCAAGACTTGGTGTGCGTTGTGCCGCACAAGGCCACAGATAGGCCAAGTGCATTCAACCACCCAAGGCGTGTATATATCAGACTGCACATCCTACAGTGGGTTATCTATCTTGTAAAATGGATAAAACGGTTTTTGGAGGAGGGTGAATGTGAAGGCATGCAGTCCCGCTCTGATATACGCACGGTCATGTGGTGTGTTTCAACCAACCTGCAAAGTATTTTCCCCTACCCATTTTATAAATCAATACATATGCACCTGTAAGTGTTAGAATTAAGTTATTCATGCTTATATTGACATGTGCTGAAGTCTACGGACACATGGAAACTGTGTCAACGGGACAAACCATATTAACCTAACACCAAGTTTTCATTAAAACAAAATGAAATGCCTGATCTAATGGTTCCAAGTTAGCATTTTCCTTTTTTTTTTTTTTGGGTAGAGAATTGTTTGTAGCCGTACTGGTCCTTCTACAAAAAGATGAAAAAAGTGGGTGATTTGACACATTTATTGGACCAACAAGAGATTTACAAAAACACAAGCTTTCAAGCTACACGAGCCCTTCATCGTGCAGCAACTCTTTCAAACCCAGATGAACTCAACAGGCACGACATGAAAGAGAAAAAGACTGAAAAACCAGATGGACAATATTTCTCTCAACTTGATAATGCTGTCTCTGACCTCAATGTCCTGGTTCTCAAAGGACACTTCAGAAATACACAAGAAGGGTCGGGCTTATGAGCTCAGGCTTATTTTTCTTCCCAACACAAAAAATACTGGACTGAATGTAAACCTTAGTTTCATTACCCATTACAAAATTTAAATGAACAATTGCCTTTCTCTTGCTTCAGGTACCTGTGCCTCACGACTGAACCACACAAGACTTGGGTAAATTTCAGCATAACCCACACCCTGGAGTGGTGTATTGTGATTATACAATGCCCCCCTTTTTGTTCAGGAATGTTGTTGTTTAACTGATTTTATAGTTTATTGTTGCTAGAGAGAGTGTTACTAGCTTCTTCAGTTACAAACAGTAAGGCTGAAAGTGTTAATACTGAAAAACGGTAACCGAGATGAATAAGGCGTTTTCTCTCATTTGCCTGTTCAGTCTGGCAGATTTTTTTTTCAGCTGCTTCTTTGTGTTTTCACAATGAAAATCAACCATAAACATCAAGATGTCATCAGATAACAGTCTCAGTAACCTCTGGCACAAGGCAGAGACTTTCGAGGCTCCCCTACCCAATCAAATTCCACACCCTCGATGAGACACCCCTGGAGGCTTGCACCTCCTTCAGATACCTTGGGGCCTGGCTGGACCAGCATCAGCCCATGTTGATTCTATAATTAAGAAGTTGCACCCCAGGCTTGGGGCACTTTACCTCAACCGGGACTGCATCCCAGTTCCTGCCCGCAGGGCCACTGTGCAGAAAATGATCCTCCCTGTCTTCGACTACGGGGACGTAGTCTACAGTGCAGGTCCCAAGTCCACCATAGCCAGACTGGACCCTCTTTATCATTCTTTCTGTCGTTTTGTCCTGAATTGTCCATACTCCACACACCACTGTACCCTATACCAATCAACGAACCTCCCCTCTCTAGACAATTCAAGACTGTCCCACTGTGCTAAGCTCATGGCCAGGTACTGGTCCCTGCTCCTCCCCTCTTACCTCGCCACTGCCCTGGTCAACCCCAGCACCCCTGCATACTCCCTCAGAAACACTGACTCTCGGTCCCTAGGTATCCCACATAGGGCCACTGCTGCTGGCCAGGCGGCTTTTAGCTACCGCCTACCGACGCTGTGGAATTCCTCCAGCAATACGTCACTTCTCTCCCCCAACTCCATGCTCCAATCTCATTTCTCCTCTACCTGATCATGTGTCTAGACAGTTTACGGATCACAGAATAGCTGGGCTGTGCATACAAGCTGTAAATACAACACTGTATGTTCTATCTATCAGACTATATTATATGGTAATGCATCTAAGCTATACCTGTATCTGCTGTTATCTCAATCCTTTTGTATTTTAAAACAGGACCTATTGTGCTAGAGGGTATTCCCACTGTATAACCACATTTGTATTATGTCTGTTTCAACTATGTATTTGTACCCCCTCCCCCCAGGACGCATCTGGAAATGAGCAGTAGCCTGCTCAGCATGCCTTCCTGGTTAAACACTTAAATAAATAAGGCAGACGTTGCATGTCGGTGTTGAGATAACCGGAGCTGCATTAAGGTATGCTGTAATACGAGTGTCTGCCACAGAGAGCATGGTGTCTGGAATTTCAGGTGTTCCACCATCCCCGTTCAGCTAAACATATATTCTAAGACTATGAGAAGCACTGAGCTAAGGACACATTTTAAAAAAGCAACGAACACTGAAAAGTCTTTCTTAATGAAAAACGAGCACTAGAAGCTACAGAAATAAAGCCGAGCTGTGATACTGGGCATGCGTCTATGCATAGGCTCATGCCCAGAATCACGGCTCGGCTTTTTGACCGTGATTTCTGTAACTTCTAGTGCTCATTTTTCATGAAGAAAGGCTTTCCACAGTTCAGCATTTGTTACTTTTTTAAACTGTGTCCTTAGCTTAATGGGGATAATGGGTGTTCAATGGTGTGGTTTCCCGGCTGCTAAGCAGGGAATTTCAGCTCTGATGTGGGGGGGAGGCGAGACTGATTTTAAACGGGGCTTTCTAGATGTGGTTGGCTGGAACTTTTACCTGTTGGTCATGCCAGGATTTACAATGGGTAAATCATTCCAGCCAGCCAATTAGAAGACAGGATTTTTTTCAAGCCCAAAGGGAGCTGTACTTGCTGTGGTGGGGACCCTGGCCACATCAGCGGCAGCACAGAGGGATAGCAAGGATTTCGGCTGCATCAGTGGCAAGGACGAGGAGGCACCTCTGCCAGAAGCCAATCAGCAGAGAAGGCGCAGACTTTGAAAATGAGCAGCTGGGCTTAAAAGCAGAGCGCCCAGCCGCGCTCCAGACTACTGGCCCAAAGGGAGCTGTACTTGCTGTGGCGGGGACCACGTCTGCATTGGCAGCAGCACAGAGGGACAGCAGGGATCTTGGCTGCATCGGCGGCAGCACAGAGGGACAACAGGGATTTCGGCCACATCAGCAGCAGGGAAGAGGAGACCACTCTGCCAGGAGCCAAGCAGCAGGGAAGGCACGGACTCTGAAACTGTACGGCTGGGCTTAAAAGCACAGCACTCAGCCGCGCTCCAGACTACCGGCCCAAAGGGAGCTGTACTTGCTGTGGCGGGGACCACGTCCGCATCGGCGGCAGCACAGAGGGACAGCAGGGATCTCAGCCACATCGGAGGCAAGGAAGAGGAGGCTCCTCTGCTGGAAGCCAATCAGCAGGGAAGGGGCGGACTTTGAAACTGAGCGGCTGGGCTTAAAAGCAGAGCGCCCAGCCATGCTCCAGACTACTGGCCCGAAGGAAGTTGTACTTGCTGTGGTGGGGATCCTGGCCGCATCAGCGGCAGCACAGAGGAAGAGAGAGGATTTTGGCCGCATCGGTGGCAGGGAAGAGGAGGCTCCTCTGCCAGAAGCCAATCAGCAGCGAAAGTGCAGACTTTGAAACTGAGCGGCTGGGTTTAAAAGCAGAGCGCCCAGCCATGCTCCAGACTATGGCCTGAAGGGAGCTGGACTTGCTGTCATTTTCTCCCGTTCAACCACCCCGCACCACCTCCATTATTAAATAGACTCACTGGGCACCACCCACTGGAGGCTGCGCCTATCAGAGGGAGCCACGGGGCTGAGCAAGGGGAGTAGATGAGAGGGAAGAAGCTATCTAGGCTGCCCTATGTTGACTCTACACAGTTGGGGACGTTTTTAAGTGGTAGTGACCTTGCAGGTGTATATTTTAAAGACACCTCTGAGGCAGCGGTGGTGGCCCTGGTGGTCCCTTGGTGGGAAATGGCACCACAATCCACACAGGGGTTGTATACAGATCCCCATCTCAGGGGGAGGAAATGGACAAGGAAATAATAGACGGCATCCTTAGGATGGCAGAGAAAGGGGAGATATTGTTGATGGGGGACCTGAATATGCCAGATGTTAACTGTAGCAGCTTTGCTGCAGCTACATCCAAGAGCAGGGCCATTCTCGATGCCCTACACAGGGCATGCCTCAGGCAGCTAGTATTGGAACCCACTGGGGAGGGAGCAATTTTAGACCTGGTACTCTCAAACGGGGACGGAGAGAGGATCCCAGATCTAGAAGTGGGTAGCCATCTGGGAACAAGTGAACACCAAACAGTGTGGTTCACTATAAATTCAGCTGCAGAGTCAAGCCATACAAAAGTGAGGGTACTGGACTTCAGGAGGGCCGACTGTCAAAATGGGAGAGTGCCTCAGAAAAGCACTAGCAAACAGGCAAGAAGGAGGGGTGAAACATCAAAACTGCCATCGCAGAGGCAACAAACCTTTGTATGAAGCAAATAAATGAAAAAAAAAAAACAACACTATGGTTCTCAAAAGAGGTGGCAGGGAAGGTTAGGGAGAAAAAGACAGAATTCAGGAAGTACTGTATAAGAAAACACAGAAGGAGCAGGACTGAGAAGTGTACCAGTTAAAGCAGAAGGAAGTGGGGAAGGCAGTCAGAACAGCAAAGGCCCAAACCGAGGAAAAGATAGCCAACTCGGTTAAGAAGGGGGATACAAGTACATTAGGGAGCGAAGAAAGACAAAGGGAGGGATAGTGAGGCTTAATAAAAGGGAGGGTTGGTGGGTGGGCAGAGAGGGACAGTGAAAAGGCAGGGATACCGAATTACTACTTCTGCTCAGTATTCACAAAAGAAAAGGAGAGCAAGGTACCTAATCCAATCAATAGAAGCAATCTGGATAGGCATCGATACCAATCCTTTCACAGAAGAAAGGGTTTTGAAAGAACTCCTAAAACTGAAGGTGGACAAAGCAATGGGGGCCTGACGGGATTCACCCCAGAATTCTAAAAGAACTAAGAGGAGAACTAGTGACACCAATGATTACCCTTTTTAACAAATCACGGCAGGATGGTGTGGTACCGGAGGACTGGAGAAGGGTGGATGTGATTCCTCTTCACAAAAGTGGGAGCAAGCTAGAGGCAGGAAACTACAGACCTGTCAGTTTGACCTCAGTGGTAGGGAAAATGACAGAATCACAGGGTCTCATGGAAAGGGACCATGTCTGACCCACTACCCCTATACCAGGGTGTACCTCAGGGCTCAATTCTAGGCCCCCTCCTGTTTTCCTTGTTTACCAACGACCTGCGTACCCACTGCGGGGAGAGCTCGGTTGTGCAGTACCTTGATGATACTGTCATCTTCCGACCCCTGCGTGACGTGGTTGCCCTAGGCCCTCTACTCCAAAAGGATCTCACTTCACTAGAGACTTGGCTATGTAAGAACAAAATGGTACTAAATGCCGACAAGACCAAGGCAATGCTATTCGGGCCAAGATCCCTGGAATTTGACAGGTCCTCATCCCTCTCCTTAACCTCACTCTCTGGTAAAGCCATTAATGTAGTCCCCTCCCTTAAATATTTAGGCCTCACGCTGGATCAGAATATCACATACAAGGAACACGTGGACCAGGTCACCAGGACCCTACATTGGAAACTTGGTACCCTGTACCGACTCAGGGACCAACTCATCCCTGAAGTCAGGCGCTCCATAGCTACCAGCGTCCTTCTACCCAACCTGACTTTTGCGGCCCCTATTATACAGGGCATGGCTAAACAAGAGATTACCAGGATGCAAACCCTATATAATAAAATAGCTCGTTTCGCATGACCTTAGACCACCCAAGGCGTCACCACTGTGACACTTTGGCCAAACTTCGTTGGCCCACATTGGTCGCCCACCTCCAACACCCCTTGCTTGTCCAGGCCTACAAGCTTCTCAAACCCCACACTCCGCCAAGCACTGCCAGGACCATAACCCTCAAAACACAACCCAAGGAACCTAAGGACCTCAGACAGAACGCTATTAGAAGTCCCTAGGGTAAGGACAAACGCTGGCGGAAGATCCTTTTCCTCCCAAGCAGCCAATGGAACAAGCTCCCTCCCCAGGTCCAGGACTCCTCCTCACTCATGAACTTCCACACCAGGCTTAAGTCCCATCTGCTGACCGCAAGCGCATGCCACTGTCATTGCACTTGAAGCTGCTAAGGTACTCCCCTCCTCTCCAACTCCCATCTCCTAGCTTAACCTTCCTACTACCTGCCTTATACAGACTGCTCGCCAGAGGCCACGTGTAACCCGACTAAACTATATGCAAAGTACTACCAATTGCTTACATGTCATGATAACCATGCCTGTACCCATGCCTGCATCCACTGCTTTTCTTTTACCGTGCCTGTAAGCCATGCCTGTATCCACTGCTTTTCTTTTACCATGCCTGTATCCACTATTTTTCTTTACTGTAACCACCTCATAATGTAACTCACAATGCCTCAAATGTTCCTTATGTCCTTGTTCATTCTTATAACTTGTATTGTTATCCCGGGTCGCCCCTGAAAAAGTGAGCTTCGGGGCTCAGTGGGCCTACCCGGTCACCAAAATTTAATAAATAAATAGAATCACTTCTGAAGGAAAGAACTGTTGAGTACCTAGAGGCCAGTGGGGCACAGGACCCAAGGCAGCATGGATTCACAGCGGGAAGGTCATGTCAGAAGAATCTAATCAATTTCTTTGACTGGGTGACCAAAGTAGTAGACCAGGGACGGGCTGTGGACATGGCCTACCTAGACTTTAGCAAGGCATTTAACACAGTCCCATACAAAAGATTAATAAACAAATTAGCCAGCCTGGGAGTGGCTCCCAGGGTGGTAGCCTGGGTAAAACATTGGCTGGACAACAGGACACAGAGGGTAATAGTAAATGGAGTCCACTCCAAAGGACGGGGGTTACTACTGGGGTACTGCAGGGTTCAGTACTAGATCCGGTCCTTTTCAATGTCTTTATAAGTGACATTGCAGAGGGACTGGAAGGAAAAGTATGCCTCTTTGCAGATGGCACAAAGATCTGCAACAGGGTTGATACACATAGGAGGGTGGAAAGGATGAGAGGGGACTTGGCAAGGTTGGAGGAATGGTCAGAAGTATGGCAGCTAAGATTCAATGCACAGAAGTGCAAAGTAATGCACCTGGGAAACAAAAACCCAGGGGAAGAGTACACAGTGGGAGGGGTGAGATAGCAGCAACAACAAAAATGGAAAGGGACCTGGGGGTAGTCATATCAGATGCCCTAAAGGTTAACAAGCAATGTGAGAAGGCAGTAGGGAGGGCTGGGGGATACTTGGATGGATAGAGAGAGGCATCACCAGTAGAAAACAGGAAGTTGTTATCCCTCTGTACAGACAGTTAGTGAGACCCCATATGGAGTACTGCGTGCACTTCTCGAGACCCCATCTCTGTAAAGACAGAGACAGGATGGAGGCAGTCCAGAGGAGGGCAACTAAAATGGTGCAGGGTCTGCAACAGAAGCCATATGAAGAGAGACTAAAGGAGCTTAATATGTATACCCGAGGAAAGGAGGAAGAGGGGGGACATGATTGAAACGTTTAAGTACTGTCCTGTCCAAACTCCTAGAGAAAATTGTAAATGCACAGCTGAGGACTCACCTTGAGTCTAGGGAACTGCTAAATCCTATGCAGTCCGGATTCAGAGCTAAACATAGCACTATCTCAGCCCTCGCCAAAGTTACTGACTGGCAGCGTAATCTTGAGAGCAAAAACTTTATTTGTGCTGTTTTCCTTGATCTAAGCAAGGCTTTTGACACCGTCGACCATAGTCTGCTCCTCTCCTCCCTTCAAACCATAGGTGTGGACCCCTCCTCTCTGCATTGGTTTACTGACGATCTTACAGGGGGCCTTCAACAAGTTAAAGCCGAAGGAGGCCTGTCCCCCTTAAAAACTCTGCAAAGAGGGGTACCTCAAGGTTCTATATTAGGGCCCTTACTTTTTGCAATCTACATTAATAACATCGACTACTGTATAAAAGAGGCCAACATCCGTTTGCAAATGATACAGTTCTCTACGTGAGTCACCCAACACCTGAAGCTGCCTGCAATGACCTACAGTCAGAATTCAATCTTTCACAAAGCCAACTCCTCCAAAAAAGGCTACTCCTTAATGCCAAAAAAACTAAAGCGATGGTCCTCTCCCCTTTTATCCGATACAGCTAACCCTGTGTCCAGTGGGACAGTTCCCCAAATTACCACAGTTCTAGGTGAAAAACTAGAATTTGTTACAAAATTCAAGTATCTGGGAGTTTGGATAGACCAAAGACTCTCCTTCATTGAACATATCGAGGACTTGCTAAAACGACTTCGGCAAAGGCTTGGATTGTTTTTTAGAATCAACCAATTTCTCACCAGAGATACCAAGAAACAACTGGTCCAATCCATTTCCTATCATTGGTTGATTTGCTTCTTCCTCTACAGCCAATGCCCCAACTCTTACATGGCTAAACTGGACACACTCTACCATCGAGCACTGAGGTTTATAACGGGACTCCCCTTTGACATGCATCACTGCACTCTATATGCGGCAGTGGGGTGGACATCACTTAAGTTCAGGCGCCACAGAGACGCCACTCTCTGGACCTATAGAGCCATCTCTAATAAGCTGCCTTACTATATCTCCTGCTGTCGTCCCCTGAGTATAATTCGGAAATACGCATTATGAAGTTACTCAGCTATTACATAAAGTACCCAAGCAAAATCCCGCTTCGGCAGGGCAGCCATAAGCAGTGCTACCTACCTTATGGAGCGATCTGCAAAACCCTCAAATTAAGCACTCCTAATCCAGTATATAAATGCCTTCCAAGGCGCTTTATTTCGATAATCAGAGAAGTATGTAACTGCTTCACCCACTCAGACCCCGATACTGGTGTCTGCACTGGTATATAGCCACGACTAGACCCAATTTTTAGTACTGACCCCCCGCTTGCTCCTCACCAGCCGAATTGTTCTCTCTCTCTATCCCCCTGTCTTATCAACACCAGGCCCGTCCATCCCCTTGTTCTTCCTTTCCCAACCTCGGATAGGAGCTCACTACCCTGGGTTGTGACATCCTACCATGCCCCGTACTTTACAGCATTCAATCCCGGGGCTCACACATACTCCTTTTCTCCATCCACCTTCTCTACATTCCGTTTTACCAACTCCTTTCTGTGCACCGTGCCCTCCTAGCCTTTCTCCCCTACCTCCCTCCCTTCCCCTACACGCCTCTACCTGGTGTATATTTTAATTTTTTTTCTTCCGTTACTTCCTCCTGCAACCTTAGATAACCTGCTTTATCTTCCTATAGACACTTCTACGTATGTAAATACCGTGTAATCTGTACAACATCTGTATAATTCTATGTACATATGAACTTCTTTTTCTTCCTCTCTGTAAAAAGTATTATCTGTATTGCCTTGTAAATACCTGTATTGACCTGTATATACAATTGTTCATGCTCCACCCAGGTCCACCTTGCAAATGAGCTTCTGCTCAACGATGAACGCCTGGTTAAATAAAGACTTGATTGATTGAAGTACCTCAAGGGAATCCACAAAGTCCAAGAGGGTAGCATCTTTCAGAAAAAGAGATGTGCAAGAACAAGGGGACACAATTTGAAGATAGAGGGGGGACGGCTCAAGGGCAATATGAGGAAGTATTTTTTCACAGAGAGGGTGGTGGACGCATGGAACAGCCTCTCTGAGGAGGTTGTGGGGTCAAAAACAGTGGGGAATTCAAGAATGCATGGGACAGACATAAAGCAATTGTTGAAGGGGTAGGAAGAAATAGGCTGTTGGTTAACTAGGATCTGCAGCTTATCCAATAGGTAGGGAAATGGGCAGACTAGGTGGGCCAAGCGGTCCTTATCTACTGTCAAAGTCTATGTTTTTATGTTTACTCTATAGTTGTAACTTGTATAGTTAAGAATCTAGTATATGCTTAAACTTTAGGTTGGGGACATTTTTCTGCCAGTGAAGGTGAGGGGAGCTATAGTGGAAACTAAAATCTTGCACGACAATTGAGGGCACTACGTATAACCACAGTAAGTAGTACTAACAAATAAAAAAAAATACATCATATATACTGTATAGCAGCTTATATCGGCTCCCTCTTTATTTAGCGCGGAGTGGGATGCAGTACTATTTAGCGCCCTGTTAAATTAGTGCATCAACTACATGTCCCATTACAGCACTATGCTCCCTGTAATATCAGCGATCTGCTTATTTTAGCGCTTTTGTCAGTTAAGCTAATATAGCGAAAATAAACTGAAAGCTAACATTTCCTGCTATATATACACACATATGCATGGTGGAGACGAGGATAAGGCAGGGGCCACAAATCAGTAAGGCTGGCATCTCTGGAAGGGTGGTGGGGTGTACTGGGCGTGGGTCAGCCATGGTTCTGGACTTGGCTTGCAGGATGGGGGCCTGTATGGTGTGTCGCCAGCTGGCACAATTAATGGAAAAGGTAAGGTGGATAAGGAGGAACCTAGGTGGGGGAGGAAGGAGGCTGTCCTGGAAGGGAGGAGGGATGGGGCTGGGGGAAATGGGGCAGGCATTATGGGTCCAACTGCTGAACCCAGGATCAACGACATAAACAGAAAAGGAGGTGTAGGAGAAGAAGCACGGGCAGCGCAACAAGACTCAGGTGGGGGGGCTCGAAATGTGAGAAGTGCCAAAAATGCTGGCAGATGGTTGGGAGCAGAGGGCTAGGGGCTGCACAGAAGGGAACAAGCTGAGGGAGTGTACCAGCAGGGGGAAACAAGGTAGTAGGCATAGAATATAACAGATTCGAGCCTCTACTATTGATGAAAGATAGGGAGGATGATGTAACCGAAGCAGAGGTGGATAAGGGGGTGAAGGGAGGGTTGGGCATAAGAGATGGCCAGAAAAACAGGAGGAGCAAGGGTGGAACTTTCCAAAAGAACACGCAGGGGGCACGAGGTGCTGTCAGATCAGCAGAGGCAGATAAGGGGGTGCTGGGAGGGTTGGACACAATGAATGGCCAGGTAAACAGGAACAGCAGGGAGGGATTTTGCTAAAGAACACACATGGGGCAGCAGGTGCGGTCAGCCCAGTTGACTGGAGGAGTGGGGTTGTTAACTTGCAAAGGGACACAGTGGGGCCAGGGGGATCTGTCAGCAGTGGAGAGTGCGCAAATGTGGCAGCCAGTGAAGGGAGGAGCAGGGGCTCCAAGGATACAGCTGGATTCACGGCGGGAAGGGAAGCTGGGATAAGGGGGCTGCACAAGGAGAAAGAGGACTCAGGAGGGAGGGGGTAGACCTGGGGGACCAGCCGGTATATATTGAGGGGAAGAGCAAGATAACCGATGTCGAGGAGAGAGAGGTGGAAACTGGGTCCTCGGGGGTGGGGGGGGCAGTTGTACCTGGAAGAGCTGGCGGGATGGTCCAGGGTGACACAGATGGGATGGAGATGCCTGGAACAGATGGGTCACCTAGGAGGATTTTTTTTATTCTTTTATTTTAGTCTTTGGTAACCGGGTAAAGCCCACTAGGCACACGTGCTTGTTTTCAGGGGTGACCTGGGAGCACTGGGTGATTAAGTGACTTGCTCAGAGTCATACAGTATGCAAGTGAAAGTTGTGAGAATCAAACCCAGGTGTGATCTGCTGGATTTACCAAGTTCATTCACAGCTCATTACTCTAACCTCTAGGCTATACTGCTAGCCAAAAATGAGCAAGGTTGGGGCAGCAGATGGGACAGACAGGTCAGTCAGGGGAAAAGGCTGGGACAGGAGGGATAGGGCTACAAGGAACACTCAGATAGGGGGTCTAGCCATCACCCAGTTGGAAAGCAAGGCCAGGGTAGCAAAAGAGGCAGGAGTTGGAAGGGTTGCCAACAAAGGGGGTGGACCAAAGGATAAGGAGGTGGTTAGGGTGTTCCTGTTAGGGGACTCCATGATTAGGGGCATTCAGTGGGATGGGCAGGGCGAGGAGAAACCCTGTGCTATTAAAGTCAAGAGTATTTCCGGCTTGACAGTGCATAAGGCCAAGCATCTGGTTTATGCACTGGCAAAGGAATGTGGAGGTTCCCTTGACATCTTAGTGTCCTGGGCACAAATGATATAGAGGGAAATAGTGTACTGGAGATTCAGGCAAGGTTTTGTGAGCTTGCCAGGGTCTGTCACACCATAGGGTGCTCGGTCTCCTTCTCAGAGATCCTGCCGGGGCCGAGGGCTAGTGTGAAAAAACAAACAAAAAAGTAGAGAGGTTAACGAGTGGCACAATGAGTGGTCTGGCTTCTAGGGGATATGGGGTGGTGGGGGACTGGGGAGTAACCTAGGAGGACAAGGGGCTGTACTTAAGGGATAGGCTCCGTCTCAATCTAGTAGGGAAGAAAATACTAAAGCAGAAACTGGTCGGATTTATTCATGCAAGGTGGGGTTTAAACTTGTAAAGGGGGAGGGATGGGCTGTGAGGCTGCTCCTAGCATGCTCATCAAGGATGGACTCTATCTTCTCCCCGAAACGGGGGTTACAGACTGCGTATGGGAGGTGGCAAGCAGGCGTCTACACAAAACCTCTCAGGTTGGAAAATTGAGGGGGTAGAGGAAAGGGTTGGAGGGTGGTCCTGATAAATGCTAGGAGCTTGGGAAACAAGATGCCTGAGCTCCAGGCAAGGCTAGTAGAAGGGGAAGTAGATATGGCAGCTGTCATTGAAACTTGGGGCCACTCCGGGACATGACTGGGACCTAAACTTGAGTGGGTACACTGTGCTCAGAAAGGACAGGGCGGTGGGCAGAGTAGCTCTGATCATTAGGAACAGCACAGGGATAAGCAGGGTGGAGGGAGCGGAGGGTAACATGGAGGCCTTATGGGTCACCATGCAGACACTGGGGGGGGGTAAGAGGGTAGAAATGGGGGTGGTTTACAGGCCCCCCCATGCTGGTGGAAGACCTGGAAGAAAGTCTGGTGGCTAATATTAAGGACCACTGTGGTCAGGACAGGGGCAAGGTGGTGGTATTGGGAGACCTTAACATGCCAGGGACTGACTGGGGAACTAGGACATCCCCACTGGCCAAGGAGCAGAGGCTGCTGGACGTCTTCCAGGATGTGTTCCAAAATCAGCAGGTAGCTGACCCGACAAGGAAGGGCCGCATCCTGGATGTGGTCCTGGCAGACTGCAACCTGGTTAGGGATCTAGTGGTGGAGGGCCCACTGGCTGGGAGCGGCCATGCCACGGTCTGTTTTTCACTAGACTGGGGGGGCAAATCGCACACAGATGGTGGTTGTCGATTTTACAGGCACGGATTTTAACAACATGGAGAAAATCCTCAAGGATCACTTGGAGGGGATAAGGCCAGGCATGGACGCTGAAAGCAGGTGGACAATTATTAAAAGAGGGATACAGGTGGCTACCAGGTCCTGCGCAAGGGTGAGACGCAAGTTTGGTAGGTTCAGGAGGCGGTGAGGGAGAAGAGGGCTGCATAAAGTAGGTACAAGCGTTCACACACGGTTATGGACAGGGATGAGTATGATACAATGGCCAGGAAGGTCACCAGGGTGGCGAGATGGGCCAAGGCAAGAACGGAGCAGAGGCTGGAGCAGGGGATCAGGAGGGGGGAGAAGGGTTCTTCAGGTATACTGGGAAAGAAGAAGAGTGAAGGGCAGATTAGTAGGTTGAGGACAGGGAGGGTGGGCAGAGGGCGGGGGACAGGCAAGGTACTCAATGAGTACTTTGCATCGGTCTTCACTAGGGAGGATGCGGGGATGCATGAAGGAGGACACAGGGGCAGGTAATGAGGGGCCCTGAAATTTGGCCCTGTTGATACTGGTGGGCGCTGAGGGGGCTGCACCGTATGGTACGGGGAGTGGCAGGCTGGATCTGCTAATGAGGCAGGAGTCACGGACGCTGAAATCCCTGTCGGCAGACTGTGGTAAGCCTTCAAGTCCCTAAAAAAAGGACAAAGCTCCAAGTCCGGATGGAATCCATCCCAGAGTGCTATGGGAATTGGCCGATGTTCTTGCTGCATCCCTGGCGGCCCTTTTTAACACTTCCCTACAGACGGGAAGGGTGCACCAGGATTGGAGGGTGGCACACATTGAGCCCATCCACAAAGGTGGCTCAAGGGAGGAGCCAGGGAACGACAGGCCTGTCAGCCTGACACTGGTGGTGGGCAAACTGATGGAGGCTATCCTAAAGGAGAGGCTGTGGGTGTTCTTGGTGGAACAGGGATACCTGGATGATCGCCAGCATGACTTCGTCCCAGGCAGATCGTGTCAGACCAACCCTGTGGAGTTCTACAACTGGGTGACGATGGCACTAGATCAGGGTAGGCCGATGGATGTCCTCTTTCTAGACTTCAGCAAGGCGTTTGACTCAGTATCTTGCTTTGAACTGCTGGAAAAGTTGGGGGATGGGGATACTGATGGTCAGGTGGATTGGGAACTGGCTATCTGGGTGTACTCAGAAGGTGGTGGTGGTGGTGGTGGTGGTGGTGGTGGTAGGGGGGAGTTTAGTCTTCCAGGAGGGTCATTAGCGGGGTCCCAAAGTGATCAGTTCTGGGCCCGCTCCTGTTTAACGCTTACATCTCTGACATTAGAAAAGGTATCGGGAGCGAACAAGTTTCTTTGCGGACAACCCGGGCTAGGGGTGGATGGATGGGGCTGAGGGCCCGCATGAGGACCTGGACACTCTGGAAAGGTGGTCACATACCTGGAAACTGAAATTTAACACAAGGAAATGCAGGATGCTTCACCTGGGGTGCAGGAACCCAGGCCAAGTGTACACCAGGGGAGGGGACACACTGCAGGGTGCGAATGAGGAAAGGGATCTGGGGGTGGTTGAGGATGCCAAAATGAATAATTCTGAGCAATGTAGGAGAGCTGAGGCCAAGGCAAATAAAATGCTGGGTTGCACTGCCAGGGGATTACCTCAAGAAGCAGGGAAGTGATTCTGCCTCTGTATAATTGCCTGGTTAGACTACACCTTGAATACTACGTGCAGTTTTGGCATCCGCACTTAAAGAAGGACATTGCACTCCTGGAGGGGGTTCAGAGGAGGGCAAATAAAATGATACAGGGTCTGGGTGATAGGTCATATGAGGAGAGACTAGAGCAGCTCAACCTGTACTCACTGGAAGAGTGGAAAGACAGGGGGGATATGACTGAGGTCTTCAAGTATATAAAAGGGGTAAATGGGGTAAGCCTAGATAAGGTCTTTCAGAGGAAAGTGGAAGGGGCCACCAGGGGGTACAGCTGGAAACTGGGAGACTCAGGGGAGAGAGAAGGAGGCGTTACTTCACAGAGAGGGTGGTGGAACCATGGAATGCACTGCCAGAGGAACTGGTGGAGGCAGTTATGGTAGAGGAGTTCAAGAGAGGCTGGGACAGGCACAGGAGAAGGGTGAAGCAGAGTAATGTCAACTTGGGGGAGGACTCTGGAGGGGGGGTGGGGGATCATGGGGGGACCAGAAGGGCGGTAATGGTACCCATCAAGGGTACTGACTCAAGCAGACTCGACAGACCATAAGGCCTACTCTGCTGGCATCTTAATATGTCAGTACGTTAGTACTGTATAATTTAGGGTTTCCAACACTAAAACCCCTCCACCCTAAAACAAATAAGGCATGCAGTCTTCCTTGGGGTTGTCAACCCAAAGCTCACCCCATTAGGTGCGATATTTCTGGGAGTGCATAGAATGGAGTGAGCTTTAGGGTTGACAACCCCAAGGAACAGCACCCTAATTTGTTTTAGGGTGGGGTTTGGGATGGAAACCAAAGCTACATTTCCTATTTTGTCGTGCTTAGCCTAAACCCCAAATATTGCATTAATGGAGATTTTGCAAAGAATTTCCTTACTTTTTCAACTAGTTAATTCTTTCATATTTGCTGCGCTCCCATCTCTCCATACTTTTTCAGATAAGAGTAATCATATCCTTATTTGCCTGTGAGAGGGCCCTGCGCTCCCAAGCCTCCATAGATGAGTATTATGTATGCTGATGTGGGCCCTGCGCTTCCATGTGTAGGGCAACAGCCACCAAATTGTCACCGTAGTCTTGTTATTATCCCACCTCATGAACCAGGTAGTAAAAATATTAAAATCCCCGCCGGGGGTTGGGGGTGCTAATGAGCAGCTAACAGAGGTCGCGATTCCCGCTGGCTCCGATGAGATAGCCAAAAAATAAAGATTAATATACGGAATTTTCCACCACGGAGCAAATAAAACGGTGGTTTTGAGTGACGGAGAGAGTAATGGATGAGTATCTGACCTCGATGCCTTCCAAAAGTCAGTGGGCGACTGGGAAAACCGGGGGTAAAAAGGGGATGGCAGGCCCAGGAGGAGAAAGTGCAGGCCTGGTTTCGCTCCCAGCGTCGGAGGTGGCGGCTCTGGGGAAGGAGCTTACAGGTCAGGTTATTACAGCCCTAGAACCGCGCTTAATAAAGCTGGAGGACAAGTTGAATGGGAACTGCAGGAGGTCCTGGAGCAGCAGGCGCAACAGAGCACTCGGCTGACCAAGGCCAAGAAAGAATTTCAGACTGGAGGACGAAGTTAGCAGTCCCAGGGCAAGTTCAGGCTTGCAGAGGGAGCTCGAGGAGTTTAAGGAGGCCTACGATTACCAAGAAAATTATCATCGGAGGTTAAACTTGCGTCTTAGGGGGCTCTCTGAGGGACTGGAGAGAAAGGATGCCCTTGATTTTTGCAGCAGGATACTACCTGAATTGTTGGGGCTGGAAATGAAAAATGGCAAGGTTAAACTGGAGCGAGCACATCGGGCAGTAATGCCACGGCCTGCGGTGAATCAGCCTCCACGCCAGATAATTATGCGCTTTCACAATTTCCAGGACCGAGAAGCGGCATTGAAGGCCTACAGATCCCAGGATACCCTGAGCTACGAGGGCCATAGATTATTCCTCTCACAGGACTACTCAGCCCGTCTGTTGAAAAAAAGGAAGGCCTTCAATGGGCTGATGGCACAGTACAGGGGTCTTAAGGTGGAAAACTTTTTGGTATATCCCGCCACACTGAGAATCAAACATGAGGGTGCGACCTACTCCTGGGAGCTCGAGAAGGCTGAGGAGTTTGTAAAGGGCCTGAAGAGAAGAGTGAGTTGCATGATCGTGGGAAAATATAAAGAACTAGAAAGACGGCTATGAGAGGTCTGGACTTCAGTGTTCTGGTGGTGTGTTGATGTTATGACTATTGATTATGGACTGAATTATGGTGAGAGTGTTTCTAGTTTCTGGCTGGTGCCGTTGCGCCACTTTTTAACCGAGGAGGTTGGATACTGGAGGACATGGTGGTTGGCTTAGGCATGGTGGAAGAATCGTGGATTAAAGGGGCCTGAGCAGTTTGAAGACTGGACTCTGATGTGTGTTCCCTTTCGCCCTGCATGGAGGGCCCTCTTCTATGGACTGGCGGTGTGTGAAAGCTCAAATGGAGACCTGAGGGCCATGGAGATGAGGAGAGTTCCAACGTGGGTGAGGTAGGAGCGGGAGAGGGCCTAGCGCGTGTTTGTTGATGGCGCAGCCTAGCCCCCCACGGCCCCGATACTATCGGATTCAAATGTGCCCATCTGTTGTTGATTGGGGAGCGGGAGGGTAGGCTTAGATGGGGGGGCTGGGGGGGAGACGGACAGAGTATCTAGTTGGAGGGCTGGGGGATCTGGGGGGGTTTGTTTTTTCGCTGGGGGGAGGGCGAAGGTATGACAGACTGGAGCGGGGGGAGGTTTCTTTTCAGGTGGCTTGGAAGCCTGGGTCTTAAAGTTATGATTAGCACCCTCATCAGGCCATGTGGCTGGGAGTCTCCTTGGGATATTCTGAAAGGTGAAGGCCGTGGGGATGGGGGAAGGAATGCACGAGGGGTGGAGAGTGAATTGGAGGGCGATATGTAGGTGGGTTCTTTTCCTTTTCTGGCCTGATGGATGCAAGAACTGGATGCCGCGTGACACTCACGTCGGCAGAATCGGGGGGTGGGATTGGTAGAAAAGATGGGGGTATTGAGACCGTAGATAGGATGGGTAGAGGAAGGGGGACAGGTCGCGGCCAGGCGATGTTGGGGTGGAGATAAAGGGAGCATGGAGGGGGTCGGTATGCTCAAGGGAGGGATTTGGCGAGGGAGAGAGTGTTTTTGACAATAAATGAATATCTGGGATAGAAGTGAGATAAGGGCTGGGGTGAATAGGAGATAAAGGGAATGGGGCAGTCAGATGAGATGCAGATGTGGATCGGGGGCGGGGGGCTCGTGAGATTAGGGCAAAGTAGGTGGGATATTGCTCCTGCTCGGGATGGAGATTAAGGGGAACCCCGGGAGTGGGAGAGTTCTGGAAGGAACATTCTGGCTAGTGGAGGGAGCGGCGGGACGCACATCTTGGTTATGGTGGAGCAGTGTTCGTTTTTCATTGTCTTTAAATCTACACTTGTGCTATGTTAGCAATTAGTGTGGTGGGAGGAAGGTGGAAGAGGAGAGGTTATAAGGGAAAGGCAAAGGGAGAAGTAGGGAGGGGTGGGATTGTGGGGGTGCGGGGAGGGTTAGTTATAAGTGTTAAAATAGATAGTTCACATATTGTTTTTGTTAGTAGTGTAATCACCTGGTTGTACCATAATTGTGACAGTCGAGTGTGCAGAAATCAAGGAAAGTGCATGAAGGTATATGCGAAATGTATGAAAGCTTGGAAGTATGTAATACAATGTGGAGTGATAATACCCTTAAAAGGTAAAGTTGCATAGGACAGATGGGTGACCCAGTCAATTTAAATGTTATATCTTGAATGTTAAGGGTATTGCAAAGCCCAGTGAAGAGGACTGCACTTTAATGGCGCCAGACGGAGGGGGCACAGGTGGCAATGTTGCAGAGACGACGACAGACTTGAAGCATGCCAAATTGGTGCGAATTGGGTTGGGAAATGTTTAGCGGCCTCTATTCCTCGCGATAAAAGGGGTAGCAATACTCTTGCATAAGAATCTGCTCTTTGAAGCGAAACGGTAGTGAGAGACCCTAAGGAGGGCAGATACATTTTTTACTGAGTTTGAGAGGGAGAGACACTTTACGCTTTGTGTCTACACACCGGCAGTATATGACCCGGTTTTCTATACCTCTTTGCTGGGCCTGCTTGTGAGGGAGCAATTTCCGTGGCTCATTATGGGAGGGGACTTTAATTGGACTATGGACGCAAAGATGGATCATTTTGAGGGCAAGGGGCAGGAGACGGAGGCTATGGGACAGTGGAAAATTGGGATTGCAGATCTAGACATGGTGGATGGTTGAAGGGCGGTTAATCCCACTGGGCGGGGGTATACGTTTATTCTAACCCCATAAGACCTGGTCCCGTTAGATTACTTTTTTTAACTTAGAAGTTGGGTGGGAAGGATAAAAGAGATAAGTCACAGCCCCATCTTCATTTCGGATCACGCTATGGTCGTGGTTGTGGCCAGGTTGGGGGTGAGAGGTTCAGTATGGAGATTTCCCATACTTAGCCAAGGACCATGCTTTAGGGAATATTTGTTGAACAATGGAAGCTTTATGAAGAGGTAAATGATACGGAGAGGTGTCCAGTGCTGTCTTATGGGAGGCAGGTAAGGCCTATATAGAGGGCATAATAGCCTATGTGGCTAAGATTAAAAAGCAGAAAAGGGGTAAAAGGGAAGAATTATAAAGACAAGTGAAAGAGCTGGAGAAGCAGTAGGTGGAGGAGAAAAGGGAGAAGCCCCCAAGTTGTTGACAGTGGCGAGGGAGGCCCTTAATTCTCTCTTAAAAGAGGAAGCAGGGAAGGCTTGTTTTTTTTGCCAGAGAAGGGTTTTCGAGTGGGGGAATAAGCCTGGGCCCATGTTAGTAAGATTGATGAAGGGGGGCAGGTGCCCAACTAGGATCTTCTTGGATTAAGGGGGCAAGTCATTACAAGCTCAAAGAACATAGCAGAGCGTTTTGGGAGTTTTTATGAAAAGTTATATAGGGCAGAATATGCAGGGCAGGAAGAACATGTCCGGGAGTTTCTGAGTGGGGTACCTTTACAGAGGATTACAGATGAGCAAAGGGAGGTGCTGAGCCAGCCCATATCAAGGCAGGACATTTTGAGTGCCATACAGAAGCTGCAGGAGGGGGAAGGCCAGTGGGCCTGATCGCCTCCCTATCGAGTATTACAGGATCTTAGGAAGACAAATGGCGGATGTGTTGAGGAGGGTGTTTGAAAGGGGGAAGGAGGGACAGGTCCCGGTATTGCCTGACTCATGCTATGAAACTAATATTTGCCTAATACATAAAGGAGGCCAGGATGAGCTTGAATGTTGCTCCTATCGACCAATCTCCCTTCTCAATGTTGATATGAAGATCCTGGCAAAGGTGCTTGCCACCCGGCTAGAGAATATCTTGCCAGAGGTAGTTCACCCAGATCAGACCAGGTTTATTAAGGGACGGCAGTCCTACCACAATGTTCGTCGGCTGTTAAATATTGTATGGAGGGCTGGGCAGGCTGGCACCAAGATGGGAGTGATCTCATTAGACGCTGAAAAGGCGTTCCACAGGGTGGAATGGGACTATTTGTTAGAGGTGATGACCCGGTTTGGTCTGGGGGACTCGTTTATAGAGTGGGTAGGGCCAAGTACCGAAAACCGAGCCACAGGTGTCGGTGAATGGGAGCCTGTCTACGAAGTTCAGTTTGGGTAGAGGGACAAGGCAGGGGTGTCCTCTATCCCCTCTGCTATTTGCCCTGGTGATTGAACCGCTGGCAGCAGCGCTACGCCAGCATGAGGGAGTGGTGGGAGTGAGGGATGGAGAAGAAAGAGTGCATGAGGTGGAGCTTTATGCTGATAATATGTTATTATTTTAAGGGGACTTGAGTAGCTCTATGGGATGCCTAATGGATATAATTGAAAAGTTCGCTGGATTCTCTGGGTATAAGATTAATGTGAGGAAATCTGAAGTCATGGGGTTCCCAGAAGTTGGTCCGGAGGTTAGGCAGAGGGGATTCAGAATTGTCAGGTCGGATTTCAAGTATATTGGGGTACATATTGGGTGAAGGTGGGAGGAGTTATATAAGCTGACCTATTACCCTATGATAAATTTGGTGTTGGCAGACCTGAAGAGATGGATGCAATTACCAGTATCTTGGATAGGGAGAATAAATCTTATAAAAATGAATATTATCCCCCGTACCCTATACCCTATGCAAATGCTACAGTTGAGGCTTACACTGAGGGATATGAAACGGTTAGAGAAAGGGTTCACGGACTTCATTTGGCAGGGGAAAAAGCCCAGAATAAGTTTAGCAAGGCTCAAGGCAGACAGAAATAGGGGTGGACTAAGTTTCCCGGATTTAGGGGCGTATTATAGGGCAGTGCAAATCCGGGCAGTAGCAGATTGGGTCCATAAGCCTGAAGTGGCTAGTTGGATAGGCCTGGAACAGGAGGGGACCCCTGGGAGGCTCAAGCATACCTCCACAGTAGGGGGCTGCGAGCATATAGGGATACAGGTAGAGGTAACCCTTTAGTCCGGGAGACGCTGGAGGCATGGCACCATTCTTGGCGACGGAAGGGGGTGACCCAGAGGGAGACTGTCCTGCTCCCAATTGAGAGGAACCCCTTCTTTCTCCCTGGGATGGAGAATAGGGGGTTCCTGGAATGGGAGAGGGGGGGCAGTGTGTATGGGGTACTGTTGGAGAAGGGGGAGTTGAGGGAGTTAAACAAGATTAGGCGGGAGATGGGGTTGGGGACCTCCCATCTATTTCGATATTTGCAGCTGAAAACATATGTATGGCGACTAGGTATGGGGGAAGGGAGAGGATATATCCATACGGAATGGAGCAGATGGTCTGTCAGGCTAGGAAAGACATAAAAGGGTTTGTTGGAAAAATAGTTAAACAGTATAAACAGAATATGCCAGACCTGACGGGCCCTATGAAGGCCTTGTGGGAAAGGGATCTAGGGCTCCAGATTTCGGAGGGAAATTGGGACTTGGTGCTAGGTATGCCAGAGGGAATTATGATATGTAATAAATTTAAGGAAGCTTTCTTTAAGTTTTTACACAGAATATATTGGCCCCCAGTGGTTGTGCATCGAGCACATCCTGCCGTGTCGCAGAACTGTAGAAGGTGTGGTAGAGGATTGGGCACTTTCTTCCATTGCTTTTGGACGTGCCCGGTTCTGATGAGGTATTGGGGGTGATCCAGGAGGTGAATAAGGGATGGGGGAGACTGGTCCGGGACCCTCTAATCTGCCTATATGGTATGGAAAGAATAGAAACAGAAGAAGAGTGGCAACTATTACCTAGATGGGTAAGGGTGTCGTTGGTGTTAGCTAGGCATTGCATTCAGAATACCTGGGTTTCTGGGAGTGGGCCTACACTGACTGACTGGCGGAAGTTAGTTATACGCACACTGGCTTTAGAGAGGCTCACATGGATAGTGAGAGATAGGGAGGAGATGTTTTTAAAAGACTGGGCCCCCTTTATGGCGACTCTGAGCCTGTCTGAAAATTTAATGCTCTGCTCAGGGTTGAATATTTAAGCATCAGTGTATTGGATGGGCACGGGGCCACCCCCCAGCTGGGGGGATGGTTAAAGGGGAGGATCAGTGGTTAAGCTTGGGTGTAGTAGACATCCCTTTTTTTAGGGGGTTATAACATTTTAGTATAACATAAATGGATGGAGGCCGGATGCTCTCTGTTTGCGGTGCTTCCTACGTTGCATATAATAATGGGTAGTCATCTGGGGAGATGTGAATGCATAAATGACGACGGGATAATACTGCACACTTGACTGTATTGCACTGTATTGTATTTTATCTTGGTAAATCGACTGTATCATAAATGAATGGAATGTATGAGATGCATTGTGGGGTTAACCAGGTTGTTTTTTTGTATGTTTGTAACTGTGTCTACTTTTTGTTGTACGTAGTATGTATAAGCTTTTTTTTTGTGTGTGTGTTAGAAAATTGTTAATAAACAGAATATTCAAAATAAAAAATCTCCGCCAAAATGTCATTCCACGCCACTGCAACGTCATACTGCGCCAGAGGCACGAAAAGACATTTTGGTGATGATTTGAAAAATAACAGCTGTCGTGTTCATGAGGTAGTGTAATGCCGCAATGGTTATGCTGACAATTTGGAGAGAAAATGTTTAAAATGACAAATGTTACGAGGAAGCATAGGTAAGTGTCAAGGGATGCACTCAAATTGCCATTTTAACCCCAAATTTTCAACACACCTTTCTTATCACCCCACCTCATGAGCAAGAGTGGTGAAAATTTTCAAATCCCGTCTGAAAGGTGATTACACCAAGTGACCACATAATCACCTTCCGGGGCGCATGTTTAATTCCACCAACACTGTTCATGAGGTGGGCTCTCAAAAAGGCAATGCTGAAAATTTGGGGTGAAAATATGCAAAAATAGCAAAGTTATGCATCAAAGTTGAAAACGCCATTGAAATACAATGAACAGCACTCACCCTAGTTTCTCATATTGCAGTCAGTGGCTGCAGCACCAAGATGCATCTTAGGTCGGAGAGTGCTTCCTCACCCTGGGACCTCTTCAGGTGAGTGGGAGGGTGCACAGTGGGAGGTAGGGGTAAGGGACTGCCCAGTCTCTGAACGACCCCCTGTACAGGCCTTGTTCTGAGAGTGTCTGGTCAGACTGGTTGTTCTAAGCCAGGTGAAGCGTCTCAGAGAGATGGCATGAGCCATCGCCCTAGAGGCTGCATCACTGTTGTTGTCTGCCAGGTGGAATTGGTACATGGTAGCTTCCAGGGCAGTTTTTGATGTATCCACCAGCTCCTGCACCATAGAATCTGATCCGTTGCGGGCAATAGCCTGGACAGATTTCCAAAGGGCTTTCTGATATTTGGCTGTGAACACCATGTAAGAAGAAAGTCTGAGAAGCAGGGAAGCTGTGGCATACATTTTCTTTGCTATAAAGTCAATTCTCTTGGAATCCTTGTCAGGGGGAGAGGGGGGCAAAGAGACTCCAGATTTCTCTCAAGCTGCTTGCTGCACTATACTCTCGTGGCTAGGGTGTGCAGACAGGAACACGGTACCATTTTTAGACAATTTATATTTTCTCTCAAGCCGTTTATCAACCCGATACTGAAATGGGGTGCTGAAGTACCTTCATGGTATTTTTTCTAAATGCATTATAGATAGGGATGACCAGGGTCTTTGAGGATGAAAGACCTCTCATCTCCCTATAATCTTCGTCTTCATCAACATCTTGGTTGAGCTCCTGTGTAGGGAGGTCCAGGGTGCCCAGCATATTTTGTATAAACGTAAACATAGAAGAAGGATCCTCGTGGTCACCTGGGGGATCCCCAAGATGAGGGTCCGGGGACTCCTGGGGCTCAAGGCCCTCAAAATCCATGTCGGGGCATCATAAAATTGAGCATCATCTGCAACGCACTCACAGTCTACAGAAGAGAGAACTGTGGAAGAATGCTTGCCAGCCCCAGTAAATAGAGGGCCCATCTTTCGAAGGGTCTGAAACAGCTGCCATGCTTTTTCCATATCTTGCACTGATGGAAGAACCTGCGCAGACTAGGTTTGTGTTTTTTTTTTTTTATATATTCTTTATTTATTGAAATGTTTCACCAGGAAGGCACACTGAGCAATAAGTCGCACGTCTCCCAGTGCGACCTGGGGGGGGAGGGGTACTACTGGAATGAGACACTATATATTCAAGTTACAGGATCAACATTTTAAACATATATCTGTAAGGCAGATGTTACAAACAATGATTACAACATTATTGCGCATAACTTATTGAAAGAGGGGACAATAATTAGTGCTGGGTTAATAAGTAAACAAGTGCTTACATGAAAAAAGGGGGAAGGGATGAGGTGGGGGAGGGGGAAGAGTCATGCCCCTGGAGACCCCTTCAGGATGCGAGGAACCCTGCAAGGGGACTGGGGACAAGAGAGAAGGGGAAAAAACAGTGTCCCAGAGAAACCCCTTTAAGATGGTGGGGGAAAAAGTAGATTAGAGATACAAGCCCGGTGGTGCAGGCAGGAGAGGACCCATGGAGAGCATTCAGGGTCCCTTACATTGTGAGAGAGATCAAGGGAGGCCAGTAAGGGGGAGCAATTAGGGGAAAGGGGAGAAGGGGTGGATGTGCACAGGGTAAACTGAAGGTGACTGTAGTGGGGGAGGGTGTGTCTAGGGCTTAGAGGAGGGAATTAGGAAGGGACATGGCAGAAGCAGCTAGGTGCAGGGTAATTATTGAGAGCAGAGCTGATGGAGTAGGTGGAGAATGAGTGCTGGATTTGGGGAAGGAAGGAAGGGAATTTCACATTTTTGGGAGGCGGTGAGAGTAACTGGATTTGCCAATTTGGGTGGATCTGAGGGAAAACCAGAGTACTGGAGTCGGTTGATCTAAGGGAATGGGAGGGTGGGGGGGTGTTATAAAGGAGGGGATGAGGTAGGAAGGGAGCTCACACAACCAGTGCTTGGAGGTGAATTTAGCACAGTGGGAGAGTCACCCATTTGTAAGAGTGGAAGGATAGGGCACAATAGAGATTGCAGAGATGGGTGGGGGGAGCATCCACGGCAAAGCGGCAGAAGTAAGTGAAGAGGGTTTCCAGTCTGGCCAGGAAGGACTTAGTGGCAGCACCACAGACCACCTCACGGTAGTCTAAAATGGGCAGTATCATCTTCTGAACAAGTTCACACCTAGCCATAGGAGGGATGCAATTACGGTTCCTGAACAGGGCACCAAGCTTGGGGCGTAGTTTTTTCTGAATGGCGTTAATATGTCCACGGACGTTTAGGTGTTGGGCCAACCAAACACCTAAGTACCTGAAGGAGGATGCGTCCTCAAGTAAAATCCCCTCAACGATGTGAAAAGTGGGTAGGGAGGGAAGCCTAGAGAGTCTCTGCCTTCTGCCAAAGGTCATGGAGACCGTCTTTTTGGCATTGAGGAAAAGTTTATGGTTAGCAAACCAGAGCTGAACCTTGTCAAAGTCTTGCTGTAAGCTGGCTGTAACCTCAACAGGACAGGAGCCAGATGCATACAGGACTGTATCATCTGCATATGTATGTATAGCGGAGGATGGGGAGCAAACAGAGGGAAAGTCGTTTAAGAAGATGGAGAATAGGAGGGGCCCTAATACTGAGCCGTGGAGGACTCCAGTGCTAATTGAGAGGGGGGCAGGGAAGTGGCATCCAAGATCTTAACTGACTGGGTTCTACCAATAAGGTAGGCTTTGAACCAGTTTGTGGCAGAGGGAGATAGGCCAGCTGTTGGGAGTGAGTTGAGGAGAAAGGAGTGAGACACTGTGTCGAAAGCCTTGGCCAGGTCGACAAAATGGCAGAGGTAATTTGCCCATTGTCCATCCCAGTTAGGATGGTGTCTGTGAGTCGTAGGAGAGAGGTGGTGGTTGAGTGTTTTTTCCTGAAACCAGACTGGAAAGGGGTGAAAAAGGAGGTGTCAGATAGAAAAGAGGTGAGTTGGGAAAGGACAATGTGTTCTTGAAGCTTGGCAATGGTAGGGAGGAGAGAAATGCGGCGATAGTTGCCAGGGGATGAGGGGTCACCCCCTCTGGGTAGAGGGAGGACCACAGCATGTTTCCAAGAAAAGGGGAGACAGATGCAGTAGAGAATGAGAGATTTAGGATTATTAAGAGGGGCTAGGCAATGGCCACAGCGGAGAAGGAGAGGAGTTTTGGGTCAAGGCCATCAGGGGAGGCACCTTTAGAGAGGCTGATGGTGAGGAGGACACTTAGGGCATCATTTGGGATTACAGTAGCGAAAGAGAAGGGAAGGTGGGAGGGTGGTGGAGGGGGCACACCGGTAGAGGGTGGGGAGGGGGATGGGTAGGAGGGGAGGGATTTCAGTAGCTCAGTGACACGGGGGTATAGTAGGAGTTAAATTCTGAAGCTACAGCTGGTGGGTCAGACACTAGTGAGCTATTTATTTTAAGTACCAGGGGCTGTGAGCAAGATGAGGGGGTAAATAGGGTGTGCACCACCTTCCAGAACTTTGAAGGGGAATTTATGTTGGTGATGAAGGCAGATTTGAAATATATTGACTTGGCTAACCTTGTAGCCGTGGTGCAAGTGTTTCTGAGCATGCAGAAGTTTGCGAGGTCACTAGGAAGCTGGGTAGCTTTATGACACTTCCAGGCTTGATCTTTAGCACTGAGACAGGCCAGAGGTTCAGGGTTAATCCAAGTAAGTGGTTAACTCTGACTCTGTTTGAGTGGGGCAAAGGCGTTCCAGTTTACAAGAAAGATTTCTTTGAAGCAAGCAAGGGCCTTATCAACTGAGGGGAAAGAGGTTGGGGGGACCAGTCAGAAGTGGCAAGGTTACTCAAGAAAGGTTCGAGGTCAAGAGACTTGAAAGAGCGCAGTTGTATGGCTTTGTGTGGCAACTTAGTGCTGTGGATTTTCCTAACTATGAATATTGGGTTATGGTCACTGAGAGCATCGGGGATGATGCCAGAGGTGATGACATGGTGGGGGTGGGACGTGGTGGGAGGTAAGGGCCTAGTCGAGTAGGAAGTGTCATTCTGTCTTGCGGTTTGGGTGGGTGGGTTCGGAGATCAGTTGGGATAGGTTTAGAGTTCCAGATTTCATTTTTAGTTTTCGTAGTTCAGATGACAACCAATTAATATTATAGTCTCCTAGGATGAAAAATTCCCCGGAGCGAGCAAGAGACGTAATGGAGGTTAGGAGGTCTAGCGCGACCGAAGGACAGACATTTGGGTGGCACTATATGCCGGCTATGAAGATTGGGAGAGTGAAGGGTCGGGTCACATGGATAGCTAGGGCATCATGGGTCTCAGGATTGGAGGATGAGTAGATGACAGAATATTGGATGGTGGCTAGGACATAAATGGCCACACCACCACCCCTGCCAGCACGGTTTTGCCTTAGCAGTGAGTAGCCAGAAATGGAGACCGATTGATCAGGGGATACTGCTCTTTAGCCAAGTTTCTGACAAGATTAGAATGTCTGGTTTTAGAGTACACACCATGGTCTGTAGCTGGTCTGTTTTTTGCAACAAGCTGC
Source organism: Neoceratodus forsteri (assembly GCA_016271365.2). Lineage (NCBI taxonomy): Eukaryota > Metazoa > Chordata > Ceratodontiformes > Ceratodontidae > Neoceratodus > Neoceratodus forsteri. The sequence continues at coordinate 1,072,127,603 of CM057451.1, forward strand.
GGGCGTTTAGATGCAGGATCTTTAAGCCCTCTGGGAGGGCAAAGAGAAGACAGTGGGGGGAGGTAGTAGAGGAGTAGGCACCAGAGGAGCAAGGAGCAATAACGCCTGGGTTGGGGTTGATATCCCTGGCGGAGAGCAAGAGGAGGGCGAGTATGAGAAAGTGGAGCTTAGGTGATTTTGAAGGGGCTGACAAGGAGGCTGGGAATTGTGAGTAGAAGGGAGTGGATGAGTGAATAACGGGAAGGTGGAGAACTGCACAGAAAGTGGACACAGTTATCAAAGCCGCATGAGAAATAGTGATAGAGTGAGATAATATTTCAAATGGCAGGGAGGGGGTGATAGCATGGATGTGGGTACGGGATTGGAGCTAGTAACTGATGGGGTTCGGAGAGTTATTAGGAAAAGGTGAATAGAGAGCAAATGGGGTGGTAAAGAGAGGGATATGAGCAGAACAAGGGGGAAGAGATGACAGTAGGGGATGCACTGTTCATAAGGCAGAGAAATTAGTAAATAATTGATCTAGAAAGGCAAAGAATTTGTAAGCAGGGGGCACAGAGGAGGGGCTGGTCAGATGGAGGTGGGAGCTGTAATTTAGGAAGGTATCTATATGAACAACAGCCAGGGATCACTTAGATAAAGATTATGTTCCTCTAGTGGCAGTAGAGTACAACTTGCTAATGGGAAAATGGACTCTCAAATGAGAAAGCAGGCTGTCCTGTAGATATGCTACAAAATAATTAAACCAGGTAAATCAGATATTAAACAGGCTAAGGAGGTTCACAGAATCAGAGGAAGAACCCAAGTAAAAAGTCAGCAAACTGCCTGTTGTCTTACTACTGGCTTCCCCCGGAGCAATGGAAGCATTTTAGTCTTGACGGAGTTTCTTTTTAGCTACTTCATCAGAGGCTTGATCAAGCTTCCTTTTTTCATCACTCTTATTTTTTAATATGTGAGGAACTTTATCTTCATCTTTGGAAGCTTTATTTTTTGGCTAGGATCTGGAAGGTTCCTCAGCACCTCTGCTTTTAGTATTAGTACTTTTGGATGGCCCCTCGTCGGAAGCCTTTGATTTATCCTCAGCCATAATAGTCAAAGGTTTGTCTGCTATGTTTGCCAATTTAAGCAATGCAAACTAGTCCTGGACCTACGAACTGAGTTCAGGTTTCTGTGAAAATGCCACTGGCCAGTCCTGCCCCAGTTTATAAAGTTTGTCTATTACCAGCGCCTTTTTTTTTTGTTTTTTGGTTGTAGAAGTGGGATCTATACCAGTGCCAATCTTAATAGAAGCCCAGGAATACTGGTCAACTGCGCACAGGTGGCTGCTGGACCCTTACGGACAGTCCTGACACAGATGATACCAAGGTCCAGTAATATAACAAAAAAGGGTTCCTCGTAATTGCCAATCTAGAGAGAAAACCCCTGGCACTGTTTAAATCTGAAATCCACTGCAGGTGCCTCGTGGTAAACCCCGCGAGGTCTGAAGTAAAAAAAACAAGACAACTGTCTCTAATTCGACGGTTCCCACAAGAATTTGCCCAGAAATGAAGGAAACCGTCGAAAATAAGCACCCATGATAAAATTAGGGTTTAAAATAAATAGTCGCGGTAAAAATAAAGTCAACATAGCGTGGGTGCGCTAATAACAACAAAAATTAGCACAGTGCTTATAAAAAAATAAAACTTTCACTCAGCATGCTATTGGAAATAAAATATGAGGAAAACTTTACCCAGATAAGCACTAGGAGGTTGTCAACAAGGAAAGTTGAGAGACACCTCAGGGACAATGCTGCTAAGTCAAGCGGAGAAAACATTCTGAAGCCTTCAACAGCTCTCACTCAGCTCAACCACCTCCTTCCTGTCTTCTGATTAGCTTGGCCCTAAGGTCATTTTAATATCTCTTAAAGGCACACGTCTGGGGCAGTTGCACCTAGCCAGCTAAGTGCCAAAAAGTTACTGATGCTAAAGGGCTCCTGGGGTAAGAACAGACCATCTCCACAAGGGGAAGCTTCTCAGGGGGACACCCCAAACAGGAACCTCACTGTGCAACGCTCCAAACAGGTAACCAGATCAATCTCAAGTCCCCATGAGAATACCAGATCCAAGGTGTGACCATGAGAGTGGGTCGCAGAAGAAATTACTTGTGTCAGGCCCAGCGATTCTATAGTCTAGAGGAAGTCCTGACCAAAAGACGAGAGTTCATCATCAATCCAGGTGTTGAAATTGCCCTGAATGAACCACCTGGGTGACTCCAATACCTGGTCAGAAATGAAGTCTGGGACTTCCCAGAGGAACTCCCCCTTGCGGCCCAGAGGTCAGTACAAAAGAAGGATCCTGCAGCCTGCACCTGGCCCCCGCGAACGGCCACACATTCAAACTAGGTGGTAAGCCCCACTGGGAGCACAGAGAAGTTCAAGCTGGATCCAAAGCAGATAGCCACTCCCCTGCCCCTGCAGTCCCTCCTTGTGCAATGCATAACAGAGAACTCAGCCAGGACCAACGCCTCCAAAAGTGGACCAGTGCTGTCACCTAGCCAGGTCTCTGCAACATAAGCCACATCAACCAAGGAAATCCTGGCCAGGCTAATTTAGCGGATGGGGGAGAAGGACCAGTCGCGAGCAGCGAGGGGGGAGTTAGCGAGGCACAGAGGATACTAGGGAGGAGGAGAGGCATAGGATCAGAGAGGAGGGGATGGCCAGGGTAAATGAGGGGGCAGCATGTGGCACCCAGCTAGGGGGAGGAACAAGGAGTCAGCTAGGTGGAGGGGCCAGTAGAAAGGATGAGGGACATGGAAGGGGGGGATATGGAGGAAAAGGAGCGATCAGAGTGCTCCTGTTGGGGGATTCTATGATCAGGGGTATCAAATGGGATAGGGAGGGGTAAACCTGGCCAGTTAGAACAAAATGCTTCCCTGGACTAACGGTGCACAGGGCCAAGCATGAGGTATATCAGCTGGCAAAGGATTGTGGGGGTTCCCCGGACATACTGGTCCAACTGGGTACAAATGACATTGAGGGAAATAACGAGCTAGAGATACAGGCAAGGTTCAGGGAGCTTGCCAGGGTCTGTCATGACATAGGGTGCACAATTTCCTTCTTGGAAATCTTGCCAGTGCCAAGGGCTAGTGGGGAACACAAAAGGAAAATTAGGGAGATAAACCAGTGGCTCAGGGAGTGGTGTGAGGCCAGAGGGTATGGGTTGATGGATGATTGGGGGGAGACCTGCGAGGATAAGGAGCTGTATGCTACAGATAGGCTCCATCTCAATTTGGAGGGAAGGGGAATCCTTAAGTTGAAAACAGAGGGTTCATTGGTGAAAAGTGGGTTTAAACTTGTGAAGGGGAGGGATGGGAGAAAAGGCTGCATAGGGGGTCCGATAAGGGAGGACTCTGTCTCCACCCCCTGGGGAGCTGGAGGAATGTGGGAAAAGGCCGACTGGTAAAGTGCAGACCAGGGAAAACTGAATCCCATGGGAACACAAGCAGGGAAATGAAAGTATAGGGAAAGGGTGGAAGGTAGTCCTCAAATGCCAGGAGCTTGGGCAATAAAATGCCTGAGCTCCAGGCGATCAGCTGAGGGAGCAGTGGATGTGGCAGCAGTCACTGAGACCTGGGCCACCGCAGGACACGACTGGGACCTGAACCTGGAGGGTTACACTATGTTCAGGAAGGACAGGGGGGAGGGAAGGGTTGCAATAATAGTCAAAAACTGCATTGGCATAGGGGGAATAGAGGAGGCGGAAGGAACTGTGGAGGTGATTTGGGTCACCTTGATAACAAGGGGGGGGCAGGATAGTAAAAATAGGAGTGGTGTATAGACCCCCTGCCTGGCGGAGGAGCTGGAGGAGAGTCTGGTGGCAGATGCTGGGCGACACTGCAGATCGGGCAGGGGAAGGGTGGTGGTGTTGGGGGACTTAAACATGCCAGGAACAGACTGGGAGACTATGACATCCTCGGCGGCCAGGGAACAGAGGTTGTTGGATGTCTTACGAGACACGTTCCTAACTCAGCAGGTGAGGGAACCGACCAGGGAGGCGCGGGTACCGGATGTGGTCCTGGCAGACGGTGACCAGATTGGGGGCCTAGAGGTAAGGGACCCGTTGGTGGGGAGTGACCATGCCACGGTCTGGTTCTGCCTGGACCTAGGAGGGATAGAAGGCTGCACAAAGACAGAGGTAGCTGACTTCAGGGGGGCGGATTTTAAGGAAACGGGAAGGATCCTTAAGGAGCATTTGGATGTGATTGAGTCAGACATGTTCGCTGACAGTAGGTGGGAAATAATCAGGAGAGGGGTGCAGGATGCTATCAGCACCTGTGCCAGAGTAAGACGAAAATGCGGTAGGGTCCGAAAGCCCTGCTGGTGGACCAGGGAGGTCCAGGAGGTGGTGTGAGGAAAGAAGTCAGCCTATAGGCAATTCAAGTGCTCAAGGAGTGAAAGGGATCGAGGGGAGTATGAACTGAAGGCCAGCAGGGCCACTAGGGTGGTGAGGGTGGCTACGGCAAGGAAGGAGCAGAACCTGGCCAGGGAAATTAGGAGAGGGAACAAGGGGTTCTTTAGATACATTGGGGAAAAACGAAGGGTGAAGGGGCAGATTAGCAGGATTAAAACGGGAGAGATGGGCACAAGAACCGGGGGAGCAGGCTGAGGTACTAAATGAGTGCTTCACCTCAGTTTTCACCAAGGAAAATGGGGGGCTGCATCATACATGGGAGGAGACAGGTGATACTGAGGGGGGCCTCACCGATCGGGCGGGTCTGGGAGAGGGGAGGCATCACTGGCAGGAGGAGGGAAGGCTAAGCAGGGAGAAGAGGTAGCGGAGGTGGAAATCACAGCAGAGAGAGTGAGGGAAGCCCTCAGGTCCCTTAAGACGGAGAAAGCACCGGGGCCGGATAAATTACATCCCAGAGTGCTGAAGAAACTTGCGGATGTCCTGGCGAAACCCCTGGCGGAGCTTTCCACCATCTCTCTGAGGACAGAGTGGGTGCCCCAGGACTGGAAGGTGGCGCATATAGTGCCTATCCACAAGGGGGATCAAGGGAGGTGGCAGGGAAATACAGGCCTGTCAGCCTGACATCGGTGGTGGGCAAGGTGATGAAGGGCAATTGTCAAGGAGAGTCTGGGGGGGGACTTGGAAAAGTCAGAGGGCCTGGACGATAGACAGCATGGATTCGTCCGAGGGAAATCGTGTCAGACAAACCTTGTGGAGTTCTATGACTGGGTGACGAGTGCCCTGGACCTGGGTAGACCAGTGGACGTCCTCTTTCTAGACTTCAGCAAGGCATTTGACTCTGTTCCTCACGAGGGCAGTGTTGGATAAGCTGGGAGAAATGGGGGTGGGGAACCAGATGATCAGATGGATAGACAATTGGCTCCAGGACCGTTGGTGGGATAGTCTCATCCCCAAGGACGGTCATTAGTGGGGTCCCACAGGGATCAGTCCTTGGGTCCCTCCTGTTCAACGCCTACGTCTCTGACATAAGGACAGGTATCAGGAGTGAGATGAGTCTCTTTGTGGATGACTCAAAACTGGGGGCGGTGGTGGATGGGGAGGACAGGAAGGTGGCCCTACAGGGGGACCTGGAGGCTCTGGAAAGATGGTCTAGAAAGTGGAAGCTGAGGTTCAATGCAGGGAAATGCAAGGTACTGCACCTGGGGGCCAGAAACCTGGGCCAAGTGTACACCCTGAGGGGGGAAATGCTACAAGTCTCAATGGCTGAGAGGGACCTGGGGGTGGTGGTGGATGTCAAGATGAACAACTCTGAGACTTGTAGGAGTGCAGCAGCCAAGGCCAACAGGATGCTAGGATGCATCGCTGGGGGGGGGATCACCTCCTAAAGGAGGAAAGTGATACTCCCTCTGTATAACTGCTTGCTAGGCCACACCTCGAGTAATGCGTGCAGTTTTGGAGGCCGCACTTAAAGAGAGACATTAAACTCCTGGAGAGGGTCCAGAGGAGGGCAACCAAAATGACTTGGGGCTTGGGGGACAGGACCAATGGGAGAGGCTCAAGAGCTAAATATATACACACTGGAAGAGAGAAGGGACCGAGGGGACATGACAGAGGTCTTCAGGTACATGAAGGGGGTAAATAGGGGAGGAGCAGTCAGTGTGCTCCGAAAGGAGGAGGAGGGGGCAACTAGAGGGCATGGGTGAAAGCTGGAGGGGGGAAGATTCAGGGGAGAAAGGAGGAGGTGCTACTTCACTGAGAGGGTGGTAGAGCCATGGAATGCATGCCCAGGGGGCTGGTGGAGGCAGAGACGGTGGAGGGGTTCAAGAGGGGGTGGGACAGGTATAGGGGAAAGGCTTCTGGAAGCAAAATCCAGTGCAGCGAGAATATCCGGAACTGGGAAGGGAGAAGCCAGAGAAGGCGAGAGGGGCAGCAAGGTCAGCTCCCAGGGTGGGGACTGACCAAACAAGCAGACATGAAAGACCGTTAAGCCTATTCTGCTGGCATTTTAGTATGTTAGTATGTAAATCAAGTCCGCCATAATAACAGTCTTATTCCTCATCGACCTGGCACTGCCAAGCATGGTCCGACTGGGATAGGTGGATGCTGCTAGCCTACATGCCACCTTCCCACTCAAACCAGTGGAACACCCTGCGTATGGGAGCCAGGCAGGAGGGACCCCTCTCTAGTTCCCATTCCACCTCAGGGCACCTTCTGAATCTTACCATCCTAATACTACCCTCCCTGTTAGCACCCCCGAGCCCCACACTTCCGCGCGATACCTGTAGTGTCTATAAGTGACTACTGACAGGGGGTGGTCCTCGAAGGGGCGGAGGTCCAGTAGCTGGGCCAAGGAGTAGCTGTGCCTAGGGGGGTCTGACATCCCAGCACATCATTTACTGGCTATAGGGCTAAAACTCCTATAACACAAATAACTATCTCAACAATAAAGACACTAACATAATACAAAACAAAATACCAAAAATATAACTTTTATATCACATAGAAATCAAAAATGTAAGTTCCCACTTATACGAACCTATGATGAAGTAGCAGAATAAGGCTGTTTCATCCATCTAGTCTTCTTGTACAGCAGGGTCCACAGCTCAAGCTACTGACCCTACCCCCATCCCCAATCCTCCCATCCTTTTAATCTGCCCCACCCTTGACCCGTACCTTCCCCTTATGTCTATCCCAGCCCCTCTTGAAGCTGCCCACAGTCTTCAATGAGACCAGCTCCTCCAGTAGCACATTCCAACTGGTCACCACCCTCTCCGTGAAGAAGTGCCTCCTTCTCTCCCTCTAAAACCCCTCCCCCCCAGCTTAAGACTGTGCCCCGTCATGCTATGGCTGCAACTTAGCCTATAAAGACTTTGCTTATCCACCCTATTTATCTCTTTCCAGTACTTGAAGGTCTCAGTCATGTCCTCTCTCAACCTCCTCTCCTCCAAGGAGTACATGTTCAGTGCTCTCAATCTCTCTTCATATGCTTTACTCTGCTGATCCGTGATCATCTTTGTTGCCCTCCTCTGGACTGTCCCCAGCAGTCCAATGTCCTTTTTGAGTTGTGGGAACCAGTACCATATTATGATGCATGGTCAGATGTTGGATCTCCTTTTTAAGTTCAATTGCAATCATCCTGGTATTTGCAAATTAACTACTGATCAACATCTCCAAATCAACAGCCAGAGCCCCACTGTTCCACTTCCTTGATTGAAGCCCGCTGCACAGATCTGGGGCTGGATTTTCAAGAAAATGGAAAATTAGCACACATGCAGCACAATCTACGCACAAGAGGGATTCACTTGCTCACCTGCAGGTTTTGCCACATGCACCATATTTGTGTACACAGACCTGGTTTGCAAACGGCTCTGCAATTTACGGCAGCTTGCAGCCATTTTCCTTGTGCACCTGTGCAGTAATGCTAGTCCTGGTAGTACCAGGCGTAAGAACCTCCACAGCTGCGCCCACTACCCTTGTGAACCATGGACTAAAAAGAGGATGTCTGCCAGTGCGAAGATTTTTTTTCCACACTGGTGACCTGTGACACAAGACTTAGTCCATTAGCCGTTTAAGGCTATTTGAAAATCCTGCCCTGGTGGAGCTTACACAGCTGGATTGTAGCTGTCTAATCAGTACCACTGTCACACTTCTGTTAAGGGGGACTATTTATGATCTTCCAACGCTCTGCACATAAATTCACAGTTCTTATGCGCCTCGTAAAACTGCGTGTGCCCCTCTGAAAAAACTCGGAGTTAAAGGCAGCTGCTACAAGTGGATCACTCCATCACTAAAAACCCTGATGATCAGGCACGACAAGGCCTGGAAGAAGTTCAAATACTCCTCTCTTCCGGCTGAACTAGTGTCATAGAAATCCCTAAGAAACAAATGCAAGAGCGCCACACAACATGCAAAAAGGGAGTATGTCACTCTCCTCCAAAAAAAAAAATAACTTGGGCAACCCAAAACTATTTTGGTCACACATCAATGACCTGATCAGGGATAACACTAAGGCTGAACTGGGCCCCACTGAGGTCAGCTGTCAACTAGTGAGTGATGGCCCACAAATTGCCTCAGCTCTCAACCTTCACTTCACAAACCTTGAGGCATACAAGGCTGGACTATCCCTCTAACTACGGCATCGAGTACAACGGAGCTTCCATGCATGAACTGACCTTCATTACACCTAAAATTGGTTATGACAAAAGAGGTTCTTACCCTCCTAAAGCCCCAGAAAACCAAGGGCTCAGGAGGAGCTGGCTACCCAGGCTACTTAAGGCTGAAGCCCCACCCCTCCCCAGATCCTTGACCTGGCTCATCAACAGATCCTTACTGGAAGGAATCATTCCTGACCAGTGGAAACAGGCCAGTGTAGTTCCCATCCACAAGGGTAGCTCTAGGGAACACATAAGCAACTACAGACATATCTCCTTGCTCTGTATACTTGCAAAACTACAAGAAAGGCTAGTCTATGGACAAATCCATGACTACCTAGAGTCTCACCAGCTCCTTGCCCTCTCCCCACATGGTTTTAGAACTAACCACGGTACGGACACTGCCCTTACTAAATTCTCAGCAGACTTACTCAGAGCAATGGACAATAGGACGCCAACAGATGCGGTCTCCATAGACCTATCCAAGGCATTCGACCTTGTTGACCACAAACTCCTGCTACCAAAGCTGGACAAACCTGGCCTAGACCCCCTGTCCCTGAAATGGTTTGAGAGCTACTTATCTGGCCGCACACAGAGGGTCATCTGGAAGGGTGCGCTATCTGACCCACTACCACTAAAAGAGAGAGTACCGCAGGCTCTATTCTTGGTCCCCTCCTGTTTTCCCTGTTCACAAACGACTTAAAACATCCACTGTGGGGGAGGTTCTGTCGTCCAATATGTGGATGACACAATCATTTACTGACCCTTGGACAACCTGGCGGACCTTGGCCCCCTCCTCCAAGATGACCTAACGTCACTGGAGTCTTGGCTAAAAGTGAACAGAATGGTCCTCAATGCAGGTAAAACCAAGGCCATGCTGTTTGGACACAGTTCCCTTGGACAAGAAAGAACCCAATCCTTACAACTCACCTCACTCTCAGGCAACAGTATCGAAGTAGTGGCCTCACTAAAATATCTAGGACTCGCACTTGATCAGGGGTTTACATTTAAGAACCATGTAGACCTAGTAACTAAGACCATCCACTGCAAACTTGGCACTCTGTATTGCTTAAAGGACCAGCTTATCCCAGAAGCTAGGATCTCAATTGCCTCCAGCATCCTTCTCCCCACACTGACCTATGCTGCCCCAGTCATACAGGGCATGGCAAAGCAGAGGTCAACCGGTTGCAGATATTGTACAACAAGGTAGCTCAGTTTGCTACTCAGAATCACTCCAGAAGCCACCACTGTGATACACTAACCCAGTTACAGTGGCCTTCACTGGACGCACGCCTCTAGTACCCACTGCTCTGCCTGGCTTTTAAGTTACTTAGCCCATCCTCTCCACCCAGTCTAGCAAGGATAATTGCCATCAAGCACAATCCTTGGAGCCTACGGACTTCAGGTCGAACTCTGCTGGAAGTTCCTAGAGTCAGGACCAAAGCGGGTGGCAAGTTTTCTCCTACACCGCCCCCTTCCTGTGGAACAAACTTCCACCCCTAGTACAGGAAGCCTCCTCAATCAAGAACTTCTGCACCAGACTCAAGGCCCACATGCTTGAAACCAGCACTTGCCATTGTCATGACACCTGATATCTCCCCACTCATGCCTAAGCGTGTCACAATGACAACCTGAACATAGCATTGTCTCTCATCACCCTAATATCTAAAGTACTAGCTCTGGCTACACAAACATAATCAGTATACCTTAATATACTGTATAATGTTATCTATGACTGAAACCTGAAAAATCACTGTCTCTACTTTGTAATCAACTGCCTCTTCTCTGTATTTTACCTTGTTGTGTAATCCCGGGTCGCCCCTGAAAAAGGTACTTCCGGGGCTCAGTGGGCCTACCCGGTCATCAAAATTTAATAAATAAAATGCATGTGCTAACCTATTCACTTTAAACAGACAATTTTATAAGCAAAACAAGCCACTTATGGCTGAAAGGATTTCAATGCACTTTACGGCACCTTTAGGGGAAATCGTCAACTCTATTTGCATTACACTATTTCTAGTTGAAAACCCACATTTTATAATTGCTAACTTTCTCTTCTTTTCAGAAACTGTTAACAATTACCAGTTAGGCACTTTTAAAACCCATTTTTAAAACTGGCTTGCTCACATGTAAATCTGCGACTGCTTTTTGTCTTTTACTGTCAGTTAACCTATTAAAAATGTTATATTTGCATACACACACACCTTTTTTTTTTATATATGTACTTGTCGCAAATGTAAACAGGCAAATTGCTCACCTGCTTTCAAGTACAAAAAAAATAAAACAAAATTCATTGATGTTGCTGGTCGTTTTATCTGTTGCCTTTCTTAGTAGAACAGAAATATATGCAAATGGTGTAATTATACCCATTCTTACTGTGTTTCAAAACCTTGATCTACTAGTACTGCATACTTTCTAAACATAAGGAGCACCCTCAAACAGTGTAGCTACTCATGTCTCAATAGTCTGCACTCCAGCTTCCTGAGTGCCTAAACTGTGTTGTGGGTGTTCATAAGTTCAGGAAAGATGCAGTGGAAGTTGATCAAGGACTGTAAACCAACACATTTTTGTAAATGTGTTTCTTAAACGAGGGGCAATTTGAGGCCTAAGGGGGCTGACATTGTCCCTTTAAGAATACTTGGCCTTTGGTCTAGTATTCTTATGTCCCTGAGGCATCAATCATTTGAAATCTTTTAAACTATTGCCTTTGGTGAATTATTCCTTATTTATAAAAAATCAGGTACAGTACACTGACTTATACAATGGGCACTAACTAAAGGTCAAATGCTGACATGCCATTGGTCAGAACATGTCAGCTGACCATTCATTAATGCTGTGGTAGACGAACAGTTGGCATGAGGATCTTTTTCAGCTGGCACATAAAGCCAAATATCAAAATATAAAAATCAATGCCTTCACATTTTCCCGCTTTAACAACCGCCATTGATAATAGCAGGTGAAGCGACAGAATGTGAAAAGATGAAGCAAGCACAAGAAATATGCACAGAATTTGACAGTCTAATGCCAGATGTTTAAAATACTTTCAGCTGACATTTCCTGTGTAAACTCTCTCACTTAACGAAAAATACGATCGCCATGTGTTTTTTGTTTTTTTTTCGAAAACCCACCCACACGCGACTGGCAACCAGTGAGAGCCAGAGCTAGACAAGAAAAAATTTTTTTTTTTTTTTTTTAAAGAAACCTACTTTTTAAGGCGGACGGACAAAGTGCACAAAATCACAATTTTGAATGATTTTAAAATGTTCTCATTAAACATTTGCAAAACGTACCATTTTATAAGTGCAAAAACCCACTCTAGCCCATGGGTGTATCGGGGCACTAATGCACTTCCCGGCTGGTTGAAATCACTCAGGTAAGCCCTTCTGCCTCATAACGCACCCTGGGCTTGCATTAATGCCCCAATACATCCATGGGAACAAAGTCCAAGAGGGTAGCATCTTTCAAAAAAAGAGATGTGCAAGAACAAGGGGACACAATTTGAAGATAGAGGGGGGACGGCTCAGGGGCAATGTGAGGAAGTATTTTTTCACAGAGAGGGTGGTGGACACATGGAACAACCTTCCTGAGGAGGTTGTGGGGTCTAAAACTGTGGGAGAATTCAAGAATGCATGGGACAGACATAAGGCAATTCTTGTAGGGGGTAGTAAGAAATAGGCTGTAGGTTATCTAGGATTTGCAGCTTATCCTGTAAGTAGGGAAACGGGGCAGACTAGGTGGGCCAAGCAGTCCTTATCTGCCATCGAAGTCTATGTTTCTATGGTCTGTCGTAGGTTATAGCATACGTACATATATTCAGAAAGACAATTATTTTCTCAGTGCCCTGGGCTAAAGTGTTGCACTGCTCCACCACCTGGGGTATACAGCTCTGACATCCCCCCCAGTTTTCGTTAAGTTCTGCCACTACTGATGGGAAGACAAGAGTAGGTCATCAAAAAATGGAGGGCGATAAGTACCACTGCCCATAGTCTGGGTGACAAGCTTCCTGAACTTGTGGTCTTGATGGAAGAGGGACACCTGGACACTGTGGCAGTCACAGAAACATGATACACAGAGAACCATGACTGGGATGTCAACCTACCAGGGTACACAATCTACAGGATGGAAAGGGAGGTTAAAAGAGGGGGGTGGAGTAGCTCTCTGCATAAGGGAAGGGATCAAAGCAACGGAACTAAAGGGTAAACAGGGAGGAGAGGAGGCACTGTGAGTCACCTTGGAGACAGGAAATGGCACCACAATCCGCACAGGGTAAATGGACAAGGAAATGATAGAAGGCATCCTTAGAATGGAAGAAAAAGGGGAGATATTGTTGATGGAGGGGACCTGAATATGCCAGATGTTAAATGGAGCACATCTGCTGCAGCCACATCCAAGAGCAGGGTCATACTCTATGCCCTACAGGGCGGATGCCTCAGACAGCTAGTGTTGGAACCCACTTGGGAGGGAGCAATCTTCGACCAGGTACTCTCAAATGGAATGGAGAAAGGATCTCGAATTTAGAAGTGGGTAGTCATCTGGGAACAACTGAGCCACCCAACAGTGTGGCTCTAGATAAACACAGTCATAGAATCAAGCCATACAAAAGCGAGGGTACTGGACATTAGGAGGGCTGACTTTGGCAAAATGGGAGCGTGCCTAAGGAATGCACTAGCAAAGGGGTAGGAAGGAGAGGTGGAGGAACAATGGGGAAAAATCAAAACTGCCATCACAGAGGCAGCAAGCCTTTGTGTGAAGCAACAAAACAAAAGGAAGGAAAAAAACACTATGGTTCTCTAAAGAGGTGGGAGGGAAGGTTAAGAAGAAAAAGATAACATTCACAAAGTATAAGAAATCGCAGAAGGAGCAGGACAGAGAACTGTATCAGTTAAAGCAAAACGAAGTGGGGAAGGCAGTCAGAATAGCAAAGGCGCAAACCGAGGAAAAGATAGCAAACTCAGTTAAGAAGGGGAATAAAACCTTTTATAGGTACATTAGGGAGCAAAGAAAGACCAAGGGAGGGACACTAAGGCTTAATAAAGGGGAGGGGGGCAGAGGGTGACAGTGAAAATACTGAACGAATACTTCTACTCACTATTCAAAAAAGGAGGAGGAGGAGATACCTAAACCAAACAACAGAAGCACTCTGGACTGGGGGGGGTGGGTCAATACCAGTCCATTCACAGAAGAAAGGGTCCTGCAAGAACCCGTATCACCAAACACAGACTCAGGAAAGGTGCTCTAGGGCATTTCCGCAATTATATTCTCAACTTTGACGGGACCCCGCTCGACGATATTGCGTCTATCAATGATGCGCTGGCCTTCTTTACTAGTTCCTTTAACTCCGCCTGCGATATTTTTGCCCCCTTTGTTAAGTGGGTGGTAAATAATTGCTTCTCTCCCTGGGTCAACCAGTCTATAATTGACCTAATGACTGCTCGTGACAACCTATGGCACCGAGCCCTGGAATCTGGCCGACCCGTGGACCATCAACTATACCATGCTGCCCAAAACTCCTGCACCTGGTCCATTCCCCAAGCTTAGGCTGCTTACTACCAAGCTAAACTCACCAACTCCTGGGGCCGGGGATGTAATTTCTTGGAGAATGTTAAGGAACTCAGTGATAAATCCTCCTCCCCCTTACTGATCATAAATGGGGTCCCTACCCAAGATCCTGACCAGACTGCCAACACCTTTAATACGACTTTTACTGACCTTTGCTCAGTACTCCCACCCACTGGTGTCCCACGGTTCTGCTTCAAGACCATCTCCAGGAGTACCACCCGCTCCTACCTCTCCAAGTTCCTTGGCAAATCCAAACCGAGTGGCAATACACTGGACCTTAAGCTGTTCAACCTGACTCCAGACGCAGTCCTAATCCCCTGACCAAAATCTTGAATATGTCGCTATGCCTTGGTCAGTTCCCTTCCCAGTGGAAATGGGCAGTGGTCACCCCCATCCACAAGAGCAGCGACCGAACCTCCCATAACTACAGGCCTATCTCCATTCTGTTCTCCCTCTCAAAAGTGATCAGAAAAAATTGCCGCCGACCAACTCACTCACTTCCTGGAATCACAACCTTCTCTACCAGCAACAGCACAGATTCAGGAAGGGCCACAACACCACCACTGCCCTCCTGGAGTGCACCTCATACATCCATGACGCCCTCGACAAAGGGGCCTTGGTTGGGTCCGAGTACATAGATCTCACCAAGGCCTTTGATACGGTCAATCATTCCCTATTATCAGACTCTTCTTTCCACTGGCCTGACCCTGGAGGCCACTGCCTGGTTCACCCACTACCTGCAAGGAAGATCCCAGCAAGTGAAGATAATTGGCACCCTATCCACTAGTCTGCAGGTTCACTCTGGGGTACCCCAGGGCTCCACTCTTGGCCCACTCTTGTTTACCCTGTACCTGAACTCGCTCCCCTCGGCCAACACCGGACATCTCCTCCTCTTTGCAGATGATGCAGTGATTCTCAGTCGCCACCCTGACTCCACCCTGCTTCCACAGGACCTGCAGCTCTTCAAAGAGTATGAATCCTGGTTTTCAACCCATAAGCGTATTCTCAATTATAAAAAGACAAAGGTAATGCTATTTTCCCATCACCAAAATAATTACAAGTTCTCCACCCTCTCCATCCTCAATTCTCATGGCACCCCCCCTGGAATCTGTTCCCCATTTTAAATACCTTAGTATCACCCTCGATCCTGTCCTCTTCTTCCATGAACACATTACCGCTACCTTCTCTGCACTTAATGCCAGAACTGGCCTCCTCTACAGAATTAGGTCCTGCCTCCCCGGCTGCTCTCGGATTGGCTATATTCAGCTCTATTCTATCCCTGGTAGACTATGGTAAAGTCATCTATGGGTCTGCCTCAAACTCTGCCCTGAGAAAAATTAAACTTGCCTTAAACAAAGCCTACCTGGCCACTGGCTGCGACAGGTTGACGCATACCTGCGATCTCTATCAATGCTTGGCCTGACTAAATTTCCAAAAGTGTCTCCACTATCAGGCTTGCCCACTAGCAAAGAAAATCTCTATGGGCCACTCACCCCCTGGTTCTAACCTTCTCTCTCCAGGGCAGCACAGTCGGGTGACCAGACACCTACAAAACCACCACTGGTCAAAGGTCCTCCAAACATAGGGCCCATTTATGGATGCACTCCATCCTAGGTTACCTCCTATCCATACCCAGGTTGGGCCCTTTCAAAAAAAAAAAACTGCGGGACCACATCCTGGTTTCATCAAACCGTGACTGCCTGTAACACTGTCGTAACCCGCCTACTATTTCATCTCCTGCACCTTAGCCCCACAACAATGCCCACTGGGCAACTTTCTGGTCTCTACTATATTTCCAGCTCTCCTTTGGTCCACTTCCTGGGCCCGTTTCTCACTTTCTCCTCCACTGCTCCAGTCTCCAAATATTTATTTTTTCTCCTCTGACTTATTTCAACAATTTTGGTTACTCTCATGTCAATTGACAATGCTTATTATACTGCTTCATTAGAAGCATCAGTGGCTCAGTAGGTAGCACACTCACCTCTGAGGCCGGGAGATCAGAGGGCTGTGGGTTCAGTTCCCACATCTGGCACTTGGGTTAATATCCCAGTACTGACACTGTAGTGCAGCACGAGAGGGGTGCTCGACTTCTGAGGTGCCGTCTTTCAGATGAGACATCAAACCGAGGCCCCATCTGCCTGGATTGGTGGTAGTTCAGGTGGATGTTTAAGATCCCATGGCACTTATCAAAGAGAGTAGGGGAATTTCCCCGGTGTCCTGAGCAAATTCCCCTCATTCACTAAAAATACCACCAACAGCTTAATATGGTTCATGGTCAGTTGGCATTCGTCTGTATTCCCCTCCCCCGGGTCGTGCCTGAAAATAGGCAGAATTTGTCTAGTGCACTTACCGAGTCAACAAAAACTAAATAAAAAAAAAATTATTAGATAACTCCCTATTGTATAATTTTTCTTTGTGTACAATAAATGTCATTGCTCATGATCTGTAAAACCTGCCTGACACACTTTGTACTGATGTGGAGCCTCTGAAAAAGTGTCCCTGACTCAAAGGGTTGCAATTCCTAGACTTCAATAAATAAAAATAAATATTGAAGATACCAAAATAAAAACTCCGAAAACTGAAGGTGGACAAAGCAATGGGGCCTGACAGGATTCGTCCCAGAATTCTAAAAGAACTAATGGGAGAACTAGTGACACCACTAACAACCCTTTTTAACAAATCATGAGAGGATGGTGAGGTACCTGAGGACTGGAGGAGGGCGGATGTGATTCCCCTTCACAAAAGTGGGAGCAAGACAGAGGCAGGAAACTACAGACCTGTTAGTTTGATCTCAGTGGTAGGGAAAATGATGGAATCACTTCTGAAAAAGAGTTGTTGAGTACCTGGAGGTCAGCGGGGCACAGACCCTAAGGCAGCATGGATTCACAGCGGGAAGGTCATGTCAGAAGAATCTAATAGATTTCTTTGGCTGGGTGACCAAAGTAGTAGACCAGGGAAGGGTTGTGGATATGGCCTACCTGGACTTTAGCAAGGCATCTGACACAGT
Source organism: Neoceratodus forsteri (assembly GCA_016271365.2). Lineage (NCBI taxonomy): Eukaryota > Metazoa > Chordata > Ceratodontiformes > Ceratodontidae > Neoceratodus > Neoceratodus forsteri. The sequence goes on from CM057451.1 coordinate 1,072,144,765, forward strand.
CCCACACAAAAGATTAATAAATTAGCCAGCCTGGGAGTGGGTCCCAGGGTGGTAGCCTGGGTAAAAAATTGGCTGGACAACAGGACACAGAGGGTAATAGTAAACAGAGTCCACTCTGAAGAAAGGGGGTTACTAGTGGGGTACCACACGGTTCAGTATTGGGACTGGTCTTCTTTACTGTCTTTATAGGTGATACTGCTGAGGAACTGGAAGGAAAAGTATGCCCCTTTGCAGACGACACAAAGATCTGCAACAGGGTTGATACACAAGGCGGTGGGGTGGAAAGGATGAGAAGTGACTTGGCAAGGTTGGAGGAATAGTCAAATGTATGGCAGCTTAGATTCAGCTTCAGCTTCAACTTCTTTATTTTATTTTTTTTTTAAAGCGCAAATCAAAATACCCAAGAGCTTCTACAAAAGATAAAAAGACGCAGCCTAAAAACTTCATATTACAGTATAACAATTTGAAACAAAGAACAACAGAAATCATTAAAAATCTGTCATCCGTGTTCAGGGAAGGCGAGCCTGAATGAGTAGGTTTTCAAGGCCAACTTGAAGCCCTCCATGGTCAGGCACTCACTTACCGAGCAGGGTAGAGAATTCCACAGGGTCGGGGCTGCAAATGCCCTAGTTCTAATGTCTTAATTCGGACCCTGGGAATCTCCAGCAATCCCTCGTCGGCAGAGCAAAGTGGGCGGAGGGGGCAATAAGTACACAGGAGTTTTTGCAGACATGGACCCTGTCCGTGTAGGGCATTATAAGTCAGCAAACCGACCTTGAAGGTGATTCGCCACTGAACAGGCAACCGGTGCAGTCCGCAGAGAACAGGTGTGACATGATAAGATCAAGGTAAGCCAGTCAACAACCTGGCTGCCACATTCAGCACCTGCTGCAAGCGGTGAACATCAACCCCCGGAAGCCCTAGGTAAATGGAGTTGCAGTAATCAAGGCATGAGGTCACAAAGGTGTGGACCACAGTTGGAAGGTCATTGGGTGGGACCAGGTGTTTTATATGTCCTCAGATGGTAAAAAGAGGATTTGACGATGGCTGACACCTGCAATTTAAGTGTCAACCTTCTGCCAAAAATAATGCCCAGATTACGCACCTGATCCGAGGTCAACAGCTGGCTGCCCCCGAGCCAAAGCCCGGAAGGCTGGCCAGCCAGTTTCCCCTCAACCCGACATCATGGGTCCACAACCAGCACCTTGGTCTTGTCCAAGTTCAACTTCAACCAATTGGCACTCATTCAGTCCTGGATCTCAGCGAGGCAGTTAAATACCAAGACAGAATCATCCTGTCCGGGCACAAAGCATAGCAGTGAAAACTCAACCCATATCATCTCACAATGTCCCCCAACGGCAACAGGTACACCGTGAACAACATGGGCAACACCACAGAGTCCTGAAGGACCCTACACAGCAGGGGGATGGGGTCAGAGGAATAAATCCCCGACACCACACTCTGAAACCTGCCGGTGAAGTACGAGTGGAACCATCTGAGGACTGCACCCGACAGTCCACAGATGACCGCCAAGCGCTCTAGAAGCACACCATGGTCCACGGTGTCAAATGCTACAGACAGATCAAGGAGAACCAAGATGGAATGGGTCCACCAATCTCTCGCTATCAGAAGATTACCGAGTACCTAGACAAGCGCTGTCTCAGTACTGTGCCTCTTCCTGAACCCCAACTGGAGAGGATCATAGATCTCATGGATGGTAAGATGATCCTCCAGCTGCAGCATGACTGCCTTTTCAATGACCTTTCCTACAAATGGAAGATTAGAGACAGGCCTGTAGTTGGCGAGACAGTGTGGGTCAAGAAAAGATTTCTTAAGGAGGGGTGTCACCACCGCCCAGGGTGTCCGGAAACACACCTGTCTCTAAAGAACACCCGACTATCTCTGCTAGGACCAGGCCGATGACCTCAACACACCCCACAAGGAGGCGAGCTGGAGTCGGATTAAATCACAGCAGGTCGGCCGCAAACTCTGGATGATCTTCACGACATCTGCGATCACAAACCGATCAAAATCCAACCAGACAAACCAAGGAGCAGCAACCTCCCACCGATCACCACAGTCCCCATTAGAGTGAGCTACACAGATATTCGCTCGGATGCCGGCAATCTTATCTGCAAAGAACTGAGCAAACTCGTCACACTTCTCTTGTGACAACGCTCTCCGTGACTGAGACAGGCTGGATTGCACAGTCTGTTCACAGTCCAAAAGAGCTGAGCTGGTTGATTTTGTGCAGCAGTTATTTCCCTGGACAGGAATTCTGCTTTCCTACGGGAAATAGCCGACTGATGCTCTTTATAATGAAACATCAGTCTAAATCTCTCCACATCAAGATCGGATTTCCACCAGCATCGCTCCAACCTTCATCCCACTCACCTCAGCTCCCTCAAGGTCCCATCAAACCAAGGGGACCGAGGGCGAAGAGTGAGAGGGCGATCACGAGGGCAAGGAAAGGCAAATTTTATTTTTCAGGCGCCCAATCCCAGAGGCTCTGGGTGCCGCACAATCAAAATACATCAAAAAGCAGTTAAAACACAATAATTAAAATACAAAACATATTAATTAAAAATACTTAAAAGCAGACCGCGCAAAATGGATGGCCTGACCAAGCAGCAGATTTCTGAAAGAGCCTTTCTTCCAGAAAGTCTCAGGAGTAGTATCTAAAAGACAGTTTCTGGGAATGCCTGGCTGAATAAAAAGGTGCAACAGAATCCAGAGCCTCCACCACAGCCCTATTAGGTTCTCTGGGTCCGTGCTTACATTCAGCAAGCTCGATAGGTCCAGCACCAGCAGGGCTCCAGGTAAGGTGTGTAGCAGCCTATTTTACTTACCTCATTTTAGGAAATACTCTTCAGAAATTTTTTTCCTGAGTACCAGTACTCACCCAACATTTGTAAATACTTCACATGCCAAAGAATAGTGCTTCGTAACATAACTGGTGATTCAAAAGGAACAGTTTTTTGCCAGATTTACAGCACTTGCATGCATCCCACTTTTGTTTTACTCAGTATATTTTAAAACTGGTGAGTAAATTCCTACCTGCCAACATTATGTGGAGCATTGTTGGCACCTGAAATTCTTATCTAGAAAAAAAAAATGAAATTTAAATAAATGTACTCCTAGGTCCACTCTAGTAAGACATTTGTACACATCTGAATTTCGTTTTACTCATCTCACTTTCAAAGTGAGAAGTACAGGTACTCATCTCAAAAAATCTTATCTAGAGCCCTGAAAACCGCCATCAGGCCATCCAGGGACAAACCCCTCAAAGGGCAGTACCGGACCATCTCCACAGGGGCAGACCTATTAGGGGAGCCATGAAATTGAACCTTATGATGTGATGGTCAGACCATCTGACCGGTTCAACCACCACGTCAGAGGTCTCCATTCCCAGTAAGAAGACCAAGTCCAGTGAGTAACCATGAATAGAGGTAATCACCTGTGTGAAGCCCAGCAAATTCTTCAGTTGGAGAAAGTGCTGACCAAACTGCGAGAGTCCATCATCGACCCAGGCACTGAAGTCCCCCAGCACTATCCATCTGGGGACTGCAACACCATACCGACAATGAAGTCTGTGACTTCCTGCAGAAACTGCTTCTCGCCCCCTGGCGGATGGTAGACGAGAAGGATTCTGCACCCCACACCTGCACCAATGATGCACTCAAAGGACGTGGGCTCCTCAACTGATACATCAATAAGGCCCAATTCTGTTCTAAAACAAATCGCTACACCCCCGCCCTGCAATCCAGACTTGTGCGGTGTATCACCGAAAACCTGGCAGGAACAGCTGACTCCAGAATAGGGCCAGCATTCTCATCCAGCCAGGCTTCGATGATACAGGCCAGGTCCGATGACCCAACAAGATCAGCAATCACTGCTGTCTTCGTTTTTAACAGACCTGGCATTGCATAATACTGACCAAGTAGGATGAGCTGCCGAGGTTGGCCGTGCTAGTTGCCCACCTAATGTGGAGCCCTTAGGTATGGGCACCAGACAGGGAGGACCCCTCTCCGGAATCCATTTCGCCCCAGGGCGAACCCTGAGCCCCACCACCCCAATCCATCCACTATACTCCACTCCACCTCCAGGTCCGTAACCCCAAGCCTTACGCCTCTTCCTCACAATCCCCAAAGCTCAACATTGCCTATATACCTCACTGGGCAAGGTGGGGGCAATCAAAAGGCTGGAGACCATGGAGCTCAGAAGGGGAGTAGCACCTAACCGGGAGAGCTGTCGGCCAACACATATCAGTACAGCTACCAGCACACTCAACAACAGTCTAAATAAAAACACAACGCATACTCAAAAAACTTTAAAATCAATATCCCCCACTCCCTAACAGATCCCTCCCAAAGAAAAACAAAAAAATAAAATAAATTAATCAAAACCCCCTTAAAATAAAACACTAAAACAAAACAATATAGAGTTAAACAGAATTACTGAGTTTGTATAATCCAAATTGGGGCTAAGCATGCCACGCTTGTAAATCAGCTCTTGGGCTAGGAGAGACTCCCACCCCCACCTGCCCACCACAATTTGTCCAAAGTGCTGTGCTCTCACCACAACAGTCCAAAACAGATTAAATAAGAGTGAATTCCAGGGCTCTCTCATTCCTCAACCGAAACAATTAGACCTATCCAACGGATTCCAAAGTCACTCAAACAGACTCCAGCCACGGTCACTTAAAGTTCCTTGTGGAAGTTCCTTCCGAAGATGAAACCAACCTGCAGACAGAGCAGGAGGCAAGGGAGTTCTGCCCACGAAGGATCAGGCAGCCCCAGACAGAGGTTATCCGACACCCCCATTAGGTTACCCTGGGCAGTCAGGACTCATCCACCCTCGAGCCACGAATCCTACACCAACTTTGTTGGCAGTCCACCCCAACCAACCACCCTATCTGACTGCAGGAATCCGAGGAAAAACAGGAGGAGCTGGACAGGTAAAAACGATGTCCCAGCTTATACACCAAACTGTGTGAAAGTCATCTGACTGGGTGGGCCAAGCGGTCCTTATCTGCCATCAAAGTCTATGTTTCTATGTCAAAAAGTGTTATTATTCCAACAGATTTTTCAGTGCAAAGTAATGCACCTATGAAACAAAAACCCAGGGGAAGAGTACACAATGGGGGGATTAACAACAACAAAAATGGAAAGGGACCTGGGGGTAGTCATATCAGATAACCTAAAGGTAGGCAAGCAATATAAGAAGGCAGTAAGGAGGGCTGAGGGGATACTGGGATGCATGGGGTAGGCATCACCAGTAGAAAACAGAAAGTTGTTATCCCTCTGTACAGGCAGTTGGTGAGACCCCATTTGAAGTACTATGTGCAGTTCTGGAGACCCCATCTCCGCAAGGACAGAGAATGGAGGTGGTCCAGAGGAGGGCAACCGGAAAGGTGCAGGGTCAGCGCCAGAAGTCATATGAAGAGAGACTAAAGGAGCTTAATATGTATACCCTTGAGGAAAGGAGGGAGAGGGAGGACATGACAGAAACGTTCAAGTACCTCAAAGGAATCAACAAAGTCCAAGAGAGTAGTATCTTTCAGAAAAAGAGATGTGCAAGAACAAGGGGGGGACGGCTCAGAGGCAACGTGAGGAAGTATTTTTTCACAGAGAGGGTGGTGGACACATGGAATGGCCTTCCTGAGGAGTTAGTGGGGTCAAAAACAGTGGGGGAATTCAAGAATACACGGGACAGACATAAGGCAATTCTAGTGGGGGATAGGAGGAAGTAGGCCGTTGGTTAACTAAGATTTGCAGCTAATACAACAGATACAGAAATGGGCAGACTGGGTGGGCCAAGCGGTCCTTATCTGCCGTCAAAGTCTGTTTCTATGTCAAAAAGTGTTACTATTCCAAAAAATTTTTCTTAATACACACAACCAAGAGTATCTTGATAAGCAGTGACTCTTTTACAGAGTTTTTTTTTCTTTTTGTCCAACTGGCACAGTCAACATCCCACAGTACAACACAACACTTTTACAAGCATATCTTACTCAAAGCTGTTCAGGTCAGAAAATACCTTTCAACCGGTCAGCATTAAAATGGGGTATGGGTAAAATTCAGACGGGACCCAAAACAGTAAAAACTGGACCAGATGGTCTGACTGGACCCAGCACAACTTGGGTGGTGCAGCAGTTCCAGCCAAACCAGACAGCATGTTTTTACCGTTTTAATCCATCCATTCCGGCTGGTCTGGATTTCACGTTGGGTGATGGGTAAAATCTCTACAACTGGCCTCGAACAGAACAAAACAGTAAAAAGTTGGGTTCAGCAGTCCAAATTTCACCCATAACCACAGCCTGACTGCACAAGTTACACCTGGTCTGGCTGGACCAGTTCGTCCAGTTTTTACCATTCTGGATCCAGGCCGGTGGTCTGGATTTTACCAAGATCCCCAAAATGCATACTACCAGCCTTCAAGATGCAGATGTGTAGCCCTTTTTTATCTTAAAGAATAGACTAACAGGGCCGGTATTGCAGATGTCAAGATGGGAGGCCACCTGGGGACCAGTGATCACCGTACAACGTGGTTCAATATAAGGATGGCTGTGGAATCGAACCACACAAGAGCGAGGGTCCTGGATTTCAGGAGAGCAGATTTTATAAAGATAGGTGAATGCCTCAGAGATGACCTAGCGGAGGAGACTGTCTGGGTTGAGTGGTAGATTGCTGGAACTGTGGGAAAAGCTAAAAGGCAGCACAGTAAAGGCAACAAACTTCTATGGCAAACAAGTAAGCAAGAGGGAAAAAAGATTTCTATGGCTATCAAAAGAGATGGCTGAAAAGGTAAAGGCCAAAAGGGTAGCATTCGGAAGGTATAAGGAGATGCAAAGGGAGAAGAATAAGGAGGTGTATCAGGGAAAGCAATAAAGTGCGCAAAGGCACAAACTGAAGAGAGAATAGCCCAGAAGGTAATAAAAAGGGACAAGACATTTTTTTAGGTATGGATGAAAAGAGGAAGACCAGGAATGGGACTGTAAGATTAAAATGGGAAGGAAGGGGACTGTGCAGAGGGAAAACAGGAAAAGGCAGACATCCTTATTCAGTGTTCACAGAGGAAGGAGAAGGGAAGGGGGCCACAAAAAAGTAACAAAAGCTTGGGAGGGAGGGAGGGAGGTAGACACTAGTCAATTTTTAGAGGAAAGAGTGTCCTGAATGGACTCGCTAATCTAAAGGTGGACAAAGCAATGGGGCCAGACGGGCTGCATCCAAGGGTATTGAGGGAGTTTAGGGAAATACTGGCTGCACCTCTGACCTCAGAGACTCAAGACAGCATGGATTCACAGGGAAGAGGTCATGTCAAACAAATCTGACAGATTTCTTTAACTGGGTGACCAAGGAACTAGATCAGGGTGGAGTGGTGGACATGGCCTACATAGATTTCAATAAGGTTTTCCACACCATTCCATACAGACCAGTAATCAAGCTGGGTATCTTAAGAGTGGGTCCAAAGGTGGTAAACTGGATAATCTGGTTAGGGGATAGGCGACAGGTGGTGGTGGTAAATGGAGTTCACGCAGAGGAAGGGAGGGCGACCAGTGAGGCGAATCAGAGATCAGTGCTGGGACTGGTCCTCTTTAATATCTTTATAAGTAACATTACAGAGGAGCTGGAAGGGAAGGTCAGCCTCTTGGCGGATGACACCAAAATCTGCAAATGGGTGGACACTATGGGGGGGGGGGAATGTGGGAAGGACAAGCAGAGGCCTGAGAAAACTAGAGGAGTGCTCAAGTGTATGGCAGCAGGGTTTCAATATGAAAAAGTGCCAAATAATGTACTTAGGGCAAAGAAACTCAGGGGTGCAGTACAAAATGGCAGTATTGACAACCACCAAACAGGAAAGAGACCTAGGAATAATCATATCAGATGAACTAAAGTTGGCCAGGCAGTATGACAAGGCAGTTGGGAGGGCTAGTGGAATGCTGCGGTGCAAAGGGAGAGGTATCACCAGCAGAAAGAGGGAGATGGTGTTACTTCTGTATAGATCGTTGGTAAGACCTCACCTAGAGTACTGTGTCTAGTTCTGGAGACCACATCTCCGGAAGAACACAGAGTGGAGGCTGGCCACAGGAGGGCAACTAAAATGATGCAGGGTCTGCATCAAAATCTCTATGAAGAAAGACTTAAGGACCTCAATATGCACACCCCTGAATGGAAGGAGGGAGGGGGGGATACGAGAGAGACTTTTAAATACCTTACGGGAGTAAATAACGTACAGGAAGGAAGTTGTTTTTCAGAAGAAAAGGTATTCAAGAACAAGGGGACATGCTATGAAGCTGGAGGTGTAGATTCAGGAGAGATGTGAGGAAGTACTTCTTCAAAGAAAGGGTGGTGGTGTACTTCTTCATAGGAGGAGGGGTGGATTCCTGGATCCAACTTTCAGCAGAGGTGCTGGGGGCAAAAACAGTGGTGGTGTTCAATAACGTATGAGATAAGTACAAGGGAATCATTGTGGAAAGGAAGGGGGGAGGAAAAAGAGCTGTGGATCAGGATCAGTCTGCAGTAATAGTGTAGGTAGAGCAGAAGGGGCACAGTGGATGGGCTAAAGTCTCTGTTTCTATGTTTAATTATATGTTATGAAATGGCTTGTCAATTTCAAGGCATCTCATTGGATGCCAGGTGTGTGTTAAAGTTTCTAACACATAAGCGAGATCAGATCATGCCAGCTGGGCACTGATCCCAATAGAATGCCAACATAGAACGCTGACAAAAGTAAAGACAGCCATCTTGTTTAATGCCATCACTAACCAACAATAGTCGGAAGTAATAAAATTACAGCCCACCATGTCTGACATAAATTTTGAAATAAGTTTTACTAAGGAAGACCTACTTCTGTTCCTCGATCCTCAGCACGAGCCAACAGAGCAAGAAATAGTTAAAAATCCACAAGACATCCAGTGCTGCCAACCGCCGACTACCGAGCAGAATGTGAGTAAACGTTTTGAAAGGTTAAGCAACGATCAGCTAGACAGCCTAGAGCTTCAAAAAAATGAAAAAAATACACTGAGAGCTACTGCTTGGGCACTGAAAGTAATAGGTGAGTGGTCAGTGGCAACAAATACTGTCATAAATTGGAAAACCGCATCAAAAACTGAGTTAAACAACATATTCAGAAAGTTTTATGCAGAGGCACGAACCACCGCTGGGCAAGAGTATGTTATATCCAGCTTTTGTGGTCTACGCGCCGCGTTGAATAGGCACCCGGGTTCCGCTGCTGTGGGCCGCTCGATGAACATGATAACTGACAGTGAGTCTAAAAATAGTAACGCCATGTTCACAGCCAAAATGAAAAGTTACAGGTGTGCGCAAAAAGACACTTCACAGCACCACGAACCCCTCACAGATGCAGATTTATTAAAACTAAGAAATTCCACAGCACTTTCTCCCTTAACCGCACCTGGCTTAGTCCGGAAAGTGTGGACTGACATTCAAATCCACATGGCCAGGCGCGGTAGAGAGGGACTCAGACAGCTAAAGCCTGAAAACTTCACGCTGCTAACTGGACCAAACGGGCTGGAATATATTATGCTCAATTTCACGAGCACACAAAAACCATGGCAACCCCTAGAGAGTGACAAGCAGGGACACAGGGGTACATGTACTCACAGTCTGGTAATCCCTGTGCCCCGTTCACAGTTTCAAACAATACATATCGAAACTCCCTCCTGACCCCAAGGCTCTGTACATGCACCCTCACAGATTGCCACAAGATAGATTAAATCAGCAAAAAATATGGTACAGTTCGGAGCCAATGGGAGTTAATTACCTCGCAACAATGATACCCCTACTCAGTGAAGAAGAATCCCTCAGCCGCCGGTATACGAATCACTGCCTCCGTGCCACTGCAGTCCAGCTCCTCTCAAATGCCAGTTTGGAGAGTCGGGAAATAATGCCCATCACAGGCCACTGCAACGAATCAAGTCTCCACAGTTACTGGCGGCCTAGAGCAGACGAAAGAAAGAAGTGGTCCGACATCCTGGTACCGAAAGAAATGGGAAGCCCATATGGAAAGCACAGTAAATTTTGTCCCTTTGCTCCAAAAACTGAAGTGTGCTCACCATATCCAGAAAACAGGAAATTATGTAATTTCCTGAACATCAGTACCCCACCAACAGCGCAATGTGCAGAACAGGAAAACCCTCCCACCAGCATTCAGTATGAGAAGCAGCAAGATCCAATCACCAGAGAACCAACGCTGAGCAGCACCGAAGCAGCAGACAGCAGTCCAAGCGTGCAGTTCGACAGAATCACCATGCAACAGTGCCACCTAACTTTCAATGGTCCCGTCTACTTTGGAAAATGAATCCGAACGAACTGGTAAAAAAAAAACTTAAAAGAAAGTTTTGAAATGTTAGCGTTAAAACGTTAATCGAATGATTTACATAGTCCGTTACAACCACCATGCTGGATGTTATGCTTCATTGCTAGTTTCTGGCCATGTTGGACGTTATTACACTGTTCTATTAATTAACTTGGTTGCTAGTTGGTGTGTTGCTAGTTTGTGATGGACGTTATAACACAGTTAAATGAATGAAATATATTGTTGGATTCCTCTGATGTAAACAAATGGAACTGTTTTTTTACAGCGCAGTGTTATGTGATGGAATAAATTGAATTTTATGCAAATTAAACCTATCTATATTTTTTAATTTCATCCCATAAATTGACAAGCCATTTCATAAGTGCAATAAGCCACAGCAGGGTGTGTCAGACACTTGAACACATGGCTAGGAGGCTAGAAACACTCGACTGTTGGCCTTGTGCCTCATTACGCCTCCTAGCCGTGTGTTAAAGTGTCTAACGCATACCCTGCTGTGTCTTACTTGAAGAACACTTGTCCCCATATCTTTAGTGTCAAGAAATGTTTAGATCATGTTAGTTTAATTTTTTTTTTTTTTTTTTATTATTAGTTTGTGTGTCCAGAAATAGCTCCACCATTACAAGGCACATCAGTACATCTTCATAGAGCATGGGCAAATTTGAACTGAAATGCACAGTTGTTGATAGGTAAGGGTCGGAACACCAAAATGAATGACATAAGGAAAAAAACTGATCTGTAGCAGTACTGCTGAATTAAAATTTTTCATTACATGACTGCAATTAAAAGGAGCAAGATGCCAATTTTACAAATAAGACTGTTCTGAGTGAGGTTTACTCAGAAAAACTCGAGACTTGACAGCACTGCTAGTGCTAACTGTATTCAGGTCGTGGGCGAACAGTGGTAGGGTTCAAGAATACATGGGATAGGCACAATGGAATCGTAGTGGAAAGGAAGGAGGGAGAAAGAGCTGTAGATCAGGAGTCTGCAGTGATAATACAGGTAAGGAAACATGGGCAGACAGGATAGGCCAAGCGACCTTACCTGCCTCAAATTCTATACTATGTTTCAGGGATGGCAATGGTTTGCATCCTTCACTGTTGCTTGTGGAATTGTTACACGCATGGTGCCACTCCTACTACCATTAATGATTCAGTACAGCACAGGCTACCGCCGCCCCTCTCATGCCCTATAGTATGCACTGAAGTTAATGGCACTGCTGTACAATATGCTACGAGTCAATACTGAAAATACGCGGATGGTGCCTTATAAAAGGGGTTCTTGCACAAGATATAGTTTTTGTTGCTATGGAAACAACTGAACTGCTTGTATGAATGACACTACAGCTAATAGTGTACAACATTAAACAGCTGTCCCTAGCTACAAATTCCACTTTTCTGCGAACCTTCAAACGCAATGCTTTTACAACACCAGGGTCCCAGCAGAAATATTACATCCCCAATCCATCCAGGGAGAAAGCAACCATCCCCTGTCCTACGCTACTGCCATGCCCCGGCTTCAGATATGCGTCCAACGCCAACTGCCGTAGTCACAGCCCTACCTACGCAATTAATTTCCTAACCAGGGCTAGTACTTCACAGGTCCTACGCTATTACATTGGCGTAGTTCGTTCATTAACGTCAGGCCTAGCTTCCCTGAAGCTCCCGCCCCGCGTTTTTAAACGAAATACACTCAGACGGTCAACCCGCGTGGCCTAACGTTGGGATAATATTATTCGTTTTTACCGCGAGCTCTTGTTTCCTCTTCACCAGCTCAGCCAGCTCCCTCCGGGTATCCGGAATCTGAGGCGGGGTAGTTTTGTTATGCATCGCCATATTGACTTCAGCGAGACTGAAAAACAGAGGGAGATAACGGAGGGTTTTGGGCGCAGGCTGCAGTTAGACAGCCCCGCAACAGACGGCGCACTACACAGCAGACACTATTTATCCTACAACGAGTAAACTGAAAAAAATCCTTTCCCATCACCCATCGTAATGGTCACACCACAGAACAGAAAAAAATGACGAGAACGGCAACGGGGAGCACGGAAATCCGGCCGTCATATTAAGGATGTCAATCTAGTAGAGTCCTGCTGTTCTGAATAGCTTCTGCCTGGTGAGATTCCACCCGCCACCGCTCCTGAAGTTCACAAAACCCAGTCTGAGTTACGATGTTCATACAAGAACTGATAATGCAATATTAGTTATTGCTAGTGTTACTAAGTTATGTTCATTTTTTTTCAATTTTCATTCATGATTTTTAGTTTCTGCTGTTCTGCTCCGGACCGAAGTTACTGCTTTCAGCGGTCGTTTTAGCATCCAAGGGTGAAGACAGGCATATTCACTGTACACATTTGTGTACAGTTTTGTTGAGTGCCTGTCGCAAACCATAAACCACTCTGTTAAAATTATCATTCTAATCTGTAGTATTTGGGTTAGTGTAGGCCACTCAGGAGGGTCCGATACATGTATAATCTCTTTAGAGAGTAGAGGAATCATCTGACAACAATCTGACTTGTTTGGAAGGGGGTGCCATTTGGAAGGGCTGTGTACATTTTTTAATTGGGGTGTAACTGTTGGAGATTGTGTACAAAATGGAAATGTCTGGCTACACTCCTGTAATTGCATTTGTGTAGTTTTACTGTCATTCATTTATGTCTGTAAATGTGTTGATCATTCTAGTAATAAAATGTTCTCCTTTCTATTTATTTTTTTATTTATTTAGCTTTTGTTGACCGGGTAAGTGCACTAGACAAATCCTGCCTATTTTCAGGCACGACCAAGGGGAGGGGGATACAGATGAATGCCAACTGACCTTGAACCAGATTAAGCTGTTCTATGTTTCGTTTGTCTAATATTTATGTTTTTGTAATCTTGCACTGCTGTACAGTGCACACTGTGTAAGCATTAATCACCGACAGAGGAGGGATCTACTTGTGGATTAATGCCCGGTTGGGGGGGTGCACGAGGCTGCAGGCTGAGTGCTTCCAACCACCCACTGGGCATTAATCCACAGGTAGAGCCCGACGCTGGAGGTGATTAATGCACTTGTAACATGGCAAGTGGCAGGAAAGTAGTGTTGGTGTCAGATAATATGGAAAATCACTTACATATTCTGGTGATCGCGTACTGGTCTGCATAACACATGCTGTAGGTTGCGCGTTCTCTTACACTGACGCTGCAAGACCGTGCGTGTTCACGTTCCAGGAGGAACATGCTTTCATGTAGTGTGAACAGATTTTGTAGAAGTGGTTAGATTTCATTGCACTATTACAGAAGTTTAAGTTGTAACTTGTCTTTTTCATTTGTCCGACAGTTTTCCGGTATTCACAGTCGTTGCTGGATCGGGAACATCGGTGAGAGCACTGAATCATGGGAGTAATATTTTAGTTGCTGTGTATTGTTCAGCGCTACTGGGAACATTACATTTCTGTGGAATATGTACAAGAGATCGCATGGTGAGCGCTTTATTTGAGTCGTTTTTGGCGGTCCAGCCGTCCGATGCTATGTTACAGATGCTGAGTCATAGTGCTTTACGTCGGGTCCAGCTCAGAGCAGGTTCGTGCTATCAGCATGTGTGTGTGGTTGCCGAATCGTCACTACTATTGCTTCTTGCGCGCGCCTCCTCACCACACATAGATAATTTGGCTCGTGCACGATAACAGCTCTGTAACTATTATTCTGATTCTGGACATTTGGTTTGTACTGTGGCTGACAGTGGTAGTGCAGAAGCAGGCTCTACTGGTGGATTAATCACCGCTCGTTTTCGGTCAGCTGGTACGTTTACACCAATGCAATCTCTCTATTTCACTACTATCTTTGGACCCATGTTACAACTGTATTTCATGAACATACCACAAGCTTCATACCTTCGCTGATTACACTTGCTGTTCAGACTCTGCTCTCACCTCCCACCTCAGTGACTACTCCTTATCCCTAGTCCATCTTTGCATGTGCTTGTGCTTAAACATTGACTCACTGCCACAAAGTTCGTTATACCCCCGTGTTGCCTAAATCAACTTTCCGGGAGCTTTTTTGCCAAGGACCATGGTGGCTGCACCCCTTGGTGCTCTTTCCTGAAATTTTTAATATTCAGGAAAAACCTATCTCATACTCAGATCAGTGCAGGATACTCAAATGCAGCAGCAAACTCCTGAAACAATATCTGTGCCGCATTGTGCTACTTTTATTGCTACTATTTGGGCATATCCATCCAAATCTGGGCCCTCCAACACTCACAGCTGAACCTCAGAGTTCTGTCAAGCAACTCACAACAGGCTCTATGAATATCCGCAGTCTCCTTCCAAAAATGGATATCCTTAACACCTGGTTTTTACAACACAACCCTGACATCCTTTCAGTGGTAGAGACCTACCTCTCTCCTAAGATTGCTGATGCATAATTTTCGATCCCAGGCTAAACAGTGTACAGGATGGATCGTCTAACCAAACATAGAGGTGGATGTGTGGTCTACATAAGGGAGGACCTGCAAGCCATTGTTCTACCTCTTCCAGACACTGGGACTAACCTGCAAATTTTAGCTCTAAAATTGCTACTTGGAAAGCACAACAAAACACCCACTGTTCTCTCAGTGTACATTCCACCTGGTCAGAAGACCCCTGGGCTAAACTCGCTGATGGAATGCCTTGGTGCCTTCAAACTTACACAATGAAACAGTACTGCTGGGTGACTTTAATGCCAACTGGCTTACACCAGCCTCTAGTCCCTATAGGGATGCAGTTTCTACTGTGCTTCTTTCCCATCTTGTCAATTCTCCTACTAGGATAAACTACAAGACTGGCACCTCCTCATTGCTTGACTGGGTCTTGTCTAATTGACCGGACCACATCTCTCTCGTCACAGTGCTTCCAGATGTACATAGTGACCATTCACCAGTTCTAATTCATTGGGCTAACAACATCTCCAAACCTCCACTGAAAACAATTATCCATAGGGTCCTTAAACATGGTCACTTTGAAATGCTAAAAGCCAATATTCACCGACAAAACTGGTCTACAGTCTACTCTTCTAGTTCTGTTGATGCTGCCTTAAACCAATTCATTCTGCTGTTTAACGGGGTGTGTGACCAGCATGCCCCACTAAAAAAGCACAAAATCAAAGGTTACAACATCCCCTGGTTCACGCCTGAACTTCTTGGATGGATGAAATCAAGGGATCATTTGTGGCACATTGCCAGAGCAACGGGTAAACAAGTGCACACCCAAGCCTACAAAAAAGCCTTGATCGACTGCACTAGGGCCATATGCACAGCAAACAAAATCAATATTACAAAGAAGCCCTCACTTGCACTTGGAGTGACAGTAGAAAATTCTGGGCAAACCTTAAAGAAGTCACTGGCAAGGACACAAAGTCGGCCCCCACCTTGTTGAACTTTGGTAGTGTTCCCACTACAGACCCCAATTCCATTGCAGATTTTCTCAGTGAAGCCTTCTCAGACCTCAATGGCGTCCTCCCTCCTGATTTTTTTTCCTCAGAACAGTCTCGACTTCTAAACCAAGCCCTGTAGTCCTACCTCTCTCTCACCCCATACTCCACTTTTGAATCATCTCTCATGGTGAAGCTAGAAAATATCTCCAAAAGATCCTGGGTAAGTCCCATTTCACTGGTGACTCCCTCGACCACAAATTTGTGGCTCTTACCCTAGAAGACATTCTGGCACCGCTATCACACATAATCAACAGCTCATTCAGGCTTCCTATAGTTGTGCAAAGCGGCCCTAGTGACACTCATTTTCAAGAATGGTGATCGAACCTCACTAGGTAACTATCGGCCCATCTCAATACTCCTGCCTTTGTGTAAGGCTCTTGAAAACATAATTGCTGCTTTGGCTTCCCAGAAGGAACTAGAAGAGGACAGGATCAGATGTGTTTCAGTACAGTAGCTGCTTCTTGTTGTTTTTACAGGATTTCTTGTGGAGTTTACTTGGTAGAAGGTTATTTCTTTTCTTTCTTACGATCTCTAAGGGGCTAGCAGGGTATTGTTTTTGGGACTGCTGGAAGTTTGAAAACTGGTTTGGTGGCTGTAAGTGGGCTCATTTGTTGGATGTTTCACTGTGTAACAGGCTGCGCTGGTGGAGGCCTATTTCTTCTGATTTAAAACCTATTTGGTGGGATTTGCTTGGGGCTGGTTATTTGAATTGGAGATCTGTATCTGTTAATTTCAAGCCTATTTTGATGTGTTGTTAGTGAAGCCGATTGAACTGGAGACCTGTTTCCTTTGGTAGCAAACATATTTTGGGGGCTTTGAGTTGAATTTTGATCCCTTTTTGCTGACTTCACTAGCTGCAAATGTTAGTGCATAGTGGGGGAAGGGTGTTAATGGTCTGGCCAGGTCTCACTCAGCTAATTGACTGGAGGCA
The DNA here is from genome assembly GCA_016271365.2 of Neoceratodus forsteri. Lineage (NCBI taxonomy): Eukaryota > Metazoa > Chordata > Ceratodontiformes > Ceratodontidae > Neoceratodus > Neoceratodus forsteri. Next base: position 1,072,161,481 of record CM057451.1, read on the forward strand.
GAGCTGAATCAGGTTTGTGGTGTTAGTTGCTTTGGCATCTCAGAAGGAACTAGAAGGGGACAGGATCAGATGGGTTTCAGTACAGTAGCTGCTTCTTGTTGTTTTTACAGGGTTTCTTGTGGATTTTACTTGGTAGAAGGTTATTTATTTTCTTTCTTACTACTTCTAAGGGGCTAGCAGGGTAATGTTTTTGGGGCTGTTGGAAGTTTGAAAACTAGTTTGGTGTCTGTAAGTGGGCTCATTTGTTGGATGTTTCACTGTGTAACAGTCTGCGCTGGTGGAGGCCTATGTCTTCTGATTTAAAATCTGTTTGGTGGGATTAGCTTGGGGCTGTTTCTTTGGTTGCAGGGCCTGGAGGGGGCAGACACAGGGCTAATGCACTCTCGAGAGAGTTGGTGTAGGCCTTCCCCAGAGCTCTGCTTATTTATAGGGGAACACCTGCCCTACAAGTGGAGGAAAAGGCTGCAGGTGCAGCTCATGTAGTTCTAGCCACTGGGGGTTAGATTTAAAGGCTGGGAGAGAGGAGCTTAGGGAGTTGTTCATTTCTCTTATAAGTTTACTGTGTTGTACTGCACCTAGTAACAGGGTTACCGGTTTACTGTGGGACTGTATCTAGAATTAGTCGGTGACCTGATTAGTCAGTAGGGGTGTATCTTGGACTAGTGGGAAACGGTGGCTCACCCAAGGAAACCTACCTGAAGGGGGATGGGACCACATGTCATCAGGGCCGGCATCTTTGGGAGGGTGGTGGGGTGCACAGGGTATGGGGCAGCCATGATACTGGACTGGGCTTGGAAGTTCGGTGGTTGCCCAGTGTGCTACCAGCTGGCACAGCTTAGGGAGGAGGTTGTGGGGATTAGGAGACAGCTGGGGGAATGGGGGAGGTATGGTTGGGGAAGAGGGCAGGGGATCTCCCACGGGGTTGCACCAAGCACTAGGGCCGGGGGCATAGGGAAAGGAGTGCAGGAGAATACTCCGTGGTCACATAGGGACCCTGGTAGAGGGATCCCAAAAGGAGGACACTACAGAGGAAGCAGGCAAGTAACTGTGGACCCTCACAAAGGGGGGCCAGAGGGACATCATTCTCAGGGAAGTAGGCAGATGGCTGGGGCTGGACAGAAGAAAGCAAGGGGGGGAGATGAATCAGACCTCACGCTCAGTAACCGCTTCAGTTCTTCTCTTCTCCTTGAGGATGGGGAGTGATGTAGCCATTACAGGGGTGGTTAGAGATGGAAAGGGAGTGGGGGGCAGGAGGCACGGGCCGGATAGCAGGAGGAACGGGGGGAACCTGGAATGCAGGAAAATGGGGGGAGCAGTGGATCAGAGCAGGAGGGGCAGGGGGAAGAGGAAGGAAAGCACAAGGAGAAGGACCAGTTGGGAGGAAAGGGCAAGGAGAAGGACCAGAAGAACAACGAGGATACAGTAAAGGGAGCTGAGGGTTTAGGCCAGGGAGCATGACAAGCAAGGAGGGACTGCACAGAGACAGGAAGGAAGGGAGGACGAGCCGGGCTAGTTTAGCGGATGAGGGAGAAGGACCAGTCGTGAGCAGTGAGGGAGGAGTTAGCAAGGCACAGAAGGATACTCAGGAGGAGGAAAGGCATAGGATTGGAGAGGAGGGGGTGGGCAGGGTAAATGAGGGGGCGGCATGTGGCACCCAGATGGGAGGAAGAAGGAGCCGGCTGGGTGAAGGGGCCGGTAGAAAGGATGAGGGACATGAAAGGGGGAAAAGGAGCGGTCAGAGTGCTCCTGTTGGGGGATTCTATGATCTGGGGTATCAAATGGGATAGGGAGGGGGAAGCCTGGCCAGTCAGAGCAAAATGCTTTTCTGGACTAACGGTGCACAGGGCCAAGCACGAGGTATATCAGCTGGCAAAGGATTGTGGGGGTTCCCCGGACATACTGGTCCACCTGGGTACAAATGGCATTGAGGGAAATAGCAAGCTAGAGATAGAGGCAAGGTTCAGGGAGCTTGCCAGGGTGTGTCATGACATAGGGTGCACGATTTCCTTCTCGGAAATCCTGCCGGTGCCAAGGGCTAGTGGGGAACACAAAAGGAAGATTAGGGAGATAAACCAGTGGCTCAGGGAGTGGTGTGAGGCCAGAGGGTATGGGTTGATGGGGGATTGGGGGGAGATCTGGGAGGATAAGGAGCTGTATGCTAGAGATAGGCTCCATCTCAATTTGGAGGAAGGGAATCCTTAAGTTGAAAATAGAGGGGTTCATTGGTGAAAAGTAGGGGTTTAAACTTGTGAAGGGGAGGGATGGGAGAAAAGGCTGTCGAGGGGGTCCGATAGGAGGGACTCTGGCTCCACCCCCCCCCCGGGAGCTGGAGGAATGCGGGGAAAGGCCGACTGGTAAAGTGCAGACCAGGGGAAAATGGAATCCCCATGGGAACATGGGCAGGGGAAATGGAAGTATAGGGAAAGGGTGGAAGGTAATCCTGCTTGGGAACATAAGCAGGAGGCTGGTAAGGACAGAGGTTTGGGTTTATATTCTGTTTTAACTGAAATATTTGAATAGTTTTGTATGTGAAATTATTTCTGTGTGTTAAAAATTACTACTTTGAGTTAGAACTGTTACTTGGGCTGTGATATTGTAACTTTTGGGGCTTGGGAACACTTGTTTGGCAGTGTTAATTAGAGTGAAATTTAAATGTGATGCTTGCCTGGTGTTAGGGGGAGGGGGAATTAAGAATCATCTTGTCTTTCATTGTTCACTTGGGAACATAAGCAAGAGGCTGGTAAGGACAGAGGTTTGGGTTTATATTCTGTTTTAAGTGAAATATTTGAATAGTTTTGTACGGGAAATTAGTTCTGTGTGTTAAAAATTACTACCTTGAGTTAGAACTGTTACTTGGGCTGTGATATTGGTAAGAGCCTTCCCTCCCACCCAGTTTTGTAGGCTTTCTTAAATACTGAAAAGCCACTGGGGGTTAGGATTGAAGGGCTGTGTATTTCTGTTTGTGACTGAAATTTGAAGCAACAGGAACTGGTGGGCCTGTGACGTCATACGTTACCTGATGTCTGCATACACATACTGTTAGTGGGACTGGACACACACTGGACTGTATATGTTTGTGAGACTTGGGAACTTTATTGGTGGGGTTGAAATTGGGTTTGTAAATAACTGCAGTCAGTATAGAGAGAAATTGTATTCCAGGGGGAAGGGACTAAGAAAAGGGGTGTGTGCCATTGTAAACAGAGGGGGACAAACAGGGTGGCCATATTCCACCATAGCGGAGTATCTTCGGAAGGGTTGTAGGCTGTACAGGCTGTGGGATGGCAATAATTCCTCCAATTGGGCCGGAGGGAGGCTACCCACTCTGTAGACAGCTATCTTGTATCAGGAGTGAAGTATATTGGTTAAGGAATAAGCTGGGGAGTTGGGGGTGTCCAAGGATAGGGGGTGGATATGGGCAGCAGAATGGTGGGGCTGAGGAGAGGCTGGGCAATGCTCTGAAATTACAGGACGTTATGTTACAGCAAGCAGGAGGGGGATAATAGGACAGAGGACCCAGCATGAATAGGGATGTTGACGCTAAGGGGAGAGCGTACAGTGTGAACATTCCGAATACAAAGAGAGTGGAGGGAAGAGTCAGGAGGGGCTGTTGTGGGGAAGCCTAGTAGAGCAGACATTGAGAAGGGAGGGGCTGTTGTGGGGAAGCCTAAAACAGCAGACTGTGGGAAGGGAGCTCCTAAGGAGAACAGAGCAAGAGGGGAGGAAGAGGGCCAGTTTAGAGGCGCAGTCAGGGGAAACTTGGGTTACCTGATGGAGACTGGCATAGAGTGTCACAATAAATTTGAGCTACTAAGCAACCTGGGGGGGAGGGGTTGGTGGAAATGAGGAAACTGATACAGAGGCCGGGGGGAGGGAGTCGGATACCCATAGGGCATCAACAGACCGGCAATGGAAAGGATAGAAATAGTCCCAGAGAGAGAAGGAAACATAAATGTTAAGCAGATGGGGGATGCAACATATTGCAGACATGAGGGAGGAGAGCATGACTGGAGAGAAACTGGGAGACAAGGAGGTGGGAGGGCCCCCTTCAGCCAGGGGGCCAAGAGAGCCTCTGGGTAGGGGTACTATTACAAGGGGAGGATGGCAGTGTGGGGAAGGGGAAACCATCAGGGCCAGGATAAATGGTTCGATAAGAGAGGTTAAAGGGGACACCTATTCAGAGGGGTCTGAGTTAAGTGGGCAAAAATAACGAGGAGGCAGAAAGGGAGGGGTGACAAGGGGTCTCTAATAAGGCAGGAAGACTCCCATGGAATTGAGATCACGAATAAAGGGGGGTTGGGGGGCTGAGAGTGCATAATGGAGGTAACCATAAGGATGATGGCAGTGTTAGGGTTCTGTTAGTGAGAGACTTGATGATTAGGGGTATCCAGTGGGAGGGGTATCCAGTGGGAGGGACAGGGGGGTGGATGCCATAGCCAGGTGAAGGTAGTGAGTATCTCTGGGCTGACAGTGCACAGAGCAAAGTTCATGGTGTACGAACTGGTTAGGGATTGTGGAGGGAAACTGGATTTCCTGGTGCATTTGGGAACTAACGATCTGGAGGGAAATAGCACTTTGGAAATCCAAGCAAGGTTCCAAGAACTTGCCAGAGTCTGTCGGGGTAATGGATGCAACATTCCCTTATCGGAGATATTGCCAGCACCAAAGGCCTCAGTGGAGAAAAAAATGAAGATCACAGAGGTTAATGACTGGCTCAAGAAGTGGGGTGAAGAGAGTGGGTTGGGGGTGTTAGGGAACTGGAAAGGAGTTTGGGAGGATAAGGGACTGTATGCCAAGGACACAGGCTTCATCTTGCCCCATTAGGAAAGAAGTCCTTAAATAGGGATGGCTGACTACATTCAAGAAAGGCGGGTTTAAACTTGTGAGGGGGAAGGGATAGGGAGGGGCTGACCCAGATGCCCTCTCCTCCAGATGAGGAGTAGCTTCAAACCCAAGGGGACAGACTGGGGTGGAGGTTTCAGGAGGAGCAGAGGGAGGATGGAAGTATAAGGAACCTGGGTGGGGTTCAACAAGGGATCAGGGATAAGGGGTGGGGTTGGTGTTAGTAAATGCCAGGAGCTGGGAAACAAGTTGCCAGAGTTCCAGGCCATGCTGTTCGGGATGTACGGCAGTCATGGAGACGGGCCAACAAAACCATGACTGGGACCTAAACGTGTGGGGGTACACTATGCTTAGGAAGGATAGAAAGGAGGACAGAGGGGGTGGATTGGCTATGTTCATTAGAGATGACATAGAAATTGCTAGGGTAGAAGAGGCAGAGGGAAACGTGGAGACCTTATGGGTCACCTTACGATCCCCAGCAGGAGATAAGGTCAAGCTGGGTGTAGTATATAGGCCCTCCGAGATGGGTGATGTTCTGGAGGATGGTTTGCTAGACAACATCATTGCCCAGTGTGGACCAAAAGGGGAAGGAGCGGTGTTGATAGGGACCTTAATATGCCAGGTACAAACTGGGGAACCATGTCCTCTAAGGTGGCCAAGGAGCAGAGGCTGCTGGACGGATGCCCAGGATGTGTTCTTAACACAGCATGTGATGGAGCCCACAAGGAGGGCATGTCCTGGACGTGGTTCTGCAGATGGGGATCTGGTAAGGGACCTGGTTGTAGAGGATCCCTTGACTGGGAGCCACCACAATACTGTCTGGTTTCAAATAAGCATTGGGGAGATCTAGGACACTGGCAGTGACCTCAGGGGGCAGACTTTGTGGGCATGGGAAATATTCTCAAGGATCACTTGAAGGGATTACATCAATGACAAATGTGAAAGGAGATGGAGGTCATAAAACGGGGACTCCATGAGGCAGTCAGGACCTGCACTAAGGTGAAACGTAAGGGAGCAAGGTCACATAAACCATGCTGGTGGTCCAGTGAGGTTCAGGTAGCAGTCAGAGAAAAGAAGGTGGCCTACAAAAAATATAAAACAACAAGAAGGGATACGGATAAGGAAATGTACCATCTTGCATCTAGAAAAGTCACCTGGATGGTGAGGGGGGCAAAGTCCAGTAAAGAGCAGTGGCTGGCACAGGGGATACATGGAGGGGAAAAGGGGTTCTTCCAGTACATTGGGGAGCGGAGAAAAACTAAGGGCCATCTCAGCAGATTGAGATCAGAAGGAGGGTGGGTGGAAGAGGCGAGGGACCAGGCAGAGGTGTTTAACGAGTACTTTGCCTCTGTGTTCACTAGGGAGGGGGATGGGATATCTACAAAGCAAGGCATGTTGGGGACAGAAGCGGCAGTGAGTGGGATCAGGGGAGCAACAGAAATGGAGCAAGAGGGAGGGAGAGGTACCCCAGGGGTGTCACATCAGGATAAGGATAAAAAGGCCAGTAAGGTGGAGGGGACGGATGATGCTATCTCCACCAAAAGGGTGTGGTTAGCCCTCAAGGCCCTAAAGAAAGACAAATCTTCTGGGCCGGATGGCATTCATCCGAGAGTACTATGGGAATTGGCGGACATACTGGCTGCACCCCTGGCGGAGCTCTTCAGCAGGTCACTTGAGACAGGGAGGGTACCTAGGGATTGGCGAGAGGCACATGGTGCCAATCCACAAAAGGGGGCCGAGGGAGTACCAGGTAACTATGAACCGATCAGTTTGACGTCGGTGGTGGGAAAATTAATGGAGAGTATACTAAAGGAACGATTGGGGTGTACTTGGAGGAAGTGGGAGGTCTGGATATGGCAGCATGGGTTTGTGCCAGGTAGATCCTGTCAAACCAATCTTGTGGAGTTCTACGAATGGGTAACATCAGAACTGGACAGGGGAAAGCCTGTGGCTGTATTATTCTTGGACTTCAGCAAGGTGTTTGACTCTGTCCCCCACAGTGGTCTGGTGGAGAAACTGATGTGGTTGGGAGTAGGCCCTTTGATGGTCAGATGGATTGAAAACTAGCTAGCTGGACGCACCCAGAGAGTAGTGGTCGGTGGGGAGCTCTCGAACCCTAGAGAGGTTGGTAGTGGGGTACCGCAGAGCTCAGTCCTGGGTCCAATCCTGTTTAATGCATACATATCAGACATCGGGGAGGGTATAGGGTGTGAAATGAGTCTCTTTGCTGATGACTCCAAGATGGGAGCAGTAGTTGAGGGAGAAGAGGGAGGTTGGCCCTGCAAGGGACCTGGACACTCTGGAAGCTGGGCTCACAGTGGAAATTAAATTTCAATATCACCAAGTGCAAGTGTTACATCTTGGGCGGAGACTAAACACAGGTACACCCTGGGAGGGAGGCACTGGAGGCCTCAATAGGGGAAAAGACCTAGGGGTCATGGTGGATGCATGTATGAATAACTCTGAGCAGTGCAGGAGAGCGACTAGCAAGGCAAACAGGATGTTGGGATGCATCGTAAGAGGATCACCTCTAGGAACAAGAGTGATTCTGCCGGCTGTACAATGGACTGGTTAGACCACACCTTGAGTACCTATGTACAGTACTGGAGACCACACTTGAAGAGGGACACAGTTCCTGAGAGGGTACAGGGGAGGGCAACTAAGATGATATGAGGACTAGGGGATTTGACGTATGAGGACAGACTTGAGGAGCTCTGCTTGTTTTCATTGGAGGAGAGGAGAGACAGGGGGGACATGATTGAGGTCTTCAAATACTTCAAGGGAATAAATAGAGTAAACATGGAGGGGAGCTTTAGACTAAAGCAGGGAGGTATCACCAGAGGGCATGGTTTGAAGGTGGAAGGGTGAGGGGGGAAAGAGGAGGAGGTTTTTCACTGAGAGGGTGGTGAACCCTTGGAATGCACTGCCTGGGGAGCTGGTTCCGAGATCCACAGTGGAGGGCTTCAAGAGAGGGTGGGACAGACACAGAAAGTGGATGTATCAGATGATGGCCTGTCCCAGGGGGGTGGGGATGGATGATAGGGGTTTCTGGAACACAAGGGGGGTGGGAGCCTTGGCACCCAACAAGGGATCTGAGGTTCGAGCAGACTCGATAGACTGTAAGGCCTAATCTGCTGGCAAATAGTATGTTAGTAAATGCCAGGAGCTTGGGCAATAAAATGCCTGAGCTCCAGGCGATGCTAACTGAGGGAGCGGTGCATGTGGTGGCGTCACTGAGACCTGGGCCACCGCAGGACATGACTGAGACCTGAACCTGGAGGGTTACACTATGTTCAGGAAGGACAGGGGGGAAGGGAAAGGGAGGAGGGGTAGCAATAATAGTCAAAAACTGCATTGGCATGGGGGAGTAGAGGAGGCAGAGGGAACCGTGGAGGCGATTTGGGTCACCTTGATAACAAGGGGGGGCAAGAGAGTAAAATTGGGAGTGGTGTAGACCCCCTGCGCTGGCGGAGGAGCTGGAGGAGAGTCTGATGGCCGATTCTGGGAGACACTGCAGATTGGGCAGGGGAAGGGTGGTGGTGGTGTTGGGGGACTTAAACATGCCAGGAACAGACTAGGAGACTATGACATCCTCAGTGGCCAGGGAACAGAGGTTGTTGGATGTCTTTCAAGACACGTTCCTAACTCAGCAGGTGGAGGAACCGACCAGGGAGGCGCAGGTACTGGATGTGGTTCTGGCAGACAGTGACCAGATTGGGGGCCTGGAGGTAAGGGACCCGTTGGCGGGGAGTGACCATGCCACAGTCTGGTTCTGTCTGGACCTAGGAGGGGTAGAAGGCTGCACATAGAAGGAGATAACTGACTTCAAGGGGGTGGATTTTAAGGAAATGGGAAGGATCCTTAAGGAGCATTTGGATGTGATTGGGTCAGACATGGACGCTGACAGTAGGTGGGAAATAATCAGGAGAGGGGTGCAGGATGCTACCAGCACCTGTGCCAGAGTAAGATGAAAATGCGGTAGGGCCCGAAAACCCTGCTAGTGGACCAGGGAGGTCCAGGAGGTGGTGCGGGGAAAGAAGGCAGCCTATAGGCAATTCAAGTGCTCAAGGAGTGAAAGGGATCAAGGGGAGTACGAACTGATGGCTAGAAGGGCCACTAGGGTGTTGAGTGTGGCTAAGGCAAGGAAGGAGCAGAACCTGGCCAGGGAAATTAGGAGAGGGAACAAGGGGTTCTTTAGATACATTGGGGGAAAACGAAGGGTGAAAGGGCAGATTAGCAGGATTAAAACAGGGGAGAGATGGGCACAAGACCGGGGGGAGCAGGTTGAGGTACTAAATGAGTACTTCACCTCAGTTTTCACCAAGGAAAATGGGGGTGCTGCATCATACATGGGAGGAGACAGTGATACTGAGGAGGGGGGGACCCTTACCGATCGGCGGGTCTCGGGAGAGGGGGAGACATCACTGGCAGGAGGGGGGAAGGCTAAGCAGGGAGAAGAGGTAGCGGAGTTGGAAATCACAGCAGAGAGAGTGAGGGAAGTCCTCAAGTCCCTTAAGATGGAGAAAGCACCGGGGCTGGATAAATTACATCCCAGAGTGCTGAAGGAATTTGCGATGTCTTGGCGAAACCCCTGGCGGAGCTTTTCACCATCTCTCTGAGGTCAGGGTGGGTGCCCCAGGACTGGAAGGTGGCGCATATAGTGCCTGTCCACAAGGGGAGATCAAGGGAGGTGGCAAGGAACTACAGGCCTGTCAGCCTGACATCGGTGGTGGGTAAGGTGATGAAGGGCATTGTCAAGGAGAGGCTGGAGGGGACCTGGAAAAGTCAGGGTACCTGGACGCTAGACAGCATGGATTCATCCCAGGAAAATCGTGTCAGACAAACCTTGTGGAGTTCTATGACTGGGTGACGAGTGCCTTGGACCTGGGTAGACCAGTGGACGTCCTCTTTCTAGACTTCAGCAAGGCATTTGGCTCTGTTCCTCACGAGGGCCTGTTGGATAAGCTGGGAGAAATGGGGGTGGGGAACCAGATGATCAGATGGATAGACAGTTGGCTCCAGGACTGGACCCAGAGGGTCGTAGTTGGCAGGATAGTTTCATCCCCAAGGAGGGTCATTAGTGGGGTCCCACAGGGATCAGTCCTTGGGCCCCTCCTGTTCAACACCTACGTCTCTGACATGAGCACAGTATCAGGAGTGAGATGAGTCTCTTTGCAGATGACTCAAAACTGGGGGCGGTAGTGGATGGGGAGGAGGGGAGGGTGGCCCTACAGGGAGACCTGGAGGCTCTGGAAAGATGGTCTAGAAAGTGGAAGCTGAGGTTCAATGCAGGAAAATGCAAGGTGCTGCACCTGGGGGCCAGAAACCTGGGCCAAGTGTACACCCTAGGTGGGGAAATACTACAAGTCTCAATGGCTGAGAGGGACCTGGGGCGGTGGTGGATGTCAAGATGAACAACTCGGAGACTTGTAGGAGGGCAACAGCCAAGGCCAACAGGATGCTGGGATGCATCGCTAGGGGATCACCTCCAGAAGGAGGGAAGTGATACTCCCTCTGTATAACTGCTTGGTGAGGCCACACCTCAAGTACTGCGTGCAGTTTTGGAGGCCACACTTAAAGAGGGACATTAAACTCCTGGAGAGGGTCCAGAGGAGGGCAACCAAAATGATTTGGGGCTTGGGGGACAGGACCTATGGGGAGAGGCTCGAAGAGCTAAATATGTACACATTGGAAGAGAGAAGGGACCAGAGGGACACGATAGAGGTCTTCAGGTACATGAAGGGGGTAAATAGGGGAGGAGCAGTCAGGGTGCTTTGAAGGAAGGAGGAGGAGGGGGCAACTAGAGGGCATGGGTGGAAGCTGGAGGGGGAAGATTCAGGGGAGAAAGGAGGAGGCGCTTCTTCACTGAGAAGGTGGTGGAGCCATGGAATGCGCTGCCCAGGGGGCTGGTGGAGGCAGAGATGGTGGAGGGGTTCAAGAGGGGGTGGGACAGGTACAGGGGAAGGGTTCTGGAAGCAAAATCCAGTGCAGCGAGAATATCCGGAACTGGGAAGGGAGAAGCCAGAGAAGGCGAAGGGGGCAGCAAGGTCACCTCCCAGGGTGGGGGCTGACCAAACGAGCAGACATGAAAGACCATTAGGCCTATTCTGCTGGCATTTTAGTATGTTAATTAACTGAATACATACAGTAGAAAAGTACAACATACAGTGCCTGCAACAACATGGGTTCCGCAAAGGACAAAACGCCACTACTGTATTGTTAGAGTTTACCACTTATATTCACAGTTCCCTGGATCATGGCTCGCTAGTCGGCACCTCTTTCATCGACCTGTCAAAAGCCTTTGACATGGTTAACCACGACCTTCTAGTCAAGCAGCTTGCATCTATTGGTCTGTCTACTGACAAAGTTACCTGGTTTAAGAGCTACCTCACGAATCGCTCTCAGCAAGTTAGGATTGGTAATGTCCTCTCTGATAGTAGACCTGTTCACTGCGGTGTACCCCAGGGCTCCATCCTGGGTCCTATTTTATTGAGTTTGTTCCTAAACCGGCTTCCGCTTGCCAGTAGCTGTCCGATACTGCTCTTTGCAAATGATGCAGTCCTGTAGACAAGTGACCCTGATCCTTTTGACTTGGAACGCAAGTTCCAAGACAGCTTTACTGCAGTTGAGAGATGGTTCAGAGAACATAAATTCATTCTGAACTATAAAAAAAACAAGATCTTGTTGTTTTCCAGTCCCCAGAGTAGGCATCGATCACATCCACTCAACATAGCAAACAAATCTGGGACTACATTGGAACTCGTCCAGCATTTCAAATATTTGGGGATCACAAATATTTGGGGATCACAATAGATAGCACTATGTCATATGCCTACCACATTCAAAATATTGCAAAGGCTGTCAACATCCATATTGGTCTGCTTCATAGGTACAAGCAAAGTCTTACCCCAGAGGCCCTAAATCTCACTAGCCAGAGTTCAGTGGTCTCTCCTGTTAATTATGGCATCGTAGTCTATGGCTCAGCTACAGACACAGCCCTTCACCGTATAAAGGTCACCCTAAATGAAGCCCGTCGACTCTTAACTGGTTCCCCACAGCTTACACGTACATTTGACCTATATGACCAGGCTAACTGGCTCCAGTTCATAGAATGGCTGAGGTTCCAATCGTGCCTTCTGGCCAAAAAAGTGAGTCTGAGCCTCATGCCAAAGGGCGCACAGAAGTTTCTTACTCTCTATGATAACAGCCGCTGCACCAGAAGTTCAGATAGCATGGTCTTTAAAATTCCTAGGTGTCGCACCTCTCTTGGTCAAAGAGCTTTTGCCTACCATGCTCCCACTTGCATTAATAATCTTCCTTTTGCCATCTCCTTGATAACAGCATTAGGCTCCTACAAAATATCTCAATGCTAACGCTATCTGTGACTGCTTGCCTTAGCCCCTCAATGCTGTTTTTCCATGTGCCTAAGCAGCTCTCCCTCATGACCACATGGCCCCTTAAGTTCTGCACTTGTTCTTTCCCTTCGTCATATGCCTTAATGTAATCTATTCCTCCCTCCCTTCCTTCTTTTCCCCCTCCATACCTCCCTACATCAAACTCCCCTCTTCCCCGCCACCTCCTCTTTTCTCCTACTGTCCTCTCCCATCTGCTTTCAGCCCCAACCCCCCTCCCCAAAAAAGTAGCTTCAACAAGGCCTTCCTGGGCTGATGCTTCCCCACTTCTTGAGTGGGTGTTGGCCACCCTGGGCTGCTGTAACCCGCGAACATAGCCCTCCATCCTGACAACTCAGTCTGCTGCAGTACCTCCCTCTGCCTTACAGGAACCCCCCAGTCTGAATTGTTGAATTGTCCTCTCTTCCTTAAACTGCCTTAACCCTCTCACAAACTTGCGGTACTTATAATAACCTGCTGACTTAGTCTGTTTGTTTATGTTTATATTAATACTTAGTCTCATACTTGTTATTAGCCTGCACTTACAGCTCTTTTGTACACCTGTATGTTTTTTGTTTCCCTTTTTTAATCACTGTTAATGTAATTCTGAGGTGGAATCTATGTAATGAGCTTGTTCTCAAAGGTGTTAATCCGAGATCACAATAAATAAATAAAAAATCTTTTAGTTCTTGAACTCTGTATTTAAATGGATTTCATTTTAGTATGTAAATCCTCACCACCTTGTCCTTTTTATGTTGACTTATGTGCACGCGCATGCAACATTTTGTGCTAGTAGTACATTTCAGAGGTGTGTCAGTGTTGGCGAATGCAGGGCACACTTTAGTAGACGTGTCCCTCATTCCCCAATAAGCCAGCATGCTAGCGCTGACATAAGCATTATGTAAAGTGGACATAACTTGTAAGGAAAGTGCCGCTGCAACCAGAGACAAGCTCATCATGCAGCGGCACAGATGACACACCTCCCGACGTGCCTTTGCTAGTAAAACATTTCAGTAAACATGGTGGAGCCGCCGCCACACAATCCCCTAATGAAGCCGACATGGGGGGTGCAATCACCGTGTCAGCACCCAATACTTTAATCATTCTCTTAAAGGGTACTTAAAACCCCCTCACAAGAATGTGTGGAGCGAGACCACCGCAGGAAACTCGAAAAAGACCTGAGCACAGTTATATGGTGACCTGCCCCCCCCCCTTCATTTACACTGTCAGAAGACCCTCAGACTCCTGTGTGGTCACGTGACGAGCCTTATATAAAGCAGTGACATCAGCCATTGTAGTGAGTTACTTTAGGAGCCTGGTGAATTGGACAGACGCTAGGCAACAAGTTCACCAATTGAGGGAGTGAGCAGACCAGCACCATGACAGTTACTGTGGGTCGGTTCGCTCTCTGGATGGTACTTGGGACATAAATGGGAGTGTTGTCGACCTGGGCTGTCTGGCTGGGAACCAGGATACCGTCCCAAGCCCCACCTACTGTCTGTGGTATGGGTTGTGAGTGCAGCGCTCTGTGCTGACCTTGCCAGTTAGTGTTTTTGTAACACTGAGTAAGACAAGCACTTACTGAGTGTGCATGTAGCTCCATGTAAAGTTGAGCAGCAGCACCCCCCCCCCCAAATATGGTGGTGGGCAACGATGTCATTGCTAATGAGTATGTGCAGTCAGTACAACGTACGTGCCAGGCTCGTCTTCACACTTCCTCAGTGTGTAAAATTATGTGTTCATGACCAGTCCACGGCGTTTATCGCTACTTGTAACATGGCATAGAAAATTATAGTGAAATGGAGAGCAGAGACTGGTTGAAATGCATCAGGTGATGCAAAACGAGCGGTGATTAACCCACCAGTAGAGCCCGCTGGCACCCTACCACAAGTAGCCACACGGTGCAGCACTGCGATGGGAATGAACAAGGTAGACATCCAGTGCTTATGTAGGACCCAGTTGGCATCGGATACGCGCACAAATAAAATTAGAAGGCAAAGATTCCGTGTTTGCTGTGATGTGGTTTAGTGGATGACAGTCTGTGTGCCAGTAGATGGCGCTCGTAAACCAATGCAATCACCAGAAGACAACGAGAAACTGAGATGGCGAAAATAGTGAATGAGTACACAGAAGGAACACAGCAATCAGCAAGCGCCGGAAAAGAAACACAATAACTAAAACAATCCCTTTCTTGCTCACGTCTGTTTCTGTATGTGTGTTACAACTGTTCAGAAATTGTAAGACATAACACGCGTGAGACAATTACACATGACTATATGCATATTTTCTCGTCTCAGTGTATTAACGCAAAGAAATGTCCCACAGTGCACTGCTGCTATATACAGCATCGGGATGTAAGGGCGAAGCACTAAACATTACAAGGTCAGCACGAATCACTGAATCATAGTCTAGTTTCAGTGTTACATATAGTAGTAGTGCCGTGGTCGGCAGTGTACAATACTGCACACTATATAAATGACTGTATATCGGCAAGCGTGAACGCGCACGTTCTAGGATCATCTCACTGTGGTGGTACCAGACAAGCCGTGGATAGTTTAGCATGCAGAAATAGTACTGTGACGTAACATCTCTGTGCTTTCCAGTCAAATAGTGGTCGCACAATATTCCACTGGCACTTGCCATGTTACAAGTGCATTAATCACCTCCAATGTCAGGCTCTACCTGTGGATTAATGCCCGGTGGGTGGTTGGAACCCCCAAGCATTAATCCACCGGTAGAGCCCTCCTCTGTCGGTGATTAATGCTTACTTATGTTTCCTTCCCGGACACTTGTTGTAGCAGTAATCCGCAGTTCCAGGTTCTATTATTGTGGCAGTGGTGCATGTTATTGCTTTGCTTTAAATGCAAGGGGGATGTGTTCTTTCCAGTGTAAAATTCTCTTCAATTTACAAATTAACGTGAATCTAGGGTGATGACCTAAATAACTACTGGTGCATCCCTTTTCAGTGCCTGGCTCTATTAATCGAGGCCCTTAAGGGGTAAAGGAGGGGGAGGTGTTCATGTAATGGTGGTGAGGTCAAGTTTATTTATAGTCTTGCATCTCTGGGCACAGTGACATCTCCCCTCCATTTATAGTACTTGTTGGTCCTGGTGGAGCTGCTCATCCTGATTGCAGTCCAGCCGGGTCCAGTATGAACGGCTGGGGGTGGGGGAGATGGGAGAGTGATCCACATGTGAAGTGACACTGTCTGTGCACACTGGTTCCCTATGAATCGCATGTGTGCATAGCTCAGTTGCATACCTCTCAGTCTCCTGCCTTCCTAAGCAGGGACAGGGTTTAAAATGTATCCAGTCAAGAAGCCCCATACAATGTGTGCTTCAATATGAAAAGCATTTTCTGATAGAGAACAAGACAATAATGTCTGATAGTAGCTATGTTTTACATCACTACTTTTCTGTGACAGACATGCAGATTTTAGGAGAGAGAAGGGGGATTTTGAGTTAAAAAAACAAGACATCATTGTCGGCACGGTTGAGAGGTATGCTCAGATGTGCGGCTTTGCATTTATGCTTGGACATTAAAGGCCGACCTTGAATGGGAGTGTAAAAGAGAGCGGGGAGGATCTCTTGCAGTGTATTTCATTTTGAAGGTATCAAACTTGCTCATAACTCCTTATTCTGACCAGGTTTAAGCAACAAGATTAACTAAAACTCTGTTAAAACACTACACTTTGTAGAATATAAAATTATGTTCTCTCTACCTTGTTAAATCTTGTACAAGAGCCAAGCCCTTGTTTAACTAGCTAACCGTACTTAAAATGGAAGTTAGAATTACCTGGATTAGCTGCCCTTTAACAGTATAAGTGGATTTTAATATATGGATCATGAAAATAATATAGTAGAAAAGCATACAAAAAATTCTCCATAACTGTATCACTCCCAAAGTGATAATACTACACTTCAGGAGTGATAATACCATCGTTCAGGTGCCATAATACTATCGTTCGGGACCTGAATGATAGTATTATCACCAAAACAGAACAGCACATGCACTAGTCTAGCTCCCAACATCTTTCAAAATGTGCCTTCCAATTGGCCACTTTTCCTGTTAGGGCAGACAGAACAGTTCAAAAAACATGGCGGCCACTGTCTCGTTTACCGAGAGTGTTTCTGAATTCAAACATTTTGGAGCTTTTTTGTTTTAAAAATACGAAAAATAAAGACATTCAGTTGATCTTGCATTCTCCAGATATGGAAAAGGTAGGCTGTCCATAGTGAAACAAAAAAAAACCCGAGCAGTGAGACAGTGTGGCGCGTGGCCAGGACGGAGAGACTTGTTCACTGCAGCGGCCAGCCACCTGAGAGAAAACAACAAAAATCAGAAAATCGCATTCATATATTAAAAAAAAATAAAAAATAGGTTTCTGTGCAGTACAAGGTAGTAATTCCATCTCGAGGTTCTGGGGTCATGGAACCTCTCGAGCTTCACGCCCAAGGTTCCCAGTGTCCCCAGAACCTCTTGATGGAATTACTACCTTGTGATGCACAGGAACCTGTCTATTATTCTATTTATTAATTGTCTTTCAGTGTTGATACGTGATTGCTGGGGTAGCGGTTGGCATTGACTTGCAGTTTGTTTAGTGGCTTAGTTTTATGCTAGATTCCTTACTGAACCAACAGACAAATAGTTTACAGATACTGCAGTACATGTGCTTTTAGAGGGTATGTCTTTCGTCTGGTATTTTAGCAAATGGAAGTGTGTATTATCTTAATTGCACAACTTGTAATTAGGAAAGCCAGCCCATTTAGGAAAGCCACATTTCACAAGATGTGATAAGGAGGTGTGGAAGTTAAACATAGAAACATAGAATTTGACAGCAGATAAGGACCGCTTGGCCCACCCAGTCTGCCCATTTCCCTACCTGATGGATAAGCTGCAGATCCTAGTTAACCAGCAGCCTACTTCTTCCTACCCCCACCCCCTAGAATTGCCTTATGACTGTCCCATGCATGCTTGAATTCCACCACTGTTTTTGACTCCACAACCTCCTCTGGAAGGCTGTTCCATGCATCCACAACCTCTCTGTGAAAAAAATACTTCCTTAAATTACCTTCTGAGCCGCCTCTTCTATCTTCAAATTGTGCCCCTTGTTCTTGCACACCTCTTTTTTGAAAGATGCTACCCTCTTGGACTTTGTTGATTCCCTTGAGGTACTTGAAAGTTTCTATCATGTCCCCTCTCCTCCTTTCCTCGAGGCTATACATATTAAGCTCCTTAAGTCTCACTTCATATGTCTTCCGGTGCAGACCCTGCACCATTTTAGTTGCCCTCCTCTGGACAGCTTCCATCCTGTCTATGTCTTTGCGGAGACTGGGTCTCCAGAACTGCACGCAGTACTCTAGATGTGGTCTCACCAGCCGTCTGTACAGAGGGATAATAACTTCTTGTTTTCTGCTGGTGATTCCTCTCCCTATGCATCCCAGTATCCCCCCAGCCCTCCTTGCTGCCCTCTCACATTGCTTGCCCACCTTTAGGTCATCTGATATGACTACCCCCAGGTCCCTTTCCATTTTTGTTGTTGTTAATATCTCACCCTCCATTGTGTACTCTTCCCCTGGGTTTTTGTTTCCCAGGTGCGTTACCTTGCACTTCTTAGCATTGAATCTAAGCTGCCATACATTTGACCATTCCTCTAACCTTGCCAAGTCCCTTCTCATCCTTTCCACCCCACCTTGTGCATCAACTCTGTTGCAGATCTTTGTGTCATGTGCAAAGAGACATACTTTTCCTTCCAGTCCCTCTGCAATGTCGCTTATAAAGGCATTGAAGAGGACCGGTCCTAAATCGGGTGGATTGTAAACTTTCTTTGTTTCCAGCACAGAATTTGTTGAACATGATCAGCAAAACTGTATACACCCCCCAATCTAGTTACAGTAACGTCCCTTTTGTTATGTTGGCTTGTGCGCATGCGCAAGCAACATCTTGTTCTAGTAGCACATTTCAGAGGTGTGTCGGCGTTGGAGAATGCAGGGCACGCTTCAGTAGGTGTGTCCCTCATTCCCCAATAAGCCAGCATGCTAGTGCTGACACAAGCATTATGTAAAGTGGACACAACTTATAAGTAAAGTGCCGCTGCAATCAGAGACAAGCTCGTCATGCAGCGGCACAGATGACATGCCTCCCAACGTGCCTTTCCTGGTGAAACATTTCAGTAAACTTGGCGGCGGAGCCACCACCACACAATCCCCTAAGGAAGCCGACATTGGGAGTGCAATCACTGTGTTGGCATGTCCGCCCTCCCCAACATTGTGTGGCACACTGGGAGCCCACCCCAGTGTGCTGCTGCTTAAAGTAAGTCAACCGCGGTGGCAGTTTCCCGGGCCCGCCTCACCCCCGCTTTGTGGCCCACCCCAGTGTTGCCAACATCAGGCCCCCCAAAGTCCCAGTGTGCCCAACATTTGTTTACACCCGTAAAGAAAGACAACTGTTCCACGGTGAAGTGTCTGGTTTTTTTTGTACCTGAAAAATAAAAGGTCCGTTGTCCACAGCGTCCCCCAGTCTGCACCCACCCTCTGTGCACTCCACCTCCCCACACACACCCTCACCCCATACATACCTCCAGAAGACCGGTGCTGGGATCTTCGGTGGAGTGGGAAAATGTCTGGACTCTTCAAAGCCGACCGCGAACTGAAGAAATGCCGGTATGCTGTATAATGGCATAAATGGGGGTCAACATAGGTGTATATCTTAGCCATTCTTTTGAATTTTGGCTCCACATTTTCAACATGGGGTCATTGGGACCCCACTTCATGAACACGTGCGCTGTTATCTTGTTATTGGGTCCTGAAAGGTTATTTTGCGGTCACTGCACAGAATCATCTTTCAGGACCGATTAACAAAACGACAGTGCCACTGTTCATGAGGTGGGGTATCAGAAAGCCTATCTTGCAAATTTGGTGAAAAATTCCGAAAAATTACTTATGAGCGTGCGTTGTGTAGTTTCCATGCACATTCATAACTTCGACAATTTTTAATATTTTCACACCAGATTTTCAACATTGCCATTTTTACACACCTCCTTATGAACAGTACAGCTGACATTTTTCAAATCCTGTCTGAAATGTGTTTTCGCACCTGTGGCGTCAAATGGAGCTGTCACTGTGCAAAATCACCTTTCAGCTAACAAATGGATAGTGCCATTGTTCATGACGTGGGGTCCCTAAAAGCCCATGTTGAAAATTTGGAGTAAAAATACCAACAAATGCCCATGGCATTAGGGTTTCTAACCATTATGCCCCACCCTGTAGAGGCTGACAGGCATCAGGGGTGTGACTTGGGATTGTCGGCCTATAATGCTAACACCATTCCACCTCCGCCCCCACCCTGCAGCCAGTGACAGGCATTGAGGTGTGCCTTGGACTCTTCAGCCCCAAAGTTCACCCCATTCTCCTATACTACACCCATCTCAGCGTACTTCCTTATGGAATGGGGTGAGCGTAAGGCCCGAAGACCCCAAGGCACACCGCGATACTTGTCGGTGTCTGCAGGGTAGTGTGAGGTGAAATGGCGTGAGTGCTACACCCCAATACCTGTCAGCCTCTGCAGGGTGGGGGTGGGGTTGTTATCAGTTTAATACTTCACTGCTATTCCTATTATGCATCTCTCTAACTCCTGCACTACAATTGCTAATGCCAGGAAGACAACATTCGGCATTGACAAATGCTTGTTTTATTTATGTTGAACATTCCTTACTGTGTAACCCTCCTTGCCTATTAAAGTACTGATGGCACTTGCTGTTTAAACTTAACAGTTTAATTACAGGTCCTCACTCCTGCTCAAGCAATCCAGGGGCTTACCCTCGAGCAGGTAGAAGCTTACAGTCCAGACACAGATCAAATCTCCAGAAAGCTAACCCCTTCCCCTCCCTGTCTAGGGGTTTTGATGTTAAGCAGTCTCTGGAAAAGGGGAAGGGCACTATCTTGACTGGCAGCACATAGGAGGTCAAAAAACACAGTACCTTTAAAAGTTGTAGATAGGGATTCCACAGGTGACGGCATGATCTCCGTCAAAGTGCAGGCTAGCTGGAACGTCCTACCCAGCACGATTGTTGGCCACAGGATCAGATGACACTTTCTAGAAAACATTAGGTTAGACAGGCAGCACAGCAATAACATTTTAAGGCTCCAAAAGGACTCAATCCAAATGGAAGTAAAATGCAATCAAGCAGTTTTTATTTTCTTTCCAGAAGCTCATGCTGTTCACATTCAAACATTTCTGAGGATCCTCATTTAAAATCTGTACAGTTTCCACATTCCTGCTGCCCACAACCATGGCACAGTCTCTTGGGGGTTCAGGGATTTGAACCTGGGCCCTACACATTACTTTGTTCCCAATTCAAGCCAAATGAGCTCCGATTTACTTAAGGACCTTTTCTTTTTCCCAACTATCTGTTACTTTCTCGATTCCCCACCTGTGGGAGCAGGGGCACTCAATTCTGATCTCGGGCAAAAACTCTCCTCAGGATGGAGGGAGAGGGGTGTGCGATGGTAAGCTGTACAGGCACATTCCCAGTCTTTTCCCCTAGAGGCCGCTGCTCCTGTCGATCCACTGGCAGGGTTCACACAGGGCAGGGCCAACTCTTTCTCAGCACCAATAGTCCCACTTCCCAGCAGCACATACCTTGAGTAGACATGTTGAATGAAGGGGTAGCTCTGCCACCTACCCCACAGGAGACTCACTGCCACTTTCGTCTCAACTGGTTCTCCATGGCAGCCACTCAATCTCACAGGATTTGAGAGCCTAGCAGGCTCTCTGCGATCCTCTGCTACTTTGCTGCTTCGTCACAACTGTTGTCCCACCGATACCTTGTGGGGGTCCCTCTTCCATTTCTGGGACCGGGGGGGCAATCTCTCCACCCCAGTCCTGGGCCTCACCGGCCCCAACTGCAGGCCTCCCCTACGGCCTGCGAGCAGACGCTCCTGCTGCTCCTCGAACTCCAACTCCTCTCAGCTGCCAACTGACTCTCCCATCGCAACGGTTGGGGCTTTTAAAAAAACAACGTGTGTGCCACCTGGGTCAGTGCCCAGCTGCATGCGCACCTCCCAGATGTCAACAGGGCATTTCTTTCGTAACTCCGGCCCCCTCTGATTTGGCACAGAGGTTACACTTTCCCCCCGCAGAAATGCTTCACCTCCCGGGAAAGCGGTTCCACCCTGGCTAACCATGGCTGCTGTGCTCCATGGGATAATGCGCACTCTCCCACAGGCCATCACATCCAGGCTTCATCAGGCTGACTGCATGGCAGCAGTCCAATCAGAACTAGGTGGGTAAACCCACCTACCTGCAGTTCTCTGGCTCCACTAAGGGCACGGCCACTCAACCTGGCTTCTCCAGCAATGGCTGGTCCACCAGGATGACGCCCCACCCCACCCCCAGGGATATCCCAAACTATTTCTGACTCCATTATTTTCCCCATTGGACCCTTCAGCAGTACCCAACTGGGGCTAAATGGTACCTCAAACAATTCTGCAAAACACTAAACATTCCTGTCTATCTATCTGTGAATACAAGGCTATAGTACACCACCGGGGTGGCAGGCTAACCTCTACACTATTACTCTAGCTGCAACATAGGGGAGGCTAAACTGTAATCTAACTACACATTCTGAATACTAGATTTGTCCCCCCAGAAATGTCTCTAGCTATTACTCTCATTAAATCTATCTTACGTCTACATTTCTATATTCTAACCTACTTAACAGAAAAAAGGGGAGCACACATACCCTTTTTCTGTCCTTTTTCAGAATACACTGGTGCACAGTAAATATCTCTGGATAACTGTCTTTGCAATTTTAAAAGGCCATGAAATACCATGTACAGCACCAGTGGGCAAGTGTGCTTAATTACTCAGGGGTCCCTACTTAGCATCTCCTATAATTTTACTAAGCTAGCAATTAAACCACATTGCAAATGATTGTCAATGAAATGGTGCATAAGAGTAAAAAAATTACAATTTTGGTAAAACTGGAAAAAAAATTCAAAACACTATCTAAAAGTTTTTATTTTCTTTTATCCAGCACAAGCTGATCAAGCTACTGTCCATGTTAAAGGCAATTGTTCATATTTTTTAGCAATTTCAATAGAAAGGCAAACAGTCGAGGAGTAGCAGTAGTCCCTTAGACCAGTCTCTGCAATGCTGTGAGGCATTTGGGGTTTCTAAGGTTTTTTCTGTTTCCGAGGGGTACGATACTTAGCGGCAGGGTCCTCTGGTGCAAAATAAAAGCAAGGATCTGGTTTGGAGCACTCTCCCCCTCTACAGTCATGGCTCACTACAAAATACTTTAGGCTGTGTCCAACTCTGTCCTGCACCAAAGCGAAAGTTTCGAACAAAGTTAGGCCTTCCCAAGCCGAGGAACTGCACAATGATCTTGCCAGGCCAGTTACTTTATTCCTATCATAGCCCATGTCTCTAATGTCCACCTTGTGCCTAAGATGCACCTTTTCCATGGCCCCCTGGAATACCCAGTTGGATCTCCGGCACTCAGTCAAGTCCCACAGTCTCTCACTAATGTAAGGGTAATTTGCTCCAGGGTTCTCCACCTTGAGGTAACACCTCACCCATCACTCTGCCTGGCTCCAGTCGGGCAAGGACCTAATGCTGGGCTATGGGGGCCACTCCTCTAGTCAACCAAATCCCTTCTCTGTAATTGATCACTGAGGTCCAACTGATGCCTAGCATCCATGTCCATTAAATGTCTCTTACAGGTTTCTGGGAGCAAAGAGGTGAGTTCCCGAATTCCCAAAATTGGCATTGCATATGGCTTAGGAATATCCCATTCTATCACCATGTCCTCAGACATCCGGGTAACACCTTCCTTGGGCTGGTCATAAATAGAAATGGCTTCCACAGATCTAGCAACATTCTCTTTCTCCAACCCATCTTCTTCCTCCACTGCTGCTATGACGACCTCTGGGTCATCGGGGCCCTTAACGTTTTCCTGCAGCTTGGGGAGCGGGGAATGTAATTTTAAAGGTTTAGCCTTTTATAACTTCTTGGGTGAGGATTTTGCCCTCACTGTGGGCTCCTGGGTGGATTTTGCTTTTGGTGACATCTTCCTGGGTTCCTGCTCGCCTCGTGCCACAGCCTTAGGCGGACCTGACTGCTTAGTCATGTCCCTCGCGCACCCTGCAGCAGTACTCCTAATTCAAGAGATCCACCATCAGCCCTTCCCACTGCCAATGGGAAGTTCTGGCGCACTCGGCGGTGGTACAGGGCTGGGAAGATGGCTAGGCCCTGATACCACCTCTGACTCTGATTCTTTTTCAATAACCGCGACTGTGACAACCCACCTCTCTCCCTGGGCTGTAACAGCTTTCAGAGAGGTGTCTGTCTGGGTATTCGCTGCCACCAGCTAGGTTCGCCTAGCACCGAACACCCTCTTGCACAGAACTGGGAGGTCAAACATGCAATTGCACAGATTGATCAAAAGCCTGGTAGTGTGTCTCTCGGGTGGTGGATGCTAAACAGAGTTTGCCTCAGTCAGCGGAAACTATAAATTACCTTAGCAATAATTAAAATTACAGCCACAGCTGTTAAGTAAATAAATAGATTTTTACTTAACAGAAGGTTAAAAGTAGTATTACAGGTTATATATGTTTAATCCGAGAGAATAACACTGTTACAGGACAAGTAAACAAGTGTTACATAACAGATGACAAAAGAAAAAGGTTATTACTGAGATATGCTATTATTATTCTTACCCTTCCCTACCCATCAAGACTAACTGGACCCTATGCTATCTGCCAGCTCCCACGGACATAGCTAGAAGGGTAGGCTCCAATCTTGGCCTCTCAGATGTAACTTCCCCCAGCAACTCCCAAGAGCAACAACCACTCTATAACTGTTTTTCAGCATCTTATATTCTCTCTTCAGAATAGGTGATTCAAACACCATGAAGTCTTGCTATATTATGACTATATGCAGTCAGCCACTGCAGCTGAACTGCCCCGGAGAGGAAAGAGTTAACTCCAGAGAGTCTGGAGTTCCACAGTGCGAGGGCGCTATACCAAAGCTCTATCTGGCCAGTTTCAAATGAAACTGTCAGATTCTTTACTCCGCTTCACTGAATAGTCACTCAGGAGATCAGCTCCTTCACATCGGTTCATTTCTCGGTTCAAGCGAGTATTTTCAGTTCATTTGAACCGGCAAAAAGTATTTATTTTACCGCATTTCGGTTAAAAGCTCTATCTGGTAAACCGTAAGTAGAAAATTTAAAGTCTGTGTGGAAATTCAATTATCGGTTCGGCTTTGAACCGATCGGTTTGCTTAATTTAACGTTTTAAAGTGTGGTTGGGCTTTTAGAGTGCGGTTCCCGGTTCTTATCGGTTCTAAAAACCTTGCTTTTAAAATAGTTTTTCAAATACCCGTGACATGGTTGGAACACGATAAGGGTGTCTTGCTTTTGCCATCAAAGAAGCAAGTTTTGGTTGGCTGGCATTATGTCTGAAGCAAAAGAAAAAACTGGGCCCACTGGGTTTCAACACTGTGATGTCTGTGGGGAAGCCTTTGCCAAGGCTGACCCACACACCACTTGTGTTTATTGTCTGGGGCTGACCACCTTCTGTCAGACTGCCAGGTGTGTAAAAATTTCCCTGCAGCCACCCTGGAAAGAGATTGGTCGGCTCAGGGAACGAGAAGCAGAAGTCCGCTGACCCGGGTAGCCAGCCGGTCCAGTACCCACTGGACCAGAGGGAGTGCCCTCTGACCAGGGTGAGACTTCCTCGGCAAAGGAAGGCTGGTTCAGGGAACCAGTCTCAGTGAAAAGACAAAGAAATCAGTAGGTTTGGAGTCCAAAATTGTCTCTCCAACTGCTGCAGAAATAGCTAAAGCCATACAGATTGTCCAGTCACTGTCTCAGGGTCCTGCAGACCACCTACAGTTGGTAAAAGGTTGGTTCGTTCAGTGCCAGTGGTTCAGGAGTATGATGTTGAGGAATTTTATGAACCACAGGAGGGAGGACGAATTTGATCATTACATGTGTGGCTGGGAGGGTCTGGGCGTGACCATTGAACGGACATTCCTCCAGACAGACCTTTAGAATCTCCTCCTATTCTGTCTGAGTCCCCTTCTCATTTTATGTTTTACAAAAGGTTGCAGAACTCCTCCAGCTTCCTTTAGAGGAAGCTGTGGATGAGCAAGAGGAGCCTGATTATGTAGAAATGATGGATATACCAGAGTCTAGGAGGTTGTCTATTCCTTTGCATAAGTCATTTAGGAAGCAAACAACAAAGATTTTAAAATCCTCATTCTGTCCCTCCTGTAGATAAAAAATGGACAGAAGATATACCTTGTCAGGCTCTGATACAGACTTCCTCACTGAGCAGTGTAGTCATGTAGGTGTGGTACAAGCTGCAGCCTGTGACAAGGCTAATATTCCTCTGGCCTCACATCCTCCTGATAAGGATTCCAGGAAGATTGATGCCATGGCGAAAAAAACAGTATATGGCAGCTTCTTTGGGACTCAGGCAGGCAAATTATATGGCTTTGTGGCTAGATATGAGAAATCTAGGTGGGACACAGTATTGCAGTTAGCCAAGCAGGCCCATGGCCAGCTGGCTAGTGAGTTGGAACAGGTGGCTGCTGATGGCATTGAAGCCTCTAAAGTTCAATTTCATACTGCTGTTGATGTTAATGATGTTTCCTCTAAGGTCATGGCCACTTCTGTAGCTTTCCGTAGGGTTGGCATGGCTCAGATGCACTAATTTGTCCCAAGATACTCAGTCAAAGGCTATGGATTTTCCTGTTGTGGGTAATTCTCTGTTTGGGAACAAACAGAAAACGATATGAAAAGATGGATGAATACAGAACTACCTACAAAGTGCCAGGCTAAGAGAGGCATGCCACTCCACAGAGGCACTCCCAGAGGTAGGGGCAGGCCTTTCCACAGGCCTTTTACCAATTTCAGGCCTCCTCTGCATTTGCACAGAGGGGTTTCTTTAGAGGCAGAGGTAGACGGGGCACAAGTAAACCGTCCCCTTCCCCTCAGCCTAAGGCTACTGCCAAGCAGGCACCCTGATGGGGTGCCCAGGGCCGATTCTCCTGTACCAGTGGGGGGCAGGTTGGTTTATTTCAGCCAGAACTGGGTGTCCCTAACTTCGGACAGGTGGGTTCTGGAGGTAATAGGCCAGGGTCTGGTTCTCAGCTTCAAACAGTTTCCGAAGATGAGAGCCAGACATTTTCCACCTGCAAATCCTTCAGAAGCCCTTGCTTTGGAAGCAGAGGTTTCTTCTCTTTTGGACTGCAAAGCAGTAGAAAGGGTCCCCTTGCCATCAGGGCAGGGGCTGTCCTCAAGATACTTTCTTACCCCAAAAGACAGGAGAATGGCGGCCATTTTAGATTTAAGGTACCTGAACAAGCATCTTTTGAAACCAAAGTTCAAAGTGTTAACTCTGACAATGATTTTGCCCTCCCTGAGGCCAGGGGACTGGTTAGCTTCCCTGGACCTCAAGGATGCCTATTTTCATGTTCTGATCAGGCCTTCTCACTGAAAGTACCACAGGTTCGAACTATCCTCAGGCCACTACCAGTTCAGGGCAATGCCCTTCGGCCTTACCTCTGCGCCAAGGGTATTCACAAAATGTCTAGCTGTGGTAGTGGCTCATTTAAGAAGGCAAGGGATTGCTGTGTTTCCCTACCTGGACGACTGGCTCATAGTGGGTCAGTCCCCAGATCAGGTAAAATCCCACTTGCAAGTCACCCAGCAGCTTCTCACTTCCCTGGGATTCCTGCTGAATTTACCAAAGTCAGTTCTCGAACCAGTTCAGGTACTAACTTTCATAGGTGCAGAATTGAACACAAAGTTAGCCAGGGCATTTCTCCCCTCGGAAAGGGTAGACAGACTCATTGCCCTGGCATCCTCCTTTACCCTGCAGGTCTCTCGACCAGCAAGGCATTTTCTGCAACTCCTAGGGCACATGGCTGCTTCCACAGCTGTAGTGCTAGGAGCAAGATTCCAGATGGGGGACATTCAGTTCCATTTGAGGGCCTATTGGTCTCAAAGGAGGGACCCTCTTTCCAAATTGGTTCCAGTGACCCAAACCCTGATCCTGGCCTTACACTGGTGGCAGGATCAAAGCAATCCAAAACAAGGGGTTCCTTTCATTCCCGTTTCCCTCCCTCACTCTCACCACGGATGCTTCCCTGTTAGGGTGGGAGCTCACTTAGGCGACCTGTCCACTCCAGGGAGTGTGGTCTCCCAGGAATCTCTGCTCCCATCAATCTTTTGGAACTCAGAGCTGTCCTTTTAGCTCTTCAGGCGTTTTCAGCTTCTGTCCAGAACAAAGTAGTTTAAGTCAGGACAGACAACACCACAACAATGTGGTACATCAACAAGCAAGGGGGCACTCGGTCATCAGCCTTGTGCACCGAAGCAATGAAGTTGTGGTCTCTGGCTTACTCCCTGAACACCTCCCTGATAGCAGTTCACCTTCCAGGGAAGGACAATGTCCTGGCGGATGCCCTCAGCAGGATTTCTCAGGGCCATCACGAATGGGCTCTGAATCCTCAGGTGCTGGGGTCAGTCTTTGCCAGATGGGGCACCCCTCAGATAGATCTTTTCGCAGCCCCAGACAACCACCAACTTCCTCTGTTTTGTTGCAGACCTCCAGTGCTGGGATCAATCCCCCTGGACGCCTTTCAGTTGGATTGGAAAGGGAAGTTCCTGTATGCCTTTCCCCCCTTTCCCCTTCTTTTCAGGGTACTAGTAAAAATCAGATCTCAGCCCTGCAAGGTGATTCTGATTGCTCCAGATTGGGCCAGACAGCCCTGGTACCCACTGCTTCTGTCCTTGACAGTCCACCCTGCCCTGAGCTTGCCCAGAATCCACGACTTACTGGCCTGTGCACAGGGAGAGTGTGGTATCCGGACCTCAAATCCCTCCATCTCAAGGCATGGCTCTTGAGGAGTTAGAATTGCTGACTTACACCTTTCTCAAGGTGTTTTGGATATTTTAAAGGCTTCAAGGAAGCCTTCCATAGGAGCCACTTACAATTCTAAGTGGAAAAGGTTTTCCATCTGGTGCTCTGAGAAGCAGATTATCCCAGAATCTGCTGATCTGCCCATTTACTGGACTATTTGGTCCATTTAAATTCCTTAGGCCTTAGGCCAGCTACCTTAAAGGTTCATCTGGCAGCTGTCTCTGCTTTTCTGTCAGCAGGAAGCCTGCTTCCTTTCTTCTCACCCTGTGCTTTCCAAGTTTTTAAAGGGTTACTTCACACTAACCTCCTTTTGACAACCAGCTCCCGCTTGGGACCTGAATGTTTGCATTGCTCAGTTAATACGCAACCCCTTTGAGCCTCTGTCCTCAGCACAGCTCAAGTTTCTGACTTGGAAAACTGTTTTCCTAGTGGCTATCACTTCTGCCAGACGCATAAGTGAACTACAGGCCCTGTCAGTGGAAGAAGATTTTATCTCTTTCCACAGAGACAAGGTAGTCCTCAGGACTAACAGAAAGTTTTGCCTAAAGTGGTTTCAGATTTCCACCTGAACCAATCCATCTCTCTTCCAGTATTTTTCACTGAGCATTCTTCCTCAGGTGAGAGGAGTCTGCACAGCTTGACGCCAAAAGAGCCTTAAGCTACTATTTGAACGCACTAAGGGTCACAGGTTCGAATCCCTCCAACTCTTCCTTACCTATGGCACGTTGGCAAGGGAAACCTGCCACTAAGAGGACAATTGCAAGGTGGATTGTCTCTTGTATCCAATTTGTTATCAAAACTAGGTAGAGAACCCCTCAGGACTGAGGGCTCACTCCACCAGGGTACAGCTGCATCTCTAGCGGTTGCTAGAGATATTCCCATTCTGGAAATTTGTCAAGCTGCTACTTGGAAAACAGTTCACACTTTTACTAACATTATTCCCTGGATATTCAGTCCAGGAGAGATGCTCATTTTGGCACAGCTGTGCTTCAGAGCCTATTTCCTAAGTAGGTTCTGACCCTCCTCCATGGAGGTACTGCTGTGTAATCTGCATATAGTCATAATATAGCAAGACTTCATGGTGTTTGAAGAAAAAATTACTCACCTTAGTAATTGCTTTTCTTCTCATGGAGTCTTGCTATATTATGACCACCTCCCTCCTGCCCTCTCAGAACTTCTACTTGGGTAGGTGGCAAATTAGTGCAAGCACTGTGTCATGCCATTTAGTTCTTCCTTCACCCCTTTATTTAGGTTAGGAATTAGGTATTTCTGTTTTAAGTATTATGTTGGCCCCTTCCTGACTTGAGTCTTGGGGAAGGGGTCTAATAGTGCTTGTTAGGAGAAACTAATAATACTATTATTCATTGTTATTATTATTATTGCTGTTTATATTGTTGTTTATATTGTTGTTATTCTACTAGTAGGTAGCCTTCACACAGACTTGTTGCTTAGTGTTAGTTTAGAAGATCTGACAGTTTCATTTGAAACTGGCCAGATAGAGCTTTGGTATAGCGCACTGGCGCTGTGGAACTCCAGACTCTCTGGAGTTAACTCTTTCCTCTCCGGGGCAGTTCAGCTGCAGTGGCTGACTGCATATAGTCATAATATAGCAAGACTCCATGAGAAGAAAAGCAATTACTAAGGTGAGTAATTTTTTCTTCTTGTTTGCCCTTTGAATGCACCAACCATCTACCATGTATGTATTTAATTGTCCCAATCAGATCGAACACCTATCAGTGTCCATTTATATTCATTTTTAATGTTAAGTTTATATTTGAGTGATCCGATCCCTTTAAACTGTGAGTCAGTGTGTGTATGTCCACTTCCCTTCTTGGTCACTGTGTCTGAGATTTATTACTCAGCCCTTATCTAGATGCTGATGGGCAGTGGAATCCCAGCGTGTGTGTTTTTTTTTTTTTTTTTTCCAGACTACTAAAAAAATACCAGCCAAAAAATCCAAGCCATTAACTCCATCCTTCCCATTTCTGTTACATCTCTCCCCACCCCACCCCCGGGTGATGAAGGTGTGTCCTTTGGCCACCCCAAGTGACATAGCCATTCATGCAAATGCTGGGAAGTGCCCAAAGTATCCAGCCATGCTGTTAGACCTGCCTAGATAGCCCATCTGCATTGGCATTTTTGTTTACCACTGCGGTGCTAGATGGTCATATTATATCAATCAATCACTTTATTTAACCAGGCATATACACCATTGAGCAAGCTCATTTTCAAGGTGGTCCTTGGCATATGGTTATATGCCAGCAATACCAAGATCCAGTATAGTTTTCCATTTTGCCCACTTGATCTATGAAGCCAGATCAGGGGATTATGATCTATGACCACAGTAAATTCTCTCCCATATAAGTAAGGCTGCAGTTTCTGAAGAGCCCACACTGTTCCCAAGCACTCTTTCTCGATTGTGGCGTGGGCCTCCTCTCTGGGCAGAAGCCTCCAGCTGAGGTACATGATCAGGTGCTTCCCTCCTTGCTGGGTAACCTGGCTTAGCACGGCGCCCAGCCCATGGTAGAAGGCGTTCACATAGACAATGAACTTTAGACTGTAATTGGGGCTGGCCAATACAGCTGGCCCACTTAAGGCCTTCTTTAGCTTCTGAAAAGTGACCTCACAGCCCTCTGTCCACTGCACCTTATCTGACTTTCTCTTCTTGGTTAGATCTGTCGGGTGTTTAGCCAGATCACTATAGCGAGGAACAAACCTCTGGTAGTACCCCGCTGTCCCCAGAAATGCCCTTACCTGTTTCTTGTTGGTAGGTGTGGGCCAAGCCAGGACGGCATCGACCTTGGCAGTCTTTGGGCTGATGCGTCCGATACCCACCCGGTGCTCAAGGTAGGACACTTCTGCCATATCTTTCTGGCACTTTTCTGCTATGACTGTCAGACCTGTGTCCTTCAGCCTGCGGAATACGTCACGCACATTCTTGATGTGCTCTTCCCAGGTCTGGCTATATATGGCTATATCATCCATATATGCCAGTGCAAACTTACCTACCCCAGTCAGAATGTGATCCATGAGCCGTTGAAAGGTTGCAGGTGCATTCTTCATTCCAAATGGTATTAACTTGAATTCGTATAAGCCAAATGGAGTGACGAAAGCTGATCTCCCCCTGGCTGCAGGGGTCAGAGGTATCTGCCAGTAGCCCTTCGTTAGGTCTGTTGTGGTCAGATACTTGTCTCCCCCAAGCACTCCAGGGTCTCGTCTGTTCTGGGCATGGGATAGGCATCAGGCTTTGTGCAGCTGTTAAGCCTCCGATGGTCAACGCAGAATCATGTGGTACTGTCCTTCTTGGGGATCAATACCACAGGTGAGGCCCAGGGGCTACTAGATTCCTGGATTGCTCCAAATTCCAGCATCTCCTTGAGCTCCTCTTTCACGGTCTCCTTAACCTGCTCGGGTACCCTGTAGGGAGACTGTTTCAGGGGCACCTGGGTCCCAGTATCCACATGGTGCTCTGTCAGTGTGGTGTACCCTGGTTTCCCTGTGAACATGTCCTCATATTCTTTCAGCACACCCCAAATCTCCTGCACTTGGGCTGGTGCCAGCTGTTCAGAGAGGGTAAGGGTGTCCAAGGAGGATGCGACTCGGGCCTCACCAAGCAGGTGAACTTTTTTCCTTTTTTTGTTATCAGTCAGCAGAACTTTTTGTTTTCCAGCAACAGCATTCCACCATAGGGTGGTGGATATAATGATTCTTTAAACACAGACAACAACACTCCTTGCTCCTCGAAGGTTTCTATCAATCTGCTGCTCAAGCAATCTGACCTACCTTTTCTAGTGCTGCTTCTCATTAAATTCATCCACCAATCAACTCGCTTCCTCTCCTCATTTACAGTCATCACGTTTTTTTCTTCATGTGAGGCAGGCGCCATTTTGTCTCCTCACAATGCAATTAAAACTGTAGCTCAAACTTCTGTGACAGGCTGTGGCCCACCAACATTCCATCACTGTGAACATCATCCCTCGTGCCAGGTAGGTCATTGCACCTCTTCTTTTAGTACCCCAGACGACAGCCCCCATTTTTGTAACCCTCTTTGCCTCTTAAATTGCTGATCATACTGTCTATTTAAGCTTAGCAGTTTAACTTTACAGATCCTTACTCCTGCCCGAGCAATCCAGGGGCTTACCCTCGAGCGGGCAGCGGCTTACAGTCCAGGCACAGATCAAATCTCCAGAAAGCTCCT
This sequence comes from Neoceratodus forsteri, assembly GCA_016271365.2. Classification (NCBI taxonomy): domain Eukaryota; kingdom Metazoa; phylum Chordata; order Ceratodontiformes; family Ceratodontidae; genus Neoceratodus; species Neoceratodus forsteri. The sequence continues at coordinate 1,072,193,844 of CM057451.1, forward strand.
CCCCTCCCTGTCTAGGGGTTTTGATGTTAAGCAGTCTCTGGGAAAGGGGACGGGCAGTATCTCGACTGGCAGCTCACAGGAGGTCAAAAAACACAGTACCTTTAAAAGTTAAAGACAAGGATTCCACAGGTGACGGCTTGATCGTCATCGAAGTGCAGGCTAGCTGGAACATCCTTCCCAACATAACTGGTGACCATAGGACCAGATGAGACTTTCTAGAAAACATTAGGTTAGACGGGCAGCACAGCAATAACATTTTAAGGCTCCGAAAGGATTCAGTCCAAACGGAAGTAAAATGCAATCAAGCAGTTTTTATTTTCTTTCCAAAAGCTCAAGCTGTTCACACACAAACATTTCTGAGGATCCTCATTTAAAATCTGTACAATTTCCAATTTTCTGTGGCCCACAACCATGGCACAGTCTCTTGGGGGATCAGGGTTTGAACCTGGGCCCTACGCATTACTTTGTTCCCAGTTCGAGCCAAATGGGCTACGATTTACTTCAGGACCTTTTCTCTGTCCCAACTATCTGTTACTTCCTTGATTCCCCTCCTATGGGAGCAGGGGTACACAATTCTGATCTCAGGCAAAAACTCTCCTCGGGGTGGAGGGAGAGAGTGTACGATGGAAACTGTGCAGGCACATTCCTGGTCATTTCCCCTAGAGGCCTCTGCTCCTTTCGATCCAGTGGCAGGGTTCACACAGGGCTGGGCCTACTCTTTCTCAGCACCAGCAGTCCCACTTCCCAGCAGCACATACCTCAAGTGGACATGTTGTACGAAGGGGTAGCTCTGCCACCTACCCCACAGGAGACTCACTGCCACTTTCGTCTCAACTGGTTCTCCATGGCAGCTACTTACTCTCACAGGATTTGAGAGCCTAGCAGGGTCTCTGCGACTGTCTGCTACTTTGCTGCTCCATCATGATTGTTGCCCCACCAATATCTTGTGGGGGTCCCTCTTCCATCTTCGGGATGGGGGGGGCAATTTTCCCTCATCAGTCCTGACTGTAGGCCTCCCCTACGAACTCTAAATCCAGCGCCTCCCAACTGCCTCTCCCCTCACGCCTGTTGTTCTTTTAAAAAAACAACGCACATGCCACACGGGTCACTGCCCAGGTGCGCGCACACCTCCCTGATGCCAATAGAGCATCTCTTTCATAACCCCCTAATTTGGCACTGGGGTTACAACTGTGCAAGCATAGAGTTCAATAAATATATGGAAAGAGGCTAGAGTGTGGACTGAGGCTGGCTGTCTTGAAGCCGTGCATCCGACCTCCACCATATTACTGGAGGATTTAGCTGCCAGAAGATAGCAGGAACCGCATCCTGTCATTTAGATCCACAAGGCATTCTGTTGTTTAAAACATAGGTAGCCGGCACCGGCACACTGGTCTGACACCTCTGCAAATAAGGCACTCCTTATCCGTATGTATACAAGTAAAATACAAATGAGTATACCTTGTGTTTTTCACTTCAGTGTGTGTCTGCTGGTTACTTAAGTTTAAAGCAATACAATGTTTTGTGGATCTGGGTGAGAGGATGTGGTTTCTTTATTTGGGTATGCATTTACTTAATGGAATAGTTATTTATGAACATAGTACATTTGGAAAGCTTGATATGTGTACCCTATTAAGTGTTACTGTGCCTTTAAGAAATTTTTATTTATAAAGATCACTTGTGATTGGTGGACACCATCCCACTGAAGACGCATGTCAGCGAAAAACTGGTCAGGGACTTTAGCCGTGTTTACACGGCGGAAGCGCTACAAATAAAATACCGCAACAGCGCGGTCCCGTTCATTTGCCACCTACATCCTGTCTGTCTACACGGCCCCTCTCTACACCACTGTAATCAGTGCTGGTGAGGGGCCGTGCATCAGGGGGGAGCCAGACATCTGCTGTCCGATAAATGGGTTGCTGCGGTGCAGGTAATTTACACTGTCACTTAAGCCACTATAAGCTGCTCACTCCTCTTGGCGCTTCCAGCTTGCCAGAGAATCTGGGAGCATCTTAGTCTGATCGGGTGCATGTCCACACTGTCACATTTGCACTGGAATAACATGAGCACACGGGTTACTCCAGTGCAAATGTGACCGTGTAAACAGGGCTTTTGTGTGTTCTCTATGCATGGCATTTGTGGTGGTGCAATAAAATTTGCTCTAGCAGTCAAAGAGTGCTGCCTTTTGCTCTTTTCTCAGTTTGTTTTGTTGGCCGGGTACCTTCTCAGTGACTGAAGTGGCAACTTGTTCTCTCTACCTAGTTGTACAAAGTTGATTTTTTTGGTTTAGCATCTTAGAATAGTATGAATTTCTGCTTTAAAGTTTACATTTAAAAATAATTTTCTGTGTAGCAGCACCTTTTTCATGTTGAAAAGATGAGGAACAGAGCAATTTTGAGGGGTAAAAGGAGGTATTTCCCTCATAATCCGGGACAGTTGAGAGGTATGATTAGGGCACTTATTATATAATAATAATGTACGGCTGTAGAAGTACATGGTTGGGGAACTCATACGCTTGTATTAAAAACTTTCAGTTGGTCTAATAAAAGAAGGTACTATCCCCCCAAATTACATGCTGAAACTCAGCCCTGCCTGACACAGTACCACAGACTTACAACACAGAATGGGAGATAAGAGGGATTCTTTTGCTGGTCTGCTGGTGCAGTGGTAGTGTTACTGCTCGCAACACCAGTGATCCTGGTTTGGGAACAAGCAGGGGCCACCAGAGGGCAAAGGATCAACTGTCCCAGCTAAACTTTCCTTGGGTCGTTGGGGGTCAGCCAAGGGGGAAAGGACTGAGCATCCCAGAGGACACTCTCCCTAAGTCATCATGGGCTGGCGGGAGGGAGAAGGATCAAGCATCCAAGAGGACACTCGCTTGGTCATTCAGGGCAAACTGGGGGGAGAAGAATCGAACGTCCCAGAGGACACTCTTCCAAAGTAGTCAGGGGGCTGCGGGAGGGAGAAGGATCAAGTGTTTCAGAGGACACTCTCCTTCTCTGGGGAGAAATGTAGCTACCACAGCAGCACTACCTGGTTGAACACAAGTGAAGATGCAGGTAGGCGCACCATGAGAGAAAGGGGAAACACTGGCTGATGTCAGTCAACAGCATACTTCTAAATGCATGTCTGTGCATAGCCTCATAAGAGCCGGCATCTCGTGGGGCAAAATATGAAAACTGCCTCAGCAGCTGGAGATGGTGGACCCTGGTACATCTGGGTCCCCACCCTGCCAACACCTACAACCTGAAGAGCAACTGCTGTCAAGGATACATCCCCACCGTTACCCTGCCAGGGGGAGTGTAAACCAAGGCTCCATAGAGGAGAGGCGGTGGCGGGGCATAGGGTTTAGGAGGATACTGTGGGTATCAGAAGGAGTTGGTCACTGAGGACAGGTAAGGGAGGAAAAAAAATTACAGGTTAAAAAAAAAAAAAAAGATTAGTTTGGCTGACTGGATAGCACAGATGGGTGGTCAATTGCATTCCCGTCTAGCAGGCTTCCTGCTCCACTCTTTGAACATTGCTGTGAACAAGAAGGATTGATCGTGGGTCTCAAAGCATGCTCTCCTTCTCCTCCTCCTCCTCTAGTTAGGAAAGGCAGCAGTTCCTGCTGTGTTACTACTGCCTGTGGTAAGTGGTGGAGTCTGGGAATGCTTATAGATACAGGGTGGGTGGGGAGTGCGACGTCACATCTTATGGCCATAGAAGCAGTATCCTTGTGGAGCTCACCGACTTCTCTCTCTAGCTGCTAGACCCCACCCTCATCAGATACAGCTCCTAACCATCTGTCTGGGTATATTGGGCTCTGTCATTGTAGGGGGGATGTACATGGAGACTTTGAGGACATCAACAGCACACCCGCAAGATAACAGTGGCTGTGAGTAGCTCTTGAGGGAGAGAAGACTGATTGTGTGACTGAATGAGGTACCTAGAACTCCTGGAAACATGACAGGAAGAGGAACAAACAAGACCACAAAGAAAAAGAAAAGCCCATTCCCATTAATCAACCATACTCCATAGAGGCGTTACTAGGGTCAGCAAGGAGTCTGACATTGGAGGAAGGGAGGCAGAGGGAAATGATGAAGGAAGGAAATCTTTCATCAGCTGCTTTTGTTAATTCCAAGCACTGCTCAGACAAAGATTCTCCCATCTCTGAAAAACACAATTTTTTTTTTAATTTCTTGCCATGGCTACCAGAAACCTGCTCTTGCAGGCACTCTCGGTTTTTGTTTTCTCCAATCCCCTGCAAGCCAGAATAATTATTACCTCTGTCTGTGCCCCAGTGGTCCCCTACACAGAATAGCAGGAACATCGCTAGGAGTGGGCATTCGGGCTGCAGCTCTGAATCTTTCAGCTCTAGCCCCAAATTGTATATGAGACACTTGATTTTTTTCTTTCATGTATTTAAGAAGTCTCCATGCTCTGATCAGCTATGTAACTCTTCAGCTGCACTGCAAAGTACGTAGTGTAGTGCACCATCTGTGTGTGACTGTTTATAAGATAAGCTCTATCACAGAGCGCAAGAGAGAGCGATAAGGAGCCTGGGGAGAGCGTCTCAGTTTGACTTACAGACCTTTGCCCTGCTGCCATCAGTTTTCTCCCTGTCAGTGCCTACAATGTGTGTTTTCACTGTACTTTTTTTTAAACATATTTCACTCAGAAATGTGTGTTTGCTGGAGCTTTGATTACTGATGTGATGATGCCGAGTGTCAGGCTGGCAGCTGCAAGTCAGGATTCTCACTGGCTGTGAAACAAACAAACAAATGGAGGACACAATATTGTAAAGAACACACACAGTGACTCATGCTCAGCCTTAAAATGTCTTCTCTTTAGGCCCCTTTACGCACAGTGGTCTGTATCAGAACAACCGGTACAGACACACTGTAACGTTACCTTTTTTGTGTGTACATGCATTCCCTGCTGCAACCAAAGTGAGCGCGTCCTAAAAACGTGTTCCCTGTTTTCATGTGTTCGCCAGCTTCTGTTGCATTTTGTTCCATTCTACCCTGCCATATAAACATGGCTTTCCGCTCAGTTCAGTGAACTGGTAGCCTCACCCCAGTTACACCACCTTCTGCAAACACATAAATCTGAACTTTGAATGCCCATTCTTCTGGATTGCATCAAAAAGTTATAAAGTTCAATACAGAATTCATTTAGGGAGGATTTTCCCTAACGAATTCTGTTGAAAACATTAAAATAAATCATCCCTTTGGAACTGTATTTGTTGGTACATTTGTTCAGTAATTCAGAGGTCTCGTTGTTCACTTTCTGCGCATAACTTGGGACAAATTTTCTACTGTTTTCAACAGAATTTGTTAGGGGAAATCCTCCCTAAATGAATTCTGCATTGAACTTAAAATTTGTTTTTATGTTATCGAGGAAGAATGGCAGCCCAAAGTTGTGTTAATCTGATGTGATACCACTGGACCCTGGATGGCAGGAAATGCTGCTGAAACACCGGAAGAGACGAGCAATCGAAACAGCAGATCTTACTTCGAGAGGGCTCTTGCAGTAGGTAATTACATATAGCACTGACGCCGGCCCGCGGCAGGACCCCTCAGAAATATTTCTAGCTAGCAGTCCCTGACGCCCGCCTTCCAGTGTTCTTTCCTGCCGTTAGCTCGCAGCGCCTCAGGAAAAGTTTCAGAAGCCATCAGCCTCAATCTTCGCCGGTTTTACCAAATACTTTGTTTTTCCACTAACGCCAGGTACCATCGCCGGTGTGTGTCGTCCCCTTACAACCTCCGAGCACAAAAATAAGTGCGATCTATGCGCGCCTAACTACCGCATAAGGACAGCCATTCCCTGTGCCTGTTCTGTCTAGGCCCTGATCACCCGTCGAGAAGTGCCAGCACTGCCTCAGCTTCAACGCGCGACCAGGAAAAGGTGGCAGCAATCCCTGGAAGCCCATATTTTGAAGAAAAGAGTTCAATGGAGAAGGAGCTCAAAAACTGAGGCGAGGCGCCCACTTCCCGCAAGGCCATCGAAGAAGAAGGATAAGGAGAGGCACCAGGACAAGGGGTTCCTCTACTGCGCTCTCTTCGGGAGCCGCGGGACACTGTAACATCCCTCCGGGGACCTGCCTCAACTGCCGCCGGAGGTTTCCGAGGGCGTCGGAGCCGCCTGTCCTGGCTCGCGTTCGGGCCTTGCGGTCGCCTCCGGTTCGGCCACAGACTCACGGCCTACCGGTGTGGGTGACTCCGGTAAGTCAGGCGTCGGCTCCTCCGACATCCGTGCAGAGAAGGCCGGTAAGACGCACAACCCTTCTGGGTGGCGCTCGGCCTCCACTCCACTGGACCAGGCCGATCCTTCTTCTTGGCCTGCCTCCGGTGGATGGCTCCCATAAGCCAGACACCGGGTCCTCCGGCGCCCGCCGGGAGCTTCTCCTCAAGCCGCGACGTCGTTTGTCCGACGTCCGCCGGAAGGGAACCGACGACGGACCCCCACGTCCGTCTGACTCCAGTTCCCTGCAGCCTTCGCTGCCGCCTGGGACCCAGAGTCCCACCAGCCCGACCCGGGATTTTTCCCTCCATCCCCGGCGACGCTGGGATCTTCCTCCTCCATCAGACCGCCGTCGTCGGTTGGTGCGGGATCTGACATGCAGCTCCCCGGACACCGGCTCCTCGAGAGCGGCCGCTAGCGCCGGTTCTACCGACTCTGGGAGACATCCGCTTCCATGCCCTCAATGTGGACCCGCCTGCGAGGGGTGCCAGCAGGCCGTCTGCTCCGGCAGCTCCCCTGGCTTCCGGGTACCCTCCGTCTTATCCGACGCCGACGTACCCGGGACCACAGTATCTGGCGCCGCAGTACCCAATGCCAGTTTTTCCGACGCCGCAGTACCCGACGCCGGGCTATCCGCAGCCGGGTTTTGGATACTTTCAATATGGGTATAACCCGTATCCTTATCCCCCACCTTCTCCTCCTCCACCACCCCCACAGCCACCGGTGGACCTGCAGGAGACTCTGGCCTCCTGGTGGGCTGAGGCCAAGGCTCAGCTCACCAAAGGGGTCGAGAGCCACCTTCCGACGACGGTGCCATCTCAGGTTCCCATACATCCGAGGCAGCACACTCCCTCACCATCTCCGGACTCCAGGGCTCTTCCATCTGGGTCCAGAGAGGGGCAGGACACACTTCCCCGGGGGCTTCCCAAGGGGTCCGTTCCTCCCCCGGGTCAGGAAAGGGAGTCTTTCTCCTATTCTTCTTCCTCCTTTTCACCCTCAGATTCTTCCGACAGTTGCTTCAAGAGAGACGACGAGCCACGCTGTCCGTCAAAGCCCAGGCCAAGGACTCCTCCATAGTCTCCTCCGGAAGATCCTTCTTTTACGGAGTTGCTTAGGAAAATCCAGGAGGTTCATCAGTGGCACTCCTTGGAACCAGATCCTCAGCGTCTGAAACTCACTGAACATCTGGATCTGCCGTGACAGCTTCTACCTTGGTGCCACCCTGGATAGAGCCTCACGCCGACCTCGTTACCACCATATGGAAACAGCCGTTGGCTTTAGCCCCATTTCCTAGGAAGTCAAACAGGCTATATCACGCTCCAGAGGGTGTTGATTTCCTGGATTCTTACCCTCGTGCCAACTCGGTTGTGATTAGCGCCGCACACAGCCGATCGGCCAACCCAAAACACTTCAGCTCATCGCCACCTGATAAGGAATCCCGCCTTCTGGACCAGTATGGGAGGAAGATCTATGCATCCTCCATGCTGGGGATCAGGGCCCTGAATTATGTTGGCCATATGGGGGACTACCAGAAGGCCATTCTGACCCAGGTGGAAGCCAAATTGGACTTCCTGCCTGACTCCCAAGTCATGCAGGAGTTGGCTGATCTTGTCCGCTCTGCTCGTCCGGCCAGTCGACACATGCTTCGTGTGACATACGATGCAGTGGACACTGCTGGACGGAGCTCAGCTTTCGCTGTAGGCCTACGGCGTCATGCTTGGCTCCGCGTGTCAGGGTTGGTCCTGGAGGTGCAATCTGCTGTCCAGGAAGCACCCTTCCGGGGGTCGGTGCTTTTCGGGGCTGATGTCAAGGACATCATCACCACCAATTTGCAAGAGAAGGGGACAGCACTGAAGTCAGTTGATTCCATGTACATCCCCTTCAGCAGCAGCACCGTCCCTTTCGCAGACAGAATCGGCCCAAGGTGAAACCCCAGGGAAGGCGGGCCACAAAACGCCGGGCCCCCACAGCTGCTAAGCACCCCCCCACCCAAAAATGCAGTGGGTGCTTCAGCTGCGGCGCTGCCCCACACCACCTGACTCCTCCCCTCTCCCACAGCCTCCGGACTCTCCAGAGGAACTGGTAGGAGGGAGGTTTTCCCTCCATCTTCCGGGCTGGGAGAGGATAACAACAGATTCTTGGGTGCTCCAGCTCATCGCAGAAGGACACTCGATAGAGTTTCTCCAGAAACCACCTCGCCACCCCCCTCCGAAGTCGTCGTATTCAAGGGAACATCTTCTCTTGGTCCAGGAGGAAATTTCAGCTCTACTGCTGAAACAAGCAATAGAACCTGCCCTCCTTCATCTGCAAGGGACGGGTTACTATTCCCATTTCTTCCTGGTCCCAAAGAAGACAGGAGATCTCAGACCAATTCTGGATCTCAGTTCCCTGAATCTTTTCGTAGAATACAAAAGGTTCAGGATGCTCTCTTTGCAGAGCCTTCTGTCCCTCCTCCGGCCGGGTCAATGGCTGTGTGCTCTGGATATGCAGGATGCTTACCTGCACATTTCCATTCGCCCATCCAACCGCAAATACCTTTGTTTTGCGTTCCAGGGGGACCACTACCAATTCAAGGCGCTCCCGTTTGGTCTATCCTCAGCTCCCCGAGTATTTACCAAATGCCTGGCAGTGGTGGCGGCCCACCTGTCTACCAGGGGAGTGCAGGTTTTCCTGTACCTGGGCGATTGGCTCCTGGCGGCCTCGTCCAGGGAGGAACTCCTGCGCTGCCTCTCCCTTACCCAGCAGGTTTTTGCCTGCCTGGGTATTACCATTAACCATTCCAAGTCTCATCTGGTCCCATCCCAGAGACTACAGTTTATTGGGGTGATTCTCGATATGACCACGGGAAAGACCTTCCTGCTTCCGGACAGGGCGTCCACCCTCCAGACCCAAATAAGTCTGCTGTCCAACCGCAGGAGGGTCTCTGCCAGGTCGGTCCTTCACCTTCTCGGGCTCATGGCGGCTGCTATCCTGACAGTTCCTTGCGCTGACTCCACATGAGAATTTCTCAGTGGACTCTACGCTCCCAATGGGATCAGTTAGTGGACAACCTAGATCACCCAGTTCTGGTCTCCTCACCGATGCTTCGAGACTTGCAATGGTGGATGGTTTGAGAGAACCTGTTTTGGGGAGTTCCTTTCTTTCGTCTTCCCCCTCCCAGACTCTAACCACAGATGCCTCGGACGAAGGTTGGGGAGCCCATCTAGGCCCTCATCAGACCCAGGGCTCCTGGTCCAAGCTAGAGCAAGCTCTCCACATCAGTGTGCTCGAGCTTCGGGCAGTGTTGTACGCTTTCCAAGCCCTTCACAAATACATCCTCCCCGGCCACCTAGCTGTCCAGAGGGACAACATGTGTGTGGTTTGGTACATCAACAAACAGGGAGGGACTCGATCCTACCCTCTTTGCAGGGAGGCAATGAGGGTTTGGGATTGGGCAACACAACACGACCTTCACCTCACGGCAATTCACGTTCCGGGAGTCGACAACACCCTGGCAGACAAGCTAAGTCGCTCTTCTGCTCTGACTCATGAGCGGGAACTGGACCAAGGGGTCCTAGACAATATCATCCCACTTTGGGGAATACCACAGGTCGACCTGTTCGCATCCCCTCTAAACGCAACACTTCCCGTCTTCTGCTCGCTCGTTCCAGAGCGAGGCGCTTTTTGGAGCGACGCTCTGTCTCTAGACTAGAAGGACAGATTCATCTATGCCTTTTCTCCAATTCCACTTATCCCACAAGTCTTGCAGAAACTAGCTTCAGAAGGAGCACGAATGATTCTGATTGCTCCTTTCTGGCCCAGGCAAGTTTGGTTCTCTCTTCTACAACAATACTCAGAGGATCCTCCTCTTCCTCTATCTTGAGGTTTGCTGACCCAGGATCAGGGGACCCTGGTCCATCCAGGTCTCAAATCCCTTCAGCTGCATGCATGGCTCCTGCAGACTTAGCTCAATCCCGTTTTGGGGTGTCTCCCCAAGTGGTGGAGGCCAGGAAACCCTCCACCAGATCCACTTATGCCATGAAGTGGAAAAGATTCACTATCTGGGCCGCTTCCAAGAACACGGAATCCTTTTCTTGCTCAGTGGGGCTTCTGCTGGAGTATCTACGTTATCTGTTTGACCTGGGTCTCGGCCATTCTTCTCTGAAGGTACACGTGGTAGCCATCTCAGCCTATCATGTTCCCTTTGCAGACAAAACTTTCGCTCAATTGGAGGTCTGTAAGACCTTTCTCAGAGGGGTCCCTCCATCTGAGGCCCCCCATCCATTCTCCTGCTCCCCCTTGGGACTTGAACTTTGTTCTCGAGAAACTTACTCTCCCTCCCTCCCTTCGAACCTGCAGCTTCTGCGGATTTGAAGTTTCTTTCATGGAAGACTCTCTTCCTGGTGGCCATTACTTCTGCTCGGAGAATTTCCGAGCTCCAGGCCCTGATGTGTAAAATGCCATACTTAATTTTTCACAAGGAATGTGTTGCTCTTCGCACATATCCTAAGTTTCTTCCTAAAGTAGTAGCAGAGTCTACTCTAAATCAGTCCATAGAGTTACCTGCCTTTTTTCACACAGTGCTCTAATCAAGGAGTGTTTACTCCATACTATGGATGTTCACCAGATTCTGAGATACTACACCAACAGGATGAAGGATCTCAGAAAGATTGATCAACTGTTCGTCTCTTTTGCTCATAAACGGGAAGGCAGTGCTGTTTCTAAGCAATGCCTATCTAAGTGGTTAGCTCATTGCATCACTTTCTGTTATGACAAATACAACAAGACCCTGCCGGGTCAAGTAAGAGGCCACTCCACCAGAGGAGTAGCTGCCTCAGCGGCTTGTTTCAAGAATGTGTCAGCAGCAGATATCTGTGCTGCCGCCACCTGGACTTCCGTCCATACCTTTACTAAACACTACAGTTTGGACATTGCCTCTCACCGTAGAGCAGGCTTCGGGCTAGCTGTTCTGCAAGGCCTCTTATCTTGAAGCTTGCACAGCTAGAACTGCTTCTTGGAGTAGTTTTCCTCCTCCCGGTGTCTCTCTTTGTTCCAGACTGCTTGGGATTCAGTCCTATATGTAATTACCTACTGCAAGAGCCCTCTCGAAGTAAGATAGTACAGTTACGTAAGAACTTACCATAACAGTAGATCTTTGAGAGAGGCTCTTGCATGGTAATCCTCCCACCCTCCATCCCCCTAGGCTTTTTCAGCTCCTTTTCCAATGAGGGAAATATCTGCTCCTCTCTCGTCCGGCCTTTCTGGCCCGTGGCGAGAAAGAACTGGAAGGCGGGCGTCAGGGACCGCCTCTTTATACCGACGTCTCCTGACGCCGGTCACCTGACGTGGGGGTGGTCCCTCGCCAGGGACTGCTAGCTAGAAATTATTCCGTAGGGTCCTGCCACTGGCCGGCGTCAGTCCTATATGTAATTACCTACTGCAAGAGCCTCTCACAAAGATCTACTGTTACGGTAAGTTCTTATGTAACTGTACTTTAGTGTATGTGTACAAGTTGTCAGAGAGTAGCTGGCCTGGTGGCGCTGAGGGTTAAGGCGCTGGACGCCACACCTCGCGCCACGCTGGTGACCCGGGTTCGGCAGGGGGGAAGTATTGAGTGTCCCCAGGACTGCTTTCTTTCCCCAGGGAGGGGGGATCTACCTGCCGATGCACTGGTGACCTCTAGCGGAGGCTGGAGGCACTACAGTGCTCGGCCGCAAGTTGCTGGGATTGGAGCTGCGGCGGACCTCAATCGGGGGTGTGCGGGAGCGTGCACCAGCCAGGCAGGACGTCATACCACGTTCGAGCTCCAGGGGACATAGAAGAACAGGGAAAACAACAGCGCCTTGGCTAGGCAACGGCACCGAGTCCCCCATGCCCACCGCCGGGCCAACCATGACTGACCTTCCAGGTCATCCACGGCCGGTCCTACCCTGCAGCCAGAGTCTGTCTGTAAGAGCGCCCAAGAGGAGTAGGGCGACCCACCCTGGGAGAGTTAGACCAGGGTACTGGCTGCAGGGAGGAGGGGAAGAGGGGAGGTACAGCTCGGGGGCCTCTGGTGGGCAGGACATGGACTCAGATGCCTGAGAGAGGTTCAAGGCGCCATGACTGGAGGGAAATAAAGTAGGGGGAAAAAAAGGTGCCAGAGAGCGCTGTGGGAGGAGCATAACAAGATCATAAAAAAACAAGTGGCATAAGTAAGTGCCATGTAAAGACACCTTTTTATACAAACTGTTGCTTTTTGGTTTCAAGACTATGGACTACCAGAAGCCAGGGCAAGGCAAACCAGCCTTTAGAAATACAGTACATAAATAGCTGCAGCATGCTGAAAATAGTACAAGTTTTAAGGCTCGGGTCTCCAGGTTTGCAGCTCAGAGCCTTAAACCACTGCGCTATACTGCCTTCTTTAAATAGACTTTTTAACCAATGAGAGAAGTGATGTGTGATGAGGTCATAGACCACATGGTGTATTTTTAGGGTATATAAGTATAGTTTGGTGAGTCTTTAGCCTTTGATAAAGGACTTATATGTCTGAAATACATCAGGCAGGACTCTGATGTCTGACTTGTACGAGAATAAAATGAAGATATAATTTGAACTTATTGAGTTGGCATCCCATTTATGAGGTTGTGTATGCCGAAACTTTTTATGCTTCTATCTAGAGTTGTTTCTGAGCACCAATACTCAGTACGCACTCATTTACAACAAATTCCTAGGTTAGAGAACAAGCTGTAAATGAGTGTGTTACATCCAGAAGACCAAGGTTTGCATAACACCTGGGTTCCCCTTGGGTTACTAGAACCCTGTTAGTTAGTGGGTTGCTATGTAGATGTGCTGGGCAGCCCAGGTTTTTAACCTGCTGGGACTCCTTTGGCAGCTTCTGTCAATTCTAGCAGAGGCTTCCAGTGGATGGAACTCTTGCAGCAGCATAACCCCTTTTGGAATGTTGCTGTAGTAGTCAGTGGTAGTCTCCTGCCTGGGGGAAGAGGAGTGGAGGGGCTACCTGAGGGCAGTGGAGAGGAGGTGTCTGTTCTCCCTGTCCCCTCTCAGCCCTCAGTCATTTGGCAGTGAAAATAGCATTGAGTAGTGTACCGACCATCTACCATGCCGTGCCCCTGTGGGGGCGAAGAATCCTGAATGGATGTAGTTTCTGTAACCATGAGTAATTTGGGGACATCCCCTGCCTTGGGAGACTTTAAAGGGAAAGTGCTACTCAGTGTTTGAGATGTGGACAGCTTTTGCCCTACCTCATTCAGGGAATTCCTGCCAGTTTGGGAAAGATTTTTTTCCAAAACTGTCAGAAGACCATTTTTGACACATAAGTGGTGCCTCACAGTGAAGGACTTAAATATTGGAAAAGAAATGCCTACCCTCTATCCAGAGTTGGAACTGGCATGCTTCTGCCTGGCATAGGAGGAGAGAGCTTTCTTGTTGTCTTGAGATGAATTTAATGAAACAGCCCAATACAGTTTAAAAGACATGCCCTGTCCAGGAGAGATTCTGTAGCAATAGGGGGAGCCCGGAGTTGTTCACCCCTGGGGTATGTAAATCCCGAAGTTGTCTTGGTTCAAAGTAGAACAAGTTGTCTTGTGTCCATAACCCAGAAGAGGGGTAGATGGGAAATCAGCTCTTGCAACTCCCTACAGCAGGGGTGGGACTCGAACATGTTACTTTAGTAAATCATTGTTGTGGAGATTCTGGACTTAGCGTACCTGTACTGCAGCTGTAGCCCCAGTGGGCAAATGTTTTTCTGCCAGTACTTGGCATCAGAAAAAAAACCTACTACTTGACTCTAGTTCACCAGTGGACAGCTTTCTGTGTGTAGACTGCAATTTTCTGGAGCACCCCAGTGCCATAGCCCACCCCAGAACCTGTTAAAAATACAAATGTATTCTGCGTGCTCCCTTCCTCCTGAGATCCAACCCAAGTGAACTCCTTAACAAGGAAAGCTGTGAAGATTGTTTTGCTGCCAACTGCCATCTGTTGTTTGTCCAGGTGAGAAAGGGGCTACATTTAATTCTCACAACTTCCACTTTTATGCTGTGTTCCCCGAGCAAGTTACATAACCTCCCTGGCTCCCAAGTTGCCCCTGAAAATTGGCCTTGCACACAGTGGGCCTTACATGGTTGCCAAAGAACATAAAAAAAAAAAAAATGACTGTGTGAGTTTGACCTGTTGTGCACTCATCCTCATAGTGCCTGAATCTGAGTTATTACCCAGTGCTACCACCCACACATGCAGTTTGGCCTACTGGGCAAAGGGAGGTGACCCATGCACAGCGAGCGGACCCATGCACAGCCTGTGCAAGAACATATTAAGAAGCCATTGCAGCAGGACTAGAACACACTATATTACAGGGAAGAAAATTTGGTTAACAAAAATCTCATGATGGCCAACAAGCTAAAGCAACAGCTAAGGTGTCGGCGTGACTCAGATGGTAGCACATCCACCACTGGGCCAGATGGTCATGGGTTCTAGTCCTGTGCTGGGACTGGGCTCATACCTGAAACCCCTCGCACCTGAGTGCAGTATTATGGGGGTGCTGTACTGTTGGGGTGTGCCGTCCTTCAGATGAGACGTTAAACTGAGGTCCCTTCTACCCATTCTGGTACTGTCCAGGTGGATGTGGAAGACCACAAGGCACTTTTCACAAGGAGTAGGGGACTTTGTAATGGAGGCAGTACAGTGCAGTGGCATAAGGCTCTGAACTGCAGATCTGGAGACCTGGGTTTGAATCCCACAGTCACCTAGGTGCATACTGGGTGATCCTGAGCAAGTCACTTAACTTCCTTGTGCTCCCAGGTCACATCTGGAAACAAGCTACGGCTTAGTGTGCTACTCCTGGTTAAACAATGTTCCCTTTCCCTGGTGTCCTGGCCAATATTCCCCTTCCCATAATACCTGCTCATGCAATTGTCCAAGGCTGTGTGTGAGTGTTGATGTGCAAAGTAGCTGCCACTACACGTTCAGTCACTTCACTACCAGTCTAGCATTGCTTGTAAAATGCTATGAGATACAGTGCATATGAATAGCACTATATAAATACTGATGCTTCTTAAAAATAATTTTTTTTACCCTTTTCGCTAAAAAAAATCTTAAATTCCTTACAAAATGTATGGCAGATTTGTAATGCAAGATAGTATAGAAGAGTTGTAATGCAGGGGTATAGAATAAGCCTCAGAATGCACCACAGAGCATCAGAACCCCCAAAGCTTCTGGGTGCCTGGCAGCCCCAGACCCCCGGCCCAGTGCTTAGGAATTTTGGGGGTGGGTTTAAACCCCTAATGTATTTAAATACTAGAAAAGCCCCCACAGAGTAGTATAAATTTCTTCTTTAAAGTCTGAATTTACAACTTATTTTCTATGTGGCAGCACCTTTTCCACGTTGGATGGATGAGACACTGTCGTAGGGTAATAGGTCAAGAAGCATAGCAGACCAGGAGAAGTTATAAAATTCATAAGTAGCATTTTATTATCAATAAAACATAAAAATAATTACAATTGTACAGGACAGATCTTCATACAGACAGTACAAACAAAGCAAGTCCTACACCGGAGAGTCTCAGTCTTGCTATCTCTCTCTAAACAAAACATTGCTCTCTTTTCATAAGATGTCTTTTCCTGGCCGTTTAAACTACGTACTGATTGTTGTAAGTTGCATCTCCTGTTTCTCACAAAAGGCACCAGAACTTTGTCGGTTTCTTTCCTGAGGCCAGCCTGAAGAACGTATCTAGTCTTAACAGGTGTCACAAAATACAATGTTCTGTCCAAGAGCTGGACTCCCATTGACAGTTCTGTAAACAAGTTTGTGACGGTCAGAATACATCTGAAGGTCAACCCCCTGCATTACAGATTGTTATTTTTTAAGAAACCCAAATAACTTTCTGCAATCATTTCAGCAATGTAAGTATTTACATTTGCAAACCAAGGAATCCCAGTTTCACATAAAGATTCACATATATTTTTAACCACAAAGAAGTAAGGAGAGGAAAAAAAGGAATAGTAACAGCAAGTGAAGGAAGGGAGATAACGAGGGACATTGTGGAACCATCAGAGAGGCCAGTTCCTAGGTACCACAAGAAAAATCTGATTGTGCAATCAGACAGGCAAGAGACAGACAAGTAGCAGAATAGGAGTCGGCTTCCCCTAGAGTCCTCCTCCTGCTCACTCAGAAGTGCTGCTCAAGGACTAAGGCTTGGTTGAGAAGGGGTTTATATATGTTGGCAGTCAACTTATAAGGTTTAGGCAGCAGAGACATTAGGAGACTGGAGATGTGAATATCGCATCACCTACAGCTCATCTGCTTGGGGGAGTAGCCTTCCATACTTCATGGTACCTTGAAATGACGGGACAGTTGGCTTGTTGTTGGTAGTTGTGCCCGCATCTTCCCAGGCTTTTCAGCGTAGCAATTGGGTTCTGTCACACAAGATCTGTCAACTCTGCACATGATACAGGTGAGTCGCACAGCTGTGCTGCATGACTGTGCAATCTCTGGGAGGGAGGGCAGTTGATACAGTGATACAGTAACAGAACAATGTGAATAAGACACACCAGAGGTACAGAGACTCTCCAGTGTAGGATTTGCTTTGTTTCTACTGTCTGTATGAAGAGCTGTCCTGTACAAAAAAGTAACACAATTGTGCAAGTTTCATCATAATGCAAATAGACATAAATGTAGCAGCAAATATGACAACATGAAATATAGCAAGAAAAACAGTGATGAATTTGCACTGGTTATGATGCAAAGCAGGGGCAGGAGTTAAGTGGTACAAACACATGCATTAAGATTCAGCAGATGATACTTAATTTTTAGCGCAGAGGTTTTAGAAGAGTTTGACAATCTGATGACTGAGGGTATTGCGTTCCAAAGGGAGGCAGTACGGTATCTGAAGGATCTCTGCCCCATACATGTGTGCATATGTGAGATCATAAGGGACTGACCTCTCAAAATACTGGACATATTAAAGAGCTAGTGCACTGCCTAAAACTGATACTAGTGTTTAAAAGCAGTCAACCATTACCTTTTTATATCTGAGATACTTTTTCTTTTCCCATTGTTTAATTAGAAGATTGCTAACCTGATGTTAGTAGGTGTGATGTGTGGGACAGCACTCTGCCTGGCAGCTGACATATCTATCTCTAGCCCACCTCCCCACACTACATCATCAGCATCCTGTGACATCACTGCTGCTTAGAAAGCCACTCAGTGGCTGCCAGATCAGTCACCTGTGATGTCATTGTCAGTGAGATCACACTGCTGATAATGTAGTTGGGAGGGGGGGATAAAGATAGATATGTCAGTTGCCAGGCAGAGTGCTGTTCCACACATCCAGCCCAATATTATCAAATAGAAGACATTCTAATGAGCAAAAGGAAAAACAAAATTACTTCAGAAATAAAAAGTTACAACTGACTACTTCCTAAAATTTGTATTATTTTCCTATCTGCCTGTTTTGGTTCCACTAGCTCTTTGAAAACATTGCCCCATCCACACAAGTCTTGCTGACAAACAAAAGTTACTGCTGTAACCCATATGTCCATTTTTGTAATATGGATATACATATGTCTCTACGGGTTCGGGGAAGGATGAGGTTACCTGGCACAAGAGACCTAGGTTTGGCTACTCTGCACAGGGGCACCCAAGTAAATCCAACTACAGGAAGCAATAACTGTAATGTCCAGAACCAGAATTGGGATTTTTCAGTGTGGCTTTATTTATTAACTCACTGAACATAAACAAAGCTCTGTATGGTCCCCCAAAGGGCTACGTAACTGTAATGCAGATTAGAGGTTAAACACAGCGGTCCATTTGAGGAATGAACACAATACAACAGTTGTCTGGCTTTGGACCCACCAGGCACTCAGCCCGGACTTTGCATGCGCATTGGATACACAGCCCGACTGGCCCGGCTCCCCTGCCGGCCACTCGACTGACGGTCCACTTGAAGAATGAACCCAAACTTTACTTGGCAAGACATCCTATCACACAAGGAGGCTCCCAACTGTGGCTCCCCACACCACTTGAAGTCTGCGACTCCTAGAGGGATTTTGTTTTCGTACTTCCAAATCAAAACTCCCATCAAACAAGGAGTACTCCCATCCAACAAGGAGTAATTTTCCCATCCTGTGGCTCCCCACACCACTTGAAGTCATCGACTCCTAGAGAGATTTTCATGTTGCGACCCACGTCTGGGTACCCACCACATCACTGGCCAAGCGCATGAGGCGAGTAGCAAAAACAGAAGAAATCCGTAGAGGTGGACCTGGTTACTAAAGATGGGGATTTATCCACCTCCAGCTCCCACAGCCCATACCTGGCCATTTCTCTGAACACACAGAAACTTTAGGACTGTAACATGTAGATTGCATGGTGGATGAACTGACGCCCCTCTACTGCAAACTCTAAATCCATTTAAACTTTTAAACTGACTGCTCCATTTGTTCGTCTCTAGTGTATATAGTCCTCCCAAAACAGCAGTCCCCAATAAAACCATTTGAAACTTGAAACTGAATTGACTGCTCCATTTGTTCGTCCTAGTGTATATAGTCCTCCCAAACAGCAGTCCCCAATAACATTTCCTGACTGAAAAACAGTTGTTTTCCCCTTAAACTGGAGCCACACACTCACTCAGTCGTTGCAGGGCCCCACAGGTGAAGTCCTTTAACCTTTGCTGTATTGTAGAACAGCCAACACAAAATCAGGCAGCTTCTTTCCTTGGCAGGAGAAGGGGATTGCCCCTGGAACCCACAGAGACCTTTTCCTAACCCCGGAGGGAGGGGGCACTGAGACCGAGGGGACGGTCTCCACCACTTTATAAATGGTGAAACACAGAAAAACTTCTTTCTGTGTGGAGGCAAAACTCAAACTACAGACTGATGCTTCCTTCTTGCTCAAGGACAAAACTAAACTGACTCTCCCTTTGAATCCCAAAGTTCTAAGAACTCTCTGAGCTGAAGATTCCAAATGTGGCTCATGCAGCTGTAACAATTCTATATAATGATGTCATCTCTCCAGTCTCAGTTGTGACTGAGGACAGAGTAAGACAGTGTGAAACCCATTTAACTAGAGTTTCACAAGCTGCCTACCACTAGGTCTTACTGGGATTCTAGTAACCCCAGGTAACAAAGGGGTTACACTCGCCCTTGACCAGGAAAATGACTGTCCCCAGTCATTATGCACCCGGCCTTAGGCCATCCCACCCTATATGCTACCTGCAGGAGGGGTGATCAGGCCCCTCCCACCGCAGTGCGCAGCAGGTAGGCAACACTAAGGGCCCAGAGGCCTATAGCTGATATTTCAGCCTCTACACTATCCACTTACTATGGACACCTAGTGGCTCTGGTAGAATCGTCCAGAGCATAGCCCTGATAGATCAACACTGCAGTCCCTGTGGCCACTGAGGACCACAGCCTGTCTATCCCCCCTAACCCTCTAGGGAAAACCTATCTGCCTCTTACATAACAGCCCAAACAAAAACAACACCCGGGGACCTCCCCGACCTTGGGCAGCCTGCAACTACAACATTAGCAACACAAACAGTACTTTAATTTCTACACAAACACTGAACGAGGAACTCCGATGAGCCCCACCTCCTCTTTTTGTCTTCTCTTCTGTCCTCCAGGAACACCTGTAAGAAAAGACAAAACAAAAAAAAACACACCCTAATCTGCATTTACGATCTACCTAAACAACAACAATGACAACTACAACCCTTACCATACAGGAAAAACAGAACACTAAACAATCTCAAAAAGAAAAAATATATGTATTTTTTTTTTTTTTAGAAAAGTAGAAAAGACAGTATATACATTAAGTACAGAAATGACATTGATAACAATACACTTTTTTGGGGGGATGGAATGCCCTAAATGTCCCACTAGTGACTACAAGGCCCGAAGGCCAGTCCATTAAAGAGTCTCTCCTGGGACGGAGCCCCATGAACATAGTCTTTTAAGGCCATAATCCCGAAGGGGAGAGTCTTTGCGGACAGTTCACACACTGTTTGAAGTCTGTAGTGTAAGGTGTGTGTTGCAATGTCATAAAGATAGAATAAAAAGAATTTTGATGACTCACCAGCCTCTTGAAGTATTCGTACATCACCAACCTGGTCCCTGCCGAAGACTCTCCCTGGCAGCATTTCTTCTGATACAGCTGGGCGGACATCTTCCGGGAACCCACAGGAGTGCACTTCTGGAAACAGCTGGGATGATGTCATAACTGGAGAAGGAACCTTAGAACAGGAACAAAAAAAAAGAAACAGCTGGTCTGGCGTCATCCGATTACCAGGCGATGAACAGGCAAACAGCTGGGCTGGTGTCCTCTCTGGATCTGAAGTCATCTGGTGGTACCAGTAGATGGTTGCTGAATAGGGCAGTACACTGTGGACTGAAGAATATGGGGCACCTGAGTTTTTGTTTATTCATATTGGCAGTTCAGTAAGGCTACTTCACAGTGTAGATGTGGCAGTATTGACTACCATTGCTCGGCTCTCCATTTTGTAGGCACGGGCTTAATTACTGGGAGGTCCTTGCACTGAGGCCAATAGTAGAGGGGGTCAGGGGCTTGAATTATTACTCCATCTGGACGCACATAATTCACACAGTGGGAGACTTCACATCTCTCTCCATCCACTATTCTCACTCTGTCCATAAACAGTGTCCTGCCTCTCTTCCACTGTGTATACTTTTCGTGGAACAGTCTATTCTTTACATGCTGGTTAGCCCAGGATGCACATGTTTCATTGCTTCATCCCAGATCCAGGATTTCCTGCAGTTCTCAATCTCCTCCCAGACTCTCCGGGGAAAGGTAGGAAAGGTCATACCAAAGATTTCATTGGCCTTTCTATGAACCAGTCTCTCCTCTTTACTTGCTTTGGTCAATCTGAGACCGCTGGCCTGGCTTGGGGGTGGCCAGTCCTGGTTCTGCCGGCTTCGCATCCTCAATGAAATTAAAAATGGATCCCTGACTTCTTCTTCTTCTGGTGAAGCCAGGGCAGTGGCATCACCACCTTCTTGAACACATTCCTCCGAGGCAAGATCTTGAGGCTGTACCCTGCCCTTTCTCACAAGGCCACATAGGTTCCCTCATCTTCCTCTTCACTGAGGATCTGAGCCCAGGAGTGAGCAATAGTTCTCACCCCGAGACTATCCATTCATCACTAGGAGCAGAGGTCGACACTTCCCGTTCAACGGCCTCCCGCATCTCATCTTCACCTTCGAGACTTGGGCTAGGCCCCCCCACCCAGGGGTCTATTGATGCTTTATCTGAACTTGCCTTCTGAGATCCAGCATCCAAAACTTCAACTTCAGATTGTCTCTAATTCTGCACTCTCTAACTTTGTGCCACACTCCCCCGGGGGACCTTCCTCCACAGGCTCCACCTGATGCTGTGTGCTGCCAACTGCAGATTCTTCAAGTTGTGTCCATGTGGGAGCCAAACGAATTTGAGGCGCTTTATACAAGCCATATTTCTGTAGACAACCAGCACAGTGAGGAATCATGAAGACATCCTTCCAGCACTAAAGCACATCTGGCATACACGCACTGGATAATTAGGAATTGCCACATCAGGAGGAGTTGCCCTCTATAGCACCAATTTTCAATGTCTCTCAATCTATTTACTGCTGCTGTTACTGCAACCCGGGCATGATCCGGGTAACAAGCTGGTCCTGAGGCCATAACTGCAGAAAAACAAACAAAAGTTCACTGTAACTAGAAGGAACTAGAAGGGGGACAGGATCAGATCTACAGTACAGTAGCTTCTTGTTTTACATTGTTTTTCATGGATTCTACTTGGTAGAATGTTTATTTTCTTACTACTAAGGGGCTAGCAGGGTATTGTTTGGGGCTGTTGGAATTTTGAAACCTGTTTTGGTAGCTAAAAGTGGGCTCATTTGTTTGGTTTACGGTGTGGCAGGCTGCATTTGTAGAGGCCTATTTCTTCTTTTAAACATAATTGGTGTAATTTAACTGGTCTGTTTCTTTGAATTGGAGACCTATATCTTATAATTCCAAACCTATTTTGATGTATTGTTGGTGAAGCTGTTTGAATTGGTGTCCTGTTTCTTTGGGTAGCAAACCTATGTTGGGGCTTTGAGTAGAATTGATTCATTGTTGCTGGCTTCACTAGCTGCAAAGTTTTGAGTGGGGAAGGGTGCTAATTTGTCTGGCCAGGTCTCACTCAGCAGGGAGGCAGAGCTGAATCAGGTGTGGAGTCAGTGCTTTGGCTTCTCAGAAGGAACTAGAAGGGGGACAGGATCAGATCTACAGTACAGTAGCTTCTTGTTTTACATTGTTTTTCATGGATTCTACTTGGTAGAATGTTTATTTTCTTTCTTACTACTAAGGGCTAGTAGGGTATTGTTTGGGGTGTTGGAATTTTGAAACCTGTTTTGTAGCTAAAAGTGGGCTCATTTGTTTGGTTTACAGTGTGGCAGGCTGCATTTGTAGAGGCCTATTTCTTCTTTTAACATAATTGGTGTAATTTAACTGGTCTGTTTCTTTGAATTGGAGACCCATATTTTATAATTCCAAACCTATTTTGATGTATTGTTGGTGAAGCTGTTTGAATTGGTGTCCTGTTTCTTTGGTAGCAAACCTGTGTTGGGCTTCTTTGAGTAGAATTGATTCATTGTTGCTGGCTTCACTAGCTGCAAAGTTTTGAGTGGGGGAAGGGTGCTAATTTGTTTGGCCAGGTCTCACTCAGCAGGGAGGCAGAGCTGAATCAGGTGTGGAGTCAGTGCTTTGGCTTCTCAGAAGGAACTAGAAGGGGGACAGGATCAGATCTACAGTACAGTAGCTTCTTGTTTTACATTGTTTTTCATGGATTCTACTTGGTAGAATGTTTATTTTCTTTCTTACTACTAAGGGGCTAGCAGGGTATTGTTTGGGGCTGTTGGAATTTTGAAACCTGTTTTGGTAGCTAAAAGTGGGCTCATTTGTTTGGTTTACGGTGTGGCAGGCTGCATTTGTAGAGGCCTGTTTCTTCTTTAAACATAATTGGTGTAATTTAACTGGTCTGTTTCTCTGAATTGGAGACCTATATCTTATAATTCCAAACCTATTTTGATGTATTGTTGGTGAAGCTGTTTGAATTGGTGTCCTGTTTCTTGTGGTGCAAACCTATGTTGGGGCTTTGAGTAGAATTGATTCATTGTTGCTGGCTTCACTAGCTGCAAAGTTTTGAGTGGGGGAAGGGTGCTAATTTGTCTGGCCAGGTCTCACTCAGCAGGGAGGCAGAGCTGAATCAGGTGTGGAGTCAGTGCTTTGGCTTCTCAGAAGGAACTAGAAGGGGGACAGGATCAGATCTACAGTACAGTAGCTTCTTGTTTTACATTGTTTTTCATGGATTCTACTTGGTAGAATGTTTATTTTCTTTCTTACTACTAAGGGCTAGCAGGGTATTGTTTGGGGCTGTTGGAATTTTGAAACCTGTTTTGGTAGCTAAAAGTGGACTCATTTGTTTGGTTTACGGTGTGGCAGGCTGCATTTGTAGAGGCCTATTTCTTCTTTTAAACATAATTGGTGTAATTTAACTGGTCTGTTTCTTTGAATTGGAGACCTATATCTTATAATTCCAAACCTATTTTGATGTATTGTTGGTGAAGCTGTTTGAATTGGTGTCCTGTTTCTTTGGGTAGCAAACCTATGTTGGGGCTTTGAGTAGAATTGATTCATTGTTGCTGGCTTCACTAGCTGCAAAGTTTTGAGTGGGGGAAGGGTGCTAATTTGTCTGGCCAGGTCTCACTCAGCATGGAGGCAGAGCTGAATCAGGTGTGGAGTCAGTGCTTTGGCTTCTCAGAAGGAACTAGAAGGGGGACAGGATCAGATCTACAGTACAGTAGCTTCTTGTTTTACATTGTTTTTCATGGATTCTACTTGGTAGAATGTTTATTTTCTTTCTTACTACTAAGGGGCTAGCAGGGTATTGTTTGGGGCTATTGGAATTTTGAAACCTGTTTTGGTAGCTAAAAGTGGACTCATTTGTTTGGTTTACGGTGTGGCAGGCTGCATTTGTAGAGGCCTGTTTCTTCTTTTAAACATAATTGGTGTAATTTAACTGGTCTGTTTCTTTGAATTGGAGACCTATATCTTATAATTCCAAACCTATTTTGATGTATTGTTGGTGAAGCTGTTTGAATTGGTGTCCTGTTTCTTTGGGTAGCAAACCTATGTTGGGGCTTTGAGTAGAATTGATTCATTGTTGCTGGCTTCACTAGCTGCAAAGTTTTGAGTGGGGGAAGGGTGCTAATTTGTCTGGCAGGTCTCACTCAGCATGGAGGCAGAGCTGAATCAGGTGTGGAGTCAGTGCTTTGGCTTCTCAGAAGGAACTAGAAGGGGACAGGATCAGATCTACAGTACAGTAGCTTCTTTTTTACATTGTTTTCATGGATTCTACTTGGTAGAATGTTTATTTTCTTTCTTACTACTAAGGGGCTAGCAGGGTATTGTTTGGGGCTGTTGGAATTTTGAAACCTGTTTTGGTAGCTAAAAGTGGGCTCATTTGTTTGGTTTACAGTGTGGCAGGCTGCATTTGTAGAGGCCTGTTTCTTCTTTTAAACATAATTGGTGTAATTTAACTGGTCTGTTTCTTTGAATTGGAGACCTATATCTTATAATTCCAAACCTATTTTGATGTATTGTTGGTGAAGCTGTTTGAATTGGTGTCCTGTTTCTTTGGGTAGCAAACCTATGTTGGGGCTTTGAGTAGAATTGATTCATTGTTGCTGGCTTCACTAGCTGCAAAGTTTTGAGTGGGGAAGGGTGCTAATTTGTCTGGCCAGGTCTCACTCAGCATGGAGGCAGAGCTGAATCAGGTGTGGAGTCAGTGCTTTGGCTTCTCAGAAGGAACCAGAAGGGGACAGGATCAGATCTACAATACAGTAGCTTCTTGTTTTACATTGTTTTCATGGATTCTACTTGGTAGAATGTTTATTTTCTTTCTTACTACTAAGGGGCTAGCAGGGTATTGTTTGGGGCTGTTGGAATTTTGAAACCTGTTTTGGTAGCTAAAAGGGCTCATTTGTTTGGTTTACGGTGTGGCAGGCTGCATTTGTAGAGGCCTGTTTCTTCTTTTAAACATAATTGGTGTAATTTAACTGGTCTGTTTCTTTGAATTGGAGACCTATATCTTATAATTCCAAACCTATTTTGATGTATTGTTGGTGGAGCTGTTTGAATTGGTGTCCTGTTTCTTTGGGTAGCAAACCTATGTTGGGGCTTTGAGTAGAATTGATTCATTGTTGCTGGCTTCACTAGCTGCAAAGTTTTGAGTGGGGGAAGGGTGCTAATTTGTCTGGCCAGGTCTCACTCAGCAGGGAGGCAGAGCTGAATCAGGTGTGGAGTCAGTGCTTTTGCTTCTCAGAAGGAACTAGAAGGGGGACAGGATCAGATCTACAGTACAGTAGCTTCTTGTTTTACATTGTTTTTCATGGATTCTACTTGGTAGAATGTTTATTTTCTTTCTTACTACTAAGGGGCTAGCAGGGTATTGTTTGGGGCTGTTGGAATTTTGAAACCTGTTTTGGTAGCTAAAAGTGGGCTCATTTGTTTGGTTTACGGTGTGGCAGGCTGCATTTGTAGAGGCCTGTTTCTTCTTTTAAACATAATTGGTGTAATTTAACTGGTCTGTTTCTCTGAATTGGAGACCTATATCTTATAATTCCAAACCTATTTTGATGTATTGTTGGTGAAGCTGTTTGAATTGGTGTCCTGTTTCTTTGGGTAGCAAACCTATGTTGGGGCTTTGAGTAGAATTGATTCATTGTTGCTGGCTTCACTAGCTGCAAAGTTTTGAGTGGGGGAAGGGTGCTAATTTGTCTGGCCAGGTCTCACTCAGCATGGAGGCAGAGCTGAATCAGGTGTGGAGTCAGTGCTTTGGCTTCTCAGAAGGAACTAGAAGGGGGACAGGATCAGATCTACAGTACAGTAGCTTCTTGTTTTACATTGTTTTCATGGATTCTACTTGGTAGAATGTTTATTTTCTTTCTTACTACTAAGGGGCTAGCAGGGTATTGTTTGGGGCTGTTGGAATTTTGAAACCTGTTTTGGTAGCTAAAAGTGGGCTCATTTGTTTGGTTTATGGTGTGGCAGGCTGCATTTGAGAGCCTGTTTTCTTCTTTTAAACATAATTGGTGTAATTTAACTGGTCTGTTTCTTTGAATTGGAGACCTATATCTTATAATTCCAAACCTATTTTGATGTATTGTTGGTGGAGCTGTTTGAATTGGTGTCCTGTTTCTTTGGGTAGCAAACCTATGTTGGGGCTTTGAGTAGAATTGATTCATTGTTGCTGGCTTCACTAGCTGCAAAGTTTTGAGTGGGGGAAGGGTGCTAATTTGTCTGGCCAGGTCTCACTCAGCATGGAGGCAGAGCTGAATCAGGTGTGGAGTCAGTGCTTTGGCTTCTCAGAAGGAACTAGAAGGGGGACAGGATCAGATCTACAGTACAGTAGCTTCTTGTTTTACATTGTTTTTCATGGATTCTACTTGGTAGAATGTTTATTTTCTTTCTTACTACTAAGGGCTAGCAGGGTATTGTTTGGGGCTGTTGGAATTTTGAAACCTGTTTTGGTAGCTAAAAGTGGGCTCATTTGTTTGGTTTACGTGTGGCAGGCTGCATTTGTAGAGGCCTGTTTCTTCTTTTTAAACATAATTTGTAATTTAACTGGTCTGTTTCTCTGAATTGGAGACCTATATCTTATAATTCCAAACCTATTTTGATGTATTGTTGGTGAAGCTGTTTGAATTGGTGTCCTGTTTCTTTGGGTAGCAAACCTATGTTGGGGCTTTGAGTAGAATTGATTCATTGTTGCTGGCTTCACATAGCTGCAAAGTTTTGAGTGGGGAAGGGTGCTAATTTGTCTGGCAGGTCTCACTCAGCATGGAGGCAGAGCTGAATCAGGTGTGGAGTTAGTGCTTTGGCTTCTCGAAGGAACTAGAAGGGGACAGGATCAGATCTCAGTACAGTAGCTTCTTTTTTACATTTTTCATGGATTCTACTTGGTAGAATGTTTATTTTCTTCTTACTACTAAGGGGCTAGCAGGAATTGTTTGGGGCTGTTGAATTTTGAAACCTGTTTTGGTAGCTAAAAGTGGGCTCATTTGTTTGGTTTACGTGTGGCAGGCTGCATTTGTAGAGGCCTGTTTCTTCTTTTAAACATAATTGGTGTAATTTAACTGGTCTGTTTCTCTGAATTGGAGACCTATATCTTATAATTCAAACCTATTTTGATGTATTTTTGGTGAAGCTGTTTGAATTGGTGTCCTGTTTCTTTGGTATGCAAGCCTATGTTGGAGAGAAGCTTTGAGTAGAATTGATTCATTGTTGCTTTTTTCACTAGCTGCAAAGTTTTGAGTGGGGAAGGGTGCTAATTTGTCTGGCCAGGTCTCACTCAGCATGGAGGCAGAGCTGAATCAGGTGTGGAGTCAGTGCTGGTTGGCTTCTCAGAA
The DNA here is from genome assembly GCA_016271365.2 of Neoceratodus forsteri. Lineage (NCBI taxonomy): Eukaryota > Metazoa > Chordata > Ceratodontiformes > Ceratodontidae > Neoceratodus > Neoceratodus forsteri. The sequence continues at coordinate 1,072,221,491 of CM057451.1, forward strand.
GGAACTAGAAGGGGACAGGATCAGATCTACAGTACAGTAGCTTCTTGTTTTACATTGTTTTCATGGATTCTACTGGTAGAATGTTTATTTTCTTCTTGCTACTAAGGGGCTAGAGGGTATTGTTTGGGGCTTGGAATTTTGAAACTTGTTTGGTAGCTAAAAGTGGGCTCATTTGTTTGGTTTACAGTGTGGCAGGCTGCATTTGTAGAGAGCCTGTTTCTTCTTTTTAAACATAATTGTGTAATTTAACTGGTCTGTTTCTTTTGAATTGGAGACCTATTCATTAATTCAAACCTATTTTGATGTATTGTTGGTGAAGCTGTTTAGAATTGGTGTCCTGTTTCTTTGGGTAGCAAACCTGTGTTGGGCTTTGAGTAGAATTTGATTCATTGTTGCTGGCTTCACTAGCTGCAAAGTTTTGAGTGGGGGAAGGTGCTAATTTGTCTGTTGAGGTCTCACTCAGCATGGAGGCAAACTGTAGCTGAATCAGGTGTGAGTCGGTGCTTTGTGCTATCAGAAGGAACCAGAAGGGGGACAGGATCAGATCTACAGTACAGTAGCTTCTTGTTTCATTGTTTTCATGGATTCTACTTGGTAGAATGTTTATTTTCTTTCTTACTACTAAAGGGCTAGCAGGGTATTGTTTGGGGCTGTTGGAATTTTGAAACCTGTTTGGTAGCTAAAAGTGGGCTCATTTGTTTGGTTTACGGTGTGGCAGGCTGCATTTGTAGAGGCCTGTTTCTTCTTTTAAACATAATTGGTGTAATTAACTGGTCTGTTTCTCGAATTTGGAGACTCATATCTTATAATTCCAAACCTATTTTGATGTATTGTTGGTGGAGCCTGTTTGAATTGGTGTCCTGTTTCTTGGGTAGCAAACCTATGTTGGGGCTTTGAGAATTGATTCATTGTTGCTGGCTTCACTAGCTGCAAAGTTTTGAGTGGGGGGAAGGGTGCTAATTTGTCTGGCCAGGTCTCACTCAGCATGGAGGCAGAGCTGAATGTGTGGAGTCAGTGCTTTGGCTTCTCAGAAGGAACTAGAAGGGGACAGGATCAGATCTACAGTACAGCAGCTTGTTTTACATTGTTTTCATGGATTCTACTTGGTAGAATGTTTATTTTCTTTCTTACTACTAAGGCTAGCAGGGTATTGTTTGGGGCTGTTGGAATTTTGAAACCTGTTTTGGTAGCTAAAAGTGGGCTCATTTGTTTGGTTCACGTGTGTGAGCTGCATTTGTAGAGGCTTGTTTCTTCTTTTAAACATAATTGGTGTAATTGTAACTGGTCTGTTTCTCTGAATTGGAGACCTATATCTTATAATTCCAAACCTATTTTGATGTATTGTTGGTGAAGCTGTTTGAATTGGTGTCCTGTTTCTTTGGGTAGCAAACCTATGTTGGGGCTTTGAGTAGAATTGATTCATTGTTGCTGGCTTCACTAGCTGCAAAGTTTTGAGTGGGGGAAGGGTGCTAATTTGTCTGGCCAGGTCTCACTCAGCAGGGAGGCAGAGCTGAATCAGGTGTGGAGTCAGTGCTTTGGTTTCTCAGAAGGAACTAGAAGGGGGACAGGATTAGATCTACAGTACAGTAGCTTCTTGTTTTACATTGTTTTTCATGGATTCTACTTGGTAGAATGATTATTTTCTTTCTTACTACTAAGGGGCTAGTAGGTATTGTTTGGGGCTGTTGGAATTTTGGAACCTGTTTGGTAGCTAAAGTGGGCTCATTTGTTTGGTTTGACTGTGTGGCAGGCTGCATTTGTAGAGGCCTGTTTCTTCTTTTTAAACATAATTGGTGTATTTAACTGTCTGTTTCTTTGAATTGGAGACCTATATCTTATAATTCCAAACCTATTTTGATGTATTGTTGGTGGAGCTGTTTGAATTGGTGTCCTGTTTCTTTGGGTAGCAAACCCTATGTTGGGGCTTTGAGTAGAATTGATTCATTGTTGCTGGTCACTAGCTGCAAAGTTTTGAGTGGGGAAGGTAGTAATTTGTCTGGCCAGGTCTCACTCAGCATGGAGGCAGAGCTGATCAGGTGTTGAGTCAGTGTTTGGCTTCAGAAGGAACTAGAAGGGGACAGGATCAGATCTACAGTACAGTAGCTTTTGTTTTACATTGTTTTTCATGGATTCTGGTAGAATGTTTATTTTCTTCTTACTACAGGGTTGAGGGTATTGTTTGGGCTGAATTTGAAACCTGTTTTGGTAGCTAAAGTGGTCATTGTTTGGTTTGGTGTGGCAGGCTGCATTTGTAGAGCCTGTTTCTTCTTTAAACATAATTGGTGTAATTTAACTGGTCTGTTTTCTGGTGGAGACCTATATCTATAATTCCAAACCATTTTGATGTGTTGGTGAAGCTGTTTGAATTGGTGTCCTGTTTTTGGGTAGCAAACTATGTTGGGGCTTTTTAGTAGAATTGATTCATTGTGCTGGCTTCACTATCTGCAAAGTTTTGAGTGGAAGGGTGCAATTTGTGGGCCAGGTCTCCTCAGCATGGGCAGAGCTGAAGTGTGGAGTTGTTGGCTTCTCAGAAGGAACTAGAGGGGACGGATCAGATCTGTAGTACAGTAGCTCTGTTTTACATTTTTTCTGGAGTTCTTGTAGAATGTTTATTTTCTTCTTACTACAGGGGCTAGCAGGGTGTTGTTTGGGCTGTTGAATTTTGAAACCGTTTTGTAGCTAAAAGTGGGCTCATTTGTTTGGTTTATGTGTGGGAGGCTGCATTTTAGAGGCCTGTTCTTCTTTTAACATAATTGGTGTAATTTAACTGGTTGTTTCTCTGAATTGGAGACCTATATCTTATAATTCAAACCTATTTTTGTGTATTGTTGGTGAGCTGTTTGAATTTGTCCTGTTTTTTGGGTACCCATTTTGGGGCTTTGGTAGAATTGATTCATTGTTGCTGGCTTCACTAGCTGCAAAGTTTTGAGTGGGGAAGGTTGCTATTTGTCTGCGGGTCTCACTCAGCATGGAGGCCGGCTGGATCAGTTGGGTCAGTGCTTGGCTTCTCAGAAGGAACTAGAGGGGACGGACTGATCTACAGTACAGTAGCTTGTTTTACATTGTTTTCATTTTTCAAGAAATTGAAACAGGGACATTCAAATACAAGATAGCACATTGGTGGGGAGCATGCTAGGTGGTGTAATATATTGCAAGTATTACGTTGGGCTTTAACTAAATGTACAAAAAGTAACAAGTATATTTGTGGTTGCTAGTTAATTTACTTTCTTTTTACATGACCGATGGTCGGGAAGATGGTGGATGCTACGCGCTTTCATTACAGGCGAAACTGTCGTGCCGCTACGCACAATGCAATAAAAGTATCTCGAAGATGGTATTTTGGCAGTGCAATTTAAAATGAAAGGAAAGCACACAGTGTCCACCAAGTTGGCAACCACAAGACTTATTATTACATTAAATAAACCAATGAGTAAGAACCGAAACATGTTTTATGGCACAAGGCATAATGGCGTATGTGTGGGGGGGGAGGGCATTGGGGTAGGAGAGGAATGGGATTTACCATTATGACGGACAAGAAATTCAGGATTAAGAAAAGTAACATCACAAAGAAAACATGAACTGAACATAAATGTCATACTATATTCTGTAAAAAAAATATATGGATTAAGAAATCAGTTAAAAGCAGAGAAGAGCTTTTTGGGGGGAAATTTTCATAATCCTGTATTTCTTGCCCCTCATAATGGTAAATCCCATTCCGCATCTACCCCAAATGTCACACACACACACACACCATTATGCTTTCCACAATAACCATTTTTGGTTTACTTATTACTTTATTTATGCAATAATAAATCATGTGGTTGCTAACTGCATGTCCACTCGTGTTTTCATTTCAGTTTAAATTGTGCGCCAAAAGCCATCTTCAAGACACCTTTATTGCAGCATGCGTAACGGCGTGGCAGTTTCACCTGTAATGAAAGCACACAGCGTCCACCATTTGCCAACCATCAGTCATGTAAAAATAAAGTAAATTAACTAACAACTGCAAAAATAACAAACAAAATATTAACTGAACAGAAGTGTCATACTCGACTGGGAGAAAAATAAACATTACTAAGGAAAACTGAAAAGCAGAAGAGACTTTTTCGGGACATTAAAACTTATGATCACTTTATTAATGGGCTGGTGGGGGCTGTTGTTCACCACAGACACTCATGCCTTGCAGCAAGTGGATAATTTTCGCATTCTACGCCTTGATGCAGCTCAGCTGCTGGACAGCCCCCTCCACAGCTGTTTTCAAGTCCTCCATCTCCTCCCACAGCACAGGCAGTTCCACCTGGTTCACCGGCTGCTGAGACAGGTCTGCTTGAGCATGAACATCTGCAGCTGCGGGCCAAGTCACCTCTGGCATTTCAATTGCCAGGGCCCTGCAATGGCGGCAATGCTCGGGCAGATAATCGCCCTCAGCCACAGCTGCAGGAGTGGCTGCCAACTCCTCCAGCCTGGCATCCTACTGATCATGGTGGTGGAGAACCATGTTCATCCTTGGCCCACCAATGCCTAAGTGGCTGCCCTTGCGCCCCTGCCGGACCAGCACACCACATAGCTTGCACTGCACTACTGTGGGGTACAGGGATGTTATCAAAAACTTCCCACATGGGAGAGCTACATGCAGGGCCTGGTACAGCAGTGGGAGGGCACCAGATACAACCGCTGGGCTGCCCATGGTGAAGGAGCAACCGCCTGCTGTGCTGCCAGTGGTGGTGGAGCAACACCCTCCTGCTGCAGTTGTTATGCTGCTGCTCAGTCTGCTGCTGCTCTGACTGCAGCTGCTGCTGCTCAGCCTACTGCTGCTGCTGCTCTGGCTACGGCTGCTGCTCCACCTGTTGCTCCGGCGGACCCATGCTGTGGGCTGTCTGTGACCACACCAAACTTGCCCAGTTTAGATGGAGGGAGGACGGTTACCCAGCATTCGTGGCCCCACTAGCCACCACCATTTCTCCTCCCACAATTAATACAATGCATCACAAAATAAAAAATATACTAGTAAAAGTACTAGTTAGAAATAACTTATATGGATGTAGACTAACTAAAACAAACCCTTTTTTAAAAACATAAAAAAATTCTAATTAACAAAACCCTGCTGCAGAAAAGTTTTAAACTCACAAAATAACTACAAAAGAAAACCACTACTAACTACAAAAACAAATCTATTGAAATGTCTCTCTCTTTGTCTCTATCTCACTGGAGCCTACCTTACCACTTGCTCTTTCATGAGAACGTGAAAGTAAAACACTCATTTCCTACCTATTTAACTCCTTCCTGCATCACGTGACCTGCAGAGACAGTCAAACATGTGATCTGTGGTCTTTTTCTTACCAACTTTACATTATCAAACTGTAACTCAAAGTGAACCCGAGTGGACAACACCAAGTCCATGAAAGGTGAATTTCAGCTTTTTAATGGATATTTTGCATAGCGTTTCAGTGAACTCAAAGTGGTCCACTTCATGTTCACTTCAAGTTCTTAGTGGAACTTCACTGCATCTCATTAAAACCCAGCTGCCATACCCTCCACCACTCTTCAAGTATTCTCAGGTCTCTACTCATTCTGTCTTCCTCCTCCAGAGTATCTACTGTATTGAGGATTTTGGTGTTATCTGCAAAGAGGCACGCCTTCCTTCCAGCTGTTCTGCAGTATCACTTACAAAGACATTGCAAAGGACTGATCACAGTACAAAACCCTGAGGTACCCCACTGGTCACTCTCCCCTCATTACCGTGAATGCCATTTACCATCACCCTCTGTGGCCTATCCATCAACCAGCTCCGTACCCAGTTTACCACCTTGAGTCCCACCCCCAGACTGTCTGTCTGTTTTCTTTATAAGCCTCCTGTGTGGCACAGTGTCGAAGGCCTTGCTGAAGTCTAAGGTGGCCACATCCACTGCCCCACCCTGATCTATTTGTCTGGTCATATAGTCGAAGGACTCAATCAAGTTTGTCTGACGTGACCCCTCCCCAATGAATTTGTGCTGTCTTGGGTCTTGCAACTCATTGGATTCAAGGTACTTCACTAGTCTTTCTTTTAAGTAACTCCATTAACTACCCCACCACTGATATTAGCCTGACCAGCCTATATAATTGCCAGCTTCCTCCCTGCTACTGTTTTTATGCAGTGGGATTGCATTGCCCTCCTCTAGTCCTCAGAACCATCCTGTTTCCAGTGAGTTGTTGAATAGGGTTGTCAGAGGTGCAGCCAGTACTTCCCTGAGCTTCTTCAGAACACTTGTGTGTACCCCAGCCCCATAGCTATATCCACTTTCAGATTCGCAAGTCCTTTCGAGACATTTTCCTCTACAAATGTATTTGTGTCAACCCCCCACCAGCGTTCATGCTGCTTCTTTGTGGTTTTGTCACCATCTCCCTCCACTGTGAAGAATGAACAGAAGTATCTGTTCAGGATATTTTTTTCCTGATCCTACTCTGTACAGTCTCTCCCTACCCTTCTTAACCTCAACCTGAGCAATCGGTTTAAATGCTTCATTGGCAAGATTTTAAACTAGTCAAGGGGAAGCACTGATAAGCAGCAGGAAAATCCCAGCCTCCCTACAAAACAGGGTACTAAATGAGAAAAGACCAAGGTAGAAAGGTCAGTGGGGATGCTGCAACAGAAGGTAAAGCCATCAAAAATGGAGAGCAATGAGTACCAATGCCCGTAGTCTGAGTAACAAGCTTCCTGAATTAGTGGCCTTGATGGAGGAGCAACATCTGGATATTGTGCAGTCACAGAAACATGGTACATTAAAACCATGACTGGATGTAAACATACCAGGATACACTATCTACAGGAGGGACAGGGAGGGTAAAAGAGGAGGAGGAGTAGCTCTTTACATAGGGAAGGAATCAAAGCAACAGAACAAAAGGGTAAACAGGGAGAAGAAGAAGCACTGTGGGTAAATTTGAGACCGGCAATGGCACCACAATCATCATTGTAGCAGTTAGATACAGACCTTCTCAGGGGGAGGAAATGGACAAGGAAATGATAGAAAGTATACTTAGAATGGCAGAAAAAGGGGAGATATTGCTGATGGGTGATCTGAATATGCCAGATGTTAACTGGAGTGCAGTTGCAGCAGCCACTTCTAAGAGTGGGGTTATTCTACATGCCCTACAGGGGGCATGCCTTAGACAACTAGTATTGGAACCCACTCGAGAGGGAACAATCTTAGACCTGGTTCTCTCAAATGGAGATGAAGAGAGGATCACAAATGTAGAAGTGGGTAGCAATCTGGGAACTAGTGACCATCGAACAGTATGGTTCACAATAAACACAGCAATAGAGTCAGGTTTGCAAAGGCAAAAGCACTGGACTTTAGGAGGGCTGACTTTGCAAATGGGTGAGTGCCTAAGAATGCACTAGCAAATGGGCAGGAAGGAGGGATGGAAGAACAATGGGGAATAATAAAAACTGCCATTACAGAGGTAACAAGCCTTTGTGTGAAGCAAATAAACAAAACGAACGATGTAAGAAACCACTATGGTTCTCAAAGGAAGTGGCAGTGAAGGTTCAAGAGAAAAAGAAAGCATTCAGGAAGTACAAGGAATCACAGAAGGAGCAGGACAGAGAACTGTATCAGTTAAAGCAAAAGGAAGCTGGTAAGGCAGTCAGAACAGCAAAGGCCCAAACCGAGGAAAAGATAGCCAACTCAGTTAAGAAGGGGGATAAAACCTTTTATAGGTACATCAGGGAGCGAAGGAAGACCAAGGGAGGGATAGTGAGGCTTAATAAAGGGGAGGGAGGATGGGCAGAGGGTGACTGTGAAAAGGCAGAGATACTAAACAAATATTTTTGCTCAGTATTTACAAATGAAGAGGGGGAGATACCTAAAACAAACAGTAGAAACACTCTGGATACAGAAGTTGATACCAGCCCATTTACAGAAGAAAGGGTTCTAAAAGAACTCTTAAAACTGAAGGTGGACAAAGCAATGGGGCCTGATGAGATTCATCCCAGAATTCTAAAAGAACTAAGGATAGAACTAGTGACACCACTGACTACCCTCTTTAACAAATCATGGGAGGATGGGGTGGTACCCGAGGACTGGAGGAGGGCAGATGTGATTCCTCACAAAAGTGGGAGCAAGGCAGAAGCAGGAAACTACAGACCTGTTAGTTTAACCTCAGTGGTAGGGAAAATGATGGAATCACTTCTGAAGGAAAGAATTGTCGAGTATCTAGAGGCCAGAGGGGCACAGGACCTAAGGCAGCATGGATTCACAGTGGGAAGGTCATGCCAGACGAATCTGACAGATTTCTTTGACTGGGTGACCAAAGTAGTAGATCAGGGAGGAGCTGTGGACATGGCCTACCTAGACTTTAGCAAGGCATTTGACACAGTCCCACACAAAAGATTAATATACAAGTTAGCCAGCCTGGGAGTGGATCCCAAGATGACAGCCTGGGTAAAGTATTGGCTGGAGAATAGGACACAGAAAGTAATAGTAAATGGAGTCCACTCTGAAGAAAGAGGGGTTACTAGTGGGTACCGCAGGGTTCAGTATTAGATCGGTCCTCTTCAATGTCTTTATGCGACATTGCAGAGGGACTGGAAGGAAAAGATGTCTCTTTGCAGATGACACAAAGATCTGCAACAGAGTTGATGCACAAGGTGGGGTGGAAAGGATGAGAAGGGACTTGACAAGGTTAGAGGAATGGTCAAATGTATGGCAGCTTAGATTCAATGCTAAGAAGTGCAAGGTAATGCACCTGGGAAACAAAACCCAGGGAAGAGTACACAATGGGGTGAGATACTAACAACAACAAAATGGAAAGGGACCTGGGGTATCATTTCAGATGACCTAAAGTTGGACAAGCAATGTGAAAGGGCAGCAAGGAGGGTTGGGGGATACTGGGATGCATAGGAGAGGCATCACCAGTAGAAAACAGGAAGTTATTATCCCTCTGTACAGACAGCTGGTGAGACCCCATCTGAGTATCGTGCAGTTCTGGAGACCCAATCTCCGCAAAGACATAGACAGGATGGAAGCTGTCCAGAGGAGGGCACTAAAATGGTGCAGAGTCTGCACTGGAAGACATATGAAGAGAGACTTAAGGAGCTTAATATGTATAGTCTCGAGGAAAGGAAGGAAAGGAGGGACATGATAGAAACTTTCAAGTACCTCAAGGGAATCAACAAAGTCCAAGAGGGTAGCATCTTTCAAAAAAAGAAGTGTGCAAGAACAAGGGGGCACAATTTGAAGATGGGGGGGCAGCTCAGAGGTAATTTAAGGAAGTATTTTTTCACAGAGAGGGTTGTGGATGCATGGAATGGCCTTCCGGAGGAGGTTGTGGAGTCAAAAACAGTGGTGGAATTCAAGCATGCATGGGACAGTCATAAGGCAATTCTAGGGGGTGGGGGTAGGAAGAAGTAGGCTGCTGGTTAACTAGGATCTGCAGCTTATCCATTAGGTAGGGAAATGGGCAGACTGGGTGGGCCAAGCGGTCCTTATCTTCCATCAAATTCTATGTTTCTATCCCTCCCTTGTCTTCTTTTTATGTATCTAAAAAGGTCTTGTTCCTGTAGTTACCCTTTGGCTATTCGTTCCTCTGTTTGCACCTTTGTGCCCCTCACCACCTTCCCTTCTTCCTCGTCTTTTCCTGGTATACCTCCCAATCCTTTTCCATCTGTGTCTCCTTGCACCTTCTGAATGCCACCCTTTTAGCTTTTACCTGCACAGCCACTTCTCTCAAGAATCCTAGTGGTCTCTTTCTCCTCCTGTTTTTCTCACATCTTTTGCACACAAGTGTTTTGCCTTCACTATGCCATCTCCTAATTTGGCCCACTGTTCTTCCAACCCATTTAGGCATCCCTCCCTGCTAGGTAATCTCTGAGGCATTCACCAATTTTTATTAAATCCTTCCTACCTTGGCTAAGTTACAGGAACACATTGTTCTATCTCAGTTCGTGTCTTTTCTTGATAACTCCTCCAGGAATCTCCAAGTATGATTAAACATATGCAGTCAGCCCAGAATCCCTGACTGCCCCAGAGCTGTAGTGATATAATGTGGAATGTATGCAAATAATAGAACTAGAATTCTACATTCAAACTGTTACATCTAGGTGGACTGTGTTACATCTTAGAGCCAGATTCATTTTCTCCTTTCAGACAACTAGATGCCCCAAAAGCTTCCCTCAGCAACTTCATTGTAAGTTTGTTTAGTTCTGTCAAAAGTGTTTTCACTATTTTGTTGATTTCTCTGACTCTAGTAGCTTTTTTGTTAAAGTTAGCGTTATTTGTATTTTTTTCCTTGGTTCCTAACGGTTCCTTTGTGGTTTCCAGGAACTGAGGCCTTCTCAGTTATAGCAGTTTTAATGCAACTTTATTTGACAAATGTTTGTTTAAATCTCCTTGATTTTAATTTTTTAGGATGTGATTTACTTTATTTGCATTTGGTTCCCTTTTCTGTGAGGAACTGATCACATTTGTTAAAAAATGAAGTAGTTTTATTTAATTACAGTTCCTTTTCTCCACAGGGAGCCAACTACGATTTATATACAGGTCCAGATATTCAAAGGGTTAGCATGGTGCAACAGTGTTCGCCTTGCGCAGCCACTGATCTTGCGAGCGATATTCAAATGGGAAAAGTGCACGGCACTAATCCCGAGCGCTCGGAGCGCATCAGTAATGTGGCGCAGGCGCAGGGGGCGTGTCGCACAATACTCCTGCACAGCCCAATATTCAGCCCGGATGTGTAGAGCCATGCATGCGCAACCCTACTTGCGCCAGCACAAAGTTGATCCAAAAAAAGGAACAACGGATGGCCACCCACAGGTGAGCTGCCGCATTTCAGGCGCAACACGGCAGCTGCCACCTGTGGGTGGTCACCCGAGCTCCAGCTGCACATGGTGACACTCCCCCTTGCCCAATCATGGGCATTTGTAAAAAAAAAAGAAGACTTCTGTCCAATATCCCTGGTGGTCCAGTGGACCACTGTCTGCCCGATCACGGGCATTTATAATAAAGAAATAAATATGTCCAGTATCCCTGGTGGTCCAGTGGACTGCTGTCTGCCCGGTTGCGGGCATTTGTAATAAAGAAATAAATATCCCCAATATCCCTGGTGGTCCAGTGGACCGCTGTCTGCCCGATCACGGGCATTTGTAATAAAGAAATGAACATGTCCAATATCCCTGGTGGTCCAGTGGACGCTGTCTGCCGATCACGGCATTTGTACAAAGAATGATAAACCATCCCTGGTGGTTCAGTGATCATTGTTCGCCCGATCGGGCAGTTTGTAATAAGAATAATTTCATTTGCGATCGCTCGCCCGTTATATTTGTAATAAAGAAGAATATCTGTCTTCGGTGGTTCAGCGGTATTTCATTCCACCCACTGAGCCCCTACTGGCCACCGGTCTGCTGGCGGGCGGCAGCACCCCACCCGCCTGCCGCCCACCGCCTCGACTGACACCGCCAGTAGGGCTGTACGATCCATTCACATATCTGAATGTGTAGTATGGTATGGAGCTGCATGCCCATTGGCTCACACTGTGGACCAATGGGCATATAGCCCCACCGACGGTGTCAGTCGGCTGGCAGCGGGTGGCAGGCGGGTGGTGCCGTCCTGCTGGCTGACCGGGGAGGTGGTGGGGCTCAGTGGGTGGTGGGGAGGGAGGTACCACTAGACCACCAGGGATATTGGGGATATTTATTTCTTTATTACAAATGCCCGCGATCAGGCAGACAGCGGTCCACTGGACCACCAGGGATATTGGGGAGATTTATTTCTTTATTACAAATGCCCGCGATCGGGCAGACAGTGGTCCACTGGGCCACCAGGGATATTGGGGAGATTTATTTCTTTGTTACAAATGCCCACGATTGAGCAGACAGCGGTCCACTGGACCACCAGGGATATTGGACATATTCATCTTTTTATTACAAATGCCCACGATTAGGCAGACAGTGGTCCACTGGACCACCAGGGATATTGGGGATATTCATTTCTTTATTACAAATGCCCGCAATCGAGCGGGCAGGTCCACTGGACCACCAGGGATTTATGCTTTTCCTTTTATTACTGCAGCCCGCGATCGGGCTGTGGGACACATTGCCGGCTGCAGGGGGCATCGGTCCCCGACGGTTGCTGCCTGGCAGGGCGCCAGGCACAAGTCGTCGGGGATCGGTGCACCTGCATGCAAATGGGGCCATAATGACATGCAAATGGCCCCATTTGCGCCTTGCATACTTTATGGCCCCATTTGCATGTCAAGTTTTGAATATCACGGTTGCTGTGCATAGCGCCATGGAACTTGCACTAGTGCATCCCCATGCTCCATTCTGGCAACTTGCGCTGGCGCAGTGCCACTGCGCCATGCACACTGCGGGTGGCCAGGGTGCGATATTCAACGATGCTGTGCCATGGCGCAGCTCTGTTGAATATCACCCAGTCCACACCCCTGCGCAGCCATGTTGCACTGCACCCAAGCCTTCGCCACAGCCTGGTGCAGTTTGGATATCTGGGCCCTAATGTATTTCCCTTTTTGGGAGTTTATTTTTTTCTGTTGATATTTGGCATGTCAGAAAGACCTAAAAACAGGACAGGACCTACAGGTTTTAAAAACTGTATAAAGTGTTTTCAAGATTTTGCTAAGGCAGATCGCCACAATTTATGCTTGGAGTGACTGGACCCCAGTCATATTTTTTCTAACTATGAAGTGTGCAGTACATTTTGTCCTAAAAACATTAAGAAAAGGACCAAAGAGTTAGAAGAAATGACTTCAGCTCCTACCTCAGTGTTACCTAAGCACCCTGAAAGGGCCTCTTCTTCTCACCCTAAAACAAAGGAAAGACCTTCAAAAGATCCTTCAGACCCCAGAAGTACAGAGAAGTGGTCTGAACACAGTAAACATAAAAGACCTACTGAGCAGACTGCAGAGTCTGTTCCTGCTAAAAACAAACATAAAGAACAGCATGTCACTGTACCTCCTGCTGAAGAAGCAAGGGAGCTCCCAGCAGTCAAAAACAAAATGACCTCTGCCGAGGACATTGCTAAAGCCCTTCAGATCATTCAGGCCTTACAAACTGCAGGTCCTGTTCTGGCTTTACTAGTTCAAATCCCACTACCGGTTCCCACAGACCAAGGTCAAGACGTTTACTTTGAGGAGGAGGATCCAGATTTGGGGTAAAACCACTGAGCATGAGGTATCCCCAGAATAAGATTTCGGTACCCCTCCTTGTGTGCATGATGATTTTTCATCCCAGTTTTCCTTTGTCAGACAGATGGTTGACACTTTGGGCCTCCCCTCTCAGGAGCCCATGGAAGATGAGGAGGAGACAGAATTTTTTAATATGATGGGTCTGGTTCACACTAAAATAGTGTTCCTTCCCATCCATAATTCTATTAAAAAGCCACTTTAAACATTCTACAGACACCTTCCTCTGTCCCTGGAGTGGACAAGAAGGTTGAGAAAAAATATCAAGTTGATAGGTCTGATGCTGATTATTTGTATTCTCATCCAGACCATGAGGGCATGGTACAGGCTGCTGCCTGTGATAAAGAGAAAAACTGACACAATGCGGAAAAAGGGTTATTTAGCCTCCTCTCTTCTCCTCAGACAGGCAACTTATATGGCATGTGATGTACAATATCAGAAGGCCCTTTGGAACTTTGTACTAGCGTTAACTGACAGAGTGCCAGGTGATGTGGAACATGATTCGGCTGACACTCCCAGGACAGCACTGGATGCCTCAAAATACCAATTTCACATGGTTATGAATGCATATGATACTGCATCCAGGCTGTTGGCCCTACCAGTGTCTCTGAGGAGGTTTGTCAGGCTCAGAACAACCAATTTTACCCCAGACACTCAGTTAAGGGGCATGGATTTTCCTTATGAAAACAATTTCCCTTTTGGTGATAAGACTGAGGCATACATGAAAAAGGTGGAAGAGTACAAAGTCACTTGCAGGAGTAACTTCACAAGAGAAAGAACTTCCACTTCTTTTAGCTTCTGGGGAAGGGGAGGTACGGGTAGGGGGATATTATCCCAGAGCTTGTGCCCCAGTCTCCATGCCTGTAGATTATACTCAGGTCAGAGGCTGCTACAGGGGCAGGAGGCCTTCTAGGCAGGCTGGCTCAACCCCAGCTCCTAGACCTCAGCCTGGACAGAACCTCTGACTGCACAAGCAGGCTGCTACCCCTCCTCAGTGGGGCAGGCGGGCTCACTACTACCAGGACTGGGAAAACATCACCACAGATAAGTGGGTTCTGGATGGTGACTCAGGTCGCTGTCCACAGTTCAAACCATTCCAAAATCTCCAGGGCTGCAGAGTGTTCCAGCCTTCAACCCCTGCAGAGACAGTTTTGCTGGAACTGGAGGTAAAAGAAAATTCTGCAAGCCATAGCAATAGAACCAGTCCCTCTCTTCCAAAGGAGGAAGGCATGTACTCCAGATACTTCCTAACCAAAAAGAAGAATGGGGATTGGCAGCCAATCCAAGACCTCAGATTCCTGAACAACCACTTGGCAAAACCCAAGTTCAAAATGATAACACTTGCCATTGTTATTCCCTCTCTAAAGAAAGGAGGCTGGCTGGCACCTCTAGATCTCAAAGATGCCTACTTTCACATTCCAATCAGGCCTTGCCACAGAAAGTACTTAAGGTTCACTCTGCCCTCAGGGCACTACAAGTTCTCAATACTCCCCTTTGGGCTCAATCTACCCCAAGAGTACTCACAAAGTGTCTATCTGTGGTGGCAGCTTAACTCAGGAGGCAAAGATTCATTGTATCTACTTACCTGGATGACTGGCTAGTTGTAGGACAGTCATACCAGCAGGTAAAGGACTTTGTAAGGGTCACCCAAAGTATCCTGGAGTCTCCAGGCTTCCTCATCAACACTCAAAAGTCTCAGATGGAACCAGTGCAGTCACTGGAATTCATACTGTACAGGGCAAGGCATTTCTCCCCCAGAAAAGGGTGGCAAACTTACTAACCCTGGCAAACTCCTTTGCCTTGGGTCAGCCCAGGACTGCAAGGCAGTTCCTAGCATTACTGGGATGCATGACCTCAACTGCAGCAGTAGTATCAGGCTCCAGGTTTCAGATGAGAGATATTCAATATCACCTGTGATTCCATTGGTCCCAAAGAAGGTATCCTATTTCAAAACTTGTGCCAGTTACAAGAACTCTGTTACCAGCTCTGCAGTGGTGTAAAGAAAGGGACAACCTCAAGCAGGGCATCCTTTCAGCAACAGCACCATACTGTGGTCCAAACAACAGATGCCTCCTCCTAGGGTGGGGTGCACACAGGCAACCTCACAATCAGTAGGACTTGGTCTCCTCAGTAATCCAAGTTGCATATCAACCTCTTAGAGTTGAGAGCAGTCCTTCTTGTCCTAAAAGCCTTTGCTCCCAGTTAAGGGATCAGTCAGTCCAGGTCAAGATAGACAACACAACCACCATGTGGTACATCAACAAGCAAGGGGGTACAAGATCTCCAAAGCTGTGCACAGAAGGCAAGACAGTCTGGTTCCTTGCATACTCCCTGGAGGTGCATCTGTCCACCATTCACCTTCCAGGCAAGGAGAATACACCGGCAGATTCAATAGCAGAATCAGTCAGGAACATCATGAATGGGCTTTAAACAAGCAAGTGTTGGACACAATTTTCAGACATTGGGGCTCTCCAGAAATAGATGTTTGCCTTAAAAGTAAACCATCAGCTTCTCTTTATTGCTGCAGGCCCCCTTCATTGGATACATTGCCCATGGAGATGTTAGCCCGGATTGAACAGGGAAATTCCTGTATGCTTTTCTACCATTTCCACTGTTGTTAAGAGTCCTCCTCAAGCTCGGGAGTCAGTCTGTAACCATGATCCTGTTTACTCCAAACTGGGCCAGGCAGTCATGGTACCTCAGCTACTTACCCTGTCCACCATGCACCCATTCATCTTCCTCAGACATACAATCTCCTGACAGCTGTTCAGGGTCAGACAGTATTTCCAAACCTCAAGATCCTTCACCTGAAGACCTGGTTCTTGAGGAATTAGAATTTTTCTGAGTTTAAATTGTCAGAAGAAGTCCTTAAGGTCCTTAATGTTTCCAGGAAAATTCAACCAGAAAGACGATGCTTCAAAGTGGAAAGATTTTCCATCTGGTACAAGTCTGAGCACATCAGTCCTCTTAAACAAACTTACCTACACTGCTTGACGATCTGGTGTACCTGCAGCTTTAGGCCTGAGGCCTGCAACCCTCAGGGTTAATTTAGCAGCAGTATCTGCTTACTTGTCTGTGGGTGCTCCAAGAACAATAGCTTTATATACCATTTTTTTTAAGTTTTTCAAAGGCTTGGCCCATCTGTTTCCTTCTGTTAGAGAACCCAGTCCCTCCTTTGGACCTGAATAAGTGCATTGCCAAACTCATGGAACCTCTCTGAGTCAATGGATATGGCTGATCTGGAATATGTCACATGGGAAACTTTTTTCCTGGTGGCAATTACTTAGCAAGCAGAGTGTGTGAGCTTCAAGCTCTGCACTGATCCTAATTACATCATCTTCCATGAGAACAAGGTGGTCCTTAGGACCAACTGGAAATGTCTTCCTAAGGTGGTATATGAGTTTCATTTCAACCAGTCTATCACCCTTCCTGTATTCTTCACAGCCAAGTCCAGTTCAGGGGAATTGAAGCTTCATAGTTTGGATGTAAAGAGGTCGCTCAGTTACTATACCAGTTGTACTAAAAATCTCAGGGATTCCCACTCACAGCTGTTTATCATTTATAGTGAGGTTGAGAAAGGAAAGGTCTGCCTCAAAGAGATCAGATGCATGCTGGATAGTATCCTGCATCCAATTCTGTTACAGTAAGGTTGAGAAACAACCACCAGAGGGCCTCAGGGCACATTCCACTCATGGAACTGCTTCCTCTGTGGCAGCAGCAGCAGCAGCAGCAAGGGACATTCCCTTGCTGGAAATATGTAAAGCAGCTACCTGGAGTACAGCCCACACCTTCACAAAGCACTACTGTCTGGACTCTAGTACAGAAGTGATGCAAGGTTTGGCACTGCAGCATTGCAGAATCTTTTTCCTAAGTAGGTTCTGTACCCCCTTCCAAGGCACTGCTCAGTAGTCTGCATATGTCTAATCATACTGGGAGATTTCTGGGGGTTGAAGAAAAAATTACTACCACATGGTCACGAGAGGTCACTGACCACAAATAAAGACAAAGATAAATACCACAGTAATATTGTTTCTTCCAAGGATCCCCCAGTATGATTAGACCTCCCACCCTACCTTCCCCTACATAACCTTGATCAGGTTTAGCAATACATTCACTAGGGGTTCTTAATGTTGCCACTAATCATTGGCTTAACCTAGTGTTTTTGATGCACACAGAGATGACTAGTGGGTCTAGCTCTCCATTTGTGGTGTTTTTATCTTGTTGGAACCCATCTGTTGGAACCCATCCTCTTCACCAGGGGGTGGGTATTACTGTTATTATTGTTGGTTGGGTTATAATTATTTTATTCAGAGAGTCTAGTATTTTTCAGCTACAAAAATTTATTTGACCATTAGATGGAACACAGTCCACCTAGAGTCAGCAGTTTGAATGTAACATTCTAGTTCCATTATTTGCAAACATTCCACATTACATCACTACAGCTCTGGAGCAATCAGAGAGTCTGAGCTGACTGCATGTCTCTAATCATACTGGGAAATCCCTTGGAAGAAACAAATTACTGTGGTAAGTGTTTTTTTCTTCTTCATTGCCTTCCAGTCTGGTATTAGAAAATCCCAATCCACTTCCACCTCCTTCCTTCGGCTCACTGACTCCATACTTACAGGTATGGATCAAGGTCTGATTACTTCTGCTATCTTTGTTGATCTCGCTAAAGCTTTTGAGACTGTGGCACATCCCCTTCTGGACAAACTTAAAGCTGCGGGCCTCTCTGAGTCTTCTATAAGTTGGTTTTGTTCATACATTGAAGGCAGGTTTCAAGCTGGCCAGATTAGAAAGTCCATTTTATCTTCACTCCCCATTAGCTCAGGTGTCCCTCAAGAGTCTGTTCTGGGTCCTAGTCTCTTTTCTATATTCCTTAATGATCTACCCTCTGTCTGTTCATCTGCGTCTATTCATATGTATGCTGATGTCACATTTGCATCTGGCTCCTCTCTCCGTGACCTTACCTCCCAGATAAAGTCAGATTTTGACAAAATTCAGCACTAGTTCAAGTCTAACCATTTGTCCATTAATGCCAAAAAACAGTCTCAATGACTTTTGGCACTCATTGAAGGCTTGCCAAACTTATTTCTGTCCCTCTATTTTATACTCTTGATGGGGCTAAGATTGAAGATACTTCCTCCTTTAAGTGCCTTGGGGTCTGCCTAGACCAGCATCTTGATTTCTCAGTGCATATTGACACAATTCACTGTAAGCTTCATCCTAAGCTAGGTGTTTTGTACAGGAATAAAGTGAGTATTCCACTCTCTGCCTGCTGAGAAATTGTGCTAAAAATTAACCTTCCGAACTTTTATTATGGTGATTAGTCTACAGTAGTGCCCCTAAATCCTTCCTTGCCAGACTGGACCCCTCTTTTTCATTCTTTCTGTCATTTTACTTTAGACTGCCTACCTTGTACTCACCACTGCTCTCTTTACTCGGCCCTTTCTCTCCCCTCTCTTGAAGCTAGGTGCCTTTCCCATTGTGTCCCTTTTTTATCCAAATTCTGGTTCAACTCCCTTCCCTCTTACCTCAGATCCCTCCTATCCCCTACCCCTTCTTCCTCTTACCCTCTCTGCAACACCACTTCTGTCTCTTCCTTCTAGAATATCTACTGTTTGTCAATCTGCTTTTCTTACCATTTTCCTAAACTTTGGTCCTCTCTTCCCCTTTCTAGTCATTCTGCTTGTTATCTTTCCTCTCTAAATTCTCTTCTTTATGACTATTGTTATGCTTCCTGCAACTGTATATGATACTTTCTTTTTTTGTTCTCCCTCACTACTTGTTACCGGTTGTCCTATTCTTCTGCCCCCTCTAGTTTTGCTCTGTTTGTGCTGTTTCATCACTTCTCCCTTCTTCACATATATGGTATTGTTATATTTTTCAAATTGCATTCACTACTAAATTGCCACTAATATTTATGAGTCTGCTTGCTTTGTCTATATCATTGTATGACTTCTATACTTTAAAGAGTTCCAACAAGTGAAAGTAAATGTGTTTTGCACTGGCTGGATCGGTGACTTACCCTTGTGAGCCGCTATGGATGCAGAAAATATTAAAATAATGCAGACTTTAAAAATGTTGACCTCAGAAAATTAGCCCCACCAGGTCTCTTGCACTTCCCAGCTTCTGGGACCAGGATGAGCACCATGATAGCCTATGGGGGCACCTTTCCAATTATTTTTAATATTTTAGTGGTCAGTTGGCAATGAAACATGGGCACTGGTTGACTAACGGGGGTAGGCTCAGGGGCAACTTGAAGAAGTACTTTTAATAGAAAGGGTAGTGGATGCTTGGAACAGCCTCCTGCAGAGGTGCTGGGGCAAAAGGTAGGGGAATTCAAGAATGCATGGGATAGGCATAAGAGTACTCTGCAATAGGAAAGAGAGGGCAAGCTACAGATCAACTAGGGTCTGAGGTATTGTATTAGATAGGAAAGGGCAGACTAGGTGGGCCACAAGGTCCTTATCTGCCATCACCTTCTATGCCTGAAAATAGGCAGGATTTGTCTAGTGCACTTACCGGTCAACAAAAACTAAATAAAATAAAATAAATAAAATGTTTCTATGTGACGGTGTTCACAAATAAAGATAAATACCATATCTCATGAATGCATATCACATGAGCAGTTTATACAATATACATTAGTGATTTTCCTAGTGATTTTTGAATAAAACATAAACGTTTACCATCTTTATAGTCTGTCTATTTTCAGAATTCCGAGTGAAGCCGTGATTGGTATGTTTCCAAGTTAGAGTGACGTGCTGATTGAAATGTGTACCTTACGCTGGTAGGAGTGCGCAGCTCTAGAAACCATGGGGCACAGGTGTCAAAATTAAATGCTTGTTATGATGTACCCAACTAGCTAGATTAATTGTGTGATGTACCCTACTGCAGAGATAGAAAAATTATCTAGCTAGTCGGGTTCTCTGGTACAGATACCGTTTTTATTTAGCATACAAAACGCTTATGTATATTGTACAAATGAACTTCTAGAGGGCACGTACCTCCACACTGGGCAGACTAGATAGACCATGAGGCCCTCTTGTGCCAGCACATTCCTGGTTTTGTATGTTTTTATGCAGGGAAGCCTGATATCTCACTTACAAGAGTGCTTTGTGGACTTTCAGACTATGGTGAATACTGTTCATAAAAATCCTTATTTAAATGTTGGGCCAACATCATGGGCTTCATGCTTCAGGATTTCCAGTAATATTTCAAGGAAGGATCCCTATGTCCACCTGTAATACTGTATATGGATACATCAAATTAATACCATAAAAAAGTATACAAAAAAATTCCCATAATTTCACTACCAAAGTGATAATACCATTGTTGTTGCCCCATAATACTATCATTCGTAGCCCATAATTCTATCACTCAGAGCTCTGAACAATAGTATTATCACAAAAACAGAAGATCAGCAGCCAGCTTTCACTGTAACCATGGGGTACAGTGAAAGCCGAATTACCGCTTGGCGAAAATTAAACAAATATCAAAATGCCTCACAAATACCTTAAAATTCATTGCTGTTTTAGCCATTCTGCTGCACTATACAAATCACTAACTTTTTTTTTTTCACTGAAACCTCTCCCCCAGTCTCTTACCTGGAGACATGAATTCATAACCACTGTCACTTCCTCACTACAGCTCACGCTCTTGGAATGACATGGCAGCTCACTCACTCAAAACCCCGACAAAACAAAATAAAATACCTTTTTCGTATCTCACTTAACTTAAAAAAGAAACTAACCCACATCAGAAATACAGAAAAGCAGTTCCTTCTTGTCTTTCTCACAGAAACCTGCAACCATTTTCCCAAGATAATTAATCAAATATCACACCAACAATCAATCAAAACACACGCTGAAATCTTTACAGGCATATAGACGTTATGGGGTCCATAGCAACTGCCTGGCAACCTTCAAAATAAATGGCCCCACTGCAGCTCCACTAGAAGACTGTAATAGGGTGAGATCAAACAGACACACGGACAGGAGTAAAACTGCATAAAATAAATGCAACTTGCGTTTATAATCTTTATTCCAAAAATCAATATTTACAGAAATAAAATAAAAAAAACTGGTGTTAAACGTCATACCTAAAACAAAAGAAAGTTCTTACAAGCGCAGTTTCACTTTTTTCTTAGTGAACAATTTACTGCTGGTGTGAAACCTAGCACACCACCTCTCTCCTCTACTACCAGCAACCTACTGGCCTATCTCCTCTATTTCTAGGTGTTGGGCTTTTTATCCCTCCCAGAGAATGACATCACAAACATGTGACCAAGGTTATAACCTTGTTAAGCCTTTTAGCTGTAAAGAGAATGGCAGTCAGAATGGCATAGACATGTTCTAAAGGATACATTTTTGTTCCTTCACCTACCATATGTCTCTCCTCTTATCATGCAGCCCTTCTTAAGATGGATATATATTATGGTAGCACAGTAGTGCTACCATAGTTAGGGTTGAGGATCCATTTACATGTTAAATCTAAAATTTTGCACCTTATTAACTTTGCAACCATTCAGCAGATGTGCCTGCAATTTGGAATATACGATCAAGAACCATACATCTTGGGATCTGCCAACTCTCGTACTGTTCGGATATCGGCTGCAGAGTTATTAAGCGTGTGATCTGTGTGCTACGTTAAAGCTTTTTGGAATTCTTTGCTTTCGTCTCTACAGGTCACACGGTTTGTGTGACTGGTCCGAAACTTCAGAGAATTGCAGGGTCTCCGATGTGCCTTTTGAAGATTTTGTGAAAAATATTTAACGGTTCAAAAGTTATTCAAAACAATTTCCCATTATAAGTCAATGGGAAAAGTTAAAAAAGTTCAACAGTGTCGCAATGCAGTTTTTACATTCAAGAATGGCCTTTTACTGTCGCTAATCCTCCATTTTGTTTTCTGTTGGTCATCAGAAAATGCTTGCCATTTAAATTTGGGACCTCTAGCAACCTAATTATTTTTATATTCACCTAGTCGGACCCTGAGGATGCTAGGCATGTCTTTATTTTGGGTAAACACCCCAGAAATATGTTTTCAAATTTCTGGAAAAGTATTTCACAAAGTACTTTTGCATTTCTTGACTTACTGTCGAATGATTTTGCAGCTTTGCAAAGTTCAACAGTACTTTTCCAGGCTGTGGGAAAATGACAGCAATTCTTTGCCACCCTGCTGCAAAAGAATGGTTTGGTCTTTTGGGCTGAAATTGGGAGAGAACGCAGCCAATATCTCACAGATGTGCCTTTCAGTAGTGGTGAAAAATATTACAGGGTGGCAAAGTTACTGCACTCCAAAGTTGACACTTTTCCTATAGGATAACATTACGGCGCTCAGATACAGGAATGCTTTGTCGCTCTGCTACAAACTAACAGTTTGGTCTTTGGGCTGAAATTTGGAGGGAAGAAAGCCAACATACCACAGATGTGCCTTTCAGTGGTTTGGTGAAAAATATTACAGGGAGCAAAGTTATGGCACTCAACTTCTCTTTTTTCCCATAGGATAACATTACAGTGTTCGCCGCACCTTTCAAGGCCTGTATCTCGGAAACGGTGCGAGATACGGACTTTTCGTCAGAAAAATACTTAGCCCCAGTAGGGGCTAAGTATAAAACTACCCAGGAGAGTCACAAATCATATGACTTTTAAATTTTTTCTACATCATAGGGTTTCTGAGATATAAGCAATTTAGTATTCCAGCTCCTCATTTTCTGCTCCAGACCCATTATTATGCATACATTCTTTGTACTCACTGTCTTTCTCTATGCAGCTTTTGGGAAAACCAGCCTGTGCGCTTACATTACTGTTACCCTTACGCTTCACCTTGCGGTTTCCATACCCGTTTCACTTACTGTTCCCGTCTATGGCACCATGTGCGTTACCCTTTGCATTTTCATTTGCGCTTGCATTTGCGTTATTTTAACCATTTGTGTCTACAGTACTGTTTATCTTTCTGTTTCGCTTTGCATCACCATGCACATTACCATTTGCATTTGCAGGCACCGTGTTACTATGTGACAAGACATGACATGGCGGAAGAAGGGAAATTAGAGGCAAAAAACTCAGTTTAATGCCCACACCCCCAACCGGCATCGGGGTGCGCATTGGGGTTGTCGGTCCTAACTCTCCTATACCTCTGCTTCTTCACACATCTGATGGGGTGAGAGTTAAGGCCAGCATTCCAACGACACCCCAATGCTGGTTGGGGTGGGCGGGGTCCATGGGGCCAACCCAACACCATTTCCTCGCTTTTGTCGCTGTGGAACAACCCTAACTAACACATTAAACTGAGTTTTTTGCCTCTAATATATCAGCTTAATGAGGCTCATTAATAATAGAAGCTCTGCCCCCTTTTGTGACATCATACTTCTCTGTCATTATATCTATAGTCATTCTGAGGCCAGCCTGCCCTATAGAACATGTTGGAGCACTCTATTAGGTAGATATCTTCTGCTATAATTTCATAGCTTTAAAACAAACAGACAGTGAGCTTCTAAAATGTGTTTGGGCAAGCTAAACCACCAGGGATTGAGGGTGCACTCCTCATCTCTATGGTTTAGCTGCTCATAACATATTAGCATCGTATTTCTGGGTTTTGTATTTTAAAACATCATATTCTCACTGTTAATATATTGTCTGTCATTCCAAGTTCCAAATTTAGGTTCTGTACTCAACCTTGGGCAGTGTCTAAGGAGGCTGCACAGTCTTTCATGAATTTTCTCTGCTTTGACGGCTGAAATATCAGCCGTCGGCTTTCTGTTTCATTTGGGCTCTTTTGACTCTATTGTACATTTGGACAGCCCAGTTACAAAATTTCTGGGACTGTCCCATTCAAGTTTCCCATTCCATTCATGAGCGGGTCCTTCTAGATGCCGTTAAACCCCACCTCGCTCTGCTGGGTCCTATTTCTAACTATATGTGCCCTTTTTTCAACTACTTCCGTGCAGCATCTCCCACTTTTGGAGCTGCACCAGAGTTCGACTGTTTCCTGCTCCAACCTAGGAGCCTGCAGCACGAATCAGTAGCACTTTTCAATCTCCAGAGCATATTTCAGCTCTGAAGCAGTTAGGGAGCTTAAACCCGCTCCTTTCAGTCTACTTATTTATTCTATGCTGCACTGCAGCAGTCGGTCATGCTCTGCAACCTGCGGTGGCTTTTGGAGTGCTCAAACTAGAAGTGCTACGGAGCTTAACACTTTTTCCTTTGGGAAGAGCTTTGGGGCACCAGTAAGTTTGTTTTTCTTTCCCAAGGCATGCAGAAGAGTTCCTGAGTTATTTTTAATTAATTACATGGGCTGTTCTGTACGGGAACATTCTATTCAGCTCAGGGACAGTTTTCTATAAATACTGGTACTACCATGTATATTACAGATGGAAAACTGGCACAAAAAGGATAGCATAGATAGAAGAGTATTTTGTCAAGTTGGCCACTCTGACAAAGAAAAGCAAAAGAATAGTTATAAAATAAAAAATAGAGGACAGAACAGAGTGAAAGGAATAAGGAAGGGGATACACATTATTTTATCAAACCTTAGGCAGGGAAACCTTTCATAACAGGGCTCCTGTTACAAAGACACATTACAACTTCCAAAAATTTGCAAGTACTTGTTACAGATTCACTCAGCAGGTCAGGCCCTCTACTCCCAAAATGCCAACCTCTGAGCGCAGTCTTGTGAACAGTGTTACAGACAAGGTAACCCTCTTGTCTGTTTTTGTGAGTTCGGATCAACCTTTGGTCTCAGTTCTAGAGGGATTCAAACTGTAACCTCTTGTTAGCATACCCAATGCACAGGCTCAGATATATCTGTCTTCGGGGGGCCAGATATCTTTGCCTATGGGCACCTAACCAGGTATTCAGAGATGAACCCTTAAAACTTAATAAAGACCTGAGATTTAAAATTCTTCTGTTTCCAGTTTGGTACCACCATACAAGCTTATGTCTGCTGAACCATAAATATTTCTTAGCAAAAGAAAGCAATTCAAAGACAGATCAAGTTTGTTCTAAAATTAGAGTTTTTACTAAAATATATAATAATACGTCAAACATGCAATACAGAATTCTTGTATCACAAGATATACATATCTTTAAATAAAACAAGGTTTAAAACAGTGCAATTCCTACAACTGTATTTAGATTTTGTCTAGCTTTCTAAATGCCTGTTTTCAGTGCTCAGATGTTTCCTTAGTCAGCATCAGATAAAAAGTGCCTATCTATAGTGAAAGAAAATAATCTTTTCATGCAGTATTGAGGGGGGGAAGGGGAAATTGTTTAACCAGGAAAGACACACTAAGCCAGAGCTTGTTTCCAGGTGCAACTTGGGAGCACAAGGAAGTTAAGTGACTTGCTTAGGGTCACACAGTATGTAAGTGGAAGCTGTCGGATTCAAACCCAGGTCTGGTCTGCACTATACTGCCTCCTATTGACCAACCTCTTTTGGATGAAGTCACATTGTCTCTAAAAACTGAGAGTGTGATACATACTGTCAGCAGTCTCTCTTGGCCTGCATCCGTCAGCTAAAATCTGGGGTGGGGTGAGAGAGGTCATTCCTAGAGCATTTGATTTTCAGCAGAAACGGTCATGATACATTTTATATAAAAAAACATTATCCAGCACTCAGAACTGGCTGTCTACATCACAGTACTCAGATCCATATATTGCAAAATAAAAGATAGGGACTGTGATTACTCAGCTATATACAATCTCAAGGTTCTGTGGACACATTGAACCCTCTCGCTTCGCTCAAGGTTCCACATATCCCCAGAACCTCGCAATAGTTTTATACCCTTGTAATACACAGCCCCCTATCTATTATTCTGTTTTTGTTCAAAGTCCCTCTGCCTCCTATTAAGGGGGGAAGTGTACCATTCCCTATATGGCTGTGATAAACATCACTGTGGAGAGTCAGTAACTAACTAGCTAATTTAGATTTCGGAATTGCCTGTGTTAAATCATAGGAAATATATTTTATGCCATGATGGGAAACCCCTGTGGAGGTTCCAACAGCATAATAGATAACATCTTCAGCATAGATGTGAATATTACAAGAGGGGCACTGGCTGAAGAGCTCATTCATGCTACCGTAAGCAGGTTGGTGGATAGACACCTGTCCACAAAGATCTGGGGATGGATTTTTAAGGGCAATGCAGGGTTGCTGTAGCCCTGCATCCAACCTGTTTTGGCACAGCTGCACCAAATGCCTTTACCACAACTGTGCCTGATTTTAGTAGGCCGGGCACAGTTGTAAGACTTTACCTGATTTATGGCAGCTTGCACCAAATATTTGGTGAAAGCCCCCAAAAAGGGTACCCAGGACTGCCACAAACCAGACCAGAAAAGGTGGTCTAATCTGCAGCAACTGTAAATGGGATAGAAAATCCCAATTGGCAATCAGAAGAATGTCACAAGCCCTGTGCATCATATGTGCTCAGGACTGGAGGATGGCTCATGTGGTGCCCTCCACAAGAGTGACCCCAAGGATGAACCGGGAAACTACAGACCAGTGAGCCTCACATCCATCGTGGGTAAGCTAATGGAGACTATCCTGAAGGAGAGGCTGGTGGCCCTCCTAGAGGCCAAAGACTACAGGACAGCAGACAGCATGGCTTCACACATGGCAGATCCTGCCAAACCAACCTGGTCGAGTTCTATGACTGGGTAACAGGCAACTGGACAGGGGCCATGCAGTGGATGTCCTGTATCTGGACTTCAGTAAGGCATCTGACTCAGTGCCACATGGAAGGCTGGGAAAGGTAGGCACAGGGGTGGGTAAAGCTGGTGAGATGGGTAGGAAACTGGCTGCAGGGAAGGCAACAGAAGGTGGTGGTGGTGGGAGCTCACACCCAAGGGCAGTGACGAGCGGTGTTCCACAGGGACCAGTGTTGGGACCAGTGTTGTTTGGGATATTCATTGCAGACATATCATGGGACATCAAGAGCAAGATCAGTCTGTTTGCTGATGATACCAAGGTAGGCGCAGTGGTGGATGACCTAGGGGGATGGCAGGGGTTGCAGGATGATCTGGCAAAGCTTGAAACCTGGTCAGACACCTGGCAACTGGGCTTTAATGCCAAAAAGTGCAAGGTGCTGCATTTTTGGGATGAAGAACCCAAGGAGGAGTTACCAGCTAGGGGGAGTGCAGCTAGCCCAGACAGAGGAGGAGAAGGATCTGGGTGTGCTCATTACAGGGTCAATGAACAGCTCGGCACAATGTAAGAAGGCAGCTGCAAAGGCCAACAAAATGCTGGGTTGTATTGCAAGGGGTATATCCTCGAGGAGGGAGAAGGTGATTCTGCCACTGTATAGGTCATTAGTTAGACCACACCTGGAGTACTGCGTGCAGTACTGGCGTCCGTATCTGAAGAGGGACATTAAGTTACTGGTAGGGGTTCAGCGCAGAGCGACAAAGATGATCAAGGGGCTGGGGGACTTATCATACAAGAGGAGGTTGAAGGAGTTGAACATGTACTCACTGGAGGAGAGGAGAGACAGGGGTGACATGATTGAAACCTTTAAACACATGAAAGGAATAAACAAGACGGGTACAGAGGGGCTGTTCAAAGTAAGGGAGGGGAGGGCCACCAGGGGCCATGATATGAGACCGGAGCGAGGAAGGTTCAGGAGGGAGATGAGGAGACACTTTTTTACAGAGAGGGTGG
This sequence comes from Neoceratodus forsteri, assembly GCA_016271365.2. NCBI lineage: Eukaryota > Metazoa > Chordata > Ceratodontiformes > Ceratodontidae > Neoceratodus > Neoceratodus forsteri. Next base: position 1,072,249,322 of record CM057451.1, read on the forward strand.
TGGCTGGGTGGAATGCGTTACCTGCTGAAGTGGTATGCAGTAGAACAGTGGACTGCTTCAAACAAGGATGGGACAGGTCAAGGGGGAAGGTTAATGAAGGGGAAGGGTGGAAGGGAGGGGCAGCTGCAGAATAAGGGGTGCTAGCTGCACATTCGAGCAGACTTGATAGACCTCTAGGCCTTTATCTGCTGGCAAATTTCATATGTTCGTATGTTCAACGCACACGGGGCTTGTGGCATTCTAGGGCATTTTAAAATCTGGGTCTTGAAATTAGAAAACTAATAGTAGCAGTTTACTCAACCATGGAAGCCTTGGGATATTCACAAGGTGACCCCTGGATGGGTGTCTGGGTGACTCTGCTCCCCCTCCCCCCAGCACGCGCCTCCACCCCGTCACAGTCGCACATCAGGACAACCAGATTTGTAGCTCAGACTATTGATGCAGTTTGTATCTTCCCAGTCATGATCATCATCAAGAAAGTTTACATCTCACACCCCCGAGCTGTTCCTAAGGAGGGATAGAGATCATCTTCAGGTTTATAGACTGTGTTCTCAGATTGCTTAACTGGAGTTCATCTATATGCCCATTGTAGAAGAATGAAATATTTGTTGTGTGACATCGTCCCGTATTGACCACAAAAGTTAATTAACAAAAACTATATTAACAAAAAATGAAAATCCAGCCCCCGGACTGAGATAAATGCAACCTGCTTAACCTTGACCTCAGAACAGCCATCAGATGATAACAGTTTTCAGAGACTATTGACTAGAGCCTCATTCAGACCAGTGACCCAGAGCTAAAGGGTCAAGTCCTTAACCCTTACCCACTAACAACTTAAGTATAAAATTCTTCTGCTAGGAAGTGTGTGGGGGAAGGGCAGTCCACATGGGCCTTATGGATTTCTTCTGTATGTAGACTGCAGTATTATATATATTATTATTATCCACTGAGCCAATGAGTCACCCCATTTGATATTGTAAAGTGAATTCTATGATTTTTCACCCAGGTCAGGGATGTTTCTTCTACTGTGCTACCACTATAACTGTCCCACCATCTGGGATTCTCTAAGAATATAAAAATACCAGTAAACTGCTGCCAATTAAAAAGCTTTGATGAAGACCTTCCAGTCTGCTAACCTGTTCATGCCTCGAACCCCACTACACAACAAATAGTCTCCTAAGCAAACCCAGTACTCAAGTTGTCACTCTGCATGCCCCTATCCTCACCCCATCCCCTTTTATCTGAACCAGTGGCATTTCTTCTAATGAACAGTTTATAGATGTAACTTGATAGTAGTAACGTAACTATGTAAATATGTAATTTGTAACTTTCTGCAACCATTATACAAACATACAAAATTGCTAGCAGAAACAGACCATAATAATCTATCTAGTCTGCTCGAGTGCGCAGCTCAATTTAGATCTCTGAGCTGCACCTCCCCTTACTCCTCTTGGAGTCATCCACCTCCCCCATACACTCTCCCACATTCCCAGGACTGATTCCTCCAATTCTGATTTTCTTTTCACCCTGTCCCACCTCCCACTCTTGAAGCTGACTACTGTGTTCACCACGACCACCTCCTCTGGCAACTTGTTCTCCTTTACCAACCTTTCCATGTAAAATGTCTCCTCATTTCCTTCTTAAATGTACTCCCACCAGGGGCAGAGCTTACCAACAAGATGGTGGCAGTGTAATTTGTTGGTTGCATTCAAGGGGTCATATTCCTATTCAGATCAGTAAAATCAACGCTAAAAGTAACTTACCGATCGGCGATTGAAAGAGGGAAGTCACTTCCTTCAGCCGTACCAACAGAATTGGTGCAGAATATTTGGTGTGTATGCAGAAGCTGAGATTTGATGTACTGCAGCATATAGGCTGGGCCTCCAGACCGGGAGTGCGCAGTTGTTAAACAGAAGTGGAAAGTGGAGGAAGCATCGCAGCGATACTAGAGCCAACCTACTGGTCATGGAGAAAGACACAAAACAGGGATTTAATGATGGAAAGCACTGCAGACTCTAGCTTACTAGTCATGTTGGCCAAATTAGATCAAATACTACTGGATGCAGCAGACCTGAAGCAAACGACAAAGAAAACAAATCAAGACCTAGCTACTTTGGCCTCCCGAGTAGCATGCACTGAACACTCTTTTCAAAAGCTTGATAACAATGCATAGCAGCAAAGGAAAATCATGCAAGACCATCAGAATAAGATAACTTATTTGTTACATAAGGGAGATGACATGGAATACAGGGCCAGAAGAAAGAATCTGCACATTGTGGGGGTGCTAGAAGGAGAGGAAGGCAGGGACATGTACACGTTTTTGAAAATATTTTTACCCGAGATTATTCAGGATAACAACAGTGGTCCTCCAGAGATAGAAAGGGCCCATCATTCCCTGGCCCCTCGCCCCAAACAAGGAGAGCGCCCTAGACCCATCCTCTGTAAATTTCTGAGATACCCAGAAAAAGAATACTACCTACGCAAAGCAAGGGAACAGGGCTCTTTTGAGTGGCATGGCACACGCATCCAGACATTTCAGGATTTTTCCCAGGATCTTTCAAATAGAAGGAGAGCATATGGTGAGGTAAAACAACAGTTTTACAAGCTAAATATTCCAACGTCATTGCGGTACCTGCGCTACTAAGGATTCTGTTCCATGCAGAGTATATAACTTTTGATAGCCCATCAGCTGCAGAAGTCTTTCTTCATGAACAGGATATACGACCTTCCTCTAGCTTAAAACCTAGTCAGGCACAAGACAACTCAAATGGTATGATGGACATAAGTCAGCAGACCTCCAAACAGGGCCCAGAACATGGCCTTCCTGCTAAAGAGCATGCTCCACAGTGGCAGGCAGTAAGGAGGGACCGACATAAGAAGAAACCCCCTGCTGGGGCCAAACCGCTTGCAAAGAGGGAGCAATCCAGGAGCCAGCAAATGCAATATTTGCAATCAGATACCAGTAGTTGCTGCCTGGGTGATACTCCGATCAAGCTTGGGAACCGTATGAGCCCGCACGTGACCTCCTACCAACAGCGTTGGACTTTTCTCCTGACTCCCAGCATACAAAGGATGTTCAGGAGATTCCTGGTGACTGGTCTCCCATACCTGGGGATTAAACACTATACACCAACCGGAGAGGAAGAGGACGAGAGAATTCCAGTGAAAACTAGAGGCCTTGTTTAAAAATTCAAAAGATCCCACTGTTACAGATCCGCCCCTCAAAAATAGGGGCACTACGGTGAAGATATTTAGGACTCAGGCACAAAGGGATCATGGTATAACGGGGTGTAGCTTAAATTGTTTATAGGTTACTATTTGCCCTTGCCCATGTTCCTGGGGACAGGTTAGCACACTCTTTGCACGAGTCGGATTATGATAATTGACTGCCGGCCTTGTTCATATATGCTAGAGCCTGGGTCTTAATCTTAAATCTGATCAGATTTTTCAGGTTGCTAGGATGTTTAAAAGTTTCATAGAGTGATAAGATTTTGCTTTCTCGAATATTTTGAAATGTTATTAACTGTTTTCCTTTTTTTTTTTGCAGTGGTTCTCAATTGTTATTAGCTTACAGGTTAATTGGGGTAGGATGATGGCTTTGAGTGAGCTCTGGCCTGGGGTCAATAGTAACACAAAGCTCAATATGGTAGCAGGGTAGAGGTTGCGCAGGTATTACATGCGATGCCCTCAGTTTTTAATCATTTTTTGGGGGGATGGAACAATAGAGTAGGAATAATTGGGGTAGGATCCACTCCCCCAGAGAACTCAGCATACGGAGATTAATACTGTATCTCGTGGTAAGGCTTCCTTCACTACCCCCAGAGGGAGACTCTGGGAGCTTGGGAAGACTTTTGTCACCCTGTTCCAGAAGCAGAACCTTACCTCTATTACAGAATTGAACAGGCACTGCGGTGCTTTTGAAATCATACCAGAATCTTCTACAAATGGGTCAGTAAGTTTCTCACAAACAAGGTAGGGGATTGCAAGGGGGCACTGGGAGTAGGAGTGCTTCCCCTGTGGGTAAAGAGGAACCAGAAGCAAATACTAGTAGACAGCAGTGGATATGCAGATCTAAACATGAGAATAAAGTAGGACAAAATGCTTGGGGAACAGTGAAGGGGGTAACGTCATTTGAAAAGGAGCGATTGTTTAGCTACCCATTGGCCACATTATTAAAAGCAAATACCAACCACAGGGAAGATGGATAATTTGTCTGAGTTAGTTTTTACATCATGGAATGTGAGGGGACTAAATTCTCCAATTAAAAGGAGTAAGATCTTGTCTAGGCTCCGTAAGCTTAAGAGTCACAAAGTGTTTCTCCAAAAAACTAAACTATCACACTTGGAATCAAAAAAACTTGTTACAGAGTGGGTGGGAAGAGAGTTCCATAGTAGTTCAGGGAAAGCTATGAGAGGGGTTTCTATTCTACTGCACAAAAAATTAAATTGGGTAGTGACTGCTCAGAAAATGGATAAGGAAGGGCGTTGGAGCATAGTTAAGCTGGATACACCAATGGGCCCACTCATGCTCGTTAATTTATATGCCCCTAATGAAGATATTCCTGCATTTTTCAATGAGGTTTCACTACAATTGTTAAACCTTGCAGCTGACAAGCCAGGGATAATTATCGGGGAAGACCATAATTTAGCTTTAGATTACCTCCTTGATCGCTCTAATGCCAGGCAGGAACCCCATACCAACTCGCTTAAAGCCCTCCAGGATTTGCTTTCCCTGCACTGCCTTGCTGACATCTGGAGGTTGCAGCATCCAGCAGATCGGGATTATACCTACTTTTCTGCAGCTAAAGCAAAGGCAAGTAGATTGGACTATTGGTTCATTTCCAAAATTTGGTTACCAGCACTACAGACACACATATAGATCCAATCCAATCATGCCCGCTGCTGCTAAATCTAGCGGTGAGCCCAGTCACTTAAGGAAAATCTAATTCTGGAGGTTGGACCCACTTCTTCTTACTGATAGGGATTTTCAAACGCTAGTTAAGGAGGAACAAACTTTTTTAGGCTAAACCTACCTGGTTCTTCCTCAGCTGCAAATATATGGAAGTATACTAGGCCACCCTAAGGGGTCGAATTATAAGTTTTGCCACATTTCGGAGAAAGCAGAGGAAGGGAGGTATTACAATTAGGGAGTAGGTTGCAACAGTTGGAGGCTGAGTATAAGGGAAATCCAGGAAGGCTTCACAGTAACTGCCTAAGGTCAGAACTGACTCGGATCCGAATACAGCTTAACTCACTGTTAATGAGAGGGCAGAACTGAATATTAAGTGCTCCCAACATCGGTACTGGGTGGAAGGGAGAAGGCAGGAAAACTCCTTGCTTATCGCTAAAAAAGGCAAGCAGGACGCCACATAATAAGCCTTCGAGACCCAGGGGAAACTTGTCCATTCACAAAAGTAAATTAATGACTCCATGGCAAACTTTTATCAAACCTATATACATCTCAGGTAAAATGGGATGAGGAAAGTTCCGCAGCTTTATGGATCAGTTATCATTGCCGGCTCTGACTATGGCTCAAAACCAAGCACTAGATGCTCCACTTTCTGAGGACTAACTACTTAAGGCAGTTCTAAGTATGGCCCCTCACAAGGCATCGGGAGTGACGGGTTCCTGCTGATTTTTATAGAACTGTACACCGGAAATAATCTCTCCTCTGTTAGAGATGCTTACAGCCCAGAGTAAAAGAGAACTTACTCCTTCCCTAAGAGAGGCAATGATTACTATACTACCAAAAGAAGGCAAGGACCAGACGTACCCTAGCTATTGCCAGCCAATCTCTCTGATTAATGCGGACGTCAAAATACTTGTGAAAGTTATGACAACCAGATTAGAAAAGGTATTGCCATACATTATCCATCCCTCTCAGGTAGGTTTCATTAAGGGGAGACACAGCTCAGATCATGTGAGGGCCCTGGTCACTTTGATACAGGTGGCGACAAAACTCCCTACTCCTGCAGCCATTATCATGATAGATTTCGAAAAAGCTTTCAATTCAGTGGAGTGGGAGTTTCTGCAGGCAGTCCTGAAGAGGTTTAACATATGTCCATATTTTTCCTCTTGGATACACACTTTATATCAGCATCCAGTTGGCAAGGTGCTCACTAACACCACGATGCCCCCCTTCAGCTTCATAGGGTACCAGGCAGGGTTGCCCTTTGTCCCCTACTTTTGTTTTGGCTATGGAACCCTTGTCAGCAGCTATATGCTGACCCCAAAATCAAGGGATTCAGGTGGGAAACCAGAGTTACTACACTAAATTATATGTGGATGATTGTCTGATCCTCACAAGTGACGCTCCAAGAGAGTCTACAACCCCTTCTGGACATGCTTACCACATTTGGGAACATATCTGGCCTTCAAATCAATAAAACTAAGTCAGAGATTTTACCACTTAACTCTCACATGTCTATTAACATGATTGGTTTCTCTGGTCTCAAGTGGGTTCATCCTGATATTCAATATCTAGCGATTAGATTATCTACAGATCTAACCTCTATGGCAGACAAGAATTTTATTCCAATTTGGACCCAGCTGGCTAATAATGTGAAACGCTGGGAGCATTTACATTTATCCATGGCAGGGAAGATTGCCACCTTAAAATTACTTTCACCCCTAAAGTATATTACCTGGTTTTTCACCTCCCCCTTTTGATTTCTAGGGTGTGGGCATATAAGCTTCACACCTTAATGAGCAGGTTTCTATGGGGTCCCAACAAGCCTCGCTACAGCAGAGCTAAACTAAGAGCCCCATGGGTTAGAGGGGAATGGAATCTTCTGGATTTTAGTAGATATTTTCAAGCATTTTTGATAGCCAAAACTTGTAAAGGAATTGGAGGGTTGTCTCATCCACCCCCTGTGTGGGTCAAGTTGGAAAGCACTGTGCTGGGTAATATCTCCCCTCTTTGTTTTCTGGGCCATCCTCTCCCAGAACTGCACAAGGATGGTGGACAATAATGGGACAGCTACCTAGTCTGGAAATCCCTGGCAAGGCTAAACAAAGATGCTTGAGTTTGGGCTACATACTCCGCTATAGAATAACCCATTCCTGACAATAGACCAGAAGCCCTTCTACTGGCCGATATGGAGTGCTTGCCAGATAAATACATTTCAAGACTTAGTTCAGGAGGACAAGAGAACCTTTGTCCCCTTTCAATATCTGAGAGCTCAACATTATTTGCCTAAAGAATGTTTTTGGCAGTATTTGCAGCTCCAAAGTTCATATGGTGTCTGGTCCAGAACTAACTGTAAGTGTATGAGTTGCAGGGTAAATTTAGGCCCCTCTAGGGAAACACTTCCAATCTCCCAATGGTCTAAACAAAGTAAAGGGTTAGCAGGTATGATCCAAAATTGGGTTAGAGACTCTGATCCAGACCCATCTCTGCCTGCTAAAATCAGGTGGAAAAATGCTTGGCATTTCAATTACCCTCAGGAATGGTCTAATTGTTGGCAGCTTTCACATAAGGCCTGTGTGGACCAGAGGAGCCTTCTTATTAAAAACAGTTATTTACCTCTGGTATAGAACCCCTTACCAGCTGCACAAAATAGGATTATTACCCAATAACCAGTGCTGAAGGTGTCTGGCCCCAGGGGCAGATTTACTACACATATTGTGGAGCTGCAAACCACTCCAAGTGGTGTGGAGGAAAGTGATCCACTTCTGCTCCCACACCTTGGCATGCACTTTGCCTCACTCCCCCTCCTTCTGGTTACTTGGTGTTGTTTCAGATAGCTGGCCGATGACTAATGAGCAGCTGATATGGCTCATGCAGGCTTCGTGAAACTCTCCGACTCACTCTAATGAAATGACACCAAGCCTTCCAGCCTTTCAAACATGGTTAGAAGAAATGGAGTCTTTAGTCTCCGAACCCATCTTATTCACTTCGCCAAAAAGACAAGCGCAGCTTTTGTTAAAATCTGGGCTCCATACATGGCTTGAGTCATTAGATCCCCTCCCATCCCCGTGGTATTCAATAGGAAGGACTTACTGAAACCCCCATGAACTGACCAGTTAACCAGCTTGATACTTTATACTGCTTGGACTAATATGCCTGTTTCTCTATTATGATATTCATATATAAGTCATTGTTATGATTCAATGTGCTAAAATTCTGTCTGCAAATGATAAGAAATGTAAAATGCATTGGTATGTAAACAATTCATGTTTCATGTTTTCTGCTGCTACCTTTGTACTTACGCCTCAATAAAAAAAGATTAACTGCAAAAAAAATAAATTTACCCCCACCAGTTTCAGGCTATGCTCTATTGTAGTATCCTCCTTTCTCAAATTGAATATACCCTCCAATCGAACCCTGTTTATGCCTTTGAGGTACTTGAAGGTTTCTATCCTGTCCCCCCATATCTCTTCTGTCCTCCATGGAATACATGTTGGGCTCTCTCAGCTCTCCTAACATGTTTTGTCCCCCATGCCCTGGATCATCTTGGCTGCCTTCCGCTGGACCCATTCCAACAGACTGACATTCTTCTTTAGATAGGTGCACTAGAACTGTACACTGTACTCAGGTGGGGTCTCACCAGAGACCTGTACAGTGGTGGAATAACTTCTTCCCTCCTAGAGGTGATTCTTCTGGTGCTGCAGCCCAGCATTTTATTAGCTCTGGCTGATGCTTTATGGCATTGCACAGAGTGCTTCATGTCACCCCTGACCAGCACTCCTAGGTCCTTTCCTCCTCTGAGATGGTCACCTGACTCCCCTGCCAGTAGGCCTGGCTCCTGTCTGACTCCCAGGTGCATGACCTTGCACTTCTTGGCATTGAATCTTAACTGCCAGATGCCCAACCATTTCTCCAGCCCAGCCACATCTTTCTTTAATTCTTGTCTCCTCCACTGTGTTCACCTTCCCATAGAGCTTGGTATCATCTGAAAAAAGGCATATCTTACTTTTGACACCATCTGCTAAGTCCCCAACAAAGATGTGAAACAGAGCAGGTCAGAGTACTGAGCTCTGTGGGACCCTGCTGGTTACAGGCCTAGGTTTGGATAGTTCCCCACCCCCACCACCACTCTCTGGTTCCTATCCTGCAGCCAGTTCTCAACCCACCCTAGCAGTTTGTCTCCTACACCCAGGTCCCTCAGCTTGCTGAGTAGCCTGCCATGAGGCACTGAATTGAATGTCTTGATGAAGTCCAGGTACAGGACATCCACCGCCTGCCCCCTGTCCAGTGACCTTGTAACTCAGTCGAAGAAGTCTGTCATGTTTTTTTGACAGGATCTCCCCCTGACAAGCCCATGCTGCCTGTCATCCTGGAGGCCATTCACCTCAAGGAAGGACATCAGCCTTTCCTTAAGAATGGTTTCCATCAACTTGCCCACCATAGAGGTTAGCCTGACCAGCCTGTAGTTACCTGGCTCATCCATGGGACCACTCTTGTGGAGTGGTACCAGATGTGCTATTCTCCAGTCCTGCAGTACATTCCCCTTTTCCAGCAAGGTGTTAAACAGGTCCATCAGGGGTATAGCTAGTACCTCCGCCATCTCTTTCAGGACCCTCAGATGTACTCCATCTGGGCCAGGAGCCTTGACCACCCTTAGTTCTCTCAGTCCTCTTAAGTCTCTCTCAACCCCAGATCTCTCCATTATATTCCATCCCACCCACAGGGCAACCCCCAACCATCCCCTGTGGCATGGGCCCGTCCTGTTCCATGGTGAAGACAGAGCAGGAGTAATCATTAGTGCCTCCACCTGTTCCTCACCCTTTCTGACCACCTTTCCCACTCTTCATCCTTACAATCCCATCCTTCTAGATATCCTCCTTAATGTAATGGAAGAAGTCCTTTCCTGTCCTTAATCCCCCGCGCTAGTCTCAGTTCTTTGCAGCCTTGGCTGCCTGGACTTCTTCTCTGCCTCCCTAGCTTTCACTGCACAGACCTCTCTGTCTATCTCCCTCAAGTTCCACTTGTACCTCAGGAAAGCAACTCTTTTCCTTCACTTTACCTGTCACCTTCCTGCTGCCAGTTAGGTCTCTTGGCCCTAGAATTCTTTTATGAGCCTTTGTGCACGATCTGTGACCTGAGTTATTACCTCTCTTGATGACGGACCATTTCTGATCCGCATCCATCTTCGACTTGAACATGGCCAGGTGTCCTCTTGTATGTTTCCCATTTTCCTGAAGTCTGCTTTTCTGAAGTCCACTACCTAGTTTTGGTCTTGGCTATTTCCTTCCCATGCTGATATAAACCACACTATGCAGTGGTCACTGCCTGCAAGGGGATCTCACATGTTTACATCCTGGACCTGCTCCCCATCTGATAACACTAGGTCTAGTATGGCCTCTTCCCCTTCTGGCTCTGTAACACCCTGTGTCAGGAATCATTCCTGGATAGCATCCAAGAGAAGCTGCTCTCTTTGACAAGAGGTAGCTGGGGTGAACCAGTCTATTCCAGGTAAAACATAGAAACATAGAAGTTGACGGCAGATAAGGACCGCAAGGCCCATCCAGTCTGCCCATTTCTTTTTCTACCTCATAAATGTGCCATCGGCCTTTGCTCTGTCAGTGACCTATCTATTCATAGTCATTTGTATTGCTGTCTTTATGCCTATCCCATGCCTGTTTTAGTCCTGCACTGTATTCATAGCCACCACTTCTTGTGGTAAGCCATTCCATGCATCCACCACTCCTTTCTGTGGAAAAAGAATTTCCTCATATTCCCCTTAACGCGGCCTCCTCTAATCTCATGCTGTGTCCTCTTGTCCTGCTATTTTCTTATATTTAAACATGTTAGACTCTTTTCACCTTGTTTATGCCCTTAAGGTGTTTAAATGTCTCGATCATATCACCTCTCTCCTCCTTTGCTCAAGGGTATACATATTGAGTCTGTTAATCTGTCCTCATATGTCTTCTGATGCAGTCCCTGCACCATTTTGCTTGCCCTTCTCTGACTGCCTCAATTTGGTTAATGTCCTTGTGAAGGTGTGGCTCAATACTGCACGTAGTACTCCAGATGGGGCCTAACCAATGTCTTGTACAGAGGATGTCATTACCTCCCTCTTACGACTTGTGATACCCCTACTAATACACCCTAACACCCCTAGCCTTACTCTACTGCTTTAGAGGTCTGCTTGATGATTTTAGGTCATCAGTGATGATGATGCCCAAGTCTCCTTTCTTCCTTTGTGACTGCTAGCAACTCCTCCCAGCATTTAAGTGGCTTCAGGGTTTCTTCCCTATGTGCATGATTTTGCACTTCTTGCATTAAATCCCAGTTAAAGCACTCTTCTGACCATTCTGCTATTTTATCCAGAGATCTCTCTCATTCCTGCCCACCCCATCTGGATCATCTCACCTGTTGCAGATCTTGGTGTCATCTGCAAACAGACAAAGCCTTACCTCTAGTCCATCTGTGGGTCACTAATGAAGATGTTGAATAGGACTGGCTCCAGGACTGATCCCTGAGGTAGCCACTTGTGACTTGCATCTCTTCTGACTGTAGCACCATTTACCACCTCACTTGTTGATCAACCAATACACCCAGTTGACCAACTTGACCCACCCCGAGCCTACCTAGCTTATTTATCAATCTTCTATGTGGAACAGTGTCAAAAGCTTTGCAGAAGTCAAGGTGGGCGACATCAGCTGCTCCCTTGGTCCACTGCTCCTGGTTACCCAGTCAAAAGAAATCTATGAGATTAGTTTTGACAGGACCTCCTTTGTAAACCCATGCTGTCTTGATCCCAGCCCCTATGATTCGTGTGTTGCACTATCCTTTCCTTAAGGAGCGCCTTAATCTTGCCCACTACTGAGGTAAGACTGGCCGGTCTGTAGTTCCCCGCCTCCTCCTGCTCACTCTTGTGGGTGGGATCACATGAGCCCTTCTCCAGTCTTCTGGGACCTCTCCTGTGCTCAGAGACTCACTAAACAATTCTGCTAATGGCTCTGCTAGTTCCTCTCCTTAGCTCCTTAAGTACCCTGGGATGTATGCCATCAGGTCCCATTGCCTTATCCACCCTGAGAGTGGAGCAAGCTCTTGTAGGACCCTTTTGTGAAGGGAGTAGTGCTCCTCCCTCCCCTGTGTCCATGATGTTGAGCTGTGGCCTGCCCTACCTTCTCTTCAGTAAATACTGAGCAAAAGTATCTGTTTAGGATAGATGCCTTTACAGGGTCCTCCTCCTCACATGCTCCCTTTCTCCACATTGCTTACACATTCCCCTCTGGACTTCTCCTTTCACTAATGTATCTATAGAAAGTCTTGTCGCCTTCTTTTACTGTTCTGTGTTAGTGTTTCCTCAGTTTGGGACTTTGCCTGCCTTACTTGCCTTACCTGCTCTAGGGCAGTTTGGCATGCCTCCTCATCTTCATCCGCTGTGTTCCCTTGATATTTTCTGGAAGGCCAGCCTTTGGCTCTGACCTTCACATTGTATTTGAAGGTACATTGGAAGTTTCAACTAGTACAATGTTCCCTTCACTCTAACTTCCTGATCTGGTCCACTAGCTCCTGTCCCATTCTATGACCTGTGAGGGTGGTCTGTACACCACCTCCAAATGAAGCCCTCCCCACTGGAGCTTTGTAGTATTACCCATAGGGCTTCTGCCAAACCCCTCCTCCCTCCTGGTGTACAGTATCCCTCCCCTTATGTAGAATGCAACTCTACCCCTCTCCCTTTTCCTCTGTCCTTCCTTAGCAGTTGGTATCCTGGGATCTCAAGGTCCCAGTCATGGTACTGGGTTGCCCACGTTTCCATGATGGCAGCTATGTCTACCTCGCCTTCAGCCATCACTGTCTGCAGGTCTGCTGCCTTGTTGGTCAGACTTCTAGCATGTAAGGACAGTACCATCCAGTGTGCCTGCTTTCCCTCTCTGCTCCCTCCTCCCCTGCCCCTACTATCACCTCTCCATGCCTCCTCCCTTCCATTTAAATTCCCACTGGGGGGAAGGCTCTGAGGCCACCCTCTCTTGGTGCTGGGTGCCTTGCTCTCTGATGTCTCCCGATCCTTCTTCAGTTTAAATCTGGCTCTTCTGTCAAGTATCTCTACAATTTGTCTTTCAGGACCCATGTGCCTTCTCTGATTAGGTGTAGCCTATCTGGAGCATATAGGTCCTTGTGCTCAAAGGTTCTACCCCAAACTCCCACCAGCCTGTACCCATTTGCCTTGCACCATCCCCACAGACATGAGTTAAACTCCTCTATCCTCAGCTTTCTAACAGTGCTAGCCCTTGGGACTGGCAGTACCTCCAAGAAAGCTACTGATTTTCCTACCCCCTTGCATATCTCACCCACCTCCTTGAACTTTTCCTTGTGTACCTTCTTTGCTGCTATAACCACCCCCCAGGACCCTATTGAAAAAATTGATGGCTAACCTAAATGAGGCTACCCTGGTGTGTAAAAATCCAAATAAATACATAATAAATACATGCAGGATCCTTTGTCACTGCTTTATCCTGCCCAATATTCACTTTAATTACTTACCAGTTCCAGAACATAGTGACCTCAGTGAGCAGATGCTTAAGAGTTTAGCTTTCCACATGGAGCTCCTACTCGACTGGTTCCAGAACTCAGAAAGCCTTAGTTGGAGGCATCATACCTACATTAACACTTAGTATGTGTGTGCTTGGAAGCCTTGGCTGAAACTGTTTCATAGGGTAGAAGAAGGGGAGAAGATATAGGCCAAAAAAATGGCAGCTGCCAAGCATGATAGTGCTAGCACACTTTGGCAGTGTGGTACCTACTGTGTTCCTACGCCACCTACCTACCGGGCATGGAAGGGACGCCAGTCCTTTCTCCCCACTATGGACCAAAACTATGGAGGAACATACAGTCTGCAACCCATTAAATGTGTTTTGGAATTTTTCCAAAACTGGAGAGAAGGAGACTGCCCAAGAGAATAAATAGCTCTATTGAAAATACTCTTGAGGTTCAGCATCTTCCCTCTGCCTTTCTGCAGTCACAGATGTAAGGTTATTTGCTGTGTGCCTTTCCTTTTTCATAGAATCATAGAAGCTTGATGGCAGAAAAGGACCATACTGGCCCATCTAGTCTGCCCTTTGTTTTCCCCCTCACACCTCCCTCCCTGCCAGCCCCCACTCTTACCCTGATAATCAGCCCTATATTCTTGTTCCATGCCCTCTTGAATTCTTCCACTGATTTAGCCCTGACCACTCTGTCTGGTAGTCTGTTTCAGGGATCCACCACCCTCTCTGTGAAGAAATGCCCTCTCACATTGCCCCTGTATCTTCTTCCTTGCAGTCTGAGGCTGTGCCCTCTAGTTTAGACCCCCTCCTTCCTCTTAAGTAAACACTCTTCTCCCACTTTACTGAGCCCCTTTACATATTTAAAAATTTCAATTATGTCTCCCCTTTCTCTCCTTGTTTCCAGTGTGTACAGATCCAGCTCCTTACACCTCTGCTCATATGACTTTCTCTGCATACCCTGCACCATCTTGTCGCCCTCTGAACCTCCAATGTACCTATATCCTGGCGGAGATGAGGCCACCAGAACTAAACCCCATACTCCAGGTGCAGCCTCACCATGCTTTTGTAAAGGGGCATTATTACCTCCCTCTTTCTGCTAGTAATGCCCCTGCCTGTGTATGCCAACATTCCATTGGCCTTTCCCACCACCCAGCTACATTGGATTCCTACTTTAAGGTTTGAGGAGACTATGATCCCAAGATCCCTCTCCTGTTCTGTTACTTTAATTTCCTCCCCACCTAGGGTGTAGCCTGCTATTCTGTTCCTGCTCCCCAAGTGCATTACAGCGCACTTCTTGGCGTTAAATTTCAGCTGCCACATCCCAGACCATTTTTCAAGCATCTTTAAGTCCTCCCTCATGTCCTCCACCCCCCAGTTTACTGTTTTTTTGGAGCTAAAGTTATACATCACAATACAATACAAAATTATTCATGTTTATCTCTTTCATTAAATATATTGCAAAACGCTTAACATTGAGATGTGTAAAATACAATTGTTTCACAGCTGGGGCTCCTGCACTCTCAAATGATCTGATACTGCATTAAACCAGTACATCGCCACTTCACTCCAGTTACTTTGCATCCTGCAAGTCCTGTGGGATTAAAATGTTTTTTTTTTCCTGCTACTTCCCAGAAAGTAACTTCCTTCTGGTAAACAACAGTTACTGACACAAATTGTTTAATTATTACACAAGCTGTTATCATCACCCAGCTATTATCCAATCTTTCCCTTACGGAAAGTACAGTACTGTATGTTACCTCAACTGACATTTCCCTTCACACAAGTAAAAAGCAAGCATGGTCTGCTAACAGACGGAATGGCTGCTAATGCAATATAGCCTAATAAGGGGTATAGCAATTTACTTGTTGAATTAAAATGCAATAATCCCACACTTACCTCACAATATAACAACCAAAATATAAAACCTTACACATGAAGCTAACAACAGAAAAGCAACAGTTGTTGGCTCTTCACACACACACACATACATACATACACACATGCTCACGCATGTAATGCACACAGACACGTATGTACATACATACAACATACATACTGCATACGGACAAACATCCACAGGCACACACTTCTGTACACACACAGATGCCCAATACCCCACTACATAGATGCAGAAATATGCACACCCCAATACACACAGACACACACATACACAGCACTGCATACACAGATGCACACATACACAGCATTGCATATATAGATGCACACACAGAACACATACTACACACAGACACACACGCAGCACTACCTAGAGACTTGCACATACACATCACTAAATACACAGGTGTACACACAGTACTACAAATGTGTTTTACACAGCACATTTCTATTGAAACATAAAATGCAGAACAATGACAGATATGGGGACTGCTTGGCCCCCAGTCTACCCATTTTCCTCACCTACTATAATGTCCACCTGTCTTCCTTCGATGTTCGGTCCCTTATCTGTGGTCCTCACCTTTCCTTTTCTGGACTACTGAACAAAATATTTGTTCAGGATGTCTGCTTTTTTCCTGGTCCTCCTCCACACTCCCTCTTCCTTCCTTAGCCTTACAATCCATCCCCTGGTCTTTCTCCTTTCACTTATATACCTGAAAACATTTTTCTATCCCCACCCTTCTTACTGACTGGGCTACTTTCTCTTCTGTTTGCACCTTTGTGCTCATGACTGCTTTCCCTGCCTCCCTATGCTTCTCCTGATACACTTCCCTATACTCCTCCTCTGTGACTCCTTATACCTTCTGAATGCTAACTGTTTCGCCTTACTTCCCAGTCACCTCTTTACAGAACTACAATGGCCTCTTTTTCCTCTTGCTTTTGCTAACTTGCCTAACACATAGGTTTGTTACCTTCACTAAGGTTCCTTTAGTTTCACCTGCTGCTCCTCCACTCCACCCAAGTCATCCCCATGCCAGGGCATCCCTGAAGCATTCCACCATCTTTGTAAAGTCATCCTCCCAAAGTCCAGGACCTCACCTTTGTTTGGCTTGACTCTGCCACAGTACTTATGTTGAACCAGACCATGAGGTGATCATTGGTCTCCAGGTGGCCTCTCATGGTGACGTTTGTAACACTGTCCACCATTGGTGAGTACAAGGTCCAATATTGCTCCCTCTCAAATGGGATCTCTTACTACTTGCCTGAGGAATGCCCCCTATAAGGAGTTCAGGATGTCCCTGCTCCTAACTGAAGCTACAACTGGAATGCTCCTATCTACATCAGGCAGATTGAAGTCCCTCACCAGCAGCATCTCCCTCTTATTTGTCATCTTTTGGATGGCTTTCACTAGAACCTTGTCCAATTCCCCCCTGTGCTGGAGGTCTTTAGATCATGCCAGTGCAAATAGTGGCTCCATTTCCATCTATAGGGTAACCCACAGTACCTCTGCCTCCCCCCCTGTATTCCCTCACATATAGAGCCACTCCTCCCCCTTTCTTACCCACCCTGACCTTCCTGAACATATGGCCTGGTATGGCTATATCCCACTCTTGGTTCTCATTGCACCATGACTAGGTAATAGCGACAATGTCCAGGTCAGCCTCTGTAATTATGGCCACTAAGTCTGAGATTTATTGCCCAGACTTTGAGCATTTACACACATGGCCTTCCAAATGCTGTTACTACCCTTTTTGTCAGCACCCCCTTTTCTCTTGTGCCTACTCTCCTTACCCCCTCTGCCTTCATTTCAATCCCTCTTCATTTCTGCCATTCTGCTTTTCCTGTTTTTCGGTACCTTTGGGGATTTCCCTCCCTTAGGGTTCTCCCTACTGACTACTTCAGCTTGTAGGGGGGATAGCTGAAGTCACCCTGCTTCCATCCTTCCACCCCCCGCTAGTTTAAATGCTCACCAATGTACCATTTAAACTGTTCACTGAGGACTTTGGTTTCCCTCCCAGATGGATGCAGGCCATCTCCTCTGTATAGACCTTTACCACTCCAGGTAGGACCCCAGTCCCCAATGTAGCTGAACCCCTCCTTTCTGCACCACTCCTTCAACCATGCATTGAAGCTCCCCCATTCCCCCATCATAGACAGGCAATACCTCAGAAAAGGTCACTGAGCATGCTACCTGCCTAATACTCCCCCAACTCACTGAACTCCTCCTGCACTATCCTAACCTCATCCCTAGCCAGGTCATTAGTCTGCTTCCCATCCCTCTGAGCCATGGTGCTGGGTAGGCACCTAACCTCCCACTCCCCCCTCCCTCACTGTCCACAAATCTATCCTCCTCACGATGAAGTCCCCAGAAGGAGTTGCTTCCTCTTCCTCCTCTGGGGTCTTCTGCCACCCTCCTTGGGGTCTCCACTATGCAGGACTCCCTCATCCTCCCTGGTCACTACTGAGGGTGCCTCCATGGGACAGTCCCACCCAGCCAGAGTGGTGTAGGAGTTGTGTAATGGCACCATCTAGGGGATGTGCCTCTGACCCACCACCCTTACCCTTTCTGAGCATACCACAGTCCAGCCCTCCTCCTCCTCGGCAACCTTTGAGGCAGCGGTGGCAGACTTGGTGGTCCCTGGGTGGGAGAGGAGGCCCCCTCAATTCTAGGCAATGGCCTTAAGTGAGCAAACTCCTCCTCAGCACAGAGGTGCACACAGATGGGCAGCACCGCAGCTTCCAGAAAGTGTCCCTGAAAACTGCCACCCTGCAGTCTCTGCATTGCACCACTCCCAGCATGTCTATTACTGCTCCTGCTTGTTTTGTTTTGCTTTCCTTGAACCCTTTTACACCACCCTAGATAGAGTGTTTCACCTTTCTTACTTTTTGCTACACCCTAACACTTCTTCCTCCCTAGCAATGCGTGATTTGCAACAAGAGTTTAGCAGGAATCTTACCTCACTTTCCTTTCTCCCCTCTGAGGTGCAGAGTGTCCAGCTGCCTCATTGGGCTTAGTCCAGTGGGCAGACTCCAATATCCTTGTCACATGTTTCCTTTGCATGGGGGGGGGGCACTTTATGGCCTAATCCTTAAGTAGTCTTCTTCTCTTCCTGGTTTCCTGAAATACAGCCTTCTGATTGGCTGCCTAGCAGGAAGAGAGGCACAGCTGTCTTCAGATAGGCTGCTTAGCCAAACCCTGTTCTGCAGCTCCCTGATATCTCTTTAAAGTTATTGAGGGGTGACAAATTCAGTGGCAGAAGGGGTGATCTCTACCCAATCCTGCCCAAATGGTGTGCGTTGTTCCTGGTCATCTGTACAGGCTATTTAATGCCCTCTCTCCTCTCTTCTCTTCCTGGCTTCCCAAAATGCAGCCTTCCGATTGGCTGCCTAGCAGGGAAGGAGGCATGGTTGGGCTCCAATAGGCTGCATAGCCAAGACCTGTTCCGCATCTCCCTGGCAGCTCTTTAAAGCATTGAGGGGTGGTGAATTCGGTGGCAGAGGGGGTGAACGCTACCGCATCCCCCCAAAATGGTGTGCCTTGAAATACTGCAGCAAGTGAAATATGCATGCTGCAGCTCCATTGTCTTCAAAGGTTATCTGATCCAATTTTCTTGTGATACTGATAGCTGAAAGTTTACTGCAGTAGAAGGCAACTTTTTCATTTCTTTAAGAGTGTGTGTCTGTGTAAGTGCAAACACAGTACTACATACATTACTTTTTTTTTTTGCTTCACTTTTTTTACCTCCTTGTGGCCGCTTGACCTGCTCCCCTCCTGTCCTTGCATCCTTCACCAGGGACATCCAGCCACTGTCTGCCTCAACTGCCAGCACCCTGACTCCTACGGCTCCCCCCGCAGAGGGGCTGCAGGGAGCCCCCAACTCCCCATGAAACACTGATCCAGACAGGTGCCGTGACAAAACTAGTGAAAAGCCATCAAGCCACTCTCATCAGGCGCCATCTCCCCTTTTCTTAGTTTTTTTAGTGCCCCAGAGCAAAAGACATGCAGGACATCAGCGAGGGAACACGCACGTGTCCGCATGCGCTTCCTCCAGACGCTTGCCCTCTGCTCCTCCCAAGTACTACATACATTACACTGACTCACCTCATACACAGCACTACATACATAGATGCAGATACAGAATGCCTACTACCCACAGACACAAGCACAGCATCACTTCCAGATGTGTGTACATACAACACTATATCCAGATGTTCACACAGCACTACATACTTGACACACAGAGTATTGCATACATAGAGACACACAAACAGCAACACATACACTGACATGCAGACACACAACACTCACATACACTGACACACACAGCAATACATTTACAGACATACAGAACAACATACACAGATGCACACATACTACACACTAGCTCACACTGATTTGTGAACACACATACATCATTACATAAGCTGATGCCATACACAGAATGCATATTACACAAACACATGCATGCATGCGTGCACACACACAAACACACACACACGATCTACCTGCACTCTTACTATTCCTACCTTAAGCCTGCTGGCAGGTGAGTCTTCATATCAATACCCATGTGACCCCATCATCATCCCAACAGGCACTGCATGGGGCTGGGACTCTTAGTTATACCTCTCTGGACCTCTGCAAGCTCTTTCTGAAGACTGGTTTTGGAGCAGGAAGAACAGACTCCCTATCTATTTGGGTTCCTTCTCCACCATGCAAAAGGGCAACTAGTGGGGACCGTATGTTTCTGTGTGGATTACCACCCTCATCCCAAAAAGCCTGTGATAGTGGTGGGGATTCTATGCCATGCAGTCATAAATAGGAAAACTCTATAAAGTTCCACATGCATTATACTCGAGCTTTGGCTGCTGCCCTCTTTTTACACAAGCCATCACATTGCATGTTTGAAATGATGCAAGAGGGGCCTGGTTCTCGATGCAACTTGTTGAGGCACAACTTCAAGTAAAAACAGCCCCTTGAGTTCATCTTGTGCCTACATGAGAATGCAAATGAGTTTTTCCAGATGTTAGTGTGTGGAAAGGGGCTATGAACACTAACACCTAAATTCGACACCAACAGTGGACTGTTTCTGGCACAGCATCAGCTGCATTGTGCCCTGCCATACACAGAGTACCAAGCTACTGCTGTTGTTATCCTCCCTCCTGCCTGTCCCTCACTGTTAGGTCAACTTCTGGGCTGAAATGTACTGTGTGTCTTCCTCTTGGTGGTCCAAAAGCCTGCCTCCCTAACACTTGCCCAAATACAGTCCATGGCATCTGAAAGAACCCCCACACACACACATATACACTCTAGCCTGGTTCCTCCATGCTGCCATTCACATGGCCTGGTCCTAAGATGTTCTCTGTCCCATGCCTGCCCTTAGATCCCAGTCTCACTATGTTGTGACCATTACCACCTGTGCATACTGGCCCCATAGGCAGAGGGAGTCACTCAAGTTTGCAATGGGATTGGGTGGGTCACCATGCTTTAAGGATGGCCCTGTGGTTTATTTGTAGGTGATCTCTGCCCCTCACGATGCTATTAGCCATCACATGGGAAAAGTCTGCAACCCTCTTTGCAGTCAAGGAATATGCACAAAACTGTCAACTGAGAACCAAATCTCTACTTCTTCCTCCTTCTACACGCACACACACTCACCAGGCTGAATGTTCAAAGGACTCAGACACTGCATACTATTTTCAAAGACTGTCTCTAAATTTAAAGGTTCTTTCATACGATAAATACCTCCTTGCAGCTTAACAACCCTCTTGTTATTTAGTGTTACAGCTCCTTCTTGTGTATGCAATATGTTAATTGCTATGAGTAGGAAGCACTAGTTGTCCTCTGAATAAAAGCAATGCTTTATAAACTACCATCTTCTTATAGGGTTGCCGGAAGTCCTGTATTATAAGAGAGCGCCTGTATTTCAATAAAAATTGCCTGTCCCATATTAAATCAGTACAGGACACCTTTTATTCCATATTTTCACATGTTAAGATATTATACCTATGCAAATACTACAGGCCAGTTTTTCTTACTTACTTTCAGCGATATAAAAGTTTCATGATTTACTAAACCAAGTGTTATTTATTTATTTTTATTTATTGAATTTTGATGACTGGGTTTGCCCACTGGGCCCCAAAGGTCCCTTTTCAGGGTAACCCAGGAACAGAAGCAGTACAATACATGATCAGGTGATCCAGAAGCAATACAATACATACAGTCAGGTGATACAGGGTTACGAGATGTGGACAAGATAATGAGGATAACAGTACAGGCAATTATTCAAATCATGGTACTGGAAGTAAGTGGAACTACTATGTGAAGCTCGCCTACCTATACTAGCTAACATTAGCTGTAGCACCATTTATGCACATGAGGCATGTCGGGAAAGAAAAAATTACTTATCATAGTATTGTTGTTTCTTCGGATCCCTCAGTATGCTTAAGTATAGCAGTTAGCCTCCTATGTTGAACTGCCCAGAGAGATTAGAATGTATGTAAATGATATAATCATTGGCACGTGCCAGTAATTCAAACTGTTGCCCCTAGGGGCTGCTGCATTCTAAACTGTTCAGATTCATTCTGGAATAGCCTAACGGGGTCTAACCCCTTCTGTGTCAACTATCCTACAGAAAAACTTCCCTAAAGGTAGGGGAAAGGGACCCTGTTTTGAAGAGAACACAGACAGACTGGTTTTCAACATGAAACCTATCAACTTTTTGCTCTAAGTAGCTGTCATCAGGACACAGGTCAGGAAGCATAAGAAAGCCAGGAGCAGTTTTAAAATTCACAAATAGTGTCTTATTTTTCTCAATAACAGTAAAATAAAAAATAAAAAGATTCAGTATAACTATTTACAAAGGCAGTACAAACAGAGAAAACAAAGTCCTTCTGAGGACATCTCTTAATTCCAAGTTTCAGTCTCCCAATTTCTCACTCTCCTTGTCCCTCTAGCGAAAGCATTGCTGCTCTTTTATAAGTCTTTGCCTGGGAACCTCGTTAAGAGATATCCTGCTTCTCACAGAATGTTCTTGTCAGTTTACAGAATGTTCTTGTCAGTTTCTATTCCTTGCAGGTGCAGCAAAGAGAACACAATGACCCAGAACTGACCTCTTGTTTACAGTTCTGCAAAAGGCTTAAAAACTGCATCTCAGGTTAACCCCCAGTGATGAAAGTGAACAAGAACGCACAAGAATTCAGTCCTGTACCTTTTGCAGCAGGGACAGAGTTCATGTACTTCTCCCACTGATATTGAAGCTGAAATTTTAAACCAGCAACAGAATGACTGTTTCTGAGTCTGTGACCTGAAATCAGAGCTTTCTATCACAAAATTTGACTACAACTACATCAATATCTCTAACTGAATCTATTAGTATCTATACCATTAGATGTGTCTTGATAACACTTATCCCTCACAATGATGATCATCATTCTGCATTTCGATTTTGAGTTCCTGTACTTTTTGTCTACCACTTGCACCACTGTTAACCCCTTGAGTTCCAAATAGCTTTGCAATCATTTCAACAGTATAACTATATTCAGTTTTAGCTTTGCAGTCACTTTAACAGCATAATTATATACAGTTTTAAACAAAGGGTTCCCCATTTTGTATACAGTTTTACAAAGAGATTCAATTTTTTTGTATAACTGCAGATATGCAAGGGCAAGAAAACACAGAAATAGCAAGGGAAGGCGGAGATAGCAAAGGTGAATAATTGCGAAACTGTCAGAGTGATCAGTTTCTAGGTCTCACAAGAAAATCTGGTTGCGCAGCCAGGCAGACAAGAGACAGAAAAGGAGATGATATAGCAGACCCTTGCATTTAACTCTTTCTGAATAACAAATGGGACAGGGCCTTATTCAACCCTGTCACAGTGGTTAAGCAGAGGGTAACACTTGGAGAATGCAGAACCTTTCCTGGTTCTGGAAGGGGAGGTAGGGAGGGAGAGTTAAGCATACTGAGGGATCCTCTGGAAGAAACAACATTACTATGGTAAGTAATTTTTTCTTCAATCCCCACAAATTCCTCACTATGCTTAACTATAGCAGACTACCAAGCAGTATCTTGGGAGGTTGAGTACAGAATCATAGGGAAAAGGTTCTGCAGTACTACAGCGCCAAATCTGGCATCAGTTCTGGACTGTATGTCCAGACAGTAGTGCTTTGTGAAGGTGTGTGCAGTTTTCCAGGTAGCTGCTCTGTAGATTTCCAACAGGGGGACATCCCTTGCTGCTGCCACTGATATAGCTGTTCTACGAGTGGAATGAGCTGTGAGGTCTTGAGGGGGCTGTTTGCCAATTTTTCTGTAGCAGAACTGCATGCAAGAGACTATCCAGTGTGCAGTTGTCCTCTTGATACTGGCTTACCCTTCACCACTTCACCATAAGTCAGAAACAGTTGTGAGTGGCCTGACCTGATAGCTCTGGTGTGCTCAAGGTAGTGGCTAAATGCCCTCTTGACATCCAGGCTATGCAACTTTAGCTCACCTGAGCTGGACTTAACTGTGAAAAACACAGGGAGTGTGATGGGCTGATTCATGTGGAATTTAGAAACCACCTTAGGGAGGAATTTCCTATTGGTCCTGAGGATCACTTTTTCCCTGTGGAATGCAATATAGTTAGGGTCTGTGCAAAGGGCTTGTAGTTCACAGACCTTCCTAGCCAAAGTGATGGCTACCAGAAAGACTGCCTTCCAGGTAACATACTTAAGGTCTGCAGTAGCCAGTGGCTCAAATGGGGTCTCCATGAGCTTGGCTATAGATAGGTTCAGATCCCGGGGGAACTGGCTCCCTGAGAGGTGGGTACAGATGCAGGAGTCCTTTGGAAAACTTAATGAAAATGGGGTGAGAGGCCACTGACCTCTCCTTACCTGCTGAAAGATAAACAGAAATTTCTGCTTGGGGAACTGTAAGAGTGGAAGGCCTGAGGCCTAGTCTCTGCAGGTGGGCCAGGTAATCAAGGAGCACAGTCAGGCCTGCTTGCAGGGAAGTGATGTGCTTAGACCTACACCAGAAGGAGAATCTCTTCCATTTGAAAGCAAAGGTTTTCCTGGCTGCTGGCTTTCTGGATACCTTGAGGATCTCCAGGACCTCTCTAGAGAACTGGAGGTTAGAAAACTCTAGGTCCTCAAAAGCCAAGCCTTGAGATGAAATGACCTGAGACTGGGGTACAGAATCCTGCCCTTGGATGTGGTAAGAAGATTCTACCTCTGAGGCAGATGAATGGGCTGTGTGACCCATAGGACTAGCAGGAGGGAGTGCCATGGTTCTCTGGCCCAGTCTGGGGCTACCAGAATCATGGTTGCTGACTGGCTCCTCAATTTGAGGAGAACTCTCAGCAACAGGGGGAAGCATAAAGGAACCTCCCCATCCAATTCAGAGCCAGAGCATCCAGGGGTACTGTCTCATTGCTGGGGCCCTGTAGCAAAATTGAGGGAGCTGGTGATTCTCCCTGGAAGGGAAAAGTTATATTTATAGGGTACCCCACCTCCTGAAGACAGTGTCCAGTACCTGTTTGTTCACGGACCACTCATGGTGGTCCTGGGTGATTCTGCTGAGAGTCTGCTGGGCCATTATCCTTCCCTAGGAGGTGGATTATGTATAGATGATCTGACAGGAATAGGCCAGGCTCCAGATTTTATACCCTCTGTGCACAGCTTGGTGAACCTGGTTCCACCCTGCTTGTTGATGTAATACATTGTGGTGGTATGTACAGCTTTTCCTTGGATTAAGGGGAGGGCAAAGGACTGTAGAGCAAGAAAAACTGCTCTGAGTACCAGCAGGTTGATGTGCAAGCTTGACTCTGAAGAGTCCAGGTACCACTTACAGTACAGTCATCTGATGTGCTCTGCATCCCAGGAGGGAAGCGCCTGTTGTGACAGTGATGGTGGGAGCCTGCTGCTGGAAAGGCAATCCCTCCCTGAGATTGTTTCTTTTCTTCCACCACTCAAGAGTCTGAAGGAAGGACTTTGTCACTTGAGCCACCTTGAAGAGTGAGTCCCTTCTCTGGGACCAAAGGGATCTCAGATGAAACTGTATGTTCCTCATTTGGAATTTAGCACCTGGAACCACAGCTGTGGTGGCAGCTATGTGGCCTAAGAGCTGTAAGAAGTGTCTTGCTGGTCTGGGTTGCCTTGGGACAAATGAACTTGCCAGGGTTAGCATACTGTCTACCCTGTCCTGTGGCAGAAATGCCTTCCCCCGCATGGTGTTTAACCCTGCTTCTATAAACTTTAGGACCTATACGGGCTCTGTCTGAGATACGGTATTTGGGCATTTATAAGAAAAGCCAATGATTCTAGGGTGCCTTGTGTCAAGCTGAGAGAGCCTCTGACCTGCTGGAAAGACACTTTGATGACTAGCCAGTCATCCAGGTAAGGGAACACTGTGACCCCTAATCTCCTGAGATGTGCCACTACCACTGCCAGGCACTTTGTGAATGCCCTGGGGGCCAAGGAGATACCGAAGGGGAAGGCTGAGAATGGGTAATGGCCTAAGGGTAACCTGAACCTCAGGTGCTTTCTGTGGCTGGGCCTCATTGGGATGTGTAAATATGTCTTATTGAGATCCAAAGAGGCCAACCAGTTTCCTTGCTGAAGGGAAGGAATGACTATGACCACAGTGACCATCTATAATTTGGGCTTTGTCAGGTGCCTGTTTAGGAGCCTGATATCCAGAATAGGTCAGCAATCCTCGTTTTTCTTCTGATTGAGAAAGAAAGTATCTTGAGTAGAAACCCTTCCCCTACTGTGGTATGGGAACCTTCTCCACTCCATTCAACTGCAGGAACTTTCTGACCTGCAGTTCTAGGAGGGTTTTCTCTGCTGTGGTTGCAGGTTTGAACCTTCTGTGCCCCTGCAACCTAGGGAAAGATTTGAAGTTTATTCAGAGACCCTGGCTCACTACCTCCAAGACCAACTTGTCTGTGATGATGGTTTCCCATTCCTGGAAGAAGTGAGCCAACCTGCCTCCTACTGGGGTGGGGTAGTGACCTGGATAAACACATCAGGGGTTTTGCTTGGGCCTGGCCCTGGCAGCTGGTGCCAGCTCAGATCATCTGGAGGGCCTTCTGCCCCTGCAAAAAGCCTCTGGGCCACTGGTAATCAAGGGCTGCTTGGGCCTGGAAAAAGTGCCTGGGATAGAGACCCCTACCTCCCCTTCCCTGAGCGCTGTAAGAAGTGGAGGATTTGTCTCTAGAAGCATTACTTCTAAAGGTGGTTTTGTATTCCTTCACCTTCTTCATATAGACCTCCTTCTTGTCACCAAAAACAAATTGATCTCATATGGGAAATCCACTGCCTTGGCCTGGGTGTCCTGAGACAATTATCTGTAACTAAACTCTCTCTCTCTCTTGCTTACATCTGAGAGAAGTTTTCCTCACTTTTAAAGTGGCATTGCTTGGTATTTGTTTTAGTTTTTAATTCAGAAAGGGGGTTTTTAAAACTGCTTATCTTCTGCATATTTGATTTTCCTTTGTGGCTAACTGGACTGATTACTAGAATTCTGTGAGAATCTGCATCAATATATTTTGCAACTTTAGGTGGGGTTGTGTGATTCAAAATAGCAAAAGCTGCAGGTTGTAACTGGATGCCAAACATAGCCTGAGGTGGGGTAATTGTCTTCACAAGTCAGAGCTCAGCATCATAGCCATTTGTCTAGCTAGACCATTTGTCAGCATTATTCAATTACTATAAACTAGTGGTGTGATCCTGTGTGAGGCAGAAGCCCATCTTCTTCCAAGTTGTGTACAGGAGTGCTTGGAAACAACTGAGAAGCTGGGATATACTATTTTGGACGAATTATCTGTAAGTAAACTCTCTCTCTCTTGCTTACATCTGAGAGAAGTTTTCCTCACTTTTAAAGTGGCATTGCGTGGTATTTGTTTTAGATTTTAATTCAGAAAGGGGTTTTTTAAAACTGCTTATCTTGTCAGCATCCTCAGAAGGGCTGAAATAACTGCATATTTGATTTTTCTTTTGTACTAACAAACCACCAGGCTGTTTTGGGGCTGGAGAGGTTTACCTGTGTCTGAGTTGGATGTCTGAATTTTTTCTGTTTGATTAGTAGGGTACTTTCTCTGTCAAATTGTTGTGTAGGGTATCTTGTTGACAGGAAGGCACTTGTCGCAGCGTGGGTGAGAGCTTTTAGTCGATTGTTTTGTGAGGACACAGTTTAGGCCCAACCCCTTCCCACCACTCACCCCACCCACCCCTGGAAAAAGTTCCTTTATACCTGAGGTTCTGACATCATTTCCTCAAGTGCAAGGTGCATTTTACTGTCATATCCTCTCTAGCACACTGCACTGATAATATAAGCATACACGTTGTATAATATATATATATATATTTCTATATAACAAATCACACACGCACGCGTGCACACATACACACACAAATACAATAAAAAAAACAACTAAATAAACATGTGGGGAGCAGTGCAATGTAATGGCTGTGGGGCAGCAGTCTTCTGGGAGTCTTTCTGGAGGCTGAGATGCTGCCCTATTTGCAGACAACTATCTGCCCTGAGAGAGGAAGTTGCCCATCTTCAGGCCGCACTGGACAGTAGTAAGGAAACCTTCCCCCAGGCCACACTGGACAGTAGAAAGGAACCTCCCCCATCCAGGGAGCACCAGTGCCACCACCACTACCTCAGAGGTTGCGAAGAAAGCACAGCAGTTGGACCACAGTGGGCTCAGGGAGGGTGAGGAGGGTGGAACAGAGGCACACCCAGTCAATTGTTCCACTCCACAATCCATACACCATTCTGGGGGAGCATAGCTCCCCTATGGATGCACCCACAGAGAAGACTGATGATATCTGTCACAAGGGAGGCCCACAGAAAGGAGGCAGAGGGCACCAAAGGGAAAGGAAGCAGCTCCTGGTGGGGGACTCAATTATTAGGGGTATAGAACTGGGGTGAGCTGGGAAGAATGAAGTAAGGTGCCTGCCTGGTGCCATGGCTTGGAGGGACAGGAAGCGCATCCTCAGGATCACGAGAACAGCTGCAAGGGATTCCGAGCTGGACGTAATTGTCCACCTAGGGACAAATGACTTGGCTCATCGAGATTAGAGCAGTGCAGGAGGACATTGCAGAGTTGGGAGGACCTAAGACGCAGTAGCACACACAGTATCCTTCTCAGAGGTGCTGCCTGTCAAAAGCATGGGAGTCGAGGGCAATTGGCACCATGCAGTTAATGAATGGTTGAAAAATGGTGCTGAGCACAGGGGTTTGGCTTCATTGGGGCTGGGGTTCCACCTGAAGGGACGCCAGCCTATACCGGCAGGATGGTCTGCATCTGTCCAGGAAGGGAACAAGTCTTTGAGCAATCGGTTTAAATGCTTCATTGGCAAGCTTTTAAACTAGTCAAAGGGAGGCACTGACAAGCAGCAGGAAAATCCCAGCCCTCCCTACAAAACAGGATACTAAATGAGAAAAGACTGAGGTAGAACGGTCAGTGGGGGATGCTGCAAAAGAAGGTAAAGCCATCAAAAAATGGAGAGCAATGAGTACTGATGCCCATAGTCTGGGTAACAAGCTTCCTGAATTAGTGGCCTTGATGGAGGAGGAACATCTGGATATCATGGCAGTCACAGAAACATGGTACACACAAAACCATGACTGGGACATAAACATACAGGATACACTGTCTACAGGAGGGACAGGGAGGGTAAAAGAGGAGGAGGAGTAGTTCTTACATAAGGGAAGGAATAAAAGCAACAGAACAAAAGGGTAAACAGGGAGGAGAAGAAGCACTGTGGTTAAATTGGAGACAGGCAATGGCACCACAATATGCACAGGGTTGATATAGACCCTTTCTCAGGGGAGGAAATGGACAGGAAATGATAGAAAGTATACTTAGAATGGCAGAAAAAGGGAGATATTGTTGATGGGTGATCTGAATATGCCAGATGTTAACTGGAGTGCAGTTGCAGTGCAGCTGCCACTTCAAAGAGTGCAGTTATTCTAGATGCCCTACAGAGGGCAGGCCTTAGACAACTAGTACTGGAGCCCACCGAGAGGGAGCAATATTAGACTTGATTCTCTCAAATGGAGAATGGAGAGAGTATTACAGATGTAGAAGTGGGTAACCATCTGGGAACTAGCGACCATCAAACAGTATGGTTCACAATAAACACAGCAATAGAGTCAAGCATACAAAGACAAAAGTACTGGACTTTAGGAGGGCTGACTTTGCCAAAATGGGTGAGTGCCTAAGGAATTCACTAGCAAATGGGCAGGAAGGAGGGTGAAGAACAATGGGAATAATAAAACTGCCATCACAGAGGTAACGAGCCTTTGTGTGAAGCAATAAACAAAACAAGACGATGTAAGAAACCACTATGGTTCTCAAGGGAAGTGGCAGTGAAGGTTCAAGAAAAAGAAAGCATCAGGAAGTACAAGGAATCGTAGAAGGAGCAGGACAGAGAACTGTATCAGTTAAAGCAAAAGGAGGCTGGGAAGGCAGTCAGAACAGCAAAGGCCCAAACCGAGGAAAAGATAGCCAACTCAGTTAAGAAGGGGATAAAACCTTTATAGGTACATCAGGGAGTGAAGGAAGACCAAGGGAGGGATAGTGAGGCTTAATAAAGGGAGGGGGGGTGGGCAGAGGGAGACTGTGAAAAGGCAGAGATACTAAAAATATTTTTGCTCAGTATTTACAAAGGAAGAGGGGAGGTACATAAAACAAACAGTAGTAACACGCTGATACAGAAGTTGATACCGCCCATTTAGTAGAAGAAAGGGTTCTGAAAGAACTCTTAAAACTGAAGGTGGACAAAGCAATGGGGCCCTGATGGGATTCATCCCAGAATTCTAAAGAACTAAGGGTAGAACTAGTGACACCACTGACTACCCTTTTAACAAATCATGGGAGGATGGGGTGGTACCCGAGGACTGGAGGAGGGCAGATGTGATTCCCTTCACAAAAGTGGGAGCAAAGGCAGAAGCAGGAAACTATAGACCTGTTAGTTTAACCTCAGTGATAGGGAAAATGATGGAATCACTTTAAAGGAAAGAATTGTCGAGTATCTAGAGGCCAGAGGGCACAGGACCCTAGGCAGCATGGATTCACAGTGGAAGGTCATGCCAGACGAATCTGATAGACTTCTTTGACTGGGTGACCAAAGTAGTAGATCAGGGAGGGCTGTGACATGGCCTACCTAGACTTTAGCAAGGCATTTGACACAGTCCCACACAAAAAGATTAATATACAAGTTAGCCAGCCTGGGAGTGGGTCCCAAGATGACAGCCTGGGTAAAGAATTGGCTGGAGAATAGGACACAGAGAGTAATAGTAAATGGAGTCCACTCAGAAGAAAGGAGGGTTACTAGTGGGGTACCGCAGGGTTCAGTATTAGGACCGGTCCTCTTCAATGTCTTTATAAGTGACATTGCAGAAGGACTGGAAGGAAAAGTATGTCTCTTTGCAGATGACACTAAGATCTGCAACAGAGTTGATGCACAGGGTGGGGTGGAAAGGTTGAGAAGGGACTTGGCAAGGTTAGAGGAATGGTCAAATGTATGGCAGCTTAGATTCCATGCTAAGAAGTGCAGGTAATGCACCTGGGAAACAAAACCCAGGGAAGAGTACACAATGGGGGTGAGATACTAACAACAACAAAAATGGAAAGGGACCTGGGGGTAGTCATATCAGATGACCTAAAGGTGGGCAAGCAATGTGAGAGGGCAGCAAGGAGGGCTGGGGGGATACTGGGATGCATAGGGAGAGGCATCACCAGTAGAAAACAGGAAGTTATTATCCTCTGTACAGACAGCTGGTGAGACCCCATCTGGAGTACTGTGTGCAGTTTTGGAGACCCAATCTCCGCAAAGACATAGACAGGATGGAAGCTGTCCAGAGGAGGCACCTAAAATGGTGCAGGGTCTGCACCGGAAGACATATGAAGAGAGACTTAAGGAGCTTAATATGTATAGCCTCGAGGAAAGGAGGGAGAGGGGGACATGATAGAAACTTTCAAGTACCTCAAGGGAATCAACAAAGTCCAAGAGGGTAGTATCTTTCAAAAAAAGAGGTGTGCAAGAACAAGAGGCACAATTTGAAGATAGAGGGGCAGCTCAGAGGTAATTTAAGGAAGTATTTTTTCACAGAGAGGGTTGTGGATGGCTGGAACGGCTCCGAGGAGGTTGTGGAGTCAAAATCAGTGGTGGAATTCAAGCATGCATGGGATAGTCATAAGGCAGTTCTGGGGTGGGAAGAAGTAGGCTGCTGGTTAACTAGGATCTGCAGCTTATCCAGTAGGTAGGAAATGGGCAGACTGGGTGGGTCAAGTGGTCCTTATCTGCCATCAAATTCTATGTTTCTATGTTTCTATGCTCTAAGTCATGCAAACCTCCTCATGGAGATGACTAGAGCCATGAATCTAGAAGCAGTATCATTAGGCCAACTGCCATGTGGAACTGATACTTGTTGCATCCAGTTGTCCTGGTAGTCTTGCACGACCAGAGGGCCTTTATTTAAGGAATTGGATTTCAACCTTTGGTACTGAGCTGCGAGGCCATGTAGATAGTCTGTCTGAGAAGAAGAGAGGCTGCCAGGAACCCTTTTTCCCATGCTGTCAAATTTCCTGAACTTTGTCAGGAATGTGAGGATAGGGGGACCCTAGCCTTGTCACAAGCCACATTCTGGACCGACCCCTTGTGGTCTAAGTGGGTAAAGAGGTAGTCAGCACGGGACCTGTCCAGTTGGTACTTTTTGTTTATTTTCCTGTCAATCCCCATTGAGAGATGCAGCGAAATTTAATTTTGCTGGTGAAATTCAAGCGAAATCACCAATTTCGCTCCATGAAACATTTTGCAAAATTACGTCCTTGGGGCGGAATTTCACCCGTATGGTTGTGAGAAATTTCCCCCATATAGTTATGCTAAATTTTGCCCATATTATAGAACACCTGCAAATTTTGCTTCTGCTACTAAGTTTCACCTTAGCATTTAAGTAAGGCAAAATTAGGAAGAAAGGCATGTCACATGACTTGCTCTCTGAAGCAGACTGCAGGTCACATGTGTGCCTGTACTCAGACAGGAAGCTACTGAATCTACATCCTTTCCTGCAGTTTGTAGTAGGTCAGAGATAGACAGTAGGGAGAGAGAGAGAGATCATGAGAGAGAAAATATAATATATAGTTTGGTGAATTGTGAGTGAGTGAGTGAGAGTTTGTGTTGTGTGTGTACAGTGTGTGTGTGTGTGTGTGTGTGTGTGTGTGTGTTGATTTTGAACTTGTTTATACCCAATTTCATTATTTAGCAAAAGTTTATCTTTCTGTTATATTCTATTTTCTCTGTTTATCGCAGTGACGTGTGTGTGTTTCACTTCCCTTTTTCATTTTTTTTTCTTTAGTAGTTTATTAAAACTTTTTTTTATATAATGATGGAAGGGACTGGGACTGGGAGTAGTGGAGGTACTGACAGTGGCAGTGGAAGAGGCACATATCTGAAAATGAGCCCTCCCAGCAACAGCAGGAGCAGCTGGCCCCGCCTGTGCCCCAGCAGCAGCAGCAGGTCATTGTGGAGTTGGACACTGAGATAGCCACCCAGCAGCATCATTCAGGCTGTGATCCCATTGCCCCCCTCTCAGGATGATGGTGTGGCTCCTGTTGAGTCTGCCAGCCCCGGCCACAGTAGGATATTGTTGTGCAGAGAGACCCCTCCCAGAACATCAGCTTGCGCCTCCCAAACCAAAGATCACCAGTTTGGGCCTTTTTTAGAACCAAGGCAGATGATGCAAGCACTGTGGTCTGCACCCTGTGTGCGAAGAATGTTAAAAGGGGGAAACCAGAGTCCCACTTTGGGATTTTGAGCCAAAGGAGCCACCCGCAGCACCACCATGCTGCAGAGTGGCTCGCAAAACAGAGAGAGGCAGCAGCAGCAGGAGGCAGCAGGGAGTCTTGGGGCACCATACCAGGGCAGGTGGAGGTGGTCTACCAGCAGGATGCATCCTCCCAAGCAGCCAGATGCATCCCCCACCCATGTCCATGGTGCAGCACCACGGAGGACCTGACGGAGAAGCCACCACCCTGATCATCCTGTACCTCCCCCAAGTCAGGTGGTGGTCACCAGGGCAGACCTTGAGGCTGTGCACTGAGGTGCAAAAGGCCACGACCTCGACCAGCTTCATCAGAAGATCGGGGGGACCTCCAAAAAATAATGGAGGACCAGAAGAAGGTCTTGGACCTCCTGGTAGAGCTTTGTGGTGGTAGCGGCAGTGCACAGCCACAGTGAATGGCCTGTGGCTGTGGTGGTGGGCCAGTGTTCTTTTTTTTCTTCTCTCTTGCTTTTTTCACTGTTCTTGTTCTACACCCCCTCCCTTAAAAAAGACCCCCCCAAAAAATCCAAAAAACAACAAACAAATCTTTTCTGTTCTCTTTGTTTTCCGTTATGTTACTCCTTTTGTCTTTATATGTTTCCTCCTTGCTCTTTCTATCCTATCCACAAATGTCAAGTATAAGCACTTTACTCTGAACAAACATATTTTCCAAAGCTATGTGACAGTGAATGTTGGCTCTGCTCATGTAAAACAGGTCCCTGAGATAATGAAACTTCCCAAAAATGTGACATCAAATTGAGACTGAAAGGGATGCAAATGCGTCGAACCTGAATCGCGAGAAAATATAGCGCGCTCAATATCGCGCCTGTAAAGATAGCGATATCAAAACGCCGCTACCATAATAGCGATTCATCTGGTCTGATTCCCAGGAGGTGGGTCATTGCTCACACGAGGGATGAAATAAATTGTTACTTAACGGGATGGAGAGGGTCTACTAGCCTACCAGGGAGATGTGTGTCTTTGTGCTACACAGCATTTGCTGCCAGATGCATCCCTGCCCCAGACAATGCAGGTGGGTCATTGCTCAGTAAGACGTAAGCGAGTAAGGGTATCATGATTGGTTAGGGACACAATTCAGTGCTGCACGTCCGTTCCTATTATCTGTCCCCCCACTGGCTAAACAGTTCCACCAACAAATACAGCAAATACAGCAATGGTATGTCAATCTTTATTATTGCTCAAATTTAAAATCAATTCATATGTTTCTTATGCTTGCAGCTGGAAATTGTAAGCGATTCCACTAAACATTCCATCCTGGGGCGTGAGCTGTATTCTCTGACAATCCCTGTAATATGTTTAGCAGTGTCTTTGTATTTTTTTCGAGTTTCATTTACTGCTGATCCAGCAACGAGCTGTTCAATTTCAATGCTATTCATGTGTTGTTCAGTTTTAATAAGCTCAAAGAATTTCCAAATAGAGGGGTGATGTGCACCAATTAGGTTATTGAAGCGATGATGCCAGGCTTCAACAGCATTTGCTGTGCGTGGAAGAGCATCACAAACTGCATCATAGCAGTTCCACAGGGATATCAAAAACATGGGCCTTCTACGTCCTCCCCTGGCGAGTGGTCTACCAAGCCATGTATCCTCAAAGTAGTCTATCAAATTTGAGAGTTTTTCCCCATTTGTCTGGTAGAAGTCAGTGTTCATTAGCTCATTGAAAGTGTTACAAACATCATCTACAGGCACATAAGCAAGAGATAATAGCATCCTTACATTGAGGGCAAAATTTGGATCAGAAGTGTATGGGGCACTTATGTCAGACAATTCCTGAATCTTCCTCCACACTGCCTGTGTCATGTGGAAGAAGCACCCTCTCATTTTAGCATTTGGGAAGGACTGGCTGAATGCTTTTATTGCAGCCAACTCAAAGTCAGTCAAAATAGTCTGTGGCTGCAAACCTCACATAAACCATTAATCACATCGAGAACTTTTTGATAATCTACAGTAGTTCTCTTACACATTAACATGTACACCAGTGGAATAACTTTGCCATACTTGTCAGCATGAATGGTATATACTTGCGAAAACATAGACGGACAACTCTTAAAAGTGCCGTCAGCAAACCAGTGCTCGCTTCACTTCAAATGTTCCAAGTCTGCAGAAGTGGTGAATATCAAAATTCTGTCACGACCAGGGCCACTGTCATATTGAAGAAATTTTTTTTTCTTTATTGTTTGTACAAAATCCAGGGGGTTAGTTAGAGCTATGGCATCAATAGGCTCAGGTAACGGTACTAAATGAGCCCTCCGATTCCTCCTTACTGTACGCTTCAGCAACGGTATAGGTGGTAGTTGAGATGCAACAGAAGGGGAGAGTTGAGACACTCCTGAAGCAACTATTTGGTGTGTAGTCTCAACAGTGTTACTAGCCCTTTCTTTCATCGCAGAAACTGCCTCTTTTACAGCCAGAGATGCAGGGTCAGGGACATGATTGTGACCCCCAATGGATTTCAGCAATATTTCCCCGTTCAGGTGACTTCAAGCAGTGCAGTGACCCTTATCGTACTTTCAAGCACTTGTAGTACATTTTGTCAGCTGTCACTCACTCTCTCCTGTAAATATATCCATCAAGTACTGCAAGATCACCACCCTTCTGGCTCTTCAAGAAACGCATCGCCATGATACTGACATCTGAAGGGCTAGAATTAAACCAGATCTTTATACCCGCTTACAATTACACATGCGCTAAACATGACATGCCGATTAATTCAGTGTTATCAAGACCTTGCGCGATGTTGATCGCTACATAATTGCATGCACGATTCGGGACGCGATTTGACATTGAACCGACTGAAATGTGCTGTCAGTCCTGATGTTTAATGGTGCCCCACCAGCAACCAGACATTAAAATGCTGTTTCAGATACCATTTAAAAGTGTCTTTAGGCTTATCTTTTTCTGCCACTGTAGCACAGGCAGGAAATGTACAGAAATGTTGCAGAAAAAATGGTACAATAAATTATAAGTGGAATCTGGTCTCAGCCATTATGTTTTAGGGTCCCCCCCACCACCACCCAGACATTAAGTAGCTGTTTTAGTCCTGTTTACACATAGAGAGTGAAATCAGTTGTGAGACATGCAGTTACAGCCTCACACCCACCCTGCAGACCTAAATGTGCTGTTTTCTGCATGTTTTAAATGCTTTTTGGCTAAGTGTGTGGCTGCATGCTCAAATCATGTCCCAACTGTCCAGAAATGTTTCCAAAACAACTGCGCAGTACATAGAGAGTGAAATCAAGTGTGAGACACGCAGTTACAGGCTCACACCTACCCTGTGGACCCAAATGTGTTGTTTTCTGCACGTTTTAAATGCTTTTTGGGCCTAAGAGTGTGACTGCATGCTCAAATCATGTCCCACCTGTCAAAAAATGTTTCCAAAAAAATTACACAGTACATTGAGAGTCAAATCATGTCTCAGCCATGATGTTTTATGGCGCCCCACCACCATCCGGACCAAACAATGGTCTTTGGTCCACTTTTACAATTGTCTTTAGGCCTTGTTTCTGCCACTGCAGCACAGGCAGTAAATGTCCAGAAATGTTGCAGAAAAAATGGTACATTAAATAGGAAGTGGAATCTGGTCTCAGTCATTATGTTTTAGGGTGTCCTCCCATCACCAAGACATTAAGTAGCTGTTTTAGGCCTGTTTACACAACATTTCTGCCTGAAACTCACTGCTGCTGGTGCCAAACAGGGCCTACAAGTCCAGAAATGTTTACCCAAAAATGTGACAAATTGAGACTGAAATGTGCTGTCAGTCCTGATGTTTTATGGTGCCCCACCACCTCAGGGGCCTGAAAAGGTGCCAACATGCAGAGAAAATTAATTCCCCCTGAAAAATGCTGCTGTTACTTTCAGTTCTCTCCTGCTGCTGCTGCTGTGTTTCAAATGATTGACATAAAATGCAGAAGTATCATTTTCCTATCTCTGTGCTGCTGAACTGATTGTCTAATTGTGTTGACTGACTGTCTCTGTGGTAGCACCTTGCCTGCGGTGGGTAGTAAATGAAATTTTGGGCACTGTAGCTTGCTGCCTGCTGCTATGAGTACTACTTTCCAAGGTGCCACAATAAAAGAAGAACTACTGTTCTGGATGGTTGATGCCTGGTGGATTATCCTCACACAGTCCATACGGCTGCTGCTGAACATGTGTCTGTCTTCAATGTTTTTCCTGTGAGGTTAGGGTGTTGGTGGGTTGGTATTATGGCATCTTGAGTTCTAATGTGCTTGTACTGCTCTTATATTATCTTTCAGTGTGCTGTGGATTATATCATTATGCCAGGCTGTGAAGGAAGAGATGCCAGATGTATGGATCTTCCCAATTTCTAACACAGAAGGTAAGTACTGGAATTTTCATACAAGTGTGGTATGTCTGTTACTGCCATATTGTTGTCTGAGCTTGATAGTAAATTGTGTTATTTTTGCTTTTTCAACATCAAGAATTCAGGCGAGTTAAGTATTTTTCCATCTGCTGCTGCTGCTGCTACTAGCTGCCGAACCAGGTCTGGGGGATTTATTTAATTGCCTTGTACAATGTGCCCTTTCACAGTCCTTGATGTAAGCATGTCTTCATTTTTGATGGTTCTCTGGAGCGGTGGGGGTGGGGGGCTGGATGGTCAGACTCATCATAGGTGGTGGGGAAGAATTTTAGACCATCACCAAAATTTGTTCTTAATCTTTTTTTTATGTTAAGGTATGCCATGCTGATAGGGGAAGGGGAATGCCTGCTAGTGCTACTGTGGTTCGTCGGACCTTGTCTGGATTGGAATCATGTGCACCACACAGCATGTTCCTGTGAGGAAAGTCCTCAGTTGAATGACATCACATCACGGGCTTAGGTAAGTATACATTTTTCTCTGCTTCTTCTTCCAACTTGTTAGGTAAAAGCAGGTATGCAGATTGATTAGTATCCAACATATTTTCTTATCTTTGCTCTTTCTTAGATCATTTTCCTCTGTTGAGGTTTCAGTATGTCATATCTTGATGACACATGATCAATCTAGGCCATGCAGGAGTAGGAGCTGTGCTGTGTCGTTGGAAGACAGGGGTGTTGCTTGAACTGCAATGTTTGCCACTGTACTGGTGTCCATACAATTACCATTAATGAGTAATCACCACTGCCACCCACATACAGGGAGGAACTATATGCAACACAGATGGTTGATATGGTGTTTAGTAAATAATTAGGTGGAGGGGATTAATGTCTTGTCTACTCAGTGGGGCTAGCATAGCTCCAGTGATCATGAACATTTGAATTCATTCAAAAGTGAGGACAGAAGGACACTCACCCTGCCCTGAGTTGACACCCCCAGGAACCATTGCGATTTTGGTGTACCTTAACCTGATATTGTAGAAGTAACCTTTTGGGGGGATTTGATGTTGTAAGTTGTTAAGCCTCTTGATGATTACTTTTGTAATTAATGATTCGCATATTTTTTTAATTTTTTTTATTTATTTAGTTTTTGTTGACGGGTAAGTGCACTAGACAAATCCTGCCTATTTTCAGAGGCACGACCCGGGAAAGGGGATACAGATGAATGCCAACTGACCTTGAACCAGAATAAGCTGTTGGTGGTATTTTTAGTGAGTGAGGGAAATTTGGCCAGGACACTGGGGAAATTCCCCTACTCTCCATGAGGGGGAGACTTTGACTGTCTGTTCGAGATGGCCACTTCTGAGCTGACTTCAGAAGGGATGGATGTTGAAGAGGCAGGGGAGCAGGCCCCCTCCTCTGTCACTATAACTCAAGAAGCTGCTGTTTCTGAAGAGGATCTGTTTTTATAATATGCTTGTGGAGTTTTGATACTGACATGGAGGATCTGCATAGTGTTGAGCTCCTGCTAAGGTCTTGAACATGGTTCTTTACAAGGTGATGGTGTTACGTTGTCAAACAAAGAGAAATTATTGGAACTTATCTTGGTGAGGAAGAGCGTTGCATGTGTCAGAAAACGCCTTAGTTTCGAGATTGCTGTGATGTGATCTGCTTCCTTGTCAGTTCCGTTTACCTCCTGCTCAGTTTCATCGCACATTGGTGCGTGCATGGTTCTCCTGAATGGTTTGTGGCAAACGAGTCTGGGACTGCAGCGTGTCTGGCGGTTGTGAGCATTGGGAGAATGTGGGCCTAAAATCATAGACTGATGATCCTCCGGTATGTTTGTTTGTGATTCCTTCCGTAACCAAACGCTTGGATATGTAGGTCATCTACAGGCAACTGGTTGCTTCTGC
Organism: Neoceratodus forsteri; assembly: GCA_016271365.2. Taxonomy (NCBI): domain Eukaryota; kingdom Metazoa; phylum Chordata; order Ceratodontiformes; family Ceratodontidae; genus Neoceratodus; species Neoceratodus forsteri. The sequence continues at coordinate 1,072,288,716 of CM057451.1, forward strand.
TGCGGTCGGTAAAGCTATTTCAGCTATGGTCGCAGGGGCAGAATTGTGAGCCTTCACAGTCTGTTTCTGTTGTGGTTTCTCTGCCTTTGAGACTTATGGACGTGGTTGAGGAGTTCTTACTGATATCCCCTTCCTCATGCCGCTGGTCTCCTGAATGCACTATTTTGGGGCTGGGTGGCTGCAGCAATCCAATGGGAGCTGAATTCCTGACCCCAATGACGATGCTGTTCACGGTACAGTCTTCCGTTGACTTCGTATTTCCAAACCGAATTTATCCTCTGCACCACTTGCCCTCTGTTGCAGAAGGCTGTGGATAATAAAGAGCTTGATAAAGGTCCAACGGGTAGCAAGTCAAGGATTTAACTAATACTGGTTCAGTAACTCCTAACAAGTCTACTGGGATGATTTTTGTATGGGTCCTTCTGTACAACTTTGTAAGACCCCAAAAAATCTGCCTGACTTAATCCCATGTTTAAATTGGCAGATTTGTTTCCTACTAAAGGTAAACCAGCCCCAGGAAGAATGCTGTTAGGTTACTCTATAAAGGGGGCTTGGAGGAACAACCTGACAGATTGTATGTTGCCAGACAATTACTGAAAGGGTCCATAAAATTTTTTTTCATCTGAGATTTTTGCTCTTATTCATATTGGGAACTTGAATTATGACATTAGTTTCAAGTCTGTTTCTAATTTGGATAGATTCTGGGCCCACTACCAGAAGGTCAAAAATACACCTCTGTGGGTTCCATTTTTGGCTGTCCCTTTAACTAAACCTGCTGTTAAGTTGATCACCATTATGTTTCGGAATGAAGGTGTTAATATTGAAGACATTTTGTTTTGGTTGAGGCAATGGTGTGAAATGTTAGATAAGCCTGTTCCTATCCTTGGTAGTGAACATATCTGGAATGGGGGTGGAAGTTACAGGTGAACCAATATTCCACAAATAATGGTCCTGTACACCTTCCCAGCAGTTTCTTTTTGGGGAAAGACAGGGGAAGTTTGTTTTATTTTAAGCAGCCCCAATCTTGTTTTAAATGTGGGTCTAGGACACATCTTAATACGGCTTGTGATACACCTAAATGTACACACTGTTTTGAGTTAGGTCATCATGCTGCTGATTGCCTCAACTTGTTTAAATGTAATTTATGTGAACAAACTGGGCATGGGTATGCAAAGTGTCCTTGGGCATCCCATAATAGGGATAACTGTCCTTCTCATGAAGGGTTGATTAATATAGCCCAACATTTACAGGCCACAAAAACATAGTGGCCACCAAGGAGATTGACTCTCATAGTCTCCAGGATCCCCTTTTGGAGACTAAATCAGTAAATGAGGGTGTTCTGGTTGGTACAACTGAGCAGGGTCTGTCTGCTGACCCTTTGCCTTCGGAAGTTCCTTCTGGCTGTCCTGTACCATCTACCTCTGCCCTTGCTGCCCAGGAGGATCCTGGTATATCGGATATGCCTCCCCCCTCCTGATTCTCAGCGGACTTTTAAGAAGGTTTTGTCTAAAAAAAGTAATAAGTCAGGGAAGACTGATTCATCTAAATCTTCCCCATTGTCCTCTACTGGCCAGGAAAACTCTGATTCCTGGAAATCTGGTAATAAGTTTGCAATATTGACCCCTGGAGATGAGTCTGAATGTGAAGAGTCTGACCACTCTTCCAAAGCCTCATCTGTTACTGATTTTACTTCAGAAGGTGAGGAGGGTGAAATCAAGAGTGTGGAATCTACCCTACGTAAGTCTAGGTGTAGACAGATGGTTAAGGTTTCTTGATTTTTTTCTAGGTTTGCTCTTTTTCCCCTTTTTCATTTATGGCATCCTTGACCATTACTACCCTTAATGTTAATAGTATAAAGAGTCATAAGAAAATGATGACTACATTGACCCTTTTTGAAACAAATACAGAGTGATATAATTTGTCTTCAGGACACTAGGCTGAAAATGACTCTTAATGTTAAGCTAGCTGATAACCTGTGGTCTAAGGGTGCCACCTTCTGGTCTCTTGAGGAATCTGCTTGTGATGGGGTTGGGATATTGTTTGCTAATTCTGAGTTGAAAGTTTCTCAACTGGTTGATATTTACCTTGGCAGGGCCTTATTATTAGATATTAATTTTAGGGTGAACGGCCGACTGATAACTTTACATGCCCCACAAACCAAGGCTCAAAGGGTTGCATTACTGTAGAATGTCCACCCTTTTCTTTATACTTCTCATCTGATTGTTTGGGCTGGAGATTTCCATTGGGCACTGAGTTCCTCTAATAGGGGGTTGAAAACATCTAAGTTATTTTGTGATTCCCATAAGCTCCTCGATATCATCCGTACTACAAAGTTGATTGATGCATACAGATGTATTTATTCCTCTGGAGGAAGTACCTTTTTTAAATCATCACTATCTGCTAGAACTGACTTTGCATTACTTTCCGTTATTTTACATGTTTCTTTGGTCACCTTGAATGCTTGGAAATTTACTGACCATAGATCCATTACTGTTCAAATTGCCTGGGATAAGGTACCTAGGAGTAAAACAAAATCTATGGTGGCTTAATAACACTCTGCTGAATGAGGAGGGGATCCGAAAAGCATGGAAAAGGGAATGGGTAGCATGGCTCTCAGTCATTGATATGTATGATGATCTTGCCTCATGGTGGGAGGATACAAAATCTGATTGGAAATTTTTTTTCCAATCCCGGTCTCGGTGTTTAGCCACTGACCAATACTTTGAATATCTAAGTCTTAGGAGTCAGTTGCAGAAACTGATTTCCTTAACTGAGACTGAAAAACGTGATTATAGTGCCCAACTCCAAGTTGTTAAACAGAAAATGTTTGACTATCAATATGACCGGCAAAATCTTTGGAGCATGAACAATGATGTGGCTTAAAATTATGGAAAGGCTCTTTAGATCCTTTTCAGGATTGTAGTGATAGAATTAATCATAGGATTATTGCACAGTTGTTAACTGAGATGGGAGAAATGGTCACTTCCCCAGAGGAATTAGTACATGGGTAGAGTACTATTTGGTCTCTTTCAGGAGGACACTGGTCTTGATGTTACGGCTATTAATTTTGATGCCCTGCACTTGCCTAAGGTTGATGATTTGTCCAAACAACAATTGTTAGCTGACATCTTGACTGATAAAGTATGTACTGCTATTTTATCCTTGAATCCTGACTCTGCCCCTGGCACTGATGGTTTGGGTGCTGATTTTTATCAGTCATTTCAGGATGACCTGGTTCCTGTTTTTACACAGGTTCTTAATGGTATGCTCTCTAATTCTTCATTGGCTGATTCAATGAATCAGGCTTTAGTTCTTTTGCTATGTAAGAAGGGACCTAAAGAGGATTTGAAGAATTGGAAGGCACTTAGTTTGTTAAATACAGACTTAAAGGTGTTGAGTAAGGTTTTGCTTAATAGATTGTCAACAGTTGCACATGGTTTGATCAGCCTAGAACAAATTTGCTCTGTTCTGGGTAGAACTCAATATGATAATTTATTGGTGTTGAGAGAAATTTTTAATATTGCGTGAGGTGGAAAGTTAGAATGCTTTGTCCTGAGTCTAGATCAGGAAAAAGCGTTTGGTCAGGTTTCGCATCTGTTTCTATTTTCTGTTCTAAAAGCTTATGGTATTCCAGATGGATTTGTGGGCTGGATACGAACTATGTATCAATCGGCGTCTTTATTACCTAATATTAATGGATGGATTGGTAATTCCATATTGGTGAAACATGGCGTGCAGCAGGGTTGTCCCCTGAGCCCTCTTCTGTATGTCTTCTTGATAGATATTTTGATTCGATTGATAGCTAACCATGCAAACATAGTTGGGTTACGCATAGATTTTGCTGTTCCACCGGTTTAAATTCTGGTCTATGCTGATGACTTAGTACTTTGTCTTTCTAATATTCGGGAAGGGCCGTTTGTGAGAGATGTTTTGTCTTTGTTTTCTACTTGTTCGAGTTCCAAGATTAATTATGCTAAAAGTAGAGGTGTCCCTTTGGGGGACACCCCTGTGCCGGAGCAGGGATGTACTGCAGGTATTGCAATTAATAGAAATTGTCTTACCATTCTTGGGTAGAATTTGGTTCTGATGATATGGCTTGTGTCAACTGGACTAAGGGGCTTGATAAGGCCCGGCATTTGATGGCAAGATGGAAAGGGAGACAGATTGCTAAACATAAAAGGGTTTTGTTGATTAAGTCTATATTAGTTCCCATATTTTTATATATTAGCTATGTGTCCATCCCCCCCATCTCCTTATATATAGCTTTATTTAGTGTGTTTTTTTCAAGCTTTTTGGGGGAGCAGGTTGAACCCCATTAAGAGGGGATACACGTATAAAAGTATCTGGGATGGTGGTACAGCTATGGTACATCCAGTTGCTTTTTATGTTAGTATTTTTGAGGCCTACAACTTGAGTCCTCTTTATGGCCGGGGAGAATTGGCATCCTTTAGTGTGGGCTTGGTTCTCCAAGGGTTGCCTATTTTGAGAGAAAATAAGCTTTCCGATTGTCAAAACTTCTATTTTTCCGAAACATGGATTGGAAACTTTTAAAACCTCTTGAAATGGGGAGTTACTATATCTAATTTGAAAGTATGGATCAGAAAAATTATACAATCATATTGTGTGTTCTGATTTTTTGGAAGTTACAATTTTTCCTGACTGTCCACAGGACTCCATGGTTGTGGTCCTCAAATTCCTCTCTAATAGATGATTGCCCGATTTTGTTTGGGATAGTGTGTGGCCAAGTAACTATGATAGATTATTAGTGGGTAACAATCATAAACATAAACAGTTTAGTAATAGGTTTTGCTCTTTGGAATTTTGTGTTGCTGTTTTAGAAACTCAGAAACACCTTTTTTTGGACTGTCCTTATGTTCTGAATTTTTGGGTATATCTGTCAGCAAAATGGAATGAACCCCTGTTTGCATCTCTGGGTTATTGTACATTAATGTATGGAGTCCATAACGGGGAATGGTCCAAATTTCATGGTGATACCTTATTGCTTGTTTTTCTATTCTCCGATATTATATCTCTTTTCACTACTCTTTTCAATAAGTGCCTATGGATCTTTAACATCCACCTGAACTACCACTAATCCAGGCAGATGGGACCTCGGTTTAATGTCTCATCCAAAGACAGCACCTCAGAAGTGCAGTACCCTCTCATGCTGCACTACCATGTCAGTACTGGGATATTAACTTAGTGCCAGATGTGGGACTAAACCCACAGCCCTCTGATCTCCCGGCCTCAGAGGCGAGTGTGCTGCCTACTGAGCCACTGACACTGCATATTAAAGATGGCCACCATTCACCATTTTTCAAAATGTGTTCAACTTGGTGTTAACTGTTGAATTAGCATGTTACATTCATAAGCTACTTGTACACTTGTCAAGGAGCCAGGATTCTTGTGCGTGTCACCAATACTAAGTGACAGAACATTTTTTTTTTTCAGTTGCAAGGAGTGCATGGGTGTGTCAGGTCAGATCAGGTGATGAGAGGGGGTGGTAGAGTAGTGTGAAATGTGCCATCCTGGACACTTTTAAGGACATCAAGACAACATATCTTGCTGTAAGATGATGATGTGTTGATGATATAGTCAACATGAAAAGTAATATATTTTTTGGAGAAAAACATTACTCATGCAATTGCAAAATATTTACGCTTATGGTAATTACATTGCTGCTGCTGCTTTATATAGGCTTGGCCCTGGGGGACTGGTGGAGGTGGTGAGGTGACCAATCAACGGGTTATGGCAAAGGGTGATGACATGAAACTTATACACACTGCAGGCTGCAGCACATAACAACATATCTCCATAATCAATCCAGTGGTACATAGCTAGAAATAAGGTGTAACATACATACATACACATCCCAGCAACCATACTGAGTTGAAAGTTGTTTGGGGGGCTTGGAGTAAACTCAGCCTTTTTAAACTTTTAATTCCACATCATCCAGGAAGCACTCCTTCATGACTTCAGGACTGGAGTTCTCATCAGGTGGGAATTCTCTCAACATTGCTGCCTCATCCATCTCGCTGCCAGTGGCTGTCTTACTCAAGGGATTGTCATCATCTTCATCACCGAGACACAGTTCCTGTGGCAACACCACTGACATCACTGTGTTGTGTGGAATGTGCCTTTCATTCATTTTTATGAATGTTAGCATGGACCCATTCTTGGGTGACAAATTGGTCCTACAGTCACTCGCAACTGCCTCAGCCACACTAAACACTCGTTCCACAGTGACACTGGATGGTGGGCAGCTCAGGTATTTCACAGCAACCGATGTTAGTGCTGGCCATTCAGTCATTTTACTGCTCCAGTACAATAGTGGCTCGTCATTAATGACAAGGTGCTTTGGGTCCCCCATGTAGGCCTCCACCATTCGATCTTCTGCCCGGAGTCCAGCTGCCTCATCTGTCTCCTTCTCCTTTTCCTCCATATCTTCCACTCCCAACTGAAAGAGAACATCCCAAATGGGATTGCTTGCTGTTTTCTGCTCTGCCTTTCCCATTTTCACTGATTGTGTTCCCCGTGAGCTGCTGGTGGTGGTAGCAACACCCATTTTTGATGCAGTGCGTGCATTTTTCATTTGTGCAGCATGTACTAATCTAATTAGGTTCTCTGTCAACTGCTGTACACGCTGACAACCTCCTTCAATTATAGAGGGCAGGCCACGTTTGTATTGTGGATCCAGCAAGGTGGTGATTGCAAACTCAGCTGTCTGTAAAAAGCCAGATACATGGGTATTTGTGTCCAGCACATGAAGCATGTGATCCTTTAGATCACAAGTGCCATGATCCCCACTTGCCTCTGTCTGGTGTCACACATTCACTAGTGTCTGCCTCAGCACACGTATGAGAGGTATGGACTGACTTATGCAAGCAGTGTCCCCACTCACTGCCTGTGTAGCATGCTCGAATGGATGAAGAATGCATATCAGCCCATCAATTTAGTGCCACTGCTCTGTTGTTAGAGTGATGGACACTCCAGCACTGTCACGGGTGGTGTGCAGCAGCAGGTATTCTGACACAGCCTTATACTGTTCATACAGCCGTCAAGCACGCATAGTGTGGAGTTCCACCTGGTGACCACATCAAGCTTCAGCCAGTGCTGAGGCACATTGTTATTGCACTGTAGCTCATGTAGATGGTCACGGGCCTTTGCAGAATGAGCAAAGTGGACACAGATGCGATGGGCAACAGTAACCATTAAGGCAGTGTGCCAGGCAGGGCACGCTGAAAAAAACACCATCGCTAATGCACTTCACTACGTTGGAGCCATTATCACTTGCGATGAATCCTGCTATGAGTGACTGTGTGTAGCCACCCATCAATCTCGGCCAGCAGAACATTAAGCATTTTCGCAGCCATGTGTGAACCTGTGACACTTGTCATAGTAAGTGTTGCATGCTACCAAATACCAGGTGTGTTGCTACCACCACAGTTTTTTCTTACGCATGTTTTGCCGACCCAAAATCAAGTACCGCACCAGGCAACTGTGCCCAGTGTGCTGTTATGCACAGATACAGGCTTGCTGCTGTTTGTCCACTGGTCCACATGTCCATGCTAAGATGGATATAATGTGATGCACTATACTTCAATGCATGTCTAATGTAATCAGCAACTCTACTGCTCAGCTCTGGCATGGCACACTTACTAAAACAGGTTCACATGGAACTTGCCATTTGGGACAGGCACGGGCCATCAACTCAGTAGAAACCCGCATTCTCTACGAATGAGAATGGCAACAGATCAATGGCCAGCATTTCAGCAGTGGCAGCATTTACTCTCATGCAGCAACATGATTGGTGGGTACTTTTCTGCCGCCAAGAATGATCTTCAGAGTGGGCTGCATCTTTGGGGCTGTCTGACCAGAACACTGTACTTGTGTCAGCAATGATTTTCTTTTTAGGAGTAACTATTGACTCTTGGCCAGGCGGTGGAGACCACATGAAACCAGTTATTTTGATTGCTTGTGGGTGTGTGGTGGTGTACTCTTCAGACTCGTGGGACTGGGACTCACACTACCACTGCTATGCCCACTACTAGAGGCAGCAAAGGATTGCTCACTCTCCTCTCACCACTGACCCACTCTGCCCTTCCTCATGTTCTTGCTCTACTACATGCACTTGCTACCAACAGCTCTGGCATCCTTCTGGTGTTGATGCCATCTCAGCGGGTGCTTGTTTTTCAGGTGGGTATGTTGGCCACCAGTGCCTATGTGGCTTCCCTTTTTCCCCAACTAACATGGGCTTGACAAAGTTGGCATATTTCTGTGATCTCATCAGCAGGATCTAGTACATAAAAGTCCCAAACAAGGGACTTTTGACCTCTGGATTTTAGATGCTTCTGGGACTGGGATGATTCAGAAACAGGTGTGGAAGTGTGTATTTTTTGAGCTGCTAACATCACTTCCATAACATTACTTTTGGGAGGGGTGGTTACTTGACTGCTTGGAGGTGTGTTTATAGGCTTGGTGACAGACTGACCCACCACAAGCTGTACATGTAAATGGCCTACATCACCTTTGACCTTTTTTAACTCAGGCTCCCGTGTGGGATCATCCCAGTCATCATCATCATCACCACCAATAGCGATGATGTCCTTGTCTTCCTCCTCCTCCTCCCCATCGCTGTCTTCTTGGAGGCGGCACCTTTTTCTTTCTCTATAACTATCTTGGGGCTGACTATCCTTATCTCCAGGACTATCACACTCTTGTTGAACACTGTCATCACCAACTCCTGCAGGAACATGGACAGTCACACTGACAGACTTATTATCACCCTCCTCCAAGTCCTGGACCACTGTTCCTGTGCTGGTGTCAGTGCCTCCCTTCTTATCACTGTCAGCATGCCCCACTAGCATGCCTACAACAGTTTGAGCTTTAAAAAAAATAAGACACAGGTATGCCAGACCCAGTTCAGCCACCAACTCCTTTACTAGTTCCTGCCGCACCACCAGGGCCTACATCAGAACTTGAAGACAGTGATTCAGACATACCTGTGCTTTCATTGCTATGGGGAACTGGAACTGAAATTGCACTTTTTCAGCAGAATTCTTAGCCCCTCACCCCTGCTGCCACGCCTCCGCTTGGCGCTTCTTACCAGGCATTTTGCTGATTGCTGCTTCAAAGCTTTGCCTTTCTCTGGGAGTATTTGAAGAAAGGATGTATTACTACTACTAAATGTGTGAATGATACCTCACACGTGAATGATGATGTCACACACCTACATTACTGGCTTCCTTAAAATTTCCAAAACAATCAAGACAGGTACCAGCACTTACAGTAGCACTAATACCATATATGGTAGGCAGCCTAGTGTAGTAAAACACAAAAAGGTAACTCTTTTCCCCCACACAGGAAGGAGTTAAAGAAACACACACAGGAAAAAGGGCACAAGTGGCATACTTTAAATACAGATCACCTGTGTCTCTCAGTCTCTGGACAAATAAAGTACAGTAATGTGTTATGTTACTCAGTACCACAATTTGTTTTTTATATGCAGACAGAGACAACCATAAAACAGCAACAAAGAAAATTAGTACCACATGATATGTTAGTGGTCTGGATGGGAGGGATCAATAAGAAATGTCTTGAAAATGACTATTTTAATACATACTGTTTTATAATGTGAGTGTCAAGTGAGACACAAACAATGCTATAATAGAGAAAGGGTAATGCATGTAAGTTAACTAAAATAGGAACACCGCACAGTGTGCAGAGCCAAGCTCAGCAATAACATACAGGGAACAATTCAACAATGCAGTGCGACTATAATAGACAAGTTCAACACACTGCTCTCTGACTCAACACGCAGCGGAATGAGCTGGAAACAAGATACTCGTGACTTTTGACCTATTTACTCACAATGCATTACAAGTTTTGCCCTTGTACCAAAATTTCACCAGCGAAATAAAAAGTTTCAGTGGTTACATTCCACCACAAGTTGAAATTTGGATCATCAATGTGCGAAACTGTCATGGTAAGCGAAATTTTGGCATTACACAAAATCAAGAAAACAGGCAAAAAATTTTGCATAATTGAGGAATTACACAAAAAATGTCACCAGGCGAAATATTTCAATTTCGCACAACACTACCCCCATTACAGAGTTGGGGTTCTGCAGGACCTTGAGGGAAGCCTTCTTGAGGGACTTATGGACTGGCAGTAGTAACCTTTTGGTAGATATTAGCCCCATCATGTCGAGGAACTCTGCCTCATCCTCATCCTCCACCGCCTCTTGTGTAGAGAGATCAAGGGTTTCCACCATATGTTTGACAAATGCATAATGGGACAAATATTCCTCTTGGCTGCGAGGAAGGGAACCAAAGTCTTGCTCTGGGGAGACCGCTGGTTCAATAAGCTCCCCTTCTTCTTCTTCCTCTTCCTCCTCTTCATAAAAATATTGACACTTGACTAGGAGGAACCAAAGCCTGGGTTGGGACCTGGGTCAGAACCAGGGTACCCAGAAGGGAACTGCAGGCCTGGGAAGCCTAGAGGACTTGCAAGGCTTTAACTACTGTATGTCCTCCACAGAAGGCATAGGCAAGGCAATGCAAGGCAAATTTTATTTCTAGGACACCCAATCCCTGAGTCTCTGGGAGCCTAACAAACAAGGTAATAAACAGCAATTAAAATCTAAACATTACAAAAATAAATAAAATTCAAATTCCAGTTTGAAAGTCACCTACAATAATTAAAACGGTAGGACATCATTCTGTAATGCTAGGCTAAAAGATGGCTTTTAGCCTCTGCTTGAAAATACCAACCAAGGGAGCCTCCCAAACTGCAGATGGAAGCACGTTCCACAGGATCAGTCCAGAGACACTAATTGCTCGATCACCAGATATCTTGAACTGAACCCTGGGAACATCCAGAAGGCCCCTCAACGAGGAGCGGAGGGAGTGAACAGAGGCTGCAGGTATCAGGAGCTCTGACAGGTAACCAGGACCCAGTCCATATAGAGCCTTATAGGTGAGCAAGCCCAGCTTGAAAAGGACCCTCCACCTGACTGGCAGCCAGTGCAGAGCATGCAGGACCAGGGTCACATGACAGGACCTAGACAGGCCCGTCAGCAACCAGGCAGGCTGCGTTCTTCACTAGCTGCATCCTGCGGAGGGTCCCTCCCATGATCCCAAAGTAGACAGCATTACAGTAGTCAAGCCTAGTGGTGACAAAGACATGTACCAGTGTCGGCAGATCCTCGGGTGGAACAAGGAGCTTGATCCTGGTGATGTTCCGCAAGTGGTAAAAAACACTCTTTACTACAGACGAGACATGATCATCAGAGGTCAGCCTGTTGTCCAGGATCACACCTAGATAGAAACATAGAAACATAGAAGTTGACGGCAGATAAGGACCGCAAGGCCCATCCAGTCTGCCCATTTCTTTTCTACCTTATAAATGTGCCATCGCCTTTGCTCTGTCAGTGGCATATCTATTCATAGTCATTTGTATTGCTCCTTATGCCTATCCATGCCTGTTTGAAGCCCTGCACTATATTCATAGCCACCACTTCTTGTGTAAGCCATTCCATGCATCCACCAATTTTCTGTGAAAAAGAATTTCCTTACATTCCCCTTAATCGCCCCTCTAATCTCATGCTGTGTCCTCTTGTCCTGCTATTTTTCTTATATTTAAACATGTTAGACTCTTTCACCTTGTTAATGTCCTTAAGGTATTTGAATGCCTCGATCATATCACCTCTCTCCTCCTTTGCTCAAGGGTATACATATTGAGCTCTGTTAATCTGTCCTCATATGTCTTCTGATGCAGTTCCTGCACCATTTTGGTTGCCCTTCTCTGGACTGCCTCAATTTGGTTAATGTCCTTGTGAAGGTGTGGCCTCCAATACTGCACGCAGTACTCCAGATGGGGCCTAACCAGTGTCTTGTACAGAGGGATTATTACCTCCCTCTTACGACTTGTGATACCCCTACTAATACACCCTAACACCCTCCTAGCCTTACCTACTGCTTTAGAGGTCTGCTTGGATGATTTCAGGTCATCAGTGATGATGATGCCCAAGTCTCTTTCTTCTGTTTGTGACTGCTAGCTACTCCCCTCTCAGCCTATAGGTGGCTTCAGGGTTTTTCTTCCCTATGTGCATGATTTTGCTCTTTGCATTAAATCCCAGTTGCCACTCTTCTGGCCATTTTGCTAGTTTATCCAGATCTCTTCTCATTCTGCCCACCCCTCTGGATCATCTACTCTGTTGCAGATCTTGGTGTCATCTGCAAACAGACAAGCCTTACCCTCTAGTCTATCTGCAAGGTCACTAATGAAGATGTTGAAGAGGACTGGCCCCAGGACTGATCCCTGAGGTACCCCACTTGTGACTTGTATCTCTTCTGACTGTATACCATTTACCACCACTCTGTTTAGATTATTCACCCTCGAGGAAGCCACCAATGGAGCAGACCCCAGGAAAAGATCTGTGTCTGCTCCAGGTTGCAACCCATCATGCCCGTAACCAGGCTTGATCACTAGCACCTCTGTCTTATCCAGGTTAGGTCTCAGTCAGTCTTGCAGCTGAAAGCTCCTTTGCTTTTTTAGTGAGAGGTGCAGTTACATGCTTTTCCTTACATTTTTTTCTTTGTAGGAACTGGGTCAGTACCCTACTCTGTGGATCTTTTTGGCTTAAAGGAGTCCCCTGCATATAAGTGTAACCCCCCCCCCATTACCCGGAGTTACTAGAATCCCAGTAAGACCTAGTGGTAGGCAGGGAAGGCAGCTTGTGAAACTCCAGTTAAATGGATTTCACACTGTCTCACTCTGTTCTCAGTCTCAACTGAGACTGAGGGACGTCATCACCGTAGAACTCTCGCAGCTGCATGAACCACACTGGAATCTGCAGTTGGAAGTTAGGATAGAATGTTGGGGATTTTTGAACGGAGAGTCTGGTGTAGTCTTGAAGAGAGGAGCAGCACAGCAGTCAGTGGACAGGCTCTTTGTTCCTTAAGCTCTGTCACAGAGCTACTGTAAGGGGAGGTGTGTGTTTCCACCAAAAGAGGAACACAGTGAGCTGTTTGAGAAGTGGTGGAGACTGCTGTTACTGGTCCATGTGCCCCATCCCTGAGGGGATGGGGGTGGAAAGGTTTGCCTGCCTTCCAGGGGCAACCCTCCTGGTTCCGGCTAAGGAAGAAGCTGCCGTATTTCAAGTTGTGCTGCGGCACCAGAAGCTGTGGGAAAGAAATTCCTGTGAGGAATCGTCTGTGGGGCACCTGCAACCAAAGGGTGAGTTCACTCTGACAGAGGGCCTAAGTTTTCACCTGAACTGTTGGAAAGTGGGGATTGGACTACTTAATTTGTAGGAGGTCTAGAGTAATAGACATTGCCGGTTAATTCAAGTAGGTTCAAGTCCAGCACAAAGAGTAAAGTAAAGTGGGGACTGGAATGCTTAATCAGTGGGAGGCCTAGAGCTAATGGGCTGCTTCAAGTAAAAGTATGTTCAAGACCAGCACAGTGGGAAAGCAAGACAAGTAGAGGAAATGTGACATACATTTACCCTTAATCTACATTGACAAGCTTTACAGAAAGAGATGTTTAATGTCCAGAGGAATGGTCAGGTATGAATTGTGGAAGCGAGAGGTTGGAGACCCCCCCCATCAGTAGTAACCAAATTCACCTCTACGGATTTGCTCTGTGGCACTTTTACTTTCTCTCAGATATTTGGCCAGTGCCTGAGGAAAGTACCCAGACATGGGATTAAAAGGAAGTTTCCCTGATAGAGCAGAAGTGCTCTAAGGTGGTTTAGGGAGCCACCAGAAAATGTTTCCATGACATATGGAAGGTGTCCGAGTGGCCAGCAAGGAAGCCGAGCCTGGGAATCCCAGACAGTGTACAAGTTCGGGCTGTGTACCCAAAGCAGCATGCAAGTCCAGGTTGTGTGCCCAATGGGTTCAGAACCTGAAGGCTGAAGTGTTGAAGAAGTGTTTCTGCCTTTTTTTAAGCTGCATTACCAGAAGTGTAACCCCGTAGGAATCCGGCTATGCTTTGTTTGTTTCTGCTTGGATGTGAATAAGGCCATACTTTAGAATCCCATTCCTGGTATTGGACATTACAGTTATTGCTTCCTGTTTTCGGAATTACTTGAGTGCCCCTGTGTACAATAGCCAAACCTTGCCCTTGTGCCGAGTATCCTATTCCTCCCCAAACCCAGTCCCCACCTGGTACTGCTGTCAGATTCAAACAGCATACCATCTGTCATTTGCAAAAAGGCAGGGGGGTGAGGGTTACATAAGGTTCAGGGTTCTGAGGACTCCTTAGGCCCCTAGAATTTAGGGTGGGAGGAGTTCTCCTTGGAAGGTTTAGGTGACGAAGAGGTGGGGGAAGTCATCTCCTCTAACTTTTTGGCCCACTTTTTAACTGTTTTATGGCAAACTTTAGAGCACAAATCACAGTTTGAAAACATGTAGCTAGGGCCAAGACACTTTAGGCATAAATCATGCCCATAGGCTTTAGCCAAATTCTGGAAACACTTAATACAATTTTTGAAATCAGTTGGTTCAGTTTTCTTTTTAGGCCTCAGTGGCATGGCCAAAAGTCAGGAGGAAGAGAAAAACACTGCCACAGAAGGAAAAAAAGGAATTTGCAGTTGGTTCCTTTTATAAAAAAGGAACGGCGAATCTTACCACAAAAAGAGATGAAAATATGAATTCAGCGGTCCAGTTCCCAAAAAGGACCCAGATCATAATATACAAAATAAATATAAAAACAGGGTAAAAACGGTAAAAACTGCTACATAAAGGAGTTTCTCTGGTTCCCTGAAATTGCTGAAAAACTAGAGAGATACACCTTAAAATAGTAAAATCTTATAAAAACCTCACTAACTATACCTGAAAATAAGACTTAGGAGCAGCAAATATGAAAATAAATCGAACTTTGTTTTTCACATGGAAAACAATAGAAGTACAGCAAAGCACTGAAGAGAACTCTCCGAGAGGTCTTACTAGGCATGTGGAAAAAACTAATCTGAACAGTTTAGAATGCAGCAGCACCCGGGGCAACAGTTTGAATTAATGGCACGTGCCAATGATTCTATCATTTACATACATTCCAGTCTCTTTAGGGTAGTTCAGAACCACGAGGCTAACTGCTGTAGTTAAGCCTACTGAGGGATTCCTGAGGTTTGAAACATTAGCTTCAGTTCAGTTATCAGTCACTGCCAGTATGAGTGAAACAGCAGGAACTTCAGAGTCTTCAGATAGTCATGGTCCGAAACAGAAAAAAATTGAAAATACTGTAGCTATAAATGTCAATAGGAAGAAAACTATAGCCAGTGGTGATTCTGGTAATGTTCAGTACTACTCCATGTGTTGTTTTGAAAATTTCTAAAAAAAATAGACTATTATTCAGGTCGATATCCCCCCAAAAATCAATACCTTTCCGCAATGTCGGCCTGGGAGGTGTGGGGTGGGGTGGGGGGAGGTTCTAGGAAAACTGTCACTTGTTTTTGAAATACAGTGTTGGCAACCCTAATTAAATGGGCTCTACGTAAGCACTGAAAGCCTTTGTACTAAGTTCTAGCCAGTCCAATAAACATAGAAGCATAGACTTTGACAGCAGATAATGACCGCTTGGCCTACCTAGTCTGCCCATTTCCCTACCTACAGGATAAGCTGCAGATCCTAGTTAACCAACAGACTATTTCTTCCTACCCCCCACCAAAAATTGCCCTATATTTGTCCCATGCATTCTTGAATTCTCCCACAGTTTTAGGCCCCACAGCCTCCTCAGGAAGGCTGTTCCATGTGTCTACCACCCTCTCTGTGGAAAAATGCTTCCTCACATTGCCCTGAACCCCCATCTTCAAATTGTGTCCCCTTGTTCTGAAAGATGCTACCTCTTGGACTTTGTTGATTCCACTAAGGTACTTAAAAGTTTACATCATCTCCTCCTTTCCTCTAGGGTATACATATTAAGCTCCTTTAGTCTCTCCTCATATGGCTTCTCTTGCAGACCCTGCACCATTTTAGTTGCCCTCCTCTGGACTGCCTCTGTCCTGTCTATGTCCTTATGAGACAGGGTCTCCAGAACTGGACACAGTACTCCAGATGGTCTCACCAACTGCCTGTACAAAGGATAACAACTTCCTGTTTTCAGCTGGTGATGCCTCTCCCTATACATCCCAGTATCCCCCCAGCCCTCCCTACTGCCTTCTCACATTGCTTGTTAACCTTAAGGTCATCGGATATGATTACCCCCAGATCCCTTTCCATTTTTGTTGTTGTTACTACCTCCCCCCATTGTGAAATCCTCCCCTGGGTTTTTGTTTCCCAGGTGCATTGTTTTGCATGTCTTTGCATTGAATCCAAGTTGCCTTACTTCTGACCATTCCTCCAACCTTGCCAAGTCCCTTCTCATCCTTTCCACACCTCCTTGTGTATCAACCCTGTTGCAGATCTGTGTGTCTTCTGCAAAGAGGCATACTTTTCCTTCCAGTCCCTCTGCAATGTCACTTATAAAGACATTAAAAAGGACTGGACCCAGTACTGAACCCTGCAGTACCCCACTAGTAACCCCTCTTTCTTCAGCGTGGACTCCATTTACAATTACCTTCTGTTTTCTGTTGTCCAGCCAATGTTTTATCCAGGCTACCACCCTGGGACCCACTCCCAGGATGGTTAATTTGACTATTAATCTTTTGTGTGGGACTGTGTCAAATGCCTTGCTAAAGCCTAGGTAGGCCAGGTCCACAGCCCTTCCCTGGTCTATTACTTTAGTCACCCAGTCAAAGAAATCAATTAGATTTGTCTGACATGACTTTTCCGCTGTGAACCCATGCTGCCTTGGGTCCCAGCCCACTGGCCTCTAGGTACTCAACAGTTCTTTCCCCAGAAGTTATTCCATCACTTTCCCACCACAGAGGTCAAACTGACAGGTCTGTAGTTTCCTGCCTCTGTCCTGCTCCCACTTTTATAAAGGGAATCACATCCCCTTCCTCCAGTCCTCAGGTACCACACCATCCTCCCATGATTTGTTAAAAGGGTAGTCAGTGGTTTCACTAGTTCTCCACTTAATTCTTTTAGAATTCTGGGTGAATTCCATCAGGCCCCATTGCTTTGTCCACCTTCAGTTTTAGGGTTCTTTCAGAACACTTTCTTCTGTGAAAGGACTGGGATCGACCCCCCTATCCAGAGTGCTTCTGTTAATTGGATTAGGCACTTCCCCTCCTCCTCTTTTATGAATACTGAGCAGAAATATTCATTCAGTATCCCTGCTTTTTCACTGTCCCTCTCTGCCCACCCACCGTTCATTCTATTCAGCCTCACTATCCCTCCCTTGGTCTTTCTACGCTCCCTGATGAACCTATAAAAGGTTTTATCCCCCTTCCTAACCATGTTGGCTATCTTTTCCTCAGTTTGGGCCTTTGCTATTCTGACTTCCCTCCCTGCTTCCTTCTGCCTTAACTGGTACAGCTCTCTGTCCTGCTCCTTCTGTGTTTTCTTATACTTCCTGAATGCTATCTTTTTCTCCCTGACCTTCCCCGCCACATCTTTTGAGAACCATAGTGGCTTTTTCTTTCATTTTGATTTGTTAATTTGCTTCACACAAAGGCTTGCTGCCTCTGTGATGGCAGTTTTGATGTTTCCCCATTGTTGCTCCACCCCTCCTTCTAGCCAGTTTGCTAGTGCTTTTCTAATTCACTCTCCCATCTTGCCAAAGTCAGCCCTCCTGAAGTCCAGTACCTTCACTTTTGTATGGCTTGACTCTGTAGCTGAGTTTATCGTGAACCACACTGATGGTCACTTGTTCCCAGATGGCTACCTACTTCTAGATCTGAGATCCTCTCACTGTCCCCATTTGAGAGTACGAGGTCTAAGATTGCCCTCACGAGTGGGTTCCAAAACTAGCTGTCTGAGGCATGCCACCTGTAGAGCATCAAGAATGGCCCTGCTCTTGGATGTGGCTGCAGCAAATGTGCTCCAGTTAACATCTGGCATATTCAGGTCTCCCATCAACAGTATCTCACCTTTCTCTGCCATCCTAAGAATGCTTTCTATCATATCCTTGTCCATTCCCTCCCTGACATGGGGGTCTGTATACAACCCTGTGCAGATTGTGGTGCCATTTCAGTCTCTAAGGTGACCCACAGTGCCACCTCTCCCCGCTTACTCTTTTGTTCAGTTGCTTTTATACCTTGCCTTATATAGAGAGCTACTTCTTCCCTATTCTCCCTCCCTGTCTCTCGTAGGTTGTGTACCCTGGTATGTTAACATCCCAGTCATGGTTCTCTGTGTACCATGTTTGTGACTGCTACAATATTCAGACATCCCTTTTCCATCAAGGCCACCAGTTCATTGAGTTTGTTGCCCAGACTATGGGCATTGGTACTCATTACCCTCCATTTCCTGATGCCTTACCCCCTTTTGCCCCATCCCTGTCCTTATTGCCTTTGTCCCTTTCTCCATTTACCCCAGCCTTTCTCCCTATTGACATTTCTAACTTGGTGTTTACCTCATTTACTACCCTGACTTTTTTGGGGGGGCTAGGATTTCCCTGCTCCTTCCAGTGCCTCCCCTCTTGGCTAGTTTAAATGCTTGCCAGTGAAGAATTTAAACCTATCACCTAGGATCCTGGTTCCCCTCCTGGACAGATGCAGACCTTCACTCCCATATAGGCCTGCATCACTCCAGGTGGACCTCCAGTCCCCAGTGAAGCCAAATCCCTGAGCTCTGCACCAGTTTTTCAATCACTGATTGAATCCCATGGTGTTGATCACCCTAGCCTCACCAACGCCATAGACAGGCAGCACCTCCAAGAAGGTTATCGTGTGCGCTACTTGTCTAAGGCCCCTCCCCAACTCCACAAACTCTTCCTGCACTGCTCTGATCCCTTTCTTAGCCAGATCATTTGTCCCTAGGTGGACAATGACATCCAGTTCCCTCCTCTGTGCAGCTGCTCCAGCGATTCTGAGGATTCACTCCCTGTCCCTTCAAGCCATGGTGCCAGGCAGGCACCTTACCTCCCTGTCCCTTCCTCCCCCAGTTCTACCTTCCTAACAATGGAGTCCCCCACCAGGAGTTGTTTCCTTCCCCTGTGGGGTCCCATGCCACCCTCCTGTGGGTCTCCTTTGTGGAGGTTCCCAGCATCCTCCTTGGTCTCCACTGCGGGTGCCTCCATAGAGGAACCACACTTTGCCAGAACGGCATATGAATTGTGGAGAGGTACAACTGGAGGGATGCGCCTCTGTTCCACCACCCTCACCCTCCCTGAGCCCACTGTGGTCCAACCACTCCTCTTTCTTGGCAACCTCTGAGGCAACAGCAGTGGCCATGGTGGTCCCTGGGTGGGAGAGGAGGTCCCACAAATCCTGGCCAACTCATCCTGGAGTTGAGCAACCTCCTCCTTCAGCCCAGAGAGGTGTCTGAAGATCCGACAACACTGCAACCTCCAGAAAGTCTCCCAGAAGACTGCTACTCCACAGCCACTGCACTGCACCACTCCCATCATGTCTTATTTCTGGCCTCTTCACTGTTGTTTGGAATACTTACTCTTTCCTCTGATTATTTTTTTTTCTACCTACTCAGTTACTGCCTCTGTGCCCTTTAAGCACATGATCTTCCTGTTCTGAGACAAGAAGATCCTATCTTTCTCAGTAGCCCCCTTACTTGCTCAGAGGCAGACCTCCAGCAGCTGGGGGGGTGGAGAGCTACTCTTGTCCTTCTAGGATGGTGAGTCTTTGGTGGCTCTGTGATCACTTACTTTCTGCTCCCAAACAGGAAGTTCCTGTTGTGAGTCAAATCCTGTGCCTATAAAAGTAGAACTGGCTTTGTGTGGAGGGGAGTGAAGTAGGGCAATATAGTCCCAGTAGAGAAGTCCAGTCACAACAGCAGCTCCTTGTCCTGGTGTTCTCTGACAATTCTCAGAAACATAGAAAGTGACGGCAGAAGGAGACCGTTAGATCCATGTCGTCTGCCGTTGATTGATTTTCTAACCCTCTAACCACCCTTGTGTGTGAGGGCTCCCACGTGTCTATCCCACGCTGCTTTGAATTCCCCCACCACCACTGAGGGCAGGCCATTCTGTCTCTCTACCACCCTCTCTGTGAAGAAGAACTTCCTGATATTGGTGTTGAACTGCCTAGCTGCCTCCGCAGTATGAATGCCTTTAAATCTCTATATGCTCGGTATGTGTGTGAGCCTCGCAATTGCTACCCCAGCCCCTAATTTTAGTCCAAAGCATCAGACTACGAAGTTGAATTTATGATCATTTGTAACCTTTGGTGACCTTAACTCTGTGAGCGTCTTATGCCTTAAATGTTTTTCCCCTCTAGAAATACCTGTAGGGTTATTATCTCTTCAAGGCTTTCACTGCTGCTACACCTTACTCACCCTGCTGTCTTTTACAAGTTGCTTATTCTGTGGCTTTTATTCCCCTACCCGGTACCATTTAACAACTGCCCTATTTCACCTTCGTATTCCCTTCCCACTGCATTCCACTCTTACTATCTTACTATCTTTCCTCTGTCCCCTAACTCTCTTCCCTGCCGTAGACTAGCCCTCCAGGGCTCCTGCCCCTCAGGTGGAGAAATGCGGATACCGGATAGGTCACTTCCATGGCTACCGCCTGAGACACCTAAACCGACTCTTTACTAGCGAGGTGCGGCATCGTTTATGCCCAGTCGGACACAAGCACTTTTCTGCTCTGGTGTCTGATTGGCTCCTGTAGTCTGCTCCTGTGTCTCCCTCAAAACTAAGCTTAAAGTCTGATTTTCTGTCTAAACTTGCACAAAAGAGCTGTACTTACTTATTGCCTAACAGTTATGACCTCTATTTTTTCCTGTTTAGAGTGCCAAGAGTTGGGACTCTGTTTGTTTAAACTCCTTTCTGAATTTCTGTGGTTGAGCAGTCTTTAGGCATCAAGGAATATCCAATTCTGTTGTCCTGCTGTTTTGGTTCTCCTGCTGGTTCAGATGTTCCATTGTCTGTGGTCCAGTACTTAATACTGACCCATTCTTCCATCCCCTGCCAAGGATGTGCTCTCCACGAGCTCCCTGCCCATGGGCGTGGGAAACCTGGGCACCGGGCGGTCGGCGCTGCCTCTACTGCCGCCTGAGAACCTAAGCTCGGACTCTTCATTAGTAAAGTATGGCATTAGCAGCCATCCAATAGGAATGTGAGTGCTCCTTGGATGCTTCTGATTGGTTCCCAGTCTGCTTCTGTGTCTGTTCTAAACCAAGCATAAATCTGATTTCCATGCCGAAATTTGTCAAAAAAAAAAATATATAATTAGTTTTCTCCTTGACTGTTAAGACTCTTATCCTTCTGTTTAGAGTGTTACATTTAGGGATACTGTGTGCTTACACTACTTTTGAAATTCTGTACTTGCATCAGCTCCCTACACGAGCAGCCGATCGCTTCTCCCTACTGAAGTTCATACTAAGCCTCATCTTGCAGAAGCACTCTGAACTGATATGACTGATGCAACATTGAGTTCTTACTTGTACTAATTGTTCTTTACTTGTGTTATTTGTCTCTATTGTGCATATCTCTGTATGCATTGTACCATTTGACCCGGAGCTAACGAGGTCCATCTTGAAAATGAGCTTGCTCAACGATGTTCGCCTGGATAAATAAAGATTTTGATTGATTGATTGAACCTCTCACCTTAGCCTCAGATCATGCCCCCTAGTTTTACTGCCCTCCTTGAAGAGAAAGAGATCCTGTGCTTTTACTTTATTTATGCTTTCACGTATTTGAAGGTTTCGATCATGTCTCCCCTCACCTTCCTCTGCTCCAGGGAGTACATGTGTAGTTCTTTAATCTTTTTGTAAGAACAATTGTTGCAACCTCTGTACCATTTTGTCACCTTCTCTGTACTGTTTCTAACTGGTCAATGTCCTTTTGAGATGTGGGCTCCAAAACTGGACACAGTATTCCAGGTGTGGCCTGACCAGAGCTCTATACAGCGCATGACCACCTCTCTCCTCCTGCTTGGGATTCCCTTTCTATACATCCCAGCATGCCACAGGCATTAAGTGCTGCCTTTTCACATTGTTTTCCCATTTCAAGTCATCTAAAATCATTGCGCTCAATTCTCAAAGGGTTACATCTGGCATAACTTGACTTGCGCCAAACAAAATGGTGCAAGTAGCAAGTTACACCAGCAGCTGCGACTTAACGATATTCTGCAAAGCAGCCTGTGACATGTCACATGCTGCTTGTGCCAAAATGAACCATACCCACCAGTTATGCCATAAACCCTGCAACATGGCGTAGAGGGTTTTGACGCATTAGTTGCACCCTATTCTGGAAAGACAGCCTCCAAGGCCCCGAAATTGCTATTCTAAAACAACCCCAGAGGACATCAGTCAGTACAGTTACACCAGCAAATAGCTGGTGTAAATGTACTTTGCATCCACTGGGGGTTGCGCCAATGTACTGTCAGCCCCAGTCCCCATCCTGTAGAAACAGCCCGGCAGGGCTATTGCACCCCCCTGCCCCTGATCCCCCAATACTGTGGGATATAAGCCCCACAGGGCTATGGGACCCCTGCCCCTATCCCGCGATACTGTGCACAGATATGCCCAACCAGTCCCTGGACTTGCAATATGCCACACATATATATTAGCTATAGTATTTATTTCTTTAAATGTTGGATTCATATAATATATTAGAAAACCCCAGATGTCCCTGGCAGTCTAGTGGCCCCCCACCCGGCAGTGCCAATCCACCCTTGAACCCCATTTTCACCTGGCCAGCGACTGGCACAGCCCACCTCCCACCACCATGGCCAGCTACTGACTGAGCTCCATATGAGTTCATACTACTGTAAATAGTGCGTGCTCAATAAATGACAGCTCATTCATTGAGCGCTTACTATTTACAGTAGTAAACGCTCATACAGAGCTCAGTCGATGGCTGGCAGTGGCAGTGAGAAGTGAGCTGTGCCAGTCGCCTGCTGAGGATGGGTGGGGGGTGCAGGGTGGACTGGCACTGCGGGGTGGAGGACCACTAGACTACCAGGGAGATTGGGGGTCTACTAAGTTATTATTCATGGCATTATGCAATTCCGGGGATTGCTGAGTAGAGGCGCTAGCCCTGTGGGGCATTAACATGTACTGCAAGGAACGGGCTTGGTGGGTGGGGGTGTTGCCCTGATGGGCATAGGGCATGTGTTCGGGGGTTCAGAACATCGGTGGGGTTGGGCTCCACTGGCCTGCAGGCTCTGTCTGCTGTTTTCTGGGGATCGGGGCATGGGGGCACTTGTGCCCTGCCATATAGTGATTGCGGCCTGCAGCCAGACTCACCAGGTATGCCCTCTGTTTAGGCGTACCTGGCCAGGACATTACAAGTCATGGGACTTGCCATGGTGACCCTGCTTCATCTAGAATCGGCGCAGAGTCCTTGCCACATTGAGTCTGGCGCAAATCACTTTGGCGGCGACTTGCACCTTCTTCTTGAATCAGCCCCATAATTCCCAGATCACGCACTTGGTTTGAGGCAGCTAGTCTTATCCCTCCCAAGTAATACACCATCTTTAGGTTTCTTCTTCCCATGTGCATGACATTGTACTTTTGGCATTGAATCTCAGCTGCCATGCTCCAGGTCCTCCTCAAGCTTCTTTGGGTCTGATTCCATCTTGCTCACTCCATCTCACGGAGTCCATACTGTTACAGATCTTGGTATCATCCAGCGAATAGATACACTCTCCCCTCAAGTTCATTTGCAATGTCAGCTATGAAAATATTTAGAGTAGAAGCCCCAGCACCCAAGCCCTGGGGCACTGCTGGTTACCTTACCCTCTGATGATACTGTACCATTTACATGGACCCTCTGTGTTTTGCCTTGCAGCCAATCTTTTACCCATTTACCACCTGCTGTCCAGCCCTGTATAGTCTAACTTCTTTACCAGCCTTCTGTGTGGAACTAAGTCAAAGGCTTTGCTAAAGTTCAGGTAGACCACACCCACTGCCCCAACATTGTCCACAGCCTTGGTAACCCAGTAGAAAACTTCAACCGGATTGTTTGGGCGACCTTTCTGTTGTGAAACTGTACTGTTTTGGGTCCAGCTGTCTGTTTGCTTTTGAGGAATGCTGTTATTTTCTGTTTGAGCAATTAAATGACTCCATTAATTTTCCCACTATAGATGTGAGCCTAACTGGTCAGTAGTTACCTGACTCTTTCTTGCTGCCTGATTTATGGAGTGGGACTATCGTTGCCTTTTTCCAGTCCTCAGGTGCCACTCCACTCTCCAGGGATCTGGCAAATGATTTTGCCAATGGAGCTGCTAGTTCATTCCTTCCTTTTGGATTCTGGGATGTATCTCATCTGGTCCCATGGCCTTGTTCACCTTCAGTTTATTCAGTGCTTCCAGTACTTGTTCCTCTGTGAATGGGCTAGTGTTGACTCCTGGTCTGGAGGTGCTGCTTTTCATGAGCACCGGGCCATTTCCTGGATCCTCCTTGGTAAACAATTAGCAGAAGTACCTGTTTAGGATTTCTGCTTTCTCATGGTCTTTTGCTAATTTCCCATCCCCTGTAGCAATCCTTACTATAATCCCGTTTGTTTTCCTTCTTTCCCTGATGTACCTAAAGAAGGATTTGTCACCTCTGTTGGTTCCTCTGCTATTTTTTCCTCATCTGAGCTTTGACTTTTCTTATTCATTCATTTGCTTCTCTCATTTTTCTTGATATGAATCCCAGTCTCTTTCATTCTTAGTTCCCAGTATGTCATGTATGCCTTCTTTTCTTTTACTATGGTAGCCACATCCTGGAGAACCAGCGAGGATTTATTTTCTTTTCACCTTGCTGACCCTCCTGGAAGCATTGGTCCGTGGCTGTCTTAATTGCTCTCTTTAGTCTCTCCACATTACTTCTACCTCTCCTTCTTCCTCTTCAGTTAAGTTGTTTTTAGGTTGGTTCTCATTTTGGGAAGTTTGTCTTCTTGAAATCTAGAACCTTAATTTTTTAGTGACAGGAGTCTTCCACTTTGTTTACTTGGAAACTGACCGTACAGTTGTCGCTGTTTCCCAAATTGCACCCTACATCGATCCCTTTAATCCTCTCACTGTTTGTGAGAATCAGATCAAGAACGGCATCTCCCCTTGTTGGGTCTTTGACTAGCTGCCTCAGTCCAGCACCCTGTAGGGCCAATAAGAAGTCCCTGCTTTTTGTTGTTGCTGCTGTTTGTGTGCTCCAGTTTATTTCCAGGAGGTTAATGTCCCCCACCAGTATTACATCGCCTGTGTCAGTCATTCTGTGTATTTCCTCTATTAAGTCTTTGTCCTCCTTTTCCCCTGATTTGGGAGCCTGCATGTGACACCAGTTTTGAAGGATATCCCTTTACCCGCATCCACTGTTAGCCTATGGTGACTCAGTCCCCCACCAAGGACCCCTGTAACTCGGTGGCTTTTATTTCTTCCTGTATTGAAATAGCTGCTCCTCCCTTTTTCCCTTTCTGTCGTTGCTGAACAGGTTGAACTCTGGTATATCTATGTCCCAGCCATTGTTTTCTGTGAACCATGTTTCTGTTATAGCCACCTAATCCAACCTTTCCACTTCTGTGATGGCCATGAGATCTGGGAGTTTGTTAGCTAGGCTCCTAGCATTTGTAACCATCGCCCTCCAGGAATGTGCCCCCCTTTCTGTGTGAGGGTACACCCCCTTCCTGGACTGACCCAATCTGCTGTTTCCACCCGAGATATTTTGAGCGCCATTTAATTTTGGGGGAGTGATAACTGACACATCAGCAGTCAAGGTGTGTGCTGTTCCCCTTCCCTTTCCTGTGGTTGTATGTGTGTCTGCGGTCTTTTGGGGAGTGGTAACTAGCACACTAATGGTCGGTGTGTGTGTAGTCCCTAACTCCTCCTTACTTAGTTTAAAAATCCTGTATAGACATCGAATTTTTGTCCAAGTGCCCACACGCCTTCCCTATTCAGATGCAGGCCATCATACTTAAAAAATTCCCTCTCCCAGAAGTTCTGTCAGTTTCCTATGAAGTGTAATCATTTTTCAAGGCACCAATCATGCAGCCATGAGTTGAACTCACCAATTTCACCCTCTCTGACTCCTTGGTACCTTTCCCTTTTTCCCATACTGGTAGAACCTCTGAGAAGGCAATTTCGATGAAAGTGAAATCAAGTTAGTGGCAAGAGCCTCAAAATGTGTTTTGGCCTCTTCCACCATGTGGTTTGCCAAGTCATTTGTCCCACTTGTATTACAATGTGCGGTATATCCCTTGCTTTTTGGACTAAACTGTTTATGCAGTTTGTGTCTCTTTTTGCAGTGGCTCCTGGGAAATACATAATAAAAATTTCCCTAGTATCGGTTTGCTTTAGGTGGGGTTCCACTCTGTGGATCATGGAGTCCCCCACTATGAGAAGTTTCTTTTTGTTCTTGTCCCTGTTTGTATTGGTTATATTGTGTTTTCCTGCAGTTTCAGGTTGTTGATTTTGTACTGAGGCTCCTGGGAGACACTTGACCACAATTTCCTTAGTGTCGCTGTGGTCAGCGGATCATGGAATCCCCCGCACACCAAGATTTTCCGTGTCTGAGGCTTGTTCAAGAAGTGTGAACCTGCTTCTGGTTTGAATGGCTAAGTTAGGAACCAGGGTGTAACCTTCCTTCCTGGACCCCCTGCTTTGCCTCTTTCTCCTAACCACCTGCCAGTCCCTTGACGCTGTGTCCTGTATTGGGCCATGACTGACATTTTGTCCCTGATGGAATTGAGGTGGTGGTGGCCTGCTGTGGAGTGTCTTGTACTGTAGATCATAAATCATGGCCTAGACATCCTGTAACTGGACTCTGAGATCCACTATGATCCAGCAAGCATTACAGGGTCCTGGCTGCTGAAGATATGACTTTATGTAGTGCCCCACAATTCTCACAGCTGGCTATGTCCATTTTCTTGTAAAAGAGACTATTGTGTAGTTCCCCTTCATGTTGTTTAGGGTGGAGGTGTGGACAAAAAGAATAAGAAGGCCCTGTATAATGTAATATATAGCGCTTCTTCCTGTATTTTTTAGGCAGGAATTGTGGGTGAAATTGACAAAAAGTGTGGACAAAAAGAAAAAGAAGGCCTTATAAAAAATATTATATAGCACTTCTACTTGTACTTCTCAGTAAAAGATGGACGAGATGAACAAGAAGGCCCTGTGAAAGAGAAAAATATAAAAAGAACAACAATTTTTTTTTTAGTGATGCCCTGGGGGTGGGTGGGATTTGAGGAAGGGTGAGTGGGTGATTCAATACAGCCCCTGGAAGGGAGAAAAACAATCAGTAAGTTGCTGCACTACAGAAAGAAAAACAGGCAAAACTAGACAAACTCCATTTATTGAAGGCTGTAGAGGTTTGTGCCCCTAATGTGAGTGCTGTCTGCAGCAAACGCGTTTGTCCCCCCGACGTTCCACAGCAGCGGTATGCGGGCAGCAGGCTATACTCAGCGCAGAGTGATGTTCCTATAGGCTGCTTCCCAGTCTGAGTTTCCTGAAACAGAAGAGGTTTAAAATCTCTAGTTCAGTTCAGCTTTCAACTGTGTGCTGACCATCCTGGACTTGGAGCAGATTCCGCCGGCAATGGAGAGGATGCCTTTGGTAGCCAGTCACTGTCCCATGAAGTGGCAGAGAGAGAGTCATGTGGCAGACAACAACAGAGGAGTACAGGAGGATGTAGGTTCGCCCAGCACTGAAGCCCTCTGAAGTTAAGTATAGTCTGCTTTGACCAGATGTCAGGGGAAGCTTTTTAAATCCCCAGTTCCTTTGTTCATTTGGTGCCTTGTGTAGTGGCTAACCTGTTGGCCACCACTACCCACGTCACAGTGTGATGTAACCTCCAATCTTGGAACCGGGAGAGATGATCAGATACAGCCCTGGGGGAGAAAACAATCAGTAGGTTGCTGCACTAAAGAAAGAAAACAGGCAAAACTAGTTTATTAATCTAATGTGAGTGCTGGCTGCAGCAAGCATGTTTGTCTCCTGATGTCCCACAGCAGTGGTATGCAGGCAGTGGGCTAGACAGAGCCCAGAGTGATGTTCCTGTAGGCTGGTTCCCTAAATGGTATCAAATCACCTACTTTGTTCATCTGTTTGCTCCAGGACCAATAATTCTCTCCTTCCAGCTTACAAAGACATCTGCCAAATACATAGCTTCCTAATAGCTGGGTAAACTCATTTTAGACACATTATTTATTTATTTATTCATTTTTTTTTATATATATATATATATGGTAACCAGATGGGTGCACAGGGTCAAGAGTTAGTCCGTATTCAGGTACGACCCGAGCCATAAGGCAAGCATTCTCAGCCAAATGACTACCTAGAGCAGTGCCATTTAATGAGAGAACAGCAGCATGGGTTTTGTCATAATCATGGAACTGATACTGCCTTGTTGGGGATAATGGACACTGTAAATAGAGCTATGGACAAAGGACTGATGACAGGAGCAGTGTTTGTGGATCTCACAAAAGCATTTGACCTAGCAGACCATAGTTTATTGATTACTGAACTAAAAAAATGGGTTTTTCGCCCCCTGTAGCTAGTTAATTTACTAACTACCTAGATAACAGAATGCACCAGGTTAAAATGAGACCAGCATTGTCAAATACAAGAATGGTCACACGCGTGGTGCCATGGGGTCCATACTAGGACCTTTGATATTCTCACTTATCATAAAGGAAGCACCCACAGTCTGCACCAATGCTAGTGTAACCCCTAAGTGGTGCTACTCCTAGAGTTACACCCCTGCCTACTACTTAGAATGTAGGTTGCCCACCAGCGCAGTGGTTGGATTTCCATTTGTGATGCCAGCAA
This sequence comes from Neoceratodus forsteri, assembly GCA_016271365.2. Lineage (NCBI taxonomy): Eukaryota > Metazoa > Chordata > Ceratodontiformes > Ceratodontidae > Neoceratodus > Neoceratodus forsteri. The sequence continues at coordinate 1,072,317,471 of CM057451.1, forward strand.
CCCAGGTTCGGGAATGAGCTCGGGATGCTGGAGGGCCAGCTAGGGGGAGACAGCTTGAGTGTCCCACGACTGCTCATTTTCTTCAGGGAGGGAGGGAGGACTGCAACCCAGTGTTGGGTGACTGCTGGTGGAGAGCAGGGGTAGGGCAACATGTTGGGTCATTGCTGGGAGGTGCAAGGCAGACGTTGGCTCTTGTCTTGACATCAGGACATCACACACCACAAGGAAATCAGGAAAAATCGCTCGCTGGCCACCGGATGACTGCCCTTTGTTCCCTGAGTGCCTCCAGTGCCTTCCCAGGGCCTCCTGTTCCTCAGCAGCATCCTGGGCCCTAGAAGTATGTGCTGGGGTCATCCCCCCTTCCCAGTGCCTTCCCCCTCGAAGGAGGACCCACTCACTAGGGATCACGCTGGGATATCCGGGATCGGCTGCGATGTCGAGGTCCAGAGGAGGGCTGGGTAAGGACAGTGGGGCGAAGGGACACAGAAGGCCTGAAGGAGGCCAGGAGCATTTGGGAGGTGGGAAAAAAAAGACTGTAGGTTGAGGGGTTTGGGTTCTTAAACTTACTTTTAAATGGTTCTGTTTCCATGTTGATACATAATGTGCAGTGCCTCCCCTCAGAGCCTAACTTTAAAGTGGGCTAGCAGTTATCTGGTACAACCCCCTGAGGTGTCATACCACCCACTGTTACCCTTTGCCACCCCAAAACATGACCCAAAATACAGTTCCCCACATTTCAGACAATGTAATTAAAGACTCTCTCTAATAATATACTCACGACAGCCATTTGCAAAAACAGTAACAATATTTATTTGGGGGTACATAGGAGTTAGGAGAAGAAGAATGGAATAGAGGCTGTGCATTCACAGTATTTACAACTGATTAAGATTTGCAAGTGCTGGTGAAACCTTCCTGCTGGGTAAATTAGTGCAGTTTAAATCACATTTCGGTATTGTATTTTTTCCCACCAACCTTAGAGATAAACCAGAGCCCTGGCAATCTAACTAGGTGCGAAAGACAGATCATGTTTAGCAATACTCACACTGGTACCAGTATCCCATTCTGTGCAAGATCCCACAATCCCACACAACCTGGGTACCCAGTAACTGTGAAGTTCTTAGACATGGTGCAGGCCTGATGGATGGTGCAGCTGGACGTAGGCCAGTATGGTTGGGGCCCTTAAGGGGATCAAATAAATTAACTGCAGTTAGCAAGAACCACACTCTTGAGCTTTGTACAAGTCAGAATCCTTGGCGCAGGGGTTGCCCTGCATTACTTGCAGTGAACGTCCTTTTTGGTTTAGACAAGTCAGGATTTAGTGCTCTAGCAATTCAGAACTCTGCCTTCAAAGATCAAGACACAGGACAAAGCTAACAGCCAGGAGCCAGAATCTGACTGCAAAGGGTCTTATATCTTTCGAGATAAAAACTTGCATTTTAAACTTCAAAGCCAGTGTCTCCAAAGGCTGGAACACCTTGCTGGATGAACAGGTAGGAGCAGGGCTGGCACGCTTCAAACCCACGTCTAGGCTGTACCCTCAAGAAGCGCATATGGCAGTGCCTCAAAGGGTTGCATGCTACCAGGCTGTCTCTGTCCCAATCCATTTTGATTTGAAGAAGTTGCATTCAGTACATTTATTTGTCAGGCAGTTCATTTGACCCATGTGGAGCTAGGATTACATTTCTTACAGGCCAGACCATACATAAGACTTGACTACTCACACTGGACCCCATATTGTCCTGGACTGAGCTTAAACTTGCCTCACTGCCACTTGCAACACTTTTTTCCAGGTTGAGCCTGTGTTAAGAATCACTGTCTCTGTGCAGAAATTTTGCTTGTTGGCAAAAACAGACGCAGCAAACTCTTTTGACGCACGCATTGATACTTGGCTGTATCTCTATTTATGTTAGCTCCTTGGGCTCAACAATACTTTGGTAACTTACTTTACCTTACACTTTACAGTAGCACTTGGAGGTGCTAATTTTCTGTAGCATTTCTAAACTCAAATACAATATGCAGTCCCTTGTGGCACTTTGATGGCAGTTGCAGCTCCCACGGTACACATACATATTTCTGGCCCACCAGGCACTATCGGAACATTCCACATGGTCAGGGAACTCCCCTTCAGTCCTGTGGTATAGCTCCAGTCAAACACATTTATACAATTTTAAACTCTTTTCCAGTTACTAGCAGATGCCCTCCCATTCCAGGCATTGATCAGACGCTGGGTGCATATACACACACACACACAGTCACAATCCAGTTATGTTGGGCATTCACTACCCCTTGCAAATACTTTTAAGTCACAGTCACCATTTGGCACACTTTGGGCTTTGCTGCCCCTTGCAGATATTCTTAGGTTACACAGTCACACTTATTAGCTCGGGCAGGGTGGCCCATTAAAGCTCAGATACAGTTGCACTTTCAAACACTGTTTTAATCACTCATACTACTTAGCAGAGCTGGGTTTTCTCTTTTGTGGTCTCAGGATTCATCAGCACTCTCACTGCTGAGGCAGATTCAGCTCTCTCACAGCTGGCTTAGAATCAGGTCACTGGCTCACGTTTTCCCCAAACGTGGAAAGGCTGGAACTAGCCCTGGAGGACATTCTGCTGGTAGCCCCCAGGCTAAGAACTTCTGCTGCAGGCATCTGCTGATCTCTCCTTTCGGTAGGAGAGATTTTCTCCTCCTGGTGGAGAGGCTCAAGCTGGATCACCAGGCCCATTTACTCTGCTGTGGGCCTGAGCCCTCACCCCTGTGGGGGGCTCCTGCTCAAATCTCCCTCAATCTCCTTTTCTCAAATCTCTTGAATCTGACAAAATGCTGGAAAACAGTGTCTCTTATAGGAATCCCCTGAGGCTCCTGATTACCTGAAGCTTTTGGTTGCATGGCCTCCGATTGGCTGGAAGGCCTGTCAGTCACAAAAATTAATTATGCATGAACCTCACTTGATGCACAGTTGGTTTTCTGTTTTGGTGCCTAGAATTAGGTCTCTGCAATTCCCCATGAGCACTTGGTATTTACCCATGAGTTTTGGTTAATGTCCCACAAGTCCTGGCTTTGTTATCCTGGCTTTTCGATTGACTTTGGCTGCTTTTGCAATGGCCACTAAGCCCACAATCTCTAAAGCAGAATAGGTAAAGACTCAAGCAAAGTTCTGGTGCAGCCAGAAGTAATTAAATATTTGCCCCAATGCCCCACAGTCCATTACCCTGGTGGTGTACGTGCTGTCGCTACACAGATCTTTTAATTTGCTCAGTCCATTATCCTGTCACTGTTGCCAATATTTTAGCTCCCTGACATGCAGCAGCAGACAGTCTGCCTTTCAGAGTCCCATTATTAATCTGGTGCAGCCAAGGTAGAGCATTTATTTTATTTTAAACACTTTTCCCCCTTTTGTAATAATTCCCCAAACATACATCGCAAGTTACAATATATATTTTAACAACATTTCTTTGTCTTTCTCCTTTGGCCACTGACGAGAACAAGTTGCCCTAAAGGCAGAAACACCCTCATGAATATTTAAAGTGATCGGGGCTCTGGCTCATTAATATTCATGAACCCCGATTGAAATTGCTTTGCAGATCTCTTTAATTTCAAAAGGAGACAGCCATTCAGGGCCTGCCCCATGGTCACCAGGTCCCACTTAGCACATGGGGATGCTGGAACCAACGGAACACTCTCCAGATTGACCGCATGTTCAGGCGGTCAAACTTCAAAGGTGCCGTTCGTGCCTGTGCGATCCCCACTGCCCCAAGGGCATGACTTCAAGCGAGAGATTGTGGTCATGGCCTTTTGAGCCGTGGATGGCCGGACTATTTTGTGTGCTGCTTTCCGGGGCACCAGGGAGGTCAGAAAAGGACCGGGAGGGACAGACAAAATGCAGGCCAAGAGCTGCAGAGTAGCAGATAAGCCCCCGATTTGGCAGGGAGGTTACACTAGTATGCTACTTTATGCAGATAATGCAGTATAATTTACCCAGGTAAAAGAGACTGCACTCATAATAAAAACTTAAATAGTGAATAAAGCTTTCTGCACAGGTGGTACGAGGAAAGTAGGATAATCATTAATGTGACAAAAACACAAACAATGTTACTGGGGTCAGCCTCAAAAACTAGAACAAATGCTGATAAATTATCAGTATCAACTTACAGGGGTGAACCCCTTGAGATGGTTAATGTTTTTAAATACCTTGGTTTTCATACAGGCTCAGACTTGACTTTTGGTCCCCATATTAAAAACCTAACAGGCAATAGCTACTTAAAGTCTCTTTCTGAGTGTGGATAGGAAGGATAGGAATATAAAAAGCAGTTGCTCAATATATCGAAACGTGTACAACAAAGGCGGTAAGGGAAATAAAGAAAAGAATGTTTTGCACTGATAGAGGGGGGAGAGGGGAGACTCGGGGGAATGTTTGGTATCCTGCATCTGGAAGGGTGGGGGGCCATTGGTGGGCAATGACAGCAATAGGTAGGGTGGTAGGCTGCAACAACTGCAGTGCACCAATCTTTCTAAAAATTGCCTGGAGTGTGGGAGGATGTTTAGTGTGCAACCACATAGAAAAACTTAGAAAGGAGATCGAGGGTCTGCAGGAGGAACTAAGACAGGCAAGGCAGATTGGGGAATTGAGGTTTAGCCCAATACTGGAGGGAGGAAGAAGGAGATGAGGGAGGTGATTTAAGCCAACAGTGGTGAGGAAAGGGTCAGAAGAAGGAAGCAGACAAAGGCCCAGGCCAGGAAGAATGATTGCTGGGGAAACCAGCTCAGGAGACAAAGACAAATGGAAGGAGGAGATAGGGACTTGAGAGGGAGGCAAAGAAGTGGCAAAGTCATGGGTGGAAAGGAGGAACAGGTTACTATGAAGAGAGAGGCGGGCATTTGTGAAGGGTCTTCAGAAAATAGTTTGCACTGCTAGAGAGGAAGAAGGTGGAGGAGGAAATGATGAAATTAGAGAGTAATTGATAAATGCCTGGACCAAACCGGAGCAGGGAAGTTCTGCTGGGAGAACTGCAACAGGGGCAAAGGGAAATAACGTGCAGGAGGAAGAAGTGGTGGTGGAAATGAGAGAGGGAGATGAATGGAAGCAAGCAGGGAGTAAGAGTGGTGGAATCTTAGTACTGGGGGACTCAATACTAAGAGGAGTCAGGTGGGGTGTAAGGGAGAGGCATAGTCGCATTTGGGTGGAGGCCGTGCCAGGAATGACAGCGGAAAGGGTGGGACAGTCTGTTCTGAAATATGCTAGAAGGGGTAGGGACAAGCCTCATTTAATTATACATCTTGGGATGAATGACCTGGCTGACAAGACAGTAGATATAGTTCAGAGGAGGTTTGAGGAACCAGCACAATTATGTGAGGGGGCAGGAAGATCTGTAACTTTTTCAGAGATACTTCCAGTGCCCAAGGCAAGCACAACAAGAAAGCTGAGAATAGAGAATTTAAAAGATGGCTAAGAACCTGGTGTTGTGCTAAAGGGTATGGGTTGTTGGGGTGGGGGAGGGACCTGGGAGGACATAAATCTCTATGCCAGGATAGACTACACTTGAGTGAGAAGGGAAAGAAAGTGTTGAAACAGAGGATAGAGAGTACATAGAGGAAGTTGGGAATTTAAACTAGGAGTGGGGGGTGGTAATTGGGCAAGAGACATATAGAGACCACAGGTTGGGAAACCATATGAGCTTACACCCCATAACAGTGACAAAGGACAAATGGCAAGTACTATTGGTGTTGCTAGTAAAGGAGGGCAGGATGGAGGGGGGAAGGTGGAAGGTGGTTACCCTTAATGCTAGGAGCCTTGGGGGGAAAACTGCAGAGTTACAGGTGCTCATGGCAGAGGCAGAGGGAGAGGTGAACATTGCAGCCATCACAGAAACATGGGCCACCCAATACAAAGAGTGGGACCTGTCTGTACCAGGGTACAGATTATTTCGTAGGGACATGGGTGAAATGGGCAGACTGGGTGGGCCAAGCGGTCCTTATCTGCCATCAAATTCTATATTTCTATGTTTCTATGATTGGGAAAGGAGGGGGTGTGGCACTATATGTGAAAGAAGGACTGAAGTGTGTAAGGGAGGAAGGGGAGGACGGTAGTATGGAGTCACTTTGGATGTAAATCCAGGATTCCAAGAAAAGGATTCTTAGAATGGGAGTGGTATACAGGCCACAATCTCAGATGGAGGAGTCAGACAGGGAACTAGCAGGACAGATCAGGAGGACCTGCAAGAAGGGCAGTGTGGTGATCGTGGGGGACTTCAACATGCCAGGAGTGGACTGGAGTACCCCAACAACCAGGAACAGAAGGGAGCATGTACTGCTGGATGCCTTCCAGGACAGCTTCCTGCTGCAAATGGTCAGTGAACCAACCAGGCTAGGAATACCCTTGACCTTGTGCTGGCAAATGGGGACTTTGTGAGAGAACTTACAGTGGAGAAACCGCTGTCAGGGAGTGACCTCCACTCAGTATGGCTCACATTGGATATGGGCAAGGAAGGAGTGGAATCTGGCACAAGAGTGCTGGACTTCAGGAGGGCTGACTTTGGGAGGATGGGGAAGTGATAAAGGGTACCTGGCCAGAATTCAATCTAGTATGGACACTAACCAGAGGTGGGAGCTCATAAAGCTGGGGATAGTAGGGAACCAAAACCTGCTGCAAGGCCCAGAGCAAGAAGGCTAGGGCTAAGAAACCAAGCTGGTTGAGCAAGGAGGTAATGGAAAGGTAAGGAGAAAGAGCTGCCTTTAGGAAGTACAAGAAAACAGGGAGGGGAAGGACAGGAGGAGTACTTGACAGAATTGAAGGAGGTGACAAGGGCAGTAAGGGGCCAAAGCATCTACGGAGCTCAGGCTGGCACAAGGCATTAAGAAGGGAGAAGGACTTCTTTGGTACATCAGGAGAAAGGAACTGTAAGGACCACATAGTAAGAATGGAAGGAGAGTTGGGTGGAAGCAGGGTGCGATAAGGCAGAAGCACTAAATGAATACTTCTGCTTAGTATTTACTAAAGAGAAGAGGGGGTTGACACCCAAGGGGGGAGAAATGGCAGAAACAGAGGGGAAGGAGTGATAGATGGGGAAATCATGGAGGGAAGAGTTTGGGAGGGTTTAAAGGCACTGAGTGTGGACAAGGCACCAGGCCCAGATGGCATTCACCCCAGGGTACTGAAGGAGCTGGCAGAGGTCCTTGCTGGACCTTTGGCAGACCTACAGTATTTAATGCCTCACTACATTCGGGGTGTGTACCTCAGGACTGGAGGATGGCTCATGTGGTGCCCCTCCACAATAGTGGCCCCAAGGATGAACCGGGAAACTACAGACCAGTGAGCCTCACATCCATCGTGGGTAAGCTAATGGAGACTATCCTGAAGGAGAGGCTGGTGGCCCTCCTGGAGGCCAAAGGACTACAGGACAGCAGACAGCATGGCTTCATATGGGGCAGATCCTGCCAAATCAATCTGGTGGAGTTCTATGACTGGGTAACTAGGCAACTGGACAGGGGCCATGCAGTGGATGTCCTGTATCTGGACTTCAGTAAGGCATTCGACTTGGTGTCACATAGAAGGCTGGGAAGTAAGTTAGTAGGCATGGGGTGGGTGCAAAGCTGGTGAGATGGGTAGGAAACTGGCTTCAGGGAAGGCAACAGAGGGTGGTGGTGGGTGGGAGCTCTCACACCCAAGGGTAGTGACGAGCGGTGTTCCACAGGGCTCGGTGCTGGGACCAGTGTTGTTTGGGATATACATTGCAGACATATCATGGGACATCAAGAGCAAGATCAGTCTGTTTGCTGATGATACCAAGGTAGGGGTGGTGGGGGATGACCTAGGGGGATGGCAGGGGTTGCAGAATGATCTGGCAAAGCTTGAAACCTGGTCAGACACCTGGCAACTGGGGTTTAATGCCAAAAAATGCAAGGTGCTACATTTTGGGATGAAGAACCCAAAGAGAAGGAGGAGTTACCAGCTGGGGGGAGTGCAGCTAGCCCAGACAGAGGAGGAGAAGGATCTGGGGGTGTTCATTGCAGGATCAATGAACAACTCCACACAATGCAGGAAGGCAGCTGCAAAGGCCAACAAAATGCTGGGTTGTATTGCATGGGGTATATCCTCGAGGAGGGAGGAGGTGATTCTGCCACTGTATAGGTCATTAGTTAGACTGCACCTGGAGTACTGCGTGCAGTACTGGCACCCGTATCTTAAGAAGGACATTAAGTTACTGGACGGGGTGCAGTGCAGGGTGACAAAGATGATCAAGGGGCTGGGGGACTTATCATACAAGAGGAGACTGAGGGAGTTGAACATGTACTCACTGGAGGAGATGAGAGACAGGGGGACATGACTGAAACCTTTAAGTACATGAAAGGAATAAACAAGACAGGTACAGAGGGGTTGTTCAAAGTAAGGGAGGGGAGGGACACCAGGGGCCATGATATGAGACTGGAGGGAGGAAGGTTCAGGAAGGAGATTAGGAGACACTTTTTTACAGAGAGGGTGGTGGCTGGATGGAATGCGTTACCTGCAGAAGTGGTATCCAGTAGAACAGTGGACTGCTTCAAAAGATGATGGGACAGGACAAGGTGGAGGGTTAATGAAGGGGAAGGGTGGAAGGGAGGGGCAGCTGCAGAATAAGGGGTGCTAGCTGCACATTCGAGCAGACTTGATAGACCTCTAGGCCTTTATCTGCTGGCAAATTTCATATGTTCGTATGTTCATAAAAACTAGATCAGCTCTATCGCATAAATACATTTCTGACATATGATGCCAGGTTAAATATCGCAAAACATCATTTGCTTTCCTTACTAGACTCTGGCTCCTTGGTTGTTGATGCAGCACCTAAAGTCAATCTTGATGCAAAAAAAGTTCTATACCATAAAATTTCAGAGCTTGTTGGTCAACATGGTAACAGGGTACATCACTGCTCAATTCTAAACATTTTAGGATGCCCAACTTTCAAAATAAAATCCAAGCTGGCTCTGGCAAACTTCAGTTTCAAACTACATAGATACATAAATACATAGACAGTGTCGGCAGATAAGGGCCTATGGCCCACCCAGTCTGCCCAATTGAGCTTGTAAGTTCAGTTTATGTTTTCCTAGAAGTCTGTTGCCCCTTACCCCTGACCTCCAGAATTCCTTATGTCTATCCCATACATTCTTAAATCCGTGATTGTTTCAGCCCCCACCACTTCCTCTGGCAGGGTGTTCCACTTGTCCACCACCCATTCTGTGAAGAAATTCTTCCTCATGTTTCCTCTGAATCGTCCTCCCTCCAACTTCATCCCATGCCCTCTAGTCCTGGAACATCTTTTTCGCTTAAAAATAGTGTATTCCTGCACCCTGTTCCTCCCTGTAAGATACTTGTATGTCTCTATCATATCCCTCTCTCCTCCTCTCCTCCAGGAGTACATGATCAATTCCTTTCAACCTGTCTTCATAGGACTTGTGATGCAATCCATGCACCATCTTTGTTGCCCTCCTCTGAACCTTCTCTACCCTGTCTATGTCCTTACGTAGGTATGGTCTCCAGAACTGTACACTGTACTCCAGGTAGGACCTCACTAGTGTCTTGTATAAGCGAATTATGACCTCCCTTTTCCTGCTGGTGATGCCCCTGCCTATACATCCCAGCATCCTATTTGCTTTACCTGCTGCCTTGTCACACTGTTTCCCTACCTTGAGGTCATCAGAGATGATAACCCCAAGATCCCTTTCCTGCTTGGTGCATGCTAAATCCTCACCCCTCAACTGATATATTGAGCCAGGGTTTTTGTGTCCCATATGCATTATCTTGCACTTCCTTGCATTGAATTTCAACTGCCAAACCCTGACCATTCTTCAAGTTTCTGCGGTCCCTTCTCATTCTGTCTACACCCTCTGGTGTGTCTACTCTATTACAGAGCTTTGTGTCATCAGTGAACAGTGAAATTCTGCCTTCTAGGTCCTCGCAATGTCACTGATGAAGATGTTGAATAGGACCGGTCCCAGCACTGATCCCTGTGGTACCCACTGGTCACTCTTCCCTCTATGGGTGACAGCCATTTACCACCCTCTGTGTCCTGCCACCCAACTGTTAGACAAGCAACAACCTGCAAGCATGGCATGCCTGCTTCAACCATTTGCACCAAATTTCAGTTCAAGATCAATCCAAAATCTTTGCTTATCAGTTTCCCTGCATGTCTACAAGCACAGGCCAAAAACTGTTTAGTTTTCGTGCCTCCGTCTATATGGAACACTATCCCTGTCCCAACCAGGGCACTGACTAATTTTGCTTCATTTTCTAAAGAACTGAAAAATCATGCCTTAATACTAAATGACTGAGTGTCTTCCATCTGAATTCCATACTATTTAACTACTGCCTTCTTACCTATGTGCTGAGAATTCTTATTTTAGTTGGTCATTGTACTATGTATGCCTATACCTAAACCCTGTTCTGTGGGCATAGTCACGCCTTAGCTATGCATTGTATTACCTGTTCATATAGTAACTCAGGTTTGATATTACAGTGTTGTATGTTGTACTATTGTACACGGGTCAAACCTCTAAAACGTGCCTTTGGTGCCAGTGTATCTCACCTTGTCATCAAAATAACTATCATGATCTACCTGTGTGATAGCGCGGGTTTCTCACATATCATGATGTACCTGTAAGCTAGCACAGAGTTCCTCACATATCATGATGTACCTGTGAGGTGCAGGAGTTCCTCACATATCATGATGTACCTGTAGGCTGTGCAGAGTTCCTCACCTATCATGATGTACCTGTGTGACAGTGCAGCGTTCCTCACATATCATGATGTCCCTGTGTGCTAGCACAGAGTTCCACACATATCATGATGTGCCTGTACGCTAGTGCAGAGTTCCTCACATACCATGATGTACCTGTGTGCTATCACAGAGTTCCTCACATATCATGATGTACCTGTGTCATAGTGCAGCGTTCCTCACATATCATGATGTACCTGTACCTAGCACAGAGTTCCTCACATATCATGATGTTCCTGAATGATAGCACAGAATTCCTCAAATATCATGATGTACCTGTGTCATAGTGCAGCATTCCTCACATATCATGATGTACCTGTACCTAGCACAGAGTCCCTCACATATCATGATGCACCTGAATGATAGCACAGAATTCCTCATATATCATGATGTCCCTGTGTGCTAGCACAGAGTTCCTCACATATCATGATGTGCCTGTACGCTAGCGCAGAGTTCCTCACCTATCGTGATGTACCTGTGTGATAGTGCAGCGTTCCTCACATATCATGATGTACCTCTATGCTAGCGCAGAGTTCCTCACATATCATGATGTACCTGAACGCTAGCGCAGAGTTCCTCACATATCATGATGTACCTGTACGCTAACGCAGAGTTCCTCACATATCATGACGTACCTGAGTGCTAGCGCAGAGTTCCTCACATATCATGATGTACCAGTATGCTTGCTCAGAGTTCCTCACCTATCATGATGTACCTGTGTGATAGTGCAGCGTTCCTCACATTTCATGATGTACCTGTGTGATAGTGCAGAGTTCATCACATATCATGATGTACCTGTGTGATAGTGCAGCGCTCCTCACATATCATGATGTACCTCTGTGATAGTGCAGAGTTCCTCACATATCATGATGTACCAGTGGGATAGTGCAGCATTCCTCACATATCATGATATGTCAGTATGATAGCGCAGAGTTCCTCACATATCATGATGTACCTGTGGATGGCGCGGCGTTCCTCACATACCAATATGTATCTGTGTGATGTGTGGCGTTCCTCACATATCATGATGTACCTGTGTGATGTGCAGCATTCCTGACATATCATGATATGGCTGTGTGATAGCGCGCAGGTTCCTCTCTAATCATGATGTACCTGTGTTAAGCGCGCGGCATACTCACCATATCATTGTACCTGTTTGATAGTGCAGCGTTCCTCACATATCATGATGTACCTGAACCTGCACAGTTCCACACATAGCATATAGTTCCTGTGTGATAGCACAGAGTTTCTCCATATCATGATGTGCGATTGTGATTCGCAGAGTTCCTCACATATCAGATGCAGCTGGCTTGATGGCGCAATTCATCACCTCTCGCAGTGTACCTGTGTGACAGTGCAGCGCTCCTCACATATCATGATGCACCTGTGATAGGCGCAGAGTTCCTCACATATCATGATGCATCTGTATGATGGCGCAGAAATTCCTCACATGTCAGTGATGTCCCTGTGTGCTAGCAAAGGTTCCACACATATCGTGATGTGCCTGTTTGCTAGTGCAGAGTTCTTCACATATCATGATGTACCTGTGTACTAGCGCAGTTCCTCACATATCATGAGTGTCCTGTGCCTAGCACAGGTTCCCCACATATCATGATGCACCTGTATGATGGCACAAATTCCTCACATATCGTGATATCCTGTGTGCTGCACAGAGTTCCTCACATCCATGATGTGTCTGTGCGCTGGCGCAGAGTTCCTCACTATCAAGATTTACCTGTGTGACGGTGCAGTGCTCCTCACATATCGCATGATGCACCTGTGGATGGCGGGTTCCTCACCTATCAAGATGTACCTGTGTGATGGTGCAGCGTTCCTCACATATCATGATGTACCTGTGCGCTGGTGCAGAGTTCCTCTCATATCATGATGTACCTGTGTGCTGGCGCGGAGTTCCTCTCATATCGCGCGTACCAGTGCTGAGTGCAGAGTTCCTCACATATCATGACGTACCTGTGTGCTGGCGCGAGTTCCTCTACTATCATGATGTACCTGTGCGATACTGCGCGTTCCTCACATATCCTGATGTACCTGTGCAGCGCCGAGTTCCTCACATATCACGATGTACCTGCAGGCTGGCGCGAGTTCCTCACATATCATGGCGTGCCTGAGTGCTGGCGCAGGGGTTCCTCACATATCATGATGTACCAGTATGCTTGCTCAGGTTCCTCACCTATCATGATGTACCTGTTTGACAGTGCAGCGTTCCTCACATATCATGATGTACCTGTGTGATAGCGCAGAGTTCCTCACATATCATGATGTCCCTGTATGCTAGCACAGAGTTCCACATATATCATGATGTGCCTGTACACTAGTGCAGAGTTCCTCACATGCCATGATGTACCTGTATGCTAGTACAGAGTTCCTCACATATCATGATGTACCTGTGTCATAGTGCAGCGTTCCTCACATATCACGATGTACCTGTACCTAGCACAGAGTTCCTCACATATCATGATGCACCTGAATGATAGCACAGAATTCCTCACATATCATGATGTCCCTGTGTGCTAGCACAGAGTTCCTCACATATCATGATGTGCCTGTACGCTAGTGCAGAGTTCCTCACTTATCGTGATGTACCTGTGTGATAGTGCAGCGTTCCTCACATATCATGATGTACCTCTAAGCTAGCACAGAGTTCCTCACATATCATGATGTACCTGTACGCTAGCGCAGAGTTCCTCACATATCATGATGTACCTGTACGCTAGCGCAGAGTTCATCACATATCATGACGTACCTGTGTGCTAGCGCGAGTTCCTCACATATCATGATGTACCAGTATGCTTGCTCAGAGTTCCTCACCTATCATGATATACCTGTGTGATAGTGCAGCGTTCCTCACATTTCATGATGTACCTGTGTGATAGTGCAGAGTTCCTCACATATCATGATGTGCCTGTGATAGTCAGGCGCTCCTCACATATCATGATGTACCTGTGTGATAGTGCAGAGTTCCTCACATATCATGATGTACCAGTGGGATAGTGCAGCATTCCTCACATATCATGATATATCAGTATGATAGCGCAGAGTTCCTCACATATCATGATGTACCTGTGTGATAGCGCAGCGTTCCTCACATACCAATATTTACCTGTGTGATAGTGTAGCGTTCCTCACATATCATGATGTACCTGTACCTAGCACAGAGTTCCACACATAGCATGATGTACCTGTGTCATAGCGCAGAGTTCCTCACACATCGTGATGTACCGGTGTGATAGCGCAGAGTTCCTCACATATCATGATGCACCTGTATGATAGCGCAGAATTCCACACATATCATGATGTCCCTGTGTGAAAGTGCAGCGTTCCTCACATAGCATGATGTACCTGTGTGATAGTGCAGAGTTCCTCACATATCATGATGTACCTGTATGATAGTGCAGAGTTCCTCACATATCATTATGTACCTGTATGCTAGCGCAGGGTTCCTCACCTATCATGATGTACCTGTGTGATAGCGCAGAGTTCCTCACATATCATGATGTACCTGTAGGCTAGCGCGAGTTCCTCACATATCATGATGTACCTGTGGCTGGTGCGGACTTCCTCACATATCATGATGTACCTGTGTGACGGTGCAGGAGTTCCTCACATATCATGATGTACCCGTGTGATAGCGCAGAGTTCCTCACATATCATGATGTACCTGTGTGATAGTGCAGAGTTCCTCACATATCATGATGTAACTGTGTGATGGTGCAGCATTCCTCACATATCATGATGTAGCTGTGTGATAGCGCAGAGTTCCTCACATATCAATATGTTACTGTGTGATAGTGCAGCATTCCTCACATATCATGATGTACCTGTACCTAGCACAGAGTTCCACACATTGCATATAGTACCTGTGTCATAGCGCAGAGTTCCTCACATATCATGATGCACCTGTATGATAGCGCAGAATTCCTCACATATCATGATGTCCCTGTGTGCTAGCAAAGAGTTCAACACATATCATGATGTGCCTGTACACTAGTGCAGAGTTCTTCATATATCATGATGTACCTGAGTGATAGTGCAGCGTTCCTCACATATCATAATGTACCTGTACGCTAGCACAGAGTTCCTCACATATCATGATGTACCTGTATGCTGGCGCAAGTTCCTCTCATATCATGATGTACCTGTGTGCTGGTGCGAGAGATCCTCACATATCATGATGTGCCTGTGTGCTGGTGCAGGTTCCTCTCCTATGCATGATGTACCTGTGTGATGGCGCAGAGTTCCTCACATATCATGATGTACCTGTGAGGCTGGCGCAGGAGTTCCTCACATATCATGATGTACCTGTGAGAAGTGCAGAGTTCCTCACATATCATGATGTACCTGTGAGGCAAGTGCAGACTTCCTCACCTATCATGATGTACCTGTGTGACAGTGCAGCGTTCCTCACATATCATGATGTGACCTGTGTGATGGCGCGGGTTCCTCACTTATCATGATGCCCTGTGTTGCTGGCACAGAGTTCCACACATATCATGATGTGCCTGTGCGCTAGTGCAGGTTCCTCACATACCATGATGTACCTGTGTGCTATCACAGAGTTCCTCACATATCATGATGTACCTATGTCATAGTGCGGCGTTCCTCACATATCATGATGTACCTGTACCTGCACAGAGTTCCTCACGCCATCATGATGCACCGAATGATAGCACAGAATTCCTCACATATCATGATGTACCTGTGTAAGTGCAGCTTTCCTCACATATCATGATGTGCCAGTACCCTAGACAAGTTCCTCACATATCAATGCACCTGAATGATAGCACAGAATTCCTCATATATCATGATGTCCCTGTGTGCTAGCAGGTTCCTCACATATCATGATGTGCCTGTACGCTAGCGCAGAGTTCCTCACCTATCGTGATGTACCTGTGTGATAGTGCAGCGTTCCTCACATATCATGATGTACCTCTATGCTAGCGCAGAGTTCCTCACATATCATGATGTAACTGTACGCTAGCGCAGAGTTCCTCACATATCATGATGTACCTGTACGCTAACGCAGAGTTCCTCACATATCATGACGTAACTGTGTGCTAGCGCAGAGTTCCTCACCTGTCATGATGTACCTGTGTGATAGTGCAGCGTTCCTCACATTTCATGATGTACCTGTGTGATAGTGCAGAGTTCCTCACATATCATGATGTACCTGTGTGATAGTGCAGCGCTCCTCACATATCATGATGTACCTGTGTGATAGTGCAGAGTTCCTCACATATTATGATGTACCTGGGATAGTGCAGCATTCCTCACATATCATGATGTACCTGTGTGATATGGCGGGTTCCTCACATACCAATATGTACCTGTGTGATAGTGTGGCGTTCCTCACGCTATCATGATGTGCGTGTTGATAGTGCAGCATTCCTGACATATCATGTATGGCTGTGTGATGGCGCGAGATCCTCTCATATCATGATGTACCCGGTGTGATGGCGCGGCGTTCCTCACATATCAATATGAACCTGTTTGATGGTGCGGCGTTCCTCACATATCATGTGTACCTGGACACTAGCACAGAGTTCCACACATAACATATAGTTCCTGTGTGATAGCACAGAGTTTCTCACATATCATGATGTGCGGTTGTGATGGCGCAGAGTTCCTCACATATCCTTGATGCGGCTGTATGATGGCGCCAGAATTCCTCACCGCCAGTGGACCTGCCAGCGACGGTGCGGCGCTCCTCGCATCATAATGCACCTGGTGATGGCGCAGAGTTCCTCACATATCATGATGCCTGTATGATAGCACGAGAATTCCTCACATATCATGATGCCTCCTGTGTGCTATGGAGTTCCACCATGCGTGATGTGCCTGTACGCTAGTGCAGAGTTCTTCACATATCATGATGTACCTGTGTGCTAGCACAGAGTTCCTCACATATCATGATGTACCTGTGTGATAGTGCAGCGTTCCTCACATATCATGATGTACCTGTACCTAGCACAGAGTTCCCCACATATCATGATGCACCTGTATGATAGCACAGAATTCCTCACATATCATGATATCCCTGTGTGCTAGCACAGAGTTCCTCACATATCATGATGTGTCTGTACGCTAGCGCAGAGTTCCTCACCTATCAAGATGTACCTGTGTGATAGTGCAGCGTTCCTCACATATCATGATGTACCTGTACACTAGCGCAGAATTCCTCACATATCATGATGTACCTGTATGCTAGCGCAGAGTTCCTCTCATATCATGATGTACCTGTGTGCTAGTGCAGAGTTCCTCACATATTATGATGTACCTGTGTGCTAGCGCAGAGTTCCTCTCCTATCATGATGTACCTGTGTGATAGCGCAGCGTTCCTCACATATCATGATGTACCTGTACGCTAGCGCAGAGTTCCTCACATATCATGATGTACCTGTAGGCTAGCGCAGTGTTTCTCACATATCATCATGTACCTGTGTGATAGTTCAGAGTTCCTCACATATCGCGATGTATCTGTAGGCTAGTGCAGACTTCCTCACCTATCATGATGAACCTTTTTGACAGTGCAGCGTTCCCCAAATATCATGATGTACCTGTGTGATAGCGCAGAGTTCCTCACCTATCAAGATGTACCTGTGTGATAGTGCAGCGTTCCTCACATATCATGATGTACCTGTACGCTAGCGCAGAGTTCCTCACATATCATGATGTACCTGTATGCTAGCGCAGGCTCCTCTCATATCATCACGTACCTGTGTGCGCTGGCGCCCAGAGATCCTCTACTATTATGATGTACCTGTGTAATACCGCGAGGTGTTCCTCACATATCATGATGTGCCATATGCGGCTAGCGCGCCAAAGTTCCTCACATATCATGATGCTTGCCTGTAGGCTAAGCGCCAAGGTTTATCACATATCATCCAGACACCGTGTGATAGTGCAGAGTTCCTCACATATCGCGATGTATCTGTAGGCTAGTGCAGACTTCCTCACCTGTTATGATGTACCTGTTTGACAGTGCAGCATTCCTCACATATCATGATGTACCTGTGTGTTAGTGCAGAGTTCCTCACATCTCATGATGTCCCTGTATGCTAGCACAGAGTTCCACACATATCATGATGTGCCTGTATGCTAGTGCAGAGTTCCTCACATGCCATGATGTACCTGTATGCTAGTACAGAGTTCCTCACATATCATGATGTACCTGTGTCATAGTGCAGCGTTCCTCACATATGACAATGTACCTGTACCTAGCACAGAGTTCCTCACATATCATAATGCACCTGAATGATAGCACAGAATTCCTCACATATCATGATGTCCCTGTGTGCTAGCAGAGTTCCTCACATATCATGATGTGCCTGTACGCTAGCGCAGAGTTCCTCACATATCATGATGTACCTATGTGATAGTGCAGCGATCCTCACATATCATGATGTACCTGTATGCTAGCACAGAGTTCCTCACATATCATGATGTACCTGTACGCTAGCGCAGAGTTCCTCACATATCATGATGTACCTGTGTGATAGTGCAGAGTTCCTCACATATCGTGATGTACCTGTGTGATAGTGCAGAGTTCCTCACATATCATGATGTACCTGTAGGCTAGTGCAGACTTCCTCACCTATCATCAGATGTACCTGTGTGACGAGTGCAGCGTTCCTCACATATCATGATGTCCCTGTGCTAGCACAGAGTTCCTCACATATCATGATGTGCCTGTGCGCTGGCGCAGGTTCCTCACCTATCATGATGTACCTGTGTGATAGTGCAGTGTTCCTTGCATATCATGATGTACCTGCGCTGGCGCGGTTCCTCACCTATCCATGATGTACCTATGCGCTTCACGCAGAGTTCCTCAGATATCATGATATTGCATATGCCAGCGCAGAGTTCCTCTCATATCATGGCGTTCCAGTGTGGTGGCGCAGGTTCCTCACATATCATGATGTACCTGTATGCTAGCGCGCAGAGTTCCTCAACTATCATGATATACCTGTAGTGATAGCGCGGCGTTCCTCACATATCATGATGATGTACCTGTCGCTAGCACAGAGATCCTCAGATATCATGATGTACCTGTAGGCTAGCGCAGAGTTCCTCACATATCATGATGTACCTGAGTGATAGTGCAGAGTTCCTCATATATCATGATGTACCTGTGTGATAGTGCAGTGTTCCTCACATATCATGATGTACCTGTGTGATAGTGCAGAGTTCCTCACATATCATGATGTACCTGTGTGATAGTGCAGCATTCCTCACATATCATGATATATCTGTGTGATAGCGCAGCGTTCCTCACATAACATGATGTACCTGTACCTAGCACAGAGTTCCCAACATATCATGATGCACCTGTATGATAGCACAGAATTCCTCACATATCATGATATCCCTGAGTGCTAGCACAGAGCTCCTCACATATCATGATGTGTCTGTACGCTAGCGCAGAGTTCCTCACCAATCACGATGTACCTGTGTGATGAGTGCAGCGTTCCTCACATGTCATGATGTACCTTTACGCTAGCGCAGAGTACCTCACCTATCATGATGTACCTGTACGCTAGCGCAGAGTTCCTCACATATCATGATGTACCTGTATGCTTGCGCAGAGTTCCTCTCATATCATGACGTACCTGTGTGCTAGCGCAGAGTTCCTCACATATCATGATGTACATGTGTGCTAGCGAAGAGTTCCTCTCCTATCATGATGTACCTGTGTGACAGCGCAGCGTTCCTCACATATCATGATGTACCTGTAGGCTAGCACAGAGTTCCTCATATATCATGATGTACCTGTGTGAAAGTGCAGAGTTCCTCACATATCATGATGTACCTGTAGGCTAGTGCAGACTTCCTCACCTATCATGATGTACCTGTGTGACAGTGCAGCGTTCCTCACATATCATGATGTACCTGTCTGATAGCGCAGAGTTCCTCACATATCATGGTGTCCCTGTGTGCTATCACAGGTTCCTCACATATCATGATGTACCTGTGTCATAGTGCGGCGTTCCTCACATATCATGATGTCCCTATACCTAGCACAGTTCCTCACATATCATGATGCACCTGAATGATAGCACAGAATTTCTCACATATCATGATGTACCAGAGTCATAGTGCAGCGTTCCTCACATATCATGATGTACCTGTACCTAGCACAGAGTTCCTCACATATCATGATGCACCTGGATGATAGCACAGAATTCCTCACATATCATTATGTCCCTGTGTGCTGCACAGAGTTCCTCACATATCATGATGTGCCTGTGCGCTGCGCAGAGTTCCTCACCTATTGTGATGTACCTGTGTGATGGTGCGGCGTTCCTCACATATCATGATGTACCTCTATGCTAGCTCAGAATTCCTCATATCGCAGTGTACCTGTGCGCTAGCGCACGAGTTCCTCACATATCATGATGTAACTGTGCGCCAGCGCAGAGTTCATCAGATATCATGACGTACCTGTGTGCTAGCGCAGAGTTCCTCACATATCATGATGTACCAGTATGCTTGCTCAGAGTTCCTCACCTATCATGATGTACCTGTGTGATAGTGCAGCGTTCCTCACATTTCATGATGTACCTGTGTGATAGTGCAGAGTTCCTCACATATCATGATGAACCTGTGTGATAGTGCAGCGCTCCTCACATATCATGATGTACCTGTGTGACAGTGCAGAGTTCCTCACTTATCATGATGTACCAGTGGGATAGTGCAGCATTCCTCACATATCATGATATATCAGTATGATAGAGCAGAGTTCCTCACATATCATGATGTACCAGTGTGATAGCGCAGCGTTCCTCACATACCAATATTTACCTGTGTGATAGTGTAGCGTTCCTCACATATCATGATGTACCTGTACCTAGAACAGAGTTCCACACATAGCACGATGTACCTGTGTCATAGCGCAGAGTTCCTCACATATCGTGATGTACCGGTGTGATAGCGCAGAGTTCCTCACATGTCATGATGCACCTGTGTGATAGCGCAGAATTCCTCACCTATCATGATGTCCCTGTGTGAGGCGCAGAAGTTCCTCTCATATCATGATGTACCTGTGTGATAGTATAGAGTTCCTCACATATCATGATGTACCTGTATGCTAGTGCAGAGTTCCTCACATATCATGATGTACCTGTATGCTAGCGCAGAGTTCCTCACCTATCATGATGTACCTGTGTGATAGCGCAGCGTTCCTCACATATCATGATGTACCTGTACGCTAGCGCAGAGTTCCTCACATATCATGATGTACCTGTAGGCTAGCGCAGAGTTCCTCTCATATCATGATGTACCTGTGATAGTGCAGAGTTCCTCACATATCATGATGTACCTGTAGGCTAGTGCAGACTTCCTCACCTATCATGATGTACCTGTGTGACAGTGCAGCGTTCCTCACATATCATGATGTACCTGTGTGATAGCGCAGAGTTCCTCACATATCATGATGTACCTGTGTGATAGTGCAGAGTTCCTTACATATCATGATGTACCTGTGATGATGTGTGTGTTCCTTACATATCATGATGTACCTGTGTGATAGTGCAGCATTCCTCACATATCATGATATAGCTGTGTGATAGCGCAGCATTCCTCACATATCAATAAGTACCTGTGTGATAGTGCAGCGTTCCTCACATATCATGATGTACCTGTACCTAGCACAGAGTTCCACAAATAGCATATAGTACCTGTGTCATAGCGCAGAGTTCCTCACATATCATGATGCACCTGTATGATAGTGCAGAATTCCTCACATATCATGATGTCCCTGTGTGCTAGCAAAGAGTTCAACACGTATCATGATGTGCCTGTACGCTAGTGCAGAGTTCTTCATATATCATGATGTACCTGTGTGCTAGCACAGAGTTCCTACATATCATGATGTACCTGTGTGATAGTGCAGCGTTCCTCACATAACATGATGTACCTGTACCTAGCACAGAGTTCCCCACATATCATGATGCACCTGTATGATAGCACAGAATTCCTCACATATCATGATATCCCTGTGTGCTAGCACAGAG
The DNA here is from genome assembly GCA_016271365.2 of Neoceratodus forsteri. Taxonomy (NCBI): domain Eukaryota; kingdom Metazoa; phylum Chordata; order Ceratodontiformes; family Ceratodontidae; genus Neoceratodus; species Neoceratodus forsteri. Next base: position 1,072,339,246 of record CM057451.1, read on the forward strand.
TACCTCACATATCATGAAGTGTCTGTACGCTAGCGCAGAGTTCCTCACCTATCATGATGTACCTGTGTGATAGTGCAGCGTTCCTCACATATCGTAATGTACCTGTACTAGCAAAGAGTTCCTCACATATCATGATGTGCCTGTAAGCTAGTGCAGAGTTCCTCACATACCATGATGTACCTGTGTGCTATCACAGAGTTCCTCACATATCATGATGTACCTGTGTCATAGTGCAGCGTTCCTCACATATCATGATGTACCTTTACCTAGCAGAGAGGTCCTCACATATCATTATGTACCTGTGGAATAACGCAGAGTTCATCTCATATCATGACGTACCTGTGTTCTGGCGCAGAGTTCCTCACATATCATGATGTACCTGTATGCTGGGCAGGTTTCTCACCTATCGCGGTGTACCTGTGTGATGGCGCGGCGTTCCTCACATATCTGATGATGTGCCTGTGCGCTGGCGCGGAGTTCCTCACCTATCGCTGATGTACCTGTTGCATAGCGCAGAGTTCCTCACATATCATGATGTACCTGTATGCTGGCGCAGAGTTACTCTCATATCGCGACATACCTGTGTGCTGAGTGTAGAGTTCTCACATATCATGATGTACCTGTGTGTTAGTGCAGAGTTCTCACATATCATAATGTACCTGTAGGGCTAGTGCTAGACTTTCTCATCTATCAGATGTAAAAGTGTGACAGTGCAGCGTTCGTCAATTTCTGATGTACCTGTGTGATTACGCAGAGTTCCTCACTTATCATGATGTGCCTGTGTGATAGTGCAGAGTTCCTCACATATCATGCTGTACCTTTGTGATAGTGCAGTGTTCCTCACATATCATGATGTACCTGTGTGATAGTGCAGAGTTCCTCACATATCATGATGTACCTGTGTGATAGTGCAGCATTCCTCACATATCATGATATATCTGTGTGATAGCGCAGTGTTCCTCACATATCAATATGTACCTGTGTGATAGTGCAGCGTTCCTCACATATCATGATTTACCTGTACCTAGCACAGAGTTCCACACATAGCATGATGTACCTGTGTGATAGTGCAGAGTTCTTCACATATCATGATGTACTTGTGTGATGGCGAGATTCCTCATATCATGATGTCCTGTGTACTAGCACAGGTTCCACACATATCATAATGAGCCTGTACACTAGCGTACAGTTCCACACATATCATGATATGTCTGAATGCTAGCACAGAGTTCCTCACATATCATGACGTACCTGTGTGTTAGTGCAGAGTTCCTCACATACCATGATGTACCTATTATGCTAGCACAGAGTTACTCTCCTATCATGATGTACCTGTGTGACAGAGCAGCGTTCCTCACATATCATAATGTACCTGTAAGCTAGTGCAGAGTCCCTCACATACCATGATGTACCTGTGTGATAGAGCAGCGTTCCTCACATATCATGATTTACCTGTACGCTAGCGCAGAGTTCCTCACATATCATGATGTACTTGTAGGCTAGCGCAGAGTTCCTCACATATCATGATGTACCTGAGTGATAGTGCAGACTTCCTCTCATATCATGATGTACCTGTGTGATAGTGTAGTGTTCCTTACATATCATGATGTACCTGTGTGATAGTGCAGCATTCCTCACATATCATGATATAGCTGTGTGATAGTGCAGAGTTCCTCTCATATCATGATGTACCTGTTAATGATAGCGCTGGCGTTCCTCACATATCAATAGTACCTGCCGGTGATTGCAGCATTCCTCACATATCATGATGTACCTATTACCTGGCACAGAGTTCACACATAACATATAGTACCTGTGTCATAGCGAGTTCCTCACATATAATGATGCACCTGTATGATAGCGCAGAATTCCTCACATATCATGATGTCCCTGTGTGCTAGCAAAGAGTTCAACACATATCATGATGTGCCTGTACGCTAGTGCAGAGTTCTTCATATATCATGATGTACCTGTGTGCTGGCACAGAGTTCCTCTCATATCGCCAGGTGCCTGTGTGATGCAGGCGTTCCTCACATAACATGATGTACCTGTACCTGCTACGAAGTTCCCCACATATCACGATGCACCTGTATGATAGCACAGAATTCCTCACATATCGCATGATATCCTGTGTGCTAGCACAGATACCTCACATATCATGATGTGTCTGTACGCTAGCGCAGAGTTCCTCACCTATCATGATGTACCTGTGTGATAGTGCAGCGTTCCTCACATATCGTAATGTACCTGTACTAGCAAAGAGTTCCTCACATATCATGATGTACCAGTGTGATAGCACAGAATTCCTCACATATCATGATCTCCTGTGTGCTAGCACAGAGTTCCACATATCATGATGTGCCTCTAAGCTGAGTGCAGAGTTCCTCACATACCATGATGTACCTGTGTTCTATCACAGGTTCCTCACATATCATGATGTACCTGTGTCATAGTGCAGCGTTCTCACATATCATGATGTCCTATACCTAGCACACAGTTCCTCCATATCATGATGCACCTGAATGATAGCACAGAATTTCTCACATATCATGATGTACCAGGTCATAGTGCAGCGTTCCTCACATATCATGATGTACCTGTACCTAGCACAGAGTTCCTCACATATCATGATGCACCTGAATGATGGCACAGAATTCCTCACATATCATGATGTCCCTGTGTTGCTAGCACAAAGTTCCTCACATATCATGATGATGTGCCTGTGCGCTAAGCGCAGAGTTCCTCACCTGCTCGTGATGTACCTGTGCAGATGGTACTGCGTTCCTCACATATCGATGATGTACCTCTATGCTGGCACAGAGTTCCTCACATCATGATGTACCTGTACGCTGGCGCAGAGTTCCTCACATATCATGATGTACCTGTGCGCTAGCGCCAGAAGTTCATCAGATATCATGCTGTACCTGTGTGATAGCGCGGAGTTCCTCCACATATCATGATGTACCAGTATGCTTGCTCAGAGTTCCTCACCTATCATGATGTACCTGTGTGGATGGTGCAGCGTTCCTCATTCATGATGTACGCGTGTGATAGTGCAGAGTTCCTCACATATCATGATGTACCTGTGTGATAGTGCAGCGCCTCACATATCATGATGTACCTGTGTGATAGCTGCAGAGTTCCTCACATATCATGATGTACCAGTGGGATAGTGCAGCATTCCTCACATATCATGATATATCAGTATGATAGCGCAGAGTTCCTCACATATCATGATGTACCTGTGTGCTAGCAGAGCGTTCCTCACATACCAATATTTACCTGTGTGATAGTGTAGCGTTCCTCACATATCATGATGTACCTGTACCTAGCAAAGAGTTCCACACATGGCAAGATGTACCTGTGTCATAGCGCAGAGTTCCTCACATATTGTGATGTACTGGTGTGATAGCTCAGAGTTCCTCACATATCATGATGCACCTGTATGATAGCGCAGAATTCCACACATATCATGATGCCCCTGTGTGAAAGTGCAGCGTTCCTCACATAGCATGATGTACCTGTGTGATTGTGCAGCATTCCTCACATATCATGATATATCTGTGTGATAGCGCAGAGTTCCTCACAAATCATGATGTACCGGTGTGATAGTGCAGCGTTCCTCACATATCATAATGTACCTGTACCTAGCAAAGAGTTCCTCACATATCATGATGTACCAGTGGGATAGCACAGAATTCCTCACATATCATCATCTCCCTGTGTGCTAGCACAGGTTCACACTATCATGATGTGCCTGTACGCTAGTGCAGAGTTCCTCACCTATCATGATGTACCTGTGTGCTAGCACAGAGTTCCTCACATATCATGATGTACCTGTGTGATAGTGTAGCGTTCCTCACACATCATGATGTACCTGTACCTAGCAGAGAGGTCCTCACATATCATTATGTACCTGTGTGATAGCGCAGAGTTCCTCTCATATCATGACGTACCTGTGTTCTAGCGCAGAGTTCCTCACAAATCATGATGTACCTGTTTGCTAGGGCAGAGTTTCTCACCTATCATGATGTACCTGTGTGATAGCGCAGCGTTCCTCACATATCATGATTTACCTGTACGCTAGCGCAGAGTTCCTCACATATCATGATGTACCTGAGTGATAGTGCAGACTTCCTCACATATCATGATGTACCTGTGTGATAGTGCAGAGTTCCTCACATATCATGATGTACCTGTGTGATAGTGTAGTGTTCCTTACATATCATGATGTACCTGCGTGATAGTGCAGCATTCCTCACATATCATGATATAGCTGTGTGATAGCGCAGAGTTCCTCTCATATCATGATGTACCTGTGTGATAGCGCAGCGTTCCTCACATATCAATAAGTACCTGTGTGATAGTGCAGCGTTCCTCACATATCATGATGTACCTGTACCTAGCACAGAGTTCCACACATAGCATATAGTACCTGTGTCATAGCGCAGAGTTCCTCACATATCATGATGCACCTGTATGATAGCGCAGAATTCCTCACATATCATGATGTCCCTGTGTGCTAGCAAAGAGTTCAACACATATCATGATGTGCCTGTACGCTAGTGCAGAGTTCTTCATATATCATGATGTACCTGTGTGCTAGCACAGAGTTCCTCACATATCATGATGTACCTGTGTGATAGTGCAGCGTTCCTCACATAACATGATGTACCTGTACCTAGCACAGAGTTCCCCACATATCATGATGCACCTGAATGATACCACAGAATTCCTCACATATCATGATATCCCTGTGTGCTAGCACAGAGTACCTCACATATCATGATGTGTCTGTACGCTAGCGCAGAGTTCCTCACCTATCATGATGTACCTGTGTGATAGTGCAGCGTTCCTCACATATCGTAATGTACCTGTACTAGCAAGAGTTCCTCACATGCATGATGTACCAGTGTGATAGCACAAATTCCTCACATATCATGTTCTCCCTGTGTGCTAGCACAGAGTTCCACACATATCATGATGTGCCTGTAAGCTAGTGCAGAGTTCCTCACATACCATGATGTACCTGTGCGCTATCACAGAGTTCCTCACATATCATGATGTACCTGTGTCATAGTGCAGCGTTCCTCACATATCATGATGTCCCTATACCTAGCACACAGTTCCTCACATATCATGATGCACCTGAATGATAGCACAGAATTTCTCACATATCATGATGTACCAGAGTCATAGTGCAGCGTTCCTCACATATCATGATGTACCTGTACCTAGCACAGGTTCCTCACATATCATGATGCACCTGAATGATAGCACAATTCCTCACATATCATGATGTCCTGTGTGCTAGCACAAGGTTCCTCACATATCATGATGTGCCTGTGCGCTAGCGCAGGTTCCTCATCTATCGTGATGTACCTGTAGTGATAGTGCGCGTTCCTCACATATCAAGATGTACCTGTATGCTAGCACAGAGTTCCTCACATATCATGATGTACCTGTACGCTAGTGCAGAGTTCCTCACTTATCATGATGTACCTGAACGCTAGCGCAGAGTTCCTCAGATATCATGATGTACCAGTATGCTTGCTCAGAGTTCCTCACCTATCATGATGCACCTGTGTGATAGTGCAGCGTTCCTCACATTTCATGATGTACCTGTGTGATAGTGCAGAGTTCCTCACATATCATGATGTACCTGTGTGATAGTGCAGCGCCTCCATATCATGATGTACCTGTGTGATGAGTGCAGAGTTCCTCACATATCATGATGTACCAGTGGGATGTGCAGCATTCCTCACATATCATGATATATCAGTATGATGGCGCAAGTTCCTCACATATCATGATGTACCTGTGTGATAGCGCAGCGTTCCTCACATACCAATATTTACCTGTGTGATAGTGTAGCGTTCCTCACATATCATGATGTACCTGTACCTAGCACAGAGTTCCACACATAGCATGATGTACCTGTGTCATAGCGCAGAGTTCCTCACATATCGTGATGTACTGGTGTGATAGCGCAGAGTTTCTCACATATCATGATGCACCTGTATGATAGCGCAGAATTCCACACATATCATGATGCCCCTGTGTGAAAGTGCAGCGTTCCTCACATAGCATGATGTACCTGTGTGATAGTGCAGAGTTCCTCACATATCATGATGTACCTGTATGATAGTGCAGAGTTCCTCACATACCATTATGTACCTGTATGCTAGCGCAGAGTTCCTCACCTATCATGATGTACCTGTGTGATAGCGCAGCGTTCCTCACATATCATGATGTACCTGTACGCTAGCGCAGAGTTCCTCACATATCATGATGTACCTGTAGGCTAGCGCAGAGTTCCTCTCATATCATGATGTACCTGTGTGATAGTGCAGAGTTCCTCACATATCATGATGTACCTGTAGGCTAGTGCAGACTTCCTCACATACCAATATTTACCTGTGTGATAGTGTAGCGTTCCTCACATATCATGATGTACCTGTACCTAGCAAAGAGTTCCACACATGGCATGATGTACCTGTGTCATAGTGCAGAGTTCCTCACATATCGTGATGTACCGGTGTGATAGCGCAGAGTTCCTCACATATCATGATGACCTGTATGACAGGCGCAAAATTCCACACATGCATGATGCCCCTGTGGCGAAGTGCAGCAGTTCCTCACATAGCATGATGTACCTGTGATGGTGCAGGTTCCTCATATCATGATAAACCTGTGTGATGCAGAGTTCTCATATCATTATGTACCTGTGCATTCAAGCGCGGAGTTCTTCACCTATCAGATCTCCCTCTGTGCTGGCACAGAGTTCCACCCATATCATGATGTGCCTGTAATACTGGTGCAGAGTTCCTCACCTATCATGATGTACCTGTGTACTATCACAGAGTTCCTCACATATCATGATGTTCCTGTGTGATAGTGCAGCGTTCCTCACACATCATGATGTACCTGTACCCTGCAGAGGTCCTCACATATCATTATGTACCTTGTGATAAGCAGAGTTCCTCTCATATCATGGCGTACCTGTGTTCTAGCGCGGAGTTTGAAACAAATCATGATGTACCTGTTTGCTAGGGCAGAGTTTCTCACCTATCATGATGTACCTGTGTGATAGCGCAGCGTTCCTCACATATCATGATTTACCTGAACGCTAGCGCAGAGTTCCTCACATATCATGATGTACTTGTAGGCTAGCGCAGCGTTCCTCACATATCATGATGTACCCGAGTGATAGTGCAGACTTCCTCACCTATCATGATGTACCTGTGTACTATCACAGAGTTCCTCACATATCATGATGTACCTGTGTGATAGTGCAGCGTTCCTCACATAACATGATGTACCTGTACCTAGCACAGAGTTCCCCACATATCATGATGCACCTGTATGATAGCACAGAATTCCTCACATATCATGATATCCCTGTGTGCTAGCACAGAGTACCTCACATATCATGATGTGTCTGTGCAGCTAGCGCAGGTTCCTCACCTATCATGATGTACCTGTGTGATAGTGCAGCGTTCCTCACATATCGTAATGTACCTGTACTAGCAAAGAGTTCCTCACATATCATGATGTACCAGTGTGATAGCACAGAATTCCTCACATATCATGATCTCCCTGTGTGCTAGCACAGAGTTCCACACATATCATGATGTGCCTGTAAGCTACTGCAGAGTTCCTCATATACCATGATGTACCTGTGTTCTATCACAGAGTTCCTCACATATCATGATGTACCTGTGTCATAGTGCAGCGTTCCTCACATATCATGATGTCCCTATACCTAGCACACAGTTCCTCACATATCATGATGCACCTGAATGATAGCACAGAATTTCTCACATATCATGATGTACCAGAGCATAGTGCAGCGTTCCTCACATATCATGATGTACCTGTACCTAGCACAGAGTTCCTCACATATCATGATGCACCTGAATGATAGCACAGAATTCCTCACATATCATGATGTCCCTGTGTGCTAGTACAAAGTTCCTCACATATCATGATGTGCCTGTATGCTAGCGCAGAGTTCCTCACCTATCGTGATGTACCTGTGTGATAGTGCTGCGTTCCTCACATATCATGATGTACCTCTATGCTAGCACAGAGTTCCTCACATATCATGATGTACCTGTACGCTAGCGCAGAGTTCCTCACATATCATGATGTACCTGTACGCTAGCGCAGAGTTCATCAGATATCATGACGTACCTGTGTGCTAGCGCAGAGTTCCTCACATATCATGATGTACCAGTATGCTTGCTCAGAGTTCCTCACCTATCATGATGTACCTGTGTGATAGTGCAGCGTTCCTCACATTTCATGATGTACCTGTGTGATAGTGCAGAGTTCCTCACATATCATGATGTACCTATGTGATAGTGCAGCGCTCCTCACATATCATGATGTACCTGTGTGATAGCTGCAGAGTTCCTCACATATCATGATGTACCAGTGGGATAGTGCAGCATACCTCACATATCATGATATATCAGTATGATAGCGCAGAGTTCCTCACATATCATGATGTACCTGTGTGCTAGCGCAGCGTTCCTCACATACCAATATTTACCTGTTGATAGTGTAGCGTTCCTCACATATCATGATGTACCTGTACCTAGCAAAGAGTTCCACACATGGCAAGATGTACCTGTGTCATAGCGCAGAGTTCCTCACATATCGTGATGTACTGGTGTGATGAGCGCAGAGTTCCTCACATATCATGATGCACCTGTATGGCGCCAGAATTCCACATATCATGATGCCCCTGTGTGATAAGTGCAGCGTTCCTCACATAGCATGATGTACCTGTGTGATTGTGCAGCATTCCTCACATATCATGATATATCTGTGTGATAGCACAGAGTTCCTCACAAATCATGATGTACCGGTGTGATAGTGCAGCGTTCCTCACATATCATAATGTACCTGTACCTAGCAAAGAGTTCCTCACATATCATGATGTACCAGTGGGATAGCACAGAATTCCTCACATATCATGATCTCCCTGTGTGCTAGCACAGAGTTCCACACATATCATGATGTGCCTGTACGCTAGTGCAGAGTTCCTCACCTATCATGATGAACCTGTGTGCTAGCACAGAGTTCCTCACATATCATGATGTACCTGTGTGATAGTGTAGCATTCCTCACACATCATGATGTACCTGTACCTAGCAGAGAGGTCCTCACATATCATTATGTACCTGTGTGATAGCGCAGAGTTCCTCTCATATCATGACGTACCTGTGTTCTAGCGCAGAGTTCCTCACAAATCATGATGTACCTGTTTGCTAGGGCAGAGTTTCTCACCTATCATGATGTACCTGTGTGATAGCGCAGCGTTCCTCACATATCATGGTTTACCTGCGCTTCGCGCAGAGTTCCTCACATATCACGATGTACTTGCCAGGCTAGCGCAGCGGTTCCTCACATATCCAGATGTACCTGGTGATGGTGCAGACTTCCTCACATATCACAGTTTACCTGGTGATAGTGCAGAGTTCGCCACATATCATGATGTACCCGTGTGATAGTGTGGTGTTCCTCACATATCGCGGTGTACCTGCGTGATGGTGCGGCATTCCTCACATATCATGATATGAGCTGTGTGATAGCGCGAGTTCCTCTCATATCATGATGTACCTGTGCGATGCGCGGCGTTCCTCACATATCAATAAGTACTTGTGTGATAGTGCGCGTTCCTCACATATCATGATGTACCTGTACTACTTAGCACAGGTTCCACACATAGCATATGGTACCTGTGTCATAGCGCAGAGTTCCTCACATATCATCGATGCACCTGGTATGATAGGCGCAGAATTCCTCATATCATGATGTCCCTGTGTGCTGGCAAAGAGTTCAACACACGTATCGCGAGTGTGCCCACTGCGCTGGTGCAGGTTCTTCATATATGCATGATGTACCTGTGTGCTAGCACAGAGTTCCTCACATATCATGATGTACCTGTGTGATAGTGCAGCGTTCCTCGCACAAGCTGATGTACCTGTACCTAGCACAGAGTTCCCCACATATCATGATGCCCCTGAATGATACCACAGAATTCCTCACATATCATGATATCCCTGTGTGCTAGCACAGAGTACCTCACATATCATGATGTGTCTGTACGCTAGCGCAGAGTTCCTCACATACCATGATGTACCTGTGTGCTATCACAGAGTTCCTCACATATCATGATGTTCCTGTGTCATAGTGCAGCCTTCCTCACATATCATGATGTCCCTATACCTAGCACACAGTTCCTCACATATCATGATGCACCTGAATGGTAGCACAGAATTTCTCACATATCATGATGTACCAGAGTCATAGTGCAGCGTTCCTCACATATCATGATGTACCTGTACCTAGCACAGAGTTCCTCATATCATGATGCACCTGAATGATAGCACAAATTCCTCACATATCATGATGTCCCTGTGTGCTAGCACAAAGTTCCTCACATATCATGATGTGCCTGTGCGCTAAGCAGAGTTCCTCATCTTCGTGATGTACCTGTGATAGTGCTGCGTTCCTCACATATCATGATGTACCTCTATGCTTGCTCAGAGTTCCTCCACATATCATGATGTACCTGTCGCTAGCGCAGAGTTCCTCACATATCATGATGTACCTGTGCGCTAGCGCAGAGTTCATCAGATATCATGACGTACCTGTGTGCTAGCGTTGAGTTCCTCAGATATCATGATGTACCAGTATGCTTGCTCAGAGTTCCTCACCTATCATGATGCACCTGTGTGATAGTGCAGCGTTCCTCACATTTCATGATGTACCTGTGTGATAGTGCAGAGTTCCTCACATATCATGATGTACCTGTGTGATAGTGCAGCGCTCCTCACATATCATGATGTACCTGTGTGATAGTGCAGAGTTCCTCACATATCATGATGTACCAGTGGGATAGTGCAGCATTCCTCACATATCATGATATATCAGTATGATAGCGCAGAGTTCCTCACATATCATGATGTACCTGAGTGCTAGCGCAGCGTTCCTCACATACCAATATTTACCTGTGTGATAGTGTAGCGTTCCTCACATATCATGATGTACCTGTACCTAGCAAAGAGTTCCACACATGGCAAGATGTACCTGTGTCATAGCGCAGAGTTCCTCACATATCGTGATGTACTGGTGTGATAGCGCAGAGTTCCTCACATATCATGATGCACCTGTATGAGAGCGCAGAATTCCACACATATCATGATGCCCCTGTGTGAAAGTGCAGCGTTCCTCACATAGCATGATGTACCTGTGTGATTGTGCAGCATTCCTCACATATCATGATATATCTGTGTGATAGCACAGAGTTCCTCACAAATCATGATGTACCGGTGTGATAGTGCAGCGTTCCTCACATATCATAATGTACCTGTACCTAGCAAAGAGTTCCTCACATATCATGATGTACCAGTGGGATAGCCCAGAATTCCTCACATATCATGATCTCCCTGAGTGCTAGCACAGAGTTCCACACATATCATGATGTGCCTGTACGCTACTGCAGAGTTCCTCACCTATCATGATGTACCTGTGTGCTAGCACAGAGTTCCTCACATATCATGATGTACCTGTGTGATAGTGTAGCATTCCTCACAATCATGATGTACCTGTACCCTAGCAGAGGGTCCTCACATATCATTATGTACCTGTGTGATGGCGCAGAGTTCCTCTCATATCATGGCGTACCTGTGTTCTGCGCAGGAGTTCCTCACAAATCATGATGTACCTGTTTGCTGAGGCAGGGGTTTCTCACCTTCATGATGTACCTGTGTGATAGCGCAGCGTTCCTCACATATCATGATTTACCTGTACGCTAGCGCAGAGTTCCTCACATATCATGATGTACTTGTAGGCTAGCGCAGCGTTCCTCACATATCATGATGTACCTGAGTGATAGTGCAGAGTTCCTCACATATCATGATGTGCCTGCAGTGATAATGTGAGTGTTCCTTACATATCGCAGTGTACCTGCGTGATAGTGTAGTGTTCCCACATTTCATGATGTACCTGCGTGATAGTGCGGTGTTCCTCACATATCATGATGTACCTGTGTGATAGTGCAGCGCTCCTCACATATCATGATGTACCTGTGTGATGGTGCAGAGTTCCTCACATATCATGATGTACCAGTGGGATAGTGCAGCATTCCTCACCATATCGCGATATATCAGTATGATAGCGCAGGTTCCTCACATATCATGATGTACCTGTGTGATGGCGCGGCGTTCCTCACATATCAATGTATGTACCTGTGTGATGGTGTAGCGTTCCTCACATATCATGATGTACCTGTACCTAGCACAGGGTTCCACACATAGCATGATGTACCTGTGTCATAGCGCAGAGTTCCTCACATATCGTGATGTACCTGTGTGATAGCGCAGAGTTTCTCACATATCGCCCAGTGCACCTGTATGATGCGCGAGATTCCTCACATATCGCAGTGTCCTGTGTGAAGTGGGCGTTCCTCACATAGCATGATGTGCCTGTGTGATGTGCAGAGTTCCTCACATATCATGATGTACCTGTATGATAGTGCAGAGTTCCTCACATATCATTATGTACCTGTATGCTAGCGCAGAGTTCCTCACCTATCATGATGTACCTGTGTGATAGCGCAGAGTTCCTCACATATCATGATGTACCTGTAGGCTAGCGCAGAGTTCCTCTCATATCATGATGTACCTGTGTGATAGTGCAGAGTTCCTCACATATCATGATGTACCTGTAGGCTAGTGCAGACTTCCTCACATATCAATATGTACCTGTGATGGTGCAGCGTTCCTCACATATCATGATGTACCTGTGCCTGGCAAGAGGTTCCACACATGGCATGATGTACCTGTGTGATGGTGCGAGTTCCTCACATATCGTGATGTACGGTTTGATGGCGCGAGTTCCTCACATATCATGATGCACCTGTATGATAGGCGCAGAATTCATCACATATCATGATGCCTCCTGTGAAGTGCAGCGTTCCTCACACCAGCATGATGTACCTGTGTGATGGTGCAGAGTTCCTCACATATCATGATGATACCTGTATGATAGTGCAGAGTTCCTCACATATCATTATGTACCTGTATGCTAGCGCAGAGTTCCTCACCTATCATGATCTCCCTCTGTGCTAGCACAGAGTTCCACACATATCATGATGTGCCTGTACGCTAGTGCAGAGTTCCTCACCTATCATGATGTACCTGTGTGCTATCACAGAGTTCCTCACATATCATGATGTTCCTGTGTGATAGTGTAGCATTCCTCACACATCACGATGTACCTGTGCCTAGCAGAGAGTCCTCACATATCATTATGTACCTGTGTGATGGCGAGTTCCTCTCATATCATGCATGTACCTGTGTTGCTGCGCAGAGTTCACACAAATCATGATGTACCTGTTTGCTAGGGCAGAGTTCCTCACCTATCATGATGTACCTGTGTGATACTGCAGCGTTCCTCACATATCATGAGTGTACCTTGCTAGCGCAGAGTTCCTCACATATCATGATGTACTTGTAGGCTAGCGCAGCGTTCCTCATATATCATGATGTACCTGAGTGATAGTGCAGACTTCCTCACATATCATGATGTACCTGTGTGATAGTGCAGAGTTCCTTACATATCATGATGTACCTGTGTGATAGTGTAGTGTTTCTTACATATCATGATGTACCTCTATGCTAGCACAGAGTTTCTCACATATCATGATGTCCCTATACCTAGCACACAGTTCCTCACATATCATGATGCACCTGATGATAGCACAGAATTTCTCACATATCATGATGTACCGAAGTCGTGAGTGCAGCGTTCCTCACATATCATGATGTTCCTGTACCTAGCACAGAGTTCCTCACATATCATGATGCACCTGATGATAGCACAGAATTCCTCTCATCCTTGCTGTCCTGTGTGCTAGCACAGAGTTCCTCACATATCATGATGTGTCTGTACACTAGCGCAGAGTTCCTCACCTATCGTGATGTAGCCTGTGTGATGGTGCAGCGTTCCTCACATATCATGATGTACCTCTGTGCTAGCACAGAGTTTCTCACATATCATGATGTAACTGGTGATGGTGCAGACTTCCTCACATATCATGATGTACCTGTGTGATGGTGCAGAGTTCCTTACATATCATGATGTACCTGTGTGATAGTGTAGTGTTTCTTACATATCGCGATGTACCTGTGATGATGTGCAGCATTCCTCACATATCATGATATAGCTGGTATGATAGCGCAGAGTTCCTCTCATATCATGATGTACCTTTGTGATAGCGCAGCGTTCCTCACATATCAATAAGTACCTGTGTTATAGTGCAGCGTTTCTCACATATCATGATGTACCTGTACCTAGCACAGAGTTCCACACATAGCATATAGTACCTGTGTCATAGCGCAGAGTTCCTCACATATCATGATGCACCTGTATGATGGCGCAGAATTCCTCACATATCATGATGTCCTGTGTGCTAGCAAGATTTCAACACATATCATGATGTGCCTGTCGCTAGTGCAGGTTCTTCATATATCATGATGTACCTGTGTGCTGGCACAGGGTTCCTCACATATCATGATGTCCGCTGCCATGCGATAGTGCAGCGTTCCTCACATAACATGATGTACCTGTACCTAGCACAGAGTTCCCCACATATCATGATGCACCTGTATGATAGCACAGAATTCCTCCCATATCATGATATCCCTGTGTGCTAGCACAGAGTACCTCACATATCATGATGTGTCTGTACGCTAGCGCAGAGTTCCTCACCTATCATGATGTACCTGTGTGATAGTGCAGCGTTCCTCACATATCGTAATGTACCTGTACCTAGCAAAGAGTTCCTCACATATCATGATGTACCAGTGTGATAGCACAGAATTCCTCACATATCATGAACTCCCTGTGTGCTAGCACAGAGTTCCACACATATCATGATGTGCCTGTATGCTACTGCAGAGTTCCTCACATACCATGATGTACCTGTGTGCTATCACAGAGTTCCTCACATATCATGATGTACCTGTGTCATAGTGCAGCGTTCCTCACATATCATGATGTCCCTATACCTAGCACACAGTTCCTCACATATCATGATGCACCTGAATGATAGCACAGAATTTCTCACATATCATGATGTACCAGAGTCATGGTGCAGCGTTCCTCACATATCATGATGTACCTGTACCTTAGCACAGAGTTCCTCACATATCATGATGCACCTGAAGATAGCACAGAATTCCTCACATATCATGATGTCCCTGTCCAGTGCTGCTTGAGGTTCCTCACATATCATGATATTCCTGTACGCTAGCGCAGAGTTCCTCACCTATCATGATGTACCTGTGTGATAGTGCAGCGTTCCTCACATATCATGATGTACCTCTATGCTAGCACAGAGTTCCTCACATATCATGATGTACCTGTACGCTAGCACAGAGTTCCTCACTTATCATGATGTACCTGTACGCTAGCGCAGAGTTCATCAGATATCATGACGTACCTGAGTGCTAGCGCTGAGTTCCTCACATATCATGATGTACCAGTATGCTTGCTCAGAGTTCCTCACCTATCATGATATACCTGTGTGATAGTGCAGCGTTCCTCACATTTCATGATGTACCTGTGTGATAGTGCAGAGTTCCTCACATATCTTGATGTACCTGTGTGATAGTGCAGAGTTCCTCACATACCGTGATGTACCTGTGTGATAGTGCAGCATTCCTCACATATCATGATATATCTGTGTGATAGCACAGAGTTCCTCACAAATCATGATGTACCGGTGTGATAGTGCAGTGTTCCTCACATATCATAATGTACCTGTACCTAGCAAAGAGTTCCTCACATATCATGATGTACCAGTGGGATAGCACAGAATTCCTCACATATCATGATCTCCCTGTGTGCTAGCACAGAGTTCCACACATATCATGATGTGCCTGTACGCTAGTGCAGAGTTCCTCACCTATCATGATGTACCTGTGTGCTTGCACAGAGTTCCTCACATGTAATGATGTACCTGTGTGATAGTGTAGCGTTCCTCACACATCATGATGTACCTGTACCTAGCAGAGAGGTCCTCACATATCATTATGTACCTGTGTGATAGTGCAGAGTTCCTCACATATCATGATGCTCCTGTATGATAGCGCAGAATTCCTCACATATCATGATGTCCCTGTGTGCTAGCAAAGAGTTCAACACATATCATGATGTGCCTGTACGCTAGTGCAGAGTTCTTCATATATCACGATGTACCTGTGTGCTAGCACAGAGTTCCTCACATATCATGATGTACCAGCCTGTGGTGCAGCGTTCCTCACATAACATGGTATACCTGTACCTAGCACAGAGTTCCCCTCATATCATGATGCACCTGTATGATAGCACAGAATTCCTCACATATCATGATATCCCTGTGTGCTAGCACAGAGTACCTCACATATCATGATGTGTCTGTACGCTAGCGCAGAGTTCCTCACCTATCATGATGTACCTGTGTCATAGTGCAGCGTTCCTCACATATCATGATGTCCCTATACCTAGCACACAGTTCCTCACATATCATGATGCACCTGAATGATAGCACAGAATTTCTCACATATCATGATGTACCTGTGTCACAGTGCAGCGTTCCTCACATAACATGATGTACCTGTACCTTGCACAGAGTTCCTCACATATCATGAAGCACCTGTATGATAGCACAGAATTCCTCACATATCATGAAGTCCCTGTGTGCTAGCAGAGAGTTCCTCACATATCATGATGTGCCTGTACGCTAGCACAGAGTTCCACACCTATCGTGATGTACCTGTGTGATAGTGCAGCGTTCCTCACATATCATGATGTACCTCATGCTGGCACAGAGTACTCACATATCATGATGGTACCTGTCACGCTAAGCGCAGAGTTCCTCACTTATCATGATGTACCTGTGCGCTAGCGCAGATTCATCAGATCTCATAAGCGTACCTGTGTCTGGCGTGAGTTCCTCACATATCATGATGTACCAGTATGCTTGCTCAGAGTTCCTCACCTATCATGATGTACCTGTGCGATAGTGCGGCGTTCCTCATTTCGCATGATGTACCTGTGTGATAGTGCAGAGTTCCGCATATCACGATGATGCCTGTGTGATAGTTCAGGGCTCCTCACATCGCAGTGTACCTGTGTGATGGTGCGAGTTCCTCACATATCATGATGTACCAGTGGGATAGTGCAGTATTCCTCACATATCATGATATATCAGTATGATTGTGCAGAGTTCCTCACATATCATGATGTACCTGTGTGATAGCGCAGCGTTCCTCACATACCAATATTTACCTGTGTGATAGTGTAGCGTTCCTCACATATCATGATGTACCTGTACCTAGCACAGAGTTCCAAACATAGCATGATGTACCTGTGTCATAGCGCAGAGTTCCTCACATATCGAGATGTACCGGTGTGATAGCGCAGAGTTCCTCACATATCATGATGCACCTGTATGATAGCGCAGAATTCCAAACATATCATCAGTGCCCTGTGCGAAAGTGTAGCGTTCCTCACATAGCATGATGTATCTGTGTGATAGTGCAGAGTTCCTCACATATCATGATGTACCTGTATAGCTGCGCAGAGTTCCTCTCATATCATGACATACCTGTGTGCTAGCGCAGAGTTCCTCACATATCATGATGTACCTGTGTGCTAGCGCAGAGTTCCTCTCCTATCATGATGTACCTGTGTTATAGCGCAGCGTTCCTCACATATCATGATGTACCTGTAGGCTAGCGTAGAGTTCCTCACATATCATGATGTACCTGTACCTATCACAGAGTTCCAAACATAGCATGATGTACCTGTGTCATAGCGCAGAGTTCCTCACATATCGTGATGAACCGGTGTGATAGCGCAGAGTTCCTCACATATCATGATGCACCTGTATGATAGAGCAGAATTCCACACATATCGTGATGCCCCTGTGTGAAAGTGTAGTGTTCCTCACATAGCATGATGTATCTGTGTGATAGTGCAGAGTTCCTCACATATCATGATGTACCTGTATGATAGTGCAGAGTTCCTCACATATCATTATGTACCTGTATGCTAGCGCAGAGTTCCTCACATATCATGATGTACCTGTGTGATAGCGCGGCGTTCCTCACATATGATGATGTGCACTGTCGCTGCGCAGATTTTCGCCTACATATCGCGATGTGCCTGTAGGCTGGCGCAAGTTCTCTTATATCATGATGTACCTGTGTGATAAGCGCAGAGTTCCTCACATCATGATGTACTTGTAGGCTATTGCAGACTTCCTCACCTATCATGATGTACCTGTGTGACAGTGCAGCGTTCCTCTCATATCATGACATACCTGTGTGCTAGCGCAGAGTTCCTCACATATCATGATGTACCTGTGTGCTTGCGCAGAGTTCCTCTCCTATCATGATGTACCTGTGTGATAGCGCAGCGCTCTCACATATCATGATGTACCTGTCGCAAGCGTGGAGTTCCTCACATATCATGATGTACCTGTGTGTTAGTGCAGAGTTCCTCACATATCATGATGTGACTTGTAGGCTAGTGCAGACTTTCTAATCTATCATGATGTAAAAAGTGTGACAGTGCAGCGTTCCTCACATATCATGATGTACCTGTGTGATAGCGCAGAGTTCCTCACATATCATGATGTGCCTGTGTGATGGTGCAGAGTTCCTCACATATCATGATGTACCTGTGTGATAGTGCAGCGTTCCTCACATATCATGATGTACCTGTGTGATAGTGCAGAGTTCCTCACATATCATGATGTACCTGTGTGATAGTGCAGCATTCCTCACATATCATGATATAGCTGTGTGATAGCGCAGAGTTCCTCTCATATCAATATTGTACCTGTGTGATAGTGCAGCATTCCTCACATATCATGATTTACCTGTACCCTGGCACACAGTTCCACATAGCATGATGTACCTCTGTGATACTGCAGAGTTCCATACATTTCATGATGTACCTGGCATGATGAGTGTAGTGTTCCTTACATATCATGATGTACCTGTGTGATAGTGCAGCATTCCTCACATATCATGATATAGCTGTGTGATAGCGCAGAGTTCCTCTCATATCATGATGTACCTGTGTGATAGCGCAGCGTTCCTCACATATCAATAAGTATCTGTGTGATAGTGCAGCGTTCCTCACATATCATGATGTACCTGTACCTAGCACAGAGTTCCACACATAGCATATAGTACCTGTGTCATAGCGCAGAGTTCCTCACATATCATGATGCACCTGTATGATAGCGCAGAATTCCTCACATATCATGATGTCCCTGTGTGCTAGCAAAGAGTTCAACACATATCATGATGTGCCTGTATGCTAGTGCAGAGTTCTTCATATATCACGATGTACCTGTGTGCTAGCACAGAGTTCCTCACATATCATGATGTACCTGTAAGATAGTGCAGCGTTCCTCACATAACATGATGTACCTGTACCTAGCACAGAGTTCCCCACATATCATGATGCACCTGTGTGATGCACAGATTCCTCACATATCATGATATCCTGTGTGCTGGCTCAGAGTACCTCACATATCATGATGTGTCTGTGCGTTGGCGCCAGAGTTCCTCACCTATCATGATGTACCTGTGTGATAGTGCAGGCGTTCCTCACATGTCGTAATGTACCTGTACCTAGCAAAGATTCCTCCACATATCATGGCGTACCGGTGTGATGGCAAATTCCTCACATATCGCAATCTCCCTGTGTGCTAGCACAGAGTTCCACACTTATCATGATGTGCCGGTACGCTAGTGCAGAGCTTCTCACCTATCATGATGTACCTGTGTGATAGTGCAGCGTTCCTCACATATCATGATGTACCTGTACCTAGCAGAGAGGTCCTCACATATCATTATGTACCTGTGTGATAACGCAGATTTCATCTCATATCATGACGTACCTGTATTCTAGCGCAGAGTTCCTCACATATCATGATGTACCTGTATGCTAGGGCAGAGTTTCTCACCTATCATGATGTACCTGTACGCAAGCGCAGAGTTCCTCACATATCATGATGTACCTGTATGCTAGCGCAGAGTTCCTCTCATATAATGACATACCTGTGTGCTAGCGCAGAGTTCCTCACATATCATGATGTACCTGTGTGCTTGCACAGAGTTCCTCTCCTATCATGATGTATCTGTGTGATAGCGCAGCATTCCTCACATATCATGATGTACCTGTAGGCTAGCGTAGAGTTCCTCCATATCCTGATGTACCTGTGTGTTAGTGCAGAGTTCCTCACATATCATGATGTACCTGTAGGGCTAGTGCAGACTTTCTAATCTATCATGATGTAAATGTGATGACAGTGCAGCGTTCGTCACATATCATGATGTACCTGTATGATGCGAGAGGTTCCTCACATATCATGATGTGCCTGTGTGATAGTGCAGAGTTCCTCACATATCATGCTGTACCTGTGTGATAGTGCAGTGTTCCTCACATATCATGATGTACCTGTGTGATAGTGCAGAGTTCCTCACATATCATGATGTACCTGTGTGATAGTGCAGCATTCCTCACATATCATGATATATCTGTGTGATAGCGCAATGTTCCTCACATATCAATATGTACCTGTGTGATAGTGCAGCGTTCCTCACATATCATGATTTACCTGTACCTAGCACAGAGTTCCACACATAGCATGATGTACCTGTGTGATAGCGCAGTGTTCTTCACATATCATGATGTACTTGTGTGATAGCGCAGAGTTCTCACATATCATGATGCAGCTGTATGATAGCGCAGAATTCCTCACATATCATGATGTCCATGTGTGCTAGCACAGAGTTCCACACATATCATGATGAGCCTGTACGCTAGCGTACAGTTCCACACATATCATGATATGTCTGTATGCTGGCACAGGTTCCTCCATATCATGCCGTGCCTGTGTGTTGGTGCAGGGTTCCTCATGCCATGATGTACCTGTTATGCTGGCTGGGTTCTATCCTGCGATGTGAACCTGTAGTGCTAGCACAGAGTTCCTATCCTATCATGATGTACCTGTGTGACAGAGCAGCGTTCCTCACATATCATGATGTACCTGTGTGCTAGTGCAGAGTTCCTCACAAATCATGATGTACAGGTGTGATAGTGCAGCGTTCCTCACATATCATAATGTACCTGTACCGAGCAAAGAGTTCCTCACATATCATGATGTACCAGTGGGATAGCACAGAATTCCTCACATATCATGATCTCCCTGTGTGCTAGCACAGAGTTCCACACATAACATGATGTGCCTGTACGCTGGTACAGGTTCCTCACCTATCACGATGTGCCTGTGTGCTGGCACAAGTTCCTCACATATCATGATGTGACCTGTGGCGATGGTGTAGCGTTCCTCACACATCATGATGTACCTGTACCAACAGAGGTCCTCACATATCATTATGTACCTGTGTGAGCACAGAGTTCCTCTCATATCATGACTTACCTGTGTTCTAGGCGCGGTTCCTCACAAATCATGATGTGCCTGTTTGCTGGGGCAGGTTTCTCACCTATCACGATGTACCTGGGTGATGAAGCGCAGGTTCCTCCATATCATGATTTTACCTGTCGCTAGCACAGGTTCCTCACATATCATGGTGTACTTGTAGGCTGGCGCGGTGTTCCTCACATATCATGATGTTCCTGAGTGATGGTGCAGACTTCTCTCATATCGCGCGGTGTGCCTGAGTGATAGTGCGGGCTTCCTCACATATCGCGAGTGTACCTGGTGATAGTGCAGAGTTCCTTACATATCATGATGTACCTGTGTGATAGTGTAGTGTTCCTTACATGTCATGATGTACCTGTGTGATAGTGCAGCATTCCTCGCATATCATGATATAGCTGTGTGATAGCGCAGAGTTCCTCACATACCATGATGTACCTATTATGCTAGCACAGAGTTCCTCACCTATCATGATGTAACTCTGTGACAGTGCAGCGTTCCTCACATATCATGATGTACCTGTGTGATGGCGCGGAGTTCCTCATATCATGATGTACCTGTGTGATAGTGCAGAGTTCCTCACATATCATGCTGTGCAACTGTGCGGGGCAGAGGTTCCTCACATATCATGATGCACCTGTGTGATGGCGTAAATTCCTCACATATCGCCATGATGTCCTGTGTGCTGACAAAGGCTCACTCATATCATGATATGCCTTGTGCGCTAGTGCAGAGTTCTTCACATATCATGATGTACCTGTGTGCTAGCACAGAGTTCCTCATATATCATGATGTACCTGTGTGATAGTGCAGCGTTCCTCACATAACAATTTTGTACCTATACCTAGCACGAGTTCCCCACATATGCAGATGCACCTGTATGATGGCACAGATTCCTGCATATCATGATGTCCCTGTTTCTTGCTTTGGAGTTCCTCACATATCATGATGCGCCTGGCGCTGGCGCAGGTTCCTAAGCTATCATGATGTACCTGTCTGATAGTGCAGCGTTCCTCACATATCATGATCTACCTGTACGCTAGCTCAGAGTTCCTCACCTATCAGGATGTACCTGTATGCTAGCGCAGAGTTCCTCTCATATCATGACGTACCTGTGTGCTAGTGCAGAGTTCCTCACATATCATGATGTACCTGTATGCTAGCGCCAAGTTCCTCACCTATCATGATGTACCTGTGTGATAGCGCAGCATTCCTCACATATCATGATGTACCTGTACGCTAGCGCAGAGTTCCTCACATATCATGATGTACCTATAGGCTAGCGCAGAGTTCCACACATATCATGATGTACCTGTGTGATAGTGCAGAGTTCCTCACATATCATGATGTACCTGTAGGCTAGTGCAGACTTCCTCACCTATCATGTTGTCCCTGTGTAACAGTGCAGCGTTCCTCACATATCATGATGCACCTGTATGATAGCGCAGAATTCCTCACATATCGTGATGTACCTGTGTGATAGTGCAGAGTTCCTCACATATCATGATGTACCTGTGTGACAGTGCAGAGTTCCTCTCATATCATGATGTACCTGTGTCATAGTCACAGCATTCCTCACTTATAATGATATATCTTGTAAAAGCGCAGAGTTCCTCACATATCCTGATGTACCTGTGAGATAGTGCAGCATTCCACACATATCATGAGTACCTGTACCTAGCACAGGTTCCTCACATATCGCGGTTTACCTGTGTGGCAGCACAATTCCTCACATATCATGATGTCCTGTGTGCTGGCACAGAGTTCCACCCATATCATGATGTGCCTGTGCGCTGAGTGCGAGGTTCCACACCTATCATGATGTACCTGTTGCTGGCACAGAGTTCCTCACATATCATGATGTACCTGTGTGAAAGTGTGGCGTTCCTCACATCATGATGTACCTGTACCGGTAGAGAGGTCCTCACATATCATTATGTACCAGTGTGACAGGCGCAGAGTTCCTCTCATATCATGACATACCTGTGTTCTAGGCGCAGGGTTCCTCACATATCATGATGTACCTGTGTCATGTGCAGCGTTCCTCACATAACATGATGTACCTGTACCTGGCACAGAGTTCCTCACATATCATGTGATGCACCTGTATGATAGCAGAGAATTCCTCCATATCATGATGTCCTGTGTTCTAGAACAGAGTTCCTCACAAATCATGATGTGCCTGTACGCTAGCCCAGAGTTCCTCACCTATTGTGATGTACCTGTGTGATAGTGCAGCGTTCCTCACATATCATGATGTACCTCTATGCTAGCACAGAGTTCCTCACATATCATGATGTACCTGTACGCTAGCGCAGAGTTCCTCACATATCATGATGTACCTGTATGCTAGCGCAGAGTTCATCAGATATCATGACGTACCTGTGTGCTAGCGCAGAGTTCCTCACATATCATGATGTACCAGTATGCTTGCTCAGAGTTCCTCACCTATCATGATGTACCTGTGTGATAGTGCAGCGTTCCTCACATTTCATGATGTACCTGTGTGATAGTGCAGAGTTCCTCACATATCATGATGTACCTGAGTGATAGTGCAGCGCTCCTCACATATCATGATGTACCTGTGTGATAGTGCAGAGTTCCTCACATATCATGATGTACCAGTGGGATAGTGCAGCATTCCTCACATATCAAGATATATCAGTATGATGGTGCAGGGTTCCTCACATATCGCTGATGTACCTGTGTGAAAGCGCGGCGTTCCTCACCCACCAATATTTACCTGTGTGATAGTGTGGCGTTCCTCACATATCATGATGTACCTGTACCTGGCACAGAGTTCCACACATAGCATGATGTACTGTGTCATGCGCGAGTTCCTCACATATCGTGATGTCCGGTGCGATGGTGCAGAGTTTCTCACATATCATGATGCGCACCTGGATGATAGCGCAGAATTCCACACATATCTTGGTGCTCCTGTGTAAGTGCAGAGGTCCTCACATAGCATGATGTACCTGTGTGATGAGTGCAGAGTTCCTCACATATCATGATGTACCTGTATGATGGTGCAGAGTTCCTCACATATCATTATGTGCCTGTATGCTGGCGCGGTTCCTCACCTATCATGATGTACCTGTGGCGATGGCGCGGCGTTCCTCACATATCGCGCTGTGTACCTGTCGCTGCGCCGGGTTCCTCACCTATCATGATGTGCCTGTGTGATGCGGCGTTCCTCACATATCATGATGTACCTGTAGGCTAGCGCGAGTTCCTCTCATATCGCGTTGTACCTGTGCGATGGTGCAGAGTTCCTCACATATCATGATGTACCTGCCAGGCTGAGCGCAGACTTCCTCACCTATCATGATGTACCTGCTGATGTGTAGTGTTCGCCCACATATCCAGTGTACCTGTGTGATAGTGCAGCGTTCCTCACATATCATGATATGGCACTATGTATAGCACGGTTCCTCTCATATCATGATGTACCTGTGGCGATAGCGCGGCGTTCCTCAACTATAATAAGTACCTGTGTGATGGTGCAGCGTTCTCCACATATCATGATGTACCTGTACCTAGCACTGGGTTCCACACATAGCATATAGTACCTGTGCCCATAGCACAGGTTCCTCCATATCATGATGCACCTGTGTGATGGCGCGAGATTCCTCACATATCGCTGATGTCCTGTGTGCTAGCAAAGAGTTCAGCACATATCATGATGTGCGCAATGAGCTGGTGCAGAGTTCTTCATATATCATGGATGTACTATTGCTGGTACCAGATTCCTCACATATCATGATGTACCTGTGATGATGGTGCAGCGTTCCTCACATAACATG
Source organism: Neoceratodus forsteri (assembly GCA_016271365.2). NCBI lineage: Eukaryota > Metazoa > Chordata > Ceratodontiformes > Ceratodontidae > Neoceratodus > Neoceratodus forsteri. Next base: position 1,072,364,575 of record CM057451.1, read on the forward strand.
ATGTACCTGTACCTGGCACAGAGTTCCTAAATATCATGATGCACCTGTATGATGGCACAAATTTATCACATATCATGATATCCCTGTGATTGCTGCTGAAGTACCTCACATATCATGATGTGTCTATGTACGCTGGCGCAGAGTTCCTCACCTATCATGATGTACCTGTGTGATAGTGCAGCATTCCTCACATATCATAATGTACCTGTACCTAGCAAAGAGTTCCTCACATATCATGATGTACCAGTGTGATGGCACAATTCCTCATATCGCGGTCTCCTGTGTGCTGGCACAGAGTTCCACACATATCATGATGTGCCTGTACGCTAGTGCAGAGTTTCTCACCTATCATGATGTACCTGTGTGATAGCGCAGCGTTCCTCACATATCATGATGTACCTGTGTGATAGTGTAGCATTCCTCACATATCATGATGTACCTGTGTGATAGTGTAGCGTTCCTCACACATCATGATGTACCTGTACCTAGCAGAGAGGTCCTCACATATCATTATGTACCTCTGTGATAGCGCAGAGTTCCTCTCATATCATGACTTACCTGTGTTCTAGCGCAGAGTTCCTCACAAATCATGATGTACCTGTTTGCTAGGGCAGAGTTTCTCACCTATCATGATGTACCTGTGTGATAGCTGCAGCGTTCCTCACATATCATGATTTACCTGTACGCTAGCACAGAGTTCCTCACATATCATGATGTACTTGTAGGCTAGCGCAGTGTTCCTCACATATCATGATGTACCTGAGTGATAGTGCAGACTTCCTCACATATCATGATGTACCTGAGTGATAGTGCAGAGTTCCTTACATATCATGATGTACCTGTGTGATAGTGTAGTGTTCGCCACATATCATGATGTACGCAGCTGTGTGATATGCAGCATTCCTGCATATCGCATGATATGGCTGTGTGATAAGCGCGAGGTTCCTCACATACCATGATGTACCTATTATGCTGGCACAGAGTTCCTCACCTATCATGATGTAACTCTGTGACAGGTGCAGCGTTCCTCACATATCATGATGTGCCTGTGTGATAGCGCAGAGTTCCTCACATATCATGATGTACCTGTGTGATAGTGCAGAGTTCCTCACATATCATGATGTAACTGTGTGAGAGCACAGAGTTCCTCACATATCATGATGCACCTGTATGATAGTAGAATTCCTCACATATCATGATGTCCCTGTGTGCTAGCAAGCAGCTCCACTCATATCATGATATGCCTGTACGCTAGTGCAGAGTTCTTCACATATCATGATGTACCTGTGTGCTAGCACAGAGTTCCTCACATATCATGATGTACCTGTGTGATAGTGCAGCGTTCCTCCACAACAATTTGTACCTATACCTAGCACAGAGTTCCCCACATATCGCGATGCACCTGTAGATAGCACAGAATTCCTCGCATATCATGATGTCCCTGTTTCTTCTTTGAGAGTTCCTCACATATCATGATGTGCCTATACGCTAGCGCAGAGTTCCTAAGCTATCATGATGTACCTGTCTGATAGTGCAGCGTTCCTCACATATCATGATCTACCTGTACGCTAGCTCAGAGTTCCTCACCTATCAGGATGTACCTGTATGCTAGCGCAGAGTTCCTCTCATATCATGACGTACCTGTGTGCTAGTGCAGAGTTCCTCACATATCATGATGTACCTGTATGCTAGCGCCAAGTTCCTCACCCATCATGATGTACCTGTGTGATAGCGCAGCATTCCTCACATATCATGATGTACCTGTGCGCTAGGCGCGGTTCCTCACATATCATGATGTACCTATAGGCTAGCGCAGAGTTCCACACATATCATGATGTACCTGTGTGATAGTGCAGAGTTCCTCACATATCATGATGTACCTGTAGGCTAGTGCAGACTTCCTCACCTATCATGTTGTCCCTGTGTAACAGTGCAGCGTTCCAAACATATCATGATGCACCTGTATGATAGCGCAGAATTCCTCACATATCGTGATGTACCTGTGTGATAGTGCAGAGTTCCTCACATATCATGATGTACCTGTGTGACAGTGCAGAGTTCCTCTCATATCATGATGTACCTGTGTCATAGTGCAGCATTCCTCACTTATAATGATATATCTGTGTAAAAGCGCAGAGTTCCTCACATATCCTGATGTACCTGTGAGATAGTGCAGCATTCCACATCGCATACATGAGTACCTGTACCTAGCACAGGTTCCTCACATATCATGATTTACCTGTGGGATAGCACACAATTCCTCACATATCATGATGTCCCTGTGTGCTAGCACAGAGTTCCACACATATCATGATGTGCCTGTACGCTAGTGCAGAGTTCCACACCTATCATGATGTACCTGTGTGCTGGCACAGAGTTCCTCACATATCATGATGTACCTGTGTGAAAGTGTAGCGTTCCTCACATATCATGATGTACCTGTACCTAGCAGAGAGGTCCTCACATATCATTATGTACCAGTGTGACAGCGCAGAGTTCCTCTCATATCATGACATACCTGTGTTCTAGCGCAGAGTTCCTCACATATCATGATGTACCTGTGTCATAGTGCAGCGTTCCTCACATAACATGATGTACCTGTACCTAGCACAGAGTTCCTCACATATCATGATGCACCTGTATGATAGCACAGAATTCCTCACATATCATGATGTCCCTGTGTTCTAGAACAGAGTTCCTCACAAATCATGATGTGCCTGTACGCTAGCCCAGAGTTCCTCACCTATTGTGATGTACCTGTGTGATAGTGCAGCGTTCCTCACATATCATGATGTACCTCTATGCTAGCACAGAGTTCCTCACATATCATGATGTACCTGTACGCTAGCGCAGAGTTCCTCACATATCATGATGTACCTGTATGCTAGCGCAGAGTTCATCAGATATCATGACGTACCTGTGTGCTAGCTCAGAGTTCCTCACATATCATGATGTACCGGTATGCTTGCTCAGGTTCCTCACCTATCGCAGTGTACCTGTGTGATGGTGCAGCGTTCCTCACATTTCATGATGTACCTGTGTAATAGTGCAGAGTTCCTCACATATCATGATGTACCTGGCGGAAACTCTACCGCTGTTCAATTCCAAAGTTTGTGGTTGTGCTCTTCATTAATTTCAATCAATCAATCAAATCAAAATCTTTATTTAACCAGGCGGACACTCTGAGCAAGTTCATTTTCAAGGTGGACCTGGGACATACAAATAGGTGGAAACAATTTTGGTGAAGAACAACAGTACAAATGCAATTTCATGTACAGCAATTGGGCATAGGCAATACCAATATAAGTAAAAAGTGCAGATTAATGTACAACATTATTTTACAAACAGGCAATATGTACAGCACAGACAGAATTGCAGGAACATACAGGCAGACAGTAGGTACAAGTAAGGATGATCCAGATGGCACCCAGAGGTACATAGTAGCGAGATGAGTTTAAAGCGGGGGCGGGGGGGTAGGAGGAAGAACAGAAAAAAAAGAGGTTGAGGAGTCACAGGTAAAAGGATATGAGGTATAAGCTATAAAGGGAAGCGATACAGTGAGGGCAGGGGAATGGCGAAGGTAGGCATGGGGACAGCAATAAATGGAATCTAAGAACAGAGAGTGACCTAAGATCATGAGGAAGCAGAGACAGAGTCAGAGATCTGTGCAGGGAACTCTGTAAGGGATAGGTGTACCAACTGGCAATATGTAGCAAAAACAAAATAATAAATGAAGACAAATGACACAAATTAATTTCTTGTGCTCCTTACCATATTTTGTTATTAGTATGCATCAAACTTTGGTTTTACTCACCTCTGTTCAAAAGTGAGAAGTACAGTACTCACTCTAAAAGAAATCTTATCTGTAGCCATGCATAGCAGAGCACGTTGTTGGCATCGAACATGACACAGTACAGTACCTGCATTGCATGTGGCAAAGTGTGGTGTTGGCATCACCATGGCACAGGACAGTGCAAGTATGCCACATGGCAGTGTTGTGTCAGCAGTGCACATGGCATAGTGAAGTGGCAGCCCGTCACCTGGCACAGTACTGTGTGAGCACTGCATGTGGCCTATTGTGGTGTCTGCACTACATGTGGCACTGCACAGTGTTGGCATAGCACACACCACAGTGCGGCAACACCACTGCGTATAACACAGCTCAGTGCAACATTTACTGCTGCCACAGTGCAGCATCATATGCCAGCAGACACCACAGTGTGTCACGTGGTCTGGCATCACTGTTCTTTAACACGTGGCTTGTCATTGCTGAGCTGCACCATGTGCACGGCCATTACTGTGCTATGCCAGTTGCACTGCTGCTATTGTGCTGTGCCATGAACTGTTTCATATGTATGGCTGTCACTGAACTGGGCTGCCAACACTGCATTGTGCCATGTGCACTGCCGTTACTATGCTGTGCCACACTAACTGTTGTCACTGCACTGTGCCGCATGCACTGCTGTAACTGCACTGTGCCACATGCACTGCCACTACTGGTGCCCAGAAGGTTAACACAAGCCCTGCATAGGGAGGTGAAGGCCCTGCGTTACGAACGTGTGTGGGGGGTGCAGTCCCCTGCAAAGGGAGTGGGGTTTCAGGCTCCTGCATGGGAAGTTAGGTGCAGTCCCATGAGTGGGGAGGATTAGGTGGTTGCAGGCTTTCTATGTGAAGAGCCATGTGGGATGCCGAAACTGCACTGTGCCATGTTCAGTGCCCACAGTGTGTAGTGACACACAAATAATGCTCCACGTGATATGCACCACTGTACAGTTCCAGGTGCACTGCTGACACTGCATTGTGCCACATGCAGTGCTGACATTGTATTGTGCCACAAACTCGGGTTATATTTCTTATGGCTCAGCCCCCCACCCCACCAATTTTATTATGCCGCACACTTGCGCAATAAAATAATTTAATAAGAATAATAATTTAGTAATAATTTCTTGGTTCCCAAGAACTGCAGAGGTTAGAAATAAGATACTCCAGGTCGTTGACTGGCTGGGGATAATGGGTGAAAACAGAATTCTTGTCCAGTGGACTTCATCTGCTCCTCTAGCTCGTCTAAGTATGAGGTCATGAGCCTCCCGAGACATGCTGCTGTGGAAATAGTTACAATATCTGAAGTGGAGGGATTATGCTTAGTCAAGCAATGGGAACAGATGAAGTCCAGAGAGACAAGGATCCTGGCTTCAGGCAGTCAGAGAAGTACATTCCAAAAAAGAAGAGGGTCAGGGGGTTGGAACTGCATAGACCAGGAGGCAAAGCAATGCAGCATGTCAGCCCAAGGTACTAGGAAAAAAGTTGCCTTTTTGAATATACTTCAGTCCACCAATCTGGCTTTTCATAATCTGGAATAGTCCATGCATTTTTATAAATAATCCATGATTTAGTTATATTACAACATGGGTTGGAAACTTCCTATTTCCTTGTTTTGTGTTATTGCTTACAAAATATATGTAATATTCATTATTGCCAAAGCAGAGCACAGTCAGAATGTACAGATTTTAATGAGCTTTGAGAGGGGAAAGGAAGCCCAAATAACTCCACAATGCATCCAACTTAAACTAAACTGTACTATGAAGTTGTTTTTTTTTGTAGTTAATTTCTTTCTCTCTTCCCAGGTGGCACACCTTCATGCCTGATCCCCCAGCCCCGTCCCCTGCTCGTGGCCTACCTTCCACTGTCCTCCATGGCGGGGAGGCGGGGATTCCTTAACCCACTGGAATGGATCCAGTGCAGAGGTTACTGCTATTCACGGGAGCAGGGATCGGCTGTCATCATGCCGTGCCCAGGACTCTTTTTCCTTTTTTCTCCCCCTTAGGAGAGAAGACGTGCAATGATGCCCTATGGAGAGAGCGTGCATGCGTCTGCATGCACTCTTCCAAGCATCTGCCTCCTCTTTCTAAGCGTCAGTGTGCTGTCCCTCAGCCACCACTAGGGGTCAGTTGACACTGACTGCTGGTGGTCCCCTCCCAGAGGAGAGCAGTCCCTCAGATGCACAATCCTTCTCCTTCCCTACTGACCCCTAGCGGCCTGTGTTTGATCCCGAACATTGGTTGCCGGTATAGCTTGTGTAGAAGGGTCCACCGCACAGCCCTCAGCACCACCGGTTGGACTATGAAGGTTTTTTTTAAAAAAAAATATACTTTCTGCTGCTTGGATTCTCTCTGTGTATGAAGAACAAAAAGATCAAAAGCAGCCTTCCAGCTGTATTCAGCGAATGTCCCTCCATCCTAATGGCATTTAAATGCTTGCTACTCCTCGGACTGAAATGTGGTGTGATGTGTGTGTGTGTGTGTGTGTGTGTGGTGTGTAGGTGTGTAGTGTGTGTGTGTGTGGTGTACCTGAGCATATTGGGTGGAGGGTAGCAAAATGCATGGACTGACCCAATATACAAAAGTGAGAGGTCTGCTGACCCATAAACTGGAGGCTTCTTCACCTGTATTTTCAGGCAAATGTCTTCACTAATTAATAATGGAGCTAAAGGCAGACAACTAAATATAAGTGTAACTGAATCTAATAACAAGTGTTTTCTTGAAGCAGCAGGGCTCTTTAGTAATACAGTCAGCAGACTCAAACAGCGATAACACATGTTTTCACTAGGGTACAACCTTTCCAGATCACGCTGTCTATTCCTCTATAATCTTAAGCACTGTAATTAGGATGCCCTGAAGTTTTCTTTTCTTGTGAGAATAAGTTTAACTTTCATTTATTTATTTAGTTAGTTATTTTACACTTTTTAACCAGGAAAGATACACTAAACCAAGGCTTTTTTCCAGGTGCATCCTAGGAGCATGGGGAAGTTAAGTGACTTGCTAATGGTCACACAGTACAAGTGTTGGCTGTGGGATTCTTAGAAACATAGACTTTTATGGCAGAGAAAGACTGCTTGGCCCACCTAGTCTGCCCATTTCCCTACCTACTGGATAAGCTGCAGATCCTAGTTAACCAACAGCCTATTTCTTCCTACCCACCACAAGAATTGCCTTATGTCTGTCCCATGCATTCTTGAATTCCCCTACTGTTTTTGACCACCCCCGACCTCCTCAGGAAGGCCGTTCCATGAGTCCACCACCCTCTCTGTGAAAAAATACTTCCTCACATTGCCCCTGAGCCATTCCTCCTCTGTCTTCATATTGTGTCCCCTTGTTCTTGCACATCTCTTTTTCTGAAAGATTCAAACCCAGTTCTCCAGGTCTGCAGCTCAGTGCTCTTTACCACTATGCTATACTGCCTCCCTTTTCACAATACTGTAGATTCATGAGGCACAGAATCATTTTGATTGGCTGCCCTATGCTTGGGCAAGGTAAAAAACAGAATGCATCTGAAATTGGAATGCACCTAAAAACACTGCCGGAATGCCCTTGGCACAAGCACTAAAAGGGACATTCCAGCAGGGACATAACTATGGGGGGCATTTTTGTTTGGGGGGACTGTTCCAGATTTGGGGTGCATTCAGGTTCTGGGTGCATTTAGCTTTTTAATCAGAATGCTCCCCAAATCCTGAATGGTGCCCACTGTACTTACTGCCCATATACCCCCTGTAGTTATTGCTCCAGCCAGAATGCCCCTATTGTGATTACCAAAGGGGCATTCCAGCAGGAGATTTGGGTCATTCCACTACCAGATGCATTATGGTTTTTATCCACCCCACTCCCTGTGGGGGTCACCACAAAAAATGGAATAGATTCAAAACAAGAAAAAGGCTGGAGCCAGAACTATTCTGGATTTACAATGACCTACTGGAATAACCCCCAACCGGCCAGAATGGTCACCAAGATCTGCCAGAATGTGCACCCCGACCCATCCAAAGGCTCACCCTTCCCTGTCAAAATGCACATATTCCAGCAAAGTGGGCATTCTGTCAGGTCATGGAAATCATTCTGTTGTGTGGGGAGGTCATTCAAGTAGGTGGGGTGGGCATTCTGACAGCTGTTCTGGTGAGTTGGTGTGGCTAATCTGCTGGCACAGGCCTTTTTCAGCAGGTCATAGCACTCCAGATGGGTAGGCATTCCAGTGGACCAGTTTATTTCCAGACAGAGGGGGGCACTCCAGCAGCTGGCAGTAGTAAAACCCGAATTATTCTGGTTCCAGGCACATGCCAGCTCCATACTGATTATTTTTACAGCATTCCAGCTGCTGGCAGTAAGAAACCCAGAATCATTCTGGTTCCAGTCAATTCAAGGGCATTCTGGCAGGTGGAAATAAAACAATGGAATTGTTCTGGTTCCTGTTGCATTCCAGTTCTGGATGGATTCCAGTTTTCACCAAGTCCCCTTACCCTATATCTTCACAAGTGGATTGGCAGTACAGCCTACATTTATTTATTTAGATTTTGGTAACGGTAAGCTCACTGAGACCAGAGGTCCCTTTTCAGGGGCTCATGATAAGAGTAATGAGCTTTGAATAAGCTTAGTACACCCAGCAGACCTGATTCTGATCACCACAACCTCCACTTACCGTGTGACCCTAACAAGTTACTTAACCTCCCAGTGCTCCCAGATTGTTCCTGAAACCAGGTTCTTGTGCCTAGTGGGCCTTTACCCTGTTATGAAAGATCACCTCAACTACCCTATCTACAGCTGGACCATCCCTCCCACTGAGATGCTTGCCTTTCTTTCGAGTTCTACAGCTGGACCACTCCCCAGCCCTTGGCTAGACCCCTCTTCCCAGTTATATGCTGTGCCCCACATTGTCCTTTATTTGGACTGTGTATGTCCCTCATTTAACTAAGTGAGGAAAATATTTTGTTAATTGGTCTGCCTTTGTGCTTTTAAATAGACCCCCCCATGTCCATGGATGTGCTGCTGCCCAACCCCAATCTACAGTTTGGGTGATGACAGGGAAGTGGAATTTACATAGAAACATAGACTTTGACAACAGATAAGGACCACTTGGCCCACCCAGTCTGCCAACTTCCCTACCTACCTACTGGATAAGCTGCAGATTTTAGTTAACCAACAGCCTACTTCCTGCTACCCCCCACTATAATTGCCTTATGTATGTCCCATGCATGTTTGAATTCCTCCACTGTTTTAGACCCCACAGCCTCTACAGGAAGGCAGTTCCATGTGTCCACCACTCTCTCCATGAAAAAAAAATTCCTCACATTACCCTGAACCATCCCCTCTATCTTTAAATTGTGCCCCTTGTTCTTACACTCTCTTTTCTGAAAGATGCTACCCTCCTGGACTTTGTTGATTCTCTAAGCAGTTAACAGTTGTCACAGATTATTAATAATGTTCCACACTTCAAATACAAATATAGATAAATATCACTCAGGCAGACATTCTTTTGGAAAACATATGTTTTTACTAAAATACTTAATAAATACAGTCACAACTAACAAGAGAATATACTAATTTATGTTCTAGTTTACTGAAGTAAAACAGAAAGATATATACATGTAAATGCACTAAAACTGCTAAACGTATACCTTATATTTTGAAGTCCATAAAAGTAGGTACAGTCTCTGGTTCATTGTCTCTGTGCTTGTGGTCAAGAAAATGTCCAGAGGAAAGTGTGTGCTGGCAGCCACTGTGTCTCAGCAGTTTGGCTTCCTGTATGTCAGGTGAAGTCCAGATGAAAAGTGTGTCCAAATGCCCTGAGCTGGGGCTACTTATATCCCATTTCAGCTCTGGAAATAGTGCGTGACAATCCCACTACATGTAGACCAGATGATGGCACTCTTGCTCTTTCCTTAAACCCACTTTCTAGCTATCCTTTGATGTTTCAGGGTCCCACAGTAACATCATTGACATTAGGTTGTTAAGAATTCACACAGGTTTTCTAGGAATCATGTTTCTTTCCTGTTACCTCATAAAATGTAGCATATTATAACAACTTCCTTGGATCAAATCATTCTGCTCCTGAGTGCATGGTTTTATGACCTACAAATGGATTTTGGTATCTCTGTTAAAACCTGGGAATGAAATCACAGTTCCTGGCAAGCAGCAGGCCTGCAGGTCAAAGAAGGTCAAACCCCTTTAAAAAAATCCAGTCTTTTCTCTAGGTGCCTTGAATTAGCACTGGCATTTTTGGCATGTATATATACAGAATTACATAAAATATTTATATATATATATATATATATACACACATATACATATATACATATATATATACACATATACACACAGACAGCAGAATTATATCTACAAATAAAGACTAGCAGTGGAGTAGCTTCCCACACCCTCCCTCCTAGACTGAATTTGTGGGAATCCATCCTATGCATGGTATGATTTTCCCAAATTCTGTTCACTGCTCTAACTGGCAAGATAGCCTGTCTGCATTGGCATTGGCCGATCCGATCTTGTGGGTAATGGTCATACCGTAGCCCTGTAAGGCAATACTTCATCTTAAGAGACAACCATTCATTTTACTCATCTGCGTTAGCCACACCAGGAGGTTATGATTGGTCTGTATCTCAAAGTGCCTCCCATAGAGGTATGGCTCTAACTTCTTCAGGCCCATACCAGCGCAAGGCATTCCTTTTCAGTGGTGGAATAGGCCTGCTCCTGGAAGCAAGATTTTGCTAAGGTACACTATGGAGTGAACTTCCCTTGTTTTAAGGTCTGACTGAGGATTGCTCCAATCCCCACATTGGAGGCATCTTTCTGGACTACAAATGGCTTACTATAATCTGACTGGCTAACACAGGGCACTGTACAGTGCCTCCTTTAGCTGTGTGAAGGCTCATTCACAGGCTGGCTCCCATTTGACCTTTTTGGGCATTCTTTTCTTTAGTAGGTCAGAGAGGGGAGCTGCCAGGGTACTGTCATAGGTCTCATAGGTATATACAGAGCCAAGGGGACTTTCATCCATAGTGCTCGCCATCTACGTCATAGCCGATCTGATAGGTATAGTTCATCTAGTTGTTGTTTGAAGACCTCTACAGAGGAGCTTCCTACTACTGACCCCAGTAATCCTCCATATAGGAATTATCCTCTGACTGAACCACATCTCCTTCGCCATGTTCTGCAGTGTTCCCTTTAGCTGGAGTGGATGTGCCTAGTATTGTGTATTTTATTTCTGAACTCAATCCCAGCTTCCCCATAGCTCATGATATGTTAGAGATTTAAAAGCAAGCACATATCCCCTCAGCCTTCTATACTCTAGTGTAAACATGTTGAGTTCTCTCAGTCTGGTGTTATAGCCTTTGGATTCCATCCCTTTAATTGCTCTAGTGGCTTTTTTGTACTTTCTCTAGCCTGGCTATGTCCTCCTTTTGGTATAGAGACCACACTTGGGCACTGTACTCCATCAAGAGTCTCTGCCAGATCTGTACAATGTGACCATGACACTGCTCTCTACTAGCGATATGCTTGGGTATGCAGTTTAGTACCCCATTGGCCTTCCAGCTGATATTTGTGCAACGTGTACCAAATTGAAGATCTTTTGAGATAGTGATTCCAAGGTCCCTTTCCTCTGTTGTAGTGTTAAGGTTGATATTACCCAATTGATACTTTGCATTTGGATTATTGTGTCCTAGATGCATCACAGTACATATTTCAGGATTTAGATATATACTGCAATTTGGTACAAACTTTTGATAGTACCCGGTGGTCTCTAGGAAACTCCGAACCTGTTTCTGGGTTTCAGGCCTGGGCCATGCCTCTATCCCCTCAATCTTGGCTTGACTGGGAAGGAGCTGCCCCTGCCCTACTACTTATCCTAAGTATGTCACCTCCGCTATGCCACCTTGCACTTTTCAGCCTTGACAATGAACCCTGCCCTCTGTATCCTGCCCAACACTTCCTTCAGGAGGGACAGGTGTTCCTTCCAACTGGCACTGAGGATGACAAAATCATCCAGATATGCCACTGCGTACTCTTCAGTACCATGTAACACCTGGTTGACCAACCTTTGGAAGGTGGCAGGGGCGTTCTTCATTCCAAAGGACATTACCTTGAACTTGAATAATCCTATTGGAGTGATGAATGCCGATCTCTCCCTAGTTCCAGCAGTTAACTCAACCTGCCAATACCCATTTGTCAAGTCAGTGGTGGCAGGGTATGTCGCCCCTCCCAACTTGTCCAGTAGTTCATCCAGAGGAGGGCAACTAAAATGGTGCAGGGTCTGCACCAGAAGACATATGAAGAGAGACTAAAGGAGCTTAATATGTATAGCCTCGAGGAAAGGAGGGAGAGGGGGGACATGATAGAAACTTTCAAGTACCTCAAGGGAATCAGCAGTCCAAGAGGGTAGCATCTTTCAAAAAAGTTTGTGCAGAACAAGGGGCACAATTTGAAGATAGGGGGCAGCTCAGAGGTAATGGAAGTATTTTTTCACAGAGGTTGTGGATGCATGGGCGGCCTTCGGATGAGGTTGTGGAGTGAAACACAGTGGTTGAATTCAGGCATGCATGGGACAGCCATGAGGCAATTCTAGGGGTGGGGTAGAAGTAGGCTGCTGGTTAACTAGGATCTGCAGCTTATCCATTAGGTAGGAAATGGGCAGACTGGTGGGCCAAGCAGTCCATATCTGCCATCAAATTCTATGTTCTATGTTTCTATGTCTGTGGCATAGAGTGGGTGTCAGACTTTGTGACTGTGTTGAGTCAATGATAGTCACACAAAAGCGATTAAAGCCATCCAGTTTGGGAACGAGGACTATGGGTGAGGCCCAGGGGCTGTGGGATTTCTGGATTATCTCTAAATCCAGCATTTCCTCCTCCTCCCTCCTAATGTCCTGTAGGATGGCCTCAGGCACCCGGTAGGCTGTCCGTCGGATGGGTGCTTGCATTCTGGTATCTACGTTGTGTGTTGCTAAGGGGGTATGTCCCAGCTTGGCCGTAAACAAAGGGGTAAAGTCCTCTAAAATCCCTCTCACTTCCTGGGACTGTTGCGTGGGTCAACTGGGGTGACAGTTTGATTGCCTCCACAGGTGACTCCCGCTTGCTTTCCTCAAGCAAGTCCAGTAGGGGGTCCTCCTCATCAGTCCCCTCCCCAGGACTACACACTGCAAATACCATGTCATCCCTATTTGCATGGGGCTTCATCATGTTGACATGGTATATCCTATGGTTATGTCTCCTGTCAGGCAGTTCTACAATATAGTTCACATCATTTATCTGTTGGACTACCATGTATGATCTTGCCTACTCGGCCTCAGCTTATCCTTCCAGACCGGAATTGGGACCATGATTTCCGGCTACACTGTACAAGCAAGCTCTGGCTCTGCAGTCGCATTCAGAACTTTTGTTCTGATGGGCAGCTGACAGGTTGCTCTGGGCTGCTCCATAAGCTCCTTCAGCTTTTCCCCAAACTTTAGGACATACTTCACTGGGAATTTCCTGGGTGGCGTGCTTGCCTTCCCAGTCATAGAAACATAGAATTTGATGGCAGATAAGGACCACTTGGCCCACCTAATCTGCCCATTTCCTACCTAATGGATAAGCTGCAGATCCTAGTTAACCAGCAGCTTACTTCTCTCACCCCACCCCTAGAATTGCCTTTATGGCTGTCCCATGCATTCTTGAATTCAACCACTGTTTTTGACTCCACAACCTCCTCCGAAGGCCGTTCCATGCATCTACAACCCTCTCTGTGAAAAAATACTTCCTTACATTACCTCTGAGCCACCCCCATCTTCAAATTGTGCCCCCTTGTTCTTGCACACCTCTTTTTTTGAAAGATGTTACCCTCTTGGACTTTATTGATTCCCTTGAGGTACTTGAAAGTTTCTATCATGTCCCCCCTCTCCCTCCTTTCCTCGAGGCTATACATATTAAGCTCTTTTAGTCTCTCTTCATATGTCTTCTGGTGCAGACCCTGCACCATTTTAGTTGCCCTCCTCTGGACAGCTTCCATCTTGTCTATGTCCTTGCAGAGATTGGGTCTCCAGAACTATACACAGTACTCCAGATGGGGTCTCACCAGCTGTCTGCACAGAGGGAAAACAACTTCCTGTTTTCTACAGGTGATGCCTCTCCCTATGCCTTCCAGTATCCCCCCAGGGTAGCATCTTTCAAAAAAAGAGGTGTGCAAGAACAAGGGGGCACAATTTGAAGATGGGGGGGTGGCTCAGAGGTAATGTATATGGCTTCTGGTGCAGACCTTGCACCATTTTAGTTGCCCTCCTCTGGACTGCTTCCATTCTATGTCCTTGTGGAGATGGGGTCTCCAGAACTGCACGCTGTACTCCAGATGGGGTCTCCTCTTGCAGTGCTTGCAGTGTGTACTGTAGGCTGTCATGCACAACTTTGTGAATGACACAGATCATTCACAATGTTGTGCATGACAGCTTACAGAACACACTGCAAGCCTATTGGTTGACATGGTCGACCAGTGGACTTACGGTTGTACAGTAGCTAGCATTCACAGACAGCTCTGTTGACGGGCAGCCGTGGCGGTATTAGGGTGAGTTGAGCTGCCCACCAACAGTCGGACTATGTTGGGATGGGGAGCAAGGGGGTCGGGGGTGCCTGAGTGTGTAAGGGGGCTGTGGGAGGTCTGCTGGGCTACCGGGGGGGTCTTATGGAGGCAGTCACTGGTGCATTCGTGTCAGGGTGGGGGGAGTTCTGATATTTCTACATTGTCACCACAGAGAGCAGCATTCTTACAGTGATGCAGGTGGGGGGATTCTGTTATTTCAACATTGTCGCCACAGGGAGCAGCATTCTTATGGGACTGTGGGCAGGGAGGGAGGACTTTGTGATATGTTATTTACCACCACTGGGAGCGACAGTAGTACGGTGTCACTGGCAGGGAGGGGGGTGGGTGCCGGTTGCCTACCATGGCATTCCTGGATGGACCGTACAGCACACAGTCCTTGCAGGGGGCCTGGCGCATTCCACTGGGTGCAATCTGCTAGGCGCATGTATATGGGGTCATAATGACACGCAAATGGCCCCAACTGTGCCTTGCATGCCTAATGGCCACATTTGTATGTCCATGGTTGGGAATGGCAGCTTTCAGCGCATCGGGAAATTCGCTGCCTTACTGTGTACCCAGCCTGACCAGGGGGTTACGCCAGTGCATCCCGGGCTGGGCCCAACAGTGGTATTCACAGAGGGGGTGCGCCGGGAGCATCCCCCTGGTGCATCTTCTATGAAAACCACTGTTAGTGCTCAGCACATCTCATTTGCAAGTCGCTTGAGAATCCTGCCTAGAATGGTAACGCCCATTGGCATTAAGCCTAGCGAGTATGTAAAGCGAGCCGCAATCTTTTGAGGGCAGAAACAGTGCTGAAGCATCTGCAGACTGCACTAGTCTATGCAGTAGAGAGGAATAATAATGAAGTAGTTTAAATGAAAAAAATACGTGTTGGATTCATTTTGTTTTGGAGGTAGGGTTCAATCGATGCAATTTGCATTACTGGGCCAAGGTAGCACTGCAGTATACTTGTTTTTATGAATGATTTAACATGTACAGCGTGGTTTTGGTATGTGTTCTTCTGCTGTGCATGTGTGGGAGGGGGGTTTATTACTATCTTCAGCTGTCTGTATGATGCAAAATCTATGTTACGGATTTTGTTTTACTCACTTCAGGTGTGTGATGACCCATAATCCTCGAGAGTGAGGCTCGAGAGGTTTATGTGGTCATCACACACTGAGGGCGTGTGAAAAAAAATCCATAACATCAAACTTACCTATCCTTTATTTTTATATAATTGCTGGTGTGGAGGTTTAGACTGTATTTCTAGCAGCTTGAAAGAAATAAAAATGTTTTTTTAGCTAGAGTGCAGTTTTATTTTTGAAAAAATTGAACTGTACATGAATAAAACACAGCTGAAAATACTGCAGTTGAAATACTTTTTGTGAAACAATGGAATGCAACAGTTTTAAAATCTTTTCTTTGGGGAATGTCATATCAACTGGATTTTGGGTTATTATGAAGTGTCATATCAACCGGTTTTTGGGTTATCATTGCCTTCGGAACATAATAACCCGAAATCCAGTTGATATGCATTTTTAACAAAACAGTAATCCAGTTGCTATTTATGGTCACAAGTAAATATGTATTTCATATCAATATCAATGTTTGCATACTGAAAATAATAAATACATACAATACACTATTTATTTTAATCTATGTCTGTATTGCTGTGATGTGCCCAGTAATTAGCCATTGTGATGGTGGTTTCTCTCATTCAGTCTGCCATCCATTTCTTGAGAGTGTGTGTTTTAACATACGGCTGTGATGGGAGGGCCACCACAAAAGCTGTGGTCTATGTCTGGTAGGTGTGAGGAGGTTTGTCCAGGGCATAGGCACAGTTCCAGCTCGGGGTGTGTGTGTGTGTGTGTGTGTGAGGGATAAGGGTGGTGTTAGGGCTGGTGGGGTTTGACAGCCAGCAACAACGCCTGTGGTGAGAGTGGGCTTGGAAACATGTTGTGGGTGAGGTGAGTTAAATGTTTTAGGCTTGACTTGCCTGGACTGTAAAGGTAGAGGCACAGACTGTGGTCATCTGGGGTGAAGACTGTTCTGGTAGGTGCAAGGAGGTTTGTCCCAACCAGCCCATAGGATTGTTTCTGATGGACTTGGGAATATGGGATGGAGAGGCATATAGTAAGACGCGAGCGAGCATCTTTCACAAGATGCTAGGTGTTTTTCAATAGGTAACCATAAAGGAGAGTATGCTGTACGATTCACCCTTCTGCCAATAAAATAGTTTACCTAGATGTTGTACAATGTAATATAAGAAGAAAGAGGGGCTGCAAGGCCTCCCTCATTTTGACGCTTGTCAATTTGAAAATAAGACCTACTGAACCTTCTTTTTGTTCCACAGGAAGGAGCTTAGCATGCCTCACAACCTGGAAAACCAAATTTTGGGAAGGTACACACCCAACATTCCCAAGGGGTACAATATTCTAGGCAATAGATTCATTTTGATTATATTTAGTCTACCCCATAATGAAATAGGAAGTAACCGCCATCTCTCAAGGTCTTTGGATATTATTTTAATGAGACTGTCTATATTGTTTCTCAAAATGGCGCCGAAATCCCTAAAGATCTTGATTCCTAGGTAAACTATAGACTTTGTCTCCCAGGTAAGGCCTAGGGGGGTCAATTCCTTTTTAACTTTTGTGATTCAGGGATCACCATCGCTTTCTCCCAGTTAAGTTTATAATAGGATATCTTAGAATACTCCTTGATTTCCTCTAGCACAGCGAATTGAGGTACTTGGGTTCTAAATGTAATAAGACATCATCAGCGTACACAAAGAATGCATATCTTACGCTTCCCACCCGAATTCCTGTAATATTGGCATTAGCCACCATTCTAAGAAGTAAGGGTTCTAGGTATATGTTGAATAGTAGTGGGAATAGAGGACACCCCTGTCTTGTGCCCCAAGCTAGTTTAAATGAAGAAGACAACAATCCATTGCATTTTACTCTGGCTGAGGGACAGGAATATAGTACTTTGATCCATTTGACAAAGTCTCCCAGAAAACCAAAAGATGTTAAAGTGGCAAAGAGAAAATCCCAGAAAACTCTGTCAAATGCCTTTTCAGCATCCGGTGAAATCAGCACCATAGGTACATCAGAATCTCTGGCCGCCACAATAAGATGCAACCATTTTCTCATATGATCTTGGGATGACCTTCCAGCCATGAATCTGACCTGCTCGCACTTATTAGGTTATCTATAGTTTTAGTAAGTCTGTTAGCCAGTACTTTGGCCAAAATTATTATATCGGTGTTTAATAACAAATGGGTCAGTAACTACTGAGATTTTGGGGGTCCTTCCAGGTTTTAAGATTAGGGATATCACGGCCTCTAAAAAACTGGACTCTGACATCCCTTATTAAACCAGTAGCTAAAGAGATCCTTAAGTACAGGTGCTATCATAGTTTGATAGGTTTTGTAAAGTTACTGGCAACCCATCTGGACCAGGGACTTGTCTAAGGGTAACTGCTGGATGGCCTCCTGTATTTCCCCAAAGTGATTGGAGCACCCAAAAGGGCAGCATCAGCGGCTGAGACTTTCGGTAGAGTCATTGACCTAAGATATGTCTTTAAATCTAATTCAGCAAAGTGATGAGGACGGGGCCACTGAGTACAGGTCTTGATAAAAGGAACCAAACATTTCCACCATTTTTTGAGGGTCAGTACAGACTTTGTAATCTTTCTTGGAATAAATTCCAGCAGTGAATTGTGAAGCCTCTACTTGATGGATACGCATCGCTAGTTGCCTGCTTGCTTTCTCTCCAACATCCAAATATTGTAGCTTGGTTCTGTGTAAAGACAACTCAGCCCTCTGCGCTTGTAAACCTGCATATTTGGCCTGCATCTGATATAATCTGGTCCATATCTCTGCTGGAGAGGTACGGGATAGGGTACTTTCTATATTTTTAATACTAGTTAGGAGCTCATCCAGCTGAAGCCTTTGACGCTTGGCCCTATTAGAAGACATTTTAATACATTCAACCTCTCAAGGAGCATTTTAGAGCTGCCCAAACTAAATCGTACTTATCAACTGTCCCTAGGTTACAAGTAAGGAAAAGGGTAATATGCTCCATGATATGTTCATAAGAAGCTGGATCTTTTAATAATTGGCTATTCAAACGCCACTGCGGAGAGCGCCTGCCCCCTGTCCCTAAGCAGAACTCCATGTTGACCGGTGCGTGGTCAGATAAAACCCTAGCTGTGATTCCTGCATGTGTGACCCCTGAGATTGCATGTGAGCTTATGAGTAAATAATCAATTTGAGAATATGTTTTTGTGTACTGCTGAAAAAAAAGCATTGTCTTTGAGGGTTAAGAACTCTAGATCGTCCACTAATGCAGCAGTACCTATAAGTTCTTTCAATGCTCTTTGCACTCGAGATAAGCCCCACCATGTTCGATCAGATCTATCGATACATCCGCCTGGGGAACTAAATTCCAACCCCCACCCAGTATCATAAATTTTGTGGATTCATTACTGTATTTATTATTAAGTTTACAAAAATGAGGAGAGTCACTATTTGGGCTATATATCGAACTTAAGGAGAACTGACAGGATTCCATGAATCCATGTACAATTATATATCTACCCTGGGTCCCATATTTCCTGAGTCAGCTTAAATGGTACATTCCTGGCCAATAAAATCACTATCCCTCCTTTGTTTGTGGGCGCTCCACCCGAACACCTGACCAACCCATACTCTTTTGAAAAAGAGCATGTCCTCTTTAAGGTATGCTTCCTGTACAAGAAAACTATTTGTGCTCACAGTAGCTGCAAGTGCTTTAATATGACCTGTCTTTTGACTCTGTCCTGGCACCTTTGACATTCCAGCTCACAAAACAATAGTTATTACTATGTCTTAATCAATAATTGAAAAGGTACTTGAGAATAATAGGCAAACACGCTTTTGAGAATGTCCTCCAGATTCTATACTACAAACCTCTGAGAAGCATACAAAGTCAGAATGATATCACCAGCTAAAACAACAGAACTTAAGTATGAGTCCCATGTAGTCTTTCCTCCCCATCCAAAGCCATCTACACCCCTAATCTACATCTATTATCTTTATGCATTATAACAGCTTGTGTAATATAACATCCCCAGTTCCAACACACTGCACTCCCAAACCTTATATGCCACATGATTTTACCAAAGCAGACCTAGGTCAAACAGCAATGTCTCCGGAGCCTCCCCCACCAAGCCCAAGTGTTATATGTGACAGTCAAATACAACCTGTATCTACACTATATGCTTAAAAGAAACTTAACACTTGTGCAACCAGATTTAGGCGGTCAAAATAACTATAGCATCAAAGTGCGGTTAGCAGTATACATTTACTACCCAGAAAATTACTGTTAGTAAAGCTATTACTATTACATACTAAAGCGTTATACCCTTGATGGCTTACTAACATTAGTGCCATTTTAAAAATAAGCACAATATCAAAAGTATGATTGTTCTACATTTTACACTGTACAGGCAAACTACAGCCCATTAATTATCATATGTCTGGTATAGATGTTGCGCGGAATGAGTGAACATCGCAAACCTCTAATTAGTACAAGCTTGAATTTTGTAGAATCAAACTAAACACATTTAACCAGGTAGTTTAGTTTGGCAATGAAACTATATTGAAGTCTGAGGTCCAAGCACAAAGTGAAACATCGAATTCGCTTTGGTCTTGATGAAAAAAAAAAAAAGCGGCAACCTGGTAAACTGCTTCACTTAGCAAGGAAACAAGCCGGGCAACTACCATTATAAGTGCAATTCCTGGCAAGGTTCCTTTCTTATCCATTGTATAATCCACATTTCACTGCAAAGTCAGGTAGATGTAATGAAATATATACCGTATTTGTGGAAAACGAATCTGCAATGTACCTAAATGTTTGTACTGAGCGGTACAGGCCACACGCTTCAAGCTCACCAACATTAACAGCACCACTATAATCCCATTAAGACCGAGGTGCAATCTCAAAGAGATACATGAGAGTTCTACCAAGTGGTCATCGCTCGGTTTATACTGCATTTTTCACTTAAATAAGTCCGGAAAAGCTCCTTCAATCTAATGGCGCTGCGATGGGGACTCATAAAGACCCATTTATCCTCCTTTTCACCATTAAAATTGCAGGGTATTTCCTCTGAACTGCTTCGAAGGAGGCTAATTAATTTAGACACTAAGGATGAAGCTCTTGCCTCCTCAGCCTCACTGAATGTGAAGATCTTGCACAATCCGCACTTTCTGCTCCTCCCATGTTACTTCACGAGCCTTTGCTTTCAATAAGATGTGTTGCCTGTCCATATAATTCAGTAATTTAGATTAGTGGTCTAGAAGACTAACCCGGAGTCGGTGTAGGCTCGGTGAGCCCTCTCGATAACAAATTCTCCTCCATTTGGGGGGGCCAGCTATCTTAGCGCAGAACCTCTGCATAAATAAAATCGGTGCATTTCCTTCTTCTTTCTCAGGGACTCCAATAACAACCAAATTATTCCGTCTACTACGCCCCTCCAAATCCTCTATCTTTTCCTCTAGTTTCTTCATCCTGCGTCCCATTACAGCTGACCCCAAATCCGTCTTGTCTTGCCTTTTTTCCAGTGACACCAGTCTCGCCTCCGAGTCCCCAGCTCTCCACGTTAAAGATTCTATGGAATTTTTAATCTCCTGTAAATCTTCTGTAATGGTAGAGATTGCCACTTGAAGCGGTTGCATGATTTCAATAAATTTTTCCTCCAAGAGCGTGGTCGGCACTGTTGCCATTTTCAACAAGATCGGATCTTGTTGTCTGGGCCATTTTGCGGCCTTCTTCTTCTCTAGGGTGAGTGGCGGAGATCGTCTTGGTGGTGCTTTTTTCATATAGATCTCCATCCGAGACTCAGTTTACTGCTCCCGACTGCTGCTGTTGCAATGTTTGGCTTTTCGTCAAGGTGAATTTAGTATCTGAGTACTGTATTTAGCTTGAATTAGCAGGCAGGGAACGGAGCTCCATAGAACTGCTGCCACTCACTAGGCTGCCATCACGTGACCTCCATCACTTCTATTCTGATAATCTGGGATCCTGTCCCTTGTGATTACTGCATAATTTAGGTATCACTTGTCATGTTTATGAAACTCCCCTGCAATTAAGTCTTCTGTCTTAATTTTGTGTGAGCATATCTTGGTCATCAAGTAGTTCTGCCACCCTTTTCATGGTGGTTTCAGCTGTTTTTGTAACAATAGCAGCTAGATATTGCTTCTTCCCCTTCACTTTGATTACATATGTGTTACAGATTCCACATGTATCAGGAAATAACACTCTAGATGATGAGGCACGAAGAACATCACCCCTGAGAAGGTGATGATGTCAGCTACGTTCACTAGCATCTGCATGTTCTCCAGATGTTCTGATACCTTGCTTCTGCGAACTTTAATAACATTGTCTATGATAGCTCATGTTTGGCAGGGCCACAGTTTGGCACTGGAATTGATGTACACTACTCATCATGACTATCTTCACCACCTAACTGGGTTTGAATATCTTTGCTCTCTATAAGTATGTAGTAACTTTTGTCTCTAAGAATAGTTACTTCAGAGTCTCTTGTTGTCAGGGCAGGGTAATGCACTGCACATTGCAGGGCTCTAGGATTTTGCTCTCCACTTTTCCACTTGACAGAAAAGTTTAGAGACGTCCTAGAAGAGTCTGAAATAAAAAGAAATGTTGTGTTAGTAAATATATATACACACACACAAATATATAAAACATATACATGCAGACATATGCAACATATATATATATAAACACAAGATATGGCATGAAGAACTCAAAAAGTATAAATTTGCTAAACTTTTATCTATTAATGGTATCTTCCCTTTTATCAACGTATCCTCTTACATTATCTTAAAACTTCATAACCACATTTGCATTTCAAAGCAGAATTTGTACCCTTTAGACAACATAAAATTATATTATAAAGCACAATAAGTCCTGTTTGACAAGATTAAATATAAGAGTATTTTGAAATTTCTCAAGAAATTGAGGGAGGTGGTTGTATTAAACCCTAACACTTTTAACATTAATCTTTTCAGGTAATGTATAAGTATGCATTTCAAATCTCTAGCTCCTGCCTATTTATTGAGACCACACTTGAATGTATATTTCACTTACTCTTGAAGTAATGGCCTAAGAATCTGCATTAAGTATGTGGAGCTGAAAATCACACAATTTGTCAAGGTGTCAGTACAAAATTGATACAAACTGCCATTTGTCCTCTGCGTTCATGTGATCAACAGACAGAATATGAATTTTGGGTATATCTGCTACATTAAACAATCATCAGCATTTATTTAGCTCTCAGGTGACACCCCGGGCCCTATTCCAAGAGAGCGAGTTGATCAGTGCTCAATTTGTGCCGTGACAGAAAAGTATGTCCAAAGCCTTGTGACGTGAGCTGCACCATATTCCAAAACATAGGCCAGTTACAATGAAGAGCAGTGGAATTACACACATTGCAACTTATGGCAAAAACACAAGGCGCAAGTCACAATAGCGGGCGGAGTCACAATAGCGGGGGTAGAGGTTACGCATGTTGCAATGCAACACCAATATAAAGGCCTGCAAACTGCAGACATGTCACAGGCAGTGATGTATGCAGAAATGATGGCACAAGCTGGGACTGAAGCACAGGTGGCATCTGTACAGAAGCGTAAACGCAATTTCAAGAACAAGGAGCTCGCCAAGCTCCTCAATGAGCTTGAGGCACAGGCCACCCTGCTCATGGGCAAGGATGGTGAGTGCAAAGTGCACAGAAAGTGTAAGGAGGCCTGGGATGCCATTGCCCAAAAAAAATAATGCAGTGGCCAACACCAGGTGCACAGTCAGGGACCTCCAGAAGAGGGTTAATGAACTGAAGCACCATGCAACGGGAAGGGCACTTTACAATTGGCACCAAGTGGCAGCCACAGTTGGTGGGCCATGGGAGGAGAGACTGCTGAACTCCCATGAGGAGATGATCCTTGCCTTCTTGATCCAGCACAGCATATCTTTGGTGACACTGACCTGGACAAAATGTGGATGGCATCAGGGATGGGTAGGTGGTGAACCAGCTGAGCCACAGTGACATAAGCGAGTTATAGGGTGTGGGCTGGGGTGTGTGGGCGGTGTAGCAGAGCCATGCAGGAGCACTGAGTGGCGCTGGACAGGGCCAGTGGCAGGGTTAGTGGAATGCACCCCAGGAGGCATGGAGGGATGTAGTGGAGGTGGCACAAAAGTGACAGACAGTAGGGACATGCAATATTTGGACACGCGCTCCCCACCCCTGCCCTTGTAAATGGGGCCCAGGCTCTTACCCTCAAACTCACCCCAGACCCCTCTAGGGGCCCTCTCTATCTCACCACTGCCTATGTTCCCCCAAAGAACCAGCACCCAGCCCTGGTATCTTTAACTGACTATCTGGCCTCCCACCACCATAAGGCGGAACAAATCCTAGTTGGGGACCTTAACGTAAATTGTCTCAGCACCTCCTCTTCCACAATCCAAGATTCATTTGCCACCCAAGACCTGATGCAACTCATCACCCAGCCCACTAGAATAAACCCAAAGAGAGGAACCAGCACCCTTCTGGATGTAATTATCACCAACCGACCCCAAAAAATCCAAAACATCCAGGTCCTACCAGATTCCCTAAGTGACCACTCCCCTATCCTATTTCATTGGGCAGTCCCCAATCCCAAACCCAAAGCCCAGACCACCCTCCACAGGCACCTCCACCCTGTTGGGCTGCAAAAACTTAAACAATTCCTCACCCAGATAAACTGGTCCTCCATTCATCGTGCATCCAACATTGACACTGCCCTCACCTTCTTCTCACACTCCTTCAACATGGCCTGTGATCTCTTTGCACCCTTCACCAAAATCAGATCCAAAAAGCAGAATGCAGCCTGGGTTAGCCCTGCCCTTCTACAATTGCTAAGAAATCGGGATAACCTCTGGCACCTTGCCACTGAAACGGGTCGGCTGTCTGATAGGCAAGCTTACAATGCAGCCTGGAATAAGTGCTCTTGGGCCATCCGGAAAGCCAAGGCCGACCATTACCAGGCCACCCTTACCTCCTCCTGGGGTTTGGCGTGGACTTTCTTGGATAATATTAAACAGCTAAATGGAAAATCATGCTCCCCTACCCCATCCCAGCTCACTAGTGATGGCACTACCTCCACCAATCCTGCCATCATAGCTAACTGGCTCAACACCGCTTTCACTGACCTTAGCTCAGTCCTCCCTAGTAATTTCTTTGACCTCCCCAACCAACCTCCCCCTGTCCTCCACCACCCCAGCTTCCACCTGCGCAAGGTTTCTGCCCGGGAAGCCAGACCCATCCTAATCAAAGCTTTGAATAGCAACAGTCCCGGCAGTGACTTACTGGACCCCAGTATCCTCAGGCTGGTGCTAGATGAAGTCCTTGCCCCACTCACCAGCCTAATTAACCGATCACTCTGCCTGGAACAATTTTCCACTGCTTGGAAAACAGCCATAATCACATCCATTCATAAAGGGGGCAACAGGTCATCGGCCAACAACTATCAGCCAATCTCCATCCTCCTTCCCCTCTCTAAAGCCCTGGAAAAAGTGGTGGCCATTCAAATCACTGAATATCTGGCTAAGCATAACATCTTATGCCCAGAGCAACATGGCTTCCATGCTGGTCAAAGAACCAGCACTGTGCTAATTCAATTCTCCAACTTCCTACACTCTCCCTGGATACCAGCTCCCTAGCTGGTGCAGCGTTCATTGACCTCTCAAAGACTTTCAACACAGTCTCCCACCCTCTTCTGCTGAATTCTCTCTGCCACACTGGTCTCTCGGCTGGCCCTCTAGCATGGTGTATGAGCTATCTAGCCGCTCGATCACAGTGTGTTAAAATCAATGGGATACTCTCTAATACCCATCCCATACACTCTGGGGTCCCCCAAGGCTCCATCTTGGGCCCCCTTCTCTTCTCACTCTATCTGAACACCCTGCCCAGTGCATGCCCTGGCAAAATTCTTCTGTATGCAGATGATGCTGTCGTTTTTGCCACCCTCCGCAATCCCGTCTCCCTTCAGGACACCCTACAGCAGTCTTTCAATGATGCCGAAGCCTGGTTTAAGGAGCGCAGACTCGTTATTAATCTTAAAAAAACCAAAGCTATGCTCTTTTCTCACCCCCAAAACAAAGCTAGCAACCACCCATTCCATATCCTTCCTAGTACCAAACAGCCACTAGAACAAGTCTGCTCCTACAAATACCTTGGGGTTACCTTCGACTCAGCCCTCACATTCCATGACCACATTGATGCCCTAACATCCGCCAGTAACACACGGCTTGGCATCCTTTTCTGCCATAGAACCTGCCCTTCCCAAAATTCGCTCCGGCTCACTGTTATGTCTTCCGTATTGTCCCTTGTAGACTATGGCCTACCAGTCTATGGTGCTGCCGACACGACTGCACTCAAAAAATTCACTTAACCCTGAATAAAGCCTGCAGACTGATTACTGGTGCCCCCAGGCTCACACACACCTGTCAGCTGTATGACGAGGCTAAACTCCTTACCCTGGATGAATGGCTCTGATTTCAAACCTGCCCCCTCACAAAAAAACCCTACTCAGGCTCTCCCCTCCTGGGGTGACGGCATCCATCCACCGGACCCCACCCACTATTGCAACATGGTCATCCAACAAGACCATCCTAATGGTCCCCAGATCAAGAACCAGCCATGGCCAGAGGTCCTTCTGCTACAGAGCCCCATCCTGGTTTAACTCTCTCCCTGCCTCTATCACCAATGCCACCACCATCTCCAAGTTCAAAACCATCCTTCGAAACCAACTCATCAACACTCGTAGCTGGTCCTGTCTCTGAAGGCAGCCTCCACCTTGACTTCTCATGACAATGCCCACCGGGCGGCTCTCCACCTAGCCCATCCCACCACCTCTTCCCGGTACACCATACCTATGTCTAACCTGGTGAGTGCCTGCTGTTTTATGGTATGCCAATTAGATTGCTCAATTTTTGATACCAACTTGTGTAACACCTGTCTCAATTACTTGTATCCTGTAACCTAAATGTATTTTGTCTGACCTCAGTGTGATGTGGCGCCTCTGATGAATGCTATTTTTAGCAAACCTGTGCTATGTAACCTAAATCTCTATGTATGTAACCTAAAACTCTATGTATGTCTTTAATGTGATGAGGTACCTTCGGAAATGAGCATCTGGCTCAAAGGTTGTAAACTGATTTCACAAATAAATAAATAAATGTAAGCAGCAGTGTAGTGCATTTGGACCCATGGCCACCCATGGCAGCATGCCACATAGGGCAGTCAGAGTGTGAGGAGGGCACAGGCATGAGCAGGTTGCCAGGACCAGGGTGACAGGGGCACCCATGGCATGGATGATGGGGTGGTGGAGCCATGGAGCCATGCAGTGGCCTGCAAGGGCCGCCCTCTGGAAGCACGGTGCATGGGAGAGCAATGCAGGGGTAAGTATGGTTGCATGTGCGTTGGGCAAGACATGGCGGGGTTGCACTGATGCACTGTTGTCTCCCCACAGGTACAGCAGCAGTGGACACAGGGGCAAAGGACAGTGGTGGCACAAGCAGTGAGCCAGAGTGGGACAGTGCACAGTCAACCATGCCACAGGCCACCGCTATGGACCACCCTGGCAGCACACACACAGTGGCATTGGATGTAGCCCCAACAGCCATGGTGGTCAAGCAGCTGGCAGCAGCAGGGCCCCAGCAGGAGGAGGAGGAGGAGGAGGGTTTGGACCTGTGTGACTTCTTCAACGTGGACAGCATTGCTGACAACATCACCCAGGACCTAAGCCCGGCCTCGTACGAACGGTTGGAGACAACCCTGATGAGGTGTCACAGTCCCTGCAGGACAACCACATGGGCACACCCACTTACTACTCTGCATTCTGCTGGACCCTGGTCACAAACAATTAAGAGCAGGCAGAGATGCTGGGCTGCATACACCTCAGCACTGATGCCCACCACACAACACTGCAAGAGCAGATAGGCACCCTCATTGATGCTATTGAGTCTGGTACATGCACTACAGAGGTGGCCATCAGGAGGCTGTCAGATGCCATGGTCTGCTCACAAGCCTGTGTCAGGGAGCAGATGCAGGTGCTCACCTGACTGGTAATGGCTATGGAGGGGTCGGTGGCACAGTAAAGGAGACAGACAGACATACTTGCCACTGCACTACTTAGCACACTAACAGCCCATTCAGTGCACCACACACAGGGGAAGGTTGCTGCAACACAGTTCTCCCATGAGGAGCAATACCACCAGCAGGATGATGGGACACATGCTACAACAACTGCTGAGGGCACACAGCCACCACCCACAGTGCTGGATGTGCCACCAATAGCCCCAGAGGGCACATATGTGCAGCCGCCGCCACCACTGCCACCACCAACAACAACAGTAGCACCACTGCCACCAGTAGCAGCAGCAACAGTGGCACCAGTGCTACCACCACCAATAGCTGCACCACCGCCTCCACCACCAACACCAATTTCAGCACCACTGCCACCACCAGCAGCAGCAACAGTGGCACCAATGCCTCCTCCATCACCACCACCAACAGCTGCACCACCACCTCCACCACCAACACCAACAGCAGCAGCACCACCACCAACACCCATGCCACCTGCTGCCATGGTCATGGGGTGGGATGCAGGGGCCATCAGCCACAGGATCAGGGCCAGGCAGAGCATGGGAGCACCTGTGGACACTGCAAGACAGGCCACAGCAGAGCAGGTGGCACCAGACCTGGGTGCAGAGGGCAGTAGTGAACCCCCAAAGGATAGGGGACTGTGCCAGGCCTGGCACCTGCTGCCACAGGATGCAGGGACACATGGATAGTGGGGGACCCACAGCCCAGGGCAGGGAGTTCCAAGCAGTGCCGCAGCAGCAAAGGCACCCACACCACAGGGAGGGGCCTACAGCATACACGCCAATAAGCACAGATGGACCCCACAGCAGCAGGGGGATTAGTGCTAGTGCCAGTATGGTGCACTGCTGCAAGGGGAGGTGGGCACTGTACATAGTAGCATGAGGGGAGGGCACTGTGGGAGGTGTGTGTATAGTGCATGTGTGATATGTGTGTGTGGGTGTCTGTGTGTGTGCACGTGTGCGGGTGATGTGGGGCAGCACAGTGTGGGTAGTTTATGTATATTATCACTGGGTGTGAGTATGTGTGTTGAGGGGTATTGCACTAATGTGCTGTTCCACTATCATCGTTCCACAACATGCACTTAATAAAGCTCTTTCACTGGCTATCTATGTGGTGTCACTCATTCCCACAGGATGTGGTTGAGCCGGCCACATGTGGCACACCATAGGTGACAGGGCTGCACTGATGACTGTGTGCAGGACCCGGGGCGCACATACACATGTACATCCACAGGCCACAGCTGCCAGCCTTACCTGCCAAGTGGCTGCACTCTGCGAGGCCTGTACTGTACCGCGTGATGTTGAAAACACAGGTGATATGTGTGCAGGCTGCAGCTGCAGCCTGCGGTGGTGCAGTGTACAAATGCATTTGCATGTACGCATGCTGCTTGTGTGTGGCACTACTGTAGGCCGCATGTGGGGCTTGGACGTGTGCCATGTGCTAGGTACGGTCACGTAGGCACTGAACAGGCCGCACAGGTTATATGCTGCAGAGTGGCAGGAGAGGCAGACAGGGTTACCAACTTTTAAGAGGCCCAAAGTGGGTCATATTTACTGACACATGATAATTTGGAGGACAATATATATTCTTGACCAATGCAACAGATGTGCTTCCTCTAAATAATCAGAGATAAGACTGTGGGATGTAGCGCTGTAGCCATTGCTAGTGT
This sequence comes from Neoceratodus forsteri, assembly GCA_016271365.2. Lineage (NCBI taxonomy): Eukaryota > Metazoa > Chordata > Ceratodontiformes > Ceratodontidae > Neoceratodus > Neoceratodus forsteri. Next base: position 1,072,393,822 of record CM057451.1, read on the forward strand.
TTCTTATAATTGTCGGCCCAGAAACAAATGATTTGTTACCTTTTATTGGACCAACATGGATGTTACAGAAAAGAACAAAGTGCTCTAGCTTTCAAACCAACCAGGTCCTTCTTCAGAAGCTTTATGGCAGTTATTTTGAAAATCCCCATACTATTAACACCAGATTATGTTGAAAAAACAGAAATAATTCTCATTGGTTTAACATATACTTTTAAAACATAACAGAAGATTACATCAGAGAAGCTAATTAACACCAGTATACTTTTAACTGAGAAGCCTCAGAAGGCAAAGGTTATCAAGAATTCTCAACAATCAGAGAGTTCTTCTCACATAAATTTTAAAATGCTTCAGTATGCTAAGAAAGCATTCTAGTGATAAAAAAAACCTTTGGATAGCATTATCTCTAATACATGTAAGATGAGCTTACAACTTACATTCCAAGTGTCCTGGTGTATTAAAGAACAGATAATGAGAGACAAAATCCTGAAATTAGGTATAAATGCAAGTTAAAAACAAGTCCCAAATTAAACATACACATATATACATGATGCATGATAGTATCACTTGTAAGTATAAGTGCCAACTAAAAATAGTTGTCAAGGACCCCCAAGAAAACAAGACCATGAGCTTGAAAAGTATAGATTTCAACACAGAGTCAGTGTATAACAAAAATGCACAGAATCAGTCTAAGGAATCTAAATGAAAACTTCCATGGATTAAATCCTCCAGGCCCTCCTTTTTTTTCCTTTTCTCTCCCTCCATCCCTCTCTTTCTCCTTGGGAAAGATACTGTAACTAGTAGGAATAAGATACACTGTATGTACAAGAGTCATAATACAGCATCTTTCACACCAATATTAATCTTTACCCAAAGGAATTATACCTTTTATGAACCCCCAAGTAAATGAGATATGCATCTTAATATGAGCAGATTTAAAAATGTGACAGTGTGTAATCCAACCACTGACAACTAGTAGAAGGAAGTAAATGTACACTATATGTGAAAACTAAGTGTCCTAGCCACATAACAGTTGCCCCATGCCACGCTCCCCTCACACATACATGTACATACACCACACCACAACACACACATACACCTGCACACCCCACACAACCAAAACACACAACAAATATAACAAACACAACCTACACACACCACACCACACCGTGCATACACAAACAAAACACACACACACACCATACCCACAACACACAAAAACACAACACATGCAAAACACACACAAACATACACATACATGCATACATCAATACACACACACACTCACACACACATGCACACACACACACACACTCACCACAGTGTTAAGGTGAGAAGTCAACATGTAGATAACCATAAACTTACAAAATCAAAGGCCCGCTGAAGAACTAAAGTATTTATGTCCATCTTTTAAAGTAAAGGTCTGTATAAGTTTAAATGGAATAATGCGTCTTATAACCAACATCAATGTTCATTCCATCCGCCACCATATTGAGAAGTAAAATAAGTCTAATTTCAGAAGCCCGTCTCTGTTGTGTACTGTTGAAATGTCCTCTTAAGACCATCACAGACATATTTGACAGTGAGTGACCATCCTGGGAGAAGTGCTGGGCTACTGGTTTCTCAGTCTTCTTGTTATTAATGGAATGTCTGTGTGAATTCATTCTAGTGCGGAGTTGTTGGCTTGTCTTCCCCACATAACCTGTGTGAGGACATTTATTGCATTGGATAAAATATACCACTTTACTTGATGTACATGCATAATTCCCCTGTATCCTGAATAGTCTGTTTTGTGATGTAACCACACAGTCTAAAGTGGAAATGAGGTTACACGTCTTACATTTGCGTTGATGGCAGGGTCGTGTACCATATGATGTCATGGTATTCTGTTCTGGTTCAAGTTGACTCCTAATAATCAGGTTGGCTAAATTAGGTGGTTGTTTAAAAGATGGTAGTGGTAGTTCTTGAAAAATACAATTAAGGGTTTCATCCTCACTAATTATTGGATGGAGATCCTTAATAATCTTAGGTCCAGGAGGTGGTGCGGGGAAAGAAAGCAGCCTATAAGCAATTCAAGTGCTCAAGGAGTGAAAGGGATCGAGGGGAGTATGAGCTGATGGCTAGAAGGGCCACTAGAGTGGTGAGGGTGGCTAAGGCAAGGAAGGAGCAGAACCTGGCCAGGGAATTAGGAGAGGAACAAGGGTTCTTTAGATACATTGGGAAAAACGAAGGGTGAAGGGCAGATTAGCAGGATTAAATCAGAGGTGAGATGGGCACAAGACCCAGGGAGCAGGCTGAGGTACTAAATGAATACTTCACCTCAGTTTTCACAAGGAAAATGGGGGTGCTGCATCATACATGGGAGGAGACAGAGATACTGAGGAGGGGGGACCCTTACTGATCGGCAGGTCTGGGGAGAGGGGGAGGCATCACTGGCAGGTGGGGGGAGGGCTAAGCAGGGAGAAGGGGTACCGGAAGTGGAAATCACAGCAGAGAGAGTGAGGGAAGCCCTCAGCTCCCTTAAGACGGAGAAAGCACCGTGGCTGGATAAATTACATCCCAGAGTGCTGAAGGAACTTGCAGATGTCCTGGCAAAACCCCTGGCAGAGCTTTTCACCATCTCTCTGAGGACGGGTGGTGCCCCAAGACTGGAAGGTAGCACATATAGTGCCTATCCACAAGGGGGGGCTGGAGGAGGTGGCAGAGAACTACAGGCCTGTCAGCCTGACCTCGTGGTGGGCAAGGTGATGGAGGGCATTGTCAAGGAGAGGCTAGGGGGACCTGGATAAGTCAGGGTGCCTGGACAATAGACAGCATGAATTCATCCCAGGAAATCATGTCAGACAAACCTGGTGGAGTTCTATGACTGGGTGACAAGTGCCTGGACCTGGAGTACCAGTGGATGTCCTCTTTCTGGACTTCAGCAAGGCATTTGACTCTGTTCCTCACGTGGGCCTGTTGGATAAGCTGGGAGAAATGGGGTTGGGGAACCAGATGATCAGATGGATAGGCAATTGGCTCAGGACTGGACCCAGAGGGTCGTAGTTGGTGGGATAGTCTCATCCCCAAGGAGGGTTATTAGTGGGGTCCCACAGGATCAGTCCTTGGGCCCTTCTGTTCAATGCCCTACGATCTCGACATAAGGACAGGAATCAGGAGTGAGATGAGTCTCTTTGCAGATGACTCAAAACTGGGGGCAGTGGTGGATGGGGAGGAGGGAGGTGGCCTACAGGGGACCTGGAGGCTCTGGAAAGATGGTCTAGAAAGTGGAAGCTGAGGTTCAATGCAGGGAAATGCAAGGTAGTCCACCTGAGGGCCGGAAACCCAGGCCAAGTGTACACCCTGGGAAGGGAAATGCACAAGTCTCACTGGCTGAGAGGGACCTGGGGTGGTGGATGTCAAGATGAACAACTCTGAGACTTGTGGGAGGACAGCAGCCAAGGCCAACAGGATGCTGGGATGCATCGCTAGAGGATCACACCCAGAAGGAGAGGGTAGTACTCCCTCTGTATAACTGCTTGGTGAGGCCGCTTGCTTGAGTACTGCGTGCAGTTTTGGAGGCCACACTTAATAGTGGGACATTAACCTCCTGGAGGGTCCAGAGGAGGCAACCAAATGATTTGGGGCTTGGGGACAGGACCTATGAGGAGAGGCTCAAGAGCTAAATATGTACACATTGGAAGAGAGAAGGGACCGGGGGATGATAGAGGTCTTAGGTACATGAAGAGGGTAAATAGGGAGGAAAAGTCGGGTGCTTCAAAGGAAGGAGGAAGGGGCACTAGAGGCATGGCTGAAGCTGGAGGGGAAGATTCAGGGAGAAAGGAGGAGGTGCTACTCACTGAGAGGTGGTGGGAGCCATGGAATGCACTGCCTAGGTGGCTGGTGGAGGCAGAGACAGTGGAGGGGTTCAAGAGGGGTGGGACAGGTACAGGGAAGGGTTCTGGAAGCAAAATCCAATGCAGCAAGAATATCCGGAACTGGGAAGGAGAAGCCGAGAAGGTGAGGGGACAGCAAGGTCAGCACCAGGTTGGGGACTGACCAAGCGGAGCAGACCACGAAAGACCGTTAGGCCTATTCTGCTGGCATTTTAGTATGTTAGTATGTTATGTAGAGGTTCAAGGTCTGGATGGTATGTGACTTCTGAGGGTATTCTGTTGGTAGTCATCCATTCCTTATACTGCAGCAGTTGTTCTCTTGGGACCTGTGTTGCACATTCCACTGCTCTGCCAATTTCTCTGGATGAGTGTCCCTGCTCAATAAAGCTGTTTTTCAACATTACCAGATGTGTGTGTCTGTCTTCCTCATTTGAACAGAGGCAGTGATACTGAAGTGCTTGACTATATATGACAGATTTCTATGTGTGGCTCGGGTGATTACTTTTCTTGTGTAAGTATCTCTGTCTGTCTGTTGGTTTTCTGTAAAGACAGGTATGCAGGGATACTCATCCAGATAAATTGGCAGAGCAGTGGAATGTGCAACACAGGTCCCAAGAGAACAACTACTGCAATATAAGGAACGGATGACTACCAACAGAATACCCTTAGTAGTCACATACCATCCTGACCTTGAACTTCTATGTACGATTATTAAGGATCTCCATCCAATAATTAGTGAGGTTGAAACCCTTAATTGTATTTTTCAAGAACCACCACTACTATCTTTTAAACAACCACCTAATTTGGCCAACCTGATTATTAGGAGTCAGCTTGAACCAGAACAGAATACCATGACATCATATGGTACACGACCCTACCATCAACGCAAATGTAAGACGTGTAACCTCATTTCCACTTTAGACTGTGTGGTTACATCACAAAACAGACTATTCAGGATACAGGGGAATTATACATGTACATCAAGTAATGTGGCCTATTTTATCCAGTGCAAGAAATGTCCTCGCACAGGTTATGTGGGGGAGACAAGCCAACAGCTCTGCACTAGAATGAATTCACACAGACATTCTATTAATAACAAGAAGACTGAGAAACCAGTAGCCCAGCACTTCTCCCAGGATGGACACTCACTCTCAGATATGTCTGTAATGGTCTTAAAAGGACATTTCAACAGTACACAACAGAGACAGGCTTCTGAAATTAGACCTATTTTACTTCTCAATATGGTGGCGGATGGAATGAACATTGATGTTGGTTATATGACCCATTATTCCACTTAAACTTACACAGATCTTTACTTTAAAAGATGGACATAAATACTTTAGTTCTTCAGCGGGCCTTTGATTTTGTAAGTTTATGGTTATCTACATGTTGACTTCTCACCTTAACACTGTGGTGAGTGTGTGTGCGTCTGTGTGTGAGTGTGTGTGTGTGTGAGCATTGATGTATGTATGTATGTATGTGTGTTTTGCATGTGTTGTGTTTTTGTGCGTTTTGGGTATGGTATGTGTGTTTTGTTTGTGTGTGCGTGGTGTGGTGTGTGTGGGTTGTGTTTGTTATATTTGTTGTGTGTTGTGGTTGTGTGGATTGTGCAGGGTTGTGTGTGTGTGTTTACTTAGGGGTTCATGAAAGTTGTAATTCCTTTGGGTAAAAATTAATATTGGTGTCAATGATGCTGTATTATGACTCTTGTACATACAGTATATCTCATTCCTAATAGTTACAGTATCTTTCCCAAGGAGAGAGAAAGAGGGAGAGAAAAGGAAAAAAAAAGGAGGAGGGCCTGGAGGATTTCATCCGTGGAAGTTTTCAGTTAGATTCCTTAGACTGATTTTGTGCATTTTTGTTATACACTGAGTCTATGTTGAAATCTGCACTTATTAGGCTCATGGTCTCATTTTCTTGGGGATCCTTGACAAGCATTTTTATTTGGCATTTATACTTACAAGTGATGCTGTCATGCATCATGTATATATGTGTATGTTTAATTTGAGGCTTGTTTTCAACTTGCAGTTATACCTAATTTCAGGATTTTGTCTCTCATTATCTGTTCTTTAATACACCAGGACACTTGGAATGTAAGTTGTAAGCTCATCTTACATGTATTAGAGAGAATGCTATCCAAAGGTATTTTTTATCACTAGAATGCTTTCTTAGCATACTGATACATTTTAAAATTTATGTGAGAAGAACTCACTGGTTGTTGAGAATTCTTGATAACCTTTGTCCTTCTGAGGCTTCTCAGTTAAAAGCATACTGATGTTAATTAGCTTCTCTGACGTAATCTTCTGCTATGTTTTAAAAGTATATGTTAAACCAATGAGAATTATTTCTGTTTTTTCAACATAATCTGGTGTTAATAGTATGGGATTTTCAAAATAACTGCCATAAAGCTTCTGAAGAAGGACCTGGTTGGTTCGAAAGCTAGAGCACTTTGTTCTTTTCTGTAACATCTATATTGGTCCAATAAAAGGTATCAAATAATTTGTATCTGGATCTGTTCTTAAGGACCAATATGGCACCTACAACATTTTTTTTATAATTGTAGGGTAATCTAGTTATGGTATTAATTGTCATGTAGCATATAGGGGTATGTCAGACAATATTGTCTTCTACTGCAATGTTAGGACATGAAGCATTTTTTATGTTGTTTTGCAGGGCACTGCTGCTCAAATCAGGACTGTCCTGTGATTATAGGGACAGGTGGTAATCCTAGGCAGAAGCAGCAGAGGCAGTGCACACAGGGCCATTGCAACCAACAGCAGGTGCACCCTAATTGGCAGGGCACTTAACTTTACAGCTGTTGAGACTACCCAACTGGTGAACCAGGTCCAGCAGTGGTGCACCACACTGTTCCCACCTGGCTGCAGGAACCACTCCCCGCAGAAGGACAGGGCCTGGAGGGATATTGGGGCATGCCTGAGTGCCATCTGTGGCATGTCCTGCACAACCAGGCAAATGAAGCACAGGTGGCAGGATCTTGCCAAATGGGACCCAGGGATACTGCAGTGCATGATGGCCATAGCAGCGAGGAGGGATGTGGAGATGAGGACCAGCCAGAACAACAGTGCAGGTGGGTATGCCACCATGTAGGTGGACACTGGCATGACACTGACACACATGCCATGGCCATGAGTGCTGCATGACTGTAACTGTGTTCCCCATCCCCACAGGTGCAGGACACAGTGATATGGACCAGCAGGGGTGGCAGAAGGTGGAGCACCAGCGCAGACGCCGACATGAGCAGTTGCAGGGCCACTGGAGGTCAGGTAGGTGCATGCTCTGTCTACCATGTGTCATAGCCATGCCACAGTCATCTGCAGTGGCAGGAGAGTGTGCTGCCTGATCATGCAGGGTGTCCTAGTATTGCACTGACCTATGCCATTGCTACCTTTTAGGTGGGCAAAGCAGCATAGCCCTGAGGCACCGGGCACTACTGCAGGCCATGGCCGATCAGAAGGCCAGGATGCAGCTTGAGTACATGTGCCGCACACTGCACTGGTGCTACAGGGTCTACGCCATGCTACCATCATCAGCAGAGGAGGAGGAGGTGGACGAGGGGGCTGATGCCATGGGGGTGCAGGTGGCAGAGGAGGAGCCAGTGGAGGTGCAGGTGGCAGAGAAGCAGCCAGCCACGGAGGTGCCAGATGTCACCATGGATGCCACCACAGAAGGTGCACTGTTGCCCATGGAGGACCACACTCCGGAGGTGCCAGGGGACTATGCGCACCAGCTGGGACATCCAGCAGGACTGCAGCAGGATGAGCTGGTGAAGGAGAGCATGCCACTGGCAGAGGGGGATGACATCAATGCCAAACCTGTGGATATGCCTCCACTGCACCCGGGTGGTCACGAGGAGAACAAAGATTCACCTGAGGGACATCCTGGCCGGCAGGCAGGGGACAGACAGCAACAGCCAGACGCAGTGCACCCAGGGCAGTCGGCGGACAGTGACCAGAGGTTTGTCCATCTTGTGGCGGCCTTTATGGCAGATGTGGCATGCCTGCATGGGTCCCTCAGTGCACTGCTGTCAGTGCTGCAGGAGAGGTAGTGCGGCAGCAATGTGGACTGGTCCATGGACTGTGGCCACAGCTGCTGGCACTGTATTGTGACACGGGGGCAGGGGAAGTTCATTCTGTATGTCGGGGGGCTGGTGGGGGCTCATTATGTTTGTATCCAGGGCAAACGGGTGTGGGCTGTATATACTGTTCTGTGGTGGGGGTACTGTTTATATTGTTTGTATCTGGGGGACTGTATATCCTGTTGTGCCTGGGTGGGGACCATTCATGTTATATGTGTCTGGGGAGGATATTTTTCTACTGTTTGTTACTAGGGCTGTTGGGGGTGGGGACTGCTCATATAGGTTGGTTCTGGGGCTGGGGGGTATTGTACATAGCGGTGGACTCTGGGTTAGTTAGTGGGGGGTTGTGGATTGCTGTTGGTATTGTTTGTGCATTGTTTGCCTTTACTACTGTACCATGTTTATATTGTGTACATTAAGTTATATAGTTGCATCTCTGGCTCTGCATATCTGTCTGTGGTCTGCATTTGCGTGTGCCTGTGTGTGTGTGTGTGTGTCAGTGTGCACATGTGGGCACACATGTCGCAGAGCTGCACTGTTGCATGTGCGTCCACATCATGCACACGGTACCTGTGTGCTAGCTGTCCATCACACAACCTTGGACACACACTGGTGAGCATGCCCATGGTGCTTTGTGTGTGCAGCAGTGCCCTGTGCTGGGTACTGTTCACATGCCACCACACTGTGTATGTCATGCCTGTGTGGTGGCCATGGGCCTATTAGGCACAATACCACCCGGGGCATGGTGGGCCCTGTGGGTAGCACTGGTGGCACAATGCAATGGTGTGTACTACCACCATACATCTGCAGGTCTGTGCTGCCTGGTGCTATGTCTCTGTTGTGGTTGCACTGTTATCATGCATCAGTTGCCATGGCAGGTGCACTGTGCCTGGTGGCACCATCCACTTGTTGTTGTGCCACTTTCCCATGTGTGTCCCGTGCCCACTGTTTCTGCATGTCTGTCAACCATGTGTGGTGTGGTCCTCTGTGTGTGGCCTGGGGGGCCTTCTGTCATTTGCAGCCATGCCTGCCAGATGCTGTACCACATACATGGCCACTGTTACAGCTCCAGTGCAGCCACATGGTGCATGCCATCTGGCAGACAGTATCCCATCCTATTGTAACTCTGCAGTGGTGCCTTGATTCTGTGTTGCTGCTTGTGTTGCATTTCACCACACTGTGTTCCCATACTGCTGTAGGTGCCACCATGGTAGTGGTGGTGGTGGTGGTGGTTGTGTGCTGCCTCAGAAGAACTCTGTATCACCTCCTGTCTTGCACAGTGTCCCGCTGATGCACCACTTGGTGACAGGTGTCCTGCCATTCTGTCAGGCTTTCCATCTCCCTCCTGTGGTGTGCATTTCTCCTGGTCTTCACCGGGCAGTGATACTCAGTGTGCCAGGGCAATGTTGTGAAGGATGCAGCAGGCAAGCAGTATCCTGCAGGCCATCACAGGGCTGTACTTCAGCCCACCCCCGAGGTGTTAAGGCATCTAAAACGGGACTTCAGTAGGCTGATGGTATGCTCGATGACCCCTCTTGTTCTGGTGAGGGACCCGTTAGATCTCTCCTCGGCTGCTGTCTGGGGTGTCCTCACAGGTGTCATCAGACATGGCATCTGGGTGTATCAGCTGTCTCCTCTTGAGGGGGGGGACAGGTTAGCTGGCTGCTGCTGTGTGCAGCATTGTTATCATCATCATCATCTACCTATCCTCTGCATGGCACACAAAGCCACATGCACATGCTCACACATGCAGGCACGCACTCTCATTCGCATGCACATCCTTGGCTGTGTCTATGCACAGCATGGGCATACCATGGGGTCATGTGGCCCACCAAGGCCCCTCTGAGTCACACAGTGTGTGGTTCATGGCCCTGCCTGCATCCCGTGTGTGCTGTGCCACATGTCAGTGTGGCTGTCGCATTTGTACGCTGCATTGTCTGTGTACCCTGTGCCCCTGTTGTGCCACTGTATCCACTCACACCCGCATGCACTGTCTAAAACTCACACACACACTGACACTTGCACACATATGCAGGCGTTGTTCATCCTGGTACATACCTACAAGCCATCCACCAGTGATGTCCCCTCTCTTGAAGGCCTCCTGTAGCCCACAGTTCCTGAATATGTGGGAGTCATGGCAGGATCCAGGGTACTTAGCCACCACATCTAGAATGTTACATCCACTGTCATATACTATCTGGATGTTCATCAAGTGGTACCCCTTCCTATTTATGTATGCATCCCCATCTTCATATGGAGCCCTGATGGCCACATGTGTGCAGTCAATTGCACCTAGCACCTGGAGGAACTGTGTCACATTGTAGAACATCTGCTTCACATGGCACTGCTGTTGGGCATGCTGTGAGAAGCTGATGTGCTGTGTGGTGCGCTGTCTGAGGGATGCCAGGAACCTCCTCTGGTAGTTCTACACTGCCAGCTGGGATATGCCCACTGTATCCTGTGGGTGTTTGGAATGTGCCTATGGCAAGGAAGACAGTGCTGCACTGATGTGCAACTCTCATGGTTCAGTGGATGTCCTCTGTTGCTGGTACTGTGTAGGTCCCCACTCAGGTCCTGGCATAGCTCCCTGATGCAGCTCTTGGTGAGCCTGCAGCATGCTATGCACTGCTCTTCAGTGAGCTCCTCATAGGAGATCCGGGTGCGTGTCACTCTCTGCACTGATGGCCTTGGTACCATCATGGGCTGCTGTGACTCAGTCCCCTGGGTCCTGTCACGGCACCTGGCATGCCTGTGTTCCCATTGGTCTGCTACCATAATGCCCAGTAGGGCTGATAGTGCTGACATGTTTTGCTGTGTGTCACACTGCACTGCTGTCTGATGTCTGACTATGTGGGGGGAGGGTTTATATAAGCTCATGCTCTCGTTAGACCTGCTACTCCTTGGTCTATGTTTCGTCTTCCATTTCTGGTGTAGTTACTTATGCCTCCTGTTCTGTAATTGCACTTCCATCATAGTGATGCTCTACACATGTCGCAAGCTGCATTATGCAGTGGCACATGCTTTGTTTGGCATAACTGTGTCATAACTCAAGTTTGGTGCAGGGGCTGCGGCATGCAGTGTAAGGGATCTTTTGTAATCATGCATGTTGCAAGTCATGGGCATAACTTGTGATTTGTGCCATTTGGTGCTGGCATAATGCATTTCTACTTGGCATATCTGTTCTGGAATAGGGCCCCCCTCCTCCATCTCCTCCTGATCTGTATGAGAAAGCAGCTTGTCCAACAATAGATTTCCTGAATGGAATAGAAGGCAATGGGAAATATTGCTATAGAGGAGGTAGGAGAAAGATGGGACAGAAGGGAGGGAAGGTGAGGGAACAAAACTAGAATTTGGAAATAATGGAGGCACAGTGGGAGAGGTGTCTGGCATCAAGAGAGGGGAGGGAGAAGGCAGAGTAGAGTAAGCAGTGATGGATATGAGAGGAACAGTGTAAGGCAAAATAAAAAAAAGTAAAGAGGGTCCAGTCTGCACAGGGAGATTCTGGGAGCTCTAATATATGCTATGTCACCATAGTAAAAAGCATGGAAGATCACCTTTAAAACAATCTCATGGCAGGCAGGAAGTGGGATAGTCACCTTTTGCTGTATTGTGCACTATGCTTGAAGTGGAGGTTTTTGTGAATGGCATCAATATGTACTGAGTCAGAGCTACCTCACTTGAGGGTTAAAGGAAAGCAGGGCCTTGAGGGATGCAGAGAGAGAGAGGAAGGAAAGAAGGAGAAAGAGTGATGGGGAGGATGAGGAGAAGAAGGAGGATGAGGAAAGACAGAGAGCATGGGTAGTGAAGTATGAGTTAAAGGAACAGGGAACAGAAGAAGGGTCTGAGATAAGGGAGTTGTCAACCTTGAGAACAGGGAAAGACTGGGTTGGAGGGAGAAAATGGAATGGATAACCTTCTAGAATGTGGAGGGGGTGATTAATGTTGTTCTGGAGTGTGCATCAATAGAAAGAATTTGTATGTTATGGAGAAAGTTGCATCTTTTCTACAAGCAACCCATTTATGAAGTGACTCTGATTTCAGTGCTATTTCAGGCCATGCTAGCGAGTGGGGCTGTGCTCGGAGACGCACGCAGAGACACATGAGTCTTCATTTGTGTCTACCATGTCCTCTGTGGAAGCAGGGAACAGGGTCCACATACCATCCATAGTTCCTGAAACACAAATGGAAGTAAATAAAGTGAACCACCCTGCTTTGCATAGCATAGGGAGATCAGTTAAAATGAATGTACCAGGCAACGCTTGCTATTCATGTCAAATGTACTGCAGGGGGAAACAGACTATTGACTTTGTATGATAAATGTTTGCTAGTTCAGACACTACAGGAGGAAATAGTACAACCACAGGCTAAACAGTCAGTTAGCCTAGACATTGAGGATTTAGAACAATATATCTACTAGATGGTATCATACTTAGAGCCAAATAATCTGTCCATTTCTGTGGTGCTAAATGCAAAGACAACGACTATACAAGACACCTTAATGTAGTATCGCCTCCTCAACCAGCCATGGGGAAACTTGGTGACTATCCCAAAAGTTAAAACCAAAAGGAGGGAGGGCAGATGTTTAACAGTGCCCCAATTTTACTCTTACAAAATAGATATGAGGCATTAACTTTGGAGAACGGTGTCTCATCCAACAGTGCTGACTCACTGAATTCAAAGCCAAAGATGGATGTGGCTCATAACTCTACCAGAACAACCCCTACTTTAAAATATTCTCACCAACTAACTCTACTCTCCAAGAACAGGTTGTGGAATCTACCATTAACTCCCTGATCCCCAGACACTACGCCTTGGGGAAAGTCAAATATCTGAACAAAGTGCTAAACAAATATATGTGCTGGGTGACTCCATTATTAAATATATCGACAGAGTGGTCTGCAACCCTGGCAAAATAAACCACACATGCTCAAGCTATGGGGGGGGGGCCAGGGTATCAGAAATCACATATATGGTAAGAGGGATACTGACCAATGCAGGGGATAACCCATTAGTGGTTATACTTACAGGCACAAATGATATCACCAAGACCACCCATGACCAACTTAAACAGGATTTTGTGGCACTCAACAATATCCTGGTTGAGTCTGGATGTAGTGTCTGCTTCTCAGAAATACTGTCAGTACCAGCAGCCATGGACCATATCACGAATAAAATCAAAGCCCTGAATGAATGGCTTAGGAAATGGTGCTACAAGCAAAAAATCCAATGCCTGACACACTGGGAAGAATTCCATGATAAATCATCCCTCTTTCACTGGGATGCCCTATATCTTAGCAGAAGGGGGTGGCATGATGCTAGGAAGAAGAATATCTGCACATATTAACAGTTATTTAAACTAACAGCCATGGGGGGAATGGGACTACTCCCATGTCTCTGACAATAAAAAATTCATTAAATAATCAAAACATATGTAACATCTTATCACTGAATGCCAGATCATTGAGTGCTATCAAAATGGCTGAATTAGAAGTTAAGATTCACACATTAAACCTGGGAATAATAGCTATAACTGAAACCTGGAGGGACTCAGACTCCCTGTGGCTAAGAGAGATACCAGGTTTCAAACTCCATACCAAAAACCAAACTAATATAAAGGGGGGGGGGGGAGTCTGCCTGTATGTCAGGAACGACATCACCTCTTTTGAAGTCCCACATATTACCCAGACTGAAAGCATATGGGTTAGTATTCAATTTAGAGGCCAGACCCAGATCCTTGTAGGCACACGTTACTGACCACCATCTGCTGACATACACCAACTCTTTATCTAGTGAAATCTTACTCATAGCAAACAAAGGCAATGTTTTTATCTTAGGCGATTTTAACATGCCTGTAATAGACTGGGACTCCCTAAGAGATAGCACATAGTACAAGAAGATCTTTTTATCATCTATTATAGACCTAGGCCTGGTACAAATCATGAGGGAATCTACTAGAGGATGCAATGCACTAGATCTTCTAATAGCTAATATTGAGAACAAAATCTCCAATATCTCCATACAAGATCCCTTAGATAACAGTGACCACATGTCTATCTTCTTAAAAATGATGTATGATTACCAACCCCCTACCAATCAATTACAGCTAAAATACTATGAAAGAGCTAACTTTGTTGAAATAAATAATCTTTTAAATGGTATCCAGTGAAAATATACTACTGCCCTCCAGCTTGATGAAGCCTGGAATTACTTAAAACAACAATTCTTGATCTAGAAAATACACACGTTCTACAAAAACAAATATAATAATAAGGGAAAATCCCATTATGGTTCAATAACGCCATAAAAAAACAAAATGTGAAAAAAAAAACTATTTGCTTCATTAAAAAAATGTCCTAATAATCAAAAAGAGTAAGCCCTAAATCAATATAGGTTAGCAGTTAAGGAACTGAAAAAATTAATTATGTTATCTAAACAAAACTTTGAATTTAAAATAGCCCATTCAAAAGACTGACATAAGTCCCTATTTTCATACCTTAATGAAAAAAGTGGAATAATAGGTCCATTAACGATAAATGACTCCTTAATTACTTCTGATAAAGAAACCGCAGACGCATTTAACAACTGTTTCTGTTCAGTCTTCTCAAAAAAAGTAAAGAAATCCCCCACTGACCACATTAGCAAATCCACTATTTATGTAATCACTACAACCAATACCAATAACGTATTAAAAACACACAAAAAAAACCCACCAGTCCAATCCTGATAAACTAAATCCCAAATTTCTGATGGCAATAGCTGATGCTTTAACCCTCCCATTAACTATTATATTTAACAAATCCTTATGTGACTCATCTGTCCCTTCTGATTGGCTTACAGCTACTGTTATTCCAATTTTAAAAAACGTTAACCGATCAATAACTGAAAACTACCACCCCATCAGCCTCACATCAGTCCCGTGCAATCTCATCGAGAAAATAGTTAAATCCTTAACTGAAACAGAAATGCTATCCTTGAACATGGGTTTAAGCAAGGCCACTCATGCACAACTAATCTTCTCTCATTTTATAATCACATAAGTCAAGGGCTGTACTCTAACACACCAATGGATATAATTCTATTGGATTACAGCAAGGCCGTTGACAAGGTATCACATGCCAAACTAATAACTATGTTATTCCTATAGGGTTTCTCTTCTAATGTGGTTAAATGGGTTGACAGCTGGCTAAGGGGAAGATCCCAGAGAGTGAAAATGAATGGAATTCTGTCAGATGTGGGGGAAGTGACCAGTGGTGTCCCCCAGAGCTCAGTCCTGGGTCCCATACTCTTTTACATTTTCATCAGCGACATGAAAATCAGTCATAGCAATATATTATCCAGATTCGCAGACAACACTAGGTTGGGGGATAGGTCGACTGCTCCTCAAACACGAGTGCACTTACAAACAATCTCACCACAATTGAACAGTGGGCTCATACTAATGGGATGCATTTCAACATAAAAAAAATGTACCGTCCTGCATCTGGGGAAAATAATCCCAAACAGAAATATACCTTAAACAACATCACCTTAAAATATCTGATTGTGAGAAAGACCTAGGCATTACAGTAAACAACAAGGTTTCCTCAACTGACCACCGTAACAAGGTAGAAAATCTCCCAATGCACTCCTCAGAAGGATAAAGCACATTCATCTCAAAACTGAAAATGTATAATTCCATTATTCATGTCACACATCAGACTCTACTCAACTATGGGTTGCCTTTCTGGAGCCCATACTTGGCAAAACATATTAGCAGGATAGAGCAGATACAATGTAGTGCAACTAGGATGGTCCCTCACTTGACTCTCATTAACTATGAGGAAAGACTAAAATAGACAGGCCTCCATTTTTAGAATTAAGAAGAAGTAGAGGTGACCGCCTCCTATTATTTAAAATCTTACAATCTCCTACATTAATGCAACTATAGTGGTATAACCTTCACAAAAGAAAATAATACCAAAGCTACGTAATAGACAACTAGACACTGGCAGAGCCAAGACCAGCAAGAGCCTGAACTTCTATACCATTAGGGTTCCAAGATTATGGAATAGACGTCATTGTCCACCTAGGGACAAATGACTTGGCTCAACATGAGATTAGAACAGTGCAGAAGGACTTTGTAGAACTGGGAGGGGCCTAAGACAAGTAGCACACAGTATCCTTCTCAGAGGTGCTGCCTGTAAATAGGCATGAGTGAGGCAAGGGTACTTTGCATCATGCAGTTTAATGAGTGGTTGAAAAATGGTGGAGCTCAGGGTTTGGCTTGTTGGGGACTGGGATTCACCTGGAGGACACCAGCCAATACTGGCAGGATGGTCTGCATCTGTCCAGGAAGGAACAAGTCTTTTGAGCAATCGATTTAAATGCTTCATTGGCAAGCTTTTAAACTAGTCAAGGGGGGAGGCACTGATAAGCAGCAGGAAAATCCCAGCCTCTCCCTACAAAACAGGGTACTAAATGGGAAAAAGACCGAGGTAGAAAGGTCAGTAGGGGATGCTGCAACAGAAAGTAAAGCCATCAAAAAATGGAAAGGAATGAGTACCAATGCACGTAGTCTGAGTAACAAGCTTCCTGAATTAGTGGCCTTGATGGAGGAGGAACATCTGGATATTGTGGCAGTCACAGAAACATGGTTCACACAAAACCATGACTGGGGCATAAACATACCAGGATACACTATCTACAGGAGAGACAGAGAGGGTAAAAGAGGAGGAGGAGTAGCTCTTTACATAAGGGAAGGAATCAAAGTAACAGAACAAAAGAGAAAACAGGGAGGAGAAGAAGCACTGTGGGTAAATTTGGAGACCGGCAATGGCACCACAATCCGCACAGGGTTAGAGCAGACCTTCTTCCTCAGGGGAGGAAATGGACAAGGAAATGATAGAAAGTATACTTAGTATGGCAAAAAAAGGGAGATATTGCTGATGGGTGATCTGAATAAGCCAGATGTTAACTGGAGTGGAGTTGCCACAGCCACTTCAAGTGGGGTTATTCTAGATGCCCTACAGGGGCATGCCTTAGACAACTAGTATTGGAGCCCACTCGAGAGGGAGCAATCTTAGACCTGGTTCTCAAATGGAGATGGAGAGGATCACAGATGTAGAAGTGGGTAGCCATCTGGGAACTAGCGACCATCGAACAGTATGGTTCACAATAAACACAGCAATAGAGTCAAGCCATACAAAGGCAAAGGTACTGGACTTTAGGAGGGCTGACTTTGCCAAAATGGGTAAAGTGCCTAAGGAATGCACTAGCAAATGGGCAGGAAGGAGGGTGGAAGAACAATGGGATTAATAAAAATGCCACCACAGAGGCAACAAGCCTTGTGTGAAGCAAATAAACAAACTAACGATGTAGGAAACCACTATGGTTCTCAAAGGAAGTGGCCATGAAGGTTCAAGAGAAAAGAAAGCTTTCAGGAAGTACAAGGAATCACAGAAGGAGCAGGACAGAGAACTGTATCAGTTAAAGCAAAGGAAGCTGGAAGGCAGTCAGAACAGCAAAGGCCCAAACCGAGGAAAAGATAGCCAACTCAGTTAAGAGGGGATAAAACCTCCTTATAGGTACATCAGGGAGCGAAGGAAGACCAGCAGGAGGATAGTGAGGCTTAATAAAGGGGAGAGGGTGGGCAGAGGGAGACTGTGAAAAACATAGATACTAAACAAATATTTTGCTCAGTATTTACAAAGGAAGGGGGTACCTAGAACAAACAGTAGAAACACACTGGATACAGAAGTTGATACCAGCCCATTTACAGAAGAAAGGGTTCTGAAAGGACTCTTAAAACTGAAGGTGGACAAAGCAATGGGGCCTGATGAGGATTCATCCCAAAATTCTAAAGAACTAAGGGTAGAATTAGTGACACCACTGACTACCCTGTTTAACAAATCATGGGAGGATGGGGTGGTACCCGAGGACTGGAGGAGGGCAGATGTGATTCCCTTTCACAAAAGTGGGAGCAAGGCAGAAGCAGGAAACTACAGACCTGTTAGTTTAACCTCAGTGGTAGGGAAAATGATGGAATCACTTCTGAAGGAAAGAATTGTGGAGTATCTAGAGGCTAGAGGGGCACAGGATCCAAGGCTGCATGGATTCACAGCAGGAAGGTCATGCCAGACAAATCTGATAGATTTCTTTGACTGGGTGACCAAAGTAGTAAATCAAGGAGGGGCTGTGGACATGGCCTACCTAGACTTTAGCAAGGCATTTGACACAGTCCCACACAAAAGATTAATATACAAGTTAGCTAGCCTGGGAGTGGGTCCCAAGATGACAGCCTGGATAAAAATTGGCTGGAAAATAGGACACAGAGAGTAATAGTAAATGGAGTCCACTCTGATGAAGGGGGTTACTAGTGGGGTACCACAGGGTTCAGTATTAGGACCAGTCCTCTTCAATGTCTTTATAGCGACATTGCAGAGGGACCGAAGGAAAAGTATGTCTCTTTGCAGATGACACAAAGATCTGCAACAGAGTTGATAGCTGTGTGGGGTGGAAAAGATGAAAAGGGACTTGGCAAGGTTAGAGGAATGGTCAAATGTATGGCAGCTTAGATTCAATGCTAAGAAGTGCAAGGTAATGCACCTGGGAAACGAAAACCCAGGGGAAGAGTACACAATGGGGGGTGAGATACTAACAACAACAAAAATGGAAAGGGACCTGGGGGTAGTCATATCAGATGACCTAAAGGTGGGCAAGCAATGTGAGAGGGCAGCAATGAGGGCTGGGGGGATACTGGGATGCATAGGGAGAAGCAACACCAGTAGAAAACAGGAAGTTATTATCCCTCTGTACAGACAGCTGGCCAGACCCCATCTGGAGTACTCGTGCAGTTCTGGAGACCCAGTCTCATAAAGACATAGACAGGATGGAAGCTGTCCAGAAGAGGGCAACTAAAATGGTGCAGGGTCTGCACTGGAAGACATATGAAGAGAGACTAAAGGAGCTTAATATGTATAGCCTCAAGGAAAGGAGGAGAGGGGGACATGATAGAAACTTTCAAGTACCTCAAGGAATCAACAAAGTCCAAGAGGGTAGCATCTTTCAAAAGAGGTGTGCAAGAACAAGGGGCACAATTTGAAGATGGGGGTAGCTCAGAGGTAATTTAAGGAAGTATTTTTTACAGAGAGGGTTGTGGATGCATGGAACGGCCTTCCGGAGGAAGGTCGTGGAGTCAAAAACAGTGGTGGAATTCAAGCATGCATGGGACAGTCATAAGGCAATTCTAGGGATGAGGGGTAGGAAGAAGTAGGCTGCTGGTTAACTAGGATCTGCAGCTTATCCAGTAGGCAGGGCAATGGGCAGACTGGATGGGCCAAGCAGTCCTTATCTGCCATCAAATTCTATGTTTCTGTGTTTCTAGACTTCTCCAAAAACTAGTGGACTGTAACAATTTCAATACATTTAAAAAGCAATTAGATACTTGACTCTCACACAACCCTGTCTAGGAATAATGACCCACAAAAGTGGGGTGCAATTATGATGGGCCATGGCCTACTTTTGTCATTTCTTACCAAGTAACCAAGTAGTCAAGTAATGGGAAATTATGTAACTGGTAACTTTATTATGTATTACCTATATATATGTCATTTATATTTCCATAAGTGTTACTTGAATTTGTACTTTTACATTTTTATCCTATATTGTAATGACCTGGTGCCACTCAATAAACTCTTTTGAACTTGAACTTGGTGTGCATGCAGGTAGTGGGGACAAAGACTGGGGAGCTTCAAGCATGTGAGATATGTACATGGGCATGTTAGGTAGAGGAACAAGGAAGGGTGACATCTATGACCAAGAGAGGATACATCCTGAATTGCAGCACTGTAAAGGAGTGGAATGGTGGGGAGAGAGATGAGTCTGGCAAGTCTCTGTCAGGCATCAAATATCATGGAAACTGTTTCTGTTTTTACTGAAGGCAGCCTAAGCAAATAGAATGCTAAACTGCATCACAAGGAATCACCCTGAGTAGGGAGGAAGATATACTGCCACTTTACAGGTCGCTGGCGAGACCACATCTGGAATTCTGTGTTCACTTTAGGTGCCATTACCTGAAGAAGGATTTCTAACTACTGGAGGAGTCCAATGGAGGGCAACCAAAATGATCAAGGACTTGGGAGACAGATCGTATGAGGAGAGGCTAAGGGAGCTAAACATGTACTTCCTGAAGGACAGAAGGGAGAGGGGAGATATGATTGAAACTTTCAAGTACCTTAAGGGCATAAACAGGGTTGGTACTGAGGGCATCTTTAACCCGAGGAAGGAGGGTCCAACAAGGGGGCACAGCCTGAAACTGGTGGGAGGTAGATTCAGGAAGGAAATGAGGAGGCACTTTTTCACTGAGTTGCTGGAGCAGGTGGTGGCAGCAAAGATGGTGGCCAGTTTCAAGGCAGGGTGAGACAAGGTGAAGAAGAAGATTAGGACTGAAGGAGACACTACTGGGAAGAAGTTGAGGAAGAGGAATGTGATAGTGGAGATGACTCCTGAAGGAGTGGGGGGAGTTCAGAAACTAACTGAGCTGCACACTGCGAGCAGACTCGATGGACCATTATGGCCTATTTCGCTGGCAAATTCTTATGATCGTGATCACCAGCTAGAGTCAATGATGACAGAATAGGCAGCGATAAGTGACAGATTAGATAGGCCTAAAGGTCCTCTTCTGCTGACCAAATCTGCATTTCTATGTTTCAATGTAATAACTTCTTGGACTGGCACTTAGCAACAGCGTGACAACATCACACTAGCTGATATCATCATCTCACCCCCCATGGGTACAAGAGGTTGAATTACACTGTGTTCTTTGCTGTTCAGTAAGCTTGGCAACTGGTAGAGCATGCTGCTCAAATTAGCAATGGTGAGTTGCAATCCTTCTAAAGTGAATTTACTAGTGAAAGATAAGTTGTGTGAAATGAATTGGAGCTCATGGGTAAACAATACCTGTATTATTTTGACAGCCTGAACAAACTGTAAACTGTAGCTAGGCAAGGTAAATAAAGCACTGAAAGGTAGGCAAGAATTCTGTAACTGATTTTCCAATATATGCTGCTATGACTAAAACAATGAAATGTCCATATATTGTAATTCTCATGTATGTGCTGAGAAAAAAGACCAGCAAGAGCACATTGTCATAGTGTACTGCGTTGGTAAGTCTGCAGTGTGGTTTATGCACGCAGAGTTGACTCCACAGAATATTTTCTTCAGAAACATAGGAACATAGAATATGACGGCAGATAAGGACCGCTAGGCCCACCTAGTCTGCCCATTTCCCTACCTAATGGATAAGCTGCAGATCCTAGTTAACCAACAGCCTACTCTCCCCTACCCACCACTAGAATTGCCTTATGTCTGTCCCATGCATTCTCGAACTTTATGAGCTGTAGCCATATACTGTATATTAAGCCAGCAGAAATGCTGACAGGTAGGTTAGGAGTGTGTAGTTTCTTTAGAGCACATCAAATTCAATACTTCACTTGGGTGCTTATGAGTAATGTGTTGGCCATGTCCAACATATGTATAATGAGAAAGTTTAGTCACCAATGTGTAAATGCTTATTTATTGCAGAAGTAGCCTGTGTATCAGGAAATACAATAGCAGAGACATGAACAAAAAATAACTACACAACTTATAAAATATGAAAGATGCAAAACTGAATACAAACTATGACTATCAAAGGACTCAAGACTTTTTTGCATATGTTAATTCAAATAAATAATGAGACAATAGTATTAATAAAATAATGGAGAATGGTGTGGAAACAAAACAAAACAGAGATTGCTAACACATTTAATAGATTCTTTGGCACAGTTTTTTCTAGGAAAGATACTTAAAAAATCAAAATAGATGCTCAAGAAGCCGATTTGGAAATTTCTGAAAAAGAAATAATAATAGCCCTAAACTCACTAAAAATAAAATCATCGCCTGGGTCAGACAGTATTAATCCTGATTTTCTTTTAAATACAACTGGTAACATCACCTACCCACTACAGCTAATATTCAAAAAATCATATCAGGAGGGAACTGCACCCGATGAATGGAAACAAGCAATTGTAATTTCTATACACAATACGGAAGTAAAACCAACACTGAGAATTATAGACCTATTAGTCTAACTTCAGTTGTATGCAAGACCATGGAAAAAATACTAAAGGAAAGAATAGAACAGGAAATAGAAAAAAAGGGTCTGCAAGATTTGTCACAACACGGATTTGTAACTGGAAGATCATGTGTAACAAACATGATAAGCGTCTATGAAAAGTAAGTTAAGCCATAGATATGGGAACACCAGTGGATGTGATATTTCTAGATTTTAAAAAGGCCTTCGATCTGGTCCCCCATAACATACTACTAGATAAAATGACCCAAATAGGCCTGAACTCAAAAATTATCAGATGGATCAAATCATGGCTATTTAACAGAAGCCAAAGAGTTAAAATAGCTAACTCAGTATCTGATAAGATAAGAGAGATGAGAGGGGTTCCACAGGGGTCGGTACTGGGACCAGTGTTGTTTGGAATTTTTATATCAGACTTACAGAAAGGGATCAATAGCTATGTAATCAAGTTTGCAGATGACACTAAACTTTGTGCAGAAGTGGACTCAGCACACGAGATTAGTAACATGGTTAAAGATCCGCAGCTAATGGACAACTAGTCCCAGACAAATAAAATTATATTTAATGTTAACAAATGTGCAGTACTCCACTTTGGGACAAAAAAATACAATGAAGGAATGCACTTTAAATAATCAATCAATAAAAACAGTAACATCGGAGAAAGACCTTGGCATAGCTGTCAACAACCTGCTAGCACCAGGAAAACATTGCCGAGAGGTGGCTAAAACTGTGAACAGAATTTTGGCAGCCATTAAGAGAACATTTATTTGTAGAAGTGAAACATGTATTATACCCTGATATAGATCCATTGTAAGACCACATATTGATTATGCTGCCTCATTCTGGGCTCCTTACCAATCCAAAGATATAAAAGTCATTGATAGTATACAGAGAAGAGCAACTAAAATTATACCTAGGTTATGTAAATTGCCTTATCATGAAAGATCAAGGTCACTACAACTATACAACCTAAAGGTAGAAGGGATAGGATAGAGGGGACCTATTATTGCTTTTTAAAATAATAAATGATGAACAATTAATGAGGACTGTGTTATTAATTATGCACCAAAACCCAGTGGCCTTAGATGTCACAGACATCAACAGTGCACACCAAGAGCTGCAACCAGCAAAAGAAATATTTCTTTACAGTGGATTATGCAACATATGGAACTCTCTACCACAAAGTGTAGTGGACTCTACAGATTTTAACAGATTTAAAAAAATCTTGATAACTATTTCTTTACTGATTACAGCTAAAAATTCTCCCCACAAGGAGTGAGGAGAGCGGTCTCGTTGGGTCTAATGCCTTCTTCTGCTCTTAGAGAACCGAATAATAACGAGTATCTGAGGGATAACATACAAGTTAATCGCCTCAGAGGCGATCACAGTCCTATAGGCAAGTGGAGTGCTCTGAACACTTTTAAAGTGTGTGCAAAGTTTTCAAACAAGAATCAAGCAAATCATTTTTAATTTCTTATAGAAAAATTCCCTAATAAAGCCAATATTGTCAGTGAAATGCTGGGACAGGACTACAAAAATAAAGAGGCATCTGAAAAGTTGCAATGTCAAATGGCATGTTTTTGCCCAAAGTGGCCTTATCTACAGTACTAAACATTTGAATTCACTTCACCATAGGCACACTCCAACTGTCATAAACAGTACTTTTTGATGATTCCCAGTAGGCAACCTCCAGATTCTTGAACTCAAAGGAATTTAAATGTATGGGTCTAAAGACTGTCTGGACACGGAGTGAGAGTAATAGGCTATGCCTACTGTTGCTGTGGGAAAGCTTGTGGATTCATGAATTAAAAACATTGAAACCAGGAAGTCTGAATGAAACTTTGGATTTTGAGCCATTTCTTTGAAAAGGAAAGGTCACTGATTAAAATTTGGTGGTGAATGGTATGTTAATTGTACTGATAAATATTTACACTTTTTTCTCTCTTGTTCTTTTTCAGATCAACAAGGTGCTTTCTGCTATCTTTTTTACCACACTCCAGGGAGTGCATACTGTATAGCTTGTGGATCTCCTGAAAGGTAATTGGCGCCTTAGAATGAATTGAGCTGATTAAGTGATATAGAAACATAGAAACATAGAAGTTGACGGCAGATAAGGACCGCAAGGCCCATCCAGTCTGCCCATTTCTTTTTCTACCTTATAAATGTGCCATTGGCCTTTGCTCTGTCAGTGGCCTATCTATTCATACTCATTTGTATTGCTCCTTATGCCTATCCCATGCCTGTTTGAAGCCCTGCACTGTATTCATAGCCACCACTTCTTGAGGTAGGCCATTCCATCATCCACCACCCTTTCTGTGAAAAGAATTTCCTCACATTCCCCTTAATCGGCCCCTCTAATCTCATGCTGCCTCTTGTCCTGCTATTTTTCTTATATCTAAACATGTTAGACTCTTTCACCTTGTTAATGCCCTTAAGGTGTTTGAATGCCTCGATCATATCACCTCTCTCCCTCCTTTGCTCAAGGGTATGCATATTGAGCTCTGTTAATCTGTCCTCATATGTCTTCTGATGCAGTCCCTGCACCATTTTGGTTGCCCTTCTCTGGACTGCCTCAATTTGGTTAATGTCCTTGTGAAGGTGTGGCCTCCAATACTGCACGCAGTACTCCAGATGGGGCCTAACCAGTGTCTTATAAAGAGGGATTATTACCTCTCTCTTACAACTTGTGATACCCCTACTAATGCACCCTAACACCAGCCTAGCCTTACCTACTGCTTTAGAGGTCTGCTTGGATGATTTCAGGTCATCAGTGATGATGATGCCCAAGTCTCTTTCTTCCTTTGTGACTGCTAGCAACTCCCCTCCCAGACTACAGGTGGCTTCAGAGTTTCTCTTCCCTATGTGCATGATCTTGCACTTCTTTGCATTAAATCCCAGTTGCCACTCTTCTGACCATTTTGGTAGTTTATCCAGATCTCTTCTCATTCTGCCCACCCCATCTGGATTATCTACTCTGTTGCAGATCTTGGTGTCATCTGCAAACAGACAAGCCTTACCCTGTAGTCCATCTGCAAGGTCACTAATGAAGATGTTGAAGAGGACTGGCCCCAGGACTGATCACTGATGTACCCCACTTGTAACTTGCATCTCTTCTGACTGTATACCATTTACCACCACTCTCTGTTTTCTGTCCATCAACCAGTTTGCCACCCAGTTGACCAACTTCTGACCCACCTCAAGCCTACCCAGCTTATTTATCAATCTTCTATGTGGAACAGTGTCAAAAGCTTTGCTGAAGTCAAGGTAGGCGACATCAACTGCTCCCCCTTGGTCCACCACTCTGGTTACCCAGTCAAAGAAATCTAAGATTAGTTTGACAGGACCTTCCTTTGTAAACCCATGCTGTCTTGGATCCTGTGCCCCTATGGATTCCAGGTGTTGCACTATCCTTTCCTTAAGGGCCTCCATAATCTTGCCCACTACTGAGGTAAGACTGACTGGTCTATAGTTCTCTGCCTCCTCCTGCTACCACTCTTGTGGAGCGGGATCACATGATCCTTCTCCAGCCTTCTGGGACCTCTCCTGTGCTCAGAGACTCACTAAACCGTTCTGCTAATGGCTCTGCTAGTTCCACCTTTAGCTCTTAAGTACCCTGGGATGTATGCCATCAGGTCCCATTGCTTATCCACCTGAGCTTAGCAAGCTCTTGTAGGACCCTTTCTTTTGTGAAGGGAGTAGTGCTCACCTCCCTCCCCCCCTGTGTCCATGGTGCTGAGCTGTGGACCCTGCCCTACCTTCTCTTCATTAAATACTGAGCAAAAGTATCTGTTTAGGATATATGCTTTTACATGGTCCTCCTCCTCCTCACATGCTCCCTTTTCTCCATTAAGCTTAGCAATACCCCCTCTGGACTTTCTCCTTTCACTAATGTATCTATAGAAAGTCTTGTCACCTTCTTTACTGTTCGTGCTAGTGTTTCCTCAGTTTGGGACTTTGCCTGCCTTACTGCCTTCCTGCTTCCCTTAGGGCAGTTTGGTATGCCTCCCTATCTTCATCCCGCTGTGTTCCCTTATATTTCCTGAAGGCCAGCCTTTTGGCTCTGACCTTTTCTGCTACTGTATTTGAGAACCAAAGTGGTTTCCTTCTTCTTTTGCACTTCCTTTTCTGTCTAACACAATGGGATGTTGCTTCAAGTATTGCATCCTTAATGCTTGCCCACTTTGCCTGTACCCCCTCACCTGTGTTTCTTTTTTTGCCAGGGCTAGCTTAACTCTGTTGGCCATCTTATCAAAGTCAGCTCCTCTGAAGTCCCATATTTTTGCCTTGGAATGGGATGATTTAGATGTAGTAGCCAAATTGAACCATACCATGTGATGGTCACACAGCTGGTGACCTTCTACCTGAGATCTGTGATCCCTTCCCTGTTAGTCAGTACTAGATCTAGGATAGCCCTGTCTCTTGTGGGTTGTTGTACCAGTTGTTTGAGGCCCTCCCCCTGCAGGGAATCCACTATGTGTCTAGTTCTGGCAGATGTTCCTGCTGGTATTGACCAATCTGTATCCGGCATGTTGAAGTCTCCCATTATCAGAACCTCCCCTTTAGCTGTCATGTTTTGTATATCTTCTAACAGTAATGTGTCTATGTCCTCCCCCTGGTCTAGGGGCCTGTAGACAACCCCAGTTCTTATGGCTGTCCCATTTCCTGTTTCCAGGGTGACCCACAGTTCTTCTGGCTCCTTATGTGTATTCTGAATTTCTGTAGCTTTGATATTTTCATTGGCATACAGAGCCATTCCTCCCTCCCCGATACCAGTTGTGGTGATCGTCCTCCCTTTTTTTTCTAATTATTAGTCTGTCAGTTTTAGTCTTTAATAAGTAAAGCTGCAGTAACATGTTCCTTGGAAGCAAATAAGACTGTTCGGTGTACTGTATATTGATAAAATATTTTAGAAGTTATGTTGTACTCTGTAAGCATTTAACCCATTAGAGTTACAAATGAAATTAATCCAATATTTGGTTCTAAGACGATTTTTGTGAAACTTTAACTTGGCATCAGTATGAATAACTATAAAGTGTTGCTGCTACAGCATTAAAATACAAGTAAACCTCCTCCCACTTGTTCCCTCTTTGTGCTGTCCTGGCCTCGATTCCTCATGGTTGGCAGTCCCGTGGTACAAGTAAATGCCCATCATGCTTACTCCCTTTGTGTGTTATCCCACCCTCCATTCTCCAATCTTGGAAGCCTTGCAGTACAAGTAACCCCCCTTTCTGCTCTCTCCATCTGTGTGCAGTCATGCCCTCTGTTCCCAAATTTCAGCAGCCCAACTGTGCAAGTAAACCTTCCTGCTCCTTCCTCTGCACACTATCCCACCTACATTT
Organism: Neoceratodus forsteri; assembly: GCA_016271365.2. Lineage (NCBI taxonomy): Eukaryota > Metazoa > Chordata > Ceratodontiformes > Ceratodontidae > Neoceratodus > Neoceratodus forsteri. Next base: position 1,072,421,242 of record CM057451.1, read on the forward strand.
CCAGTCTTGGCAACCCCATGGTTGTAATCCCCCTCCCGCTTGCTCTGTGTGCTGTCCAGCCCTTCATTCCCCATTCTTGGTGGCTCCCAGGTACAAGTAAACCCTCCTGCTGCTGCTCCCTCTGTATATTATCCCTCCCTCCATTCCCCAATCTTGGCAGCCCTGTGGTACAAGTAAACCCTGCGCCTACTCACCCCACTGTGTGCTATCCACAGTCTGTTCCCCCACTGTTGGCAGCCTCAGAGAGCCCCCCCAACACACCCCTTCAACTCGAGGGCAGGCCAACACCTTCCTCCAAACTGGCAGCGGTGTTATTTGTTAAACATATAGTGATGCAATGTTGTATTAGTAGTTAACTATGTCATTAACAGTTTTAACAATTATTTGCCCCTTATGGGCACACCAGTTGTTAAAACAGATGTTAATATAAGAGATTAATTGGTTATAACACTGTAGATGCAGGTACAACTGGCAGACACAGATAGCCACCAGCAGGTGCACCCACCACTAAGCAGCTAGAGGGCTACAAATAGAATTGCTGATATTTATTGATTTTAGTAGATCAAAATGGTTTCATTATTTTCTGTCAGAGAATCCCATCTTTCACTCAAGATCCTTCAGTTTTACTTTACAGTTGCATTTATTTATGTATGTATGCATTCATTTATTTATTTTTTTTTTATTGGACAGGTGAACTGTTCAGTAGGTTCTTAAAACTGTTTTCCCTACAAACAAAGCTGTGTTAGGGGTGGGAGCTGTACTGCAACTTGATGTGCAGGCTACAGACAGGGCCTGAATACCAGTCACTTTGTATAGATGCCCTAATTTATAATAATATATTTTTTATACACTACATTTATTTTTAACAGTCAAAGACCTGGGACCTATAATATGTACTATTCCTGAGTGAAAACATATCAGTCAGCAGCTTGTAGTCAATAAGCTGTATGACTTTGCTCTGGAATAATGTACTGAAATGTACTTGACTGCAAGCTGAAAATCACAGTAAGCCAATGAAAAGCAGTACTCGGTCCCTCCATATATCATAGCGGTAGAGTTTGAACAGCATTTGGATAATACATCCCTCATAGTATTTGTTTTATACATGCAAAATCTATTTGCAGACAAATATTTTATTGAAGAAAGGAAAGATTAATTAAAGCGATGCAAAGGGTTTGTCTGCAAATGAGAACATTTACAGGTTCAACATTTGAAGGATACAGGATTTGGACTCGTTTCTTTATTTGACTCTATGTCTCTCTTTTAGGTATCTATAAGAGTAAAGAAAAAAAAGGAGGATGTGAAATCAGAAGCGGAAGGTGGGCATGCCAAATTAAAAAAAGAAGCCAAGAAAATGTTACTTTACTCCTACCTCCAGTGCTCAGAGTGATACATTTTTCTATGTTAAAAATACTGGAAAATAAAGTTACATCTGTGTGCTGTCATGCTGTGCACAGCTATGATCAGAGTGGGTTGGGTAGAGCTTCAGCAGGTGGCAGTAGCTCTGAGTTATGGCGGTCCTTGAATTATATACACAGCCACATATAAAGACTTGCTGCCACAAGGGTTGCCTCCATTTGTACAGACTGGAAGTTCACAAAACTTACACTGTTCATTGTTTGAGTGATGAGAAGGTGTGACCACTGCCTCACTACCCCACTACCACAGAGTGATAATTTTTTTCTGTGTTAAAAAACGCTGAAAATAAAGTTACATCTGAGTGCTGTCATGCTGTATAGCCGTGATCTTCCTTATGCCATTTCTGTGACCATGCTGCCCAAGGCTGTGACTGTCTTTGTGGTTGACTGTGGACTGAGACAGCAATGGTTCGGTAAAAAGGGCCCTGAAGTCTCAGGTCCTGTAGGCAGTAGTGTCTCTCCCCCTCCCCCCCCCATTGCTAGTCTGATCCTCCAAAGCTCCTCTCAGAAATTGGCTTGGCTGACCTTCACCTTCTGACAGCGTCATGCTAACATCGGGTTAACATTCATCTCACTCCTCTCCTGCTGGTAGACTGATTACCACATGATCCTAAACACTTACACCGCTTGCTGGAGACTGATGAGAAGGTTAGATTGTGGCTCCCTCCCCACCAAGTGATAATTTCTTTCTTGATAAAAAAACAAAACTGTGTTAAAGTAAGAACTGGAACCCACTCAAGGAATATATGTCAAGGTTATTTTATTATATAATGAGAGACTGCTGGAACAAGCCTCCCCTGGATGACGCACCAGACTACTTCTTCTCTAACCTACTAGCCTACTCCAAGACACTGTACTGTCCTACTAGCTGCCTTGACCTCAGTGGAATACTGTCCTCCACCCGTACCAAGCGTTTCCTAGCATGGAATACCTCGACTGGATTGGCGGCCCACTGGCGGTACCCCTATGGATCTTCCATATAATATTAGCTTTGGCCGGTGACATCGAATCTAACCCTGGCCCTAGCTTCCTGGCCCCAACTACCCCCAGAATGGAGGCTGGGTAAGGGACTCAAAGTGGCTCACCTCCATATTAAGAGCCTACTACCTAACCTCAATGAGTTAGTCACCTGGGTCTTACTCTACAAGTGGGATACTCTTGGAGTGACTGAGACCTGGCTGAAATCCTCCACTCCAAATGCGGCATGTGCGCCCCCCGGTTATGAAATCATAAGACAGGATAGACCTGGGAACAAACGGGGATGCGGTATCTTGATCTATTACAAGAACCACCTGAAGGTTACTGAGGTGGCTCATCAGCTATCCACCCCATCAACCTGTGAGCTACTTCATGTCCTGCTCCTACTTGGGAATACCAAAAAACTGCACGTGGCATGTGCCTACAACTCCCCAAAAGGAGGACTTCCAGGCCTGACCCACCTCCTGGACACAGTAGGTCCCAGTACTGGAGACAATGAACTAGTTATCTTGGGTGACGTAAACCTAAACAGGGCTGGAGGTAATGTGAAGCAGTATGAGTCCCTACTTGCTAATCACTCCCTCACACAACTTGTCCAGGAGCCAACCAGATGATTGGCTAATGGATCCTTCAGCTCCCTCCTGGACTGGATCCTGTCTAAATGTCCTGAAAGGATTTCCTCCATAGGGATCCTTCCAGACTCAATCTCCAACCATTCCCCAGTATGTGGTGTGTGGAGAATACCTACCCCAAAAGTCCCTCATAAAATCATCCACATAAGGAACTATGCCAGGTTTGAACCTGAAGTGTTCTGGGAGGACCTAAGGACCACCGACTGGTCTGAGGTGCTGGGAGCATCTGATCCCTTTACAGCTGCCACCTGCTTTCTCTCCACCTTCATGACCTTGCAGGACTAACATGCTCCCATTGTCACAAGGAGAGTCAGGGTTCCATCACCCCTGGTTGCACAAGAATCTCCAAGCCCTCATGAGGGCCAGAGACAAGTGCTGGGCCCACTACAAAAGCTTCCTTGATTTCTGGCCTTTTCCAGTACTCAAGCCCGGGGCCTGACAATCTGGAGCCCAAACTCCTAAAGCTTGGTGCCCACCACATTGCCACCCCAGCTGCCCACATCTTTAACCTATCACTTGCGATGAGGGTTATTCCTGACATATGGAAGGTGGCCAGGATAGTACCTATACTGAAGCAGGGCAATCCTAATTTCCCGGACAATTATCGGCCGATCGCCATTCTGTCCTCCCTTAGCAAACTCCTGGAAAAAGTTGTAGGTGAACATCTCACCACTCACATAATGGCTCCATGATCTGCTATGCCCAGCCCAGCATGGCTCGGAGGGCATAGCATGACCACAGCCCTTGTTTCTGTCTCTTCCAGTATCAGAGGAGCCATGGATCAGGGTAAACTCTCTGGAGTCATATTTATTGACCTGTCCAAAGCCTTTGACCTCGTTGATCATGAGTTGCTCTGCACCCAGCTGTGGTCACTGGGTCTGTCCTCCTCTGCAATGAAATGGTTCACTGGCTACCTACACGGTTGAATGCAATTTGAAGTTTGAAGTTTATTGTTCTAGGAATTAATACCTTTGAGCCAAGGCTCTTTTACAAAGGTTCCACTTCATTAAGTACAAAAACACAGTAGACAGTGTTAAAACAATCAGTAAGCCATTTAACAAGGCCACAATTTAAACAGTAACATTTATCTACAGAAAAGGAAAAGGAACTCAGAGGCAGTGTCAAGGGCAAGGAATACGGATTGGAGAGCTTGAGAGGGAAGAGAGGGAGAAATAAGAAGTTTAGTAGCAGACAGAACCAGGTTAGTGGTACTCAGGTTGTCTTTGTCAAAGAGGAGACCATGGTGGTTGAGTGAAACAAATGTAAGTGCACTCAGTGGGATGAGACTTTAGTCAAAGCAGTCACAGGAGCTGGAGGCTGTGAGGTGAGCATAAAGTATGGATTTGAAAGCTCCCAATATCGTGGAGGATAGTGAGGGCAGGTTAAGGGCATTGTACCAGGTAGGGGCACGGTATGTAAAAGATCTTTGTCCCTGAGCAGTCTGGCATCTAGGGACAAGGAAAGGTTGGTGGTCAGATCTTCTGGTGGTATGAGTGCCATTGTTCAGGTAGAGCAGGTCCCGGATACATGGAGGAGTGAGTCCCAAGATTGATTTTTTGCCATCACGCAGGTGAGATACATGAGGCGATTAGAAAAATGCAACCAACCGGTTTCCATGTACAGGTCACAAGTGTGGGTCTGTCTCTGTGCTCCAGTGAGGAGTCAACAGGTTTTGTTTAGTGCTGTTGAGATGCGCTTTAGTGCAGTGGTAGTAGCTGAGCCATAGACGATTAGACCATAGTTTATGATTGAGATGATGGAGCTTTGAACAGCAATCCTCAAGGCAGCTTGGCTGAAAAATTGACTCATTCCGTACAAAATTCCAATGCGTTGGTGCACTGTTTTGCAGTGTTATTGATATGGGCCTCAAAAGTAAGACATTCGTCAAAAGTGATACCAAGGTATTTGAAGGTGTTCACTTTTTCTAGTGTATTTCCAAGAGAAGTTTTTATGACGAGTGGAGTATGCCTATTTCTGTTTTGATGACTGGCGAAAAGCAAGACTTTTGTTTTTTGGTTTAGGACCAGTTTGTGCTCAAGGAACCACTTTTCAACGCATGAGAAAGCAAGCTGCAAGCTCAGTCGTAGGGATTCGGATCCTTATGGGAGGAGAATTACAGCGTCATCAGCATAGAGTATTAATTTTTCAGGGCAGGATTTGGAAAGCAAGTTTAGAAATAGGCAGAAGAATAGAGGACCTAAAATTGAGCCCTAGGGGACACCAGAGAGGACCGGTTTGGAGTCAGAGAGAACCTCAGAGATTTTTACTGTTTGAGAACATTGTGCCAGGTAACTTTTACCCAGGCTCCAGGTCCTCAGCTAGCCCAATGTTGAGCGAAGAGAGATTAGAAGGCTATGGTGAACAGTGTCAAAGGCCTTTGTGAGGTCTATGAAAACAGCTCCAGTTAAATAACCCTTATCCAAGGCTTTGTGAGTTTCACTAGAGAAATCAAGTAAGGCTGTCGACATACTGTGTCCTTTCCTAAATCTGTGTTGCTGAATGCAGAGTAGATCGTACTTTTGCAGGTAGTCTACAGATGCCAGAATGCAGATGACTAGATTTAACAAAGTCCTCTCTGATCCACTACCAGTGACCTCAGGCATCCCCAAAGAGATTAGGTCCTGGGGCCCCTCTTCTTCTCCCTCTGTCAATCACTTACTGGCAGCAGTTACCAGCTGCAATGCCACTCTCTATGCTGATGACCTGGTCATCATGGCCCACTCCAGGGACATTGAGTCTCAAAATCAGCGCCTATCTGATGACTTCAACAATATCCAGGCTTGGGTAACCAAAAATAAACTGGTTCTCAACCTGAAAAACACAGGCTATGCTATTTGGTTCAGCACCCAAAATCAAAGCAATGGCAGCTCCCCTGGGCATCAAATGCCAGGATGGTACCCTCCTCCCAACTGTGAATTCTGTCAGATACCTTGGTGTAAGGCTAGACCCCCAACTTGACATGGGGAGTCACATACTGAATGTCTGTAGAATGATGAACTGCAAACTGGGCATGGCCTACAGAGCCAAACACAACCTCACACCCGCGGCTCGTCTGGCTCTTGTGAGAGGTATCCTGCTTCCCTCCCTTTCCTACGGCCTGCACCTTTTTACCAGCTCTGCCAAATCCCACCTCACCCGGTGGTTCATGACTTACAATAACATCTGTCATTTTGGCCTGGCTACCCCCCGGCTTACCCACCATTGTAACCTCTATGAAAATCTCAGCTGGTTCTCACCATCTAGCTACCTGGACTTTGGGCTTGGATGTCTCGTGGGCAAAGTCACTAGAACAGGCACCCCACTGGGGTTGGCACAGCTACTTATGCCGGCGGACCACTTCTCCTACTCACTCAGATCACAGGTCCTGGGGTTGCTAAGAGTCCCTCCCACCCGCACCCTCATGGGGGACAGGGACTTTGCTGCTAGCACACCTAGACTCTGGAACTCCTTTCCTGAGCAGGTTAGATCGGCCACCTCCTAACATAGTTTCCTTAGACTCCTGTGGGGTGTCCTAAAGCTGGCCTCTGCGTCTGTCTGTCCCAAACCGCCATAGAGCTATGTCCTCTCTCAGCAAGGCCCTAGTGCTTTGCAACATGCACATGGCCAGCCCTGACGAACCTATCCTTTCTTGGCACTTGATTGAGATACTACTTGTTCACACCTGGCACTTGACCGAGTTATAATTTGTCCTTTTCGTAATTTATAATTTTGTCCATTTTGCAAAATCTCCAGTGACTCTGTCTTACTGCACACTGTCTGAAACTGGATGTAAATCAACCAGTGACTCTGTTTTACCTCACACTGTCTGAAACTGGATGTTAACTTAAATGCTTTACCACTGTTGATACCTTGTTAATGTCACCTCGAACTGTTCCTTTCTAGTCAATTTGTCTGCTATGATGTTTCCTGTATAAACCCCTGTACCACTATGTAATCACAATGTCTGTACTCTCCCGGGTCGTTCCGGAAAATAGGCATATTACTTGTCTAGTGTACTTACCTTGGAACCAAAAGCTAAATAAATAAATTATTTGGTGTACAATGTGTAAAAATATGAAAAATGTTTCACAGGTGGACTGGCTGTATCAAAGTTTATGGGATCTAAAATGTAATAAAATAGAAATACAGAAGCATACTGTAGAATTTGATGGCAGATAAGGACCGCTTGGCCCACCCAGTCTGCTCATTTCTCTACCTTATGAATAAGCTGCAGATCCTAGTTAATCAACAGCCTACTTCTTCCTACCCCCAACCCCTAGAATTGCCTTATGCCTGTCCCATGCATTCTTGAAATCCACCACTGTTTTTGACTCCACAACCTCCTCAGGAAGGCTGTTACTTGCATCCACAACCCTCTCCATGAAAAATACTTCCTCATATTGCCTCTGAGCTGTCCCCCCTCAATCTTCAAATTGTGACCCCTTGTTCTTGCACATCTATTTTTCTGAACGATGCTACCCTCTTGGACTTTGTTGATTCCCTTGAGTTTCTTGAAAATTTCTATCATGTCTCCCCTCTCCCTCCTTTCCTTGAGGCTATACATATTAAGCTCCTTAAGTCTCTCTTCACATGTCTTCTGGTGCAGACCCTGCACCATTTTAGTTGCCCTCCTCTGGACTGCCTCCATCCTGTCTATGTCTTTGCGGAGATTGGATCTCCAGAACTGCACGCAGTACTCCAGATGGGGTTTCACCAGCTGTCTGTACAGAGGATAACAACTTCCTGTGTTTACTGGTGATACCTCTCCCTATGCATCCCAGTATCCCCCCAGCCCTCCTTACTGCTGTCTCACATTGCTTGCCCACCTTTAGGTCATCTGATATGACTACCCCCAGGTCCATTTCCATTTTTGTTGTTGTCAGTATCTCACCCCTCATTGTGTACTCTTCCCCTGGGTTTTTGTTTCTCAGGTGCATTACTTTGCACTTCTTAACATTGAATCTAAGCTGCCATACATATGACCATTCCTCTAGCCTTTCCAAGTCCCTTTTCATCCTTTCCACCCCACTTTGTGTATCAACTATGTTGCAGATCTTTGTGTCATCTGCAAAGAGACATACTTTTCCTTCCAGTCCCTCTGCAACGTCACTTATAAAGACATTAAAGTGGACTGGTCCTAGTACTGAACCCTGCAGTACCCCACTAGTAACCCCCCTTTCTTCAGAGTGGACTCCATTTACTATTATCCTCTGTGTCCTATTCTACAGCCAATTCTTACCCAGGCTACCATCTTGGGACCCACTGCCAGGCTGACCAGCTTGTATATTAATCTTTTGTGTGGGACTGTGTCAAATGCCTTGCCAAAGTGTAGGTAGGCCATATCCACAGCCCCTCCTTGATCTAGTACTTTGGTCACCTAGTCAAAGAAATCTATTAGATTCATCTGACATGACCTTCCTGGTGTGAATCCATGCTGCCTTGGGTCCTGTGCCCCTCTAGCCCCTAGGTACTCAACAGTTCTTTCCTTCAGAAGTGATTCCATCATCTTCCCAATCACTGAGTTTAAACTAACAGTTCTGTAGTTTCTTGCTTCTGCCCTGCTCCCACTTTTATGAAGTGGAATAACATCTGCCCTCCTCCAGTCCTCAGGTACCACCCCATCCTCCCATGATTTGTTAAAGAGGGTAGTCAGTGGTGTCACTAGTTCTACCCTTAGTTCTTTTAGAATTCTGGGCTGAATCCCATGAGGCCCCATTGCTCTGTACACCTTCAGTTTTAAGGGTTCTTTCAGAACCCTTTCTTCTGTAAATGGGCTGGTATCAACCCCCATATCTAGAGTGTTTCTATTGTTTGGTTTTGGTATGTCCCCCTCTTCATTTGTGAATACTGAGCAAAAATATTTGTTTAGTATCTCTGCCTTTTCACAGTCACCCTCTGTCCACCCCCTCCCCTTTATTAAGCCTCACTATCCCCCTCGTGGTCTTCTTTCACTCCCTGATGTACCTATAAATGGTTTTATCCCCTTCTTAACTGAGTTGGCTATCTTTTCCTCGGTTTGGGCCTTTGCTGTTCTGACTGACTTCCCTGCTTCCTTTTGCTTTAATTGATACACTCCTCTGTCCTTCTCCTTTTGTGATTCCTTGTACTTCCTGAATGCTTTCTTTTTCCTCCCTAATTTTCCCTGCCACCTCCTTTGAGAATCATAGTGTTTTCTTACATTGTTTTGTTTTGGTTATTTGCTTCACACATAGGCTTGTTGCCTCTGTGATGGCAGTTTTAAATATTCCCCATTGTTCTTCCACCCCTCCTTCCTGCCCATTTGGTAGTGCATTCCTTCGGCACTCACCCATTCTGGCAAAGTCAGCCCTCCTAAAGTCCAGTACCTTTGCCTTTGTATGGCTTAACTCTACTTCTGTGTTTATCGTGAATCATACTGTTCAATAGTCACTAGTTCCCAGATGGCTACCCACTTCTAAATCTGTGACCCTCTTGCCATCTCCATTTGAGAGTACCAGGTCTAAGATTGCTCCCTCTCAAGTGGGTTCCAATACTAGTTGTATAAGGCATGCCCCCTGTAGGGCATCTAGAATGACTCCACTCTTAGAAGTGGCTGCTGCAAATGCACTCCAGTTAACATCTGGCACATTCAGATCCCTCATCAGCAATATCTCCCCTTTTTCTGTCATTCTAAGGATACTTTCTAACATTTCCTTGTCCATGTCCTCCCCCTGTGATGGGGGTCTGTATACAACCCCTGTCCGGATTGTGGTGCCATTGTCAGTCTCCAAATTGACCCACAGTGCTTCCTCTCCTCCCTGTTTATCCTTTTGTTCTGTTGCTTTGATTCCTTCCCTTATGTAGAAAGCTACTCCTCCTCCTTTTTTACCCTCCTTGTCCCTCCTGTAGATAGTGTATCCTGGTATGTTTACATCCCAGTCATGGTTCTGTGTGTACCATGTTTCTGTGACTGCCACAATATCCAGGTGTTCCTCCTCCATCAAGGCCACTAATTCAGGAAGCTTGTTACCCAAACTATAGGCATTAGTACTCATTGCTCTCCATTGTTTGATGGCTTTACCTCTTCTAGTGCCATCCCTGTCCCTGGCCTGTGCATGCCAATATACTCAGAGTAATTTAGGTTGGTCAGACCTAATATTAAGCTAATCTCCAGTTTATGTGGGTCATACCTAAATATTGAGCTTATATCCCTGACTCCTTTCTCATAATGGAAAGCTGTCATTTGCAGGGGCCCCCGCCACTGCAAAGCTTACCCTCTGGTTTAGCTTCTGTGAAAAAAGCAGCTTTTTCTAGTGCTGCAAAGAAGTTTAATTTAATTCTGAAACGTCTGCTACCAGGAAGTATGGTGGACAATGGGCAGCTCATTAACTGTAAAGGTGTAGTGTACACCGCGCTCCAGCACATTTGTATTGAAAGCCATGGTGCAGCGCCTGCACCTTTACAGTTAATGGGGCTGCCCCAGTGTCCACCAAACTTCTGGGTAGTGAAATTTTCAGTATTCAATTAAACTACTTTGTGGCGCTAGATAAAAACAGCTTTTTTCACAGAAACTTAACCTGAGGGTAAGCTTTGCAGGGGCAGGAGCCCATAAAAATGACAGCTTTCCTTTAATGAATTACCAATATAATCAATACAAAAATTAAATGTGTGACCCTGAGCAAGTCACTTAACTTCCTCATGCTCCCAGGTTGCACCTGCAAACAAGCTTTCAGCTTAGTGTGTCTCACCTGGTAAAATAATTGGTAAAAACAAAAATAAAACAAAAAATACATTATAGTTACAGTGCAACATACACTGTAATGCATTAATTGCATGACAGTAGTTGCATGCAACAAACCTGTAACTTCAGTGTAGTCACCCTGTTGCATGCTATTAATGATGAATTACATCGAATTACATTTGACACAAATGAAGTGTAACCCTGTTTTTCATATCATAGAAATGGCATACCTTAATATTTCTAATTTTGTAAACTTCTGAACACATATTCTGGTACAAATATCATCAATACTAATTTATTTGATACACAATAGTGGATTTCTAAAGTTAAATAAAAACATATAGTCATTGGCTCTGTATTTATTTGAAAATAACACACTGATAGAAATTGTGTCTAATGTACTACAATACAGTGCACTTCTACAATACATTCATAATCCTCTAATGTGAGCTGCCATAGAAATCTTATGTCACAAGGACCTGTGCATGATTCACGAATGGCACTATTAAGATTTTAAAACTAAGTCTGTTACCAGCAATGCCTTTAAATAAAACAGTTTTTACAATTTTCCCCATCTCTGAAAAATTTCATTCACAGTCTGTTCTGCTATAAATAAATAATTAAATAATTAACTGTGGTTGTATCAGAATAATTTGATCTGAAGTATATTTTATGATAACTATCTTTAGTATTCCAGTGTATCTTAAGCTCATAGTGAACATGTCCTTTTACACTTTTTCATGTTTTGTTTTAAGAGCACACTTTTTGTGTGTAATTTATTTCTAGAAAATCAATACATATATTTAGAAACCCACCTTATGATTTTTTTTCTGTATATTCTTATAATGCAGAAATGCTAGAAGTAAAAACAGAAGTTCCCATAAACTATCCCAGTAGCACATGTGTGACTGTGAGTGTCTTCATATTCCTACTTTAGTAAATAATCAGGTGTTAACTTATTTGGACTAACCCAGTGGCAAGTGTCCTCCCTCTCAGCTTGCTCTACCCAAAATGAGGAGCAGTGAGTGCAGGACAGCTTCCCTTTATATGCCCATTTGGTAACCAACGGAGCCATCAGCATGCAGCTGCCAAGTGTGCATGATCATGCAGATGACTTCAACCTTGATGACTATACTCGCCTAACCCACCCATCTGACACCATTAATAATGCTTTTATCAATGGGGACAGGGATTGGGGCAGGGGAGGGATGCTGAGCCACTAATGTGTTAACTTATTTATGGAGATGGTGATCGGGGCAGGGGAGGGATGCTAAGCCACCAATGTGTTAACTTATTTATGGAGATGGTGATCGGGCAGGAGGGACGATGAGCTACCAATGTGTTTATTTATTGGTACAGGGATCGGGCAGGAAGGGATGCTGAGCCACAAATATGTTAATTTATTTATGGGGATTGTAATTGGGGCAGAGGAGGAATGCTAAACCATCAATGTGTTTGAGTTTATCTATGGGAACGGGATCAGGGCAGGGAATGATGCTGAACCACCAGGGTACCCAGCCCTTGACAGTGGATAGACAGGTCTCGCACTGTTATGGGTTGAGTTTCAGAAGCTTTAAACTGTGCCACTGCTGGAGCCCATTTAGTACTTCTGAACACTTTCAATATTGTGTTGCACTGCATATGCATGAGGGAATCCTCACTTGCATAGGCACAGCACAATATTGTGTGTGTAATGATGCTGTCAGGTGTGCATCACACACATCTTTGCCCTTTGAATAAGGGCATACCCCTGAAAGCTGATGCTATTACAGGTTAGCATGGCACAAACCCAGTTTGTGTTACACTAACCTTTTAAAAATGGGTCCCATTGCCTTTATTTGTTCTAATCCAACAGTCCACGGTCAAAAACAACACATAGGAGTGTGGAAAATGTTCTGTGCTACACGTTTTTTTCACTATTATTTTTCTACAATGGTGTTTAAACATTTAAATCATTGTAAACTCTTTCTATCTATATACTGTATATATATTTTTTTAAGTCTTTGGTAACCAGTTAAGGTCCACTAGGCACAAGTGCCTGTTTTCAGGGTGACCTGGGAGCACTGGGTGGTTAAGTGACTCGCTCAGAGTCACACAGTCATGCAAGCCGGAGGTTGTGAGTATCAAACCCAGCTCTGGGCTGCTGGATGTCACCAAGCCCATTCACAGCTCATTATTCTAACCTCTTGGCTATACTGCCATCCCAGATATTAATGGGAAATATGTCTTCCATGAAAGAGTTAAGTAGTACTCACAGCTGAAAGACAGGACCAGTGACCCCCCCATGCACACACACACATACACATTGAAAACAGTCTACATTGCAGTTATCAAACTACTATTCATTGCATTGGAATCTATGTGACATTTTTGTTAACAATTTGACTGCTGGTCACTTATGCTAAAGATGAAATATATACACATATAAGAATATGCATACTTCTTGCTCTGACCTTCATCCCTACTTCATAGCATGTCATGGTACCTGTGGCTCACCTCACTGTGTGTATTGTGTATTATGTGCTCACCTGATCATATTCCTACTATTCTATGTATCGTTCTGAAGTGTATTGACAAAACCCTTGGACAACTTCTGTAGTTGGACTAGTGACTTGTATGTTCATCTGGTAACTATGCCATTGTGCATGTGGTATCTGATGTGTAATTGACTAGGCCTGTTGGCTGCTACTGTTCTGTTCCCCTTGTTCCTCCTATTGATGAGGACCCTCTGTAAATGAGCTTTTAGCTCAAATGTTTTGTGATTCGATTTTAAAATAAAAATAAATAAATAAATAAAATTGGCACATAAATTAAAATAAAATATAGCTGGTGACATTATCACTCCTCAGTGACTCTACTTTGCTTATCCTTGCAAACATGGCTTTCTCCAGCATTATTTTCCTTCCCCTCACAGCCTTCCTTATCTTTCTTCCAGACTTCTCCCTGCTTCCACCCATCCCTCTCCAGTGTCCACCCTTCTACACTCTGCCCCCATGTGACCTATCCACCTTCCTCTTGTATGCTCCTCACCTCCCTCCTCTGACCCTGTCTCACTACCCCTTGCTAATAATATACCCTGGGCTACTCATCATCTCTCTTATAAAACTTGAAACCATCTGGCATCTCCTACCTCCTGCTCCCTCCAAACATCTTCTTCACTATCACTGACTAAAGCTTAAATTTCAACCTCCTCACTATCCCTTTTTCATCTTTCTCTTGCTCTTATCTGGTGATGTCAAGCTCAATCCTAGTCCTTCCCATCTCACCTCTCCGCCTGCCCTTCCTAAGGGACTGAGGTTCTCCATTATAAATACCCATAGCCTCCTTCCTAGGTTGGATGAATTAAAAGTCTGGGTCACTCAGAACTCCCCGGACATCCTATGTATCATAGAAATGTGGTTATCCTCACAGATTCCAGACAACCAGCTTGCCCTCCCTGACTACAACCTCCATTGCCAAGACCATGGCAAAAAAGGAGGAAGAGTTGCAATTTACTCCTGCAATTCCCTTACTTGCAATATCACCCACCATGAAACAGTCCCCTAATCCCACAAACTCCTGTTAGCCAAGCTCACCCTTCCATCCTGAATGCCACTTTTTGTCAGAGTTCTGTATGTTTTCCCCAAACTTCCTCCCCCTTCCCTTGTCTCCTGTGTCACCACCACTACCACCCATGCATCTGCTTGGTGACTTCAATCTGGACTGACTCTCCCCCTTGTCTCAAAACTCATGCCACCAGATTGAATCATTAAACCTGACCAAACTAATCAAAGAGCCAACCCATCCCAATTCCTCACTTCCTGTCCCACACCCTGCTTGACTGGGTACCATCAACTCCAACCACATCGCATCAGAGCTGCTGGTTTTCAACAAGACATGCTCAATGACCACTGCCCCACATTTGGCATCAGAAAGACATGTCTCTTAAATAATCCCCCCAAATATATCCAGTATTGACCTCTCAAAACACTCAACACAAGCAAATTACTCTTTGACTGAGCCATGGCAAATTGGTCACAGGTCCTCTCCACTCCCTCAATTGACACTGCCCTCACCCACTTCATATCAGTTTTCCTACATATTTTTTATTTTAGTCTTTGGTAACCGGGTAGGGCCCACTAGGCACAAGTTCCTAGTGGGCCTAGTTGCGATACCCACACCCCACTGAAAACAGTCAGAGTAAAATGTCACCATCATCCCTGGATCTCTACTGAAACCCTTTCCTTGTGCAAAATCTGCAACCTTGCTTGGTGTAGTTTCAAAAACTCCTGCAACCCATCTGACCTGCAGAACTACAGAGCCCTCCATAATGGCTGTACTAAGGCAATTCACTAGGCAAAATCTGATTATTTCAAAGCTGTACTGCACCCTTCCAACAATTCTTCATCCTCCTTCTGTAAAGATTTCCACACACTCCTGCTCCCCACCTCAGAACCTCCCTCACCCACTTTTTCTGAGGTAGGATCTTTGTCCCTGACCTCTCCCCTGTTGTTGTTGCCATAAATAAATTTTTCATGACCTGTGCTCTCCCATGAGACCACCCCCTCCACTCCTATCCCTCCCCCACCTCCTCTTTGCCTACCAGCTTTCATCTGCCCCCTGTCTCATCCCTCAGAAATCCTTGGAGCACTAGGGTGCCTAAACTCCTCAAAAACCAACCACCCTAGCCTTCTCAAAATTGCTGCATCTTCAGTTCTGATCCCTTTAACTTACCTCCTTGATGTATCTATCTCCTGCTTTACTGCCCCTTCAGCCTGGAAGTCTGCTATAGTTATTTCCCTTCATAAAGTGGCTGACCAAAGCACCCCTTGAAACTACCACCCCATATCACTTTTCCCCTTACTCACAAAGGTCCTAGAATCCCTTGCCCTCACAAGGCTAAATGACTTCCTCTCAGCCTTCAACATTCTCTTCCTTGTCCATTCCTGATTTAGGAAATTTCACTCCACCAACACCTCTCTTCTTCATTTCACTAATACCATTCACTCTACTATGGATCAAGACAGATCAACCTAGCCATATTTTTTGACCTGACAAAGGCTTTTGATTTCATCTCTCACCACCTCCTTCTAAATAAGTTAAGCACCACTAGTCTTTCCACAGATCTTGTCCCCTGGTTTAGATCTTATCTAACTGGCTAGTCCCAGTCAGCAAAGTCAGCAATGTCTTATCTCCCACCCTCCCTTTGCTTGCTGGTGTCCCCAGGGATCGATCCTAGGACCTGCTCTTTCTCTCTATTTATAAATGATTTGCCTTCTGCATGTTCCCATGCCCACATCCACATGTATGTGGATAATACCATCCTATTCCTATCTGGTCCCAGACCTCCAAGCTCCCTTCAATATGATTTCACTGCAGTAATAAACTGGTTCAAAGCAAACAGCCTAAATATGAATACCAAAAAGACCGTAGCCAAGATCTTTGGATCCAAGCAGAAACTTGCCAGGCTCTCCTCCCTTCCTGCCTTCTCTACCCCCGCTCACACTCCTCTCAAGGTGGTCCCTCTCTACAAATACCTTGGAGTTTTACTAGACCCTTTGCTTGGCTTTTCTTACCACTTTACTCCCCTTCACTATAAGCTTTGCACCTAAGTGGGACACCTGTACTGTCACAAGAGTAGTCTTCCCCTCCAGTTTGATGTGACCTGCTTGTCAAATGGATTATCACAGTCTTTGACTATGCTGACATCATCTATGGCTCAGTACTGGTCACCTCATTTGCCAAACTCAATGTCCTTGACAATGCTTTCTGTCATTTTGCCTCTAATTCCCTCTCTGACTCACCAATGCAACCTCTACTCCTCCCTATCTCTCCACCCCTGTCACAGGGACGCCTGTCCCACTGTCCTACATTCATTTCTAAATACTTGCTTGGCACCAGCCCATCCTATCTTTTCTCCATGCTAGCTCCAGTCTCCCCCTGGCCCCACCACTGCCGTGCACATTACTCCTGCTCCTTCACCCTCCCACATGCCTGCACCTCTGCTGGGAAACTTGCTTTACCTTTCAGACTCCCTTCCTTCTGGAATAACCTCCCCATACAAACTCATCTCATGCCATGCTTTCCTGCACTTAAGCGCCTCCTCAGACCATCCTGTACAACATCTTTCCACTGTTCACTGGCTTAACTTCATGGGAGAGTACCTTAGAAAAGCACTACCAAACAGGAAAGAAGGAGGGGTTGAGGAACAATAGAGAAAAATCAAAACTGACATCACAGAGGCAACAAACATTTGTGTCAAGCAAATAAACAAAAGAAAGAAGAAAAAAAACACTATGGTTCTGAAAAGAGATGGCAGGAAAGGCTAGGGAGAAAAAAGATAGCATTCAGAAAGTAGTAGTACAGTAGTAATAATCTTTATTGATTGGTCTAAAGACCATTGCAAATGTATATATACACACACATATGTACACTTTAAAAACAGACAT
This sequence comes from Neoceratodus forsteri, assembly GCA_016271365.2. Taxonomy (NCBI): domain Eukaryota; kingdom Metazoa; phylum Chordata; order Ceratodontiformes; family Ceratodontidae; genus Neoceratodus; species Neoceratodus forsteri. Next base: position 1,072,438,376 of record CM057451.1, read on the forward strand.
AATATAAATATAAGATATATAGCACATTTTAATATATCAAATAAACAATAAATTAGCAATCAAGTAACAAAATATGTCAAGCATAAACTGACATGTGAAGCCTAGTAAGCACTTAAGCAATCTGCAGTCAGTATTTAAGAGCAGAATTGTTTTTAGGCATGAGCAGTATACCATTTCTATCTCCAAGAAACATCCAGATAAAAACAAAAATAATGCAGACTATTTTGTCATAATAAAAATCATAAAACTACAGAGGATCAGTCTAGTTTATGAACCTTAGCATGTAATCTACAGACTGCATCAATATAACCACTAACTGCATTAATTACTTCATCATTTGTTGTGAGAAATATATTCAGCAATATGGACTGATCATCAGTTTGTAGTAAATTACAAATAGGTTTTAATTAGTTTTCCCTATGCTTGTTGTACCAGGTACAAACAAAGAACACATGGAACAGGTTCTCTGAAACTTAGGAAGTGCAGTGACAGTAACTGTTGAGAATGTTTGTACTCTTTTGATATCTTGCAGTTACTATATTACTTTGAAGAAATTCTAGCTTATATTTAGTATACAACACTCTCAATTTGTTATCTGTAAACAGATCAAGATACGGTCGATAATAATGAGAAATATCATTTGCTCTTAACCAGGGTGAAACATGTAAAGTCAAGATAAGATGAAGATCTTGAATTTTATATTTGATAGAAATTCTTTTGGACAGATATTTCTGATATTTAAGACTAATTTGTATTCCCCTTGTTTGATAAGTTTTAAATATTCTAGATCGGGATCCTGAAGATTATGAAAATACAAATGAGCCACTTGATTGTAAGTGGCCTAAATTAAGCCAAGAGGATTTTCCATTAGTGCAAGATAAGAAATTATCTTCTGATCATATTGTAGCAGCTTATTCCAGTAATTTATTTTCCTGACTGCCATAGTAGCCTGAAGTTTAGTCAGATCCAGCTCTGCTCTAATAGTAGCTGAAGCTACTGACTTACCAAAGCCCATACTGGACCTCAGTAATCTATTTAAAGGGGTTTCTAGTGAATTGCCATTTTGGACAAACCAGGTTTCACTGTTATATGCTGTCTGAGTGTTATATTTGGCTGTAATAGCTGTTATTAATGGTTTTATTGAGTTTCCACCATACTATACTTGCTATTAAAAGTGCTGAGTGAGGCAGCAACCTATTTAAGTCTAATCTTTAAATCATTAATATGGTTGGTCCATTCACTATTCCAAGGAGAGCCTTTGGCCTACATATGTATAATGTTCAACAGTTTTAAGGGACTTTGAACCAACCTTCCATGTTTTTAATACAATTTGAACCAAAACCAATACCTGACTTTTGACTTTGTTTATCTTCGTTATTGCTGTTAGCATAATTAACAGAATATTATGCTTTGGAACAAACCAGACCATTTAAGTGAAAGAAAACTGTTATCAGCGTATGCCAAAACAGCAGTATGCTTATTAAGGATTTTGGAGAGTCAGTTCTGTGAAGACTGAGCTGACTTAGTAATTTGTCTGTACTGTATATAGACAAATCAGGACCAGGGATAGGACACAGCCTTGTTTGACCGCAGTATTCATTTCAAAGTTAGAAGAAAGCTAACCACTTCTATGCAGTCTCACTTGGGCCCATGTCTGGCTATATAATTCTCTGATTACACAATCAATTCGTGAGAAAATGCTTATTCTTTCAAACAAATCCATAGCTGGGTTTTATCTATTGTGTCAAATGCTGAACTAAAATCTATAAAAGCTGCAAATAGTTTTTTGTTTCCTAACATGTATTAATTTCTTATAGAGATGTGAAATAATCCCTTTCAGTCATATGAGAGCAGGTCCGAGTGAGCCTATCAATAGGATACCAAAATTCAAAATTTGCTACCCCTTCCCCGAGGTCCACCCCCTGGAGTTAGAATCTTTAGTTGGGGCAGGGGACACAACCCTCCACATGGGGGATGGGGGCATAGCCTCCTGTATAAAATGTGGGTGGCAAATTTAAATCATGACACCCTAATGATGGGCGTACCCGGTCGGGCATGTTCCAATGGTGGAACTTGAAATAATATAACAATTGTCAACTGTACTAAACCTTGCCCTAAATCCTGCCTGCAATTCTGATAATCCATCAAGAATTTATAACTGTTCCATCAGTCTCTTTAATACTAGTTTTGCAAAATGTTACCAAGGTTGTCTAAAAGTGATATGGGAATCATACATGGATCCGATTTGTCACCCTTTTAATAAATAGAGATACTTAGGGCCCCTTCTAGGATCTAGGAGTTCCACTTTATGACAGTACTTATCAAAAATAACTGCTGTCATAAATTGAGGCTTCAGCAAGAAAAACTTTAGGCAGAATAAAATTAGGTCCAGAGGCCTTATTACGCTTTAGTGAAGCTATGGAAAATATACTTTGAATCTAGAAAAGGAGGAAATCTGCCCATGTCAACATCTAAGTCCAAACAGATATTTATAGTGGCTGAGTAAAATTTTCCACTGTAATAGTTCACCAAAGTATCTAGTGAAATAGGTGAATCTATCTCAAATTCAAGGTTGTTTGTACCTTTATCCACTATAAGTCAATAAGATTGGGAGTCATTTCTATAAATAACATCCAACGTCTTACTCCTCTGTTTTTGCTGAAATTGAACCTCTTTGTTTTCAAAAGATATCTATAACTTTCTCTAGTCTTATTTAGTATCGTGTAATTATCTTTATGTACATTATTTCTACATTTTCTGATAAGCTGGGTCAGCTGTTTCTCAGCTGCCTTACAATCTGAGTCAAATCAATGTTGATTTAAACAGTTTGTGGGTGCTCAAGTTCCCAGTAGATTGTATGGATCTTATTTCCTCAAAGCCTAACTCTAAATGGCTATATATAGTTGAAAACCCTGATCAGAACTATTAAGTGCAGAAATAATGTTTTGAAGAAAGGGTTTAATCAAAGGTTCCTTAACAGTATGCCATCTAATCTATTCTTGATTATGTATTTCCATTACTGGAAGAGGTGCATGCTGAAGAGGGACATGTTGTGTAATTGTATCATAAAGATTTTTCATTTCAGCACCAGGGAAAAATGGTCACTTTCAGCTCTCAAGAGCACCTGGCATGAGCCCATAAGAACACATCACCATTCCAGAAAAAGTAATCAATATTAGATGGACCTCTGTCAGAATAATGTGTAGAATCACCTTGAAAGTCACACTTCATTCATCCATTGATTGGAGCTAAGAAATGTGTCATAAGAAGTTAAACAAGTTTGCTGCCGATGTTATTGATTTTAGAATCTTTCGATTGTCTAGGGAAATTATATGTCTGCTGTTGGGATAAAAGATGGAAACTGCAATCCGTATAGCCATCAAATTAGCCTACCCTAGCATTAAATTCACCACACAGCAGGATTTCCTCACATTCTGTGCAAGTCCATGCCAAATGAATAGCCTCCTATAAGGATAGAAACATAGAAATATAGAAGTTGATGGCAGATAAGGATCGGAAGGCCCATTCAGTCAGTCCATTTTTTCTGCTTTATGAATGTACCACAGACTTTACTCTGTCAATGGTCTATCTATTCATATTCATCTTTATTGCTCTCTTGTGCCTATCCCATGCCTGTTTGAAGCCCTGCACTGTATTCATATTCACCATATCCTGAGGTAGGCTGTTCTATGCATCCACCACCCTTTTTGTGAAAAAAACTGCCTCACATTCCCCCTTAATCAGCCTCCATCTAATCACATGCTGTGTCCTCTTGTTCTGCTATTTTTCTTACATTGAAACATGTTAGACTCTTTCACCTTGTTAATGCCCTTAAGATGTTTGAATGTTTCAATCATATCACCTCTCCCCCTCCTTTGCTCTATGGTATACATATTGAGCTCTGTTAATCTGTCCTCATATATTTTCTGATGCAGTCCCAGCACCATTTTCCTTCTGTGGACTACCTCCATTTTGTTAATGTCCTTGTGCAGGTGCGGCCTCCAGTACTGCATGCAGTACTCCAGGTGAGGCCTAACCAGTGTCTTGTAAAGAGGGATTATTACCTCCCGCTTTCAACTTGTGATATCCTTACTAATACACCCCAACATCCCCCTAGCCTTACCTACTGCTTTAGTGGTCTGCTTGGATGATTTCAGGTCACCTGTGATGGTAATGCCCAAGTCTCTTTCTTCCCTTGTGATTGCCAACAACTCTCCTCCCAACCTATAGGTGGCTTAACGGTTTCTATTCCCTATGTGCATGATCTTGCACTTCTTTGCGTTAAACCCCAGTTACCACTCTTCTGACCATTTTGGCAGTTTATCCAGATCCTTCTTATTCTGTCCAACCCATCTGAGCATCTACTCTGTTGCAGATCTTGGTGTCATCTGCAAACAGGCAAACCTACCTCCAGTCCATTTGCAATGTCACTGACGAAGATAATGAAGAGGACTGGCCCAAGGACTCGATCCTGAGGTACCCCACTTGTAACTTGCATTTCTTCTGACTATACCGCTTACCACCACTCTCTGCTTTCTGCCAACCAACCAGTTTGCCAGCCAGTTGACCAACTTCTGACCCAGCCCAAGCCTAACCAGCTTATTAGTCAATCTTCTATGTGGAACAGTATTGAAAGCTTTGCTAAAGTCAAGGTAGGCAACATCAACTGCTCCCCCTTGGTCCAGCACTCTGGTTACCCAGTTAAAGAAATCTATGAGGTTAGTTTGACAGGACCTTCCTGTTGTAAACTCATGCTGTCTTGGATCCTGTGCTCCTATGGATTCCAGATGTTGCACTATCCTTTCCTTAAGGACTGCCTGCATAATCTTGCCCACTACTGAGGTAAGATTGACTGGTCTGTAGTTCCCTGCCTACTCTCTACTACCACTCTTATGGAGCGGGGTCACATGAGCCTTTCTCCAGTCTTCTGGGACCCTCTCCTCTGCTCAGAGACTCACTGACAAGTTTTGATAATGGCTCTGCTAGTTCCACCCTTAGCTTCTTTAGTACCCTGGGATGTATACCATCTTGTCCCATTGCCTTGTCCACCCTGAGCTTAGTGAGCTCTTGTAGGACCCTTTCTTATGTGAAGGGACTAGTGCACACCTCCACCCCCCCCCCGTGTCCTTGATACTGAGCTGTGGGCCCTGCCCTAACTTTTCCTCAGTAAATACTGAGCAGAAGTATCTATTTAGGATAGATGCTTTTCCTTGGTCCTCCTCCTCCTCCTCACACTCCTCCTTATCCGCTTTGATCTTAGCAATACCCCCTCTGGACTTTCTCCTTTCACTAATTTACCTATAGAAAGTCTTGTCACCTTTTTTACTGTTTGTGCTAGTGTTTCCTCAGTTTGGGTCTTTGCCTGCCTTACTCTTTCCTGCTTCCCTTAGGAAGTTTGGTATGTCTCCCTATCTTCGCCCTGCTATGTTTCCTTATATTTACTGAAGGTCAGTCTTTTGGCTCTGACCTTTTCTGCTACTGTATTTGAGAACCAAAGTTGTTTCCTTCTTCTTTTGTGCTTGCTTTTCTCTCTAACACAACGGGATGTTGCTTCAAGTATTGCACCCTTAATGCTTGCCCACTTTGCCTGTACTCCCTCACCTGTATTTCTTCTTGTCAGGGCTAATTTAACTCTGTTGGCCATCTTATCAAAGTCAGCTCCTCTGAAGTCCCATATTTTTGCCTTGGAATGGGATGAGTTAGTTCTAGTGGCCAAATTGAACCATACCATTTGATGGTCACTGGTCCCCAGGTGACCATCTACCTGGAGATCTGCGATCCTTTCCCCGTTAGTCAGTACTAGATCTAGGATAGCCCTGTCTCTTGTGGGTTGTCCTACCAGTTATTTGAGGCCCTCCCCCTGCAGGGAATCCACTATATGTCTAGTTCTGGAAGATGTTCCTGCTGGTATTGACCATTCTGTATCTGGCATGTTGAAGTCTCCTATTACCAGAACCTCCCCTTTAGCAGTCATGTTTTGTATATCTTCTAATGGTAATGTGTTTATGTCCTTCTCCTGGCCTGGAGGCCAGTGGACAACCCCAGTTTGCATGGCGGTCCTGTTTCCTGTATCTAGGGTGACACACAGTTCTTCTGGCTCCTTATGTGTATTCTGAATTTCTGTAGCTTTGATATTTTCATTGACATAAAGGGCCACTCCACCCCCCCCTTTTTGAACCACGGTCTCTTCTGAACAGTATATAACCAGGTGCTGAAGTCTCTCAAGTGTGGTTACTGGTGAACTATGTTTCACTGATGGCTGCTATGCCCAGTTTAGCCTCTGTTGTTGTTGCCTCTAGGTCTGGGATCTTGTTTCCCAAATGTTGAGCATTTGTGTACATGATTTTCCATTGGCCAGATTTGGTGTGTGTTAGTTGTTGGGCGAGGTCCAGCATTTCCCCTGTGTCATATGGGGAGCCAGACCTTGTTTCTTACATGCTGATGAAAATGAACTACAAACATACTGAACTCCTGTTTGAGCACTAGCTGAAGGGGGAAGGGTGTTCTTCCCATTCAACGTATCAGATGCTGCACTCCTCTACCCATTTGCTAGTTTAAATATTCTGCAAAGAAGTCAAACTTCTGCCCCAATGCACTGACTCCCTCCTTACTCAGATGCAGTCCATCAAATTTAAAGAACTTTCGCTCCCAAAACTGTTGCTAGTTACCTACAAATTTGTGTCCTTTCTTCTGGCATCATCTCTTGAGCCACATGTTTAGCTCCCCTAGCTCCTCTTCTCTGACCTTCCATCCATCTGCCCCCCTCTCCCAGACCAGCAGGATCTCAGAGAAGGAGATGCCAGATGAAATGGATGATAGTTTGTCACCCAGCCTGGTCAAGTGTTCCTTGGTCTCAACAACTGACCGGCTGGTGAGATCGTTAGTCCCTATGTGTACCAGGACATCAATGTTTTCTACTGCTTCCTGCATGATTTTAGCAATGTGGTCAGTGTCTTCCATGCTGATATACCTAGAAGTCATCTGCCCATTACCCCCTGTTGGAGGTAGATATTGTGATGTAGACAGCCAGCTCTGAGTGCTGTATCATTTTTTTAATATAAAATGTATGACTGACTGTCTCTGCTAAAAAAAAAATCTGATGCTCTTAGAATGACCTCAGTCATCATCCCCCCATATTTTAGCTAAAAGATAAAAGCCATAAGAAAAATGCTGACAGAATGTGAGTTCACACACACTCAGTTTTTAGAGACCATGTGTTACATTGTGTTACATGTAAGGCCTTAATTAAGGATTCTTTCTGTCTGAGTTAATTACAACCATAGTTGCTATAACATATCCATTTTATGATGTTGGAAGGAAAACCAGGTTATTACATAGAAGTGCGAAAATCATAAAGATGCTTTCATGTCCTGGAAGGAGGAAGCTTATTATGAGATCAAATGAAGTGTCATTTGAAGGACATGAATTATGCTGAGTTACAGAATGTAATACTTTTGTATAAGATATATATTTTTTATACATAATATGACAGAGGAGGAGCTAGCTGACCTCACACAAAAATGGGTTGTCCCATACAGTTGTTTAAGGAATAGTCTGTTTTGTTTACACACTTTTACCTAGACTCTGACTGAGGAAAGATCTTTGGAGCACTTGTAAACAGATATTTAGAAAGATTTCAAATATAAGTACTGTAAGTAGGAATTTGCACTGTTTAAACCTTGTTTCTTTTAAAAGATTTGTATGTCTGGGGATATAAGAGTTCTGTATTTTGCGTTTTACATATTTGTAACTATTTTAGTAAAATTCTTTTTAGAGCTTACTTGATCTGTCTTTGACCTCTTTTAGTTGTAAGAAAATTATATGGTTATTGCAGATACTAAACATAAGCTTGAATGGTGGTACCAAACTGGAAAGAGAAGGTTTTAAATCTGAGGTCTTTATTAAAGTTTTTAAAGGGTCATCTCTGTATACCTGGTTAGGTGCCCATAGGCAAAGATATCTGGCCCGCCTGAAGACAGAAATATCTGAGCCTGTGCATTGGGTACACTAGCAGGAGGGTCACAGTTTGAATCCATTCAGAACTTGAGACCAAAAGTTGATCCGAACTCACAAAAACAGACAAGAGGGTTACCTTGCTTGTTACACTGTTTACAAGACTGCACTCAGAGGTTGGCACTTTGGGAGTAGAGGGCCTGACCTGCTGAGTGGGTTTGTGACAGGTATCAACTCCCTGAATCATGGAGTCTCCTATGATCAGAAGTGTTTTGGATTTCCGTTTTGCTTTTTTGTATTGGTCCCTGTTTTGGGCACGTTTTGTTGTGCTAGCTCCTGTGCTGCAGTGTCCTGCTCTTCAGTGTCCTCTGCCCCTTTGTTTGATTTTTGGAGATAGAGGCAGATACCTGTTTGTAATTTTTATATGGTTTATGGAGGAGATACGTTGGAGAGCACTGAGTGATTGGGCACCCGATTTGCCCCTCCTAACCACCTGCCAACCTCCCAGACCAACTACCCTCTGCAGTTGAGGTGCTTCTGTTGGATGTTGGGTAAATGATGGGTAGTTCTTATAATAAATTTCCTCTTGAATATGCGATTTGAGGCATGCAATCTCTGACCATGCTGCCTGGAGCTGAGCCCTTAGAACTCCAATGGTCCAGCATGTAGGACAGTGTCCTAAATCCTGTATCTGTCCTTTTGAAAAGTATCCCACAGTACCTGCAGTTAATATCATCCATTCCAGATGAGTTGCTGGGTTTATAACCTGGACAGAGTGATTAGAAGGAGGAAAATGAAAGCAAAAATGTTGTTTGTTCTTGTACACCTTGTTATAACAAGTTAAATTACTTGTGCCCTGTAAATGAGATCATTGTGTGGATACTACTCTGGTCCTCCCTTCTGCTTGCTACAGGAAATGTCATGACTGTGCTACCCTATAAAAGGAGTGTAGCGTGGGGTAGTTGGGGATGGGGGTGGGTGGTTGGGTCTTTCCCCTGCCAAAAAGAACCACAGATGAAAGAAACAAGGAGGTGAGAGCAGAAACAATCAACCAACAACAAATGTATTAACCATGAAAGCTTAGCCTAATGATAGATAAAACTATAAAACCTGTAAAGCACCACCTGTAATAATTTCACAGAAGATATACCCTGTAAAAACACTTTGCTACAGAGAAAAATAAAGCAGTAACAGAAGATGTACCTTACAAAAAATAATTTGAATCAGAAGATTACAGCAGTAATCTGTAAGCACAAACCTGTAGGCACACCCTGTAATAATGCAGCTGAAAGTATACCCTACAACAACAATCTGAATCAGAGAAAAATAAAGTAGTAAAATGTTAGCAACAAACAGTAACAACCCCTGTGAGTACAGAATAAAATAACACAAAGTAAATCTGCCTACCCAAAAGAAGCATTACTCTTTTTCTTTGCTCTGATAAGGTGCTCTATCCTTACAAGCAATCTAGAAGGAAAAGAATTATCAAATTCCAGGATAATAATTTTTTGATTTGGAAGGGGGTATATAAACACTGATTAAGCAAAAAGTTATCTTAATAAACTGAATAACAAATATTTGTGTTAATTTTGATCCAAGCCACAAGAGCACCAGCATATCTGCCCATCTTAGCATTTCTAAAGCCTGGGACATGAAAAGTAGTGTAACCATTTAATGTAAGATCTTGAGTCTTGTTGTGCCAGGTCTCTTGCAAGCAAATTAAATTATAGCTCCTGATTAAATCCAACCATTCTATATTGGCCCATTTTGAACTAAGACCTGCTATGTTCCATGAAATTATCCTAATAAAGTCTGAGTCAGCTATTTCTGTTTTAGTTTGTCATTCCTCTGTATTAAGCAAAGTTTCAAATCTATTTGCAACTGGAAGATTATACACAGTAGATTTCTTTTGAATTAAATCAACTTTTTCCAATTATATTTCTTTCTCATGAGAAACTGGTTCAGAATTATTTTCAAATGGCATAACATGCAGACCGAGGGTATCTAGCAGGGTGGCATTACCTAGTATCTTATTATAAAGGCTCTTGCATGCTATTTTACATAGACAAGGTCACAGTCCTGATCTGGACCTTGTCTTTCAGCCAATAAGGCATTTGGATCATCAATTGAGACATTTATAAGTTGTTCAAGTAAGTCTAAGACAGTACTTTGCAATTTATTAGAGTTCTCATTTTTTAAGTGGCTCAATCCATGTAGATATAGGATAGCTGTAGATTTATCTTCAAAGACATCTGGCTTCACAGTAATCAAAATCTGATTTTGTTGCTTAGTGACAATTTCACTATCTATTATATGCACACCAGCATTATCCAATATAGTGGCATTACTCAGTATCTCATCTGCAAGAGCCAAATTATCAGTCTAGAAATCTACTCTACATGCTTTATTGAAAACTTTATGTCTAATAACATTATAAATTCTAAATTCTGTAGTTGAAATCTCTAAGGCATTCCTCCTATTTACATATTCAACTGAATAACCCAAGTTAATTAGGCAATCATTATTTAACCATATTGGATTGGCTATTTGAGGAGCAGAACAAAATATAAAATGACAGCCCTTCCCTAGATAATCTTTGTCTCTCCAGATTTGAACAATATCAGCAGGAATAATGTCTGCACTAGTAGCTACCCTAAATGGATGCACAATCTGATCCCTTACAGAGTTATAACACATGTCTTTATGATGTGATACACCATATAAGCACAAAATAGCACAATCAGAGAAATCAGTGAGGTTATTGCTAGATATATCCTTAGACCTTCCATCAAAAGCCTCATTAAACTGATTTTCAAGTGAAACAATTGTTGGCTGTTTTTTATTAGGACAAGAGGGAAAGCAATAGACAATTCTGACTCAAGCGTATTCAATTGCATAGCTAATTTTTCAATGAAGAGGGGTAACAGAGGGGAAGTAGACTCATTAAGTGGAGGTGAAGCAAAAGCCTCTCCTTCTAGAGCCACTATAGATGGCATTCTGACAATTTCAGATTCAAGGACAGGTTTTTAGGCTTATTTACCTGGTCCTCCTGTAAGCTGTCAGGAGGCAAAGAAGCCTCACTATTCTTAGAATTGCCTTCTTCTTTCTTTCACCAGCTTCTTTTTATGTTTACCTTCTTTGTTTTTTTGTAATACTTGTAGAATCTGGAATAAGAACAGCAGGACAATCCGGGCGTAACAGTGGTTCAGAGTCCTCTAAAATTTATGTTTTTTTTATGTATGATCTGGATTTAATAGATTGTGACTCTCAGAACAATTGTCATAAGTCTCTGAGGAAGGACTTGGTTGGTCCAAAAGCTTAGACACTGTTTTTTTGTGACATGTATGTTGGTCCATTAAAAGGTATCAAACCATTTGCTTCTGGATCTGTTCTTACAAGGACCAATACAGCAACTAATCTACTTCTGTATGTCTAAAATTGATGGCGAACCCACTTCTTGCACTTATTATTTAATTAAAAATATCATCTAACCTACAGCCATTAATTGCTATGCTCCCTTTCAAAGTATACATTTCATGTTAAACATTGTTCAACTATTCAATCATCATGAGATTTGCAGCATAAGTCCTCACTAAGACTAGAGGGAAATAAGTGAATCAGAGATGTTCTTTAACATTCTCAGGATGTCTCTGATTCAGGAATTTGCTCCAGCTGTACCAGAAGTGTTAAATTGCTTCAAACTGTTAATAGTATCTTGAAGATCATTAATAATGACTCTTAAATCATTATTCCGTAGGCTTGGATTTGCTTCAAGAAAGTATTCAGGTGGAAAATCTTTTGAATCAGAGTAGCCATTACTGGAATCATATGTTTCAGTAAGGGAAGCATCTATAGATATAAAATTATTCTGTATAGAATCTGCTTCCTCAAGTGCTTCCTTGAATTCTTGCTTTGATTTCTCTAATTTACAAGAAGGCGTACTAGTGCTTAAATGGCTACTCCATGAGTTAATTGCTGACTTAGAAGTATCAATAAGAGAGACAATGGGAGCTGCGTTCGCTAAATTAGAACTAAGTGCAATCTCAGCAGTAGTGCTTACTGCAGTGTCTGAATTACAAGATGCAGAAGGTGGTACAGTGTCAGCTGGGTTAAAGTGATCTATAATCTTTGTTTGTTTCTGCCTTAATTGCTTAATGGATAACTGTTTTTCAGCTTTCAAAGCCTTTTTTTAGAAAAGGTTTTAGTTTTGATACTATTTTGTTTAGTTTTTTTTTTAGTTTGTTTGATTTTTGTTTTGGTACCCATTTTCTTTATATTGGGCATAGCATTTCCCACTGTTTGTAAAATCTGTATGGGGTAGAATGAAAATCAGTAGCTGAAAAAGGAGCATCAGAGCATCCATCATCTAGCAAGATTTCACAGTCTAAGACTGACTGCTGGGTCATCTCTAAGGGAACATCTGCTAAATTGAAGTCAGGTATTTCAGACTCTATAACCAAAACCCATTTTCTGGTAAATACCATAATGCCTCCCAAATATTGGTGTGCAAGTTATGCAGGCAATTACTCAATTAGTCAATCAATTCAATTCAGTTCAGCCTAAAATGCTAATTGTTAGGCACTTTGATATAGAATATGAATATAATTACCCTGCTGATAACAGTTTAAAATATAAAATCTAGGTAAAAAAAATGTGTGATAATTGCAATATATCACAATAAATGATTATGCATATAAATGTATATAATTGTGCATAAGTAGCTTAAAATGGTTTAAAATGCCTTAAATCAGAAAGTGCAGATCATGAGGTCACATGATGGCAGCCTAGCAAGCAGCAAGCCCCATTGCTCCATTCCTTCCTGCTAAAATCCGGTACTAAACACCTCATTTATACCCGGATTCCTTCTACAACTTACCAAAATTGTGCCTAATAACTGCCCAGAATCTGCAGACTCCAAACATGGAAGTTTATATGCCCAAAGCTCCACCGAGGCATTCTCCTCTGCCAACATCCGAGAAAGATAAGGCTTCCAAGTGGCCTAAACAACAAGCTGCTAAATCTACAATGGGGCTTATTGCACTAACAGAGGAGAGATTCCTAGAAATCATGAGACCAAAGCAGGACTTGATAGTTAACATATCAGATGAATTGCATGGCATTAAAACCTCAATAGACTCTAACTATGTGGGTCAGGGACTCTGAAGCTAGAACTGTATCCCTTGAGAAAAAATGTGACAAGGCTGAGCTCAATCGTATTACTACATCCAGGAGATGTAAAAAACATGAGGAAAAGTTGGAGGACCTGGAAGTGAGAAGTCAACAAAATAACTTGCTCATTATTGGGATTCCATAAAAAGAAGAAGGCAGCTCCCCAATACATTTTATTCAAAAATTTTGTGAAACGATAGCAGGTCCTTCCCTAAATGGTTCTACATATGTAACAGAGAGCCCATAGGGCACTTTGCCCACCACCACCATCACCCAGCTCACCACCCAGACTCTCATCTTAAACTGCTTAACTTTTTAGATAAGCAACATATCCTGGCTCAAGTGAAGACCCTGCAGGAGGTACAATGGGAAGGTAAGAAGGTCAGAATTACACAAGACCTGCCAAAATCCATCCGAGTGAAACAACAAGAATTACACTCATTGGTCTCTAAATTGATCGCAGCTGGGAAGCCACTTAGAGTAAAATATCCCGCGACTCTACAAGTGAAAATTAATGACCAATGGCTAACCTACGAAACTCAAGAACAAGTTCTGCTCAAGCTCAAAAGTGCTACCAGATCTTTTCAAATGAGCTCATCTGAACAATCTGTGGGTATAATTCATAGTGTATAACACTTACAGGCTACTCATAATACCAGGATGTATTTCACTGAGTCTGACTAAGATCGCCCTTGCCTGGGAAAGAATGCAAACTGATCGGACCTCTGCAGCTTAATTTAAAATCTGTTTCTCTCGCGAACTGCCTGGGAGATGTGGAAGTATAATTGTTAATTCAGTGTCAATCTTGCTCCATCTGGAAAACACTTGCTTACCCCAGAAACAGTGATTAACTGTTTTCTTTTATACTTGATGTGTATGACATTTGGTTAAACTGCTGAACATTTCTCTTTAATTTTGCTCCTCTGACTTAACAGGAAGAATCGCTTCTCCTACCGACAGGACTTATTTTTATTGTGTATTTTGCTTAGCATCCCCAGCCCTGATTTGTTTTATAAGAATGCTTAACTAAATGCACAATCCTTGTTAATGGGCAGATGATGCAAGCCAAAGTAAATGTTTTAAAACTCCACCGAGAGTCAAGGTATGCAGCAAAGGGCTGATTATATATTCTGGGTCTGAATACAATTTCTTTAGGTTTCTTATAAATACAAGTTAATGTCACTTGATAATTGGGTGGCGGTTTCGGAGGAAGCTACTAGTGGGGCTGCACTATAACATCACCCTGCAGAATGAATACACCAGTGCAGTTTAAAGAACTGGGGTAGATATTAAAGCACTAGATCACCACACTGTTCTGTTAATGTGGGGGTTGGGGAAGATTGGGGTGGGGTGGGAAAACTGTTGCACTTTATGTTTGGACTTGGGGGGTACCAAGTGTCAAAGTCTCATGTATTTTGGCATTCTTGATTCCTTTCTGATTGTCAGATTTTTCTCTTTTACCTAGCAAATGTATGTAATGTTTAGTATTTTTAGTTGGAACATCAAGGGTGCTCATGATAGATGTAAAAGGCAGGTTATTTTAAAACACTTACTATATCTCAAAGCTGGAATTGCGTGTCTGCAAGAGACTCATTTTAGGACGGAATACACCTCATTTTTGTGTAAAAGCTGGGATGGACAAGTTTTTTGTGGAAGTATCCACTAATCGGGGAGTTGCTATCCTAATTAGTAAGACTATACCCTTTAAAAGAGAGCAAGAGGTCTGGGACACTAATGGTGTTATGTATTACTAAGGGGACTCTTAGATTCCCAACAGGTATTGATTGGCTCTATGTACAGTCCAAATTTGGATTCCCCGCAATTCTTTACACACCCTTTAGGTCTAGAGGTTACTAACACACTTAGAATAACTTTTCTGGGGGGGGGTGCTGGAACATTACACTCCAACTACAGTTGGATAGGTCAGACACTAAAAGGTCTGGTCTATCACTGGTGCAGAGAGCTTTAAAGGATCCCATGTATGGGGCAGGATTAATAGACATATGGAGAGTCCTAAATCCAGATATATGTCAGTATACCTTTTTCTCTACTCCCCATTAAACCTGCTCAAGAATAGATTACTTGCTGGTTAGTTCCCATATTCTGCCAGGAGTTACTGATGCATGTATTCACAACCGAGTTATATCTGATCACTCTCCATTTTCCCTTACTTATCTACTAGGACCAGGGATCAGGAGAGAGATTCCCTTTGACATTTAAATAATCAATTACTCCAAATCCCCAGTACTCAGGATCATCTCAAAGACTTCATTTCCCACTTTCTGGAGATTAATCTGGGATCAATTACTAAAGATGATGTGGTATGGGCAGCCCTAAATGTGCCTTAACAGGAGAATGTATCTGCCTAGCGCCCAGTAGAACCAAAAAATTAAAGTCCCAAGTCAAGGACTTACTTGACTGTATTAAATGCCTTGAACATGATATGAGTAGATGCTCATCAGAGACCAACTGGATTAAACTGCACAGGTTACATGCCTAATTCTCGGACCTTATGTCCCAAAAAGCTGAGCTTTCTCTTAAGAGAACCAAACTTAAATACTTGGAATCTAGAGAAAGGGCGGGCAAATTGCTTGCCATCTGGATCAAGCAGGCAGAAACTACACGGTTCATACCTGGCCTATGCCTAACATGAAATAGTCCTATAACCACAGACCCACGTGAAATAGCCTCTGGGTTCAGACAATACTTTCAGGCCCTCTGCATGTTTCCAAGAGGAGAAGTTCCAATGGAAGAAGATATTGGGAAATATTTAGACTTGGTTAACCTCCCTGACCTACCCCAAATGAAACCTCCTTTGGGACCCCATATTGAGGAATGGGAAGTTAAACAAGCAATTACACAACTCCCTCAGATAAGTCTCCAGGGCCAGATGGACTCTCGACTAATCTATAAAACTCTTATCTCGAACTTTCTTCCTTCCTAACAACTGTTTTCAACTCATGGTATGAACATGGATTTTCAGACCATAGCTTCCTAGAAGCACTTATTACCCTTATCCCCAAACCAGGTCTAGACTCTCGTATCCAGAGAAATAAACATCCCCTATCACTGCTCAACGCTGACGTAAAAATATTAGCCAAAGTACTAGTGGACCAGCTGGGACCTCTGATGAGTAAGCTCATTAGTGATGAACAGGTTGGTTTCATGTCTGGTTGATCCTCTAGTGACCATATGCATCGATTACTACATCTCTTAACCTTAACCAAGAACTTGGACGTCCTAGCTGCTCTCATCGCATTAGATGCAGAGAAAGCTTAGCTGAGTTTCTTGGGATTTTCTTTTGCCACCCTATCACTGCTTTGGCCTCCCACAAGAGTTCATAAAATGAGTTAAGTTATTATATGTCTCCCCATCAGCCCATATCTGGTGCAATGGTGTTCTCTCTAAATCATTCCCTCTGTACTGTGGCACCAGACAGGGCTGTCCCCTCTCTCCCATTCTTCTTTAACCTCTACCTGGAACCCCTGATTCAAAGATTACTTTCTTTCCAAAGCATTCATGGTATTACAGTTGGGAAACAACAATATCTTCTATCAGCTAATTCTGATGATCTGTTGCTACACATAGAAGACCCTGTGGCCAGTATATAAGTCTTACTACAAGAAATAGACTACTTCTCAAAGATCTCTTATTATAAACTTAACCTTTCAAAAACTTTATTTTTTTCTCTGAATGGGAGACTATTACCAACAGATATAGTGGAATGTGGCCTAACCTGAGAATCAAATTCCTTGACATACCTGGGTGTTAAAGTCTCTAGGCAGATTTCTACAATGGTAAAAGAGAACATTTCTAACCTACTAAGCACAATAAAACAGACCTGGAAAGATGGGGTGCATTACTAATCTCTCTGTGGGGCAGGATCAGCACTATTAAAATGAATGTGCTACCACAGATTCTCTATCCCCTAAGTTTGCTGGGTATATTCTTTCCTAAATACTGGTTTATTAACCTTCAAAAGCTACTAAACCAATATATCTGGAGAGGGAAGGGAGTCAGAAGAGCATATTCCAAACTCACAGCACCACTACTACATGGTGGCCTCTCACTCCCGTCCTTCTTCAAATACTATTGGGCAATTCACATTAGTAAACTGGTGCACTGGGTTCGACCACTGGACTCAGGAGGACTGGGGTCATTTTTCCACATTGGTTGGATATCAAAAACACCTTAGCCCTCAAAGCTTCCTGCACCCTTCCAGCTCTAATTTACTCCTCTCCAAGGTCTATCCCCAAAGAATTATGGAAAAACCCAATGGAGTGGTCCCTATAAGCTTTACACCAGATCCAGTTCTCCCTGAATCTTGATTGGCATAAATCACTGGAATGACCACTACTTTCCAATGTTGGTCCATGCTTTCATTACCTCCCGCCTTGACTACTGCAATGCCCTTTACTTAGGGCTACTGGGGTTGATATCTGCCACTTACAGCTAGTGCAGAATCGGCAGCCAGGCTTTGACTGGCACCTCTAGGACCAATCATATAATGCCTGTGCTTTTCAGACTGCACTGGCTGATACAGTGGCAGATCACCTTCAAGTTTGCTTTGCTAACCTACAAGGCCCTACACGATCAGGGACCCAGTTACCTAAAAGATCTCCTTCACCCCTACTGTCCCCACCCACCCTCTCCGATCCACCGATGAGGGATTGCTAGAGATTCCCAGGGTCTGTTTACAAACATCTGGGGCAAGGGCAATTAGTTTTGTGGCCTTGACCCTATGGAATTCTCTACCTCATCAGGCTCGAAATTGCCTGACTGTTCAAAGTTTTAAAATTGCTTTAAAAATGCATCTTTTCAGCCTGGCATTTTCTAACTACTAAAGCTGCTATTGTATTTATTAGTTTCAATTTTATCTGGATGTTTATAAAAATGTGTGTAGTTTTATTGTACAGGTGCCTTGGTTTTGGAAAGGTGCCTTTTATAAATAAAGCTTTGATTGATTGATTGGTAACCCTACTTTCAAATCCAAAATCGGCCCATCCTTTCCACATTTTGAGCTCCTCTAGTAGAATTCAACTTGAGGATAAAGCTCCTCATGGCAAAGTCTTTCCTTATTCTCAATTTCAACACAGTATCCACTGTCCAACTGGAAACCCTTTTAAAAACTGGCAGGTTAAACAAGCAGTGGCTACCTTTATGCAAAACCCATCTGGATTAGCTCCTTCTAAAATAGAATTATCCTCCCTCTTACAGATAGCTGACCAACTTCATTCAGTCTCCAGAGTTTACCAAGGATTGTAATCCTTGATCCTCAGTTGCCCCAGGTATTTGTTATTACTGGGTTCACAAATTATCCCTCATAGAGGATACTGATACTTGGCAACAAGTTTGGAGTAACATGTACAGGTTCATCAGACAAGATCAACCTCGGTTAGTCCAATACAATATTATGCACAATCTATACTTTACCCCTGCAAGGTTACATAAGATTAGGAAACTCCCTTCCCCACAGTGTCACCGGTATAAGGTTGCATATGGGGATTTATACCACATGGTCTGGACTTGTCCAAAGGTTCAAGTGTTGTGGCAAGCCATACAAAGTTCACTAGACCCCCTGCTGGGATTGGAAACATTGTTTTTGCCTGAAACCTGCCTGCTTAATTATTTCCCTCCAGGGACAATCAGGATGAGGAAAGCTTACATAGCCTTAATATCTGCTGTGTCTAAACTAATAATCATGAAACATTTAAAAGAAGATTCCCTGCCCTCTGTACTAGAGTGGCACTAAGAAATATTGCTAGCTCTTCAGTGAGAAAAACATATAGATATGATGAATGATAGATTGCAGTCTTACCTGAATAAATGGAGTACTCTTGATGCTTTACTAGTAGCATGGAAGCCTTAGAATATTATATAATTTACCTGAATGTCAATGTTCATTTTAGAATGGATCCCTACAATTGGTTCTAATGGGAGGTAATTGGGGAAAGGAACTGATATATTGTAAACATGTTTGAAATATCTGAAAATATGGCCTCATAGACCTATGCTAATCTTTGGCTTCATAACTGAGGCTATTCTGTGAATCTCTTTCTGTACTATGAAAATTATGAATAAAGTATATTAAAAAAAAAGAAAGTGCAGATCGTAAATCAGATGGTCCAAGACTCAAGTTGAGGCAACCACTAAATTTTTAATATTTGTGTCGTTATAGTTTACCAGTATTTTGCTGTAGAGTTATTTCAAACTAGTCAATCTACAGTAATGGAGAATCAACCAAACTAAGTTTTATGTCATTAAAGATCTTGATTTCAATTCATCTACATTCCCTGTGTAATCAGAGCAGTAGCCAAAGATCAATTGGAATAGAGGGCCTTTTAAATCCAGCCAGACTAGCTGATCAAGGAAATTATGGTGTAGTGTGGGCTGTGAGCTGCCAGATCTTGAAACAGTCCACTACAAAAACAAAAGAAAGTAAGCATTTGTAAGCAATATCCCTCAACTGAATTTGCCAAATATGTCCCAAATTCCTAGCTTTCCAGCACTATATTACTATTACCAGCAACCAAACTACCCTCAATAATGGTAGAGGCCTCAGTAATTAGTATCAGATTTACTAAGTACCTATTGCACGGTCTGATATCTAATAATTTTAACTTATACATAATATTTTAAACAAAACAATCATATCAGAACTTGTGTTTTACAGCTTACTTCTAAAGGATAGATTTTCAGGTAATATACTCCTTCACCCAGCTACAAATTCCGCTATATCACTAGGCAGCTTAAGTAGCTCAGTCACGGCCTCAGTGCAGCACAACAGAATGCCAGTGCATATCCAGGAAAACTGCTATGAAGTTTTGAGCTGCTCAGCCATAAAAAATACTTTTTTAGTCACAATCTGCAAAAAGATTCTGGGCTCGGACAACAAGAAATCAAAATATGTTAGTATGACGGGAGAGCGGCACTTGTAATCAGTTCTGCTCTAAGATGCTCTACTCCCACTCAGATCCATGCAGCTCAGTAAAATGAATTGGCACATGCTCCTTATAAAGATCTCAGAGACATGTGATATGGTAATCGCTACTGGTGGGAAAATGATAAACTAAGTAAAAAGACATATGGATATGTGAATACAATTTTATCTACTGTTCCTGCACTTAAAATACTTAAAATATATCTATAATCAAATGATTGCACCTTCCACACCACATCACCCTAATCTCTAACTAAAATATCTAGCAATCTATCCTGCATAAAAATAGATAGAAATAGATTGAAAAAGTGCACAAAGTTCATGAAAACTAAAGGAGAACTAAAGTAGAACATGTTCCTTTAGTATATAGGGGAAATGACAGCGTCCTATGGATTCTTGTAGTCGTGACAGACTGAAAATCTCCGCCTCAAGTCTCTGTAGTATACTGTAGTATCCTGGTGTCACAACCAGTCTGAATGGACCCTCTGTCTATTCAGCAAAATTTCAGTTCCCACAGCAAGGCAGCCTCCAGGGAAAGCCCCTGGGAAACACTTGCAGCAAGCCACAACTTAGGGAAATAGCGTGAACACCAGGGAAAAAAGAGCGACCAAGGTCTGTATAACCTTTACTGGAAAGATGCCAAGCAATTCAGGCAATGGTGTCTTATCTGCTATAAATATATTTTTTGCTTTGGGCATTCTACATCTCTGGCTTACTCCACAAGACCAGAGAGTGAGGCAGCAACTCAGTCACAACCATTCAGGAAGTATCAGAAAACACAGAAAGAGCAGGACAGAGAACTGTATCAGTTAAAGCAGAAGGAAGTGGTGAAGGCAGTTAGAAGAGCAAAGGCCCAAACCGAGTAAAAGTTATCCAGCTCAATTAAGAAGGGAGATAAAACCTTTTATAGGTACATTAGGGAGTGAAGGAAGAAATATGGAGCGATAGTGAGGCTTAATAAAGGAGAGGGGGTGGGCAGAGGGTGATTGTGAAACAACAGAGATGCTGAATGAATACTTCTGTTTAGTATTCACAAAAGAAGAGGAGGAGGGGGAGGTACCTAAACCAAACAGTAGAAGCAGTCTGGATAGGGGGGTTTATTCCAGTCTATTCACAGAAGAAAGGGTCCTGAAAGAACTCCTAAAAATGAAGGTGGACAAAGCAATGGGGCCTGATGGGATTCACCCCAGAATTCTAACAGAAGTAAGGGGAGAACTAATGACACCACTGACTACAATTTTTAACAAATCATGGGAGGATGGTGCGGTACCTGATGACTGGAGGAGGGTGGATGTGATTCTCCTTCACAAAAGTGAGAGCAAGGCAGAGGCAAGAAACTACAGACCTGTTAGTTTGACCTCTGTGGTAATAAAAATGATGGAATTACTTCTGAAAGAAAGAATTGTTGAGTACCTAGAGGCCAGAGGAGCACATGACCCAAGGCAGCATGGATTCACAATGGGAAGGTCATGTCAGACGAATCTAATAGATTTCTTTGGGTGACCAAAGTAGCACACTAAAAAGTTCACTAAAAATACCGTCAACGTCTTAATATGGTTCAATTTCAGTTGGTTACCATCTGTATCCCTCTACATAGAAACAAAGAGGTTGATGGCAGATAAGGACCACAAGACCCATCCAGCCAGCCCATTTCTTTGTCTACCTTATAAATGTGCCATCGGCCTTTGCTCTGTAAGTGGCATATCTATTCATACTCATCTGTATTGCTCCCTTATGCCTATCCCATGCCTGTTTGAAGCCCTGCACTGTATTCATAGCCACCACTTCCTGAGGTAGGCTGTTCCATGCATCCACCACTCTTTCTGTGAAAAAGAATTTCCTCACATTCCCCCTTAGTTGGCCTCCCTCTAATCTCATGCAGTGTCCACTTGTCCTTCTATTTTTCTTCTATTTAAACATGTTAGACTCTTTCACCTTGTCAATGCCCTTAAGGTGTTTGAATGTTTCGATCCTATCATCTCTCTCCCTCCTTTGCTCAAGGGTATACATATTGAGCTCCGTTAATCTGTCCTCATATGTCTTCTGATGCAGTCCCTGCACCATTTTGGTTGCCATTCTCTGGACTGCCTCAATTTGGTTAATGTTCTTGTGAAGGTGTGGCCTCCAGTATTGCATGCACTACTCCAGATGGGGCCTAACAAGTGTCTTGTAAGAGAGTTATTACACGCCCTCTTATTACTTGTGATACCCCTACTAATACACTCTAACATCCCCCTAGCCTTACCTACTGCTTTAGAGGTCTGCCTGGATGATTTCAGGTCATTGGTGATGATGATGCCCAAGTCTCTCAATGCATCTGCCACCCTAGCCATGAAAAAATACTTCCTCACACTGCCCCTGAGCCATCCCCCTCTAACTTCAAATTGAGCCCCCTGGTTTTTGCACATCTCTTTTTCTGAAAGATGATACCCTCTTGAACTTTGTTGATTCCCTTGAGGTACTTACAAGTTTCTATCATGTCCCCCCTCTCCCTCCTTACCTTGAGGGTGTGCATATTAAGCTCCTTTAGTCTTTCTTCATATGGCTTCTTGTGCAATCCCTGTACAATTTTAGTTGCTCTCCTCTGGACTGCCTCCATCCTGTCTATGTCCTTGCAGAGATGGCGTCTCCAGAACTGCACCAGTACTATAGATGGGGTCTCAGCAACTGTTTGTACAGGGGGGATAACAACTTCCTGTTTTCTACTGGTGATGCTTCTCCCAGTGCATCCCAGTATCCCCTCAGCCCTTCTTACTGCCTTCTCACATTGCTTGCCTACCTTTAGGTCATCTGATATGACTACCCCCTGGTCCAATTCCATTTTTGCTGTTGTTAGTACCTCTTCCCCATTGTGTACACTTCCCCAGGATTATTGTTTCCCAGGAGCATTACTTTGCACTTCTTTGCATTGAATCTAAGCTGCCATACGTTTGAACATTCCTCCAACCTTGCCAAGTTCCTACTCATTCTTTCCACCCCCCCCTTGTGTATCAACCCTGTTGCAGATCTTTGTGTCATCTGCAAAAAGACATACTTTTCCCTTCCAGTCCCTCTGCAAATGTCATCTATAAAGACCTTAAAGAGGACCATTCCCAGTACTGAACTCTGCAGTACTCCACTAGTATCCCCCCTTTCTTCAGAGTGGACTCTGTTTACTATTACCCTGTGTACTGTTGTTCAGCCAAATTTTATCGAGGTTACCATCCTGGGACCCAGTAGGCCCACTGAGACTAGAAGCCTTTTCAGGGACAACCGGGGCAGAGGAGAAAGGGGCATGTGAGGAGGAGGACCCTGTAAAGCATCTATCCTAAATAGATACTTTTGCTCAGTATTTACTGAAGAGAAGGTAGAGCAGGGTCCACAGCTCAGTACCATGGACACAGGAGGGAGGAGGTGAGCACTACTCCCTTCACAAAAGAAAGGGTCCTACAAGAGCTCGCTAAGCTCAGGGTGGACAAGGCAATGGGACCTGATGGTATACATCCCAGGGTACTTAAGGAGCTAAGGGTGGAACTAGCAGAGCCATTAGCAGAATTGTTTAGTGAGTCTCTGAGCAGGCTCATGTGATCCCGCTCCACAAGAGTGGTAGCAGGAGGAGGCAGGAAACTACAGACCAGTCAGTCTTACCTCAGTAGTGGGCATGATTATGGAGGCACCTTAACGAAAGGATAGTGCAACATCTGGAATCCATAGGGGCAGAGGATCCAAGACAGCATGGGTTTTCAAAAGGAAAGTCCTGTCAAACTAATCTCATAGATTTCTTTGACTGGGTAACCAGAGTGGTGGACCAAGGGGGAGCAGTTGATGTCACCTACCTTGACTTCAGCAAAGCTTTCGACACTGTTCCACATAGATGATTGATAAATAAGCCAGATAGGCTTGGGGTGGGTCAGAAGTTGGTCAACTGGGTGGCAAACTGGTTGACAGGAAGAAAACAGAGTGTGGAGGTAAATGGTATACAGATAGAAGTGATTCAAGTCACAAGTGGGGTACCTCAGGGATCAGTTCGGGGGCCAGTCCTCTTCAATATCTTCATTAGTGACATTGCACATGGAGTAGAGGGTATGTTGTGTCTGCTTGCAGATGACATCAAGATCTGCAACAGAGTAGATGATTCAGATGGGGTGGGCAGAATGAGAAGAGATCTGATAAACTAGCAAAATGCTCAGAAAAGTGGCAACCAGGATTTAATGCAAAGAAGTGCAAGATCATGCACATAGGGAAGAGAAACCCTGAAGCCACCTATAGGCCTACCAAATTTTAAATAAATAAATTATCAACAACCAGTCAGTTTCCTCATTAATACCAAAAGGTGGAATAGTGGCCTAACATCTATTTATCCAATATGTCTCTTTGTAAGTATTTTATTTTCTTAATCTCCACCCAGGAGGTAGATCAATTTTTTTTCTAATCCTATAAATCTCAGACTAGGCATTCCCTGGCCAAATTCATTAAAATGTCTTGCCACAGATGAGGATTCATACTTCCTTCTTATATTATTTTATGTTCTGAAATCCTCTTTTTTAGTTGTCTGTTTGTCTTATTAATATAGACAAGACTGCATGGACACTTTAAAGTTATACATTAGGAAAGGAAAGGGAAAGGGGAAATTGTTTAGCCAGACAAGGCACACTGTGGCAGAGCCTGTTTCCAGGTGCATACATATGTTTGCATGTTCGTAAATGACTTGCTCAGGGTCACAAAATATGTAAATTACATGGTCAGTACTGCAGGTTATTAAAGTCATTAATCTAAATGTTCGCATCCATGAAGGAATTCTGTGCCCTTTTGGTACAGGTAGCAGTAGTTTTACTACACTGTACAGTTACCACAGGAAAATTATCCTTTTATGTTTTTTGCAGCAAGCTCTAAAAAATCCTCATCCTTTTCTGGCAGTCAGTGTTCGACCTTGGATAAACAGTCTCTCAAATTTCTCCCTTTCTTTGCTACTACAAGCAGTTTTTTCCTTAAAAATGTCAACTGCAACTGCTGTGGATTGAAGAATGTGCCAATGTTTATAAGGCCCTTTATGTCTCCAAAAGCAGGGCAAAACATTGTGGAAAGAATTATTTTTTGGGGGTCCTTGTTTATTTATGGTACTCATGAAATGTTTTTAATTCATCCTGTATTTCTCTCCAGATGACCAGCATATCATGAATAAAATGTTTCCAGATCACTAGTTTCTCTTGAAATGGGTTCTGGCTATTTTCTAAGATAAACTTATTCTTAAATACTCCCATAAACAGATTGGTGTATTATCTGCAAATGGAAGTTATTTTTAAATTTAAAGTAGTTCTTTGTTAATACTACTTCTGCTGGTCCACTAGGTATCCATTTGGGTGGGATCAGTCTATCTCTGACCTTTGACTTGACAGGATTTCAAATGTTTCAGTGCCCGAATCGTGTCTGATATTTGTATACAGGTCTTTAACATCAAAGGATGTTAAAATACAGTCATTCCAATCATCTGTGTTGTTGTTCAACTGTTGTATTAGGCTGATGACATGCTCAATACCCTTAAGATATGCAGGTGGTGTTTCCACTAGTGGCTTTATAATATAGTTGATGAAACAGATAGAGGTTTCAAAACAGACCCTATACCAACAACAACTACATAGATACATAGATACATAGACAGTGTCGGCAGATGAGGCCTATGGCCCCACCCTAGTCTGCCATTTGAGCTTGTAAGTTCAGTTTGTTTTCCTAGAAGTCTATTTCCCTTACCTACCTCTAGAATTCCTTTATGTCTATCCCATGCATTCTTAAATCCGTGATTGTTTCAGCCCCCACCACTTCCTCTGGCAGGGTGTTCCACTTGTCCACCACCCGTTCTGTGAAGAAATTCTTCTCATGTTTCCTCTGAATCGTCCTCCCTCAACTTCATCCCATGCCCTCTAGTCCTGAAACATCTTTTCGCTTAAAAATAGTGTTTTCCTGCACCCTGTTCCTCCCTGTAAGATACTTGTATGTCTCTGCCATATCCCTCTCCTCCTCCTCCAGGGAGTACATGTTCAGTTCCTTCAACCTGTCTTCATAGGACTTGTGATGCAACCCATGCACCATCTTTGTTGCCCTCCTCTGAACCTTCTCTACCCTGTCTATGTCCTTACGTAGGTATGGTCTCCAGAACTGTACACTGTACTCCAGGTGGGGCCTCACTAGTGTCTTGTATAGCGGAATTATGACCTCCCTTTTCCTGCTGGTGATGCCCCTGCCTATACATCCCAGCATCCTATTTGCTTTACCTGATGCCTTGTCACACTGTTTCCTACCTTGAGGTCATCAGAGATACAACCCCAAGATCCCTTTCCAGCTTGGTGCATGCTATATCCTCACCCCCAACTGATATATTGTGCCAGGGTTTTTGTGCCCCATATGCATTATCTTGCACTTCTTTGCATTGAATTTCAACTGCCAAACCCTTGACCATTCTTCAAGTTTCTGCAGGTCCTTCTCATTCTGTCTACACCCTCTGGTGTGTCTACTCTGTTACAGAGCTTTGTGTCATCAGCTAACAGTGAAATTCTGCCTTCTATATCCTGTGCAATGTCACTGATGAAGATGTTGAATAGGACCGGTCCCAGCACTGATCCCTGTGGTACCCACTGGTCACTCTTCCCTCTGTGGAGTGACAGCCATTTACCACCACCCTCTGTGTCCTGCCACCCAGCCAGTTACCTACCCACCACACTACTGTCCTGCCCACACCCATATTCCCCAGTTTGTGTAATAGTCTCTATGTGGCACAGTGTCAAAGGCCTTGCTGAAGTCCAGATAGGCCATGTCCACTGCCCTCCCTGATCCACCTCCCTAGTCACCCAGTCAAAAATTCAATGAGGTTGGTCTGACATGACCTCCCCTGGTGAAACCATGCTGCCTTGGGTCCTGTAGTCCATTGAGAACCAGATGTTCCACCAATCTCTCCTTCAGTAGTGCTTCCATGATCTTTCCCACTACCAAGGTGAGGCTGACTGGTCTGTAGTTCCCTGCTTCCTCTTTGTTCCCACTTTTGTATAAGGGACTACATCTGCTGTCCTCCAGTCTTTGGGTACCTCCCTGTTTCCAGTGATTGGCTGAACAGGATAGCCAGAGGTTCAGCCACCACCTCTCTTAGTTCTTTAAGGACCCTGGGGTGCACCCCATCTGGCCCCATTGCTTTATCAGCTCTTATTACTTCCAGTTCCTTCAGGACCCTTTCTCGTGTAAAGGACTTGTGTCCATTTCTGCACCATTCTCACCCCTTGTACTCCCTTCAGACCCATTCACCCTCTTCCTTAGTAAAGACTGAGCAGAAATACCTGTTCAATATGTCAGCTTTACTGTTGTCATCTCCACGCAGCTCCCATCCTCCCCTTCAGTCTCACTATCCCCTCCTTTGTCCTTCTTTTTTCACTTATGTACCTGTAAAAGGTTTTGTCCCTTTAACCACTGATTTTGCAATGTGTTCTTCTGTCTGAGCTTTGGCTTCCCTTACTGACTTCCCTGCCTCCCTTTGTTTCTCCTGGTACTTCTCCCTATTCCTTCTGCCTGTGTCTTTTGTATTGCCTGAATGCAATCTTTTGGCTTTCACTTTCTTTGCTACATCTTTGGAAACCATAATGGTCTCCTCTTTCTTTTCCTCTTGCTAACCTGCTTAATGCATAATTCTGTTGTTTTATAATCCCCATTTTAAATACTGCCCACTGTTCCTCAATCCCTGATTCCTGTCCCATTCCCCTTAATGCCTCTTTCAAGCATCTCCCATTTTCCCAAAGTCTGCCCCCTAAAATCCAGGATACGTGTTTTGTGTGGTTTGGTTCTGCTCTTCTGTGATTTCAAACCACAATGACTGGTGGTCACTGTTACCCAGGTGCTCCCCCACTGTTACCCCATCACACTGTCCCTGTTTGTGAGCACAAGGTCCAGTATTACCTTCTGCCGAGTTGGTTCCATGACCAGTTGCTTGAGGAAGGCACCCTGAAGGGAGTCCAGGATAAATCTGCTCCTAGTTGATGCTGCTGCTGGGATGCTCCAGTCCACGTCTGGTATATTGAAGTCTCCAACCAGTACTACCTCACCTTGTCTGCCATCCTTTGGATGGCTAGCATCAACTCTATCTGTTTCTTCCTCCTGGGCTGGTGGTCTATAGACCACACCTGTGCGGATGGCTGGCTCCATTTTCCTTTCCAGCTTAACCCACAGTATCTCTCCCCCATTTTGTTCCTCCTGGATCTGTGTGGCCCTTATGTCATTTTTCACATACAGTGCCACTCCTCCTCCCTTCCTGCCTGCTCTGTCTCTTCTGAATATGTCTGGTCTGCTTGATGGGTTAGTTAAAGATTTATGACTTTTTGGAAGACTATAGAGGACTGGTATTACTGGTTTTGACTTGTACAGAGCTGTCCTTTCCCACTGGATTAATCAACCCTCATCATAGCCTTTTTCTATTAAATGGTATACCAGTGCCTGTGTATGTGACATTGGTTGTTGTGGTAGTCCTCTATAGGTATCATTGCATTTAAACTATTTTAGCATTCCTGCTGGTACATTTTATAATTCATTAGCACTATGCCCCTGCCGTTATCTGCAGGTTTATTACTACCGGGACATTTTCCAAATGTCTTGGGGCAGTAAACTCATTGGCCATGAGACTATATAAAGTTTTCTATCCATATGTTTCTCTGTTCTGATCATTTGTTCTGTCTTTTTCTACCTTCCAAAATGAAAACAATAAAAAGATGCAGCTATGAAATGGATGCCTTCTGGTAAACTGCAAGGCGACAAAAAAAAAATGCAGTATTCACCAGAGCTAGGAAAAATGAGCAACACTGTAGATAATAGTCAAACACTTCACTGAAGTGCACAGAAAAAACACTCAGTGTTTGCCATAGCTTCATCAGTAGTGTAAAATGCACCCCACAAGACCACTTAAATAGAAGCTTCTCTTAAATTATTTGACACTTATCTGTATTGTCATTACCATTTTTACTAGCTCAGTGGTGCCACATTTTTTCCTTTGTTTGTCTTGCAGTTTACCAGTTGACACCCATTTCCTGGCTACACCTTTTTGTTTTTGTTTTGGTTACAGGCTTTAAGTGACGATGGGGCAGAGAAAGGAAGTGATGGTGTAAACCTCGCGCGATTCTGGACTTTTCTCGGGGACTTCGCAGCTCCGCACCACAGCCCACTGATTGTCTCTGCAAGACTCGGCTGTGGGGTGCTAGCCTGCCCGCCCACCCAACCACCCCCACCCAGGGTCGGCCCTTGTTATATTGGCTGCCACCGACCACGCCACTTCCTGTGGCATCACTTCTGTGTCCCATATACTAAGTCCCCACTTCTCCATTTGCAGGATATACCTCAGACCACCAGTGGGCGCTGAATTCCCCACATCCCAAGCTAAGCTTCTTGGCAGCCTCCCTTTACTATCCCACTGTACGCCCCCCTGGAGCTCCTGTTTCTGTCCACACTACTCTCTCCCACCGTGTTCCTACCTGTATCTCTCGTCAATCCCCACCCCACCTTGAGCATGCCTGTCTTCCCCTGTCCAGCCTGTCCCTCACTCCCTCCCCTTCTTGTAATATTCCTCACCTCCCCCTGGGTTACCCTATGCCCACTCACCAGCTACTCCCATGCCTCCAGCTGCCCTCCTCTCCTCCTCGGCTCCAGGCCACCCCTCCTCCTTCACACACCCTACTCCCTCCCCTAGTTACCACCATCCTCTTGGCTACCCCTTCTCCTACCCCTCTAGTCCACTCTTGTATCTTATCACACTAGCTTTCCCAGTCTGTGCTACCCTACCAACCCCCAGTACCACCTTACTCCCATATACCCATGCCCCTAGTCGGCGTAAACTGTCCATCTGCCACCTGCTCCCTAGGGCTGCTCTCCTCCTCCTGCTCCTGTCTGGCAATATCCATCCAAACCCAGGGCCTGTCTTCAATGGTTCCCCCCCGAAACCCACCGGACTTCGTATAGCATTCATGAATGTATGCAGCCTCCTCAAAAAACTGGACTCCCTACAATGCTGGGTGACTGTTCAGAAACCAGACGTGTTAGCCTTGGTTGAAACTTGGCTGACTAAATCCACTGCCAATGCCCAAGTCTCCCTCCCAGGCTACTCCCTACACCAGCTGGACCGGTTCGGTAGGAGGGGTGGGGGATGTGCCATCTATGTTAAAGACACCATCTCTGGATTAACCCTTCCTCCCCCTATCCTTGACCATAACGCCCAGGCCCTAACTCTAAAATTTTCACCTGACCCCGCTTGGGGTCCGATCTTCCTGACTGCCGCCTACATACCCCCAAAAAAACAAGCACTGGCACTGAGCCCTCTAATTGACCATCTCTCCTCCCTACCCCACTCATCTGATCGGATTCTGGTTGGTGATCTGAACGTCAGCTGGCTTAGCCCTACATCCTCTGCCTCCCGTGAGGCTTTTGCTGCTATTGATCTTACCCAACTAGTCTCTCAGCCTACTAGAATAAATCCTAGTAGGGAACTAGCACTCTTTGGATGTGGTCCTCACCAACAGGCCATCCCGCAATCCACAACCTTCAAATCCTCCCAGACTGCCTTAGTGACCACTCTCCGGTTCTCTTGACTGGATTACCTCCCTGCCTAAGTCCGCTGTTCATACCACTCATCACGGCGTCTAAGACCTGGTGGGCTGAAAGACCTAAAACTCTGCCTTGGCTGCACTGATTGGTCCCTGCTTTTAAACTCCCCCGACATTGATAAGGCTCTTGCCTTCTTTGTCCGAACCTTTAACTCTGCCTGTGACATCTTTGCACCCTTAACTTCTCTGAGGTTCAAAGTAAGACACACCCCTTGGGTCACCCCTGCCTTATGCTCTCTTCTTAGGCAGCGGGATAACTTATGGCACATCGCTGATGAAACTGGCCGCCCTGCAGACAGACAGGCCTACGCAGCTGCCCAAAATAAGTGTACTTGGGCCATCCGCAAAGCTAAGGCCAAGTATTACCAAGCCTCCCTTACCTCCTCATGGGGGAACCCCAGGTCCTTCTGGGACAATGTGAAGCAGCTAAATGGTGGTGCACGCTCACCTCCACCATCGCTCCTTGACATCAATGGGACTATCTCTGCAGACCCTACCCTCATTGCTACCCACCTCAATAATTCCTTTACAGACCTTAGCTCAGTGCTCCCTGGCAATTTCTTCAGTCCACCTCCTCCCTTGCATGCCCCTCCTCTCTCTCACCCTCCTTTTCACCTTCGCTGTGTCACCACTCAAGAAGTCAGGCCTTACCTGCTTAAAGCTCTAAAGTGCAATACTATTGGTAATGACTCTCTTGATCCCTGCCTCCTACGTCAGGTCCTGGATCAGGTCATCTCGCCTATCACCTGCCTCTTTAATAAGTCCTTCTGCCTAGGGCAATTCCTCTCTGTCTGGAGGGTCGCCACTGTTACCCCTATTCACAAGGGTGGTGACAGGACGCTTGCTGGTAACTTCCGGCCTATTTCTATCCTCTCTCCCCTCTCTAAGGCCTTAGAGAAAATTGTAGCTGTCCAAATCTCAGATTACCTCTCTAAGTATGATGTCCTTTGCCCTGAGCAGCATGGGTTCAGAGCCGGTCATAGCACCAATACTGCACTCCTGGAATTTGCTAACTTCCTTCACTCCGCTCTGGATGCGGGCTCCCTCGCAGGTGCAGTATTTATCGACTTATCAAAAGCCTTTGATACTGTCTCGCATCCTCTCCTGTTAGCTACCTTTGCCTGTGTGGGCTTTGCCCCCGGTCCAGTCTCCTGGTGTGCCAGCTACTTGTCCGACCGCTCCCAACATGTGAAGGTGGGTGCCACCCTCTCCAGCACCTGCCCTATCCACTCGGGAGTCCCCCAGGGCTCCATCCTCGGTCCTTTACTCTTCTCCCTCTATCTCAACTCTCTGCCCAACATGTGTGCAGGAAATGTCCTACTCTATGCCGATGACACAGTACTCTTTGCCTCTGACAGTAACCCTGTCGCACTCCAGAACTCCCTTCAAATTGCCTTCAACTCTGTGGAGACATGGTTCTCTGAGCACCGTCTCGTCATCAACCTCAAGAAAACCAAATCCATGCTCTTTATTCACCCCCAAAATAAGTCCAGCAACTTTCCTCTCACTGTCCACTCCACCCATAATCTCCCTGTAGAACTTGTACAATCCTATAAATACCTTGGTATAATCTTTGACTCTGCCCTTACCTTTCATGACCATATCTCTGCCCTGATCACTGCCTCCAATGCGCGTTTGGGTATCCTCTACCGACACAAAAACTGCCTCCTCACTGACACTCTTCGCCTGGCAGTCACTTCCTCGGTTCTATCCATAATTGAATATGGCCTTCCGGTCTATGGCGCAGCAGACCCGACTGCCCTCTGCAAGGTACGCCTTACGCTCAACAAAGCATGCCGACTTATTACCAGTGCCCATCGCCTCACCCACACCTGTCTACTGTACCTATGGCCACCATACTCAACCTCGATGAACGCCTCATGTTCCAAACCTGCCAACTTACTTATAAAGCACTCATGGTCTCTCCCCGGCCTAGCTAACTCTGTTCACTGTACTAACCTCACGGTGTGCACACGCAGCTCCTGCAAACTGCTCTGGTTGTTCCAAGGCTAGGACCTCCCAGGGCCAAAGGGCCTTCCCCTATAGAGCACCCACTGGGTACAACTCCCTCCCTGCTAGCATCACTGAGGCTCCCTCATTAGCTTGTTTTAAATACAGCCTGAGAAGTCACTTGCTCAACTCACACTCCTGCGCTGCACCTGAATTTGCCCTCCCTACCTACTGACAAAGCTCTCTGAGCTGCACCCCCATCTTCAGCCCTCTCCCCCAGAGACTTCCACTCAAGTCAGCTACCCTAGCTGCCTATACTGAATTTGATTATTCGAATTTGCTGTTTAACTCACTGTTATATCGCGAACTTGATTATCTGAATCTGCTGTTAATTCAATGTTATGTCCCCCTATACCTGTAATCTGACTGTACCATACTGTTGAACTGTACTGCTGACCTGCAACTTGTCTAGTGTATGTTTTTCATTGTCCAATCTTTTGATGAGGTACCTTTGTAAATGAGCCCCTGACTCAAAGGTTGTTAAACTGATGTTAAAATAAATAAATAAATAAATAAATAAATAAATAAATAAAATAAACAGCAGTTAAACCCGGACGTTATGGTGTCTTTTTGAGACTTGCATCAGGCTCTAGCAGAGGATGTCCACTGCAGAATCGAGTGGTAGATGAAGTAAGTGTACTATTCATTTCTTCTTTTTTTTGCAAATAACTTTATTTTATTAAAATGAGCACATACAACATAGACAAAAACATAACAGTAGAATAAATCCAAAATAAATACTCCCAAAAATCCTTACCCGCAACCCCCCCCCCGGCAGCTATCCAATGTATTTAATACAGCGAAACTAAAAGTACAAGGTCTCAAATAGGATTAAAACATTAGCTAGCAACTTGGGATATATGGGAGAAGAGAAATTCAATAATCTACCTGTCTCTGAGTAAAATTGAAAGAGAAGGGGGACACAAGTATAATACTCAAGGTTTACAGATGAGAAGGTAAAAGACAAGAAAGATAAAGGGGTGAAAAAGATGTATAAAAGATATGGGTAATAATACTGAAATTAAGAGGGAAAAAGGCAGAGAGAAGAATCTCCCTGTCTAATAACCATATCTGTCTTTCAGAGATTGGAAAAAACTACCCCAGCACTTTTGAAATTTACCCGAAGCCTTAAGAAAATTTAACACTGACCTCTCTGCATTTAATGCATTCAAAATTTGTCCCACCATTCTTTAAAAGATGGGATCCAAATATCTCGCCAATAATCGAAGAATCAATAGTTTGGTAACCGGTTACCAGAGCCATTTGGCATTTTTGAATTCTCGATGTGATTTGGTCGTACATCCCAAAAACACAAACATCCGCATTAAAAAGCTGATAAATCACAGCACGGGTCCAACCAACCTTTAGCTGATTGCCAAAACTTTGCAATTTTAGGGCAGGACCAAATTTTATGGAAAGTGGTAGCTATAGGGTCTCCACATTCACTACAGGCGGAGAAGACAATTTATTCAGCCGGACAGTTTGGCAGGTGAGAAATACAGATTGTGCAATAGGTTAAACTGAATATCTCCAATCTGTCCTGCTTAATACATGAATAAATGTTTACCCAGACCCTCTCCCAAATCTCTTCTGACCACCCCATAGACAGGTTAGTCTCCCAGTAGGGGGGAACAGGAGATTTCTTAAGTTCTGATCTTGATAAAATATACTTGCATATTTTAGAAACTGATTTTCCAGATAATGCAATCTCACAGAGTTTCCTCAATAGTTTTCCGGCTTCTTCAGAGACTTTACCTTTTCGTAAAAAAGAGAGAATGCTTCTTCGTATCTGAAAAAGTCGTAAAAAGTCCTGAGGTTCCACCCCAAACTTTTCAATCAAAGTGGGGAGAGAAGAGATTGTGTTATCCGAAAGAAAGTCTGAAATACGAAGTTTAAGGGGGGAGTCGAACACAAACCTTTTGATAGGCTTGTTACCCACTAAGAGATTGGGATTTCTCAAAAGGGGTTGAGATAAGTCGTTTAAATAAGGAACGTGCAATCTTAAATATAGTTGGTGTAATGCCCTTATATCCCAACCCAGAGGGGTACTATTCATTTCTGATTGTATCTTGGAAAAGTTGGGTTTTGTAGAGTGTGTCAGTTCATTGGCAGGAGCAGCTAATGCCAGAGAAGCTAATTTTGGTAGTGCAATGGGAGCTGCAGCACTCCTAATTTCATACAAGAAGCTTTCATTAAATATGAAAAATTGGTTTTGAAACTTAGGCACATGGTCTGGCAGCAGGTAACATTAGAAAAGTATGTATCAGTCAAACAAGTACCTAAAGGTTTACTAATTCTTAAGTTTCCTGCATTTTTCAGAGAGAGAGAAGACTTCTAAGGTGTCTGGAAGGAGGAATTCCATGATGCCTCACTTAGACTAATTCACATTATTGTAAAAGATTCAATTATTGTGCAACAGCATTTGGCAGAGCAACTTAAAATGAAGGAGTCTGCATTATTAACATTTTCTAAACACCCTGGGCCCAATTACAAGATGACTTGCACATGGTGCAAGGTGAGGTAAGCTGAACCCCATGGCATATATCACACCGTGCGCCATGAGTTACGCAAGTCGCAATTCCAAGAGGTGGCTTGCACCATGCTGCTTGCGAGTTGCTTGAAAGGTGTGGTACACCACCCACGATGCCTGCAACTCGGTGCGGCATGGTGCAAGGGTGGTTTACGGCAGCAACTGAAACCCATTCCAGAAGGGAGGCTGCTGTAATTCACCTATGCCATTCCAGGATAGGTATTAGCACAGTGGGGTGAGACCAGCACTTAGCTGGTCTAAGAGGCTTCTGTCCTGGCACAATGATGGATGCACCCCCAGAGTGCTGTGGAAACCACATATATGTGCCCCATGTGGCCCCCAGCTCAGCCATAACCCCCACTCCACTGAATTTTGGGGAAACCCGGGTCTGTTTCCCATCTTACCCCCCAATCACCTGTTCCCACTGGCCAACCCCCCTCCAATCCCCCCAAGGTTCTTGCTGGTGCATTTCAGGGTGAGGGAGGCTCTGAGGGTCAGTAGATTGCAGGCCATGACTTGCGGTACCCAAGTTCATTGCACCATTCCTGTGGCACTAGCCTGCAGCTGCTGCAAGTCATGGGTGTAGGTGCTGAGGACCCTGCCTGTCCTGGAATATGGTGCAGGGTCCCCTGCATAGTGCTGTATGATGCAACTCAAAAATGCCCATGAGTTGTGCCATGTGTCTTGTAATCAGGCCCCCTGACTTCAATATTTTGAAGCTAATTTGGATGCCACTATTATGAAAGTTGATCAGAAAACTAGGGATTACAAACACAAAAAAGTCATTAGAGAATGAACAAGACTACCTAAATAATTGGGTGTTTAATTGGAAACAACATAAAAATAGTAACACACCTGAATCTATTTTGGAGCAGTCAAGTTATCCAAATCAGGGTACATCTGATACAAAAAATACCGATGGAGATTCCAGTGCTTCCCTTTTTTTAGAGGATGAGAGTCCAGTAACCTCCCACCCCCCAAACAAGTGATTACCCCATGACAGCAGCAACTGCCATGCAGGAGCCCCAGGTTGGTCCAATTCAGAGGGGACCAGGGATGAAATGGAGGACAAGGAGGGGGAAAACATAAGAAAAGGGTACTCCCAGGCTTAACAGTCCCAACAGAGACACAACCAGGATAGACCTTCTGGAGAGCAGCCAGGAGATACCAAAGGGGGAGGAGGGGGAGTTATTGAATGATGAACAGAGCAGTGTGAATGTTATTAATATATCCAGTAAAACACTCACACAAGCCTAGCTGGAAGTATTGAATCATCGTCTGAGGTTCATCCCTACAGCTAATATCAATTTCTTTGAGACATTTACTAATATTCAGAAATTTAGATGGCTATTGGATTTAAGGTGTCTTTTTTTAATACAGCTATGTCCCAAACAAGTGATACTGAGGGGACTGTTAATCTTGAATTGCTTCAGAACAGTAGTAAATTAGTGGGACTAGATGGTGATGACTCACAGGTGTTGGGACAACAACATGATATGAATAAATTTAAAAGGAAATCTGAGTTTATTCCACGCACAAACCCCAAATTCAATGTATTCATGAAGGCTTATGAAAAAGATCTGAGGAAACTTATGGCTCACCATAGTCAGGCATCTTATGTTAATATAAGTTATGAAGAATTTAAAGCTTTGAAAGAACTTGAAATGGACTGAAGTATTACAATTAAACTTGCAGACAAGGGGGCAGTGTGGTGGTGTAAGACACAGATATGTATGTTGCTGAAGTTCCTAGGCAGCTATCTGATGAGAGGTATTATTGTCCATTGTCTTGTGACCCCAAACTCCCCTTAAAAATAAAATGGATACCTTTCTCATTTGTGCTGTGGAAAGGGTATTATTGATATATTATTGATAATGATGTTTTTCATTTTTATCAGTTCTGCATCCCATCAGACCTACAATATACTGTACACCTTCCTAAGATCCAGAAATCTTTATGTAATCCTCCGTGGACCTACTGTATCAATCAATCAGTCAATCAAAGTCTTTATTTAACTAGGCGATCATCATTGAGCAAGCTAATTTTCAAGGTGGACCTGGGTTTGTTAACAAGGAACAAGGGACAATATACATGGATGCAACACAGAAAATAGTAATAATAAAGATAAAAGTGAGATACAATAACACAGTATATATAAAGTATCAGCAGGCATTGACAGTAGTATATGTTTGGAACAGAAGATACAGCTAGTTTTGGGTAGGACACAATTTGTCATAAAAGTAAAGAAATATACATATTAGGTGCACTGAACACAAATAAAACCTAATATAAAAAGATATATAGTGATACGGGATTGCACCAAGCACTAGGGGAAGGGGCATGGGGAAGGAGTGCAGGAGAATACTTGGGGGTCACATAAGGATCCTAGCAGAGGGGGCCCAAAAGGAGGACACTACCAAGGAAGCAGGCAGGTAACTGGGGACCCTCACAAGTGGGGCCAGAGGGACAACATTCTCAGGGAAGTAGGCAGATGGCCGGGGCTGGACAGAAGAAAACAAGGCGGGAGGTGGATCAGACCTTACGCCAGTAACCGCTTCTAATTCTTCTTCTGCTTGAGGATGAGGGGGTGATGTAGACATGATAGGGGTGGTTAGAGATGGTAAGGAGTGGGGGAGAAGGTGGGGGCCAGATAGCAGGAGGAACAGGGGGGAACCTGGAATGCAGG
Source organism: Neoceratodus forsteri (assembly GCA_016271365.2). Lineage (NCBI taxonomy): Eukaryota > Metazoa > Chordata > Ceratodontiformes > Ceratodontidae > Neoceratodus > Neoceratodus forsteri. The sequence continues at coordinate 1,072,476,265 of CM057451.1, forward strand.
AAAATGGGGGTAGCAGTGAATCAGAGCAGGAGGGGCAGGGGGAAGAGGAAGGAAAGTGCAAGGAGAAGGACCATTTGGGAGGAAAGGGCAAGGAGAAGGACCAGAAGTACAAGGAGGATACAGTAAAGGGAGCTGGGGGGTTAGTCCAGGGGAGTATGACAAGCAAGGAGGGACTAAACGGAGACAGGAAGGAAGGGAAGACGAGCCAGGCTAGTTTAGCGGATGGGAGAGAAGGACCAGTCATGAGCAGTGAGGGGGGAGTTAGGAGGTACAGAAGGATACTAGAGAGGAGGAGAGGCATAGGATCGGAGGGAGGGGGTGGCCAGGGTAAATAAGGAGGGGCGGCATGTGGCACCAGATAGGGGAGGAACAAGGAGCTGGCTGGGTGGAGGGCCAGTAGAAAGGATGAGGGACATGGAAGGGGAATGGAGAAAAGGAGCAGTCAGAGTGCTCCTGTTGGGGGATTCTATGATAAGGGGTATCAAATGGGATAGGGAGGGAGAAGCCTGGCCAGTTAGAACAAAATGCTTCCCTGGACTAATGGTGCACAGAGCCAAGCACAAGGTTTATCAGCTGGCAAAGGATTGGGGGTTCCCGGACATACTGGTCCACCTGGTGCAAATGACATTGAGGGAAATAGCTAACTAGAAATACAGGCAAGGTTCAGGAGCGCTTGCCTGGGTCTGTCATGACATAGGATGCACTAATTTCCTTCTCAGAAACCCTGCCGGTGCCAAGGGCTAGTGGGAAACACAAAAAGAAGATTAGGAGATAAACCAGTGGCTCAGGGGAGTGGTGTGAGGCCAGAGGGTATGGGTTCATGGGGATTGGGGAGCCTGGGAAGATAAGGAGCTGTATGCAGAGATAGGCTCCATCTCAATTTGAAGGGAGGGAATCCTTAAGTTGAAAATAGAGGGTTCATTGGTGAAAAGTGGGGTTTAAACTTGTGAAGGGGAGGATGGGAGAAAAGGCTGTCGGGGGTCCGATAAGGAGGGACTTTCTCCACTCCCTGGGAGCTGGAGGAATGCAGAAAAGGCCGACTGGTAAAGTGCAGACCAGGGGAAAACAGAATTCCCATGGGAACACGAGCAGGGGAAATTTAAGTATAGTGAAAGGGTGGAAGGTAGTCCTGCTAAATGCCAGGAGCTTGAGCAATAAAATGCTTGAGCTCCAGGTGATGCTAACTGAGGGAGCGGTGGATGCGGCAGTGGTCACTGAGATCTGGGCCACCGCAGGACACGACTGGGACCTGAAACTCTAGGGTTACACTATGTCCAGGAAGGACAGGGGGGAAGGAAGGGGAGGAGGGGTAGCAATGATAGTCAAAAACTGCATTGGCATAGGGGGAGTAGAGGAGGCAGAGGGAACCATGGAGGCAATTTAGGTCACCTTGATAACAAGGGGGGGGGCCAGAGAGTAAAAATAGGAGTGGTGTATAGACCCCCTGCACTGGTGGAGGAGCTGGAGGAGAGTCTGGTGGCAGATGTTGGGAGACACTGCAGACTGGGCAGGGGAAGGGTGGTGGTGTTAGGTGACTTAAACATGCCAAGAACATACTGGGAGACTATGACATCCTCAGTGGCCAGGGAACAGAGGTTGTTGGATATCTTTCAAGACACATTCCTAACTCAGCAGGTGGGGGAACTGACCAGGGAGGCACGGGTACTGGATGTGGTCCTGGCAGACAGTGACCAGATTGGGGGCCTGGAGGTAAGGGACCCATTGGTGAGGAGTGACCATGCCTCGGTCTGGTTCTGCCTGGACCTAGGAGGGGTAGAAGGCTGCACAAAGACGGAGATAACTGACTTCAGGGGGGTGGATTTTAAGGAAATGGGAAGGATCCTTAAGGAGCATTTGGACGGGATTGGGTCAGACATGGACGCTGATAGTAGGTGGAAATCATCAGGAGAGGGGTGCAGGATGCTACCAGCACCTGTGCAAGAGTAAGACTAAAATGCGGTAGGGCCCGAAAAACCTGCTGGTGGACCAGGGAGGTCCAGGAGGTGGTGCGGGGAAAGAAGGCAGCCTATATGCAATTCAAGTGTTCAAGGAGTGAAAGGGATTGAAGGGAGTACGAGCTAATGGCTAGAAGGGCCACTAGGGTGGTGAGGGTGGCTAAGGCAAGGAAGGAGCAGAACCTGGCCAGGGAAATTAGGAAAGGGAACAATGGGTTCTTTAGATACATTGGGGAAAAACGAAGGGTGAAGGGGAAGCTTAGCAGGATTAAAACAGGGGAGAGATGGGTACAAGACCTGGGGGAGCAGGCTGAGGTACTAAATGAGTACTTCACCTCAGTTTTCACCAAGGAAAATACGGGTGCTGTGTCAGACATTGGAGGAGACAGTGATACCGAGGAGGGAGGGACCCTACTGATTGATGGTCTGGGAAGAGTGGGAGGCATCACTGGCAGGAGGGGAAAGCTAAGCAGGAGAAGAGGTAGCGGAAGGGAAATCACAGCAGAAAGAGTGAAGGAAGCCATCAGATCCCTTAAGACAGAGAAAGCACCAGGGCCAATAAATTACATCCCAGAGTGCTGGAAGGAACTTGCTGATGTCCTGGCGAAACCCCTGGCAGAGCTTTCACCATCTCTCTGAGGACAGGGTGGGTGCCCCAGGACTGGAAGGTGGCGATATAGTGCCCATCCACAAGAGGATCAATGAAGGTGGCAGGAACTGCAGGTCTGTCAGCCTGACATTGGTGGTGGGCAAGGTGATGGAGGGCATTGTCAAGGAGAGGCTAGGGGGGGACCTGGAAAAGTCAGGGTGCCATGACGATAGACAGCATGGATTCGTCCCAGGGAAATCGTGTCAGACAAACCTTGTGGAGTTCTATAACTGGGTGACGAGTGCTTTGGACCTGAGTAGACCAGTGGACATCCTCTTCCTAGACTTCAGCAAGGCATTTGACTCTGTTCCTCATGAGGGCCTGTTGGATAAGCTGGGAGAAATGGGGGTGGGGAACCAGATGATCAGATGGATAGGCAATTGGCTCCAGGACCGGACCCAGAGGGTCGTAGTTGGTGGGATAGTCTCATCCCCAAGGAGGGTCATTAGTGGGATCCCACAGGGATCAGTCCTTGGGCCCCTCCAGTTCAAGGCCTACATCTCTGACGTAAGGCAGGTATTAGGAGTGAGATGAGTCTGTTTGCAGATGACTCAAAACTGGGGACAGTGGTGAATGGGGAGGAGGGGAGGGTGGCCCTACAGGGGGACCTGGAGGCTCTGGAAAGATGGTCTAGAAAGTGGAAGCTGAGGTTCATTGCAGGGAAATGCAAGGTACTGCACCTGGGGGCCAGAAACCCAGGCCAAGTGTACACCCTGGGGGGGGGGATGCTACAAGTTTCGATGGCTGAGAGGGACCTGAGGGTGGTGGATGTCAAGATGAACAACTTGGAGACTTGTAGGAGGGCAGCAGCCAAGACCAACAGGATGCTGGGATGCATCGCTAGGGGGATCACCTCCAGAAGGATGGAAGTGATACTCCCTCTTTATAACTGCTTGGTGAGGCCGCACCTCGAGTACTGCGTGCAGTTTTGGAGGCCACACTTAAAGAGGGACATTAAACTCCTGGAGAGGGTCCAGAGGAGGCAACCAAAATGATTTGGGGCTTGGGGGACAGGACCTATGAGGAGAGGCTTGACGAGCTAAATATGTACACATTGGAAGAGAGAAGGGACTGAGGGGACATGATAGAGGTCTTCAGGTACATGAAGAGGGTAAATAGGGAGGAACAGTCAGGGTGCTTCAAAGGAAGGAGGAGGGGGCCACTAGAGGGCATGAGTGGAAGCTGAGGGGAAGATTCAGGGGTGAAAGGAGGAGGTGCTACTTCACTGAGAGGGTGGTGGAGCCATGGAATGTGCTGCCTGGGGGCTGGTGGAGGCAGAGACGGTGGAGGGGTTCAAGAGGGGTGAGACAGGTAGAGGGAAGGGTTCTGGAAGCAAAATCAATGCAGCGAGAATATCCAGAACTGGGAAGGGAGAAGCCAGAGAAGGCGAGGCAAGGTCAGCCCTCAGGTTGGGCTGACCACAACGAGCAGACACAAAAAGACTGTTAGGCCTATTCTGCTGGCATTTTAGTCTGTTAGTATGATACGGTATGGAGAATTTAGAGCTGGAACCAGGGTCATTGGAATGTGGAAGGGACAGATATGGGGTAGAAAAGGGGAGAGGAAGAGTCGATTAAAGATGTGATCAGTCTTTTAACAGTAGTAATTAGAGTGTGCTGGACTTATAGGAGTCACTATTTAGGGTAGACAGGCACAGGACTCCTTATTATGTTGTAGATATAGAGATTTAAAAGCTGCTAGGCTGATGGGGTGAGTTAATTTCAAAGTTTTTTGCAGCTTGTTCCACAGTTGAGGGAGCACAAAGCTGATGGCTGCTCTGCCAATGCGAGATTTTGCTTTGTAAACATAAAGGTAGATATATGAGGTGTTTCTCAGGGCATACTTCCCCAGAGTGCACAAAGGTAAACAGACAGAGATATACTGTGGCAGTTTATTTGAGATAGCTTTGTATGTCCAAACCACAGCATTTTTTTGCCATCTGTAAGCAAGAGATGACCATCCCACTGCCGTGTACAATGCACAGTGTTGGGTTGAGTATGGAAGACCCATGATAAATCTTATGGCTCTGTGATAAAGTGTATTGAGTTTGGCTAGGGTACCTGCAAGTCCCTGACTAGAGATGGGCAAAGTGGCCCCAATTCGCTCTGCGAAGTGGAACGTAGAGTGAAAGCGAAGTCACAGAATGCTCCATAACGTGAAGTGGAGTACTTCACATTATTAATGGGTAACACAAAGTCCATTGAAAACAATGACTTCGCATTACTCTGCCTTCCCAAACCACTACTCCACTAATCCTTAAGGTGACATACATTGATACCAATACACTTCGCCTTGTTTTTAAGCTGCAAAGGATAATTTTGCACTGATTAATTGGATTTCAAGTCACATGGGCTCTAGATTGTTCTGCACAGCCTCAGTTTCGTAGTGTGTAGGAAGCTGTAGGAGATAATCTGCTCTGAGAGTCTCTGTGATTCAAACCTTCTAAAAGCTGTTAAAAAGCCTTTGAGTCATTTTTTGCTGAAACTTTAGTTCATTGATCATAGGAAACCCTCCTGTGCTCATATCATTGAGCGCTTTTGTTTTGTGTGTATTTTAATGTTAACGTACAACAGTCAGTCTGTGTACTGAGAGACAGTGGAAGTGTGCTCTGGGGAGGGGTGATCTGTAGTGTATGTTTATTAACTTGGAGAAAGAGACAGTGCTTTCTGTTTTGGTGATATTTTTCTTGTATAACTAATATTTTCAATAATTCTTGTCATTTTTTTGCTGATTGTTGTGGTACAGCAGTGCATAATTTTAGTTTGTTTAAAATATGGTTATATTACTGAAGTTTTCAATTTGCTACGATTAGTGTGTGTGTGAGTATGTGTGTGACGCTGTCATCAAATCAGACACCTTTATTGTGCCCATAATTTCAGCAATGTAAACCTGCTATCCACTGCAGCTGTGTAATTTTTGTACTTCTTTGTGGTATCTTTTACTGGTACCGTACTAGTGACTCTTACTGCAGCAGTGCAGTACACTGCCCCCGCGGCCTGCCCCAACCAGCAAAGACATTCTTTCCAGATTTGAATTTCTGATGGTGAGCACTGGTTAGGTGTTATGCCTTTGCAACTGCATCTCTTCAGTGCTAGCGCAACCTTAATCTGTCTGTACATTTGCATCTCTTTAGGCCCAATTTCCACCTCTAACTTAAGTCACAGTTGTTTCCTTGGCTTTCCTTCAGAGTACTGGACAGGTGTGGTGCATAATTCTGCATGAGCATTGTATTCATTAATATGCGTTTTTAAGTCAGAACCATCATCAGGAGTCACTCGTGATACAAATCACGTTCTTCATCATCATGGTCACAAATACTGTCACAAATTACCATTTACAATCACGTCACGAATCACAACAGTTATTTTTTTACTAGTTACTTGGATGTATTGTAAGCCTGTTTTGTAGTATCTCTCCAGGCTTCACTGCTCCACCATTGTACTCATTAATAAGTGTTTTTAAGTCAGGGAGTTGGACAGTGTCTGCAGTACATACACAGACTGGAAAGAAAACTGCATCCATGCAGTTTAGCACAGTATACTTCCACTGCTCAGAATACATACGGAAGACAACAAAAAAAGGACAGAATTACATATAAGGGTTGGGGATGGTGGAGGAATACATTTTATAACACAGCAAGGAAGGTGCGGGGGGCACATAGTGTGAGGAAAAAAAACTAATGTGGGATCCCATGGTGATCCAGTAGCAGTTCCAGCATGGACATATTTTTCAACTGATGCCCCTCTATGCAAGAAAAATAAAATTTACAGAAAGAACAAATTAAGCAAAAAAGAGTACAGACAGAAAAGACAAGAAAATGTAGCTTTCAAAAAAGCTGTTGGGTCTAAATCAAAGTTTAAATCTCCTCCTCGTTATGATCTCAAAGTATCAGCAGTCACAAAACACACTCCTCTCTCTCTCCATCTGCACAGGAAAAAGTAAATGTGTCTGCTTATATTATTCACTTTCTTCCTACCTAGCTAAACAGCATGTGACCTACAGTATTGTAAGCCATGTGGTGTGTGGGGGCTGCAAAATCTGAAACACCAAGTGGATCACTTAGGAATCATAATGAGGAATGCTGAAGTCCATTAAAAACAATGACTTTGCCTTTACTTCACATTGCCATTCCACCTTAACGTGGCGTAATGACAAGGTGAGGAGCACTTGCATTGCCCACTCCGCGTAGTGGAGTGGCAATGTGACATGCTCACTTCACGTTCACTTCGCCGGTGAATTTTAAATTCGCTGCATCTCTATCCCTGACTATATAGAAAGTCTACGTAATCCAATAGGGAAAGAAAGGTAGTTTGAACCAGTTTCAGTTTAGCGTCTCTTGTGAGGAGATTATTAATCCTAAAGGACAGACCAAGTCTTTGTCTAAGTTTCTTTGCCAGTTCTTCTAAGTGATCAATGAAAGTAAGTCTATGGTCTAACCAGACCCCCAGGTACTTGAACTTTGGTACGTAGTCTAACTGCTCACCTAGAATGGTAGTGATCTGCAGGAGTGTCCCAGCAATTGCAGGATTTATTGCATTTTGAAGGGGCAAGAGGAACATTGCTTTGATTTTTTTTGCATTTAAGAGCAGTTTCTGGTTTATAAACTGATGTTGCAGCAGATTAAATTCATTTTGAAGGGCTTTACAGGCCACTTCAGGTGTAGGACTACTAGCATAGAGTACCATATCATCCGCAAATAGGTGTATTTGTGCTTCTTTGATGGGGCATCTACGTTGTTAATATAAATGGTGAAGAGCAAGGGACCAAGAATGGACCCTTGTGGTACTCCCCTCAATAGTGGTTTTGGTGGAGAAACTTCCCCTTCTGCCTTTACTTGTTGAAGTCATCCTGAGAGGTAGTTGGAGAACCATTTAAGGGAGAAGGAATCCAAACCCATGTTCCAGAGGGACGAAAGAAGCAGTCTGTGATCAACGGTATCGAACACCTTGCTTAGGTCCAAGAAAACTGTGCAGACAAAGTTGGGTTTTTTGTCTAGTTCAAGTTGCCAGTTGTTTGTCACCTTGGCTAGAGCAGAGACTGTACTAAGCTGTGCTCTAAAACCATATTGTAGCGGGTTGAGCAATTTTTCTGATTCCAGGTACTTCCGAAGCTGGGAGTTCACTATTTTCTCCAGCATCTTTGACAGGATTGGAAGTAAGGAGATTGGCTTGTGTTATTGAGGTCACTAGGATCTCCTGACTTAAACAAAGGGACCACAAGTGCATTATTCCAAATGTGCAGTAGGTCACCCTGGGACAAGCATAAGTTGAAGAGATGAGTAATTGGGACAGGAAGGACACGTAGCTGACCTTAAGAAGTACAGGTCAATGAGGTCGGCCCCAACATTTTCCTAGTGTCCAGCTGAAGGAGAAGATCTTTGAATTCTTTCAGGGAGGTAGGCTGCAGGGAGAAGGATGGACTGGGGATGGGTTTTTCTTGTGTATCCAATCTAAGTTGTTGGTGGAGGATATTCGCAGGAGAGGAGTCAAAGGCTAGCCCTGCAGTGGCAAAATGATTATTGAGAGCATCAAGGATAGACAGTCTGTCGGAGATGACAGTATTGTCGATCAATAATTTAGTAAGTAGGGAATTTACAGTGGTGTGACCTTCAATGTCTTTAATAGTCTTCCAGATCTGGAGGCATTTCTTGAGAAGCTCTCCAGCTGAGAGAGGTAGAAATTAGCTTTGGCTTCTCTGACCATTTTGGTGCAGAGGTTCCTCGCCGTCCGGAAATAATTCCAGTGATTTATTAAATTAGTTTTCCTAGCAGTTCTACAGAGTACATCCCTACTCCACAAAGCATCTTTCAGGTCTTCTGTAAACCACCGACAGGATTTGTTTCTGGCACAAACTTTTACTATGGCAGCATACTTGTTGAGAGCCCCTAGCACAATTTCTGAGAAAATATTATGAGCCATAGTCAGGGACTTGGCTAGATAGAAGTCTTGCCATTGCATGGAGTCTCTTAGGTCTGATATATACCCATGGAGATCAAAGTTGTGTATGCACCTTTTAAAGGAGAATTTTGGTACAGTTGTGGATTTAAGAGTGGATCTTACACACGCGATGAAGCAATGGTCGCTAATATCAGAGAAAAAGATGCCAGCATGGGAGAATAAATGGGGTTTGTTAACTAAAATGATATCCAAGAGAGTACTGGTATTAGGGTTGAGCTTGTTAGGATGAGTAGGTTTTATTTATTAGCTATGACAACCCAGTGAATCACAGAACATTTTAAGTGGGGTGGATGCACTGGAAAGACAGTCTAAATTGAAGTCCCCTAGTATGATACACTCTGAAGATGCCGAACCCAGGATGTTTTGATGTTTTAACAACTGTAGTCCAGCTGATGGGGGTCTGTAGCATCCTATTATACATAATGAGACACCGGTGGCTATTTCAATCTTTAATGACAAGCTTTTGAATTCTTTTGGGACGGAGGATGAGTCAATTATGTAGGCAAGGAATTTATCCTTGATGTAAATAGCTACCCCACCACCTCTGGTTTGCCTGTCAGCTCTAAACAAAGAGTAGGAGGGGATGTTAACTTTGTTGTTACTGGTCACCAGTTGGAGCCAGGACTCCATAATCACCAGAACATCTGGAGCAGTATGACATACCCAGGCCTGAACAGAAGTGATTTTTTTTTAATAGGCTACATACATCAACTTGCAAGAATGTAAGCCCCTTGAGGCTTGTAGCTCTGCTGGGGATTACATGGGTGCCAGAGGGCCTGGATTAAGCTTCACATTTCCTGAGTATAGTAAAAGCATGAACAAGAGTTTCCTGCAGAGTCCTAGGAGAAGTGTGGGTGGCTGGGTCTTCTTTCGGTTACGTGATTTGTCTGCGGCAGTGAAGGGAGTTCTGAGGCTAGTTCCCAGTCTTCCTTATGCTGCATGCAATAATACCCTGACCGAGAGAGTCAATGGGAGTAGGGGAGAGTATGCAGAAGGTAGTTTAACCCTGTGGGCAGGCTCTAGGAGAGTTCCTGTATGCCGGTGCAGGTGAAGGACAAGCAGCGGGCTAGGGGGCTAGGGGAAGTTAGAGCACATACAAGTTCTTCTACTTGACAGGAAAAGTCCCGGTCAGACAATGTAAAAAGAGAGGCATTCTCCACTCTAGGAGTTATTTTTTGATTCATGTTCGGGTATTATTGCCTCTGTAGGGTCTTTGATAGAACTTCTGTCCCAGTATATTGATATTCATATAATGCCATTTATTAAGTCTTTGAGATCTTATGTGAAAGACACAACAGACATTTTGGAGGTGTTAGAGGACCTCCACATCAAGGGTGCAGATCTTCTGGTGACCCTTGACATGGAGGCACTCTACACTAACATCCCCCATGAGGGAGATTTGCAGGCTCAGTCCTATTTTTTGAATCAGAGGGTATCATCAGCCTCTCCAATAACTGAATGTTTGGAGGATTTGGCTAAATGTGTATTAAAAAGCAATTTCTTTACTTTTTTGGGTTAGTATTATATTCAGAAAAGTAGTACAGTGATGAGTGCAACATTTGTGCCAAGCTATGATAACCTTTATCTTGATATTTGGGAAAGACTGATTTTTGAGGCTGGTATAAATCCTTATTTAGCCAGGATTATTTTATGGAGACTTTTTAGTGATGATATGTTTATGGTGTGGCAGGGGTCAATGGATGATTTGTTTCAGTTAGTGTCATTTGTGGAGAGCACTCATTTGAATCTGAAGTTTGCAGTTAACTAGTTTTTCAAAAATATTTTTTTTGGATATTAAAATTTCAAAGAATATATAAGAAGGTGTGGACGCTAGTTTGTATCAAGAAAGCATGAATTAGAATTATTTTCTGCTGTCCAGCTTATGTCATCCCCACCACACCATAAATAATATACCTACTAGTCAGTTCCTGTGTGTATGCAGGAACTGTAGCACTCCAGAATCTTTTGAAGCAAACTTTACAGAAATAGAAAATCGTTTCAGAGATAGGGCTATTAGAAACATAGAAACATAGACTTTGACGGCAGATAAGGACCGCTAGGCCCATCTAGTCTGCCCATTTCCCTACCTACAGGATAGGCCGCAGATCCTAGTTAACCAACAGCCTATTTCTTCCTACCCCCCACAAGAATTGCCTTATGTCTGTCCCATGCATTCTTGAATTCTCCCACAGTTTTAGACCCTACAACCTCCTCAGGAAAGCTGTTCCATGCATCCACGACCCTCTCTGTGAAATAATACTTCCTTACATTGCCCCTGAACCACCCTCCTTCTGTCTTTAAATTGTGTCCCCTTGTTCTTGCAAGTCTCTTTTTCTGAAAAATTCTACCCTCTTGGACTTTGTTGATTCCACTGAGGTACTTAAAAGTTTCTATCATGCCCCTCTCCTTCTTTCCTCAAGGGTATACATATTAAGCTCCTTAGTCTCTCCTCATACGGCTTCTCTTGCAGACCCTGCACCATTTTAGTTGCCCTCCTCTGACTGCCTCTATCCTGTCTATGTCCTTGTGGAGATGGGGTCTCCAGAACTGGACACAGTACTCCAGATGAGGTCTCACCAACTGTCTGTACAGAGGGATAACAACTTCCTGTTTTCTGCTGCTGATGCCGCTCCCTATACATCCCAGTATACCCCCAGCCCTCCCTACTGCCTTCTCACATTGCTTGCTAACCTTAAGGTCATCTGATATGATTATCACCAGGTCCCTTTCCTTTTTTGTTGTTACTACCTCCCCACCCATTGTGTATTCTTCCCCTGGGTTCTTATTTCCCAGGTGCATTATTTTGCACTTCTTTGCATTGAATCCTAGCTGCCATACTTCTGACCATTCCTCCAACCTTGCCAAGTCTCTTTTCATCCTTTCCACACCTCCTTGTGTATCAACCCTGTTGCAGATTTTTGTGTCATCTGCAAAAAGGCATACTTTTCCTTCCAGTCCCTCTGCAATGTCACTGATAAAGACATTAAAAAGGACTGGACCCAATACTGAACCCTGTGGTACCCCACTAGTAACCCCCCTTTCTTCAGAATGGACTCCATTTACAATTACCTTCTGTGTCCTGTTGTCCAGCCAATGTTTTACCAGGCTACCACCCTGGGTCCCATTCCCAGGCTGGTTAATTTGACTATTAATCTTTGTGTGGGACTGTGTCAAATGCCTTGCTAAAGTCTAGGTAGGCCATGTCCACAGCACCTCCCTGATCTACTACTTTGGTCACCTAGTCAAAGAAATCTATTAGATTCATCTAACATGACCTTTCCCGCTGGAACCCATGCTGCCTTGGGTCCTGTGCTCCACTGGCCTCTAGGTACTTGACTATTCTTTCCTTCAAGTGACCCATGACTTTCCCTCACCACAGAGGTCAGACTGACAGGTCTGTAGTTTCCTGCCTCTGTCTTGGACCCACTTTTGTGAAGGGAATCACATCCACCTTCCTCCAGTCCTCGGGTACCACACCATCCTCCCATGATTTATTAAAAAGAGTAGCCAGTGGTTTCACTAGTTCCTCCTTTAATTCTTTTAGAATTCTGGGTGAATTCCATCAGGACCCATTGCTTTGTCCACCTTCAGTTTTAGGAGTTCTTGCAGAACCCTTTCTTCAGTAAAGGACTGGGATCAACTCTCCTATCAAGAGTGCTTCTGTTAATTGGATTAGTACTCCCTCTTTTGTAATACTGAGCAGAAATATTTGTTCAGTATTCCTGCTTTTTCACTGTCCCCCTCTGCCCACCCACTGTTCATTCTATTCAGCCTCACTATCCCTCCCTTTGTCTTTCTAGGCTCGCTGATGTACCTATAAAAGGTTTTATCCCCCTTCTTAACTGAGTAGGTTATCTTTTCCTCAGTTTGGGCCTTTGCTATTCTGACTTCCCTCACTGCTTCCTTCTGCCTTAACTGGTACAGCTCTCTGTCCTGCTCCTTCTGTGTTTCCTTATACTTCTGGAATGCTATATTTTTCTTCCTGACTTTCACAGCCACCTCTTTTGAGAACCATAGTGGCTTTTTCTTTCATTTTGATTTGTTCGTTTGCTTCACACAAAGGCTTGTTGCCTCTGTGATGGCAGTTTTGATAATTCCCCATTGTTGCTCCACACCTCCTTCTAGCCTGTTTGCTAGTGCTTTTCTGAGGCACTCTCCCATCTTGCCAAAGTCAGCCCTCCTAAAGTCCAGTACCTCACTTTTGTATGGCTTGACTCTGTAGCTGAGTTTAACGTGAACCACACTGTTTGATGGTCACTTGTCCTCAGATGGCAACCCACTTCTACATCTGAGATCCTCTCACTGCCCCTGCTTGAGAGTCACAAGGTCTAAGATTGCTCCTCACGAGTGGGTTCAAACTAGCTGTCTAATGCCTGCCACCTGTAGGGCATCAAGAATGGCCCTGCTCTTGGATGTGGCTGCAACAAATGTGCTCCAGTTAACATCTGGCATATTTAGGTCTCCCATCAACAGTATCTCCCCTTTCTCTGCCATTCTAATAATGCCTTCTATCATATCCTTGTCCATTCCTTCCCCTGACATGGGGGTCTGTACACAACCCCTGTGTGGATTGTGGTGCCCTTTCCAGTCTCCAAGGTGACCCACAGTGCCTCCTCTCCTCCCTGTTTACTTTTTTGTTCAGTTGCTTTTATCCCTTCCTTTACATAGAGAGCTACTCCTCCCCCTCTTCTCCCCTGCCTGTCTCTCCTGTAGGTTATGTACCCTGGTATGTTAACATCCCAGTCATGGTTCTCTGTGTACCATGTTTCTGTGACTGCTACGATATCCAGGCATCCCTCTTCCATTAAGGCCATCAGCTCAGGGAGCTTGTTGCCCAGACTACGGGCATTGGTACTCATTACCCTCCATTTCCTGATGGCCTTACTCCCTTTTGCCCCATCTCTGTCCTTCTTGACTTTGTCACTTTCTCCATTTACCCCTGTCCTTCTCCCTATCGACACCTCTATGTTGGTGTTTGCCACACTTACTACCATGATTATTTGGGGGGGCTAGGATTTTCCTGCTCCTTTCCAGTGCCTCCCCCCTTGGCTAGTTTAAAAGCTTGCCAATGAAGCATTTAAACCTATCACCTAGGATCCTGGTTCCCTCCTGGACAGATGCAGCCCATCATGCCAGTATAGGCCTGCATCACTCCAGGTGGACTCCCAGTCCCCAATGAAGCCAAATCCTGAGCTCCACCACCAGTTTTTCAACCACTGATTGAATCCCATGCACACAAGTGAAACAAAGAGCCAAGTACAGAGCTTCTAATATGAATAGGACGGATCCTATAACACCTAGAATTAGAAATGGAATGCTAATATGTCTGTTTCACATCTTGACTATGTTATGACCTACAGCATTTAAGTAGCTGAGGTTCGAATATCATACAGAAGAACTGGAGTATTTCCCAAACATCAGATGTTACTGAATAACCTCCTAGATTTGTATACCAAAGGGGCCAACTATTGGTGACAGGGTGACTTATACTGTAGTTTGCAGCCCACATACCCTCAGAGTAGTACCACCTGGTTACCACCTTTGCTCAGTGATAATTATAAATGTGGGCAATTCAAATATTGTACGGTATTAAAGGAAGGGGATAGCTTTATGAATCCAGCCATGGGCAAGAACCATGAAATCAAGAAATTCATTAACTGTTATAGTACCCACATAGTTTATTTAGCCAGATGTCAGTGTGGCATACTATGTAGGGGGAAAACTAAACAAAAGTGGAAAGAGAGAATGGGTGATCATATGGGGGCCATACAAAATGGAAATAGAGACTTACAGTTGATGTATTAGCAGTGCATGTGTTATGGGCAACTAATCCTAACAAACACCTTATTTTATTTATGGAATTGAAAGGTACTAAAAGGACCTAAAGGGAGTGATATAGAATTGTTGTTGGCTAGGAGAGAGAACTTTGGGATTTTTAAATTACAGACCACAACTTTACAGGCATGAGTGATCGGATTGTGATGGCCCCTTCTTACGAACCACACGTAGGGTGAAATTTCTGTGTTGCTTTACCATTGTTGATGTGGATATCATGACATGTAGTTAGTGCTAATACTAATCTGGTTAGCATAATATAATCTATCAGTACACTTTTATAATTATTCTAACATTATTATAATCTTTTGTACTGAACTAAGCTGATATTTATTAGACGTTATTTTAAGTGTTGTAAATATTGTATTTATGCAGGTTAAGAATGAACACACTCATTACATGGATTTTTTTAGTGCTGCACCTTTATGAGAAGTGTCTATTAAGTGGTCTTTTGGGGCACTTTTTACACTCTAGATGAAGCTGTAATGTAAAATGTTGAGTGTTTTTTCTGTGCACTTCAATAACGTATTTGACACTTATCTATAGTGTTTATGCCATTTTTTCCTAGCTCTGGTGAGTGCTGCAGTTTTTTTCCTTTGTTGGTCTATTTTACCTTATGAATTTCTGTGTCTGCATCTTAAGATGATCAGAACAGAGAACCACACCCTTAACAATTTTCATTAACTAGTTTATAAAACCACTAGAAGCAACAACACCTGATAGCTTAGGACGCTGGGCATGTCATCAGCCTAATATGACATCTGTACAATAACATAGAGTATTGGAATGACTGTATTTTAGCATCATTTGATGTCAAACACCTGCATACAAATATCAGGCATGAAAGGGGCACTGAAATACTTGAAATTGTGTCAGGTCAAAGGTCAGAGATAAAAAGACAACAACAAATGGATATGTAGCTGACGTAGCACAAGTAGTATTAACAAAGAACTGCTTCAAATTTGAAAATAACTTCTATTTGCCAATAAGAGGAACTGCAATGAGTTTCAGCATAGCACCTTCATATGTCAATCTGTTTCTGGCAGTATTTCAGAATAAGTTTATCTTAGAAATTAGCCAGAACCCATTTCAAGAGAAACTAGTGATCTGGAAATGTTTTATTGATGATGTGCTGGTCATCTGGAGAGGCACACAGGTTGAGTTAACAGCATTTCATGAGTACCTAAATAACTGCCTAAAGGAATTGCAGTTTACATTGACATCTAGTCCAGAGTCAGTCTTTCCTTAATATAATGATTTTTAAAGTAGGCAATAAACTAGACACAAAGATATACAGAAAAGAATCAGACAAGAATACTGTGCTACATGCCCATAATGTTCTCCCAGGATACCTGTTAACAGTATTCCATATGGACAATGCCTCTGGGCCAAAATAAATTGCTCAGACCCTCAGGATTATCAGCAAGCTGCAACAAATCTAGCTCAGAGATTTTAAACAGAGGCTATTTATAAGAGGTGTTGATGGTGCACAGAGGAGGGTTGCAGTCCAAGACAAGAACCAAATTTTGTTTACATCAGGCCTTAAGATCAAAGACCAGAAATTGTATTTTTTCCACAATGTTTTACCCTGCTTTTGAAGACACAAAGGCCTTATAAACATTGGCACATCCTTCAATCCACAGCTGGTGGAGCTGAACTTTTAAGGGAAAATGCTTGTGATAGCAAAGAAAAGGAGAGATTTGAGAGACCATTTATCCAAGGTCCAACACTGATTGCCAGAAAAGGATAAGAATTTGTTGGAGCTAGCTGCAGAAAACATAAAAGGATCGTTGCCCTGTGATAACTGTGCACAGCATAGCAATAATACTAGTATCCGTACTCAAAAGTGTACAGAATCCCTTCTTGGATGAGAACATTTTGATTAATGATTTTATAACCTGCAGTACTGACCATGTAATTTATATTTTAAAATGTCTATGCAATCTGGCCCATATTGGTAAGACCAACAGAAAACTAAGAAAAGATTATTTAAAAACTTAAAAGCAGTATAAGAAGGAAGGATGAATCCTCATCTGTGGCAAAACTTTCTAATGAACATGGACATGGAATACAAAATGTGAGATTTATAGGAGTAGCAAAAATTGATCCACTTCTTAGTGGTGGAGACTGTGACAATAAAATACATACAAGAGAGTCATAGTAGATATATGGATTTGGTGCCACTAGTCCACATTTTGGTATTAATGAAGAAATTGACTTGTTGTCATTAATGTGACCTGCTGTACTTTTTTAAAATTTATATGCCTAAAGAGTAGTGACGAAGGTTTGATCAAGAGGCATGTATGTATCGATCTATCTTTCTTTCTTTCTATCTATCTATCTATCTATCTATCTATCTATCTATCTATCTATCTATCTATATACACACACACACACACTCAGTACATATATTTTCTTAAAAGAGGAAGAACAGCAGCAGAAAAGCACTAAGGCAAGGGTTACCATAAAGGGCATAGGCAACAAAACCAGATTTCAAGAAATACAAAATCACATATACTAATAGCATAAAGCATCATGGGATATATATATATATATATATATATATATATATATATATATATAGATATATATGCATTATGAAGATATAGGTTCTTACATGTGTATATATTTTTGTATTTAGGACAAGTGACCAGCAGTCAAATTGTTAAAAGTAATGTCATGATATAGATTCAAATGTAATGAATAGTATTATTAAAGATTAGTTTTACTCTGTTTAGCACCATGTCTCAGGCATCTGCATAGGCATGGTGACCATAATCTATAAGTGATAGAATGGAGCTGGCCATAATAAGGGTCTAGCATACCCAGTAGGATTGTTCCTCTTATATAATGCACCCAGTCTTCTGTTAACTATGGCAACCAGATTGTCAAGATGGTGTCAAAACATAAGGTGTCATCCAGAGTTACTCCAAGGTATTTGAAGTTCTCCACCTGTTCAAGGTTATGTCCTAGATCATTTTGATGATGAAGGGTTGAACATTCCTTCTGTGGGTGGCTTGAGAAGAGCACGGTCTTTGTTTTTATGTAATTGAGGATTAGCTTGTTGTTACAAAACCAGCTTTCAGGAGACCTAAAGTTACTTTGGAGAGCAGCAGTAAGGCTGTCAAGGCTGGGGGCTTTGGAATAGGTGGCTGCATCATCAGCATAGAGGAGTATGTTGACTGTCTGACAAACATAGGACAGTTGATTTATGAAGAGGCCAAATAAGAATAGGTCCAAGATGGAGCCCTGGGGGATGCCAATGGATATTCCCCTAATGTCAGACAAAATTTTAACAGTCTTCACCTGCTGGGAGTTATTGGTGTGATAGCTGTGGAACCAGTCAATTGTGTTCTGGGACAAACCCAGGGTGAGGAGTTTGTTAAGTAAGAGCTTATGGCTAACAATGTAGAAGGCTTAGTAAAGCCAATATATATAGCTCTGATTAGGTCACCATATTCAGGGCCTTAGAACATAGTTGGTATATTCCATCAGTGCTGTGTTGGTGCTGTAGAGCTTCTGAAAGCCTTGCTTTACTCACAATTCATTGCATTTATATTGAAGCGCATGGTGCAGTGCCACACCTTTACAGTTATTGGAGCTGCCCCAGCATCCACTATACTTCCAGGTAGTGGAATTTTCAGTATTAAATTAAATTACTTTGTGGTGCTAGAAAAAAAAAAGTTTTTTTCAAAGAAGCTTAATGAAGGGTAACTTTGCAGGGCGGGCGCCTGCAAATGACAGCTTTCCTTTAATGAATTGCCAATATAATCGATACAAAATAAAATACATTATAGTTACAGTATAACTACACTGTAATTGCATTGCAATTGCAATGTGCAGTAGTTGCATGCATCAAACCTATATGTTCAGTGTAGTCACCCTGCTGCATGTAATTAATGATTAATTACATTGCATCAGACACTTAAATGAAGTGTATCCCCATTTTCATATCTTAGAAATGGCATAGCTTAATATTTCTAATTTTGAAACTTCTGAACACATATTCTGGTACAAACCTCATCAATATTAATTTATTTGATACCCAATAGTGGATTTCTAAAGTTAAATAAAACATATAGTCATTGGCTCTGTAGTTATATGAAAATAACACACTGATAGAAATTGTGTCTAATGTAGTACAATACAGTGCTCTACTACAGTACATTCATAATCCTCTAATGTAAGATGCCATAGAAATGTTATGTCACAAGGACCTTCACATGGTTCATGAATAACATTAAGATTTTAAAACTAAGTCTGTTGCCTGCACTTCCTTAAAATAAAACAGTTTTTATAATTTTCTCATGTCTGAATAATTTCATTCATAGTCTATTTTGATATTTATTTATTTTATTTATTTATTAGATCATCGGTTTACAGACCTTTTAGTCATAGACTCATTCACAAAGGCACCTCGTCAAGAGAGCAATACATCACAGCAAACAAAACAGTACAGTACATAATGCTTAGATTAAAAAAGCAACCAGTGTTACAGACATTCACTGGTGGTACACGCTAGGTAATAGGTAGATCACAGTAGTCATAATATAGGTACATGAGTACCATGTCAGGTAGAAACCAGAGATATTTTATTACATTAGTCAGCAGATGTTGCATGAGACCCCAGGTATATACAGCAAAAGTAGACAGGGCAGACCCAGCCTAGGGGTGAAGGTAAGGGGCAGGTGGGGGATTATGTACAGTTGCAGCAGCAAGTGCTAGTCAGATGGCTTCTGAGGGAGACGTCGAAAGGACCAAGCTTAGTGGAGTCAGCTATATTGGCTGGGAGGGCATTGAACCAGGAGGGAGACTGATAGCAAAAGGATCTCTGGGACATAGAGGTCCTTACCCTGGAGACAATAAGGGAGGTTTTGACAGTGCTGCGGGTGGAGACTGAGGGGGAGGCAAGCTGCAGGGAGGAGGTGACCCTGGGGGGGTAGAGCCCTAGCAGGGTCTTTTATATAAGGAGACAGGTTTGGGAGTGGAGTCTTTCTTCAAGGTAGAGCAAGTTGGTGGTGGAGTACAGCAGGCATGTATGGGTGCACCTAAGGGCTCCCAGCATTAACCTGCAGGCCTTGTTTATATAGAGCTGGATTCTTGCAAGCACATTGTTGTTGGCTGTAGCATAGTTGGGCAGCCCATAGTCGATTAGCGACAGGACAGAAGAGGTGATTGCCAATCAAAGGACCTCTTGTGGTAGGCAGTCCCTATGGCGGTATAACAGTCCAATACAAAACAACAATATTCTGGGAAATGGTGATCAATATAGTGTTCTTAAGACTCCTTGGTGTGGTGCTCGCAAATCTTGTACAGCTAATGATACACGGAGTCCTTTATTTTGACATTAAATTCTTTTTTAATTTCATTGACTTCACCCCAAGTCAATGAAATTAAAAAAGAATTTAATGTCAAAATAGAGGACTCCGTGTATCATTAGCTGAACGAGGTATAACAGTCCAATCCTGACATTGGTGGCAGCAGAAAGGGCATTGATATGGGAATGGGAGGAGAGTGCCGAATCAAAGGTAATGTCAAGATACTTGTAGGAGGAAACCTGCTCAATGGGGTTTAGAGTGCTAGGCAGTATCATGAGAGGGGAACCACTAGTTTTGCTTTGGCAATGCGAGAAGAGCATAACTTTGGTCTTTTTTAGGTTCAGGACTAGCCTTTGTGATGTGAACCAATGCTCAACTCTATGAAAAGCTTGTTGGAGGGTGGCCTGGAATGTGTTTGGGTTGGGGTCAGTGGCGAAGAGTACAGCATCATCTGCATAGAGGAGGATCTTACTTGGGCAGACCCAGGGGAGGGAGTTGAGGTAGAGACTGAAGAGGAGAGGGCCTAAAATGAAGCCCTGGGGAACCCCAGAGCGGACAGGTCATGTGTCAGATAGGGTGCTATTGATTTTTACATACTGAGTTCTGTCAGACAGGCAGCTGGTGAACCATGCAAGGGGCTGGGGGAGAAACCAAGGCATTTGAGGGAGTCAAGCAGGAGAAGATGGCAAACCATGTCTAAGGCCTTGGAGAGGTCAATGAACACGGCACTGGCAGGACTTCCGGCATCAAGAGCAGAGTGCAGGAAGTTGGAGAATTCAAGTAGCGTGGTTGTGGTGCTATGACCTGCATGAAAGCCATGCTGTTCAGGGCACAGGATATTGTGAATGGCCAGGTATTCAGCAAGCTGGTTGGCAACTACTTTTTCAAGGGCCTTAGAGAGTTGGGGGATGATGGAGATAGGTCTATAGTTACCTGGGGTTGCTTGATCGCTGCTCTTTAGAGTGGGAGTGATGATTGCAGTTTTCCATGTGCTGGGGAACTGCCCCAGGCACAGAGAGCGGTTGAGCAGCTCAGTAAGTGGGACCAAGATAGCATCCAACATCAGACAAAGTAGCCTAGTGTCCAGTAGGTCAGTGCCGGGGTTGTTACTACTAATGGTTTTTTGCAGAAGGGATCTAGCCTCCAACAGGGAGATGGTACGTAGGTAGAAAGGAAATCTCTGGACAGTGGGCAGGGGTGCTACTGGGATGGGGTCAAAGAAGTTACTGTGCAGGACTGAATTCAGGTCTGAGAAAGTGTGGTGTTAGGCAGTCTGCAATGCCAAGGGGGTCAGAGCAGATAGTTCCATTAAAGGAGAGTTGAGAAGGGGTTGGGATTGGGATTTTCCATTCAGCTTCTTTACATTATCCCAAAAGTTTCTAGCCGACCCCCAGGAGGAGACAAGAGCGGATTGGTAGTACTGGGCTATGGCCTGTCGAAAGGCCGAAGTACACTTATTGCACTCAGCGCTGTATGCTTGCCTATCAGCTGGCTTGCCAAAATCCATGGCAATGTGCCATAGGTTATCTTTCATTCTAAGTTTGTGAAGGAGGGAGGGGGTAACCCAGGGCATGTTTTGCTTTTTGGTGTGATTTCTAGTGAAGGGGGCATAGAGGTCATAGGCAGTGTTAAAAGTGAGAGTGAAAAAATCCAATGCCTAGTCTATGGATCGTGCAAGCCTGATTGGGGACCAATCCAGTTGTGAGAGGTACAGTTTAAGGCGACACAGGCCACCTAGGAGTAGGTGACGTCACTGGGTGGTTTGTGGTGCAGGTTTGCTGTTGGCAGCGGACCAAGAGAATATGACCAGAGAGTGGTCACAAAGTGAGTTGGGAAGTATACTGATATCGAGCACCCTCTGGGGGCAGTTGGTAATGGTGATATCCAGGAGGGTGCTGGAGCCAGTAGAGGTTGAATCTAGTTGGGGCAGTGACAAGCTGGGACATGTCAAGGGTGGCAAAGATATCTCTGGTTTGGGAGGCCATGGCAGACAGCCAGTTGATATTCAGGTCAGCAACAATTGTCTTGGCCATTTTGCGTGGTAGGCCAGAGAGGTAGTCAGCAAGTGCCTGAATGGCGAGGTCTTGCTTTCTGGGGGGAGTATAGACAATGGTGAGAAAGATTGGGCCCTTACTATGGTTGGGGGAGATTTTTAGTGTGAGGGCTTGTGGCCTATTATCAAGCTTGGGTGGTGGAAGTGCATGTCCAAGGAGGGAGTCACGCATATAGACAGCACAACCACCTCCATGCTTACCCACTCGATCTTCCCTGAAAAGGGTGTAACCAGGGAGGGAGACGAAGGAGTCAGGGGTGGATTTGGAAAACCAGGTTTCGATGAGTGCGACAATGTCTGGTTGGTGCTGAGTAACCCAGCATTGAAATGCAGCAGCCTTCTTAAGGTGGCTGCAAATATTCTTTGAAGCTATGCAGAATCCTTGAGCCTGGGCAGGCTTGTTCATAAGGTTGGGCACTGGGCCAGAGTTTAGATAAATGTTACCTGATAGAAGCAACAGGAGGGTGATTAAGCACACCAAAGCATGGTGGTGATTGTGGCATCTCTCCTTGCCACTGGACACGGGGCTGGGTGCTGGGGTGTAAGGGGTGGGAAAGGCATTGAGGAGAAGAGACCAAGGTATGAGTTGGAAGTAAGAGGTAGCAGGGGTGGAAGTGTGGGGGTTAACGAGGGGGGCGGTGATTGAGCATCAGAGGGGTCTGGTAGAGGTGTTGCAGATAAGGGGGGGGGTACTATGCGTAGAGGATGATGGTTCTAAATAAGGTGGGGCTGGTGTAGGAAGTAGGAGGAGGAGGACCATAGTCAGTGTCAATGCACTTGATCCCAGATGCATTGAGGATGATAAGTTATTTGAGCACGAGTGAGGATCACCCCTTTAAGAAGTTACAGAAAGGAGAGCCCCTTTAAGGAGTTGCTGTAATTGATTAGTGTGAGGCCTCAGGGGGCGGGGATCACTGGGGAAGTGTACTTAATAAAGGAGGGAGGAGGGGTGGGGGTGGGCAAAAATTATCCAGAAAGCAGTACAGCAAGGCAGTTGCTGAACCATGTTTTGAAAAGGTACCTTGTATGCTTTCTTTTCTCAATGGGGATCTGTAGCATCCAATCGGGAAGCAGCCACAGTCCCAAGGAGCTAATCCAATTACAGGGATTGAAGCCTGACAGCTCCAAGCTAGGAGCTGACCAAACATACCTGCTTTCATTGGTCAGGGGGTGGCGGGCTGGATGCAGAGGTCTGGCAACCAGCAGGTAGCAGCACCAGGGCCACTTGGTTGAAGTGGAGAGCCTGGTTTGGGCTTGTGGCTAAAACAGATCGGAAAAAAAGGTGGGCTGTTAGTTAAAAAGTCAAAGACAAAGGTCAAGCAAATTGGTGGGAGGGCCCTGGGTAATTTATTGCTCAGGGCAGAAGTAGGCACAAATAGTGGGAGAGAAAAGGTTCCTGCAGAGAGGTCTGATCAAAGGTGCCAGGTGGGAATTTAGCAAAACAAAAGGCTGATTTAAGAGGTTGGGGGTGGTCCCTTGAATGAGATCAGAGATAGCTGGGAAGTAGGCATGGTGGTGAGGAGGACTCACGGTAGTCTGGAATGGGTAGAGAAGATGGCCCAAAATGCCAGGCAATATTTACAGAATGTGCTGGTTTAGGGGGTGTCAGGAGAGGGAATCAGGGGTCCAGTAGATGGCAGAGAAACATTGTGGGGAATAGAGAGAAAGAAATACAAAAGGGAAAAAGCAAGAGAAAGAGGGAAGCAAAGAAGGCAGTCTGAGGATGAATGAGAGGAACTGTGATGGGAAAAGAGTGTGGCAGAACAAACAGCAGGCAGTAGTCAGTTCTAGCTATTCTACAATATTGGGTAATTAGCAGAAAAAATTCAGTAGTGCAAGCAGTAAGCTATATAGACGTCAGGCAGTCAAAGTTAGCTACAACTCTGCTATACTCTGCTAGGCAATTCCTACATATTCAGTGCAATAGTTTAAAGGTAGCAGTAAAAATATTCAGCAGTGCAAGACATAAGCTATACAGAAGTCAGGCCTAGTTAATACAGCAGGCTAAACAGCAGAAAATTCCAAGAGGAGAGAAATATATATATATGTATACACTGTAGTGTATGGTAGAATGCTGTTATGGATAGAAGTCCATAACTAGAATGGAGTTGTTATGCTGCAGTAGCTATGTCATCACAGCTGTTATGCTGCACTAGCTATGTCACTACTGCAGCTTAACAACTTGGAATGCTGCCACATAGTTGCTTTCCTCAATCCAGTTAAGCTGGAAGTTGCTGTTTTTAAAACTTGAACTTGCAGAAACATCTACAGCACACTGTGTCAGTTAAAAAAAAAATAATGTTAAAATTTCTATTCTCTGTTGTCTTCTCCAGCTGGTTTGTGTGATATTCTGTGCTGTGACTACCCATACACTATAAAATTAATATACGAGCAGTCATACACAAACAAGGAAATTCTTGTATCTTGAGGTTCCCTTGGTAACAGAGCACCTCTGGAGCTGCGCTCTCGAGGTCATCTGTTACCAAGAAAACCTCTCGATACAAGAATATCCTTGTTACGTATGACTGCTCATACATAATCCTCTATATACACAGTATATATACAGTATTTCCACACGAGCAGTAAATTCAGCAGAAAAAATTGTCCAGAGAGCAATACAGCAAGGCAGTGGCTGTGCTGTGTTTTGAAAAAGGTGCCTTGTATGCTTTCTTTCTCAATGGGAATATAAACAAATAATTAAACAAATAACTGGTTGTAATTTTAAAATTGAAACAATTTGATCTGAAGTATATTTTATAAAATAAATAAAATACATTTTATTATAATTATCTTTGTTCAGTATTCCAGTGTATCTTAAACTCATAGTGAACATGTCCTTTAACACTTTTCATGTTTTATTTTAAGAGCACACTTTTGTGTGTAATTTATTTCTAGAAAATCAATACATATATTTAGAAACCCACCTTATGATTTTTTTCTGTATATCCTTATAATGTAGAAATGCTTGAAGTAAAAACAGAAGTTCCCATAAGCTACCCCAGTAACACATGTGTGACTGTGAGTGTCTTCATATTCCTATTTAGTAAGTAATCAGTTGTTGCCTTATTTGGACTAACCCAAGTGGCAAGTGTCCTCCCTCTCAGCTTGCTCTACCCAAAATGAGGAGCAGTGAGTGCAGGACAGCTTCCCTTTATATGCCCATTTGGTAACCAACGGAGCCATCAGCATGCAGCTGCCAAGTGTGCATGATCATGCAGATGACTTCAACCTTGATGACGATACTCGCCTAACCCACCCATCTGACACCATTGATAATGCTTTTAGCAATGAGGACAGGGATTGGGGCAGGGGAGGGATGCTAAGCCACCAATGTGTTAACTTATTTATGGAGATGGTGATCGGGGCAGGGGAGGGACGATGAGCTACCAATGTGTTTATTTATTGGTACAGGGATCGGGGCAGGGAAGGGATGCTGAGCCACAAATATGTTAATTTATTTATGGGGTTGGTGATCGGGGCAGGGGAGGGATGCTAAACCACCAATGTCTTTGAGTTTATCTATGGGAATGGGGATCAGGGCAGGGGAATGATGCTGAACCACCAGGGTACCCAGCCCTTGACAGTGGATAGACAGGTCTGCGCACTGTTAAGGGCTGAGTTTCAGAAGCTTTAAATCATGCCACTGCTGGAGCCCATTTAGTACTTCCAAACACTTTCAATATTGTGTTGCACTGCGTATGTGGCACAGGATGTGGGGAACCAAGTGAACTCATTGGTAGTGCTACACAGATACGGTTTGAAAATCAACAAAGTTTATTTGTTCACATAAGAATTATTTCTTACATAGCAAGATAAATGCACTAACAGTGAACTGGTATGACAAAATAAAAGAAGTAGATGGCAAATGAAAATTATAACCTTAGTTACACAGCTAGATATACACAGCAAGAAAGAGCTAGCCGTCCCAGGTGTTCTTCTCCCAACACCTTGGAGCAATTTCATAGTGCTCCCCGGAGTCTGTCTCCAGACCCAAAACCTATTTGACTAACATATCAGCAAATGGAGACTTATACAGGGAACTGCATTATGTGATGAGCTAACTCCACCCATACTAATTTCTAACACATAAAACTAATTTAGGTTATCTCTGAATTCAGTCTTTTAAACATATTCATTGTTTAATACATCATGCTAACAATACATTTTCACAAATTTATTTTACATTCCAAGTGTTTTCAGTGAACGTCCTTCTGAAGCACCACTACTCAGCAACTGTGCACTATTTAAAGGGTTAACATTGGCCAATCAGCACTATAGTGCTAGGCACTGTGAAGGCAGCAAGCTTCCCTCAGTTATGCAAAAACAGGTAAATGCAATATAGCGCAATGGTTTAAGACTCTGAGCTGCAAATCTGGTGACATTCAGCAGACCAGACCTGGGTTTGAATCCCATAGCTTCCAATTGCATGCTGTGTGACCCTGAGCAAGTCACTTAACTTCCCTGTGCTCCCAGGTCGCTCCTGTAAAAAAGCTTTCAGCTTAGTGTGCTACTCCTGCTTAAACAACTAAATAAAAAAAAAATGCAAACACGTCTTTTTATATGCTGCAAAAGGGGGAAGCTTAGTCTAAACAGAACAGAACTACTGCCATTCCTATGTACACATCTTTTCTGCAGTATTCTGTATTATTTTGTAGAGTTTACAACCACGGGAGTAAGGGCGGCTCCCGACTGATACTGCACTTAATAGACTGTGATCTAAACAGTGCCCTGCTAGAATGTTCTCACAAAAGCACTTAAACTGGCTTTAAATGAACAGCAAATGTTACCAAAAGTCGGGTTACACTGAATGCATGAAAGCAGTTCACATGGCATAACATGCGAGCAGGCAGGGAAACAAAAAAAACAGAAAAACATACCATTCAAGCAGGTGCTCAAGAAGCTAGCAAGAGAAACAGCTCTTGAAATTAACAGGTGGCTTAGCAACCCTTTCCAAGGCTTTTCAAAGCTCTCTGCCGCTTTTGACCAGAAGGGGGGGGGGGGACTTATGGTTCTATGACTGAATATTATAAATACCCATTCCCCCTTTTATTTGTCTACTTGTAGGAATAGAAGTACGTTTTGCCTATAACAGCATTTTTTTATTTTGTAAAACAGAAGAAGAAGCATTAAGGGGGATTACAGTTCATCTTCTCCTCGCTAGGCAAAGTTTTATTGTGGAGAGCTGTAAGATCACTTTGTCCCTCATTTTGAAAGCGCTCCTGAATCCTACTTCAAATTAGGAACTTGCAGCAGAGCACCTCACATTTCAGAGCACCATTTTTTTGCCATTTGTCTCTGAACACTTTAACATGCTGGGTGCTTATTAATGCATAGGTGCGAAAAGAGAACCAGTTACAGTTACTTTTAAAGGTAAACTAACCACACAGAGATATCTTTGTCTACAGTGTGCGAGGAAATAATAAATTAAGAAATTCAGCGCTCTGTTTGCATTACTGTTCTCTGTAATATTTTGCAATAGTACAATTTAGGACCATAACATTACGTTCTTTGGCATTGTAAGCTAATAATAGTTTGTTGGGTTTTTTTTAGCTTTCCAATCACAAGGTCAATTTTATTCTTTCTCAGAGGGAGTTTTTTTTTTAAAAAGAATCAGAAGGAATATCATGGCCTCTAACTCATCACAGGGGTCACCCTGTGACAATATGCATGAGGGAACCCTTATCTGCATAGGCACAGCACAATACTGTGTGTGACAGCGCTGTCAGGGGTGTGTCACGCATCTGTGCCCTTTGAATAAGGAAATGTTCCTGAAAGCTGGTGCTATTCCAGGTTAGCGTGGCACAAACCCGGTTTGTGTCGCACCAACCTTTTGAAAATTGGGTCCGTTGCCTTTATTTTTCTGATCCAACAGTCCACAGTCAAAACCAACACATAGAGTGTGGAAAATGTTCTGTGCTGCACATTTTTTCACTATTATTTTTTCAATGGTGTTCAAACATTTAAATCGTTGTAACTCTATATTAATGGGAAGTATCTCTTCCCATTAAAAGAGTTAAGTAGCACTCCACAGCTGAAAGACAGGACCAGTAACCCCCCACACACACACATTGGAAACAGTCTATACTGCAGTTATCAAACTACTATTCATTACATTGGAATCTATGTGACATTTTTGTTAACAGTTTGACTGCTGGTCACTTATGCTAAAGATGAAATATATACACATATAAGAATATGTCTACCTCTTGTTCAGACCTTCATCCCTACTTCATAGCAAGTCATAGCATCTGGAGTTCAAATCACTGTGCATTGTGTATAATATGCTCACCTGATCACATTCCTACTATTGTATATATACTTTCTGAAGTATTATTGACAAAACCCTCAGGCAGCTTCTATAGATGGACTAGTGACTTGTATGTTCATCTTGTAACTATGCCATTGTACGCATGGTATCTGATGTGTTATTGACTAGGCCTAGGCTGCTACTGTTCTTTTTCTCCCTGTTTCCCCCACTATTGACCAGGACCCTCTGTAAATGAGCTTTTAGCTCAAAGGTTTTGTAAATCGGATTTTCAAATAAAAATAAATAAATAAAAAAGGCACAAAAATTTAAATTAAATATAGCAGGTGACATTATCACTCCTCAGTGACTCTACTTTGCTTATCCTTGCAAACATGGCTTTCCCCCAGCATTATTTTCCTTCCCCTCACTGCCTTCCTTTTCTTTCTTCCACACTCCTCCTCACTTCCACCCCATCCCTCTCCAGTGTCCACCCTTCTACACCCTGCCCCCTGTGTGACCTATCCACCTTCCCCTTCTATGCTCCTCACCTCCCTCCTCTGACCCTGTCTCACTACCCCTTGCTAATAATACACCCTGGACTACTCTTCATCTCTCTTATAAAGCTTGAATCTATCTGGCATCTCCTGTCTTTTGCTCCCTCCAAACATCTTCTTCAATATCACTGACTAAAGCTTAAATGTCAACCTCCTCACTATCCCTTTTTCATCTTTCTTTTGCTCTTATATGGTGATGTCAAGCTCAACCCTGGTCTCTCCTGTCCCACCTCTGCACTTGCCCTTCCTAAAAGACTGAGGTTCTCCATTATAAATGCCCATAGCCTCCTTCCTAAGTTGGATGAATTAAATGTTTGGGTCACCCAGCACTCCCTGTACATCCTATGTATCATGGAAACATGGTTGTCCTCACAGATCCCAGTCAACCAGCTTGCCCTCCCTGACTACAACCTCCATCACCAAGACCATGGCAAAAGTGGAGGTGGAGTTTCAATGTACTCCTGCAATTCCCTTACCTGCAATATCACCATCCATGAGACAGTCCCCCAATCCCACAAACTCCTGTTAGCCAAGCTCACTCTTCCATCCTCAATGCCACTTTTTGTCGGAGTTCTATATGTTTTTCCCAAACTTCCTCCCTCCTCCCTCCTCCCTTGTCTCCTGTGTCACCACCACTACCACCCATGCATCTGCAGGTGAACTGATCCTTCTTGGTGACTTCAATCTGGACTGACTCTCCCCCTTGTCTCAAAACCCATGCCAGCAGATTGAATCATTAAACCTGACCCAACTGATCAAAATGCCAACTCCTCCCAACTCTCACTACCTGTCCACACCCTCCTTGACTGGGTACTATCAACCCACCCACATTGCATCAGTGCTGCTGGTTTTCTACCAGACATGCTCAGTGACCACTGACCCACCTTTGCGTCAGAAAGATACGTCCCTCAAATAATCTCCCCTTGGCACTTCCTAGAACCATAATAGTCTCTGTTTCCTCTGCTTTTACTCCTTCCTTCATGCAGCGGCTGGCTGCCTTAATTATGCCTTCCATTATTTTTCCCTACCGCACCTCTGTCCCTCTCTGGCACCCCGAAGACAATTTCTGAGACAAACTCCATTTCTTTAAATACTGTCCAGTAATTACAGGTAACTAGGGGACTGCTCACAGTGATGCCTGCAATATCATTCCATTTGTAAGCACAGGTCCAGTACTGCCCCATCCCAGTGGGTTCTTTGACTAGCTGCCTTGAATAGCCCTTGTAGGGAGTCAAGGATGGTGTTGCTCTTTGCGAACGCTGCCATTGGAAGGCTCCAATCCACACCTCACAGACTCAAGTCATCAACTATAGTAGCAGCACCTCTCCTTACTTGCCATCCTGTTGATGGCTTCTCAAGCACCTTATCCAACTCCCCACCCATGCGGAGGTCTGTATACCACCCCTGTACAGATACCGCACCAGCGCCTGTCCCCAGGATGATCCACAGCTCGTCATGACAATCCTTTTCCTCTGGCTGCCCCTATAATTCCATGGCCTTGATTCTCTCCTTCACATATAGTGTAACCCCTTCTCCTTTCATTGTCTCTCCTGAACAGACAGCAGAACAGTATGGCCATGTCCCAGCCATGGCTGTCAGTGCTCCACTACTCCGTTATGGCCACCACATCCAAGCTAGTCTCAGCCAAGACAGCCACCAGGGTCTTGAATTTTACTTCCCAGACTCCGTGCACTGGCATACATGGATCTCTGTACCTTACTCCCCCCCTTGTGTCTGCTTCCCTGTCCACCCGCCTGTGGTGTTCCCTGAAGCTCCATCTACCAGACCCACCTCTTCCCTAGTTACCTTCTCTGTCACCCGTCTTTACTCCTTTCTTGTTTTTCTGATTTGTACTCCCCCCGTCCTCTGCCATGTCCCCACCTGTTTTGTTGTGCCCCTGCCCTTGGGGAACTTACTCCCTTTGGGACCTCCTGCCCGCTGCTTCATTATTAGAGATGTTGTGAAGTTTAAATCCGCTGGAGAAGTTAAGCAGATTCGCCAAATCTGCCTTCGTGAATACATTTGCAAATTATTCTAACTTAAAAGCAAATTCGCCTCTTGTAACTTCCGCCTTGGAACTTCACCTGTTAACTTTGCCTTTGGCTGCCTTTTGTTTTCTATCAAACCCCTTCATGTCCCATATTGGAACCTTGTACTCGCTGTTCTCCATGGATTTATGCAGCATGCTTGTACACTGTGCTCAATATTGTTGCTTGTATCCATCTCTGTTTCATGTGTACTACGTTACCTTCCTGGGATCAGTGCACTCACCTGGTTATCAAAATCATAAATAAATAAATAGGTGAGTTTGGTCAGAATAAGTCTGGTGGTAAACATGGTTACATAGGTACATATCTCATAGAGTGACAGCTTCACTTTCTCACTATGGAGTGAGTCAGTGGAGAAGCCAAGAGCCTCACAGCTTTACTGATAGAAAATAAATATAAAAAAACATATTTTTGAACACTTTTTAATTGTTTTTTAATTCTTATTCAATTCCTTATTTTCTGATAATTCATTTGTTTTCTGGTTTATTTGTTTTTCTCTAATTTTTCTCTGTGTCACACTTTGTAATGGAGGGCAGTCACAGTACTGGATGAGGCGTAGGGACTGTTGGGGGTGGCACTATACACCTGCGCCGTCCAGTGTCTGGTGATTTTCCAGCAGCCCCCCCCCCCCAGCAGCAGCAAGTCCCCCTCCCTGCCCCAGCTTCTCAGCATCCCCCAGTTCCCTCTGCTCCGTAGCAGGCAGAGCCACCAGCACCAGCTCCACAGCAGCCCCTCATTTCCCCTCCTCAGTGGCAGCAGCCAGAACTGCCAGCACCAGCCACACATCAGCCTGCACCCCCTGTCCCTCCCGTGGTATGCCCACTCCTATCACCAGCTCCCGCCCCCGCGGAGCCCCAACAGTCATCATCAGGCTCCTCAGTGCCACAGGTACCAAAAAGCAAGCAGCCACAGTCATCCCTTGTGTGGCATATTTCCACTGTGGATCCCCAGGATGACAGTGTTGTAAAATACAATATCTGTGTAGTGGACCTATCTTAAGAGCCACCATCCTGCGGAGTTGGTGGCCAAACAAAAAGAAGTAGTTAGCAGTGGTGGAGATGAGCCATCTGTTCCAGCAGCAAGGGAGAAGTGCACACACTTTGCCATTCTCGCCATCGTGGTGGTGCTGTACGTCCAAGTGCACCCGGAGCTCAAGTGACACCGGCAACAGCACCTGCACCAGGACCCACATTAGCAGCACTGGCTCCTGCAATGCCTCAAAACCCCATGAAGCAGGTATCTCAGCTGCAGGAGGAGATGGAGGAAACCTCCATTGCTGTGTTAACTCCATGGAACAGGATCTTTTGCAAAGTTCTGGAAAACCAGCAGCTTCTCCTCCAAGAAATGCAGGAGCTCTGCTGGGATGGTTCGGGTGCTGCTCCATCTTGAAGTGGCACACCACATGAATTAGATTTACATCATCAATAATAAGTTTTACTATATCTTTCCTGTTTTTTCCCCCATCCAGTGTCAAATACTACCCCTGGTACCTGTATCAATGGCTGTAATACACAGATCGATCTACCAGCTGTTTGGTCACTGATCCTCTTATCTATACTTAGATGTATGTATGTATGTATGGTGATGCTGAATGCAACAGGCATGTATTACTGTGCGTGTCAGAGTCCCATAAAGTTCCAGAAAGGCAAGGTGGAGAAACAGGTTTGCAACAGATTCTGCCATTTTGGACTGGCACATGCCACCAAACTTGAATCCTACATTCTCCACAAAACAGAATGGCAGCATTTTATCGTTGCTGCATTAATTTCATAGACAACAGCATAACTGGTTGGTATTTGGTATGACACTCAAACATGCTATGCAATGTAGGCTGTACCTTTCGGGGTAATGGGTTTGGGAGACCAGACAGTTGGGTGATATTGGGGGGAGGGGGTTGTCGCAGATGCTGAACGAATGACTGATGTGACTTTTGGTGTTTTAGGGACTGGGGATCAGGTGCTTTGTTGACTCTGGCTGATAATACTGAAACCACTAATGCTACTCTGCCCACTACTATGCAACCCCCCCCCCACTCCTCCTTCTCATGCCTTTAGTAGTCCTCGGTGGTTATTTCTGACTCCACCAGGACTGTATCCATGCCACTTCGGGATGCCTCGTAGAATGGGGTCGATAAGAAAAAATTACTCACCTTAGTAATTGCTTTTCTTCTCATGGAGTCTTGCTATATTAGGACTTCTTGCAGTCAGCCACAGCACTTGAACTGCCCCGGAGAGGAAACAGTTAACTCCAGAGAATCTGGAGTTCACAGCGCGAGGGCGCTGTGCCAAAGCTCTATCTGGACAGTTTCAAATGAAACTGCCAGATCTTTACGAAGCTGAAATAAGAAGCAAGTCTGTGTGGAAAGCTCTACACTAGCCCAGTGGCTACCTACTAGTAGGAAAACAACAACAACAACAACAGAATAATAATAACAACAAGTAGGTAATATTATTATTAGTATCACCTAACAAGCACTAATGGACCCCCTTCCCAAAAGACTCAAGTCCAGGAAGGGGGCCATATACCACTTAAACAGATTACCTAATTCCCTAACCCAATGAAAAAGGGGGAGTAGGGAGGAAGTAAAATGGCATGACACAGTGCTTGCACTAATTTGCCAACCCCTTACCCAAGTAGAAGTTCTGAGAGGGGTAGGTTGGGGGGTTGTCCTAATATAGCAAGACTCCATGAGAAGAAAAGCAATTACTAAGGTGAGTAATTTTTTCTTCAAACACCATGAAGTCTTGCTATATTAGGACTTCTTGCAGATTACACAGCAGTACCTCCATGGAGGAGGGTCAGAACCTACTTAGGAAATAGGCTCTGAAGCACAGCTGTGCCAAAACGAGCATCTCTCCTGGACTGAACGTCCAAGGAATAATGCTTGGTAAAGGTGTGAACTGTTTTCCAGGTAGCAGCTTGACAAATTTCCAAAATGGGAATATCTCTAGCAGCCGCTAGAGATGCAGCTGTACCCCTGGTGGAGTGGGCCCTCAGTCCTGAGGGGGGTTCTCTACCTAGTTTTTGGTAACAGAACTGGATACAAGAGACAATCCACCTTGCAATTGTCCTCTTAGTGGCAGGTTTCCTTTGCCAACCTCTCCATAGGTAAGGAAGAGTTGGAGGATTGAACCTGTGACCCTTAATACGTTCACATGTAGCTTAGGGCTCTTTTGGCGTCCAAGCTGTGCAGTCTCCTTTCACCCGAGGAAGAATGCTCAGTGAAAACACTGGGAGAGAGATGGACTGGTTCAGATGAAATCTGAAACCACTTTGAGTAAAACTTTCTGTTAGTCCTGAGGACTACCTTATCCCTGTGAAAGAAATAAAATCTTTTCCACTGACAGGGCTTGCAATTCACTTATCGTCTGGCGAAGTGATAGCCACTAGAAAACAGTTTTCCATGTTAAATACTTGAGATCTGCAGAAGACAGGGGCTCAAAGGGAGGTTGCATTAACTGAGCAATGCAAACATTCAGGTCCCAGGCAGGAGCTGGTTCCCAAAGGAGGGTTAGTGTAGTAACCCCTTAAAAACTTGGAAAACACAGGGTGAGAGGAAAGGAAACAGGCTTCCTGCAGAAACAAAAGCAGAAACAGCTGCCAGATGAACCTTCAAGGTAGCTGGTCTAAGGCCTAGGGAATTTAGATGGGCCAAATAGTCCAATAAAATGGCCAAGTCAGCAGATTCTGGTATAATTTGTTTCTCAGAACACCAGAAGGAAAACCTCTTCCACTTAGAATTGTAAGTGGCCCTAGTGGAAGGCTTCCTAGAAGCCTTTAAAATATCCAGGACACCTTGAGAAAGGTGCAAATCAGCAAATTCTAATTCCTCAAGAACCAAGCCTTGAGGTGGAGGGATTTGAGGTCCGGGTACCACACTCTCCCCTGTGCACAGGTCAGCAAGTCGTGGGTCCTGGGCAAGCTCAGGGGAGGGTGGATTGTCAGGGACAGGAGAAGAGGATACCAGGGCTTTCTGGCCCAGTCTGGAGCAATCAGAATCACTCTGCAGGGCTGAGTTCTGATTTTTACCAATACCCTGAAGAGGAGAGGGAAGGGGGGAAAGGCATAAAGGAATTTCCCTTTCCAATCCAACAGAAAAGCGTCCAGGGGGACTGAGCCCAGCACTGGAGGCCTGCAACAAAATAGGGAAGTTGGTGGTTGTCTGGGGCTGCGAAGAGATCTATCTGAGGGGTGCCACATCTGGCAAAGACCGACCCCAGGACCTGAGGATTCAGAGCCCATTCGTGATGGCCCTGGGAAATCCTGCTGAGGGCATCCGCCAGGACATTGTCCTTCCCTGGAAGGTGAATTGCTATCAGGGAGGTGTTCAGGGAGTAAGCCAGAGACCACAACTTCATTGCTTCGGTGCACAAGGCTGATGACCGAGTGCCCCCTTGCTTGTTGATGTACCACATTGTTGTGGTGTTGTCTGTCCTGATTTGAACTACTTTGTTCTGGACAACAGCTGAAAAGCCTGAAGAGCTAAAAGGACAGCTCTGAGTTCCAAAGATTGATGTGGAGCAGAGATTCCTGAGGGGACCACACTCCTTGAGTGGAAAGGTCGCAATGTGAGCCCCCCACCCTAACAGGGAGGCATCCGTGGTGAGGGTGAGGGAGTGGGAAACGGGTATGAAGGGAACCCCTTGTGTTAGATTGCTTTGATCCTGCCACCACTGAAGGGCCAGGATCAGGGTTTTGGTCACTGGGACTAATTTGGTAAGGGGGTCCCTCCTTTGAGACCAATAGGACCTCAAATGGAACTGGATGTCCCTCATCTGAAATCTTGCTCCCTGCACGACAGCTGTGGAGGCAGCCATGTGCCCTAGGAGTTGCAGAAAGTGCCTTGCTGGTCGAGAGACCCGCAGGGTAAAGGAGGATGCCAGGGCAATGAGTCTGTCCACTCTTTCCGAGGGGAGAAATGCCCTGGCTAACTTTGTGTTCAATTCTGCACCTATGAAAGTTAGTACCTGAACTGGTTCCAGAACTGACTTTGGTAAATTCAGCAGGAATCCCAGGGAAGTGAGAAGCTGCTGGGTGACTTGCAAGTGGGATTTTACCTGATCTGGGGACTGACCCACTATGAGCCAGTCGTCCAGGTAGGGAAACACAGCAATCCCTTGCCTTCTTAAATGAGCCACTACCACAGCTAGACATTTTGTGAATACCCTTGGAGCAGAGGTGAGGCCGAAGGGCATTGCTCTGAACTGGTAGTGGCCAGAGAGCAGTTCGAACCTGAGGTACTTTCGGTGAGAAGGCCTGATCATGACATGAAAATAGGCATCCTTGAGGTCCAGAGAAGCTAGCCAGTCCTCTGGTCTCAGGGAAGGCAAAATCATTGCTAGAGTTAACATTTTGAACTTTGGTTTCAAAAGATGCTTGTTCAGGTACCTTAAATCTAAGATGGGCCGCCATTCTCCTGTCTTTTTTGGGGTAAGAAAATATCTTGAGTACAGTCCCTTGCCCTGATGGCAAGGGAACCCTTCCACTGCTTTGCAGTCCAGAAGAGAAGAAACTCTGCTTCCAAAGCAAGGGCTTCTGTAGAATTTGTAGGAAAAAGCCTGGCTCTCATCTTTGGGAACTGTTTGAAGCTGAGAACCAGACCCTGGCTTACTACCTCCAGAACCCATCTGTCCGAAGTTAGGGACAGCCAGTTCTGGCTGAAATAAGCCAACCTGCCCCCCACTGGTACAGGAGAATCGGCCCTGGGCACCCATCAGGTTGCCTGCTTGGCAACAGCTTTAGGCTGAGGGAGGAGGCAGTCTACCTGTGCCCCGTCTACCTCTGCCTCTAAGAAAAACCCTCTGTGAAAGGCAGAGGAGGCTTGAGATTGGTAAAAGGGCCTGTGGAAAGGTCTGCCCCTACCCCTGGGGCGTGCCTTGTGGAGTGGCATGCCTCTCCCCTTAGCTTGGGCACTTTTGTAGGTAGTTCTATATTCATCCATCTTTTTCATATAATTTTCTGTTTGATCACCAAACAGAGAATTTCCCATTACAGGAAAATCCATAGCCTTTGACTGAGTATCTTGGGACAGATTAGTGCATCTGAGCCATGCCAACCTACGGAAAGCTACAGAAGTGGCCATGACCCTAGAGGAAACATCATTAACATCAACAGCAGTATGAAATTGAACTTTAGAGGCTTCAATGCCATCAGCAGCCACCTGTTCCAACTCACTAGCCAGCTGGCCCTGGGCCTGCTTGGCTAACTGCAAAATTGTGTCCCATCTAGATTTCTGATATCTAGCCACATAAGCCATATAATTAGCCTGCCTGAGTCCCAAAGAAGCTGCCATATATTGTTTTTTTCGCCATGGCATCAATCTTCCTGGAATCCTTATCAGGAGGATGTGAGGCCAGGGAATATTAGCTTGTCACAGGCTGCAGCTTGCACCACACCTACATGACTACACTGCTCAGTGAGGAAGTCTGTATCAGGGCCTGATAAAGTATACCTTCTGTCCATTTTTTATCTACAGGAGGGACAGAATGAGGATTTTTAAAATCTTTGTTGTTTGCTTCCTAAATGACTTATGCAAAGGAATAGACAACCTCCTAGACTCTGGAATATCCATCATTTCAACATAATCAGGCTCCTCTTGCTCATCCACAGCCTCTTCTAAAGGAAGCTGGAGGGTTTCTGCAACCTTTTGTAAACATAAAATGAGAAGGGACTCAGACAGCATAGGGGAGATTCTAAAGATCTGTCTGGAGAAATGTCCAGTTCAATGGCAGCCAGACCTTCCCAGTCACAAACATACTGATCAAATTCCTCCTCCCTCCTGTGGTTCATAAAACCCTCAACATCATAATCCTGAACCACTGGGACTGAACGAACCACCCTTTTACCAGTTGTAGGGGTTCGACAGATCCCTGAGACAAAGACTGAACAATCTGTGTGCTTTAGCTATCTCTGCAGCAGTTGGAGAGACAATTTTGGACTCCAGACCTGCTGATTTCTTTGTCTTTTGCTGGGACTGGTTCCTCTGAACCAGCCTTCCTTTGCCGAGAAGTCTCGCCCTGGTCAGAGGGCACTCCTCTGGTCCAGTGGGTGCTGAACCGGCTGGCCATCCGGTCAGCGGACTTTTTGGCCTCTGTTCCTGAGCCGCCCAATCTCTTTTCCAGGGTGGCTGCAGGAACATTTTAACACCTGGCAGTCTGACAGGAGGTGGTCAGCCCCAGACAATAAACACAAGTGGTGTGTGGGTCAGCCTTAGCAAAGGCTTCCCACAAACATCACAGTGTTGAAACCCAATGGGCCGGTTTTTCTTTGGGTTTCTCAGACATAATGCCAGCCTAACCAACAACTTGCCCTTTTAATGGTAGTGCCAGGCAAGACACCCTTATCGGTTCCTAA
Organism: Neoceratodus forsteri; assembly: GCA_016271365.2. Taxonomy (NCBI): domain Eukaryota; kingdom Metazoa; phylum Chordata; order Ceratodontiformes; family Ceratodontidae; genus Neoceratodus; species Neoceratodus forsteri. The sequence continues at coordinate 1,072,514,234 of CM057451.1, forward strand.
CCGTGTCACGGTATTTGAAAAACCCTTTTAAAATTCAAGGTTTTTAGAACCGATAAGAACTGGAACCGCACTCTAAAAGCCCCAAAACACTTTTAAAACGTTAAATTAAGCAAACCGATCGGTTCAAAACCGAACCGATAATTGGATTTCCACACAGACTTTTAATATTGTACTTACGGTTTACCAGATAGAGCTTTAACCGAAATGCGGTAAAATAAATACTTTTCGCTGGTTCAAATGAACGGAAAAAATACTCGCTTGAACCGAGAATGAACCAAGCTGAAGAAGCTGATCTCCGGAGCGACTGTTCAGTGAAGCGGAGTAAAGAATCTGGCAGTTTCATTTGAAACTGTCCAGATAGAGCTTTGGCACAGCGCCTTCGCGCTGTGAACTCCAGATTCTCTGGAGTTAACTGTTTCCTCTCCGGGGCAGTTCAAGTGCTGTGGCTGACTGCAAGAAGTCCTAATATAGCAAGACTTCATGGTGTTTGAAGGGAGAAGTTCCTCTTGCACCAGCTTCCCTCTGGTGCAGAGTCCAGTGTAACAGGTGCTTGGACTTCAGGTGTGTGTTGCCCACCACTGCTTAGGTGGCTACCCTTTTTCCCATGGCTTACACGCACTCTGTATAGCTGACAGCCGCTGTTTCATCAGCCAGGCCACAATGTAAAATCCCAAACTAGAGATTCCAGAGCTCTTGTTTTACATGGCAGTGGAATGAATAGTGTGACACTGGAGGGATGGAAATGGGGGCTCTGGGGCATGATTTATTTATTAAGTTTACAAAATGCATGCTTGCACTAAACTAACCTCTTCCTCAAAAGGCTTTGTTTTACCCTTTCAGGTGGGTTACCCTGATTTTGCAAACGGCTACTTACCTTAAGGAGTTTTCCTGTCCTGAAAGCTAGTTTTTCAAGAAAATCCTCTGCATCTTGCCAGGCATCAATTTTGTATGTTTTACTAATATATTCTGGCTTTGCTCTTTCCAGCACAGCGCCAATATGATCTTCAGGGTTCTTGATTTTCTCAACTTGAACCTGATGAAATGAATAATTAAAAAAGACTGGTTATATTAACTAACAAAAAAAGCTATTGCAGTTTTTGTGAACACCTTAGAATATCAACTGTACGTTAAAAAAAATGGACTACAGTTGCACTACTTTGCTGGATAATAAAAGGTGGCAGACAGGCATCTGTGGAAAGTGAAGCTCTCCTTTCGTTTATCTGCTGGCATAGAGGGCACCAAATAGTAACCTACTATTGGACAACATTAGGGGCCCAATTTCAAAGGGCCTGGCATAGTCCAGGGACAAAGTCCTCATACACAACTCGCAGATGCAGGGAAAAATCCTCATACTGGCAATAAAGTACAGTTACGTATAAACTTACTGTAACAGTAGATCTTCAAGAGGAGCTCTTGCAGTAGGTTATACCAGAAGGACTGAAGCGGCAGGACCCCACGGAAGACTTCTAGCTAGTACCCTACAGTGGGGACCCCCCCCCCCGACATCGGCCAATGGTATAAAAGTGGCTGTGCCCAGCCCCACCTCAGTTCACCCGCTGGAGACCCTAGCGCAAGAAAAAACTGGCAAACCGAGGAGGATCCTCAAACTGAGGATAAGCGTGAATTAGCAGATGTTGCAAAAGCAGAAACCAGGGGGGAGGAGGGAGAGAAAGCAGCACTTGCTACAAGAGCTTTTACGGTAAGTTCTTACGTAACTGTACTATCTCACTTTGAGGAGGAGCTCTTGCAGCAGGTTACACCATAAGGACCGAGTCCCAAGCAGTTCAAGGATAACCCTTGCTAAATGAGCGGAGGAAAAGGCAGAAAACTGAAATCCTCTTGAGAGTAGGCCCTGTAGGACAGCAAAGCCGAAGACTGTCCTGCGCCTGGAAGCAATGTCCAAACTATAGTGCTTGGTAAAAGTGTGAATGGAATTCCAGGTGGCAGCTGTGCAGATATCTGCCGCTGATACATTATGCAAAGATGCAAAGGAAGCAGCGATTGCCCTGGTAGAATGGCCTTTAACTGGGCCTGGTAAAGGCTTGACATACTTTTGGTATCAGTATACAATGCAGTGGACCAACCACTTAGACAAAGTCTGCTTAGAAACAGGCACCCCTAAAGTCTTTGGGAAGAACAAAACAATTGATCAGATTTTCAGAGATCCCAGGTACGAGTCAAATAATAACGAAGAACCCAGTGAACATCCCAAGTATGCATTAAAGCCTCCCCTCAATTCGAATGCTCTGGATAATAAAATGGAAGATGTATGTCCTGATTTAGGGTAAATTTGGACACCACCTTTGGCAGAAACTTAGGATTTGTCCTCAAGGACACCCTGTCCTTGTGGAAAACCAGATAAGGCTCTTTGCACATCAGAGCCTGGAGCTTGGAGATCCTCAGAGTGGAAGTAACAGCAACTAAAAACAATGCTTTCCATGACAGAAAACGCAGCTCGCAATACACATCTGGTTCGAAGGAAGGCAATGTGAGTTTCTCCGAAAGAAACAGAAGGTCCCATGGAGGGACATGGTCCCTGATGGAAGGTTTCAGATGTAAGACACCTCGCAGGAAAAGGCTAATAAATTCAACTGGGCAAGTCTTGCCCTGTATCGGGCATGGTATGCAGAGACAGTGAGCAAATGCACCTTAATAGTGGAGTAGTTAAGGCCAGAGTCCGATAGAGAAAGGAGGTATTGGAGGACACAGTTTACCAGACAGGTAAAGGGATCAAGGTGATGGGCAGAAGCCCAGATGCACAACCGCTTTTATTTCAATGTGTAGGTGGCCTAGTAGAGTTTCCTGGCGGCAACGAGGACTTCTGCTACCTTGGAGACACTAAACTGGGTAACGGCAAGTCTGCAGGAGCCATGCATGCAGGTGTAGCAATCTGAGGTCTGATGGACTAGAGTCCCGCTTCCTAGGAGAGCAAGTGCAAGCTCAAGGAACGAGGAAGCAGGGGTTCCACTGCCAGTTGCTGTAGTAGAGGGAACCAAATCTGTCGAGGCCAGCAGGGAGCAATCAGGATCATGGCCGCTCCCTTTGATTGCAGTTTGAGGAGAACCCTCTGAATTAGTGGGAAGGGAGGAAAGGTGTAAAGGAATCTCCCTATTCAGCAAAGGGACAATGTGTCTCGCCAGAAAACAGATGGCCCTGGATATAGCGAGCAGAAACCGGGCAGGTTGGCGTTGAGTGGGGAAGCGAAAAGGTCCAGCTTGGGACGACCTCATGTTGTGAACAGCTCTTCTGCTACTGACTGCAGAAATTCCCACTCATGAGCATTGGATCGAGACCAGCTCAGGTCGTCTGCCAAGGTGTTTTGGATGCCTGGAACATGCACCGCTAAGAGTGCCAGCTGATGCTCAATGGCCCAATACCATACCCTCATGGGTTCCCTGCAGAAGGGGTATATGAATGAGTTCCCACCGCTTGTTGATGTAAAAGACCACCTACATGTTGTCTGTCTGAATCAGGAGGTGGCCTGGGGCTAGATCAGACTGCCAAGCCTGCATGGCATATAGGATTGCCCTCATCTCCAAAACACTGATGTGGAGGGTTTCCTCCAAAGCAGACCATGCACCATGGGTCCGACGGTCAGGGACCGGAGAGGAGGTGCCCCTCAAAAGTGCATCCCCTTGGAGAGGTTGGAGGAATTTTCCCGCCATTGTAGAGTCTTCTGAAGTGGCTCTAAGACTCTCACTAGAGAGGGTCTAAGTCAAGAGAAGGAGTGGTTAAGCCTGCTTGCTGTGGTGAAGCTCTCTGTAAGTTTTGCTATTGTTTTTTAAATTACAGGAGAGAAGGGCTAGTTAATTCTACTTGCTGTGGAGAGAGGTAATTTGTAGAGCAGTTTTGTAAGTTTTGATATTGTTTTACTTTTTTTCTAATTTAGCTTAAAATGGAGTTTAGCTGAAAGGTTTCTGTGGCTGGAGTGACTGTAAAAGTCCTCCCTCCCACTCCTTTCACCAGCCTTTCTTAAATACTGAAATACCACTGGTGGTTGGACTTGAAGGCTGTGAGGGAGGAGCTTGGGAAGCTGCAAACTAACCTGAGCCCTCAGAGCAGGTCAGGAAGGAGGAAACAAGGAACAGCCATATGAGCCAGTTCTTAAAGACATATAACTTCCGAGTAGGTCTATAGTCCTTATGAGAAGGACTGTGGTTCCAATTAGTACTGTAGTTGGCTGTCTTATGCTGTGTGCAAGGGCATTTGGGATTAAAATTTCTGTTAGAGGCTGGGCTTGGATTAGCTAATTCTACTTGCTATAGGGAGAGTTAGTGTGGAGAGGCTGTATAGGTAGTGTGGACCATAGGTAGGGTTGTTGGATGCAATGGCTGAGGGGCAGCAATGCGGATGAATATACTGTGGAGCCTGGGAGGGTGCCCAATATGCCACAGGCTAAGGAGGCCCGAGGAAGAGGTTCAGTGGCTTGGCAGGGAGCTGGGGAAGTTGAGGGATGAGGGGAAGGACTGCATCGTTAGGAGGGCTGACATCTGAGAGTATTGTGGGGCACCACAGAGAAGGAACAGTGGGTCGGGGGCAAACTAGACAGGAAGACAGCTGATGATGGGTGGACTCTAGTAGGACCTAGAAAAGAGTAGCAGCAGTAGGTAGGAGGGAGGAAAACACAGTAAGGCAAAGGAATAGGAAACATATTTGCTTTACTAGCAACACATGGGAAAGAGGATGGAGGAGGTGATTGCACAAGGATAGCACTCACAAAGAAAAGGGAGTGAGGGGCATTACTAGTAGACAGATTGAACATGGTGCTGCAGGGGAGGGATATGAAATTACGCATCTACCGTAATTCTTGATCTTCTTGGACGAGTCTCCACCACTCATTCACACTAGTGGGATTAGCTCTGAGGCACTAGGACCCATCGGGAGCAAACTTTTGCTGGAGGGTCGTGGCGAGACAGGCGCCCGCGAGCACGGGCGCCACGACAGCGTGCTCGAGCGGCAATGACCATCTCGGGCGACGACTTCCACCGCTTCAGTACCTTTTTACCAAGGAGGTGCAGCTTAACTAACGAAGAGTAAATCTAATCCTTAAAAAAACGGACATAAGATAGTCCGTATGACCCGTGTAAGAAGGGTCAGGCAAAGAAGTCTTCACGGCCTAAAGATTTGAGGGAGTGAAGACCAACACAGCGTGAGCCGGGATGGAGGGTGGGCGGTGAATGAGTGGTGGAGACTCGTCCAAGAAGATCAAGAATTACGGTAGGTACGTAATTTTCATATCTTCCTGGACATAAGTCTCCAGCACTCATTCACACTAGTGGGAGAGTACCAAGCTGATAATCCCCCAAAAGGGCGGCAGGAGAGCCAGAGCTCACGCCGACTAAGATAGAAGTCCATTAAGGATCATTCTGTCGAATGCGGAATGCCGCCTGGCATGAACATCCAGTGCATAATGCTTAACGAGGTATGCACTGAGCTCAGGTGGCAGTGCAGATATCTGCAATTAGAACATTGCGACTTCCGCTAGGGATGCGCATGATCACTAGTAGAGTGAGGGTACACTCACCTTCTAGTTTAACCTGAGCCAATGGAATAGCAATGTCGAAGGCATGCCACTAACCATGATGAGATGCATCTGACAGCGACAGGTTGACCCAGCCGGGTGTCGCTGAAAGAAACAAAGAGTTGCTGAGTCTTGCGAAAATTCTTGGTTCTATCTAAATAGAACCGCAAGGCTCTCTTAACATCCAAGGAATGAAGAGCTCGTTCCCCTTCATTTTGGAAATTAGCGAAGTAGGAGGGAAGTACCAGAGGTTGGTTTAGATGGAATTCTGACACAACCTTGGGAAGAAATTTAGGATGAGTACGGAGAACTACCTTGTCTTTATGGAATACAGTGTACGGAGGGTCCGTAACCAGGGCATGTATCTCAGAGACCCTGCGGGCTGAGGTAATGGCCACCAGGAAGACAGTCTTCCAGGTAAGAAATTTTAGCTCACAGGTAGCTAGGGTTCGAAAGGCTTCCGAGTGAGCATGTCCAGCACCAGGTTAATGTCCCAGGCTGCAACTGGACGCTGGTATGCAGAATCCCTTAAGAAATCTCTTCACCATAGGTAACTGAGCCAGAGTCAGGGAAGAAACAGTCTCATGGAACGCTGAGATGGCACTAAGGTGAACTTTAACTGTGGAGTATTGGAGACCTGAGTTTGATAGGTCCAAAAGATACCCAGAACCTTGTCAGGAGGACAGGAAAAGGGATTCCAAGAGGACTTTGCACACAGAGAGAAAACGCTTCCATTTGGAAGCCGTGACGTTTTGGGTGGCTGGCTTCCGAGCAGCCAGAAGGATGTCCAAGACTCTACGAGAGACGTTGAACCGATCTACTTCTACCTCTTCAGGAGCCAAGCATGAAGGTGAAGTGATTTCAGGTTGGGATGGACCAACCCTGAGTCAAAAGATTGATTTGCAAGGGAAGTAGTCTCGGAGAGGCTGCCAACATACTGTTGAGTAGAGGAACCATAGTTGCGAGGCCAGGAGGGAGCAATGAGAATCATTTGGTCCCCTGAGACTCGAACTTGAGGAGTATCTCTGGATTAGAGGGAAGCGTGGAAAGGGCGAAGAAACGCTGTTGTCCACCGCAGCCTGAACGCATCCTGACAGAAAATGCCAGGCCCTGGATTTCTGGAGCAGAAGAGAGGCAGTTTTATGCTGAGTGGGGATGCAAAAGGTCCAGGTCTGGAGTCCCCCACTCTTCTAACAGTGACCGAGCCACGGCTGGATCGAGAGACCACTGTGAGGGTCTGCCTCCGTCTGCTGAGGTGATCTGCTAGGTTGTTTTGTATACCTGGCAGATAAACCACTTGAATCAGAGACTGTGCTCCAAGCACCACTCCCACACCCTCATTGCTTCCCTGCAAAGGGATAAGAATGAGCACCGCTTGTTTGTTGGATGTAATGCATCACAGCTTTGTTGTCCGCTTGAAGGAGAATGTTCTGTGACAAAGGACATCCTTCAGAGCTCGGATCGCATAGAGGACCGCCTCATCTCCAGGACATTTATGTGGAGATGAGTTTAACTGAGTCCATACACCCTGAGTGTGGAGGAGAGACAGTGAGCTCCCATCCCATTAGCGATGCGTCTGTGGTGATGGAGATCTGATGATCCAGGGGAGCAAAGGGGAATCCTTCCAGGAGATTGCTCTCTTGAGACCACCAGGTGAGAGACCTTCGAAGGGGCTCCGTCACCTTGATGGGATAAGACTGGGGGTGAGAGGTCGGAGACCACTGAGTGGAGAGCATCCATTGGGTGGTTCTCATGTGCAACCGGGCCAGGGGTACAGTGAACACCGAGGACGCCATGAGACCCAACATGCGTTGCATCGAGAGAGCTGTAACCGATTGGTTCTCCCCGATGTAACGGGCCATCTGAAGGATGTCGAGTCTTCTGTCCTCTGGAAGGAAAGCCTTCGAGGAAGAGGTGTCTAGAAGCGTCCCTATGAAAAGGAGCCTCTGGGAGGGCTGCAGTTGTGATTTTTCAAATTGCTAGAACTCCCATGGACGTAAGAAGACGAGAAGTCGTTTGCACGGCTTCCAAAGTCCCTTGGCTGGAAGGGCTTGCTAGAAGCCAATCGTCCAGGTAGGGAAACACTCGGAGTCCGATCTTCCTGAGATGCGCCACGAGAACTGCACAACACTTTGTAAAAACTCGCGGCGCCGAGGATAGCCCAAAGGGCAGGACTCTGAATTGATAATGTTGACCCAAAGCTACAAACCTGAGGAACTTGCGGTGGGTCGGGTGGATGGGGATATGCTGGTAAGCGTCCTGCATATCCAGGGAGGCCAGCCAGTCGTGCTGATGCAGCAAGGGTAACAGGGTATCTAGGGAAATCATTTTGAATTTCTCCCTGGGGAGAAATTTGTTTAACTTTCTGAGGTCTAGAATGGGGCGCATCCCCCCAGATTTCTTTGGAACCAGAAAGTAATGGGAGTAGAACCCTGTGTTTCGCAGATGCAGGGGCACCAGTTGTGTAGAAGGCCCTGGATCTCGTTGGTGAGGAGGTCTGACTGAGAGGCCGACAACCTGGGTTGTCGTCTGGGAGGACAATTCGGGGGGGTTTCCAGGAAATTGAGAGAATAACCCTTGCGAATTATCCGAAGGACCCATTTGTCCGAAGTTATGGACTTCCACTGGTGTAGAAGTACATCAGGACGCACTCCCACCGGAGGAGAAAGTTCCACCTCGGGCAATGTGGATGGAACTTGGGCCAGCACACATAAGGTGGCGCTGGGGCTTTAGGCCCCGCGCTTTCTGCTGCGCCTTCTTTGAGGTTGGGCAGGTTGCTTTTATGGAAGCTTCTTCTGCCTCTGCCTGAAAGGACTGACGACTATGAAACTGACGTCTGTTCACATGCCCCAGAGAGGGCAGGCGGAGGTCTGGCCAACTTAATGGCCGATCTAGTCTTCTGAGTGGCCTCTAAGGCTTGCTCCACCTGAGGGCCAAAAAGATAGGAGCCATCAAAGGCAGCCATTACCTGTTGCTGAGCATCATTCGTGAAGCCAGAAGTACGAGCCAGGAATGGCGCGAGTACAAATACCTGCGGCTGCTGAGCTGAGAAGCAGTGTCGAAAGCGCCCATGGTGGCTTTGACCTGTTGGTTATTGACTCAATACCTCTAATAACGGTCAGAAGAAGCTCTGACTTGAGTCCGAATCTGGAAGAGCTTCAACCATTCTTTTCATAGAGTGCCACAGATATACCATACTGAGAAAATAGCCTTGATAACTGGCAATACGACATTAGAGTGGAGGCAGCAAAGACTCTCTTACCTAATGTATCAATCTTACGAGACTCTTTGTTAATAGGTCGAGCTGTAGTAGTTTGAGGAAGAACGACCTTGTCATTCTCTGCCAGGACTACAATAGGATCCAAAGGCCTGGGATGCCAAAATGGGATGATCCTTGGGAGCCAATACTTCTATCAATGGATTTAGCCACTGAGGGAATAAGAGCAGGATTATTCCATACCATTTGAGACAGCGCCTCAAGGAAGGCTGGATCGAGGAGTCAAACCAGAGGGATCTCCAAGCATGAAGATACTGGAGCCTTAATATCTTCCCAGGATCGATGTCTGTAGTCTGGAGAAAGAGTGGATCTCAGGTTCTTCAACAGAGACTTAAAGGACAAGTCCTCACCACAGGCTCATGAAGAGAAGATCCTGTTTCCTCCACTCATCACCCAACGAAGGTCTGGGTCAGGCTCAACATCATCTCCTGATGGTCCAGGAAGGACTGTTTGGACAGAAAAGGAGTGAAAATTAGAAGAGGAGGAAACAGTAGAGAACAAGGAGAGTCCCGAGGGCCCTGCCCGAGAAGGCAAACGGGTCGGAACGGCACCGAGGAGGGCACTGGCGCCTGAAGACGCGACGCGTGCACCGCAGCGCTTCAGCGGCGCCTGGTGAGAGCGCACGGGCGCCACTTGACCAAGCGGGCGCCGCTGGACCAAGCGGCGCTGAGACGGCAATGACCGCGCAGCGCCGACAAGCCAACAGACCCCGCAGGCGCCTGAATGCCCAGGAACCTGGAAGGTTAGAGAGGAAAAAAACAGGAGATAAGGGCATCGTGTGGCCCCTCGCGCCACAGCCATGTGAGGGGGAAACACTTATAACGGAGTCGCTGGCACCAAGAAGGCGCCGCCACTAGGAAGGTCCAACCGCCTACCTGATCGCCGAAGAGCCCGAGGGCTCCGTGGCAACCGAGCCAGGCAGAAGAACCAACCTCCGAGCCCATCGCTCCAAAAGAGCGGCCCACTGATGAAACTGCTCATCTGGAGCCCTACCTATAGGCGGGGAGGGGCTCCGATGTCGAGGACGATGGTTACCGGAAGTTGGCGACTCCGAAGGAGGAGACCAGCAACTAGCAATGATAACCGATCGTCGACGCGCAGACATACCAGAGGGCGACCTCGAGTGATGCCTTCTCTTTTTTGACCTGTGGGCCGAAGAAGAGCTCGAGGTCGAACGGTGCCGAGATTATGACCGCTTATTTTATGCCGCGGGGGACCTCCATCCCCCGGCATCGGACTGACCGTTGTCGGAACCCCGCTGAGGAGAAGGAGGCTGACCGACCAGCCCGCTGACTGAACAGCTTTCATACAAAGTCTCCCTACCGTCACCTGACCTGCTCATGGTCGCTCCGTCCAGTAGGCGAGACTTCTTCAAGTAAGTTAAATTTAAAATATTAGAAAAATTTAACGAAAATAGAATAAAATTAAGCGATACTACTATCGTGATAATGTTACAAAAAATAAACTGAAAACTATGCGCTAGTTTGAAGTTTGACTTCGACAAGAGGCGGCGTTGTCACTGAAGTGCACTCGGCGGCGGAAAAAGGAACTGAGGCGGTTGGAGGGTCATCGCCGAGATGGTCATTGCCGCTCGAGCTGCTGCTCGCGGCGCCGTGCCTCGCGGCGCTGTCTCTCGCGCCGACCCTCCAGCAAAAAGTTTGCTCCCGATGGGTCCTAGTGCCTCCGGCGCTAATCCCACTAGTGTGAATGAGTGGTGGAGACTTATGTCCAGGAAGATAATACTCGGAGAGGTGAGTAGGGAGAGGGATGTTGGCAGTCAAACAAGAGGAGGGGGAGGGGTCTCAACTGGGAGGGGCAGGAGGGAAGACACTGGAGCACATGGTAGAAACACAGTCTTAAGCAGCCCCAAAATGAGAACCTGGGTGGGGGGTGATGGGCACAAGGAAGAGGATGTGGGTGTACTGGTGTTGGGGGACTCCATACTCAAGGGGATCAGATGGGGCAGCAAGGGGGAGAGGCACAGTCGGATATGGGTGGAGTCCATACCAGGATTAAAGGCAGATAAGGCAATCCTAAGGTGCGTGAGGAGGGGTAGGAGGAAATCAAACATTGTGGTACATGTGGGGACAAGTGACCTAGTGGGGGAAATGGTGGAGGTAACAAGGGAGAGGACTGAGGAAGTGGGAAGGTTGTGCGAGACGACTGGGCAGTCTGTGACCTTCTCTGAAGTGCTCCCAGTACCCTGTGCAAGCACGTTGAGAAAGGACAGGATTAGGGAGTTGAACACATGGTTGGTAGAATGATGTCAAATTAAGGGGTATGGGGTTGTGGGCGGCTGGGGCAGTACCTTGGATAACAACAATCTGTTTGCAAGGGATAGGCTGCACCTGAGTGGGGAGGGGAAGGAGGTATTAAAACAAAGACTGGGGAGGTATACTGCGACAATGGTGAATTTAAACTAGATGGGGGGGGGGTGGCAAGTAGGCAGGGATCCGATAGAGTGGAGTCACAGCCTACCCCCTAGGTTAGTAGGGAAGGACTTGGGGCCGCCAAAAAAGGAGGGAATGGAAGGGAAGAGATGAAGGCCAGTGAAGGGAAGGGGGCAGGATGGACGGTGGTCTCATTGAATGCAAGAAGCCTAGGAAACAAATCTGCTGAGATACAGGCACTCTAGCAGTGTGGAGGGTGGATACTGCAGCTGTCACAGAAACGTGGGCAACTGAGCACCGGGACTGGGATCTGGCAATCCCAGGATACAAATTATACAGGAAGGACCGTAAGGAGGGAAGAGGGAGTGGGGTGGCAGTCTATGTGAGGGACGAGATCAAATGCACAAGGGACGAGAGAGAAGAAAGGAGAACAGAGGCAATCTGCAGCTCCTTGACTCAAGGGGTAGGAAATTGAGGTTTGGGGTGGTATACAGACCACCATCCCAGTCTGAGGAGCTTGACAGGGAATTAGCGGGACAAATCAAAAGGAATGTAGAAAGGGAAAGTGGTCATCATGGGGGATTTCAACTTGCGGGGTTGACTGCAGCATTCCAGTCACCTCCAGTGCTAGGTAGCAAGTGCTCCTGGACGCGATCCAGAAGGGTCTCCTGACACAGGTGGTTAGTGTACCTATTAGCTAAAGACGCTTTAGATTTGGTATTGTTGAATGGGAGGCAGTGAGGGAAATTAAGGTGGAGGACCCACTGGCCGACAGCAATCACCAAGCGGTGTGGTTTAATATCACAATGTGCAAGGAGCCAGGAAATCAGTTACTTGGGTGGTAAACTTCAGGGGCGAACTTTGGGAGGATGCAGGAAGTACTGAAAGGAAACTGAGGCCATAAGGCAGGAGATGGATATTATTATACAGGGATTACAGAGGAACAGAAGCCTGCACCAAGGCACAGAGTAAGAGGATCAGAGCAAGAAAACCATACTGGTTGAACAGCAAGGTTGTGGAGGTGGTGAGGGCAAAGGAGTGTCACACCAGAGGTATAGGAGGATGGGAAGGAAGTGGACAGGGAGGAATATGCAAGATGGTCCAGGAGGTGACCAGAAAAGAGTGAGAGATGCAAGGCCCAGAGGAGCTGAGATTAGCGCGAGGAATTAACTGGGGGACTTTCTGATACATCAGGGAGAAAGGAAGTGCAAGGAGACAATAGTGAGGATAAAAGGGTAGAAAGTGGATGGAAAGGGGAGGGCAGGCAGAAGCACTGAATGAATACTTTTGCTCAGTGTTCATGGAAGAAAGGAGACTGCTACCAGCATGGGCTGGGAGGGTGGGGACAGGGAGAGGAGGGACAATGGAAGAACTGAGGCAAGTAGAGTCCTAGAGGGACTGACGGCACTGAAGGTAGACAAGGCACCAGGGCCAGATGGTATCCACCCCAGGGTGCTGCGGGAGATGGCGGAGGTGTTGGCGGAGCTGCTGGCGGATCTGTACAGCACCTCGCTGGAGTTGGGATGTGTGCCACTGGACTGGAGGATGGCACATGTAGTACCATTACACAAGAGCGGGCCAAGGGATGAACCAGGTAATTATCGTCTGGTAAGTCTCACCTCCATAGTGTGCAAACTCATGGAAATGATACTAAAGGAAAGACTGGTGTCGTTCCTGGAAGACAATGGCTTCCAGGATGTGAGGTAGACATGAGTTTGTTTCAGGAATTCTTGTCAGACCAACCTGATACAGTATTATGACTGGGTGACAGGTGAGCTGGATAAGGGTCATGCAGTGGATGTTCTTTACTTGACTTCAGCAAGGCCTTGATTCGGTGTCTCATGGGGCGGCTTGGCGGAAGATAACTGGTGTAGGGGTAGGGGCAAAATGATGAACTGGATTACAAGCTGGCTTAGTGGGAGGCTGCAACGGGTGGTGAGGTGGGAGGGCTCTCAACTCCAAGGCCGTGATGAGTGGGGTGCCACAGGGCTCTGTGATGGGGCCATATTATTTGGGCTCTTCATATCAGACATTGCACATGGGGTGGTGAGCAAGGTAAGTCTGTTAGCTGATGACACCAAATCGGAGCAGTGGTGGATGGAGGAGGAGGATGAAGCAGCTGCAGTGGGACCTAAGCAAGCTAGAGGAGTGGTCAGAGAGGTGGCAGCTGGGGTTCAATGCAAAGTGTAGTTATACCAGTGAAGAACTGAGGAGAAGAATACTGGCTGGGGGGTTAAGCTGAGGATCACTGAGGAGGAGAAGGACCTAGGTGTAATGATAACAGGGACCATGAAAACCACTGCCCAGTGCAGGAGAGTGGCTGCAAAAGCAAACAAAATGCTGGGGTGCATAGCGAGGGGGGTTTTGTCCCGGCGAACAGAGGTGATCTTGCCCCTCTACAAGTTGTTGGTAAGGCAGCACTTAAGAGTACTGTGTGCAGTTTTGGAGGCCATACCTAAAGCGTAATACTAGACTACTGGAGGGGTACAGAGGAGGGCAACAAAGATGATATGTGGAATGGAGGGGAGAGACTATGAGAGTAGGCTGAGAGACCTGAATATGTACACCCTGGAGGACAGAAGGGACAGCGGGGACATGATAGAGACATTCAAGTATCTGAGGGGAATCAGTAAGGATGGGGCAGATGAGGTCTTTAGGCTAAGGAAGGGGAGGGACACCAGGGGACATCGGCTAAGAACAGAGGGGGGGAGATTTAGGAGGGAAATGAGGAGACACTATTTCACAGAGAGGGTGGTAGCAAAATGGAATGCACTACCAGAATGGGTTGTATCATGTAAATCTGTGAACAGCTTCAAAAGGGCATGGGACAGGGAACAAGGGAGAGTGAGGGTGGGGAAGGTGGGGGATGGCAGTGGGATGACAAAGGGAAGGGGGGTGGGGCAGTTGCAAACTAGGGGTGCTAACTGCACACTTGAGCAGACGTAGATAGACCGGATGGTTTGTTTCTGCTGGCACATTCGTATCTGTACTTTGATCCCACTGAACTCTCAAGTTCCACTGAATCACCCTCATGTGCAGCCATGCCAACTGAACAGTTGCGATGGCTATCGCCACGCAGCCCAATAGCCTGAGGACAACTCTGGCTGGAACCAGGTGAGCTGAGAAGCCCTCCCAAGTGTGAGCTTTGAGGCGATCCGCCCTGTCTGGAGGCAGGAAGGCTTTGCCTTGGACGGTGTCCAGTAACGGTCCTATGAACTGTAGCCATTGGTTCAGCCATGGGGAGGACTTTGGAAGTGACAAAGGCAAGAAGTAAGGGATGGGGCAAGGGAGGCGCTATCAGAATGGAGGTAATGAGTACACTGCCTTTAGTCTGGGCAACAAGCTCCTGAGCTGGTGACCTTGATGAAGAGGGATGCCTGGATATTGTAGCAGTCACAGAAACATACAGAGAACCCATGACACACAGATACTAGGTACAAAACCTACAGGAGAGACAGGCAGAGAAAGAGGGGAGGAGTAGCTCTCATGTAAAGGAAGGATAAAACACCTGAACAAAAGAGTACAGGGAGGAGAGGCACGTGGTCACCTTGAGACTGAAAGGCACCACAACCGTGCAGGGGTTGTGTACAGACCCCATGTCAGGGGGGGGAATGGACAAGGATGATAGATGGTTCTTTGAATGGCAGAGAAAGGGAGATACTGTTGATGGAGACCTGAATATGCCAGATGTCACTGAGCATATTTGCTGCAGCCACATCCAAGAGCAGGGCCATTTTTGATGCCCGGCAGGTAGGCATTAGACAGCTGGTTTGAACCCACTCATGAGAGCAACTAGACTGTACTTCAAATGGGGCAGTGAGGATCTCAGATCTAAAGTGGTGCCGCCTGGGGACGCTGACCATCAAACAGTGTGGTTCACGTGAACCTGGGCCAGAGTCGCCTACAAATGAGGTACTGGACTTTGGAGGCTGACTTTGGTGATGTGGAGTGCCTCAGAAAAGCACTAGCAACAGACTAGAAGGAGGTGTGGAGCAACAATGGGGAATCATCAAACTCCATCACAGAGTAACAAGCCTTGTGTGAAGCAACAACAAATCAAATAAAGAAAAGCTACTATGATTCTCAAAAGTGGTGTTGTGAAAGTCAGGAAGAAAAATATAATCTGAACTATATGAAACACAGAAGGAGCAGGACAGAAAGCTGTACCAGTTAAGGCAGAAGGAAGCAGGAGGGACGTAGAATAGCAAAGGCCCAAACTGAGGAAAAGATACACTCAGTTAAGAAGGATAAAACCTTTATAGGTACATCAGTAGCGAGAAATAAAGGAGGGATAGGTGAGGCTGAATAGAATGAATTTGGTGGGCAGAGGGGGACAGTGAAAGGCAGGGATATTGAACAAATATTTCTGCTCAGTATTCACAAAAGAGGAGGGGAAGTGCCTAATCCATTAACAGAAGCACTTTTAATAGGGGGGCTAATCCTAGTCCTTTCACAGAAGAAAGTGTTCTGTGGAACTCCCTAAAACTGAAGGTGGACAAGCTACTGGTTTCCTGATGGAATTCACCCAGAATTCTAAAAGAATTAAGGGAGTGTCTAGTGAAACCACTGGCTACTCTTTTAATAAATCATGGGAGGATGGTGTACCGAGGACTGGAGGAAGGATATGCATTCTTCACAAAAGTGGGACCAAGACAAAGGTAGGAAACTACAGACCTGTGGGGTCTGACCTCTGTGGTAGGGAAATGATGGAGTCACTTCTTAAGGAAAGAATAGTTGAGTGCCCTAGAGGCCAGTGGAGCACAGGACCCAAGGCAGCATGGGTTCACAGCGGGAAGGTTGCGTCAGATGAATGTAATAGATTTCTTTTTGACTGGACCAAAGTAGTAGACCAGGAGGGGCTTGGACATGGCCTACTAGACTTTAGTATAAGGCATTTGGCACAGTCCCACACAAAAGATTAATAGTCAAATTAACCAGCCTGGGTGGGTCCCGGTGGTAGCCTGGGTAATGATTGGCTGCACAACAGGACACAGAATGGTAATAATGGAGTCCACTTGAAGAAAAGGAGTTACTAGTGGGGCACCTCTTCTGAGGTCAGTATTGGGTCCAGTCCTTTTAATGCCCTATCAGTGACATTGCAGGAGGGACTGGAAGGAAAGATGCCTTTTGCAGATGACACAAAGATCTGCAACAGGTTATTTACAAGGAGGCATGGAAGGATGAAAAGGACTTGGCAAGGTTGAGAAATGGTCAGAAGTATGGCAGCTAGGATTCAATGCAAAGAAGTGCAAAGTAATGCACCTGGGAAACAAGAACCCAGGGAAGAATACAGATGGGTGGGGAGGTAGTAACAACAACAAAAAGGAAAGGGACCTGGGGTAATCATATCAGATGACCTAAAGGTTAGCAAGCAATGTGAGAAGGCAGTAGGGAGGGCTGGTGTATACTGGGATGTATAGGGAGAGGCATCAGCAGCAGAAACAGTAAGTTGTTATCCCTCTGTACAGACAGTTGGTGAGACCCCATCTGAGTACTGTGTCCAGTTCTGAGACCCCATCTCCGTCAAGGACATAGACAGGATAGATGTCATCCAGAGGAGGGTGGCTAAAATGGTGCAGGGTCTGCAAGAGGAAGTCTTGTGAGGGAGAGACTAAAGGAGCTTAATATGTATGCCTTGAGGAAAGAAGGGAGGGGGGACATGATGGAAACTTTTAAGTACCTCAGTGGAATCAAATAAAGTCCATGAGGTAAGTTTTTCAGAAAAGAGAGACTTGCAAGAACAAGGGGACATAATTTAAAGATAGAAGGAGGGCAGTTCAGGGGCAATGTGAGGTATTATTTTTTAGAGAGTAGGTGGATGCGTGGAACAGCCTTCCTGAGGAGGTTGAATGTTGTCTAAAACTGTGAGAGAATTCAAGAATGCATGGGACAGACATAAGGCAATTCTTGTGGGGTAGGAAGAAATAGGCTGTTGGTTAACTAGGATCTGCGGCCTATCCTGTAGGTGGGGAATAGGCAGACTAGATGGGCCAAGCGGTCCCTATTCCGTCAAAGTCTATGTTTCTATGTTTCACTTACATCCAAATGCTCCTTAAGGATCCTTCCATTTCCTAAAATCCGCCCCTGAAGTCAGTTACTTCCATCTTGTGCAGCTTCACCCTCCTAGGTCCAGGCAGAACCAGACCGTGCATGGTCACTCCTCGCTTAACGGGTCCCTTACCCAGGCCCCAATCTGGTCACTGTCAGCCAGAACCACATCCAGTACCCGCGCCTTTCTGGTCGGTTCCCCACCTGCTGAGTTAGGAATACATCTTGAAAGACATCCAACAACCTTCGCTCCTCTGTTCCAAATCAGCCTCAGCTTTTTGTGCTTTTAGTTAACCACACACCCACTTCTGTCATCAGTCCGCTTCTTGTGTAATTTCTCCACAACAGTACATTTTTACTCTTCTTTATACAATGAAAAAATGCGAATATATTTTTACCATCACAGCCTGTCAGTGACTGTGGTGAGCATTTTTTTAAATAAAAAATGCATGACAATTTTGTTGCAATCAGAGCAGGGAAATTGTTGACTTGGTTCACTTAGATCACTTCCCAGCACTAGTCAGTAAAAAAGAAGCCCACATTGTTATTGAATTACAAATGTTGTACATGCCGGATGGTTAGAGTGGAGTATCCTTTGGTGCTCAGAGAAGTGCAGCATGGATGGCACTTGCGATTAGGAGACACAGAAAACACTGGATTGCAAGAAAGTTGGAAGGAGTTCAGACACAACCACACAGGCCATGTGGGTAGACCACAAGAAAACACGAACGATGGCTGGGTCCCTATAAGGAGAGAGAGTACCACTACACAATAATAAAAAATGACAGATTGTGATGGCAATGACAAGTGTTGCAATAGGGGAAATTAATCTGTTACCAGATTGTGCAATGAGTTTAAAATCAGTCCACCAAAATTATTAAATCAGTACTTCATTAGACATCATTATATAATTGTTACATACCCTAAATAATTTAGTTTAGTACAGAGGAGAACAAAATGAAACTCTGTATTTCAAGGATAATATTACTAATCATCTAGCCATTCTCACTATACAGAAGTCGAATTTCATAGGGACAACAGGTGAAAGGCACTAAGACTGGAGAATCATCGGGATCAAAATATAAAGGGACAAGTGGAGGAAGGAAGAAGGAATTAATTGGTGGTCATGAGCATGTACCTCCCCCACCTAATTAGAAACAGAAACGTGAACGTGCACGTTGATTACAGCGTGGTTTATTTAGAACATAGGCGGAGTAACAGCCAACAAAGAATGACGCACTTTTGAGTTTATTTTCTATCAAAATCTTGCCAGAAACATTTGGAGGAATGAATGGAGGAAAGTAGGAGCAACACCAGACATTAAGTTGAAAGGGTGAGTGAAACTAAAATTACAACAGTGGAATATCCACATGGTGATCTCATTTACAGGGTACTACTAATTTAGCTAGTTAAAACAAGTTATACAAACAAACAAACAAAACACAAAATCACACTTTTGCTTTCATTTTCTTCCTTCTAATTACTCTGACCAGGTTATAAACCCAGCCTCTTATCGAAATGGATATCATTAACTGCAGGTACCGGAACACTTTTCAGAAGTTTAGATTTACAGGACTTAGGACACTGTCCGGCATTATGGGCCTATTGAGATCTTATGGCTCAGCTTTCAGGCATTATGGGCTGAGATTGCGTGCCTTCAAATTTCATATTCAAGAGGAATATATTATAAGAACCACCCGCTATTTCCTAACATCCAAAAGAACCACCTTGACCGCAGAGTGTAGTTGGTCCTGATTTTAAGTAGGTGGTTTGGGGCAAATTGGGTGCACCATCATTCAGTACTTCCAACATATATTACCTCCACAAACCATAATAAAATTACAAACAGGTGTCTACCTCTATGTCCAAAATCAAACAAAGGGGCAGAGGACACTGCAGAGCAGAACACTGCAGCACAGGAGCTAGTACAAAAAAACTAACCCAAAACAAGAACCAAAACAAAAAAAGTCAAAATGCAATCCAAAAAACTTCTGATCATAGGAGACTCCATGATTCGGGGAATTGATACCTATCTCCAGCCTGGGGTAATGGTCAGATGTCTCCCAGACAGCAACATGGAGACACTGACCATATTGCTAAAATTGTACATAGAGCAAGAAAACATTGACGTCTTGGCACATAGGACTATGATCCACCAGCCAGTCAGTTGTGGAGACAAGGAACACCGGACCAGGCTGAGTGACAAGCTATCATCCGTTTCATCTGGCATCTCCTTCTCTGTGATCCTGCTCGTCTGGAGAGTGGGGCAGATGAACGGTCCGGTCAGCGAAGGGAGATAGGGGAGCTAAACATGCGGCTCAAATGCTGGTGCCTGGAAAAACGATAATAAATTTGTAGTGAACTGGCAACAGTTTTGTTAAGAAAAGGTCCGACTCCCCATACAATGCACAGGGGAAAGACAGACCTCACCCATCAACTAACACATTGAAATCCTGCCAAAGAAAATCATGTATACTAATGCTCGTAGTCTGAAACAAAATCCCAGACCTGCGAGGCAACAATGACAGAGGCTAAACTGGACATAGTAGCAATTAACAAGATGTGGTTTACCAGTAACCACATTTGGGAGACTTCAGTACCTGGCTATGTACTGTTCGGAAGAGCGAGATGCAAAAAAAGGGGGGGTTGTGGCCATGTATGTTAATGAAAATATCAAAGCTACAGAAATTCAGAATACAAACATAATGAGTATGAAGAATTGTGTCACCCTGGAACCGGAATGGGACAGCTATAAGAACTGTGGTTGTCTCACATGCACCCAGACCAGCGGAAGGGCATAACACCTTACTCTTAGAAGATATACAAAACATGACTGCTAAAGGGAGGTTCTGATAATGGGAGACTCAGCATGCCAGATACAGATTGGTCAATACCAGCAGGTACATCTGCAGAACTAGACACATGATGGATTCCTGCAGGGTGAGGGCCTCAAAGACTGTGTAGAACAATCCACAAGAGACAGGGCTATCCTAGATCTAGTACTGACTAAGAGGGATATGATTGCAGATCTCCAGGTAGAAGGTCACCTGTGGGCCAGTGACCATCACATGGCATGGTTCTATTTGGCCACTGCAACTAAATCATCCCATTACAAGGCACAAATATGGGACTTCAGAGGAGCTGACTTTGATAAGATGGCCAACAGAGTTAAGCTAGCGCTGGCAAGAAGAAATACAGGTGACAGGGTACAGGCAAAGTGGGAAAGCATTAAAGATGCAATACTAGAAGCAACATCCCATTGTGTTATAGAGAAAAGAAAGTGCAAATGAAGTGCAAAAGAAAAAGGAAACCACTTTGGTTCTCAAAAACAGTAGCAGAAAAGGTCAGAGCCAAAAGGCTTGCTTTCAGGAAAGATAAGGGAACACATAGCGGGATGAAGATAGGGAGGCATACCAAACTTGCTGAAGGGAAGCAGGGAAGGCAGTAATGCAGGCAAAGGCACAAACAGAGGAAACACTAGCACAAACAGTAAAAGAAGGTGACAAGACTTTCGATAGATACATTAGTGAAAGGAGCAAGTCCAGAGGGGGTATTTCTAAGATCAAAGGTAATGAGGGGCATGTGAGGAGGAGGACAATGTAAAAGCATCTATCCTAAATAGATACTTCTGCTCAGTGTTTACTGAAGCGAAGGTAGGGCAGCGCTCACAGCTCAGCACCATGGACACAGGGGGGAGGGAGGTGAGCACTACTTCATTCACAAAATAAAGGTTCCTACAAGAGCTCGATTAACTGCAGGGTGGACAAGCCAATGGGACCTAATGGCATACATCTCAGGGTACTAAAGGAGCTAAGCGTGGCATTAGCAGAGCCATTATCAGAACTGTTTAGTAAGTCTCTGAGCACAGGAGAGGTCACAGAAGACTGGAGAAAGGCTCATGTGATCCAGCTCCAAAAAAGTGTGATATCAGGTTGGAGGCATGGAACTACAGACCAGTCAGTCGTGCCTCATTCGTGAGCAAGATTAAGGAGGCAATCCATAAGGAAAGGATAGTGCAACACCTGGAATCCATAGGAACACAGGATCCAAGACAGCATGGGTTTACAAAAGAAAGGTCATGTCAAACTAATCTCATAAATTTCTTTGACTGGGTAACCAGAGTGGTGGACCACTGGGAAGCAGTTGATGTCGCCTACCTTGACTTTAGCAAAGCTTTAGGTACTGTTCCACATAGGAGATTGATTAATAAGCTGAGTAGGCTCAGGGTGGGTCAGAAGTTGGTCAACTGGGTGGCAAACTGGTTGACAGGCAGAAAACAGAGAGTGGTGGTAAATGGTATACAGTCAGAAGAGATGCAAGTCACAAGTGGTGTACCTCAGGGATCAGTCCTGGGGCCAGTCCTCTTCAATATCTTAATCAGTGACATTGCAGATGGGCTGCAGGGTAAGGTTAGTATGTTTGCAGATGACACCAAAGTCTGCAACATGAGTAGATGATTCAGATGGGGTGGGCAGAATGAGAAGAGATCTGGATAAACTAGCAAAATGGTCATAAGAGTGGTAACTGGGGTTTAATGCAAAGAAGTGCAAGCTCATGCACATAGAGAAGAGAAACCCGGAAGCCACCTATAGGCTGGGAGGGGAGTTGCTGGCAG
The DNA here is from genome assembly GCA_016271365.2 of Neoceratodus forsteri. Lineage (NCBI taxonomy): Eukaryota > Metazoa > Chordata > Ceratodontiformes > Ceratodontidae > Neoceratodus > Neoceratodus forsteri. Next base: position 1,072,536,085 of record CM057451.1, read on the forward strand.
TCACAAGGGAAGAAAGAGACTTGGGCATCATCATCACTGATGACATGAAATGTATCCAAGCAAACCACTAAAGCAGTAGGTAAGGCTAGGGGAATGTTATGGTGTATTGGTAGGGGTATCACAAGTCTGAAGAGGCAGGTAATAATACCTCTTTACAAGACACTGGTTAAGCCCCATCTGGAGTACTGCATGCAGTACTGGAGGACACAACTTCACAAGGACATTAACCAAAATGAGCCAGTTGAGAGAAGGGCAACCAAAATGGTGCAGGGACTGCATCAGAAAACATACGAGAACAGATTAACGGAGCTCAATATGTATACCCGAGAGCAAAGGAGGGAGAGAGGTGATATGATTGAAACATTCAAACACCTTAAGGGCATTAACACGGTGAAATAGTCTACTATGTTTCAATATAAGAAAAGTAGCAGGACACTGGACACAGCATGAGATTAGAGGATGGCCTTATTGAGGGGTAATATGAGGAAGTTCTTTTCCACCAAAAGGGTGGTGGATGCATGGAACGGCCTACAGTGAAGTTGATGATATGAATACAGTGCAGGGCTTTAAATGGGCATGGGATAGGCATGAGGAGCAATACAGATTAGTATGAATCGATAGGGCCATTGACAGAGCAAAGTCCGATGGCACATTTATAAGGTAGAAAAAGAAATGGGCAGATTAGATGGGCCTTGCGGTCCTTATCTGCTGTCAACTTCTATGTCTCTATGTTTCTATGTTTCTAACTCTAACAGATGTGGTCTGGAACATCACAATGTGGCTGATGGCTATAAGTGAGAATCTATGTTTCACTACAGGGTGCCTTCCTGTATCAGCTGCTGAGAGAGACCACAAGTGAGGTAAACTTTCCAGATGTCATAACTGTGGGTGATGGGTTTGTAAGACAATAAGTGGTGAGGTGCCAGGGTAATGGTGAACACAACACGGTGGTCTTCAGGCTTCCAACAGTGAAATGTGCCACAAATGTCCTACAGCACAACACTGGTGGCTTACCTGTCATGGGACATGTTCTTGGAGGATCAGGGATGAGGGGATTAGGGAGGTGGTGGAGGATCTTTTGATAAATTCAAGTGGTTGATTCTGAAAGCAGAAGGCTGCTATGTCAGGAGGATGGTGCAGAAAAAGATCAGACAGAGTCCACTGTGGTTCAATTGGTAGGTCAGTGATGCATTAGGGGATAAGAATGGGGTGTTCTGGTCAATATAAGAGGGCTCAAGGTAATGTGTACAGGGAAACTAACAAATAGACTTTGGGCAGGAGGAAGAAGAGAAGGAAGGCAAGAAATTAGCACTGGCTCTGCATAAATTCTCCAGAAACTGTCCTTTCTCTGACTGCACGTATCTGTCACTCAAAAAATGTTAAACTATGAATCCAAAAACTGCGCTTTTCCAGACATGCAGGAGCCAGCCCTGTATCTGGTTTGAGCCTTCAAGCGAGGCTGACCACATAGAGCTATTATCCCATTATTATCTCATCACTGTGTAAGGCTGCATTTCATTACAGCATAATGGCATCCATTAATTACATTCAAACTGGAACTGACACTAGATCACGCCCTATTGTCACCTGATTTCCTTTTCATTGTGCAGTAGAGAACATCAGCATCACAAACACACAATTGAGTGGAAAGTGTTCATTGCATAGTACATCTGCAGTGCCAAAGCAGATCATTATAGTTCATGGTTATGCTTTCAGTGTCAAGCTGTCACTGACATTTTTACATGCATACCAGTGCTCTGCAAGCTACTGCCCTATGAGACAAGCGCCCTATATGCTTACCATGTGACATATGTCAGACTGACATAGTTCCATTGTTAAATTGTTAATACATGCCAAGTTGTTTCACTTGTGACTGTCAAGATGGCCTATTTCACTGGTATTTCGTGAGGTAAGTAGATGTGCACTGCAGAATGTGATTCGAAGAATACTTGCACAGCTGCATTCTGGTGTCTGTGCATGACTGGGGATTGATGGTGCGCCACTGCCTCTGGGGATTTTTGACGGGTGCAAGGGGGGCAAGTTAGAAGTTTAGGATTATGGAGATTTTGATACTGCGGGTGCTGTGGGAGTTGGGGGGAGGGGTTTGTGACTATTAGTCCAACCCCTCCTCCCCTTCCCTCCCCCCGTCCTTCATGAACATGGTGTAACCCTCCAGGTTCAGGTCTCAGTCATGCTCTGCAGTGGCTCAGGTCTCAGTGACTGCTGCCACATCCACCTCTTCCTCAGTTAGCATCGCCTAGAGCTCAGGCATTTTATTGCCCAAGCTCCTGGCATTTAGCAGGAATACCTTCCACCCTTTCCGTATACTTCCATTTCCCCTGCTCGCATTCCCATGGGGATTCTGTCTACCCCTGGGCAGCACCTTACCTGTTGGCCTTTTCTAATATTCCTCCAGCTCCCCAGGGGGTTGGAAACCGAGTCCCTCCTTTATTGGATCCCCCTCGACAGCATTCTCTCCCATCACTCCCCTTCACAAGTTTAAACCCCACCTTTCACCATGAACCCTCTATTTTCAACTTAAGGATTTCCCTCCTCCAGAATTGAGATGGAGCCTATCTCTAGCATATAGCCCATATCCTCCCAGGTCTCCCCCAATCCCCCATCAACCCATACCCTCTGGCCCCACAACACCCCTGAGCCACTGGTTTTATCCCTAATCTTCTCTTGTGTTCCCACTTGCCCTTGGCACCGGCAGGATTTCCGAGAAGGAAATCGCACATCCTATGTCATGACAGACCCTGGCAAGCTCCCTGAACCTTGCCTGCATCTCTAGCTCACTATTTCCTTCAATGTCATTGGTATACAGGTGGACCAGTATATTAGGGGAACCTCCACAATCATTTGCCAGCTGATATACCTCATGCTTGGCCCTGTGCACTGTTAGTCCAGGGAAGCATTTTGTTCTAACTGGGCAGGCTTCCCCATTTGATACCCCATATCATGGAATCACCCAACAGGATCACTCTGATCACCCCTTTTCCTCCAGTTCCCCCCCTTCCATGTCCCTTATCCTTTCTACTGGCTCCTCCCCCTATCTGGGTGCCCCCTCCTTATTTACCCTGGCCATCCCTTCCCCTTTGAACCTATGCTTCTCCTCCCGAGTATCCTTTTGTACCCCGCTATTCTCCCCCATCGCTGTTCGAATGGTCCTTCACCCCATCTGATAAACTTGCCTGGCCTGGCCCTCCCTTCATTCCCAACTCCGTTCAGCCCCACCTTGCCTGTCGTGCTCCCATGGAATAAATCCTCAGCTGCCTTTACTGTATCCGCTTTGTACTTGGTCCCTCTCACGTTGTCTTTCCTCCCAACTGGTCCTTCTCCTTGCGCTTTCCTCTCTGAACCCCTCCTCCTCCTCCTGTTCTGATCCACTGCTCCCCATTTCCCATGTTCCAAGTTCTCCCTGTTCTTCCTGCTATCCGCCCTGCCTCCTGCCCTCCACTCTTTCCATCTCCAACTGCCCTGTTATGGCTACATCACCCCCTCATCCTCAAGCAGAAGAAGATAATTGAAGCGGTTACTGAGCTTAAGTTCTGATCCACCCCGTCCTTCTGTCCTGCCCCAGCCATCTGCCTACTTCCTGAGAATGTCCTCCTTTTGGCCCTCCTGTGAGGGTCCCCAGATACCTGCCTGCTTCATTCGTAGTGTCCTCCTTTTGGGCCCCCTCTGTCAGGGTCACTATGTGACCCCAGAGTACTCTCCTGCACTCCTTTCCCTATGACCTCACCCCTAGTGCTTGGTGCAACCCCATGGAAGAGCTCCTGCCCTGTTCACCAACCATACCTCCCCCCTCCCTCCAGCTGTCTCCTAATCCCCTCAACCTCTTCCTTAAGCTGTACCAGCTGGTGGCACACTGGGCAACCACCGAACTTCCAAGCCCAGTCCAGTATCATGGCTGCCCCACACCCTGTGCACCCCACCACCCTCCCAAAGATGCCGGTCCTAATGACGTGTGGTCCGATCACCTCTACAAATAGGTTTCCTTGGGTGAACTACCAGGTTCCCCACTAGTCCAAGATACACCACTACCCACTAATCAGGTCACCCATCAACTTAGGTACAGTCCCACAGTAAACAGGTACCTCACTAGGTGCAGTACTACACAGTAAACTTATAAGAGAAGTGCTACAGCTCCTCAAGCTCTCTCTCAGCTTCTTAAACCCAGCCCCAGTGGCTAGAACTACATGAGCTGCACCTGAAGTTTTTCCTCCAATTGCAGGGCAATTGCAATATGCAAGTGGATGCTGTGAGAATACAATTAAAGGTACACTGCAAGCTTTTACATAATATTATTTGTAGGCAAAACCACACTTTTAGACTGGCTTCCTTACTATTAAATTCATTGATAATGATGATTGTTGTATCTGCCTCCTTGCTTATTGGAACAAAAATGCATGCAAATTTATAGCTATGCCCAGCTTTGTTTTGCTTCATATGACTAAACTACTCATGCACACTTCCTGAACATTCGAAACAAACACAGATAGTGAAGTCACTCATTATACAATACAGTAGTCTCCTCTATTCCCACGGCATTATGAGTGGCAAGACACAGGATTGTGTTGGGGTGTTTCTGAGTCCAGGAAAGAGGCAGTGGGAGCTGGTCAAGAAATGTAAACAAACGTGCTTTGTGTGGTAACAATAATATGGTGACCAGTCTGTTTTGCACATTTAAAAAAATGGATACAAATCAAACTATCAGCTGCATCAACAGTCTCTATAGAATGTGAGCAATCAAAAATGGTTTTAAAATCAACGGTGCTTTGATGCTAAGGGAGTTGACAGTTCCCCTTAAAGGTCTGGTCTGCTGGATGTCCCAAGCTCGTTCACAGCTAAATACTCTAAGCTCTTGGTATTCTGACCGCATGTGTTAACCACGCAAGTATTTTCACAATCACCACACTGAATCAGATGGACTGATGTGCAGTGCAAAACAGACACACACAAAGCGATAGCATATGACAGACCTGGTTGATGGCAACACAATGCAAGGTACTTGTCATGGGCTTTGTGATTACTACAGAGACTGCCACTGATCTGCTCCCTGGTGGCTATCCCATGCCTGGTTGAAGCAATGCACAGTAGTCATATCCTGCACTCTAAGAGGAAGGCTGTTCCATGCATCCACCACCCTTTCTGTAAAAAAGATCTTCCTCACATTGTCTCTTAAATGGCCGCCCTCTAATCGTATGCTGTGTCCTCTTGTCCTGCTATATTTCTTATACTGAAACAGGTTAGACTCTTTCTCCTAGTTAGTGCCCTTAAGATGTTTGAATGTTTCGATCATATCACCTCTCTCCCTCCTTTGCTCTAGAGCAGGGACTCTCAAATGGTGAGGCCAGCCTGTTCCAGGGGAGGCTCAAGCAACTCTGAAAAAGTGCTTTATTTAAATTCTGAGTTTTATGTATTTTGTGTGAAGAGATGAAGCAAACTAAAAGATGATAATAGTAGGTGAATATTATGTATTTATTTACTAATAGGAGACAAGGGAATGTGAATGAGCCAAGGCTCATTTCAGGTATACCTGGGGAAGAGTAGGGAGTGAATACATTTCAAAAGGTAACTGCAAAACAATCAAAAAATGTGCAATGAACAACAGTGCAAACAAACATGAACAATAAACTAATAATGAGTGGTGGTAATTGATCAATTTGTAGACTGATGGCAGAACAGCCCAAATACAAGGGTTGAGCACAGAAGTGCTAAGAGCAATACAGGAAGGAGCAAAGTAATCCCAGAGAAGTTGATTAGGAGCAGGGAAGGAGGAGGGAGAGGCAAAGCATGTAGGAAGGTAATTTCATATAGTGAGGAAACAGAGAAAGTAGTCTGACCCATGAAGATACTGCAACATGGGGTAACAATGGTTCAAGAATGAAATTAGCAGAGCAAGTAGGCTGGCCTGTGGGGTGCGTGGTTACAATAAGCTGAATAATAGTATTTGTTTATTTTATTTATTTGTTATTCAGATAACACCTTTGAGCACAGGAGCTCTTTCTCAAAGGTTCCATGTCAGTATAAGACAAAGAACTGAATGTGAGCCAAGTACTCAAAGGGGTTTCAGTTTATTCATGGTGTACTGCGCAAAGTATAGTATGTTATTTTCCTTTGGGGAGGCCCAAGATTATTTCAGTTTTTGGGGGAGGCTCAAAATCTTTTCCATGGATTTGGGGAGGCTCACTGTGACAAAGTCTAAGAACTATTGCTCTAGAGTATACATATTGAGCTCTGTTACTCTGTCTCATATTTTTTCTGATGGATTCCCTGCACCATTTTGGTTGCCCTTCTCTGGACTGCCTCCATTTTGTTAAAGTCTTTATGCAGGTGCAGCCTCAAGTACTGCACGCAATACTCCAGATAGTGCCTTACCAGTGTCTTGTAAAGAGAGATTATTACTGTATTGCTTTATTAATTGAATACTATGACTACAAATAACTTTGAACCATAGGTTAGTTTATACGGTGGTCTGCATCTGTGCAAATTAAAAAAAAACAACAAAAAAAAAACAGAAGACCAAACATAATAGAACCATACAGTACATAAAGTAGGAAACAATTCATTCATGTTAGATAATACATGGATAGGTTAATGCAGAGAAAACAATAAGTAGGTGCCCTTGGTTCAGGAGGCAATAACAGATTAAAACAGGGGTCAACATTAACTTTGTTTTGCACTAGCCAGCCGGACAAGTTGCTTAAAAATTGCACTAGCCTGCAGATGGTTGCACTAGCCCACAATAATAATGGTCAATTTTGATTGGTTATACAGGAAAAATGCAAGCCGAGAAATACAGTACTCTGATTATTGCATATTTATCCTGCTACCACATTGCTTCCTGTCCCAGCAAAAAAAAAAAAAGACTGCAGTCCAATCACACGCAGTGTGTACTCCCATTGTTTTTTTACCATGTGCCCCTTGCTTTCTCTTTCTTCACCCTCCCCACCAAACCAGAGAATACCATAATAGCAAATGTTCAATCAGGCAGTTCTAGCTCTGCACACACAATAGCCAACATCATCGGCCTCTCCAAGACCTTCGATACAGTACACCATGGACTACTAATTGACCATCAAGGCAACCATTCCTTAATAGGACTGGTCCAGGATGCTAATCTAGAACAGATCATCGCTGGGCCCACCCGTAAAATGGGTAACTATACCATTCTCGACTGGATACTCACGAGCAAACCCCCCAATGTACAGGCGGGAGGCATACTAGCTGATGCACTGAGTGACCACTCCCCCATTTTCTGCATTTGGAAAAACAGGGCCCCCAGAGCCCGCCCGCGAATCCTGGTGGCTCGGGACTTCTCTCACCTACTGCCAGAACACCTGTTAGGATGCTTTAACAGTATAGATTGGAGTCCCATCAAACTACTTCCCACACTGGATGAAGCTACTGCCTTCTTCCAGGGAGCATTCACCATGGTGACTGACCGGCTGGCCCCATGAAGAAATTCCGCACCAAGGGGAGCTGCTATAAGTGGATCACCCCCAATATGAAATCCCTCATGAAACACTGGGATTCAGCTTGGAAGAAATACAAACTGTCCTCACTACCAGCTGATCTCACAACCTACAAGGCGCTCCAAAACAGGTGCAAACTGGCCATAAAAGTGGCTAAATGAGAGTATGTCACTAACCTACAGAAAAAGAACCTAGGGAACCCTAGACTCTTTTGGGCCCATATAAATGGGCTACTAAAGGGTACCGGTAAGACAGAATATGGCCCCATGGAGGTAAATGGCCATCTAACAAGCGATGATACCATCATTGCTATGGCACTCAACCAACAGTTCACTAACCTGGAACAGACCAAAGCTGGTCTGCCCACCCACCCCCCTGGCCCTTATGACCCCCCTCCTACCTCACATGACCATTCCTCCTTCCACCTTAGGCTAGTTAGACCTAAGGAAGTCTTCCCACTACTAAAAGCAACGGGATCCACGGGACCTGATGGTATACCCTCCTGAATTCTCAAGGAAGTGGCCTCAGCACTCGCTAGGCCCCTAACTTGGCTCCTCAACCATTCCATCGCTGAAGGGACCATCCCCAGTAATTGGAAAATGGCTCACATAGTCCCTGTCCATAAGGGAGGTACGAGGGAATCAACCAATAATTACAGGCCAATCTCCCTACTCTGTAGCCTTGGTAAGATCCAAGAGAGGTTGATTTACGGTCAACTCCGTGACTAGTACCTAGAGACCCACCAACTACTAGCCCCCTCACAGCAGTTTCAGAACCAATCATGGGACTGACACTGCTCTCATCAAGTTCTCTACAGATGCACTCAAAGAACTGGACAAAGGGACCCCAACAGGGGCAGTCTTTATAGATTTATCCAAAGCATTCAACCTCATCAACCACAACCTGCTGCTCTCCAAACTGAGGCATGTTGGACTAGACAGTCACTCCCTATCATGGTTCTCCAGTTACCTTACTGGCAGGTCACAGAGGGTAAAATGGAAAGACTCCCTGTCTGAGCTGCTTCCTCTAACTGAAGGGGTGCCCCAAGGGTCTATACTCGGCCCACTTCTCTTCTCGCTATTTACCCATGACCTCTGCAACCACTGTGGTGGGAGTTCAGTGGTACAATATGCCGATGATGCAGTCCTCTATCGGCCCTCCACCAACATGGAAGAACTCTGCTCTGGGCTCCAAGACAACTTGGAGTCCCTAGAGGAATGGCTAGTCACTAATAGAATGGTCATCAATCCAAGCAAGACTAAGGCCATGCTGTTTGGCCCCAGATCCAGCAATCGGGATAGAAGTCAGCTCCTCAAATTGACGACCACTTCAGGCAAGAAGATCGAGGTGGTCCTCTCCATAAAATACCTTGGCCTCACCCTGGATCAGGGCTTCACCCTCAAGGGGCACATTGACCAAGTAACCAAAAATATCCACTCTAAGCTCGGGACCCTTTACAGGCTGAAAGACCAGCTGATACCAGCAGCCCTGGTCTCCATTGCTATGAGTGTTCTGCTACCCACCCTCACCTACGCTGCCCCTGTCATCCAGGGAGCAGCTAGACAAGAGCTAAATAAACTACAGGTTCTCGACCACAAGGTGGCCCACTTTGCCTCATTAGCAGGCCCGAGGACCCACCACTGTGACATGCTGTCCCACCTCAACTGGCCCCCGGGAGGACAGGCTTCAGTACCCCTCGCTCTGCCTCACCTACAAACTACTCCACTCCTCACCCCCACCCAGCCTTGCCGGGATCATCTCCATTAAGAGCAACCCTAGGCAACTCTGTACAACCAACAGGACTCTCCTCTCAGTGCTAAGGGTCAGAACTAAGGTGGGTGGGAAGTCGTTTGCCTTTATTGCCCCCACTTTATGGAACTCCCTGCCTCAAGGTGTTCAGGAAACTACCTCCCCTTATACCTTCTGCACCTGGCTTAAGGTGCACCTGGCTACCTCCACAAAATGTAATTGTTAATATAAGGTACTCCAAAGTGTTTGCTCCTCTATTGCCTGTATTTGTTATACTGCTACTATGCTTACCCTATTATGTATCTATGTGACACTTGTTATGTATCTTGTTGTATACAATCCCATGTAATAATGTATGTAACCCTCTGGTCGCCCCTGAAAAAGGGACCTTCAGGGCCCAGCAGGCTCACCGATTATCAAAATTTAGTAAAAAATAAAATAACTACTGAATGCCAGGCTATCACCTGACTCTTCTCTCTGGTTTAAAAGCTACTTAGAAAACCGGTTGCAGAGAGTAAAAATTGAGGACGCTCTTTCTGACACCCTGCCTTTTCACTCGGGTGTCCCACAGGGATCCATACTGGGACCCTTCCTTTTTTGCATTTTCTTAAACTCCCTCCTTTACCACTGCTCTGAGCAGATCATACTATATGCTGATGATGCTGTTGTATTCTCCACTCACAAAGATCCTGCAACTCTTCAACACAACCGGTTTCAGTTCTGTAGAGACATGGTTTCTTAATCATAAACTGGTCCTCAATGACAAGAAAAACAAATCTATGCTCTTCTGCAGCTCTCATAACCCACACAAGCTACACCACTTGGCTATCTCCACCACCCAGGGGAACACTCTAGATCAGGTGGGGTCCTTCAAATACTTAGGGATACAGCTTGACCCTAATCTCTCCTATGGACCTCATGTAGATAATGTAGCTAGAGCTGCTAATACATGGCTTGGTCTCCTCTACAAACACTGACCACACCTCACGCCAGAAGCTTTGAAGATTGCAGTCCTGAGCTCTGTGATCTCTGTAATAAACAATGGTCTCATCATTTATGGCTCGGCCACAACCACAACCCTTAGATGCCTCTCAACTACCTTATATTAGGTATGTCGGCTCATCACTGGTGATCACCGTCTCACCCAAACATGTGACCTGTACACTCAGACCGGTTGGCTCCAACTATCAAACCGCATAAAGTTTCTCGCCTGCTCCATGGCGAAAAAATCTACCTTGGCCTTGCACCTTCTGGGGTCTCAACTCTGTTACAACACCGAATTAACAAATGGTGCCTTAGGAGATCCACGCTACAGCTACTTAAAGTCCCCCACTGTCACACTTCACAGGGACAATGCTCTTTTGCTTATCGAGCACCACTCTGGTTCAATGGCCTCAGCCCCACCATCTCCTCTGCCCCCAAAATTGGTATGTTTAAAACTAGGCTCTGGGACTATCTCACTACCAACAGCTCCTGTGACTGCCCATCTTAATCTTGTTTCTCCACTTTCCTGCCTGCTCTAGTGGTCCCCCTCACTGGATTCTACCCTCACATCTTGGTATACCCAATGCTGCACTTTTCACCCTCTCCCCACTCTTCCTACATTCCTTCTTCCCCCTCTTCCCTCTCCCTATGACTCTGGCACTTCTTATCTGTTGTCTATTTTCTGTGACAAATGCCGCTGGCTGCCTTGCTTACAATGCTACCCTTGAATTGTATTAATCTGTACTCTGTAATGTCCACATTGCTGTAATGTCTGTCTTGATGTTCCCCATAATTTGTATTTCTCTGATGTGGAACCTTTGTAAAAGAGCCAAGGCTCAAAGGTATTTGTAATCTTCGACTTGATAAATAAAAAATAAAATAAATCATGCATGTCACCACAGTTCCACCCTGACCTGTAGGGCAATGTACAGAATCAGGCAGAGAAAGACACTTTCATCCCCCACCCTGTGATTAAGCAGAACTGCACTTCTGAAAGTTTTCTTACACTACGAAGTGGTCCAGGGGAAGTTCTAGGATTTGGGACTTGGCAAGGTTAGAGGAATGGTCAAATGTATGGCAGCTTAGATTCAATGCTAAGAAGTGCAAGGTAATGCACCTGGGAAACAAAAACCCAGAGGAAGAGTACACAATGGGGGGTGAGATACTAACAACAACAAAAATGGAAAGGGACCTGGGGGTAGTCATATCAGATGATCTAAAGGTGGGCAAGCAGTGTGAGAGGGCAGCAAGGAGGGCTGAGGGAATACTGGGATGCATAGGGAGGCATCACCAGTAAAAACAAGAAGTTATTATCCTCTGTACAGACAGCTGGTGAGACCACATCTGGAGTACTGCGTGCAGTTCTGGAGACCCAATCTCTGCAAAGACATAGACAGGATGGAAGCTGTCCAGAGGAGGGCACTAAAATGGTGCAGAGTCTGCACGGAAGACATATGAAGAGAGACTTAAGGAGCTTAATATGTATAGCCTCGAGGAAAGGAGGGAGAGGGGACATGATAGAAATTTTCAAGTACCTCAAGGAATCAATGAAGTCCAAGAGGGTAGCATCTTTCAAAAAAAGAGGTGTGCAAGAACATGGGGGCACAATTTGAAGACAGAAGGGGGGCGGCTCAGAGATAATTTAAGGAAGTATTTTTTCACAGAGAAGGTTGTGGATGTATGGAAGGGCCTTCCAGAGGAGGTTGTGGAGTCAAAAACAGTGGTGGAATTCAAGCATGCATGGGACAGTCATAAGGCAATTCTAGGGGGTGGGGGTAGGAAGAAGTAGGCTGCTGGTTAACTAGGATCTGCAGCTTATCCATCAGGTAGGGAAATGGGCAGACTGGGTGGGCCAAGCGGTCCTTATCTGCCGTCAAATTCTATGTTTCTATGTTTCTGTGTTTCTTTGGAGAGAGTTAAACACAGGGGCTTGAGATGTAAGAAATGTTGACATATCTGTTTATATATACTAGTCAAAAAAATATTGATTTAACATGCTCTACCCTAAGAAAAACAGATTTTTCATAACAGTGTCCTTTCATCAGTCAAAGGGGAGCAGTATACAGGCATGATGCTGTACTACCTCTCTTTCTATATTGGAAGATCTATGCACACCAGGAATACCTTTTTTTTACCTTTCAAATTATATATTTTACTAAGGTTTTGCTTTGTACCATACACGCTCCAAAGCATTGTTTTTAGGATGATATGACATGCTGGGTAGTACTGCATTGATGGCATTGACTGGCGTGATCCATTAAGAGGAGCTGTGGACCCCTACACCTGTCAGTAATGGGAGCTATGGGTCTATGGATGACCAATTCAGAGTCTAGTCTACAGTGGTGTCAAGGGAAAGTATAGAGTGGACAGACCACCTGGCTGGGCACACTGTGTATACATGATAGAATTCTGTCACTGCAGTGTTGAATACAGACACTCAAAAGGTTGGGAAATGAGGCACACTGGTCTTAATATTGTGGGACAAATCAAAGACAAGTTGAGCAAACTGGAAGCTAGTGACTTAACCACTCTACCCTTGATCACAGCATGGACACTAGCTGACTGTCCCAACTGAAGGTGGACAATGCAATGGGGCCTGATGATATTGAGCCCAGAATTCTAAAAGAAATGGGGCACCATGGGGGGTGGGGAGACAGGAGAGGGAGGTTATGAGGAAGGAAGAGGTCATGAGGCAAGAAGGGGAAGGAATCGGGTGGTAGTAGTTGGGGGGAGAAGGTGAGGAGTGACAGTGTGAGAGGGAGATGACAAGGGGTGAAGGGAAGGGAAGCAGGTGATATATGGCCAGTAGAAAGGAAGACGGGGCAGAGAGGGAGTGAGAGGAGGAACGGAAAGGGTGGCAATGGAGAACTGAGGGCAATTTGTCCATTTCAGGCATGTAATTTGATTTTGCTGTTTGCCTCCTGGATCATGGGTATAATTAAACAATATGAGCAGTCACAGTTAAATGTTGGCAACCTTTGTAAGAAACAAACAAACAAAAACAATTAATGTGTTGTGTCACACACATTGTTGCTGATTGGTATTGCATCCACTGGACTCACTAAGTGACAAAAAAAAATATCAGCAATGTATATGCAATTGGTGCAGATTTCATCAGAATTACTTAAACAGTGCATTTGTTGTATTACCACAAAATTAAACCTGTACCCCCAAAAATAAAAAAATCGACAAAGCATTGAAATTCTAACATTTGAACAGTAAGACAAACTGCCAGAGGCAGAGATGAGAAGTACTGAGTGAGCGAGCCATCGGATGCAATACCAATCAGCAACAAAACATTACATTTTTATTTTGTTTCTGACAAAAGCTGCACACATTTAACTGGTACATACCCATGATACAATGAGGCAAAAATCTAACTCAATTTGCATGCCTGAAATGGACTAGTCAACAAGTGGGTTACAGAGCAATGGGCATGATTACGTTTCTCATTTTGTGTAGATTGTAGAGGAACAAAGACATGAAAGTGGGAAAATTAAAAAAAGCACAGTATGTTGGAACAGCCTGGTATTGCATAACAGGTGCATTAGTCACTGGCAGCGTCCAAAAGTATTAGAACTGCACTTGTGACTCTGTAAAATGGGGTAATATGAGGCTTTGTCGGCTCCATTATCAAAATGTGGCACTAGTTTGTTTCAATCAGCTTGGAGTGGACTATTGGTTATGGACAACGCGACCCAAAATGAGCAAACAATCCTTGCAATGTAGTTGAGTTGTCTCACACCAACTGATAAAATACATGCCAAAAAGTAACTGAGTCTGTGAATAATGCTGCTACAGAGACTCCGATGATTGCAACAAAATATGAAGGAGGAAGGGGCTACAATGTGTAGCGTTTCAAATATGTATGCAAAGACGACCTGTTTGTAGGATGTACAAAGTGCCGATGTTGGAAAAGAAAAAAAAAGGCGTCACACAATATTTGCTCATCACTAATTAGTGAAACTACCAAGCGCTTGATATGTGTGTAAAAGCGAGTTGTGTGAAAATAAAATTATTGAAAGGGAACAAAAAAACTCGCAATATTTTGTTAAAGAGGACAGGAAATAATTTATGTATTGCAGCTCCATGAGTAGTTTGATGTCATTACTTGTCAGACTTGATAGAAGTTTGTCTTTTCGCTTATTGATATGTTTTTTATAATTTAAATTTTGACAACCAATAGAAAAATAAAATATGGCAGTTTCTGTAACAGTTTTTCATGTTTCCTGTTTTGGCTTCTGAATGGTGAGCATGGTAGCATTCATACATTCCAATGGATCACTCTGACAGGTGTGCCTGAAGCTGTCAGAAACTGACAACAATCATAAAGTGGTTTACGTATTTAACTGACTAAAATAATTTATTTTGCTTTGGCTGAATCAAATTCTTAGGATCAACATGATTAGAATGAAATTCCATTTGGTTTAATCATTATGTGTCCATATTTCATCAAATTAAACCAAATGGCACTTGTAGTGCCGTTGATCTTTGTTTTTGAGTTACATGCTGGATGTATTAGTTTCTTATGCACCCGCTATTAAAAGCAAATGTTCTTTACTAATGTATACCCATCGTTTTTAATTTAATTTCAAAGAATGTGTACTCCTATTGCAGATTATGTCCCACACTCCCCCAACCCCAGTGAACTCACACACATACGCATGCAAACACAGAGCATAGCACTCCAATTTACATTGGACTATCTCACTTATCAGTAAGTCCGCAATACAGTCAGCAGTAGCAGCGCTCTTCTTGAAGATTCATATCCCTTCTTCCAGCTAAATCACAGACTCTTGGTCAATTGTGCTGTTTGAAGCAAAAGTAATGCTGTTACCGTAGATGGAGAACATCTTGGTAACAGACGTGTTGCACTGCTATCACTTGTTTTCCCTGTATGGGTGCAATCCCCTGGACCCCCTCCACCACACCTTTTTTTTATTCTACCTCGATTTTTAAAAGTTCTGCCATGCTAGATTCCCTATTTTCACAGTCGTTGCAGTCTGATTTCCATTCCATTTAACTTTTTTCCTTCAACTTGTGCAAACTCAAAACTGAAATATTGTATGTATTTAGGAAAAAGTAATTTTTACCACCAGATCAGAAGCCTGTTTCAAGAGCCCGTGATCTTTTCACTTTTCATCTGATCTGCCCATATTCTGCTGTTGCTCGGAAAGTGTAATGGCACATTTGGTCTAGAAGGTTGAGCTTGTCATGGTAGTATTTTATTTGACCCAAAACTACCATATTCAGTATCTATGGGAGATGATTTGGGGTTGGGGGGGCACTAGCTATGATAGAGTGTATGAGTATGGCATGGAAAAGGGTGCTGCATACCTCAAGCAATTTGTGCAAATTGCAAGCTGTGTTGTTAAAAGTAAGTACAACAAAAAACGATTCTTTCATCAATCAGAGCTGGTCGCTCAGATAGTCACCTGCCTTTGATGTGAATGGCATGGGGTTTATTTCTAGGAGGGGCATAACTGAGCTTTTTCTGGCTGATGTTCTTAAAACTGTAATTTTTTTTTTATTTGTTAAAACTACAAGGCTGATACTTCTACACATATTTGCAAGGTGAGACTACTGTACTGTATCCATTTCCAGTTCATGACATTGTTATCTGTGGCAAAAAATCCATCTAAATTGTAGCTTCCCAGTGAACAGACACTGACTTAAGAAGTATTGCATGGAGCCCAAATCAAATACAAAATCCGAAGCAGGTAAAATTTTGAAACCATACAATTGAATGCAAGGAAGCAAGCAATACGTATTGGAATGCATTACTTGAGTACTTTGTTAGGTATACAACGTCGCTGGTTCTGTTCCCACAAATACAGCCTGCACATTCTGTCTGAACCGAATAGCAATTCAACATGACTGCAGTGCTTCCAATTTGTCTCTTGCAAACACGCACTTATTACAGGGTTGACTTTTAGTGAGCAAGCAGGTGTTTTAAATAAAATAAAACGGATTAGGTGAATTTCAGCAGTGAACAGACACAGCCCTGCCATGGAAAATTTCAGCGGGGGATGGGACACTGAATGTGGAGATAGAAAAAACTTCTGTACTACGTGGATTATAGGACAAGGTTCGTTACCGTGTAGATTTGCTGTCTTTCTTTGGTACATTCATAACACTAGAGGTATCCATTGTATTCAAACATTAAAATCAATCAGTCTCTTTTTTTTTTCTGATCAAGATGTTAGGCAGGTAATTCTTATCAGAAGCAGCCCCAATGTATCGATCTCAATCGCACACACTCACCACTCCCACAATTACCGAATTTATTTATTTATAAAAGATTTTCAGAAATTACAGGAAGCGCTTACTGTCTGACCTGGCAAGAGGATAATGTGCCTCTACCGAGTTATCTGGAGGCAACTGCAGGATTAGAAACTGGGTTACATTTTGCAGTCACAGGATGCGAACCCCATCAGCTGCGTAATAATAAAAATAATAAGAGAACTACAGAACAGCGCGCAATTAATTGTTTCACATGAAGCAGAACTGAGTATGCAGAAACTCAACTCACACTGTCACAGGGAACTAGGTGCGTGGTGCCTGGTTCAGTGTCGGCAGCTTAATGTGGTGGCAATGCGCGAGCACAAGCACAGGTATCAGGGATATACGTGCAGGTGCATGGTTAGAGCATGACTGACTGACGACAGAACTTTAGGTTCGGCGGCTGTTGCGGGGACAAATTGACGGACCCGTTTGAAAAGCAGAAAAAGGTTGAAAGTGAAAAAATTGCAGAGAGAAATAAAAAAACGGGGACAGAAATGCAAAATAAGATGCCTAAAGATATGCACATTTGACTAAATGTAGACGTGGAGAGGGTGCACAGAACGTACACTGAAACACTGACAGTGCCCCTTAGGGGAACTGTTATAAACAGAATTTCTTAATGTGTGAAAGCCCATAAAAAGCTAATTTGATTGAGCTGTTGTGTTGATCTGTGAATCTCTGCAGTCCAAAGTTATTCATACGTAAATCACCCTGTAATTAAGGGCTGGTGGCAGCCATATGTTTTGGGCTCCTGACAGGAAATGTCACCGAGGGTCTAGGTTCTCCTTTGACTGTATTTAATCCAACAGGTTAAATAGGAAATTTACTGTTATATTAAGTGGGTTTTAAGGTGTTATTACAACACTTCCTACATCTAAAATAATTGTTTTGTATGTGCATTGAAGCTAGTGAGTTATCACCTTTACATTTCAAAATGTTACTAAAAATGTTCCATCTTCAGAATTGCTTTTATCTCTCGGCTATACTGCCAGTATCAGCTGATCATCAAAGATGACACATCTCAAGACTGGCTCTGTGGTGCCAACAGGTATTGGGGCCCCATATCAGGATTTCTAAACCCTGGCTGTGTTCACATCAGTACAGGTTTGTAGCTCAGTGCCCTTATCAGCTGTGCTATACTGCCTACTAATAATCCAGTAGAATTCTGGCAATGTCACTGTAGAAAATCCCATTCCATCCAAAGTATTTCAGTAAGAAACTGTTATAATTTTAACTTCATCAAAATAAGTAAAATACTCTTTAATAGCGGCCGGCCCTGTGGCGCAGAGGGCTGAGGCGCCAGCACCTTATATCACGCTACGCTGGTGACCTGGGTTTGAGAACAACTGGTCACCAGGAGCCTGCCGGGTGGGGGAGGGTTGGAGTGGATTGAGCAGTAGCTCTCCCTCTAAAGGGGTGGATGCCCACTCCGCCGTAGCCCCGCCTCCCACTGGGTGGAGGTCTGGTGGCAGCGCAGGCAGTTGGAGAGGTGACACAAGTCTGTAGAGGGGCAGATGGGGCCACCGGATCCTGGCTGTGCGTCTTGGCTGTACCTGCGTGTATGCCATGACCCGAGGGGGACTGAAAATACCATAAATTACCAAACCAAAAACAAAAAC
The DNA here is from genome assembly GCA_016271365.2 of Neoceratodus forsteri. NCBI lineage: Eukaryota > Metazoa > Chordata > Ceratodontiformes > Ceratodontidae > Neoceratodus > Neoceratodus forsteri. The sequence continues at coordinate 1,072,554,203 of CM057451.1, forward strand.
TCTTTAATGGTGATAATTTTTTACATACATATAAAGACACATTTATCTCCAGTTACAACCTTCCGGTTGCTAGTTGTGGTTACAACCAGGAAGTTATAATCAACACCTGTCAATCAAGCATCAAGAAAGCTAACTGGCACATAGTTTCACTGTTGGCGGGCTGAACATCTTGCCCAACATGGTGGCTCCATTACCGTGCACAGGTACCAGCACTCAAGCTTTGCCACACACTGTTAAGACAAGGCACTGTGTGTCACCTTAGAGACTGGAAATGGCATCACATTTCGCACAGGGGTTGTATACAGACCCCCATGCCAGGGGGAGGGAATGGACAAGGATATGATAGAATGCATACTTAGGATGGCAGAGAAAGGGGAGATACTGTTGATGGGGGACTTTAATATGCTGGATGTCAACTGGAGCACCTTTGCTGCAGCCACATCCAAAGCAGGGCCATTCTCGATGCCCTTCAGGTGGCATGCCTCAGACAGCTAGTTTTGGGACCTACTCGTGAGGGAGCAATCTTAGACCTCGTGCTCTCAAATGGGGACAGTGAGAGGATCTCAGATCTAGAAGTGGGTAGCCATTTGGGAACAAGTGACCACCAAACTGTGTGGTTCACGATAAACTCAGCTACAGAGTCAAGCCATACAAAAGTGAGGGTTCTGGACTTCAGGAGGGTTGACTTTGGCAAGATGGGAGAGTGCCTTAGAAAAGCAGTAGCAAACAGGGTAGAAGGAGGGGTGGAGCAACAATGGGGAAATATCAAAATTGCCATCACAGAGGCAACAAGCCTTTGTGTGAAGCAAATAAACAAATCAAAATGAAAGAAAAAGCCACTATGGTTCTCAAAAGAGGTGGCGGTGAAGGTTAGGGAGAAAAAGATAGCATTTAGGAAGTATAAGGAAACACAGAAGGAGCAGGACAGAGAACTGTACCAGTTAAGGCAGAAGGAAGCAGGGAGGGTAGTCAGAATAGCAAAGGCCTAAACTGAGGAAAAGATAGCCAACGCAGTTGAGGGGGATAAAACATTTTATAGGTATATCAGGGAGCGTAGAAAGACAAAGGGACGGATAGTGAGGCTGAATAGAATGGACGGTGGATGGGCAGAGAGGGACAGTGAAAAAGCAAGGATACTGAATGAATATTTCTAAGTATTCACAAAAGAGGAGGTGCCTAATCCAATTAACAGAAGCACTCTGGATAGGGGGATCGATCCCAGTCCTTTCACATAAGAAAGGGATCTGAAATAACTCCTAAAACTGAAGGTGGACAAAGTAATGGGGCCAGATGGAATTCACCCCAGAATTGTAAAAAAATTAAGCAGAGAACTAGTGACACCACTGACTACCCTTTTTAACAAAGCATGGGAGGATGGTGTGGTACCTGAGGACTGGAGGAAGGCAGATGTGATTCCCCTTCACAAAAGTGGGACCAAGACAGAGGCAGGAAACTACAGACCTGTCAGTTTGACCTCTGTGATAGGGAAAGTGATGGAATCACTTCTGAAGGAAAGAATTGTTGCGTACCTAGAGGCCTGGGGCACAGGACCCAAGGCAGCATGGGTTCACAGCGGGACGATCATGTCAGACAAATCTAATTGATTTCTTTGACTGGGTGACCAAAGTAGTAGACCAGGGAGGGGCTGTGGACATGGCCTACCTAGACTTTAGCAAGGCATTTGACACAGTCCCACACAAAAGATTAATAGTCAAATTAACCAGCCTGGGAGTGGGTCCCAGGGTGGTAGCATGGGTAAAACATTGGCTGGACAACAGGACACAGAAAGTAACTGTAAATGGAGTCCACTCTGAAGAAAGAGGGGTTACTAGTGGGGTACTGCAGGGTTCAGTACTGGGTCCAGTCCATTTTAATGTCTTTATAAGTGACATTACAGAGGGACTGGAAGGAAAAGTATGCCTCTTTGCAGATGACACAAAGATCTGCAACAGGGTTGATACACAAGGAGGCGTGGAAAGGATGAGAAGGGACTTGGCAAGGTTGGAGGAATGGTCAGAAGTATGGCAGCTTGGATTCAATGCAAAGAAGTGCAAAATAATGCACCTGGGAAACAAAAACCCAGGTGAAGATTACACAATGGGGGGGGTAGTAACAACAACAAAAATGAAAAGGGACCTGGGGGTGATCATATCAGATGACCTTAAGGTTAGCAAGCAATGTGAAAAGGCAGTAGGGAGGGCTGGGGGGATACTGGGATGTATAGGGAGAGGCATCACCAGCAGAAAACAGGTAGTTGTTATCCCTCTGTACAGACAGTTGGTGAGACCCCATCTGGAGTACTGCGTCCAGTTCTTGAGACCCCATCTCCGCAAGGACATAGAAAGGATGGAGGCAGTTCAGAGGAGGGCAACTAAAATGGCGCAGGGTCTGCAAGAGAAGCCATACGAGGAGAGACTAAAGGAGCTTAATATGTATACCCTTGAGGAAAGGAGGGAGAGGGGGGACATGATAGAAACGTTTAAGTACCTCAGTGGAATCAACAAAGTCCAAGAGGGTAGCATCTTTCAGAAAAAGAAATGTGCAAGAATAAGGGGACACAATTTGAAGATAGAGGGGGGATGGCTCGGGCAATGTGAAGAAGTATTTTTTCACAGAGAGGGTGGTGGATGCATGGAACAGCCTTCCTGAGGAGGTTGTGGGGTCTAAAACTGGGGGAGAATTCAAGAAAGCATGGGACAGACATAAGGCAATTTTAGTTGGGGGTCGGAAGAAATAGGCTGTTGGTTAAATAGGATCTGCAGCTTATCCTCTAGGTAGGGGAAATGGGCAGACTAGGTGGGCCAAGCGGTCCTTATCTGCTGTCAAAGTCTATGTTTCTAAGTACAATTTTAAATATTTTTAAATATCTATCTAGTTGATCCTGCCTTGAAAATTAAAAAAATCAAGCTGGTTGATCCTGCCGCTCATACCCTTAGAGCGCATCTTACACTATGCAGCAATGCTGATGGACCATGACTTTCCAGAATGTCGTTACCACAGTAAAGAAAAAAACAAAAGGGAGAGACAGGCTGTGTGTGTGTGTGTGTGTGTGTGTGTGTGTGTGTAAAAACCAGAATTTTACACACACACACTCAGTGTGCTATGCTTTTATAAACCCCACGGGGTTTATATTGCATCCCACACCTCGGGTTTGTGTAAAATTCTGATTACACACCCACCCATATATTGTATATTTTAATAATGCATTTCAGGTTATGCATGTTTTAACAATGTTGTCCATCTATGTGTTTTTACCATTAATAAACAAGTAATTGTGTTCTATTTTTTTTCTTTTCAAGTCAAATCTGGATAGAAAGAGTATAATATTTTCAGAATCTTAACACATGCTCAAAACCCATTCTGATGGATGAACGAAGCTTGTTCACAGCTGTACTCCTGGCTGATAATCAAAAGCTACACATTTCAAGGCTGTCCGCATGATGCCAGGCCAGTAGGTATGTAGCCACATTTGCATCTTGTAGACCTGAGTTCAGACCTGAAATTGTAAGAGAAAAGGCTGCAAGAGAGGGAACGGAAAAAGACCGGAGTTGGTGCTGTGGCAGTCCCAGAACTCTGTACTGACATGAACACAGCCAGGATTTAGAAATCCTGATATGGGGCCCCAATACCTATTGGCATCTCAGAGCCAGCCTTGAAATATGTAGCTTTTGATGATCAGCTGGCAGTATAGCCTAGAGGTTAAAGCAACCCTAAAGATGGATTATTTTTACTATTTATTTATTTATTTATTTAGATTTTGGTGACCAGGTAAGCCCTCTGAGACCAGTGATCCCTTTTTCAGGGGCGACCCGGGGTTGCGCACTCCAACCACTTTACTTTAGGTGAGGGTTCAGGTGGAATACAGTAACAGAGCTTAGGAATTACATACATGGGCAGTGGGGTACATTTAGACAAGTTGGTAGATTCAGTTTCATTACAATAGGTCAACAGTGTTATTGGCATTATCTATAGGCAGTCCAAGGAGCGAAGAGTTTAGTCAGTTGCCATAGAGAGGGGGGTTAGGCTTAGGACATGATCTAGTGGTTGCAGCCACAGAGGCTCTGCTCAAGTAGATATACTTTGAGTCCTGATTTGAATCCGGTGAGTGTGGGCTTGTCTAGTAAGCGTGCTGGGAGTGAGTTCCACAGGTGGGAGGCCGCGAACTGAAAAGAGCGCTTTCCTAGGTTGGTCCAAATACGGGGGATGTCAAGGAGTCGAATGGTTGTAGACCGGAGGGTTCGGAGGGGGACTTTGGGGGTGAGCAGGCCACTCAGGTGGGGCGGGTGGCCTAGGGAGGTGAATTTATAGGTAAGGCAGGCAGTGGCATAGGACAGTTTAAGCCTTAGGGTCGGCCAGTGAATGTCATTGAGAGTCTCACAGTGATGTCTCCTTGGGGAGGAGTTGGTTCCAAAGCGGGCTATTCGGTGATAGAGGGTGGTAAACTTGTTTATCTCCGACTCCCAGAGGGACTGGAGTAAGGGGGAGCCATATAGCAATGAGGGAAGGAGGTTACAGTTTGCTATGGCTCGTCGTGCCTCTCCGGAGAGGGAGTTTCCCAGGCGGTATAAGAGGCCAAGCCTCTGGTGTATGGATCTAGTTAAGGCATCAATATGAGGTTTGTAGGTTAGCTTCTGGTCGAGGAGAACCCCAAGATACCTGAACTGGTCTGAGACATCTACTTGCCTTCCTAGGGCTGATGAGAGTTGGAGTAAACCCAATACGGTCACTGCCCAGGCATCGAGTCCCAAAGAGGACTGCTTTTGTTTTTTCTTCGTTTAGTTTTAGGGAGTTTATGGTGAACCAAACTTCAAGAGCTGAGAGGCTGGTCTGCAGTTTGGAGGAGATAACCAAGGGTTGGGGGTCACTAAAGTAGATCACGGTGTCATCCGCATAAAGGATGAGGTTGCAGGGAGCACAATCCTCTTCAATGTCATTTAGGAATAGTGAGAATAGTAGGGGGCCCAGGATGGAGCCCTGGGGTACCCCAGAGATCATAGGTCTGGGGTTGGATAGCGCTCCTCGCCAGCGGACGTTTTGGGATCTGTTTGTCAGGTAGCTCGTGATCCAGGAGAGAGAGAGCTGATCCAGGCCAAGTCGATAGAGTTTGGTAAGGATGAGCTCATGGTTGACCAAGTCAAAAGCCTTGGATAGGTCAATGAATAGGGCGCCCGTTGGGATGCCCTGGTCCATGGCATTAAGTATGTCCGATGTTAGCCGGATGAGGGCGGTGTCAGTGCCATGGCCTTTCCTAAATCCATGCTGTACTTTGGAGAGGAGAAGGTGTTGTTCTAAGTAGTCTTGGAGTTGATTATAGACAAGTGTTTCCTGGATTTTCCCAAGGGGGCAAAGGAGGGAGATGGGCCTGTAGTTCTCCACTCTGTCCCGAGTTCCTTTTTTGTGGATGGGGACTATGGTCGCAACTTTCCATTTACTGGGGACCGTCCCTTCTTGGAGGGACCGATTGATGAGCAGGGAGACGGGATAGGTGATGACCGGGGCTGCAGCCCTCAACAACCGAGGTTCTAAGAGGTCGTTTCCAGGAGAGGAGTCGGGGTTTATTTTGCACAGAAGGGGGAGAACTGTTTCTGGCTCAACTAGTTTCAGGTGGAATAAGGGGCGAGGTAGCACCTTGTCTACATTGGGTAGAAGGGGGTCCCAGGCACTGGTGGGAGGCAGCCGTTAGGGTTTGTAAAGGAGGCACAGAATGCTTCAGCCACTTTAGTCGGGTCGTTGGTAAATGAGTCCCTGATTAGGAGTGAAACATCATGCCCTTTTGAGGGGCCTTTGAGGAGAGAGTTTATGTGGCCCTAGAATTTCTTTGAGTCACTTAGATGGCCTGTTTGGAGGTCCCTAAGGAATTTGGATTTGGCCTGTTTTTGTAGATTTTTTTCATTGGTTCTCAGGCACTGGTACTTCTCCCAGTCCGATATACAGCCAGAGGATTTGTAGAGTCCCCACGCCTTGTCACGGAGCTGCATGGTATGCTTTAGTTTAGGGTTTAGCCATTTGTGGCATTTTCCCTGTACTCTGAGCTTTTTCCAGGGGGCATGCTGGTTAGCTATGGACAGGAACGAGTTAGTGAAGTATTCCAGTGCTTCGTCTAGTGTGGGAAGGGAGACAATGGGGTCCCAGTCGACCTGCCAAAGGTCAGAGCAGAGGTCAGCGGGTACAAACCAGCTGTAATTCCTTGCTTCAATCACTCTGGCAGCGACCTTAGGAGGTTTATTGGACCAGGTACAGAAAATAGGGGAGTGGTCGCTCAGGGAGTCGGACATAATCCCTGAAGTCAGTATCCGGTCGGGGCAGGAGACGAGCGCCCAGTCAAGTAGTGTGTGATTGCCAGACTTGTTGTTGAGCCTGGTTGGCAAGTCAATCACTTGGGTAAGTGATGAGTCCAATATTAGGTTCTTGATTTTGGAGGCACTTGGGGAAAGCCAATTTAGGTTGAAATCCCCGAGGAGGATGGTCTCACCAAGGGGGTAGTTGTGGAGGGCATCGGTAAGGGATACAAGTGAGGAGGTGGCAGTTTGGGGTGGGAGGTAGGTACACCCAATAAAGAGAGGTTTGGTATCTCCCAGGAGTATTTTGGCAAGTAGTACCTCGCCCAGAGATCCGTTAGGAGTGGGGAGGTCAATCAGGGTAGCATTCAGGGAGGAGTTGAGGTAGATAAGAACCCTTCCCCCTTTCTTTCCAGCTCTGTCCTTTCTTATGGTTTGATAGCCGGCCAACTCGACTTCATGGGGGAGGATGTTAGGCTTTAGCCATGTCTCCGTCACTGCTAGTATGTCCGGTTTGTAGAGTAGGGTCCAGGCCTCAAGGTCTAGCATTTTGTGCCTTAGACTCCCAGTGTTCATGTGCACCAGCTTGAGCTCATCGGTGTTAGTCCGGAGGGGGGTTGTGTGGTCACTGAGGGTGAGGTTTGGAGAAAAGGGACCAGGGTTAGTTTCAATATCCCCCCCAAGCATCAGTTTCAGCCTGGACGAGGGGCCCGTGGAGTTGGGGGGGGGTTACGTGGGCTGTTTAGATTCCGGTCTGGGGCAGGATTATAACTGGGAGTGTTCAGGGGAGGTTCTTGCATGTTTGGTAAAGGCTTGTTCAGCCTCTCATGCGAAGGATGATTTAGAATTGGGGGGGAAGTAGTGGTTTGGTATTTTTAGGGAATGGCTCTTTCCAGCAGTCAGGGATACGGTAGCTCCAGAGTAAATTCTCTGACTTGGGTAGTGGTCCCTGCATGAGGGGAAAAATTTGGTTCTGCCAGTTGGAGTTATTGGGCCTGAGCGTGGGGAGCACATCTGGATTGTATTTAGGTCGCAGATTATTGGCTCGGGAGGGAGGAGGGATATAATCTTAAATTCCTCCAATAGTCAGCTGTAAGTAGTGATTTAATCCATTTTAATGAGTAGGAGGCTGACAGTGCATTTTTTGGTATGACCTCTAGTGGGGAGGTCTGATAACCTGCAGATGGTAAAGTGAGCTGATAGCTCACGTGACCACTGCTATATGAGCAGATGCTTACCAAGGGCGGTAGTGGGGGTGGTGGGGAGCCGGGGCACAGCGCCGGCGGGGCTCCACCTGAGAAGCAGTTGGGAGCTATAGGATGTTTTATCTGCCCAGGCACATCGAGAGTAGCCAGACAAGGAGTTCTTTCCGTGGATATACCTTTAAAGCGTCTTACGGTGCTCCGGTGCAGGCGAGGGAAGGGGTGCTCTGCTTGGGGAAGGGCTTCTCTGTTCACCCTCGCGACCTCCGTGTCTCCGGTTCGTGGGAGAGGGACCGGCGATTGCTCCGTGGGGGGAGGGCTGCTCAGCGAGCGCCTCGTGACCTCTGCTGCTCAGTTAATCTGTTATACAGTTTGAAATGTAAAGGTCATAACTCACTAGGTTCAATGCACATACAAAACAATTATTATAGATGTAGAAAGTGTTATAATAACACCTTAAAATGCACTTAATAAAACAGTCGATTTCCTATTTAACCTGTTGGATTAAATACAGTCCAAGGAGAACCTAGACCCTCGGTGACATCTTTTCCTGTCAGGAACCCAAAACATATGGCTGCCACCAGCCCTTAATTACAGGGTGATTTACATATGAATAACTCTGGGCTGCAAAGATTCACATATCAACACAACAGCTCAATCAAATTAGCTTTTTATGGCCTTTCAGACATTAAGAAATCCTGCTGATGATGGTTCCCATGACTCATCCAACATACAGTACAAATCTTTGGCAGCAACTGCATTTTCAGCAATTCTACAATAAAGACTGTCCAGCCAGCAGCAGCACTGGAATGGAAGCGAGTCGCAGTAATTCATGACGCATCTTCCAATTTGGAATAAGGTAAATATAATTGGGCAATCTGTGTCTCAGTGGGCAGGGTTATCGTTTCTGGGAATGGGAGGTGTGTCAGCTTTACGTCAAGTCACAGTTGTTGTTTATGTTCTGGGTGGTGGGGGCATCCATGTTCTGCACCATTAGCAGTGTTGGGTAGTAACGCGTTACAAGTAACACATTACTGTAATCTGATTACATTGTCATGTAACTTGTAACGGTAATGGATTACTTAAAAGAAAATGTAATCTCGCGACATTATAGATTACATTTTCTTTCAAGTAATGCATTACTGTAACACAAGTTACTATATTACTTGGGCCCCTGTTTTCTTGGAGGGGGCGCTTTTTCTGATCTATTATTCTGTGCATGCAGGCATGCAAAGGATTGGCTTTTTTTTTCTTTTGGCTGGGTTTGGACTTGGAAGATCCTTCCTATCTCCAAATTCGGGGCAACCATCACCTGAGTCATTGACTTGCAGCCAACCTGACCCACCCACCCTTGTTCTTGGTCACACTCATGTATTCTTTTGCAAATGGTAGCAGACAGCGATAGCGAATGAGCAGAAAGTTTAGTTTTGAATGTGTGCAGACTCAGTGATCAGTAGCTGATCAGATTTTGGTGCCATTCATCTGACACAGCACGCAGCAGTGTGGCGAGGAAGTTAGAGAAGAGAAAAGGAGGGTCTGTGGCCAGGAACAGAGAGTGCCAGTGCCTGAGAGGAGAGAGTCGAGGATGCCATGTAAACCAAAACTGAACCCCCCCCCCCCATTCTCCAATGGGAGCTGGACTATGTCGGTAAGTACCCGGGGTCAGTTCAGTACTTGCTTATAGCAGATGTAGCAGCATGGCAGAGCTAGAGACTAGAGAGGACTAGTCCTACTCGGGTGGGTGAAGTCTCAGAACTAGTGGTAAAAAAAAAAACTTAACAAAGCAGGAGGAGTCGGGCACTGGGCGGCTGGAGAATTCATTCATTCAGCTGGCATTTAAATATTTTAAGCCCCGGCTCCCTCTGATTCAGATCAGATTTATTTACATTACCCGATTACCGTCCATAGCAGCCATTACTGTACCAAATTCTAATGAACATATGCATGCCTGGTAAATCAGTCTTAATCGCGGCAGTCACTCTGGCCCAGTCAGGCAACAGATGACTGATTAAATCTGAAGTAACAGAGGCTGTGTGTGGACATGAGAGGATAATCAATATCAGAATTACATACAGATACAAATTAAAAACTTAGTAGCCCTGACTGAGGTCCAGCAACATAAATTATTGAAGCAGCATTGAACTCTACACAGAAAGGCACCTCTGCTAGTTCACCATTTGTTTTGAAATGCTGGATATTTGATTGTGCAACCAACTTAGAACATTCATATTGTGTGATTCTCATGCATACCAGTGTTGCACCAAAACTCTGCGCACGTAAATGCAGTTGACTTGCTGTTCCCTCACTGTTCTGAACTTCTGTATGTTTGATGCGACTGTAAAGAATGACTGCAACTGAAAATATTGCACTTTTTTTTTTTTACTTAGTTATAGATTTTAGTTTAGGTTGTCTGAGAGAGATTAATGTCTGGGACTGGCTGATAGAGGCTAGGCCACACTAAAGTAGAGGGTAATGATGGAGGTACTGTACTGGGTTTAAGTTGGGTGAAAGGGAGAGAACAGCTGCCCTGAATTGGTGTCCCCAGGCTGTGATCAAGGCCCCCCCCATAACACTCAACTGTTCACCCACGTAACAGCATGTGAAAAATGGCAAAAAAAAAAAAGTTTGATGGACATGCTGTATCATCAATTATAACACTGCAAACTGATAATATTGTGGATATCATTGCATTTGACTAATGTTTAAAATGTTGCTGATAATTGAGCATAGATTATTATTTGAATTTCTTTTTTTTTTTATCTCCACTTTATTTCTCCTTGCTTCTGTGCGGCCCCCATCTGACCGACTCCCCCAGCCCCGTCCCCCAGAATTACCAGGCCTTTCCTTACGCCCAGTCCGGGAGCGGTGCCTGTGGAGAGTCAGTCGCCATCCTGCCACCGGTTGCCTTTCCGTTCTCCCCTTTAGTGCCCAGGACCCCCAGGAGAAGGGCGCATGCGTGTGGAGGCAAACATCGCCAACAGCTTGATAACGGCCCTCCTCCTCCCACCCACTGGCCTGTCGCGCACCCTCGCCTTGCAGTCCCCTCAGCCTCCACCAGGGGGTAGCCGTGAGCGAGGGATGCCACCCCGCCTCCCCAGAGAGGAGAGCTACCTTGCGGCCGCTCCATCCTGCTCCGCCTGCCCCAAACCCAGGTCACCAGCGTGCCGTGAGGTGAGACGTCCAGCGCCTCAGCCCTCTGCGCCACCGGGCCATATTATTTGAATTTCTGTTTTTATGCCTCAGTTGTAACTGCAATATTGCCTTCTCCAGGTGGGAGTAAGGATATCTGAGTGGTAAAATGAGTGAACTACCTGTTAATATGTGATCGCTGAGAAGTATTCCCCACCTCCACTCCCATGACAGCCACAACAAAGTGTCTGGTTAACTCAGCATTTGCCAAGCAGTGCTGTAGGAAGGTTTGGGCATGGCAAACATTTGGGCATTAGATTTTCAAAGCTACATCATGAACATCTAATTGAGTAACTGAGCTCATACAGTTTGCATATAATCTTTTGCTTTTTGGGAAACCAGATCTGCCACCACTTTGGCTACTCCTACCAGGCATGGCACTTACCAACTGTCAGTCAGTCATTCACTGTCAAAAACAAACATATAAGGTATGGGACAATTTACCAAATTTATTTATTATATTTCGCATTACAAACACCTTTGAGCTGAGAGCTCTTTTACAAAGGTTCAATGTCAATGGGAAAGGTAAACATACATACAGAGGTTAAGACATGCTACATATATTATACGAAAACCATGGGTATTGTACAGTAATTTCAGATTACAATGGATACAACATTGCAAAAGTCAAAACAGATGTGGTTAAGTGCTATTGTAACAAGCATTTGTCAATGCCGAATGTTTGCTTGCTGGCAAAGTCACAATTGTCGCTGGGTGACTCAAGCACTCCCGGTCAAGCTGCCCTTGAAATTCTTGGAGACCGCGCTGTTGCACTGGAACCCCTTCCCTCTTTTGTCCTGCTAATTTCCCTCAGACTTAATCATTTCTTTAGAATCAGACCCCAGACCGCTTTTGTTTTAGCTTTCTATGTGGCGCCTTGCCTGTAACCCCCCCTCGCTGTCTGCTCCCTGTACGCTCTCTACACCTCTCACCCTCTCCCAGTTCTTTTGTTTTCCCAAACCACTCCCCACAAGCTTAGGCCTTATCTGGCTAACTGTGCTTCTATCTCTACCCAGATTTTCTGTCCATGACTTGGGCGCTCCCTACCACCGGGGCCCTTTCCGCCACCCCGCTCTCTCCCACCGCCAGGCGGCTGTCTCCCAGCTGCCACCACCTAGCAAGCCTAACTTGAGACTCTGCCGCCCAGACACCTAAGGTACGTTGCTCCACTGGCTACCCCTGGGTCTCCTGGTCACCTCTGATTGGAGGTATCTGCCCCCGCCCGCTCATAGATTGGTCAGTCCCGGTTTGAGCTGTGCAGCGATTGGCTGCTGGACTTTCTTTTGCTTCCTGAACTTTTAGCTCACGGTTCTGCTGCCTGAAGCTGCCATTAGGAACCTGAGTTTTTTGTCCCGCCCAGCCTCCCCAACCCTGGCCGCTATTAAATACAGTTGGGCTCCACCCAGCATTTCCCTCATAGGCCATTCCACTGTTCCCCTCCACTCCTCCATTCTAGCATCTCCTCCCTCTACTGCCCCTGAGCTGAACTGCACACTCCTCAACTATGGCCCAGAGTATTGAGTCAATCCTGCACTTTATCAGACATATGGCCATTGCATATACAATTTTATTTTCCTTGATTACCGACCAACCTGAGACCAGCAGTAGTATACACCTCATAGCCAGAGACCTCAGCTATAGCCCACACTACACTGCTGGCTGCTCTACGGGAAACTTCTTTGCCCTCAGCAATGGAACTTGGTCCCCTTTATACGCTAAGCCCTAAGCCTGTGCCCCTCAGTTGGCACACCTGCAGTAAGCCTACGGGATGCTTTCTTCTGCCTGCCTTTCTCCTGATTATTGAACCTAATAAAAAAAAAAAAAAAAAAAAAAAGACCAAAAGATGCTGTAACATAAGGCGGACCAGGCGGACTCTTAGACTGCTGAGAATCCACCTCATGAGAGTTATTCTCATGTTAATAATGCTATCAGGAAATGTTCACCCCAATCCAGGCCCCATTGGATTCCCCCGTAAAAATGATCACCCCAGGCAAGAGTCCATTAAGCTTGCCACCATCAATGTGTGCAGTCTCTTGCACAGAATGGACCTTCTAAAAGTATGGGTGACTGTGCACAACCCGGATATATTAGTAATCGTGGAAACTTAGTTGTCACCTAAGATACCTGACTTTGCTGTAGCCCTGCAGGATTATACAATTTTCAGACTGGACAGAACCTCAAAGAAGGGTGGCGGCTGTGCAATTTACCTGAAAAAGTCCATCAGAGGACTAGCCCTACCACCTATGGACCTTGATGGCCCTGCCCAAATACTAGCTATAGAAATTCTACTGGGCGCACACAACAAGACACTTACCATTTTTTCGGTCTACTTACCACCTAGGGACCCATCCCATGGCATCCACAGTATCCTGGATCATCTTCAGGCACAAAAACAACTTTCTGAGACTATTATAATGGGGGACTTCAACATAAACTGGCAATCCAAAGCAAATGGGGAAATAATGGATTCCTTAGCCTCACTGCACTTCTCCCAACTTGTCAACCAGGCAACCAGAATAAATTACAAAACTAGGACCAGCACCACTATTGACTGGATTTTATCCAACCACCCCAGCCGCATCTCTGATGTTACTGTCCACCCTGACTCTATTAGTGACCACTCCCCTATCTCTTGTAGTTGGTCAAATAAGTTCCACACCCCGAAACCCATTACAATCTACAATCGTATACTAAACTGTGGACACTTAGATCTTCTAAAGCACCAACTCAGATCGCAAGACTGGACCTGTTATGACACTATGTCAATGTGGCCCTGGAACACTTTATCAACTTTTTCAACATGGTCTGCAATACCCATGCACCACTAAGAAAAATGAAGGTTAGTGGAATAGTCAACTCATGGATCAAGTAGGATTTAATTAACAAAATGAAACTTCGAGACCATCTCTGGCAATGTGCCAAAGCCTCTGGGAAGCAATGTGATTTTTTGGCTTGTAAAACAGCTAGGAATGCCTGCACAAAGGCCATTTGGCAATCAAAAAAGTAAGCATCACAAAGAACTACTATCTGACTCCTGGGTTGACAGTAAGAAATTTTGGTCCAATATAAAAGACATAACTAGCAAAGAAGCGAAGACCTCTCCAACATCGTTAAACTACAGTGGCAACACCATCACTGACCCGATCACCATCGCCAATACTTTTAACACAGCCTTCACCAACCTAGCTGATGTCCTCCCAAAATACTTCTTTGATGATGTTCCCACGTTAACAACTGGGCCTGAGGTAAACAAAAACCTTAACCACCCACCTCTGTATTTCAAGTGGGTTTCCACAGCTCAGGTCAGAAAACTCCTAGCCAAAGTACTGGGGAAATCTAGGCAGAGTGGGGACTCCCTCAACCTTAAGCTCATCTCTCTCACTCTTGAAGAAGTTCTCCTATCTATTACCAAGATTCTTAATCTATCCCTCTCGCTAACTCAGTTCCCTACTGTCTGGAAGACCGCTCTGGTCACCCCATGCACAAAGCCAGTGACCGCACACAACCATCTAACTACAGACCTATATCCATCCAACCCCCCCCCCAATATCTAAAGCACTTGAGCGAATAGTAGCAAACCAACTTGTGGACTACCTAGAGAAGTACTCCATTCAATGCCCGCAACAACATGGCTTCAGAAAAAAATCATAGCACGACTACAGCCCTGCTAGAATTCACCAGTTTCTTACATAAATCCCTTGACAACAGCCTCGTTGGAGCGGCCTTCATTGACCTCACAAAGGCATTTGATACCATGAGTCATCGACTTCTCCTTGATCAACTCACAAACATTGGTCTCTCACCTCACACTCAAAAATGGTTTGGGAGCTACCTGTCTGATAGGTTGCAATGTGTAAAGATAGCAAACAGTATCTCAGAACTTCAAGTCGTCCGATCTGGTGTCCCTCAAGGATCTATTTTAGGCCCACTCCTGTTTAGCATCTTCATAAATAACTTGCAAAACGCTTGTCAACAAAGGACACTCCTCTATGCTGACGATGCCGTCATCTTCACAAGCCACTCTGATCCCTCTTTACTCGAACACAACCTCCAGCTTGGCTTCCTTGGAATTGAAAAATGGTTCTAATCACACAAATTTGTGCTCAATTATAAAAAAATGAAACTCCCACTGTTCTCTACCTCCTGTCATAAGCACAAAGCGTTTGCCCTAACAGTCAGAAATAAACATGGAGTCCTGCTGGAACAAGTACAACAGTTCAGATACCTTGGGGTCACCCTGGACAATCCCCTCTCCTATGTACCACATATTGAGACCATTGCCAAAAGAGCTAATACAAAACTATTTTTGTTATTTAGACATCGAAGGAGCCTGACCCCTGAAGCACTCAAACTCACTATAAATAGCTCAGTTTTATCTGTGATCGATTACGGTCTGGTTGTTTACGGTGCTGCCTCTGCCATATCTCTGAATAGACTAAAAACTACACTGAACAAAGCTTGTCGACTCCTCACTGGTGCTGAACCCTGCACCCACACATGTGATCTCTGTGCACTAACAGGCTGGCTCAATCTACAGGGGAGAATCGAGTACCACTCATGTTTACTTGCAAAAAAAGTGCTACTAGGAACCCTGCCAATGGGCCTCTCTAGTCTTCTTCCCAGATCCTGAAAGGCTCACCAGACTAGGGCCTCGGACACAGACCTCCTACTCATACCTGGGTTCAGAACTACTTAATGCTAATGCTCCTTCCTTTACAGAGCCCCTATGTGGCTGAATCAGCTTGGCCGTGATCTTACTGATATTCCTCATACTTCCCAGTTTAAACGTCTCCTCCACCAGTATATCTTGAATGAACACGCCTGTGACTGCCCTTAATGTCTGGATTCATCCTATGATGTCTGAAAAGGTACAATCTTGATTGCAAGGCCTCTGGCAGCATCTACCCCTCCTTCCACAACACCCCTGCCTTCCCTCCCCACATTATAACTTTTGCCTTCTTCCTGGCCACCATGTACACTGCACTTACTGGCTTCTGACCCCCTGACTACACTAAGACTTCAATAAATAGCTTCTGACTCTCCTCTCCCCTCTGCCCTCTTCCTCCTCCCTTTCACATGTCTACCCTTCCCCCCTTCCCTACATCTGCTTGCTCCCCCTCTCATTGCTCCCCTCCTCCCCTACCTTTTCCAGTTTACTCACATGACATTGCCAGCTGGCAATAACCTTCACCGTCCATTAACTATTTGTCCTCCTTGCTCCACTGTTAACTACCTAACTAATTCTTAATTACAATGCACAGTAGGAATAATAATAATCTAATTTTGTACATTTTAAGTAACTTCTGTACTGTAAATGTTTCCATATTGCACATTGTATGTATTTTGGTATTATTTTTGTATCTCCCTTTCGTTCTTTGTACTGCACTTCCCTAAATGACGTGGAACCTTTGTAAATGAGCTGCCTGAGATCTAAGGTATTGTAATCCGAGAATGAATGAATGAATGAATGAATGAATGAGTAAGTAAGTGTAGGAGTTAGACAGATGCAGTATAGGAATAGCAGTGATATATTGAACTGACACCAATTCCACCCCCACCCTGCAGAAATGGACAGGCATTGGGGTGTGCCTTTTGGTCGTCACCCATAACAGTCATGACATTTCACCTCACCCTACCCTGCAGACACTGACAAGTGTCAGGGTATGCTTTGGGGTGTTTGGGCTTTACACTCACCTCATTCCATAAGGAAATACGCTGAAATGGGTGCAATATAGAAGAATGGTGCAAACTCTGGGGCCAAAGAGTCCAAGGTGCACCTCAATGCCTGTCACTGGCTGCAGGAGGTGGGGGTGAGGGTGGAATGGTGTGAGCATTACTGTCGACAATCCCAAGTTACACCCCTTTTCATTCATTCATTCATAAAATTTTATTCAGGTTTGTGAAAAGGGTAGTTGTTACAATTCTCCATTGAGCTAAGCTCATTTCAAAGGAGGTCCTCAGTTTATACACTCAACTCACTGGATCAATTTATAAATTCATCTCAATAACTCGTATAAAAAAAACAACACAGCAATTAATAAATACAAACATACAATGACCAAACATTTAGTAAAAACTTACAAACCTATAAATATAAAAAGTAACTATACGTGTACTCAAGTTGACAAAGAATTACAACAGGGTTATAGTATTTTGTTAGGGTTTATTGTGGATGGAAAACAGTGGTTTTCCAAATCCTGTTGTAGGACAGTTCAAAGGTCAAAAAAGTTGCTGTACTATCGTTCTGACGTCACAACGATAGTACAACAATTTCTTAACTTTCAACTGTTTCCTGATTGGCTGAAACATTGGGCTTCTCAAAAAATACTGTACAACATGGCGGCGCTGGTAAGCAAGCGGTTGGGCACGAGCTTCTCAGATAGTTTGGACACAGACTGCCATAGTCGGCTCCGTGTTTCCAAACTATCAGTTTGTCAACAGTGTTTTTTTGTTGTTGTTTTTTTTAAATAAATCAGTGGTTCCAGGGAACAAAGCTAAGCCGGATGACAGCGAGAAATGGTACCTTCGGGGTCGGCAGCGGAGCGGGACTGCAGCGAGGACCAGGAGAAAATGGCAGTGTCAGGACAGAAACTGTGACAAATCCTTGTGAAATTAAAATATGATGTCATCAACCCCCTCGATGGAAACACAGCCTTGTTGTGCACAGTTCCCTATCCATTATTCTATATGTGGTTTTGAGACTTTATCATAGAGCCAGTTTCTAATTAGGCTTAATTGCAGAACCTGATTGATTGATCTGAGATAGATTGGTATACTATTCCAAAGAAAGATACCCGGCCCCTAAAAGGAATTCTTACCTACTCTGATGCCTGTCAGTCCCTACAGAATAGGGTGGACACCTGTCAGACCCTACAGGGTAGGGTGTTATGGTCAGAAACCCTAAGGCCCTGGGCATGTTTTGGTATTTTTACTCTAAGTTTTCAACATGGGCTTTTTGTGAACCTACCACACGAACCGTGACACTATCAGTTTGTTAGCCGAAAGGTGATTTTGCACAGTGACTGTGCCATTAATGCCACAGGTGCAAAAACACATTTCCATCATGATATGAAAAATGATAGCTGTACTGTTTATGAGGAGGTGTAAAAAAATGGTAAATGTTGAAAATCTGGAGCAAAAATATAAAAAAACTGGTGAAGTCACGAGCGTACATAGAAACTGTGCAATGCACACCTGTAATACAATTATTTGGGGGATTTTGTTCACCAGATTTTCAATATAGGCATTTTGGGACCTCCACTTATGAACAGTGTTACTGTGATTTTCGTAATCTGTCCCGAACACTGATTTCTCAAAGCGACAGCGCTATTCTGCGCTGAAGTGCGAAAACACATTTCGGCCAGGACATGAAAAATGACAGCTGTACTGTTCATAAGAATGTGTGGACGGGGGCGCTGATGAGCAGCTAGCTGAACGGACATGTGATCCCACGCTGCTCTCTCCAAATAGCCTAAAAGTTAACTTTAAAATAAGAAAAGAGCGCCTAAGTCTGGGGAAAAACAAACCTTGCAGTGCAGGAAGGCAGGATGGATGAATATCTCACCCTGGGCTCCTCAAAGTCAAAGGATTGCCTCTAAAAATGCAAAAATTGGGGGAGAGAATGGCGGCCTGGTCTCGTTGTCGGCGGCCAAGGTTGCCGCTTTGGGCAGAGAAGTTACGGGGCAGGTTATTGCAGCCCAGGAGCCAAGATTAATCAAACTGGAGGGGAAATGGGACCCGAAGCTCCAAGAAATACAGGAGCAGCAAGTGGTGCAGGTGGGACAAATAACAGAGGTGGAAGAGAGGGTCTCGCATGTTGAGGACGAATTGCTGGTGACTCCTGGGCAGGTAGCAGCTCTCCAAAAAGAACTAGTCGAACTGGAAGAAGCATTCGACTATCAAGAAAATTACCACTGACACCTTAATTTATGGCTAAGAGGCTTGCCGGAGGGCATGGAGGGGGACAGCGCGATCGACTTTTGTGCAAGGGTGTTGCCTGATCTACTGGGTCTCCAACCCGCGAAGGGAAAGTTTAAACTAGAAACACAGCGATGATGCCCAAACCGCCAAGAGACCAGCTGCCGAGACAAATAATTTTTCGGTTTCACCACTTCCAGGATAGAGAACTGATGCTGAAGGCTTTCCGTGAGAAAGGTATCATGGAATATGAGGGTCACTGCCTATACATGTCGCAGCATTACTCGGCCCGACTGCTCAAGAGGAGAAAGATGTTTAATAGTATTGTGCAACAGCATAGAGAACACAAGATCGAGAATTTCTTAGTATACCCAGCCACTCTAAAAATAAAACATGAGGGGGCAACGTACTCATTTTGGGAGGTGGAGAAGGCCGAGGAATTTGTCCGAACTGTAGAGCAGAAACTGCGGTGAATTGGCAAGATGGAAAAGTGTGCTACGTGGACGTTTAAGATGGAGGAGGGGAGACTGTTGTTGTTTCACTGTTAAATTATGTTTCTCTGCCTAACTCCAAAGAATTGAAGAACTGTGCTGGAGAGAGGAAAGTGTTTACACCGCAAGTGTCCGGTTGATTGGGACGGGACTTAATGGACTCAACCGCCCGCTGGACTCCCCTGCCGTGTGTGGAACGGGCTGAAGGTCTGAGGACCAGAACCTCCAGAGGAGGTTGTGGAGTCACAAACAGTGGTGGAATTCAAGCATGCATGGGACAGTCATAAGGCAATTCTAGGGGGTGGGGGTAGGAAGAAGTAGGCTGCTGGTTAACTAGGATCTGCAGCTTATCCATCAGGTAGGGAAATGGGCAGACTGGGTGGGCCAAGCGGTCCTTATCTGCGTCAAATTCTGTGTTTCTATGTTCTATGTTTCTATGATATGGAGAAATTGAGAGCACGAGGGGAGAGCCACTTAATGGAGGGACTCGAGCTGCGAAGAAGAAGCATTCAGGAGCAAAAGAAGTAAAAGAACTGAAGAGAGAGGAAAAGCAGACGATGCTACAAACCTGTATGGGTGAAGGTAGGAGGGTGGGTGGGGAGCAGGGCTTAGCGTGTTTGTTTTTTAAGCGCGGCCTAGTCTCCCTGCTGGCCTTAGCTTGTAGCCCTGGGTGTCCATTTTGTGGAACCTGACTCCATGTCGCTGGGAGGGGGAGGCGGGTGTGGGGAGTAGAAAAGAGTTTGGAAGGGATCCATGGTGGATGGAAAGGAGACAGAGGGGATTAGGGGGAAGATGCAACACAAAACTGCAAGGGGAAAGAGTATTAGGGTATGGTAGCTGGATGAGGGAGGAAGGAAGGATAAAAAGGCTGTGGAGGGAGGGCATGGGAGCATCTATGTCAGTATATGGTAATGAGGCAGACACTCAAGCCGGGGAGAATATTATTGTCTAAAGGAGTAGAGGAAAAGCAAAGGGGGGTGGGAGGAAAAGGAGGAAGGTGTTTTTGGGAGAGACATATGGAGGGGAGCGGTGGGGGGAGTAGTAGTTAGGAGCAGCGGGAGCAGAGTGCCAAGAATGGGTGTTAGTGAGACCTGGGTCCAAAGGGAGAGGGAAGTTGGTGAAAGGGGGGTTGGAGGGTGGCGGAGAGAGAAGCAGCAAACTTGGGGGAGAGGATATGGGTTTGGGTAGGGTGAGGGAGAGGAGCAGAGTGAGGGATGTATAAAGTTATATGTTGAAGTTGTTAATGATGTTTGTTTTGACGATGATGTTTTTTTTTGTTTTTTTTAAAAAAGGTGCAACCAAAGATACTATACATGTGGGAAAGTTACGCTCTCATTTAAAAATGTGGGATTGAAAGTGAAAAGAATATTGTATTTTAATGTCTGTAAAGCAAAGTATTAATGTGGTCACCTGGAATGTTTGGGGTATTATAAAACCAGTAAATAGGGCCATGCTGTTAACAGCACTCAAAAGAGTGGGGACCCAGGTAGCACTGCTACAAGAAACGCACCTGACGGAGATGGAGCATGCCAAACTGGCTCGAGGATGGATGGGGAAGTGCTATGCAGCCTGTACTTTGGTGCGTAAATGAGGCGTAGCCATTTTGGCACATAAGACCCTCCCTTTATAGGTGCAGAGGGAGGGTAGGTACATTTTTATTTCTGGGTCTATGGAGGGCGAGCAGATTACTTTGGGTTCGGTGTATGCCCCTGCGGTATATGATCAACAGTTTTGTATCTCTTTACTGGATTTATTGGTTTGGGAGCAATTTCCAGGCTTAATAGTGGGAGGAGACCTGACTTGGGCAGTGGACCCAAAAATGGACCATTCCGAAGGGAAAGGGAGGGATTCAGGATGCATGCAGCAATGTCAAGAGGGTATGGTGGAATTAGACTTGGTGGATGCCTGGCGTACGGCAAACCCCGGAGTAAGAGAGTATACCCTCTATTCAAACCCCCACAAGATGTGGACATGGCTGGATTACATCTGTGTCACAAGAGAGTGGTATTCCCGAATGTGGGATATCATGTCATTGCCCAATACACGTAGCGGATCATGCGATGGTGGTGATGAGAATCCAAAGTGGGGGAAAGCGGGTGTCCCCCCCCCCTTTGGAAATTCCCCATTTCTAGGGACATGGATATGTTGTTCATCCACACTGTCTGGCAGGTTCCTTGCCACTTTAAATCTTGCCGGAAGGTCTTCAAGCTGGCTCCTCCCACTCACCCAGGTGATAAAACTCTCATCGCCCCATGGCATAGATCTTCCTTACATGGGCTCAGGTTCCTCCTTAGCGCTGTCGTCTAGACTGGATCCGAACTCTTGGTTCACACGAAAATAATTTTAAAGTTCTCTAGACTTCAGTTCTACTTCTTCCTTCGCTGCCTACGATGGACAAATCGACTCAGGTTTCGGCGGTGCCCATGGGGCAGAAGATGTCCAGGACCGATCCACACTCCGCGATGCGTCTACTGTCTCGGGCTTGACCCGACCACAGGCCTGCAGTTGTGCAGATCTTTTGACTGCACGTCCTCGGGAGCCGTGCTGCCCAGCTCCAGCAGGCGACCAAAAATCGTATCCGCCGGTGAAGTCCAAGGAGGCCCGTTGGGTGGTTTCTGCGGTGGCTGGCTCGACTGAGCAACTCGAGCAGATGATCGCCCTCGAGGAGGAGGCGGCCCAGGCCGCATCTTCATCTTACACGGTCGCGGCATTTATCCCGCTCTCCTTGGGATCCTCCTACACAGCATCTTTTAAGGAGCTTTACCAATCCCTCTCCACAAAGGGTGAGGGGCCATCGGGACACTCTTCTCGGTCAAAAAAGGACTCGAAGGGTAAGTCCCAACACCGACGTTCGTGGGAACAGGAGAGGTCCCCTTCCCTGGAGTGTCGACACTCAACTTCAGTTGAGGTTGCGGCTAAGGCCGCTGGCTTCACGGTGTCCCTGTCAGGTCAGCTGGCCGAGACACCCGTCGGCACGGTCGAGATTTTTCTCAACCCGTCGGACGGGCTGTCGACTGGTGAAGCCGACAACCCCTCATCACCGGTTCCCCTGGTGGAAACCGAGGACTTACCTGTGCCTCCTGTGCCAGAGTCCCTGGTCAAGGCTCCCAAGCCGAGGGAGGAGCGGGTTCCCCGCCCTCCCAAACCCACTCGAAACACCGCGGTCTCGGACCTCATCTCGGTCCAGCCAATCCCGTCGACACCGGCGGTCTCTGTCTAGCACCGAGAAAGCGGCAGCACGCTCGTCCTCATCTTCCTCCTCGAAGAGGAGAAGCTTCGGCGCAAATTGCGTCGACGCTACGAGGACTTAATGTGGCAGCAGCTCCTTCTGTCTGGGAACAAGCTGACGCCGTCGCCTTCCCCGGCCATTAAGTGGCTGTCACCCGAAAGGCCGAAACAACCCCTCGCGGTGGTCGAGGTGCCCAAGCCTGGGCCGGTTGTTCGGCCAAACCAGCTGCCCCGCCGATTGTGGTGGAACCTCTGCCTCCGCAACCGAAATCGGGGGCTCCAACCAAGGATTCTCGGTCAGGTCAGGGACTGCCCCACTGGTTGTCAGTCACCCTCACTCCCAACCGTCCTCGGCAGGTGGAGGGTGGCTCAGGCCCTAGGCAGCTCTTCACAGACTCCTCGGAGTCTGATGATGACTCCTCCCTGTTTTCCAGGCCCCTTGACCTGGAGTCCTCCGGGGGGGGGCAGTCGATGGACGAGAGCCCATCATCGTTCGTGGGTCTGCTTTGACTCATCTCGGAGTCCACCGGGATGCAGCTCGAGCCCGTATCCAAGCGGGCCAAGTATCCCCTCACGGAGATACTGGACCGAGGGGATTCACCCACAGAGGACTTTCTGGTGGCTGAAGCCATTGTTGGCCCAGCCTTGGAGCTATGGCAGCGGCCGGCTTCCTGTCCTGCGCCCTTGGCCAGGATGGCCAGGAAGTATGCAGTCCCTACCTGCTCTTTGTCCGGTTTCTCGGAACACCCGTCTACGGAGGAGTTAGTCACCGACAGCATTTTCTGGCCTTCCGGGAACACTAGGGATGTGGACAAGCCCCCCGACAGAGTCCAAAAAGCTGGACTATGCCAGCCGCAAAGTATACGCTGCATCCTCCCTTGGCCTCCGTCAGGCCAGTTCAGCCGTACTGATGGAGCACTTCTCCCACGCCCTCATGGGCTCCCTGGATGAGGTGATCCCTCATCTCCCGGCTGATCTGCAGACTACAGTCAAGCAGGTGCGGGATCAGGGAAGGGCAGTGGTGAAACAGCAGCTCCAAATGGCTCTTGATATCGGAGACTCCTGTGCCCGGTCAGTAGCGGCTGCAGTGGCCATGCGCCGCAGAGCCTGGCTGAGGATATCCACCTCTACGGCAGATACCCAGCACAAGTTGGCAGACGTCCCCTTCCTGGGGACCAACCTGTTCAGCCCTGGAGTGGAAGGCCACCTCCAGAGAATCGAAAAGTCCAGTGCCACCTTGGACTTGGTCACGTCTGCTCAGAAGGACAAAGGCTGTCAACAGCAACATAAGTCCTTTTGCCTTTCTGCCCCTGCGGCATGACTGGCCCAGCAACACCAGCATCAGGGCCAGCAGGCTCGCACTTGGCACCCCAAAGCCAAGCCTGCAGCTTCCTCTAACAGGAAGCCGGGAGGAAAAGGCCCAGGAGGTCCCTCGGCCGGTCCTTACTCCAAGCCTGCCCAGTGACGGGTTGAGGGGTGTCGCCCCAACCTCATCACTTCCCCCTGGGTTCCCCCGGTGGGGGGACGGCTCCGCCATTTTCTTTCCGCCTGGTCCGCTATCACCACGGACCGTTGGGTGTTGGAGGTAGAAATGGTCTGCCTCTGGAGTTCGAGCAGGCCGCCCTTCTGAGCAGTGCCCACAGGGGGTTACATAGAAACATAGACTTTGATGGCAAGATAAGGACCTCTTGGCCCACCTAGTCTGCCCATTTCCCTACCTACAGGATAGGCCGCAAATCCTAGTTAACCAACAGCCTATTTCTTCCTACCCCCACAAGAATTGCCTTATGTCTGTCCCATGCATTCTTGAATTCTCCCACAGTTTTAGACCCCACAACCTCCTCAGGAAGGCTGTTCCATGCATCCACTGCCCTCTCTGTGAAAAAATACTTCCTCACATTGCCCCGGAACCGCCCCCCCATCTTTAAATTGTGTCCCCTTGTTCTTGCACATCTCTTTTTCTGAAAGATGCTACCCTCTTGGACTTTGTTGATTCCACTGAGGTACTTAAAAGTTTCTATCATGTCCCCCCTCTCCCTTCTTTCCTCAAGGGTATACATATTAAGCTCCTTTAGTCTCTCCTTGTACGGCTTCTCTTGCAGACCCTGCACCATTTTAGTTGCCCTCCTCTGGGTCCTACGGGGTCTGCAGCCTCTCTATCGGCCCGTCGAGCTGACATTGCCCTGCTCCTCGAAAAGGAGGTGATCAGGAAGGTGGCGGATCCTCCACCAGACCTAGGGTTTGTGTCTAGGTACTTCCTGGTCCCGAAACGGACAGGGGTCTGGCGCCCCGTTCTAGACCGGCATGACCTGAACAGGTTCCTAAGGTCTTGAACCTTCAGGATGGTCACTCTGGCTCAGATCATTCTATCCTTGGAACGAGGCGTGTGGTTCTGTTCTCTGGACCTCCAGGACGCGTTCTTTCGCGTCCCAATCTGTCTGTCCCACCAGCGATTCCTCTGCTTCAGAGCAGTGGGGTCCCTCTACGAGTTCGAGGCCATGCCCTTCAGCCTTTCTTTAGCTCCCAGGGCCTTCACTAAATGCATGGCAGTGGTGACAGCATTCCTGCAGCACCGAAGGGTCCGGGTGTACTCCTACCTGGACGACTGGCTTGCGGCCTCCTCCAGAATGGAGGTGGAGCGGTCCAGGGATCTAGCCCTCCAGGTTTGCTCTCAAGGTGGCCTCCTTACCAATGAGGCCAAGTCAGAACTCACGCCAAAGCAGGTAATCCAATTCATCGGGGCAGAGCTCGACTGTCTGCGAGCCAGAGCAAGGCTCCTGGCGGACAGGGCAGAGGTTCTTTCCTCCTTTGCCCAATCATTTCAGGTTGGGCAATTGCGCCCTGCCCTGGACTTCCTGCGCCTTCTGGGCCTCATGGCGGCCTGCACCAGCGTGGTCCATTGGGCCCGTTGGCACATGCGTCCCCTACAATGGGGACTGGCCAGCCAATGGTCACAGCGCTCCGGTCCTTTGGATCAGCCAGTGACAGTGACCCAGGAGATGTGGAACGCTCTCCAGTGGTGGATCGTTCCAGCTCATCTGCAGGAGGGCATCCCGTTTGTTCGCCTCGAGCCAACGGTCTCTCTATCGACCAATGCCTCTCTGATGGGTTGCCCATCTGGGGGAGCACAAAGCGCACAGCCTCTGGTCCCCTCAGGAGTCCCGATGCCACATCAACCTGCTGGAGCTTCGAGCGGTTCATCTAGCCCTCACCATCTTCGCTCCGTTTGTACGTGGTCAAGTGGTCCAGGTCCAGACAGACAATACCACGACCATGTACTGCCTAAACCGCCAGGGCGGGACGCGCTCCATGCTGCTGTGCAGGGAAGCTCTCCGCATTTGGTCCCTCGTGCACAGCCTGGAGGTGGAGCTCCTTGCCATCCATGTGGCAGGAGCCTCCAACATTCTGGCCAATGCCCTAAGCCGGATAGGAGCTCGTCCCATGAGTGGTCTCTCCTGCGGAGGTAGTACAAGATCTGTTCTCCCACTGGGGCATGCCTCAGGTGGACCTGTTGCTCCAGGGAGAATGCAAAGCTGCGGGCTGTTTCATGCCCGCCCCTCAGAAGGGCTCACTGCAGGGGGATGCCTTCTCGAGGCCGTGGACCCCGGGCCTCTTCTATGCCTTTCCCCCATTTCCCTTGATCCACAAGGTGCTTCTCAAGGTGAGGAGGGACAAGGCACAGGTGATTCTGGTAGCCCCAGACTGGCCCCGCCAGTTCTGGTATCTAGATCTCCTCCGTCTCAGCTCAAGGCTCCCGAGGCGGCTTCCAGCCAACCCGGACCTGTCCCTGCACCTGACAGCCTGGTTCCTGAGTGGCTAGAGTTCCAGGCCGTGGGTCTTTCCGACGAGGTCCTCAGCGTTGTTGAGGCTTCCCATAAGGAGTCGACCAGAAAATGCTACGCCTTTAAATGGAAGAGATTCTCCATTTGGTGTCAGGGCAAGGGACTGGACCCTTCCTCCTGCTCCTTGGCAAGCATTCTGGACTACCTGTGGTCCCTTTCTCAGCTTGGACTTCGGTCGACGACCCTTAAGGTGCACCTGGCAGCCATCTCTGCTGCTACCGGCGGGCGGAAGCAGTCGGTGGCATAGGGGAGAAGGTGGTGGGGCGCTTTCAAGGCCTTGATCACATATCCTCTCCGTCGTAGAACCTCCACCTCCGTGGGATCTACTGCTGGTGATTGGCTAAGCTCATGGGCAAGCATTGAACCGATGCACAGGTGTGACATCTCTCACCTGTTGTGGAAGACCGCCTTCTTGGTGGCTATCACGTCAGCCAGAAGGATGGGAGAGCTCCAGGTGCTTTCCATCGAGTCTCCTTATCTGGTCTTCCACAGGGACAAACTTGTCCTGCGCCCCCACCCGAAATTCCTTCCGAAGGTGTTGTCGGAGTTTCACCTTAATCAGGTGTTGACTCTGCCGGTGTTCTACCCCAGTCACACTTCGGAGGCCGAATCTAGGCTCCATACTTTGGACCCTAGAAGAGCGCTCGCTTATTATAAGGAGCGGACAGCTGAAGTTCGGGGAGAGGTTCGCCAGCTGTTTGTCACCTATGCTGAAGCCGCACCTGGCAGACCTGCACCCAAGTGGACGATAGGCAGGTGGGTCACCTCCTGCATAGATCTCTGCTATAAGTTGGCGGGTATGGAGCCTCCCAGAGGGATAAGAGCTCATTCTACCCGCCATACCGCTGCATCGGTGGCTGCTTCAAGGGACGTCCCTATCCAGGAAATCTGCAGGGCTGCTACCTGGAAGTCAGCACACAACTTCATTACCCACTACCACATCGACCTTGAGTCACGCCAGGATGCTGGTTCTGGGGCCTCGGTTCTCCAGTCATTATTCCCTAAGTAGGGGGTGTGCGCCTTGCCTCCCTCCTCCCGGAGAACTGCTAGGAGTGTGGATGAACAACATATCCATGTCCCTAGAAATACAGGTTACTCACCTGTAACAGGAGTTCTAGGAGTGGTATATGTTCATCCACACGACCCACCCGGCCTCCCAGGCTTCGATGCACAACCTGGCTTCCAGCGGGCTAGATCTGGCGTCATGGGGCGGAGCCAAGAGTTTTACCACCCGGGTGGGTGGGAGGAGCCAGCTTGAAGACTTTCTGGCAAGATTTAAAGCGGCAAGGAACCTGCCAGACAGTGTGGATGAACAACATATACCATTCCTAGAACTCCTGTTACAGGTGAGTAACCTGTATATATGGCCCAGAACGAGGAGTTTAAGAAGCATTTGGAGGAGAGATGGGATTTTTTTATGGAAACGAATGACACAGGGGAGGTCTCTAGAGACTTACTCTGGGAACCGGGTAAGGCCTATATGAGGGGCACAATTATAGAGTATATGTCCCGAATAAAGAGGAAAAGACAGGAGCAGAGAAAAGATCTGGAAAGGGAATTAAAAAAACTTGAATTGAGGGTAGCTCGGGCGGGACAAGGGAAGGCTGTCCGATCCTTGGATATGGTAAGGGAGGCCCTGAATGCTCATTTGAGGACAGAAGCAGGGAGAACTGGGTTACTTTAATAAGAGGCATATATTTGAGTGGGGGAATAAACCAGGACCAATGTTAGTCCTCTTTATGAAGGGTGGTAAGAGGATGGGCAGAATTACAGGGTTGAAGGATGAGCAGGGAAGGCTACAAAGGGAGGATGAAGGGATACAGAGGGCCTTTCTTTCCTTCTACCAACAGTTATATCGAGCAGAAGGCACAGGGACAAGGGCAAAGATGTTGGAGTTTTTGGGGAGAATCAAAGTACTGGAAGCCACTCAGGTACAGAGGGATAAGCTAGGACAACCAATATCTGTGGAGGAGGTGACGAAGGCTATTCAAAAGCTGCAGAAGGGGAAGGCTAGTGGACCGGATGGATACCCGGTGGAATATTGTAAGCAGATGGGAGCCCGGACTGCGAGGGTATTAACAGAGGTATTTCAACAGAAGGGAGAGCTGGGGGAGGTCAATTTGCCTGATACATGTTATGATGCTGCTATATGCCTCATACCAAAGGAGGGGAAGGATCCACAGTCTTGTGCTTCCTATCGGCCAATATCGCTGTTGAACTGCGACTGTAAAATTTTGGCTAAAGTGTTGGCCAGTAGGTTAGAGGAGATCCTCCCGGAGCCGATTCATCCAGACCAAACTGGATTCATAAAAGGGCGGCAGTCATATCACAATATGAGGCGGTTGCTGAACATGATTTGGAGAGAGAACAGAAGGAAGGAAGATATAGGGATTCTAGCAATGGATGCTGAAGAAGCGTTTGACAGGGTAGAATGGGAATACCTGTTTGAAGTGATGGGACTGTTTGGTCTGGGTGTGATAAAAGTGATGTATAGCAGGCCCTGGGCGCAGGTGTTAGTAAATGGCAACAGATCAGAGAAGTTCAATTTAGGAAGGGGCACAAGGCAGGGATGCTCGCTCTCCTCACTACTGTTTGCATTAGCAATCGAACCTTTGTATGTGGCCATAAGAGGAAGCGGGAGAATACAGGGGTTGGGGGGGTAAAATACAGCATAAACTTGCACTGTATGCAGATGATAATGCTGCTGTTCCTGAAGGACCCAAGCCAGTCGGTACCTCCTCGCTTAGCATTGGTGGAGGAGTTTAGTGCCTTCTCAGGTTATAAGATTAATTTAGGGAAGTCTGAAGTAATGTGGCATAAAGGCTCAGGGAACGAGGTGAGGCAATGGGGGTTAAAAATGGTGGGGACGGGCCTGACACACTTGGGGGGTACAGGTGGGTAGATCCCTGGGGTCCCTGTATAGTCTGAATTACACAAAACTGATAAAAATCATCGAGGCGGATCTGAGGAGGTGGATGCAGCTACCTGTGTCATGGCTGGGCAGAATTAATCTTATAAAAATGAACGTGTTGCCTAGGATTTTGTACTTGTTGCAAATGTTACATATGGGACTGAACAAGGAGGATATTCATAGGTTGGAGGGGGCCTTCTCTTCCTTTATCTGGAGAGGGAAGCACCCGAGGATAAGCCTGGAGAGACTGAAGGCGGACAGAGAGAGGGGGAGGTCTAAACTTTCCAGATTTGGAAAATTACTTTTTGGCTGTACAGCAAAGATATGTGGTGGATTGGGTGCACAGGCCTAACGTAGCCAGTTGGGTTGAGCTGGAACAGCAGACGGCTACGGGCAAGATGACTGCATATCTTCTTAGTAGAGGATTGAGGGCATAAAGAATGGGAGAGAAAGTTAATCCCTTAGTAGTGCAGGTATTATTAGCATGCAGGATGCTCAGGAGAAGAGGGTGGATGCAAGGTAAAGAGACACTACTGCTACCTGTGGCAGATAACCCCTATTTTTTGCCAGGGTTAGAGGATAAAGGTTTTCGGAGATGGGAACAAAAGGGAATATGGAGTTTGGGACATTTACTGGAAGCTGCCTGCCCTTCAACAGGGCTGCTTCAGCTCCCCCATGGTCGGCCAGCACCCCAGCCAGCCACCGACCGAGACCAGGACGCCCGCCTGCAGCTCCTTGGAAGGTACGAGACAGCGCAGCCAATTGGAACACGGGTGCTTCCAGCAAACCCGCTCTGATTGGCCAGGACTTTTCCCCTGCTTCAGCCATCTGGCACTTTTTACAAGTAGATTTTCGATAAAACTAAGCACATTTCAACTGTGTAATAGAAGGTTTTTTTTTTAATTGGCTAGTTTTCCATTAGCAGGCTATACAGACCTGCCACTAGAGGGATTCTTGGTCTTTCTACACAAATCACTGTACTCAATCGTGGGCAATATGGTCTGCATTATCATTCTACTTCTTTCCCGGTGCTGCTACAAGGGGAGGTTGTAGTTTGAGATTCCCCTAAGCTTCACTGAACAGGCTGACAACTTCCTCAAAACTGCCTGTGCGACAGCTCTGCAGCTGAAAACAGGAAGCCCTCAGTGTCTGCCATCCACCCTTCATACTCAAGTCAGATAGACTCTGAGCACCCTATTCTTACCTACGCTACGCGCAATCCCCCATTGGCTACTGGTCGACTGTGACGCTCTCGCTTTGCTCCTGAAAAGGAGAACTGTCCCACCGATCGGCAACACAGCTGACGCCACGTGGAGGGGAGGCGAGGGTTGACCTGCTCCAAAAGGTCCCCCCCATGCCACCCAGAGGACCGCAGAATTGCCGAGTGGAGGTGCCATGGGCTGCTGCTGCTCCGGCGGGCCTCCTCGGCTGACGACTTTGCATTGCACAAGCTCCCGGCCCCTGCCCCGGTGCAGGAGAAAGCTGAACAGGTTTCTCGGCCCACCCGCCCACCGCGTTCCCTCCTCCCATTAAATGCTCACTGGCTCCGCCCCTAATGTACTGTCTCACCCAATTGGCTAATAGGGGAGGTATCTGTTTCATTGTTAGTGGTAACTAGCTTGATTTCTATTTTGTGGAAACCAGTATCACCCAAACGGCCAACAGGGGAAGTATCTGCTTAATTATCAGTGGTAATTAGTTCGCTTCTCCTACCCTGGTTAATTGCCCTTCCTACTCTCTGATACTAAATAGTCAATGAAATTTTTTTTTACATGTTGGTATATGCTAAATAGAGTCAAAGAAATGTTTTATGCTGGTATATGCCTCCTGACCGCACTACTGTCTACTGCCTGTCAACATTATCCTGATGGCCTACTTCTCTGCGACCACTGTCTGCTAAACTGCCCTGCTTTGTCTTGTGTCAGAACCTAAGTCTTGTACAGGTGTTGCTCATCCTGCTGGCTTTCCTGTCTCAGCCCCTGCTAATAGAGACCTTAACAAAAGGAGTAGGGCCTCACTATACCAGACTCCCGACAAAAGGTGTAGGCCTAACTATCCCAGTCCTGCTACAGTCTGCTCAAAACAACCTTGCTAGTATTTACTATTATACCAATCCTAACCCCACTTGCACTGCTTGGTTGTTGGCTGTCTAAACTCTGTCCTCATATAACTGTCAACAGGTGGTAAGTGTGCTTACAAAGGTGTGAGGGCAGAACTCCTTCCCAGAAATAAACCTCAGCCCCCTGCGTCCATAGCTGGTGTAGCCTTGAATTGCACTGTGCAGGCCTTATTTTATTTACTTGGCACATACCAATAACAAATCTCACTAACTTCCTTCCAGCCTTAGTACATCCATCTCTCCTTCCTTCACAGCAGTTCTTGTTAGCTGACTGATAATTATCTCACAGGCTAATGCTATGCCTCCAGCCAAGATGTGGACATGGTGCCCCTCCCATCCATCTAGTGAGGATAGGGATACTCAAATATTAAAGGTAGAGAGGGTGCTGGCTGTCATCCGCAGGGATATAGGCCTTGTAGGTCTTATAGTGGGACTCTTCTTGTTGCATATGGTCACCTCTCCCCGAATAACACTGGGTGATAACTGGGGATGGTCGTCCACCTACGAGGTCCCCGACTACACCTTCTCCAATATCCTTGTGAACTCCGAAGTGCACTGCAGTGTCACTTGCTGTCTAGATCTTCGGTGCCTTATGTATACAAGCAGGTAAACGTAACCTGCTAAAAAACTCCCAGGTTGTCGTTTATAGGAGGTGGTATCTCCCTGGCTCCTCCTACTTGCACTACTACTGGCCGGTGATATTGAAACCAACCCTGGCCATTAAATCTGACCCACAAAATCCCTCCCATATGGGGCATGGGTAGGCTAAAAATAGCTCATCTTAACATTAGGAGCCTGCTACCTAATCGTGATGAACTATTAGCATGGGTTGCACTCTACAGACCCGACATCCTAGGAGTGATGGAGGCCTGGCTGAAACCCTCTGTCCCTGACTCTGCCTGTGAACTCACTGGGTATGAATTCACCCGACTGGACAGAGCTGGGGGCAAGAGGTGGGTGGCATACTAATCTACCATAAGAGCCACTTAAAAATCTCCCAAATTGCCCACCAGGATTCAAACGTGTCCCCCTGTGAGTTGCTACATGTGCTACTGCTACTTGGGGACGCAAAGAAACTGCACCTGGTGTGCACCTATAATCCTCCAAGAGGTGGGCTACCTGGATTAACTCACCTCATGGACAAAATTGGTCCCAGAGTCGGGGATAACGAACTCATAATCCTGGGGGATGTAAACCTTAACTGGGATAGTGGTAATGTTAAGCAGTTTGAGCCTCTGCTTGCTAACCTTGCCCTGACCCAGCTCATCCAGGAACCAACTAGGCGGACAGCAAATGGATCCTCCAGCACCTTACTGGACTGGATCATGTCTAACCGTCCTGACAGGATCTCATCAGCGGGTACATTATCTGACTCCATCTCTGACCACTCACCGGTTTTCTGTGTATGGAAAATTCCCACCCCCAAAATTCCACACAAAATTATGTGTGTCAGAAACTACTCTAGATTCGATACTGAGGAGTTCTTGGAAGACCTAAGAGTTACTGACTGGTCTAAGGTGTATGGTGCCACTGCACCCTCGGCAGCAACCTCTTACTTCCTCTCCACCTTTGGGGCCTTGCAAGACAAACATGCTCCCAAGGTCACCCGTAGAGGTGAGGGGTCCGCCACCTCTGGTTAAATAGGAATCTCCTAGCCCAGATGCGGAGAGAGATATGTTGGCCTGCTCCAAAGTACCAGTGATCCCATGATTATTCAAAGGTACAGACACCTCAGGAACAAGTGCAAAAGGCCATCAGGCAGCAAAGAGTGACTTTTGCAAGTCCGCCCTACTAAGCTCTGCCAGTAATCCCAGGAGGTTCTGGAGAGATATTAAACCCTTGTCATGGATCCTCCCATCCGGGGTTACGGACATGGTCATAAATGGAGTCTCCTGCATAATCCCCATACTATTGCCAACTCCCAAATCACTTCTCTGACCTCTCTGCCTTCACAACCCTCTTCTCACCTGATGAGGCTCTGTCCCACCCCCTTCCCTCCACTCTGCTGAAGGGTCACCCTCCTCGTCAAATGTTCCACCTCAGGGCTGTATCAGTTCAGGACTTGCAGAAACTCCTAGCTGGCCTTTCCCAGTACTCCAGTCCTGGCCTAGACAACCTGGAGCCTAAACTCCTTAAGCTTGGTGCTGCACACATTGCCTCACCAGTAGCCTTTATCTTCAACCTATCCCTTGGTCTGGGGACCATCCCAGACATCTGGAAAGAGGCAAGGATTGTCCCTGTACTGAAGCAAGGAAATCCCAAACTGCCTGACAATTATCGACCGATTGCCATTCTCCCAACCCTTAGCAAGCTCCTTGAAAAGGTAGTGGCTGAGCAGCTGAATATATCCACTCATGAACTTCTGTCCCCAGCCCAGCATGGCTTTCGTAAGGGACACAGCACCACCACAGCCTTAATCTCGGTTACATCAAGTATCCGGACAGCCATGGACCAGGGCAAATTCTCTGGTTGAATATTTATTGACCTGTCCAAAGCCTTTGACCTCGTTGACCACAAACTGGTGCACAGTTGTGGTCACTTGGCCTCTCCCCGCCATTCCATGAAATGGCTAATGGGTTATCTACATGGCAGAAAGCAGCGTACCTGCTTCAATAAAGTCCTCTCCGAGCCCCTACTGGTGACCTCCGGAGTGCCTCAAGACTCGGTACTGGGTCCCCTCCTCTTCTCCCTCTTCATCAATCAACTACCCATGGTTACTACCAGCTGTAGCGCCACCATGTATGTAGATGATCTGGTAATCCTGGCTCACTCCCAGAATGCCACTACCCTAAACCAGAACCTGACCAATGACTTTAACAGGGTATTGTCATGGGTTACTAGTCACAGCTGGTCCTGAACCTGAAAAAGACAGGCTATGCTCTCGGCTCAGTGGCTAAAATCAAAGCCTCATCGGCCTGCTTACACGTCATCAGCACAGATGGATCCTCACTACCCATAGTGAGTTCCATCAAATATCTGGGGTAACACTTGACCCCAACTTGACATGGGTAATCATATCCCACATCTGCAGGGCGGCAACTGCAACTGGGTCTGGCCTATAGGGCCAAGTATAACCTTACACCGGCACTCCAGTCTTGCCCTAGAAGGGTGCTCCTTCCTCCTCAGCTATGGGCTGTACCCATTTGCTTGCTCTCCAAAGACACATCTCACCCAGTGGTACACTGCTTACAATAACATTTGTTGTTTTGCCTTGGCTGGCCCCCCCCCGACTCACCCACCGGTGTGAGCTGTATGAGAAACTCTGCTGGCTCTCACCAGCTAGATACCTTGATTTTGGTTTGGGATGCCTCTCTGGGAAAGTGATCAGAACTAGCACCCCACAGGGGCTGGCCCAGCTTCTGCCTAAACTGAATCCCACCCCCTACTAACTTAGGTCTCTCACATCAGGATGCTCAAAGTCCCTCCTACCGGACCCTCATGGGGATCGGACTTTGCCATAAGTGCGCCCAGACCTGGAATTCGCTGCCTGTGGATATCCGAGTTGCCCTCTTATATGAGTTTTCAAATTCCCTGTGGGGTTTCCTAAAACTAGCATCAGAGTGTGACTGCCCCAAACCTCCCTAGAGTAAAGTGTCAAATTATTTTGTCTGAACCTCCCCAGGGTGTGTCTATTGAATTCCTGGAGATATTTTCCCCACTGTATCAATGACTTCTGACTACTCCTGCCTAAAAAGCTTTCAGCATTTTGACACCCATTATTGCTCCACGGTCATAGGCTAACCATGACATATTGCACCTTGGTCACTTGGTAGAAACTTGTACTACCAAGTGTTTCTGTTTCTGTCTAACATGTGCATATTTAGAAAAATGTGATGAGCTGTATATACCTGTCCGCGATCCAACTAGCCTAGGGGGTGTATACGACAATGTTATAAGTTATATTACTACCAATCCAGTCCTTGAGTTATGCTCCACTCCTATATATGATGACCTGTATATATCTTCAGTTGAACTAGCTAGTCTAGAGTGTATAATCTGAAATGTGCTTACTACTATATGTTTCCCCTAGCGTCAAATGATGTATTTCCCACGTTTGTTTACTGTGACAAAAAACTGTACTCTCTTTGCCATGTCTCCTTGACTGTTGTTCCTCATGTTGTATTCTCCCGGGTCGTTCCTGAAAATAGGCATAATACTTGTCTAGTGTACTTACCCGGTAAACAAAAGCTAAATAAATAAACAAAAGCGGCTCTGCTCGCTGCAAACATTGCAGGAGGTAGTGGGGGGAGGTGGTCGAGAAAGGTTTAGGTATCTGCAAATAAGGGCATTTATGGGAAGTCTGGGAAAGGAGAACAAGGGGATATATGAGACTGACCCGGTGGAGGTAATGATTTACCAGGCTCAGGATGAGGAGAGAGGGTTCATAGGCCGGGCGGTGAAGAGAGGGAAACAGATACTACCAGACAGGACCGTGAAAACAAAAAGGCTGTGGGAAAGGGACTTGGGCAGAAGCATTACAGAAGAAAACTGGAAAGTGTTGCTTCCTATGCATTCCGGGATTATGGTCTGTAACAAGTAATAATAATAATAAGCTTTATTTCTTTGCGCCTTTCTTAAAATCAAGGCGCATTACAATAAAATACAAGATAAAAACATAGTAAAACAGATTAAAAACCAAATTAAATACAGAGCATTAATCGGCATCCAAATCGCCTCCAAATGCCTTACTCCATAAAAAAGATTTTAGGCCCTTTTTAAAACTCTCCACCGTCATGCACTCTCTAATCCAATGTGGTAGAGAATTCCAGAGCGTCGGCGCCACGAACATAAAAACTCGGGCCCTGGAAGATTTTAAAGCTACCCTCGGGATCTCTAGCAACCCCTCGTTGGCTGAGCAGAGTGGTCGCGTCGGTAGGTAAGGCACCAGAAGATCTTTCAGGTAATCGGGGCCCAAACCGTGTAGGGCTTTATATGTCAGTAATCCGACTTTAAAGGTGATCCGCCACTGAACCGGCAGCCAGTGCAGATCCCGGAGCACCGGTGTAATAAGAGAGGAACGTGAAGTCCCCATTAACAACCAGGCCGCAGAGTTCTGCACTAGCTGCAAGTGGCGGATATCAACCCCAGGAAGCCCAAAGTAGAGGTAGTTGCAGTAGTCCGAACGCGAGGTCACAAAGGAATGGATCAGCATGGGTAGGTCGCTGGGCGGAACAAGGTGCTTGATCCTGGCGATGTTCCTAAGGTGGTAAAAGGATACCTTAACAACCGCCGACACTTGCGCACGCAATGTCAGCTGATCGTCAAGGATCACCCCCAGGTCTCGCACCCGTTCAGAGGTCGGGAGCCCACATCCCCAGGAATAAACCAGAGGTTTGAAGTGCCCCAACCCCTCAATCCGGGCGGGATCCACAACCATCACTCCGTCTTCCCAGAATTCAACTTCAACCAGCTGAACCTCATCCAATCCTGGATCTCGCTGAGACAGTTGTTAAACACAGAGTGCTCTATTCTGGTCAGGCTCAAAAGACAGATAGAGCTGGGTATCATTGGCATAACAATGAAACTCCAGCCCATATCGTCTTACAATGTCTCCGAGGGGAAGCATATACACTGCAAACAACATGGGGGACAGCACAGAGCCCTAAGGTACCCCACAGGTCAGAGCGGTAGGATTGGAGGAAAATATCCCCGATACCACCCTCTGAGTTCTACCTGTGAGGAAGGAGGTAAACCATCTGTGCACCAAACTCGACAACCCACAGATGCATCTCAGGTGCTCAAGCAACACCCCATGGTCTACGGTGTCAAATGCTGCTGACAAATCCAGAAGGACCAAAATGGACCGTTTTTTCTGGTCTCTCGCCATCAGGAGATCATTAAGGACCCGAACCAGCGCAGTCTCAGTGCTGTGCCTCTTTCGAAAACCTGATTGAAGAGGATCGTAGATGTTATGGATGGCTAAATGGTTGTCCAACTGGGCTGCCACCACTTTCTCTATTACCTTCCCAACAAAGGGGAGGTTCAAGATGGGTCTGTAGTTAGCTAGGGAGTCGGGGTCCAAGGATGCCTTTTTCAACACTGGTGTCACCACCGATTGCTTCAGGGAGCGGGGATATTCACCAGAGTCTAGGGAGCACCAGATTATCCTAGCTAGAACCGGGAAGATAACCTCCCCACAGCCCATGATCAGGCCGGTGGGACCCGGGTCTAAACTGCAGCTTGTGGTACGCATACCCTGAACAATCCTCATAACATCCTCGATTTCTGGCCTTTTGAAGGAACTCCAGGCGAAAGGTGTGCTTGTGACCATGGGCTGGACCGCCACAACTCCCATGGAGGGTGTGGCACAAATCTCGGCCCTGATGTCGGCCACCTTATCTGCAAAGAATTGAGCAAGCTCCACACACTGCATCTGTGAAAAGGCTCGACAGACCTGCAGACAGGCTGGGTTGCACAGCCTGTCTACAGTTCAAAAGACCTGGGCTGGTCAATTCTGAGCAGCAGCAATTTCTCCGGACAGGAACACTGCCTTTTTATGAGTGATTGCTGACTGATAGAGTTTATAATGCTCTAGGAGTCTAAGATGGTTGGCATCTAAGCCGGATTTCAGCCAGCATCTCTCCAACCTGCAACCTAATCGCTGCAACTCCCTCAGATCCCGATCAAACCAGGGGGATCGAGGGCGAAGGGAGAGAGAGGCCGCACACGGGTGGGAGCAATTAAATCCAAAGCAGAGGTGACAGCCTTATTATAGACTTGCACCATTGCTTTGGGATTTGAGCTCAACCCAGGAAATTCTGATAGGTCAAGAACCGCAGTTAGGCCATCGGGAGTAACATCCCATAAAGGGCGGTACTTGACCATCTCCACTGGGATAGGCCTACGCAGGGGGGTGCACAAATTGAACTTCACAGTGTGGTGGTCAGACCATCCGTCTGGTTCCACCCCCACATCGGAGGCCTCCAACCCCAGCAGGAAGACCAGATCCAGCGAATGGCCATGTTTATGAGTGGCAGAGGTAACCACCTGTGAGAGGCCCAGTGAACACATCAATTGGAGGAAGTGCTGACCAAATTGCAAGAGTTCGTCGTCGATCCAGGCATTAAAATCACCCAGCACCATCAACCTGGGCGATTCAAGTACCAGGTCGACGACGAAGTCCACCACTTCCTTTAGAAATAGCTTCTCGTCACCGGGTGGACGATAGACGAGTGCTATTCTATAGCCCCCACCTGCCACTACGACACATTCAAAGGATCTGGTCTCCTCCACTGGAACACTAGCAAGGTCCAATTCGGTCTTGAAACAGACCGCAACCCCCCAACCCCTGCAATCCAGTCTCGGGCGGTGTATCACCGAATACCCAGCCGGAACTGCTGCCTCAAGTACTAGGGCAGAATTACTATCCAGCCAAGTTTCGGTGATGTAAGTCAGGTCCGCTGTGCCTACCAAGTCTGCTACAATGGCAATCTTGTTCACAATGGACCTGGCATTGCACAACACCGCCCAAGTTGGATAGGACTCCTGGGAAGCCCCGACCACCTGCCCACCATTTACAAAAGTACAAGGAGGCATACATTAAATTTATCCACAGACTGTATCACCCACCGGTGATTGTGCATAAAGCACACCTGGAAGTGTCGCCGATGTGTGGGAAGGAGAGGGGAATGTACATACATTGTTTCTGGGCTTGCCCAGTGTTACAGAAATATTGAAACGAAGTGGTCACCAAGGTGGGGAGGCATGCTGGCAAAGAGTTACTATTGGACCGCTTGAGCAGCTTATTTGGAGTGGAGGTGGGAGAGGAAGAGGAATGGTCACTACTGCCTAGATGGATCAGGGTCCTGTATGTTCTGGCTCGCCTTGGGATTCAAAATACGTGGCTCTCATAAGTCACTCAAACTGTGCAGGCCTGGTGGAAGATGGTGCTACAGACCTTAGGGTTGGAGAGGTTGACTTATATAATGTGGGAGAGAGAGGATGGGTTTGCCAGGAGTCGGGCCCTGCTTCTAACTTCTTTGTTGGTTGAGGAGGGCTGGAATCTAAGAGAAAGAATTATAAGCTGAGGGAGAAGAGGTAGGAGGAGGGAGGAACATGGCAAAGAGAAAGAATGACAAATGGATAGATGGATGTGCCCAGAGGAAGATAAGGGGAAGAGGAAGAAAGGGAATGGTCCAGGAGATATGTGAAAGGGGAAGAATTTTAAGAGCAAGATTAACTGGTTGCACCAATTAATTTATTTATAATTTATGTTATATGTTTATTGAAATGAAGTGATATGGTTGATTGTTAAATTAGTTTGTTGAATGTCTGTATGATTGTTGTTTGTAGAAAAAGCAAATAAAGACATTATACAAAAAAAAAAGATTGTGTAGAAAAATGCCAGTGTTGAAAATCAGGAGTGAAAATATTACAGATTTGTGAAGTTACGAGGGTGTGTAGAAACTGCACATTGCACGCTCGTAACACAGTAATTTTATGGACTTTTGTGACCAGATTTTCAACATAGCCGTTTTAGGACCTCAGCTCATGTACAATGTCACTGTGATTTTCTTAATCTGTCTCGAACACTGATTTCCCACAGTGACCGTACTATTACCTGTATACTGTATACCATTTACCACCACTCTCTGTTTTCTGCCCGTCAACCAGTTTTCTTACCCAGTTGACCAACTTCTGACCCACCCCGAGCCTACCCAGCTTATTTATCAATCTTCTATGTGGAACAGTGTCAAAAGCTTTGCTGAAGTCAAGGTAGGCAACATCAACTGCTCCCCCTTGGTCCACCACTCTGGTTACCCAGTCAAAGAAATCTATGAGATTAGTTTGACAGGACCTTCCTTTGTAAACCCATGCTGTCTTGGATCCTGTGCCCTATGGATTCCAGGTGTTGCACTATCTTTTCCTTAAGGAATGCCTCCATAATCTTGCCCACTACAGAGGTAAGACTGACTGGTCTGTAGTTCCCTGCCTCCTCCCTGCTACGCTCTTGTGGAGGCGGGATCACATGAGCCCTTCTCCAGTCTTCTGGGACCTCTCCTGTGCTCAGAGACTCACTAAACAGTTCTGCTAATGGCTCTGCTAGTTCCACCTTTAGCTCCTAAGTACCCTGGGATGTATGCCATCAGGTCCCATTGCATATCCACCACTGGCTTGCAGCTCTTGTAGAACCCTTTCTTTTGTGAAGGAGTAGTGCTCACCTCCTTCCCCCTGTGTCCATGATGCTGAGCTGTGGGCTGCCCTACCTTCTCTTCAGTAAATACTGAGCAAAAGTATCTATTTAGGATAGATGCCTTTACAGGGTCCTCCTCCTCACATGCTCCCTTTTCTCCATTAAGCTTAGCAATACCCCCTCTGGACTTTCTCCTTTCACTAATGTATCTATAGAAAGTCTTGTCACCTTCTTTTACTGTTCGTGCTAGTGTTTCCTCAGTTTGGGACTTTGCCTGCCTTACTGCCTTCCCTGCTTCCCTTAGGGCAGTTTGGTATGCCTCCCTATCTTCATCCCGCTGTGTTCCCTTATATTTCCTGAAGGCCAGCCTTTTGGCTCTGACCTTTTCTGCTACTGTATTTGAGAACCAAAGTGGTTTCCTTCTTCTTTTGCACTTCCTGTTCTGTCTAACACAATGGGATGTTGCTTCAAGTATTGCATCCTTAATGCTTGCCCACTTTGCCTGTACCCCTCACCTGTGTTTCTTTTTGCCAGGGCTAGCTTAACTCTGTTGGCCATCT
This sequence comes from Neoceratodus forsteri, assembly GCA_016271365.2. Lineage (NCBI taxonomy): Eukaryota > Metazoa > Chordata > Ceratodontiformes > Ceratodontidae > Neoceratodus > Neoceratodus forsteri. Next base: position 1,072,595,073 of record CM057451.1, read on the forward strand.
TATCAAAGTCAGCTCATCTGAAGTCCCATATTTTGCCTTGGAATGGGATGATTTAGATGTAGTAGCAAATTGAACCATACCATGATGGTCACTGGCCCCAGGTGACCACCTACCTGGAGATCTGTGATCCTTCCTTGTTAGTCAGTACTAGATCTAGGATAGCCCTGTCTCTTGTGGGTTGCTGTGCCAGTTGTTTGAGGCCCTCCCTGCAGGGAATCCACTATGTGTCTAGTTCTGGCAGATGTTCCTGCTGGTATTGACTAATCTGTATCCGGCATATTAAGTCTCCATTATCAGAACCTCCCTTTAGCTGTCATGTTTTGTATATCTTCTAACAGTAATGTGTCTATGTCCTCCCCTGGTCTGGGGCCTGTAGACAACCCCAGTTCTTATGGCTGTCCCATTTCCTGTTTCAGGTGACCCACAGTTCTTCTGGCTCCTTATGTGTATTCTGAATTTCTGTAGCTTTGATATTTTCATTGACATACAGGGCCCTCCTCCCCCTTTTGCACCTCGGTCTCTTCTGAACAATACATAGCCAGGTACTGAAGTTTCCCAAGTGTGGTTACTGGTAAACCACATCTCACTAATTGCTACTATGTCCAGTTTAGCCTCTGACATTATTGCCTGCAGGTCTGGGATCTTATTTCCCAGGCTGTGAGCATTTGTGTTCATGATTTTCCATTGGCCAGATTTTGGTGTGTAAGTTGTTCGGTGAGGTTTGGCATTACCCCTGTGTGTCGTATGGGGAGACAAACCTTTTTTCTTACCTGGTGATGCAAATTAACTGCAAACATGCTGAATCCCTGTTTGACCACTAGCTGAGGGGGGAGGGGTGTTCTTCCCATTCGACGTATGGGGTGCTGCACCCCTCTCCCCATTTGCTAGTTTAAATATTCTGCAAAGACGTCAAACTTCTGCCCCAATGCACTGACTCCTCCTTAGTCAGATGCAGTCCATCAAATTTAAAGAACTTTCGCTCCCAGAACTGTTGCCAGTTCCCTACAAATCTGTGTCCTTTTTCCTGGCACCAGCCCTTGAGCCACGTGTTTAGCTCCCCTATCTCCCCTTCTCTGACCTTCCATCCATCTGCTCCCCTCTCCCAGACTGGCAGGATCTCAGAGAAGGAGATGCCGGATGAAATAGATGATGGTTTGTCACCCAGCCTGGTCAGGTGTTCCTTGGTCTCCACAACTGACCGGCTGGCGAGATCATTAGTCCCTATGTGTACTAGGACATCAATGTTTTCTCCTGCTTTGTGAACAATTTTAGCAATGTGGTCAGTGTCTCTCCATGCTGATGTACCTGGGAGACATCTGATCATTACCCCTGGCTGGAGATGGGTATCAACTCCCCGAATCATGGAGTCTCCTATGATCAGAAGTTTTTTTGGATTTCCTTTTTGCTTTGTTTGTTTTGGTTCCTGATTTGGGTGATTTTTGTTGTGCTAGCTCCTGTGCTGCAGTGTCCTGCCCTGCAGTGTCTTCTGCCTCTTTGTTTGATTTCAGAGATAGAGGCAGATACCTGTTTGTAGTGTTTATATGTTTTTTGGAGGTAATATGTTGGACAGCAGAGAGTGATGGGACACCCGATTTGCCCCTCCTAACCACCTGCCAACCTCCTGGACCAACTACCCTCTGCGGTTGAGGTTTTTCTGTTGGATGCTGGGGAAATGGCAGGTGGTTATTATAATGTATTTCCTCTTGAATATGAAATTTGAGGCGTGTAATCTCTGCCCATGCTGCCCGGAGCTGAGCCCTAAGATCTCCAAAGGCCCAGCATGTAGGACAGTGTTCTAAATCCTGTAAGACTGTCCTTCTGAAAATTGTTCCACAGTACCTGCAGTTAATGATATCCATTACAGATAAGTTGCTGGGTTTATAACCTAGTCAGAGTAATTAGAAGGAAAAAAAAAAGGAAAAAATGCAAGTAATGGTTTGATTGTTTTGTTTAACTTGTTATAACAAGTTAAATTACTAATACCCTGTAAATGAGCTCACCTTGTAGGCCCCACTGATCCACCTTCCTGCTCTGCCACAGAAAATGTCACAACTGTGGTACCCTATAAAAGGAGTGTAGTGTGGGGTGGTTGGGGATGGGGGTAGGTGGCTGGGCCCGCCCCCGACCGAAAAAGAACCACGGACGGAAGAACAAGGAGGTAAGAACAGAAACAATCAGTCAGCAACAAATGCAGTAACCCTGAAAGCTTATCCTAATGTTAGATAAAACTGTAAAACCTGTAAAGCACACACCTGTAGTAATTTCAGAAGATTATGCTGTAAGAAACACTTGCTACAGAGAAAAATAAAGCAATGAAATGTTAGCAACAAACAGTAGCAATCCCTGTGAGTAAAAAATAAAACACCACCACACAGTAAATCTGTTTAGCAAAAATAAGTCTTAATCCTTTTCCCTTTCTGGTAAGTTTCTCTACTCTGCCTTTCAAGCAGTCTTAGAAGGAAAGAGCTCAGGTGAAGCTAGGTGCCTTGGCCAGCAAACCAAGTCTTCTACAGCCAAGATATCAACTAACCTGACTTTTTAACCCTTCTTTCTGTTGGAAATTACTGACAGTTTGCCAGCTCCACCCCCCACATACACACCTAATCCTTTGGAAGAGCTGTGGGAGGAAAACAATTAGCTCCTTCTACGTGAGAAGGAGACTGAAACACCTCTGAGACAACAAACCTTTTCAACAAACAACAAAAAAAAAAAGAATAAAATAAAACAGTGTCAAACAGTAATTTTGCTTAGCCCAATGATAAAAAAGTCACAAAAATGTAAGCTCCACCTGTAATACAGTAATTTCAGAGAAGATATACCCTGTAAGAAACACTTTGCTACAGAGAAAAAGCAGGAACAGAAGATATACCTTGCAAAAGACAAATTGAATCAGAAGATTTACAGCAGTAATCTGTTAGCACATACCTGTAGGCACACCTTGTAATGATGCAGAAGAAGGTATACCAACAACAACAATTTGAATCAGATAAAAATAAAGCAATGAAATGTTAGCAACAAACAGTAGCAATCCCTGTGAGTAAAAAATAAAAACACCACACAGTAAATCTGTTTAGCAAAAATAAGTCTTAATCCTTTTCCCTTGCTCTGGTAAGTTTCTCTACTCTGCCTTTCAAGCAGTCTTAGAAGGAAAGAGCTCAGGTGACGCTAGGTGTCTTGGCCAGCAAACCAAGTCTTCTGCTGTCACTGTATAGGTCAGCACCCCTTATTCTGCAGCTGCCCCCCCTCCACCCTTCCCCTTCATTGACCCTCCTCCTTGTCCTGTCCCATCCCCTTTTGAAGCAGGCCACTGTTCTACTGAATACCACTTCTGCAGGTAACACATTCCACCCAGCCACCACCCTCTCTGTAAAAAAAAGTGTCTCCTCATCTCCCTCCTGAACCTTCTTCCCACCAGTCTCATATCATGGCCCCTGGTGTCCCTCCCCTCCCTTACTTTGAATATCTCTTCTGTACCTGTCTTGTTTATTAATTTCATGTACTTAAAGGTTTCAATCATGTCCCACCGTCCCTCTTCTCCTCCAGCGAGTACATGTTCAACTCCATGTTCAACTCCGTCAGCCTCCTCTCGTATGATAAGTCCCCCAGCCCCTTGATCATCTTTGTCGCCCTGCACTGCACCCATCCAGTAACTTAATGTCCCTCTTCAGATATGGGCGACAGTACTGCACGCAGTACTCCAGGTGCAGCCTAATGACCTATACAGTGGCAGAATCGCCTCCTCCCTCCTCGAGGATATACCCCTTGCAATACAACCCAGCATTTTGTTGGCCTTTGCAGCTGCCTTCCTACATTTTGCCAAGTTGTTCATTGACCCTGTAATGAGCACCCCCCACATCCTTCTCCTCCTCTGTCTGGGCTAGCTGCACTCCCCCCAGCTGGTAACTCCTCCTTGGATTCTTCATCCCAAAATGCAGCACCTTGCACTTTTTGGCATTAAACCCCAGTTGCCAGGTGTGTAACCAGGTTTCAAGCTTTGCCAGATCATCCTGCAACCCCTGCCATCCCCCTAGGTCATCTGTCACCACTTCTACCTTGGTATCATTAGCAAACAGATTGATCTTGCTCTTGATGTCCAGTGACATGTCTGCAATGAATATCCCAAACAACACTGGTCCCAACACTGAGCCCTGTGGAACACTGCTTGTCACTACCCTTGGGTGTGAGAGCTCCCCACCCACCACCACCCTAAATCTTCATCCTGATTATGTCACTTGTAAGCCACACTCAGCTTCAGTTTCCTTCCTGTTGTCATTTGGATCTGTGCCCACAATGCCTCTACTTTCCCTTTCCCCATTTCCTCCCGAGCGGCAGTAATGCCATCCTTCATGTATAATGCCAACCCCCTTCCCCTTCTCCCTGTCCCATCTATAGAGGGTGTGCCCTGAATTGGAGGGGTCCAGTTGTGGTTCGAGATAGCCCTGGTCTCCATGATTGCTGCCCGATCCACTTTTCTTTCTGCCAACAAGACCTGCAGGCCATCCATTTTGTTCCCAAAGCCCCTAGCATTGAAGGACACTACCTCTGCCACTCCTGATTCCCTCAATTTTTAATTGACAAGTGCCTTCCTCCTCCTCCTCCTCTGCTTGGCTGCCTATCCCTCCCTTGGTCCTCCCCTACGTATTCCCTTGCCTCAAGCCCCCTTCTATTCCTCCAACCCCCCCTTGCTTTCTACCTGGTGGTGGGCTGATTACCCTCTTCCACAGTGAATCTTATCCCTAGCCACTGTCTATTTTCCTTACTCTCTCCCCTTAGCGACCACCCTGTGTTTCTTTATCTGGGAGGGGGGCCTGGCTGCACCCCCAGGAAACCCTGGGTACTGCAACTTTTATTGCCCGCTTCCAGTTTAAATTGACTCTCCTGCTTATATATTCCCTAATCCTTTCACCAAGTAGCCTGGTTGCCTTCCTGCTTAGATGCAACCTATTGGGTGCATAGAAGGTTTTATCCTTCCAGGTTCCCTTCCAGTCCCCTACATATCCAAATCACTTCCCACTACACCATTCCCTCAGCCAGTCGTTAAACTCCCCGATCCTGTATTTCCTAACAGTTCTGATTCTAGGCACCGGCAGCACTTGTGAGAAGGCTACCAACTTAGCCTCCGCCCCCCCAGCAAACCTACCCCACCACTCTGAACCTCTCCTGCACTGTTCCTACCTCACATCTAGCTAGGTCATTTGTACCTAGGTGAATTCTCATGTGTGGCTTTCCTCCTACCCTCTGCATGAGTGAGTTCACCATTGGGCATACATGTTCTGATGTCATTCCAGGGGGGCACACCATTCTACCTTGCTGTTCTCCCCTCCTCTTAGCTTACATAATCCCCTTCGCTGTTGAATCTCCAAGGGCTATGACTATGATTGTACCACTACCCTTCACTTCCTCCACTCCTCTTCTTGTTTGGACTACATGTACCTTGTTCTGCTCCATCCTCTATTGCCCCCCCTTACTAATGCTTCCCCTCCTTCCTCTTTCCCCTCAACTGCTGTCTGCCTATCATCGCCTCCCCACTCCTCATCCACTCCCCCTGCCTCCCCAGCTCCAGCTGGACTGCTTATATATGTCTTTCCTGACCCTCCTCTTCACCCTCCCTCCTTCCTTCCCCTTGAGGGCATCATAACTACTCCTTTTACCCTTGCCTTCTCCCCTTCTCCTTCCAGTCCTACTGCAGCCACCCTCTACATACCAGCTGTCTCCCCAGGTCACCCCTGTCCCCTGTAGTACTCAGAGGTTGGAATAGATTCCTTGCTGGTACCAAAATGGGTGCACCCACCCTTCCCCCAAAGCTGAACCCTCCTTTTCCCTCCCATGGTCTTCCATCCTCCTGCCCTAGGTTTCCTCTCTCTCTCTGAGTAGTGGTGCCAATGAACCTGGAACCAACCCCCCACCCTACCCTTACTTCTTGTTCCTCCCACTTTCCCTACCCAGCTCTGCTGTCTCCTGCCAATATTCCCAACTCTTTCCTTAGCATCTTCATCTCAGCCATTAAACACCCTAGCTTCCTACATACTGGGCATTTCCCTGCCTCACACATCCCAGAAACACTGCTGCACCACACCCCTACACGCACATACCTCCCCCTTCCTGCCTTAACATTCTCTTATTTTATATTATTCCCCATTTACCTTGTGGGTCTACCTTGTTATACTGGATGGCAATACCCTTTCACTATCTCCTTAGCCCCCTTCTAGATAGGGAATAGTGCCAGACACTCCCCCAACCTGCCTCCACAGGCCTACCTTAGATAGGGAGTAGTCCCCAAACACTCCCCTAACCTGTCCTACAGGCTTACTACAGATAGGAAGTAGTCCAAAACTGTCCCCTCACCTGTCTTCTTAGGCCACCCCAGATAGGGAGTAGTCCTAAACACTCCCTAACCCTCATCTGTAGGCCAGCTTGTTTGGTTTTGTATGCCCATCAGTATCTCTGTACTCCCCTTTCCTCTTTTTATCCTTGTCCACTTACCTGTCCTCTGTAGGGCAGAGTCTCTTGTGGGTCTGCGGTCAGTCCTACAGATGTTCTTGTGTAAGATGCCACACTCTGATTTGTGGCAGTCAAACTTCGAGGTCACTCCTCTTCCAAGTCGCTAGGAACTCTGGGAAATATGTAGAAGACTACTGCCATGCTAGTGGCTGGGTGCAGTGGCGTGCTTGGCCCTCTCAATAAATGGCTTCCCCTAATACCAGACAATTACAGTCCCCCCCATGCATCTGACCCATGTATAGCCTCTCCAGCCATAGCACATGATACACAGGTTCAAGCTCCCATCCCCAGCTTCAGACACACTTTTAGGCCCTCCTCCTCCAACACTGTAACATAGAAACATAGTAATGGCAGAAGAAGACCAAAGGTACATCTAGTCTGCCCAGAGTTCCCTATCTGCCCCAGGATCTATTCTCCATACAGGGTTTATCCTCCGGCCCACCCTCCCCACTCCTCCCTACTGCTACCAACTCGTGACCTTGGGTTCTTGACACTATGCTCCTGCTAAGTAGTTCCCTGCAGTTCACCTTGTTTATTCCCTTGTGGAACTTGAAGGTCTCTATCATATCCCTCCTCTCTCACCTGGTCTTCAGTGAGTAGATGTTCAGTGCCCTTAGGACGATCTTCATAAGATCTGCCCTGTTGGCCCTGAACCATTTTGTTCACCCTCCATTGTACTGCCTCCAGCCTGTCCCTGTCCTTCCTGAGACCCTAAAGTTGATTGTATGTGATCCCCCTCCTCACTGTGTTACATATCTCATGTGCTGCGTCATATGTATACTCATGTATTTCAACTTGTATCCTCCTGGGTCGTGCCTGAAAATAGGCATTCTTATGCCTAGTGCACCCACCCAGTTACCAAAAGCAAATAAATAAATAGATGAGAACTCCAGAACTGAGCACAGTATTCCACATGTGGCCACACCAGTGAACTATACAGAGGTAGTAGTACCTCCTTTTTCCTGCTGTCTGTCCCTTCCGATACACCCCAGCATCCTATTAGTCTTACTACAAGCCATGTTACACTGGTTTAATGGTTTGAGGGAGGCACAAATGATGACTCTCAGGTCCCTTTCCTTTGCCATAGTGCTAAGTTTAATCCCTAACATCTAGTACTGTGTCCTGTTTTCCCTAGGTCCAAAACCTTGCATTTTTTTGCCGCTGAATTTCAACTGCCAAACCTCATACCACCTCTCTAGCTTTTGTAGATCTCTCTGCAACTCCCTAATCCCTTTGTAACCCCTAAGTGGCACTATCCCAAGGGATACTACCCCTGCCTGCGTGACTAACTGCAGGTTGAGGGGCCTGAGCTCGTGAAAAGGGTGCCTCCACCCGGAGGGTAGGTTTAAGGGTAGCATAGCTGCTCTGGGCTCAGTCCTCCGGGACACTGATACCCCTCTGTAACCACTCTAGTGGCCTGTACTGGTCAGCAATAAGACAATAGCAATTACCACAGGAATACAATGTTAACCCCACACTTACCACCAGGGCTGGTTCAGCTGCAATGGCCCTGGAGACCCTCTGTAAGATAAGGCTTGCAACAGATAAAGGCAATAACACAGTATTCCCCACACAGAGATACACCACCACCAGTTTAGATGCAAAAAGATTTAGATCTGCTTTATTAGGGGGATGTGAACAAGGGAGGGGCAGCAATCTAGTGATTGATTTTAGATCTGAATTGTTCAGGTTGTAAGGCATGCACTCAAAGGTCCCTGTAACAGTCACACACACACACACACACACACACACACACACACACACACACACACTTTGGGTACCCAGTTGTTAGTACAGGCTAGCCTGAAGCATTGCCCGGGGTAGGCCGGCGTTGCAGCTGTTGTTGGGGCCCTTTGGGAAAAGGAAAACACAACATGCACTTTAACCCTTAATTCGTAATCCAGAGCTGGATGGCTCAGTCCAAAATGATTAACAACAATTAAATCAGGTGACACACTTCGATTTGAACTTTGTTGCAGTGAGCTACCCTGACATTTACTCATGCTACCCAGATCAGGATGCAGGACGGATGAAATGGAGACCTCAGAATGAAGTGCTGGTTTGCCAGGAGAAACAGGGCCCACATGATGCACTGTGGTGGTCATTCCTATTAGTTGGTATTGAGCAGGAAGCCAAATCTCCAGGTGGGTCTCTCGTCGGGTGTAGCTCTGCGGTGTGAACGGCAATCTAGGCCGAGATGGTGAGGCCCAGAACAGGTGAACAAGTTGGATACAGTCCGGTAAAATTGCTGGATGCAGTCTCCAGCTAGCATGACACAGTCAGCAAGGTGGGGAACCAAATCACGACCCACACTCCACATTCAGCACACTTATACTAAAGGCAAGTAAATACCACAGATTCGGATGACAGTCCAGTTGCAATTCAGTGTCTCTGCGCAAACCATACATTCTGTGGTGGTTTCAAGACCTGACATGCCGATCGCTACTAGGAAAATCTTTGGTCCACTTCAGGCAAAATTCACTTTGTCACAATATAGGTTCCAATCTCAAAAGCTGCAATTTCAGATAAAGTCCGATTTCAAACTCAGGGTCTCTTCACTTGGGAAGGTGGTAGCAGGCAGGCCAGACACAGCCTTCCCATCAATTTCCCCTGTGCACCACGCAGGAACAGCTGCTCGAATTACTCGAGCTGTTCACTCTCAACTCCAACTACACACTGACTTGCTGTACCCGATATTCAAGGCACAGCAAAATATTCAGAGAAAAGTCTGAGTTAAGGTTGCACAATCTCTCCAAGAGGGAGAGCTGGAGGCAGGCAGGCCAGACTTAGCCTTCCTGCTGAATCTCCATGCTACCCCGCGGGGCGTCGAGCTGCTCACTCTCCCAGCTCCAACTCACTACTGCTACACTGCTGCAGGCAGCTCTGGGCCTTCCCAGTGATCCAAACGATTCAGTTAGTTGATCCCTCTGTCTGTCACAGCAAGGGCTCCCCCTCCAGTTCCAGTTAGGTGCCAAACAGTAAAAACTACAATTCCTACAGAAATTCACTCCCACAAGACCTCTGGGGACAGTCTCCATTTTAGGGTCCCCAAAGGTACTGATTGGGCCAAACTGGCAGTCCAGAATCAAGATGGTGGTTTCAAAACTGAAAGTCCATGCTGCAAAAGGCGGCAGGTTAGACAAACTACTATATAATTACTACTAAGGCAGGTAATCAGAAAACAATCACAGATTCTAGTAGGGCTCCCTCTGCACAATTAGCGATGGCAGAATGAAGCGGCTGTATTGCAGCCCGGGCGGAACTCGAGCCTGAAATTACTCGGTCCCCACCCAGATTAATTATACACTACGAAAATGATAGCTCTTAAAGAAACAGGCACGGAGGCTAGCAGAGCAGTCACATGCAAGCACTTTTAAAACTGCTAAAACACAGAACACCAGCCTGGCAGTGGGCATTTAGGCAAGCCCAGGAAGACAATTTAGGAACCCCCATTTGTAGGGGGGTTACACCTTTATCGTTATCTGCCCTACCACAGATCTTTGTGTCATCTGCAAAGAAACACAACTTGCCCTGTATGCCCTCTCCAGTGTTGCTAATGAACATATTGAAGAGGACAAGACCCAGGACAGATCCCTGTGGCACCCCACTCGTGACTTATATATAGAAAAGAACTTGGCTACCAGATGCAATGGAATGCTAATAAAGCATGTAAACCCTTCTAAAATATTGGCTATTTCTCCGAGTTGTATCGGGTAGCTGAGTTCTTTTCGACATATAGGTAATCTTTTTTTTTTTTTTTAACTTGGCTCTGTATAAAGCCCTGAATTGCTATTTTTGTATAGTGTGTACTACTCATGACCTCCCTCTCTTTCGATATAACCCCATTTACCACCAACCTCTGCTGTCTGTCACTTAACCAGTTTCCTACCCATCTATGTTCTCAGCCATGCCCAGGTCCTTCAGCTTCTTCAGTAATCTTCTGTGTGGCATTGCGTTAAAAACCTTGCTGAAATCAAAGTAGTCACTCCACAGCATGGCCCTTATCTACTACTTTTGTCACCTAGTCACAGAAAACTATCAAGTTGGTCTGACAAGGCTTTCCTGCCACAAACCCAACTACTGTATTGGACTTTATCTCTCAAATTTACCTTAAAATATTTATTCTCTGAATGGCTTAGCCCGTCTATTTACTCTACATTGTACTATCTACATTTGCTATTATGCTTTGAATGCATAATAGCGGGTGTATCCACTAGATGGCATTGTGTAGCCACAGTGGTTGCTATACGATTAGGAGATTGAAAGATGTGTCTGTTTTTTAGATTAAGATAAGACTGTGCCGTGTTAGCCTACACAAAAGCAGGAGAGAAACAAAAAGAGAACATTTTTGCTGGTAAGGTTACCACCTACTCGGTTTTTGACCGAATGATTCGGTTTTCTAGGTCCAGATTCGGTCCTCCTGTTTTCACCATTGCAAATTCGGTTTTTATGGTGGGTCAAGCAGCACCTGTTAGATTCCCCATGAACTGTTTCATTTTCTTCTCATCTGACTGTAAGCAAGTGTCTGACATTTTAGTGTGATTGCTTGCTTGCAGTGCATGCCAATCAAGAAGTGACTTCAAGAGCAGGACACTTAAAGAGCCAAATGTGTCCCTGTCTGCTCACTTGTCACCTCTAACTTCACACCAGCAAATTGGAAGATTATTCACGGAAGGGTAAAGAATACCACCTTAATTAACACCTTCATTTTCTGAAATGAGACAGGAACCACATTAGGGTAGCTTCCTGTCCCAGTATGGACTGTACAATGTGTTTCAGAAGCATTACCTGCTAATCAGTTTTATTCAGAGGTAGTACTTTTCAGTCATTTGAATGCTCACATGCTTGTAAAACAGATTCTGTTAAATTCTTCACCATTTTACTTGCATGGTCAGATTACAAACAAATTCTGATGTCATGCAGACCTTTGTTTGTATACCAGTCAGTCTGAGAGGTGTAAAGTAGGGCTATTAAGACCATTAGCTGCAAATCAAACAAATCCTTTCCAGGCTGCATTGTGAGTATGGTCTTTGACTGCTGTGATAAGGAATACTTTTACACCTTTAAATGTTCACCATTTTTTCTTTTAGGGTCTGTCCTATATTTTAATATTTGTTACCCCTTTTGTTGTTAAATTAATAATCTAATATTTTATTTCTAGCAATACTATGCCTCTCTCTCCTCAGTAGTCATTGTCAATTTTCATGCTACTTGGATATTCCAGGAAGACCAATCCAGGCCTTTCAGATGAACAGCACAGAATAGTGTGGCTAATGTCATGCTTTTTTTTTTTTTTAATTTAGTAGTTTAACCAGGTATAGCACACTAAGCTGAAAGCTTTTTTACAGGAGCAACCTGGGAGCACAAGGAGGCTAAGTGACTTGGTCAGGGTAACACAGTATGCAAGTGGAAGCTGTGGGATTCAAACCCAGGTCTGGTCTGCTGGATGTCACCAGATTTGCAACTCAGAGCCTTAGACCACTGCGCTATACTGCCTCCTCATGCTAAGCTACAGAAATGAGAAAAGGAAGAGAGGGAGCAGTAGCTGATGAGATGACAGGAACACAATCTAGATTTGATGGCACTGCAAATTTAGGCAATTTATCAAACATTTTTCAAAACATTATTATTGTTTTTACCAGAAGAGACACATTAAGCTAAAGCTTGTTTTACTGGTGCAACATGAGAGCACAAGGGAATTAAGTGATTTGTGAAGGGTCACAAAGTATGCAAGTTTGGGCTGTAGGATTCAAACCCTGGTCTCCAGAATTGTAGCTCAGAGCTTTAAACCACTGCACTATACTGCCTCCACACTACATATCAAGCTATCTGCTATGTATGACTTACATGGAAAACAAAATAAGGTATTTCACAGCATAGAATAGTTCCTACCACTTTTAAAAACTTCTCTGACATTACAAATAACTTTAGAGTAGGAGCAATGGGAGGGACAGTAGCACATCTTAAAATGGCAGATGATATTTGTAATTACATCTTATCCACCATTACTGGTGTAGTTTATTTATTTATTGAAAGAGTTTTACCAGAAAAGGCCACCTGATCCAAACTAGCCAGTTGTCAGAGGTGTCCTTGTAGTCACTCGATTTGTCAGCTAAGCTGTGTACACAGGATGGAAAGTCCCCTGAACCCCTCTCTCTAACCCCACCAAATGTTAACACACGCTGAAATTTAAAATATTTAAATCTAAATCAAATAAACCAAAAATAATAATGATGTAATTTAAAGAAGTTGTACACAATGTTATAGCAGCAGCAATTCTGAATAAATCAAGTGAATCAGAGTCCAAGCGATGCCCTCATTAGTCATAAAAGGGGTGGGGTTTGGGTGGAGTTTGGGGGTGTGGTTTAGTATTCGGTTTTCATCTCATCCAAAGGTGGCAACCCTATTTGCTGAGTAAAGGTAATACCTTTATTAGGCTAAAAAAAAACCCACCTCTTCTTCAGGTATATTAAAATGTAGACTGAAGTGACTGCCCATTGAAGAAACCTGGTTTTGATCAGAAATGCAAGAAAAAAAAAAACTGCAAACATTAGAGTAAACTTTGAAGTGCTAATTAACACCAAAGCAGCAGGACTAGTGTGACAGTTTACATTCTAGGTGTTGTCACAGTATACACTGGATTTTTTTTTAAAGACAAGTAAACAAAAAGCTGCAGAGATTTTAAAACATTAGGGCTAAAACAAGCTTAATAATGCTGATTTGCATCAAACAGGGTCTGAGCAGAAGGTGTTAAGAAACTGTTTTTGTATGGCTTTTTGTTAGATAGCAGTCTAGTTGCTGTTTGTTCAATAGCAAGTGAAATGCTAAGTTCAAAGACTATGGAAAGTAATGGAATATGAAACTTCTGTCTTTATTCAGGCTACATTCCAGGGTGTTCAAATGCTTGCACGAACCTGAACTCTGAGGCCCTTCTCTCCCTCTGTGTTCGAAGTTGCCCTTCAAGACTGTCACTTTCAAGTCATCTAAACCATGTCCCAAGCTGGAGAACTGCTCACCCACTGGTGTGTTTGTCATTTGGTTTTTGATATTGTGCAGGCTCACTCACGTCCTAAGAGTCTGTCCAGCTTTCCCCACATAAACATTTGTGTTTGACTATTTTGAGCATGTGCCCAGATATACGACATTAGCAGAGCAGCAGTTAAATGACCCCTATATTTTGCAGTCCTGTATCTTGCGAGCAATGGGGATAGTGTCTGTTGTTATGATGTGAGGGCATGTTTGGTAGCATCTTCTCTGTTGGTAGCAGGATGTTCCCAATACATTCTTATCTGCTGGCATCTTACTTCAGACAATAAGTTGCCATACACTGTGGGATTGCCTCTATGCCAGAAGTGGGGGTTGTGGAAAGACCGCTTACAGCCTTTCATCCTCTTGGAGAATAAAACTGAGATGTTGAATGATCTTGCATACATGTTCAGTGTGGGGGCTGTATGTGACCCAATGGTGTGCTTGTATCTTTTATTTTTCATTAGCCAATATTTTATCTTTACCCATCAAAAAGATTCTCTTTTAGTTTCTCTCCTGTCCATTTTTTTTTTTTTTACAAATTACATGTTTTAGTAAAGTTTTGACAGAGAAGGACTGGAGACAGTTCAGCGTAGAGTAACCAAAATGATTCAGGGCCAACAGAGCAGATCCTATGGGGATTGGTTCACAGCACTAAACATGTAGGGAGGCAAGGAGGGAGAGGGGCAGCATGATACAGACCTTCAAGTTCCTGAATGGAATAAACAAAGAAAACTGCAAAGAAGCTATTTAGCAGGAATGATGGGTTGAAAACAAGGGTACATGAATGTAAGCTGGTTTGGGGGGGGGGAGAGATTCAGGAGGGATGCAAGAAAGTTATACTTTACATGCAGCATGGGTTTGTCACGGACAGATCCTGTCAGACCAACCTGGTAGATTACTATGACTGGGTAACTAGACAGTTGGACAAGAGCCATGCAGTGGATGTCCTGTTTCTGGACTTTAGTAAGACATTCGACTCGGTGCCGCATGGAGGCTGGGTAGTAAGCTGGCAGGTACAGGTGCAGGGGCGAAAACTGGGGGATTGTCAAAGGGTGATCCAGTGTTGTAGGTTTTATGCTTTGTACTGGACAGATATTGATGCTGTTAGCCAGAACCCCCCCCCCTTTTGTTTATATTGTCCTTGTCTTTATGGTTTCTTTTGTGTTTGATAAGATGGCCAACAGAGTTAAGCTAACCCTGGCAAAAAGAAACACAGGTGAGGGGGTACAGGCAAAGTGGGCAAGCATTAAGGATGCAATACTTGAAGCAACATCCCATTGTGTCAGACAGAAAAGGAAGTGCAAAAGAAGAAGGAAACCACTTTGGTTCTCAAATACAGTAGCAGAAAAGGTCAGAGCAAAAGGCTGGCCTTCAGGAAATATAAGGAACACAGCGGGATGAAGATAGGGAGGCATACCAAACTGCCCTAAGGGAAGCAGGTAAGGCAGGCAAAGTCCCAAACTGAGGAAACACTAGCACCTAACAGTAAAAGAAGGTGACAAGACTTTCTATAGATACATTAGTGAAAGGAGAAAGTCCAGAGGGGTATTGCTAAGCTTAATGGAGAAAAGGGAGCATGTGAGGAGGAGGACCTTGTAAAGGCATCTATTCTAAATAGATACTTTTATGCAGTATTTACTGAAGAGAAGGCAGGGCAGGCCCACAGCTCAGCATCATGGACACGGGAGGGAGGTGAGCACTACTCCCTTCACAAAAGAAAGGGTCCTACAAGAGCTTGCTAAGCTCAGGGTGGATAAGGCAATGGGACCTGATGGCATACATCCCAGGGTACTTAAGGAGCTAAAGGAGGAACTAGCAGAGCCATTAGCAGAATTGTTTAGTGAGTCTCTGAGCACAGGAGAGGTCCCAGAAGACTGGAGAAGGGTTCATGTGATCCCGCCTCCACAGAGTGGTAGCAGGGAGGAGGCAGGGAACTACAGACCGGCCAGTCTTAACCTCAGTAGTGGGCAAAGATTAAGGAACACTCTTAAGGAAAGGATAGTGCAACACCTGGAATCCATAGGGGCACAGGATCCAAGACAGCATGGGTTTACAAAAGGAAGGTCCTGTCAAACTAATCTCATAGATTTCTTTGACTGGGAACCAGAGTGGTGGGACCAAGGGGGAGCAGTTGATGTCGCCTACCTTGACTTCAGCAAAGCTTTTGACACTGTTCCACATAGAAGATTGATAAATAAGATGGGTAGGCTCGGGTGGGCTGAAGTTGGTCAACTGGGTGGCAAGCTTTGCGACGGACAGAAAACAGAGAGTGGTGGTAAATGGTATACAGTCAGAAGAGATGCAAGTCACAAGTGGGTACCTCAGGGATCAGTCCTGGGGCCAGTCCTCTTCATTAGTGACCTTGCAGATGGACTAAGAGGGTAAGGCTTGTCTGTTTGCAGATGACACCAAGATCTGCAAAGAGTAGATGATCCAGATGGGGTGGGCAGAATGAGAAGAGATCTGGATAAACTAGCAGAATGGTCAGAAGAGTGGCAACTGGGATTTAATGCAAAGAAGTGCAAAATCATGCACATAGGGAAGAGAAACCCTGAAGCCACCTATAGGCTGGGAGGGGAGTTGCTAGCAGTCACAAAGGAAGAAAGAGACTTGGGCATCATCATCACTGATGACCTAAAATCATCCAAGCAGACCTCTAAAGCAGTAGGTAAGAAGGGGTGTTAGGGTGTATTAGTAGGGGTATCACAAGTCGTAAGAGGGAGGTAATAATCCCTCTGTACAAGACACTGGTTAGGCCCCATCTGGAGTACTGCGTGGCAGTATTGGAGGCCACACCTTCACAAGGACATTACAAATTGAGGCAGTCCAGAGAAGGGCAACAAAATGGTGCAGGGACTGCATCAGAAGACATATGAGGACAGATTAACAGAGCTCAATATGTATACCCTTGAGCAAAGGAGGGAGAGAGGTGATATGATTGAGGCATTCAAACACCTTAAGGGCATAAACAAGGTAAAAGAGTCTAACATGTTTAAATATAAGAAAAATAGCAGGACAAGAGGACACAGCATGAGATTAGAGGGAGGCCGATTAAGGGGGAATGTGAGGAAATTCTTTTTCACAGAAAGGGTGGTGGATGCATGGAATGGCTTACCACAAGAAGTGGTGGCTATGAATACACAGTGCAGGGCTTCAAACAGGCATGGGTTAGGCATAAGGGAGCAATACAAATGACTATGAATAGATAGGCCACTGACAGAGCAAAGGCCGATGGCACATTTATAAGGTAGAAAAAGAAATGAGCAGATTGGATGGGCCTTTCGGTCCTTATCTGCCGTCAACTTCTATGTTTCTATGTGTTTATGCATAGACTGGCCACCTATGCAATTATCTGTTATTCATTGTCTCTGTCTACTGTGTATTTCTGGCTGATTAAAATAATATTTGCCAAGTTACAAAGCAGAATTGTATCTTAAATATATATGGCCCCTTTAAATGGCCATAATGATGCAAGTCACTTCAAAACCCTTTTGTTTGCTCAAAATGAGTGTTTTTCTACATGTTTTCTTCTCAAAAAAAGCTTTTCCCATAAGTGTTATACCCCAGGAGCTTGCACTTGAGTAAATCGCTCCTTCGCGACAGTTTGTTACGAGCTGCACGAACGTGCGCACCATCGTGCAGCTCGCAAACACCGTGAATGCTTCGGAATGCCATTTTAGCCTCTGAAATTCACTAGAGAGGCATTAGCACTGTTCCCTGCAGTAGTAATGTGCTATCTCACTGTCTAGGTGAAATAAATAAAATATTAACCCCTTTCCAGTATCAGCAATTCTGAAACAGACAATATGGAGTGTTGTCTTTATAAAAAAAAAAAACACCTTTTTGTTTCTCCCTTTTTTTTAAGAAAAAGTCTCCTGTGGCGCTTTGTCCTCTAAAAAGGTAGGCTACAATAACTTCAGTAAGTTCTTTGAATCAGTAACATGAAGGAGAGCCAAGAAAATGTTGTAGTACCTGGCAGAAGGTGCAGCAGCTTGTGGGTGGCTGTGTTGTGTTCCTTCTCTCTAGGAGCCGGCCGGCCATACTGCTGGTATTCTTACGCTTAGGAGGGAGGGACTTACTGTGCAAACACAATGTAAGGACTTCTAAACAAAATGTTAATACTTCCACTATACATATCTGCATTTAGAGTGTATTATAATGCATTTCCTCATGTTTAAAATGTATGAATAATTGTTTTGTTCAAGAAATGGTCCAGTATAGATGATTGATGGATCTTTCATCCAATGGGTGATTAGTATAGGATATATATTGCCAGCAGTTTCAAATGGAACTTTAGTAGCAGTCAGGATGGTGAAGTGAATGCATCTGGAACTAGTGCCCTAGTTAAAGACGTGAAGACTGCTATTCGTGGTTTGTGCCTTTATGTTTGTTATGCCTTGTTATTTAATTTGTCGGACTAAGTTTGTCTTGCTTTATTTTGACATTTGGTCTGGAGTTCTACAAAATAAATTCCTGAAAGTCGCTGAAGATTACAGCCTGTGTTGGAGTTCTTCTGTGTACCACCTAGTTCCTTCTACAGGGATGGGTAGTAAACTGGTTACAGGGAAGGCAGCAAAGGATGGTGGTGGAAGGGGAGCTATCATCTCTGAGGGCAGTGACAAGCGGAGTACCACAGGGCTCAGCACTGGGACCGGTGTTGTTTGGGTTGTTCATATCAGACATCTCAATGGGCATCAAGAGCAAGATCAGTTTGTTTGCAGATGACACCAAGATGGGAGCAGTAGTGGATGACCTAGGAGGGTGGCATGGCTTGCAGGATGATCTGTCAAAATTGGAGACATGGTCGGCCACCTGGCAGTTGGGGTTCAATGCCAAAAAGTGCAAGGTGCTATATTTTGTGGCAAAAAACCCAAGAAGGAGCTACCAGCTGGGGGGAGGGAGGGGTCAGCTAGCCATGACAGAGGAAGAGAAGGATCTGGGGGTGATTATAACAGGCTCAATGAACAACTCAGCACAATGCAGGAAGGCAGCTGCAAAGGCCAACAAAATGCTGGGTTGTATTGCCGGGGGTATGTCTTCAAGGAGAGGGGAGGTGATCCTACCGTTGTATAGGCCACTGGTTAGGTCACACCTGGAGTACTGCATGCAGTACTGGTGCCCATACCTAAAGAGGGACATTAAGTTACTGGATGGGGTGCAGCGTAGGGCAACAAAGATGATCCAGGGACTGGGGATATAGCCTACGTGAGCAGGCTGAGGGAGTTGAACATGTACTCACTGGTGGAGATGAGAGACAGGGGGATATGACTGAAACCTTCAAGTACATGAAAGGAATAAACAAGACATGACACAATAGGTCATGGGGTAGGGTAGGGAACTGGGCAAACTGGATAAACCAGTGGTCTTTTACTGCCAACACTGTCTATGTTTCTGTATTTTAATATGGTTTTTGTGCCTAACTACGATTAAGTTATCTCCCTAATTTTCACATTACATTTTAGATTTGTAGTAACTCTTCTTTGCTACTGCCACTTTATTATGGGTCCACACAGTGATAATATTTTTAGGATATACATATAGGGCCGGATATTCAAAGGGTTATCGCCACCCACCAATGTGACCTGGCCCGATATTCAAAGGGCAGTTCGCCACGCACTCCCGGCGCGCCAGACGACATTGGTAATGTATGTATGCAAGTGTGGGGGGCATGCCCATGCATATGCAGCACATTCCGATATTCAGCCCGGGATGTGAGGCGCATATGCTGGCACAACTCCACCTTGCGCCGGTCAGGTGCCACAAAGTTGTGCCTGGTAAAACCAGGAACAAGTCCTGGCCACCCACAGGAGAGCTGCCATATTGCAGGGCACAACACGGCAGCCGCCAGCCGTGGGTGGCCATCCGCCCACCCAGAACACTGTCTGCAAGCTCCCTGCCCCAGGAGCAACGTGCCCCCCCCATCGCCCGATCGCGGGCATATGAGTAGAATATCCCTGGTGGTCCAGTGGACTGCTCTCCATCGCCCGATCATGGGCATATGAATAAAACATCTCTGGTGGTCCAGTGGTACCCCCTCCTCACCCACCCACTGAGGTCCCCCACCACCCAGAACCCCCCTAGTCAGCGGCAGGCAGCGCCACCTCACTCGCATGCCACCCGCTGACTGACAGCATACAGTACAGTCTGTATGCCTATTGGTCCACTGCATAGGCCAATGGGCATGCAGACCATACTGTACTACACAGGCCCGATATGTGAATGAACACGCTCATTCACATCTCGGCCTGTGTGAAAGCTTGTCTGTACGCCCATTGGCCCATGCAGTGGACCAATAGGGCGACAGACTGTACTGTACACTGTCAGTCGGCAGGCGGCCGGGTCAAGGCATGCGGTGGGTGGTACCGGGCCCGCCGCTGACTGGGGGATGCTGGGTGGTGGGGGACCCAGTGGGTGGTGGGAGGGGTACCACTGGACCACTGGGATTACTTTCACCATATCTGCCCATGATCAGGCGCTGGGGGCCGATTACACTGGACCACCAGGGATATTTTACTCATGTGCCCGTGATCGAGCGATGGAGAGCAGTCCACTGGACCACCAGGGATAGTCTAC
The DNA here is from genome assembly GCA_016271365.2 of Neoceratodus forsteri. Taxonomy (NCBI): domain Eukaryota; kingdom Metazoa; phylum Chordata; order Ceratodontiformes; family Ceratodontidae; genus Neoceratodus; species Neoceratodus forsteri. The sequence goes on from CM057451.1 coordinate 1,072,615,176, forward strand.
ACATTTGCCCACGTTTGGGTGTACGGGAGCGGGGTCCGCCAAGGGACTGCAGGGCGTCGGTCCCCGATGGCTGCAGCCTGGCAGGGCGCCAGGCACAAGTCATCGGGGCTCGGCGCACCGCATGCAAATGGGGCCATAATGACATGCAAATGGCCCCATTTGCACCTTGCATGCATAATGGCCTCATTTGCATGCCCAGTGCTGAATATCACAGTTGATGCGCCTAGCACAACCCCCTGCTCCCCTTCTGCCACTTGTGCTGGCGCAGTGCCACTGCGCCCTGCGCAGTGCATGCGCCTTCAGTACCATATTCAACGGTATATCGCCTGGTCCATGCCCTGGCGCAGCCCAGTTGCGCTGTGCCCAGGCTTGCGCCCCTGCCTGTCGCAGTCTGAATATCCCACCCATTATGTTTTCCAGTATGATATTCACACCGATTTCCTCTTTAATCCCCTAGTTCAGCAGATAATCTTTTTACAACGGTCCCTTTAAATACTGGATTTGAACATTTAAAATAATGAAGTATAAAGGTCCCAGGTAAAGGGCAGTGATCTACCTCTCACAACGCCCTGCAGGAGTTGGGGCAGAATGTTAGGCTCCTTTTTTGGAGCATTTTTCAGTGTCTTTTGGTACATGACAGCTTCTAGTGCATGCAGTATATTGCACTGAGTACTCATTTTGCACTTACATTGCCAGAAAATCGATTACGGATGGATAGATGGATGGATACCCTCTTATCCAATTACTTTTAGCTTAGTTCTTTCTTGTGGGTGCAGTTTCTCTGATTTGTTGTTGATTGGGACACATCTGGAAATGAACTGTTATCACTTTAATTTGTCTTTCCATGTAAAACTTTTTAAATAAATACATTTTACTGGTAGCTGTGCAAGGTTCCATGGACATGGCACCCCATTTTTCAGCAAACATGATACTGGAGTGGCACTTTTAGAACTTTACACTTTTGTGCATTTGTAGAAGAAGCTGTGTCCAACAAGTCACCTGTTGTGGACTACCATGTAGGGGATTTTAGTTTTTTAAGGAATTTCATTGCAGTAAGGTTCGTCCAATCTCCCAAACACAGACCTACAATACAAACAGCATTTAACCTTTTTGAAACTCCCTTGTTTATAAAGGAGTAATGCCCCAGTGGTGGCCAACTTATAAATCTACCTATATTGTGGTGTTTTGTTGTTGGTCTGCCACTAGGACCCCTTACCTTCTTCCAAGATCTGCCAGGCCCTTCTCTTGCTTCTGTGGTGGACACCTTCTGGACCATAGGAGTAACCAACAGACGCATAAAATAAATGTGGAAGGAATGGGGTTGATTCTTAGACTACCAAGACATCAACGTACTAAAATGTCTAACTCAGACAGCAGACCCGTCGAGAGTGACTGCCCACTGAGAATGTCAGGGATTCCAAAGTTGCCCCTCCTAACATCATGGGGTGTTTCATCGACAAATTAATTAGAGAGGGCCTCCCCAAAACTATTGCTTGCCGGTTCAAACCTTCTTCACAGACCTACTCCCTGCGATCAATGGACAGCTCTTTACTGGAAACTCCCAAATGCAATACTAGAATGGGTGAGACTGTCTTTGCGGTATCTGGAACAAAACTCTAGAGCTCTTTTCCAAATGAGCTGAAAAGTGCTCAGTCCCACCAGATCCTTAAAAACAACCTCAAAAAACATCTACAAATCAAAGACAAGTGCTCTTGTTCCTAAATGACACTTAGTTCTAAATCAAGCCCTATCTTTCCCCTTTGTCCCTTCAGCACTTTTAGGGCTTTTCTGCCCCAGCTCACTGCCCTAAGATCCTAAATACTGAGGTGTTGCCTCCTTCCCCCCATTAGTCCTCTGGGGGATGTTTCTCCTCTTTTTTTGCCCATTGTATGCACTCAGTACTTACATGGAGTAGGTTCTCTCTTCTGTAATAAATGCCTGTCTCTCATCCTGTACTCTGTGTAATACTTGTCCTCAGGTCTACCCATTGTATGCTTTGTGATAATCCTGTAACCCACTGATTTTTGTTGTGTTATTTGCTGACTGTAACCTCTCATGTTACAATATGATGTGCTGACTTTGTCTGTAACTCTTCCGGGTCGTGCCTGAAAGTGGACAATGCTTGTTGTCTAGTGCACTTACCCGGTAAACAAAAACTAAATAAATAAATAAAACAGTGATGAAACAGCACGAAAACAGCACATCTGTTCAGAGCTCTTAAAGGGTGGCAGCTGGCCTTAATCCCCATGCTGAAGTGTAATCCACACCACCCCCAGGGCAGTGAATGTGAGCACCACAAAAACGAGCAAACATTATACAGTACGAGAAAAAGTGAAAAAAAAAAAAAAAGTGTAAGCAGGGCATGACAGCAGGTTACTTACTGAACAGTAGACCGCTGTGATGGCGGGGGGAGGGAGGCTATGGATCACAATAGTGACCAGTCAGAGATGTACTAGGGAAAGAGGAGACATCATAGCAACTTGAAGCTCATTTAGGGCACCAGGATCCACAGTGCAGGGGAGGGGGAAAGGAAGAGAGGAAATGGGTATTGGCTGGAGAATAACTAGCACACAAGATATGAATATAGCCATAAACAATTGCAGAGTAATAAAATATACATGGAACTGTGCATTTGAAGAGACATTCCTGCAGGGAAAATGTTAATGCAGTACCATGAGCAACAGGTGCACTGAAATAAGGTACCAGAAGCATTTAATGCAGGAGTTATTAACAGACAGAATACCATTAGAAGAATTACTGAGTCTGGTTACACAGATGTGTGAGACCTTTGTCGACTGTTCTGGTCAGTGGGAATAGTGGAATGTGTTCCCTGAAATAGAAACATAGACTTTGACGGCAGATAAGGACCGCTTGGCCCATCTAGTCTGCCCATTTCCCTACCTACAGGATAGGCCGCAGATCCTAGTTAACCAACAGCCTGTTTCTTCCTACCCCCCACAAGAATTGCCTTATGTCTGTCCCATGCATTCTTGAATTCTCCCACAGTTTTAGACCCCACAACCTCCTCAGGAAGGCAGTTCCATACATCCACTACCCTCTCTGTGAAATAATACTTCCTCACATTGCCCCTGAACCGCCCCCCCCATCTTAAAATTGTGTCCCCTTGTTCTTACATGTCTCTCTTTCTGAAAGATGCTACCCTCTTGGACTTTGTTGATTCCACTGAGGTACTTAAAAGTTTCTATCATGTCCCCCCGTTTCCCTTCTTTCCTCAAGGGTATACATATTAAGCTCCTTTAGTCTCTCCTCATATGGCTTCTCTTGCAGACCCTGCACCATTTTAGTTGCTTGATTTGTCTTGATTGACAGGCTGGGGTTAGGTCATCAGAAGCAACCCAAATTTATGTGAGCTGTCAAAGTCCCACCACTTGACTCTGTAAGTCCAGGATCCGTTTAGGTATTTCTTTCTTAAAATCTTCTCAGTCTGGTACACAGGGGTGTGCACAAGAGGGTCATGAGGAGAAGAAGAAGAAGAAGAAGGCTGAGACATCCCAGGAAGTTCATCTGGCTGATGATCAAGCAAAACAGAATCTAGCTGGCGATTGTCAGGATTGTGAGGGGCAGAGGCAAGTGGTTGCAGGTTATCAGGAGGAATTTCTGATTCTGACGGGGTAGCAGGCTCGACTGCAGCTTCATTACTGGGTGGACTGGGATCATCTGGTATGGTGTTACTCCAGTACCCATGTTTTAGATGATTGATGTGGACCCTGTTATGTACCAGCTTTCCATTGGACTTGCGTTGCAAACGAACGTTAACTGGAGGAAGCTTTTCCATGATGTAGAAGGGATCAGTCCAAGGGTGGAGCAGTTTCCTTGTGGTGCCTGGGACTAGGACAGGTCGATAGAGGTAGACATTGTCCCCCCACAGAAAATGAAGGCTCTTGAGACTTGGCTGCTAACATTTTCTGCATGGCAGATTTTCTCTGTCCCAATGTTGTGATTGTCATACGTCTAGCCAGTATGGCTCAATGTCGACTATGAAGGTTTCCTGGGACTCAGAAGGCTGCATTGTGCACTCCCACAGCTGTTGTTTCAGTAACCAAGGGGGGGTGTGCGTGGGCAGAATGGTCTCTGAAAGTCATATAAAGAGTAGCAGTATTTGCTTTGACTTGTTCTGGAAGTGCGTTAAACCAGGAAATGGCAGTCCCTCTCAGAAGCAAGCGCAAGAAGTTGGAAATACACAAGGGATCAGTCCAACCATTGAAAGCAATCCAGGCTTGGAATTGCTCAAGCCAGCCAATAGCGTCTTCATGAGGCAAAGCTGAGAAGGGTACTGGCTATAGGCTGCTATGGACCATGGACTGAGGTGACATAGTTTTAATGTAGGCAAGGTCTGCCTGAATGGCTTGCATAGCTGGTGCATGTTGGGATGAGAGGGAAGCTCGGATGTCCTGCAAGATGGTTTCTATGATGTTACACCACTCTGGCAAGGTGGGTGAGGGTGGAACTGGGGACACTGGCTTGTATATTTGTGTCATAGTCAAACATTGTGGTTGGAGGTATGCTTTGTGTCCCGAGTGAAGGTTGTAATTATGTGAAGGAGATGCCTTCATGCAGGAGATGGGACGTCGTGGAGCAGATGGAGTGCCGTGAAGAAAATTGTTTTTGTGGACAAAAGTACAATTATTTGTAAACAAAGTCCATCAAATGACATCTTAATAAACAATTCCAACTCAATTTTGTGTCATCTGTTATGTCAATAAAGTTTTCTTTGCAAGATCCACCTATTTGTTGCAGTGTCCATTTATTTTAATGGGTTGCCCCTCAAAAACATGGCCACCATTACTTTCTATGGAGTGAAATCATTTTGAACAAGCTGGTGCCCCTCACAAAGACAGCCGCTGGACCAGTAGCATAGACTGCTTGTCTAGTTTGACATTCCCAATATGAAAGAATGCAAGATGGCGATTCTATGGTACGTTCAAAAGATAAATGGTGGGCTTTGGTTTGGCTAAGTGACTCCCAGGCTATCTAAAGTATTTGTGTGGAAAGATTTATTGGTCTCTTCATTCTTAGAAGCTTGGAATACTGTTGTCAGACAGAGTTCACAAAACAAATGTCTGTGGCCATTTTTCAGATAGAGAATGAGTTTGTATTGGAAGGCACAGCAAGTTAAAATAACAGAGCCATATGTCTCTGGTTGAAGAGGTACAGAACATGCCATAGTTCTTGCCTGTTAAGACTGAGCAGTTATAATGAGTACTGCTACTAGAAGAGAGCTGCTGGGGTGGGGGTGGGGGAGTGCAGTCTGCAGTTCTGTGGTGCTCAGGCTTGGATGATTTTAATTTACAGTTCATTCAGTTAGCGGGCTTGTAATATACATAAAACATTTTTTTTTCTTTCTTTCACAGCCTACAGTGTTAGTGGAGGGCTGCAGGCTGCTGCACAAAGCCGGAGATAGTTATTTTTTTTTTTCACTGTAGCTAAGGCAGTGGTGCAAGCAACATGTAAGCTGTTTAGGCATACTAGGACAATGAATTGGGGTGCCCAGCAACACAGACAAGTGAGATAGCATCTGGGCAGAAGAAGGGCCTCATTCTCCACCATGTGTGGCGTTTTGGTGTTGGTCTGCCACTAGGACCACTTACCTTCTTCCAAGATCTGCCCGGCCCATTTCTTGCTTCCGTGGTTGAAACCTTCTGGACCATAGGAGTAACAAACAGACACATAAAATAAATGTGGAAGGAATGGAGTTTATTCTTAGACTACCAAGACATCAGCATACTAAAACATCTAACTCAGCAGACCCACCGAGAGTGATTGCCCACTGAGAATGTCAAGGATTCCAAAGAAGCCCCTCCTAACACAGTAAAGCAGTGATAAAACAGCAAGAAAACACCACATCTGTTCAGAGCTCTTAAAGGGGCAGCAGCTGGCCGTAATCCTCATGCTTAAGTGTACTCCACACTATCATCCAAGTTAGAAACTACATTATAGGGTTTCAGGTTCATCCTGTACGTTTTTGTGGTGCTCCCATCCAACCATAGCTTTAGCAGGCTCACAAGCCTGGTGAATGTTTCTGGGTTTAGCTCTTTGCCAATGATATATAAACTCCATAGCATCCTCAAAGGCATCAGAGTAGCCAGAGGACCTGCCGGAGTTACACTGTTGCCCAGGTACAGTTCCTCAAGCTTGGAAAGCTTCTTAAAAGGTCTCTTATTGGATGAAGTGGATCTGGTTGTATGATAGATCCAGCCAAAGCAGCTGGATGAAGTGCTGGAAGTCAAAGGCAGTGATGTTGTTGTAGTTCCCTCCCAGGCTATAAGTGGAGATGCCCTTATGTCTCTGGATGTATTCTTTGGGCATTGCCCTGAGCTCCCATGTACACTCCTTTTATAGCAAAGATATAGCTCCACTATACTGCTACAGATTTATGTAGTGCATCCCCCGGTATATATTTTGGTTAATTTTGTTGAACTCTAGATTATTAATGAATGTTACATTTCTGTCACTTATTAAAAACAAAACAAAAAGCTTTTTACTTACCTGTTGCAGTATCTCCCCAGATAAGTGTGAGGTCCCCTACAAGTGTCCCCACCTCCTCTAGGTGAATAACACCAAGAATGCGATCTGTATAAGGGCAGCACAGGTTTAGCCCAGGATGCCTTCCTATAGCCCACTGTAACAGGACCACCTGCTGCACCGCCATTTGTCATCTCTGAGCTAGGCACTGCTGCGGCTCATCCTCATTGCAGTGTGGGCAAGTGACTATGAGTTAAGTTCTATGTTGTATTTGTGTCTTGTTTTGCTAGGAAAAGGCTCAGTTGAGCAATTATAATTTACAAAGAGATCCTGCTTAGGACATCTAAAAAAAGAGGGAAAAAGATAATTGAATTACACATAGTACAGATACAGGGAGTGAACTAACCATGGGAGGAAGATGGCAGACCACTGAAGGAGTTGTGTGTGAGAGACTGGGATCTACACCTAATTTACGAGTGTTTTATGAACTACCTAATAAAAGATATGCCATCACTGTATAGTTTTTCATATCATTCTTGAGGAATACCACAGTTTATTCCACTTAGAAAAGTGCCGTTCGTTCTTCTTCTCCCCTTCTCACAGCTCCAAACCAAGCAAGGTGGTACAGCTGGATGGACAGAGAGAGCTTCTGCTGATGGAATACGGTGTAGGATGGAGTGACCTGCAGAGACATAGGAGAGGAGCTTGGAGAATGGAGAGCAGATTTGGATGGAGCTTTTGGAGAGAGTGAATGACAGTAGGAGAAGGAAAGGTGCATCACTACGTAGGGAAGAGTCGCAGAGAGACATGGATAGTTAGAAGGAACATCTGGAGTGCTTTACAAAGGGGTGCATCTTTTCCTCCATGAAGCATTTTCACCCCCCAAAAAAATCTTTAAAAACAACCTGGTTTGCCCGTAGCTGCTACTCCAGATGCTGAAATTATTTATTTATTTTTTTTAAGGTTGGTCAAATTTAAGCATTGAATGTAAGCACTGACTTTCCAACCTTCTAAAGAAACTTTAGAAAATGAAAAGTATAGCACCTTGAAATTCTGTATTGCACTTCAGATACCCTTCACAGGCAAATCCTATTTTATAATAACTGGATTGTAGAAACATTTGTCTATATTATGAGCTTCTATACTAATGAGTTTGCAAACCAATTCTGGTATTTTAAGGACCAAGTCAACTGTAATTTTGCTAGATTTTTTTTTTAAACTCTAGCTCAGTTAAACGTCTGATAGGAGTGACCAGTTTTTGTTCATTTGTTACTTATAGAAGAAGAGAGAGAGAGAGAAAATGGTAGCTATTACAAGAGGAAGGAAAGGGGCTATTACTGATAAAGAGATGGGAGTCATCTCAGAACATATGGATGTTATAATTAGGGGGGAATAAGAAAAATAAAGACAAAGGTAAAGGAGGAACTAATAAAAAATGTTAGGGAAAAATACTGGAGACACTCCTTCAAAAATTAACACCAGGAGATGAGCACAGGAAGCCTAAACAAGGCCTCATTCAGTGTTGTTGTGTACATGAACATGCCAGCAGCACAGAGCACTTGATAACCCCCCAAAATTACAACAGAATGAAGATGGGTAGAATTTCTCCATAATTGTATGCAGTGGAGAAACAGACACAGCTATCAACGGATTGTTGTCCAGTGTTTTCTGCTTTGAACCCTCAGACAATTTGTGTGGAATTAAACCACAGAACAATCTGGATCTCAAATATGTTAATCTAAATTAGAATAGAAGTCTCCACCCCACCCCAACCCCCCACACACCAACAGAATACCTCTGAGATTTGTGTTACCCTGTAATCCCCACTTAGGGCAGTTGCGGTAAACCCTGCAATCTTTCCCATCTGAAGCCAGACGTCTTGTACCTGTGGTTTATGCTAGCTGACATTTTTTCCATTGTCAGAGCTTCCAGTGCTTGGCATGCCATTCTCTATAAGTTGGAGTTTGGTCATCTAGCCAGTGTCGAGCGATGACATCCTGTGCAGTGGCAGGGATGAGGGCCATCTGGTATCGTTGTTGTCCAGCTAATTTTTCTAGGTCTAAACCACTCGGGCATGTTAAAAGGTCAAAAGTATCCTGAAGATTCAGCATGTCCCTGATCTCTGTCCAGAGTGAGGTTGCTAAGAGGCAATCCCAGACAATATGTTGCAATGTACCACTCTCATATTTACACTTCATATGCGCCAGTCTGATTCCAGTCTGTGCATTTGGAGCAGTTTTACTGATGTGAAATACTGTATATGCTGTTCAATAACTTGTAATGAGCTAACCAGAGATAATCACATTTTATGTAGATTAAGCCATACCTTTCCTAAACTGTCTGGTGCTATTAACTCTGGGAACTCCTTGCTCCAGTACTCTAGTTGTAAATTTATGAATCCAGTGGCAATGTTTCAGAGTTTCTTATATAATGCAGGGGCTGCATGCCTTTGAGGCACCTCCAAACATCTTTATAAATGAGGTTTACTCAATCGAGTTAATCCCTATTCATATGAACCATATGAATAAAAATATTTTACTACTACTACTTACAAAGATCAGTCCAGATACAATATCTTTCTGCACCACAGACGTAGACCTAATTTACTACAAAACACATGTGAAGTCACATAAACTGAAATATAAGGTGTGCTTCCAAATTATTACGTGTCTTGAAAGTGGCAAAGGGTAGTGGTGTGTTATTGTCCATCATCATAGCCAGTTTAGTTAAGTTAGCCCCTGGTAAAAAGAAGTCACCCACCATTTTGTCTCCAATGGTAAAACCAGGGTTGTGGCAGATAGGTTATTGTAGATTGAATAGATGGTTGGTACACAAGAAGGTGTGGAGCTGTCTGCATACCCTTAGGGATGTGCCCACAGGAATGTCTCTTGGACTTGAGAGAAGCTTAGTTGACTTATAGCTGGTCAGTGCTCTGAGGTCCCTTTTATGTTTCTTTGCCAAATCATTCTCTATTATTTTATATGCTGGCAGCAGGTTTCATTTATCCTGTACTGGTAGATCCAGTTTCCACCAGTGGAAGTGGCAGGAGTGACAAGCCAGGTAGTATAAAATGAACTCTGGGAGCCATAGGTCCCCCTTAAGCTTGTCAGGATAGGCCTTTCTGGGCAACCCCCCCCCCCAATTTAGAGAAACTAGATCTTAAGGAGTTAAACCATTGCTTTGGTAGGAACAGACTTGTCATGCTCAGTGGATAGAGGCTATGTGGCAACAAGTTCATTTTTATAACGTTAATTCGTACCCACAATGTTTGTGGCAGTGCTAACCATCTTGTTAGCTCTGCTTTGAATTCTTCATTAGCTTCTTTATATTGTGTTCAACCGTCGGGTGTCTACCTGCTTACCACAGCACCCAAGTACTTGAGGGATTTAGGTGCTCAAGCCCCCCCCACACACACACACATACACGGTGTGACCTCTTCTCTGTTTATGTGTACATTCAGGGGCATAATGATTGTCTTATCAAGGTTCATTTTATAACCCGGTAACTCTCCAAAGAGTTCCAGTACCTCGAATACTGCAAGGATTGAAATTGTCGGCTGTTCTAAGTCAGCATGTTGTTGTCTGCATATGTGGAGATGGCATATCTATGCTCTGCCCCCCAAACACATGAGACTCTTGGATTTGATAATACTGTGCATGTTAATGGCTCAAGGTCCAAACTGAAAATAAGTCAGAACAGGGTCACCCCTACCTGCTTCCCTTACCCAGCCTAAAGGTGATGGATTTCTGTCCTTTGCAGCACACTTTTGCAGAATGCTGGGAGTACAGTAGCTTGACCCAGTTTGCAAACTCAACCAGAAACTCAAATGCATCCAGCAAGCCACTCTGTCAAAAGTATTCTCTGCGTCTAAAGACACCAGAACCGCAGGGATTCTTAAGTACCTAGATGCAGAGATGATGCAGGCGAGTTTTCTCATGTGGTCTCTAAAGAGCCTGCACTGCATGAAGCTCGCCTGTTCCTGGCCCACTAGGCTCTGCCATACCCTTGTGACCCTCTCTGCCAATACCTTGGCCAAGATCTTGATTTCTAGATTTAGCAACAAGATGGGTCTCTAATTATCAACAAGTTCTTGGTCTCTCCCAGGCTAGGGAAGCAAAGTAATCAGGGCCTCTTCAAACTGGAGTCCAGAAATCCCCCTCATATGCCTCACTGAACAGTGTTGTTAACTGCAAGGCCAGCTGCCCTTTTACAACCTTGTAGAAGTTTGGAGAGAAGTCGGTTGGCCTGGAGCCTTGTCTAGCTTAAGGTCTCTGATAGCCTATGCCACTTCTGATGCTGATATCAGCCTTCCCAGGGCTTTCCTCTGCATTTCCCGAATTGTAGGGAGATTTGCAGCCTGCAAGAATGCTTTAGTTTCAGTTTCCTCAGCTGATGGGTGGCCACATAGAGGTCATCATAGAATGTGGCAAAAAATTGTACAATTTCTCTTGGTAATGTTAACAGCTGGGAGTTAGGTTTGCCCTCACTGCTTGCACTACTCTGGCTGCTTCATTTGTCTTTACCTAAGAGCCAATAGCCTGCCTGCTTTTTTGCCTTGGTCTACATAATTAAGTTTGCCTTTAAAAATGTCTCTCTCTCTTCCCCATCCCTAAGTAGTTCAACATACTTTTCTTTGGCTACTGTTAGTTTCTACCATTGGGTGTCTGGGGATACGAACATATGAAATTGCTAGCAGATACAGGCCATTCGGTCTATCTAGTCTGCTCAAGTGTGCAGCACACTTTCTTAATAAACTGCAGCTGCCCCCCTCCTTGCTTCCCCCTTCAAACTTTGTGCCCCCATGACATAAATGGGAAGGAAGGAGTTAATGGTTTGGATTTTTTCTGGCCTTCTGAGAAAAAAAAACACTGGGATTCCACTGGAGCTAGCAACATCTAGACAAGCTCGCAATTTACAGTTCGGTGCTGTCAATCATCGATTATGGCTTGGTCATATACGGAGCTGCTACCACTACCTTACTCAAAAGACTAACTGTTGCTCTGAACAAGGTGTGTAGACTAATCACGGGTGCTGCTTGTCTCACTCACACTTGTGTGCTTTATGCTCAATCTGGATGGCTTCAGCAAAGTGGTAGGATCAAATACCATACGGGCCCACTTACTAAAAAGGTGCTTCTTGGCTCTTGCCACCAGGAGTGGGATGCCTGCTTAATAAATCTCTCAAGACCCAATACACTAGCACCTCAATAACCAAGCTCCTTCTTGTCTCAAGGTGCTGAACTGCTCAGTGCCAGCGATCCTTTCTGTATACAGTCCCACTTTGGTTCAATGGACTGCACAGTGAATTGACTAACCTACCTAAACTTGGCCAGTTTAAGCATATGCTCTGACAGCATCTCATAACTGAAAGCTCCTGTGACTGCTCCACCTAATCCTATGTATACCAGTCCACATTCCCTCCACCCCTAGTGTGCTCCCTCTCACTCTTATTTCACCACACGTTAGCACTGACAAGGCCTATGGCTACTACCCTTTTTTCCCTGCCCTTGCTCCCTCTCCCCTCCCCTTCCCTTTTTCTCCCTCTCTACTTCCTGCCTACCCCAACTAGCGACTTTGACAAAGCCTCTGGCTGCTACCTATTCTTCCTAGGTCTTAAAATCCTACTACCCTCTCTTCTTCCCTCTATTTTTAATTAAACTTCTTTCTCTCCTTTGCTGTTTATCTATGATGCATTACATACTGTTACTGTATGTTAGAAACTCAATTGTTAGTTCCTCCTATGTCTGTTTGTAACCCTCCCCACTGATGTGGAACCTTTGTAAATTAGCTGTGTTGCGCTCAAAGGTACTTTGTAATCCAAGATTGAAGAAATACATAAATAACTAAATGAGGTGATAGGCTAAGTAATAAATTTCAGACAGAGTTACCAAGAGGGGGGGAGTGGACATGCACATAAACACACAGAATTTGAAAGGATTGGACCACTTAAATATAAACTGGATGCTATATTGATTGTACGGTAACTGTTTTACCTCTGTGTATAACTTAAAAACCATGGGAGTAAAAAAACATCTTGACAACACCATAAATGATAGACTGATACTTGAAGTTGATGACATTAAGAAAAGACTTCATAAATTAGACCAGGGTAAAGCACAGGGCCCAGACGGAATACATCCTAATTAAGGAACTGGTTGATGAGTTGGCAGAACCATTGACAGTGCTGTTTCAAGAATTACTAGATCGGGGGGAGGTTATTGAGGTCTGGAGAAAAGCTAATATTGTGCCTATTTATAAACAAGCATTTGTCAATGCAAAATGTTGGCTTGCTGGCATTGGCATTGACAGTGCAGGAGTTAGAGAGATGCACAGTAGGATTGGCAGTGAAGTAGTGAACTGACGCTTACCCCAACCCCACCCTGCAAAGAGTGATAGGCATTGGGGTATGCCTTTGGGTCATTGGCCATAACACTCATGCCATTTCACCTCACCTTACCCCGCAGACACCGACAAGTGCTGCGGTGTGCCTTGGGGTCTTTGAGCCTTATGCTCACCCCATTCCTTAAGAAAATACGTTGAGATGGGTGCAGTATAGGAGAATGGGGTGAACTTTGAGGCTAAAGAGTCCAAGGCACACCACATACCTGTCACTGGCTGTAGGGTTGGAGTGGAATGGCATGAGCATTACAGCCGGCAATGCCAAATCACACCTCTGACACCTGTTAGTCTCTACAGGGTGAGGCGTTACGGTTGGAAACCCTAATGCCCGGGCGTTTGTTGGTATTTTCACTCCAAATTTTCAGCATGGGCTGTTTACGACCCCACCTCATGAACAGTGGCACTATGAGTTTGTTAGCTGAAAGATGATTTTGCACAGTGACTGTTCCATTTGGCGCCACAGTTGCGAAAACACATTTTGGGCAGGATCTGAAAAATGACTGCTGCACTATTTATGAGGAGGTGTAAAAAAATGGCATTGCTGAAAATCTGGAGTGAAAATATGAAAGATTGGTGAAGTCACGAGCATGCATAGAAACTGCACAACGTACACCCATAACACAATTATTTGGGGGATTTTTTTAGCCAAATTTTCAATGTAGGCATTTTGGGAACTCCGGTCATGAACAGTATCACTGTGATTTTGTTAATCTGTCCCAAACATTGATTTCCCACATGTGCAAAAAACACATTTCAGGCAGGATGTGAAAAATGACAGCTGTGCTGTTCATAAGGAGGTGTGAAAAAAATGGCAATGTTGAAAATCTGGAGTGAAAATATTAAAAACTGTCGAAGTTATGAGCGTGCGTTAAAACTGCGCAACACACGCTCGTAACACAGTCATTTTTTTGTCGTTTTTCCACCAAATTTGCAAGATGTGCTTTTTGGGACCCCACCTCATGAACAGTGGCACTGTCATTTCATTAATCTGTCCCAAAAGGTGATTCCGCGCAGTGACCGTGAAATGACCTTTTGTGACCAAGTAACAAGATGACAGTGCATGTGTTCATAAGGTGGGGTCCCAAGCACTCGATGTTGAAAATTTGGAGGCAAAAAGTAAAAAAATTACTGAGATATCTCCTAATTGAACCCCCCCCCCATTTATGCCATTATACAGCTTACCAGCATTTCTTCAGTTCACGATCGCTTTGAAGAGTGCAGACGTGTTCCTGCTCCACCGAAGATTGTGGCACTGGGGTGAAGAGGGGGCATAGAGGGTGAGTGCGGGTTGGGGGAGTGGATCAGACTGTGACAAACCATTTTCTTTGTTTCAGGTAATAAAAAATAAAAAAACTCAGCGGATGGTTTTCTTTCTTTACAAGTGTAAGAAAAATGTTGGGCACACTGGGGTGGGCTCCCAGTGTGCCCAATGACTTTGGGGGTGATGATGGCTACACTGGGGTGGGCTCCCAGTGTGGCACACAATGGAGGTGGGGCAGGGGCAGAAACATGCCAATGGCGATCAGCTTCTGAATAAAGGCACACTTAGGTGGGCTTCCAATGTGCCACACAATCTTGGGGTGGTATTAAACATGCCTAGAGCAGTACTGGGCCCCCCCAAGTCAGCTTTCTGGGGATTGTGTGTGGCAGATGGCAGCAGCTGCCACCATGTTTATTTAAATGCTTCACCCGGAAAGGCACATCGGGATGTGTGTCATCGGTGCTGCTGCATGACGAGCTTGTCTGTGATTGCAGCGGCACTCTTCTTAGAAGTTGTGCCCACTTTACATAGTGCTGGTGTCAGCGCTAGCATGCTGGCTTATTGGGGAATGAGAAATGCACCTACTAAAGCGTGCCCTGCATTCACCAACACAAACACACCTCTGAAATGTGCTACTAACACAAGATGTTGCTTGCGCATGCGTGCAAGCCCACATGAAAAGGGTCCAAGCAGAAGGTGGGCAACTATAGGCCAGTTTGTCCTGGAGGGGATAGTAAAGGGACATATCATAGATTTTATGTACCAGGCAGGCAGTATTGATTATACCCAACATGACTTTACAAAGGGCCACTCATGTCAGACTTATCTCTTAGAGTTCTATGGCATTGTCAGCAGGGTACTGGATGGTGGGAACTCGGTGGATGTGATTTTTCTAGACTTCTCAAAGGCATTCGATAAGGTTCCACATGGGGAACTGGCAGATGCAGTTATAGAACACTAAGTTCAGGAGGACATAACTCGCTGGATAGCCTCATAGCTTAATAACAGGAAGCAGAGGGTGTGTATTAGGGGTCTTTTTCTAGCTGGTTGGAAGTGACGAGCGGAGTTCCCCAGGGATCTGTGTTGGGGCCTTGCCTGTTTAATATCTATATTCACTCAATGACTAGTATGGGGGTTGTCTGGGAGTTGAAATTCACCGATGATACTTCGATAGGAACAGTGGCGAACAACACATCAGACGCAATAAATTGGCAGTCAGCACTGACTATAATGGAAGAGTGGACCCATAAATACAAACTGTCATTTAATACCGATAAGTGCATGGTAATGCACTTCAGGTGAAACAATAACAAAGCGGAGTATAAATTTAATGGGCAGGCACTGAGGGAAGTCACGGAAGAAAGGGACCTTGGCATCAGAATCTCAAATTACCTACTGTTTAAACAACATTATAGCCAAGTAGTTAAGACAGCTAGTGGCATATTAAACTGCATCAACAGGCGTATTAGGAGCAGGAAGAGAGAGGTACTAGCACCTCTGTACGGGTCACTGGTGAGACCACATATGGAGTATTGTGCTCAGTTTTGGTCACCAGGGTATAAAACTGAAATAAGATTACTTGAGAAAGTACAGAGGAGAGCCACACACATGATTATGAAGGTTAAAAATAAAGATTATGAGGAAAGGTTATCTGAGTTGGGGATGTTCACCCTGGAATATTGTAGATTAATGGGTGATGTGCATGGTTTTTAAGGCTCTATCAGATGAAGGGTTATAGGAGAAGTTGAGCCCCAAAATTAGGGAGCAGAAATATCATACTAGAGCCCACCCCTTACAGTTTGCTGGGGAAAGATACCTGTCAAAAAAGAGGAGACATTGGTTCAATCTAAGGGTAGTGCCTATCTGGAATGGCTTGCCTGTGGAAGGGGTGGCTAGCAATAGTATGAATGAGTTTAAAAACAAACTGGACAAGTACTTAATAGCTAATAAAATTCAGGGGTATATCTAGGTCATATGTGGTGAGCGACATGGACTACAGTGTTCTATGCTCTGTGTTAACCTATGTAAGCTATGTATGTATGTAATTGGATATATGTAGGGCTGTAAACTGACAGGAGCAATTAAACACATATATGGTAATTGTATGGTGCATTCAAAGGGGAACAAGAATTACCTACTCTCAAGGGAGAATATAAAATGCTGAAAGACAGTTACAAAGGGCAGTGTTTTGTTGGATTACCATCCAAGCGGTTGTAAACTGAGAACCTATTACTCTAGCTACAAAAGCCATGGGAGCTACACAGATAGCATAGGAATTCAGTCTCTCTCTCTCCAAGCATAGCAGAGGGTAAGAAAGGATAGCATAACTTAGGTAATAGTCTTTTTCTTTTGTCATCTGTTATTTTAAACCATTTGTTTGCTTTTCATGTAATAATGTTCTTCTCTTGTGTTAGACATTATATATATATATATATATATATATATATATATATATATATATATATATATTATATATATCCTGTAATGCAACTTTTGACCTTCTTTTAAGTAAAAAGTTATTTACACAAAATCATGGCTGTGATTTAAATTACCACGGTATTTTATGATTTACACGGGCTGAGGCAAAACTCTGTTAGGATCTGTCACTCAAGAGACACATTAACAGATTTTGATCTGTGCAGTTGCTTATTTGACCTCCCAGGAGGAGGAGGAGGTATTTCACAGAGAGAATGGTGGAATGCCCTGCCTGGTGAGCTGGTTCAGGTTTCCACAGTGGAGAGTTTCAAGGGAGGGTGGGACAGGTACAGAAAGGGGATGAAGCAGAGGTTGGCTTGCCCGGGGCTGGGCTGAAGGTCAGCAGCAACAGTGATACGGGGGGGCTTGGTATCCACCCAGGGTTCTGAGGCACAAACAGATTCGATGACCGATAAGGCCTAATCTGCTGGCGACTAGTATGTTAGCTATGTGAAAGGGGGAAGGTGAGTTTGCTGGTGAACCCAGCTGGTGGCAGCAAATAAATAGAGACAGACAACTTTCTGAAAGCTGTTACAGCCCAGAGAGAGAGGTGTTTGTCTTACACCCCACTTCCAACCTCTCTCCCCCCACCCTCTCCACAGTTTTGACCTTCCCTTTGGCCCTATCCCATCTTCTCTTGAAGCTGCCCACCATATGCTGTGCCACTGCTTCCTCCTGCAGCGCATTCCAACCAGCCACCATCCTCTCCATGAAATAGTGCCTCCTCATCTCTCTCCTGAACCTTCCCCCCTCCAAGTTCAGTCTGGTGTTCCTCCCCCCCTTTTAACTTAAACAAGTTGTCAGAGTTAACCCTGTTTATGCCCTTCAGGTATTTGAATGTCTCAAATCATGTCCTCTCTCTCCCTTCTATCCTCTAGGGTGTACATGTTCAGCTCCCTCAATCTCTCCTTGTATGTCTTGTCCCCATCCCCAGAATCATCTTCGTCACCATACCTTGGACCCTCCAATAGTTTGATGTCCCTTTTCAGATATGGGCACCAAAACTGCAAACTGTACTCCAGGTGCGGCCTCACCAGGGACCTGTACAGGGGCAAAATGACTTCCTCCCTTCTAGAGGTGATTCCCCTGATGATGCATCCCAGTATTCTGTTCACCTTGGCAGCTACCTTCCAGCACTCTGGATGTGGGGATGTGGCCTATACCTGTCTCACTTGTTGTCCAACACTTTCCATTAGTTCTGCACATTCTTGCATACTTTTACACTCTCTGGCTGAGGCCAGTCTTATAAGCTGTCCCCATATGTTGCATTTATATGCCCCCTTATGTTATTAAAATTGGAGAGTGTATCTGAATTATGTTGGAAAAAGAACTCTGTGCATTCTTTAATCCATTTCAGGCAAGCTGAACCTTTTAATAAGCGATTATTAATTCTCCACACCTTAATTCTCTCCTGACTGGCTTGTGTAGACTGCGCCAGAGTCAACAAAGTGTGCTCTGATACCACAGTTTTTTCAGTTTTACAAATCTGAATTCCTTCTAACAAGCTAGGAGACCAGGTAGAAATCATAACCTCGAGGCCCAGCCATGTACTTAGGAGTGGAATGTAAAATGTCTTTGATAGGAATATAGCATCCACTAGGGTCAATGACTCCCAATGTGTCCTTCAGATCTATAAGGGCTCTTTGGGCTGGTGAGAGGACCCTCTTACATAAAGGAGCCCTATTTAATTCTGTGTCCTGGACTATGTTCCGGTCCCTTCCAATAACCAGTGAAATGCCCCTTTGAGCAGCCAAGATTGTGAGTAGATTTGTGAAAAAAGTCACGTAATCTTTATTTGGGCCACATATACAGGCCAGGGTAACCTCTGCTAATCTGAACAGGCCTCACAGGATAATATAATGCACATCTGGGTCCCTGTGACAGGGTGACACCTGTCATAGTGGACAGCCCTGGGATAAGTTGTAACCATTTCCCAAGTAGTTTACATGTTTTGTATAATGTCCAACATGCTGCTTGGCTGGCTGAAACAAAACTGTTCCGATATAAGAATAACAAAAGCTTGTGTCTTTTTTAAGATGTTAGCTGCCCTGTTAAGACCTCTTTTACAGCAGACAGCAAGTTCCTACAGGAGAGTTTAGGAGGGCACAAAATGTTCTGACCTTAAGTCTGACCTTTCTCAATGTGTAAACAAACCTACAGGTGCTATCTGAATTGTTCTCTATGGAGCAACAGTGGCCCCAGTGGCTAATTATGTTGGCTCGTGCTTGCGCAGCCAACATACTGCAGTAGTAGCAGATTTGGAGGTGCGGTCACTGTGGGCGAATGCAGGGCATGCATCAGTAGATGCGTCCCTCATTACCCACTAGGGCAGCTGCAGGCGCCAACACCCTCAACACGTAAACTAGCCACCAGATCTAAGGAAAGGTCCATTGCAATGAGAGCCAAGCTTCTCACACAGCAGCCTGCCTTTCCTGGTGACCAGTTTACAAAACATGGCGGCATGCCATGATGCAGAGTGCCCCGACCCACTTCATTTGCCGACAGGGGAGCCCACTCCCCGACGGCATAATGCAATCCCCCCCTCCCATTTAACGAGTGTGACAAGGGGGTGTCCAATCCCTCTCAGCATCATGTCCCCACTTCCCAGTTTAATTTGCTGATGGGGGAGCCCACTCCCCGTTGGCATAATGTCCTCCCCCCTATTTGTTGTGTGCCTATGGGGGTGCCACATCCCCCATCAGCTACAGAACACCCTCCAAAAACAAACACTGAGGTGGCATGCTGGGAGCCTACCCCACTGTGCCAAATGCCCCTGTAAAAGAAAAACCGTCCCGTGATTATTTATTTTTTACAACCTGCAAGCAGAAAATGGTCCCTCGTCGACTCAGTGGCCTCCACAGCCCGCTTTCCACCCTCTGTGCACCCTGCCTCTACCCCATACTTACCTCTGGAGCAGCACACGATCTTCGTAGACTAGGAACATGTCTGCACTCTTCAAAGCCGATCGCGAACTGAAGAAATGCCAGTAAGCTGTATAATGGCATAAATAGGGTTTTCAACTTTGGTGCATATCTCGGGCATTCTTGGGAATTTTGGCACCAAATTTTCAACATGGGTTTATTGGGACCCCTCCCATGGCATTATTCGGTCCCGAAGGTGATTTCGCGTCACTGTGCAGAATGGTCTTTCAGGACCCGATGCTTAACGATAGTGCCACTGTTCATGAGGTGGGCTCTCAATAAGCCTATGTTGCAAATTTGGTGAAAAAAGCAAAAAAATAGCTGTTTTATGAGCATGCATTGCGCAGTTTCCACGCACGCTTGTAACTTCATGAATTTGTAATATTTGCAATCCAGATTTTCAACACTGGCATTTTTCCACACCTCCTTATGAACAGTACAGCTGTCATTTTACATATCCTGGCCAAAATGTGTTTCTAGGGACATAGATATGTTCTTCAATCCACACTTACTGGCAGGTTCCTTGCCGCTTTAAATCTTGCCGGAAGGTCTTCAAGCTGGATCCTCCCACCCACCCGAGTGGTAAAACTCTCGGCTCCGCCCCATGATGCCAGATCTTCCTTACCGCTTGGAAGCTCAGGTTCCCTCCTTAATGCTCTGCGTATAGACTAGATCCTAACTCTTCGGTTCACCCGAAAATAATTTTAAAATTCTCAAGACTTCGGTCAAATTCTTCCCTCGTGGCTGCGATGGACAAATCGACTCCCAGTTTTCAGTGGTGCCCATGCAGGCAGAAGATGTCCGGGATGGACCCACACTCCACGTACGTCTACTGCCTTGGCCTTGACCATGATCCGCAGGCCTGCGAGTTGTGTAGATCTTTCTTGGCCAACATCCTTGAAGTCCGTGCTGCCCAGCTACAACTTGGACACCCCGAGAAACGTTATCTGCCGGTGAAGTCCAAGGAGGCCCGTTGGGCGGTGTCCGCGGTGGCTGGCTCGGCTGAGCAACTTGAGCAGATGATTGCCCTCGAGGGCATCCTCATCTTCCTCGGTCACGGCATTTATCCCGCTCTCTCTGGGATCCTCCTACACAGCTTCTTTTAAGGAGCTTTGCCAGTCCCTCTCCACGAAGGGAGAGGGGCCATCAGGACACACTTCTCAGTCAAAAAAAGAAGGACTCGAAGGGTAAGTCCCATCATCGACGTTCGTGGGAGCGGGAGAGGTCCCCTTCCCCGGACAGTCAACACCCGACTTCGGTCGAGGTTGTGGCTAAGGCTGCTGGCTTCATGGTGTCCCCGTCAGGTCAGCTGGCCTGTGCTGGAGTCCCCGGTCAAGGTTCCCGAGCCGAGGGAGGAGTGGGTGTCTCCCACTCCCTCCCAGACCCACCCTCGGAAACACCGAGGGTCTCGGTCTCGGACCTCGTCTTGGTCCAGCCGATCCCACCGACATCGGCGGTCTCAGTCTCAGCACCGAGGTAAGCGGTGGCGCTGCTCGTCGTTGTCTTCCTCCTTGGAAAAGGAGAGGCTTCGGCACAAATTGCGTCGACGCTATGAGGACTTAATGTGGCAGCACTCCTTTGTCCGAGGGAACAAGCCCGGCCGCCGTCGTCTTCGCGCCATTAAGTGGCTGTCACCAAAGGTAGAGGAACAACCCCTCATGTGGTCGTGAGGTGCCCAAGCCTGGGCCGTTGTTCAGCCGAAACCAGCTGCGCCACCGATTGTGGTGGAACCTCCGCCTCCACAACCGAAATCAGGGGCTCCGACCAAGGACTCTCGGTCGGGTCAGGGTCTGCCCCACCGGTTGTCGGTTACCCACACTCCTGACCGTCCTCGGCAGGTGGGGGGTGGCTCAGGCCCCAGGCAGCTCTTCGCAGACTCCTCAGAGTCTGACGACAACTCCTCCCTGTTTTCCAGGCCCCTTGACCTGGAGTCCTCCGGGGGGCAGTCAATGGTCAATGGACGAGAGCCCATCATCGTTCATGGGTCTGCTTCGGCTCATCTCGGAGTCCACTGGGATGCAGCTCGAGCCCGTATCGGAGATACTGGACTGAGGGAATTCTCTCACGGAGGCCTTTCCAGTGGCTGAAGCCATTGTTGGCCCAGCCTTGGAGCTTTGGCAGCGGCCGGCTTCCTGTTCTGCGCCTTTGGCCAGGAAGTATTCAGTCTCTACCAGCTCTTTGTCCAGTTTTTCGGAACACCCCTCTGCAAAGAGGTTGGTCACCGATAGTGTTTTCCGGTGCTCTGGGAACGCTAGAGATGTGAATAATCCCCCCGACAAGGAGTCCAAAAAGCTGGACTATGCCGGGTGCATGGTGTACGCTGCATCCTCCCTCAGCCTCAGTCATGCAAGCTCGGCCGTACTGATGGCACACTTCTCCCATGCCCTCGTGGGCTCCCTGGATGAGGTGATCCCTCATCTCCCCGCCGACCTGCAGACTATGGTCAAGCAGGTGCAGGATCAGGGAAGGGCAGTGGCGAAACAGCAGCTCCAAACGGCTCTAGATATTGGAGACTCCTGTGCCCGATCGGTAGTGGCCGCAGTGGCCATGCGCCACAGCACAAACTGGCAGACATCCCCTTCTTGGGGACCGACCTGTTCAGCCCTGGAGTGGAAGGCCACCTCCAGAGGATCAAAAAGTCCAATGCTACACTGGACTCGGTCACGTCTGCTTAGAAGGACAAGGGCCGTAGTCAGCAACATAAGTTCTTTCGACCTTCTGCCCCTGCGGCACATCCGGCCCAGCAACACCAGCATCAGGGCTAGCAGGCTCGCGCTTGGAGCCCCAAGCCAAGCCTGCAGCTTCCTCCAACAGGAAGCAGGAGGGAAGAGCCCAGGAGGTCCCTCAGCCAGTCCTTCCTCCAAGCCTGCCCAGTGACGGGGTTGAGGATGTCGCCCCAGCCTGGCCGCCTCTCCTGGGTTCCCCCCATGGGGGGATGGCTCCACCACTTCCTTTCTGCCTGGTCCACTATCACCATGGACCGCTGGGTGTTGGAGGTGGTAAGAAAGGGTCTGCCTCTGGAGTTCGAGCAGGCCCCACCCTTCCGAGCCGTCGCCCCACAGGGATACAGGGTCCACAGCCTCCCTGTTGGCTCGTCGAGCCGACATTGCCCTGCTCCTCGAAAAAGAGGTGATCAGGATCAGGAAGGTGGCGGATCCTCCACCAAGCCCGGGATTTGTGTCCAGGTATTTCCTGGTCCTGAAACGGACAGGGGGCTGGCGCCCCATTCTAGACCTGCATGACCTGAACAGATTCCTAAGGTCTCGAACCTTCAGGATGGTCACTCTGGCTCAGATCATTCCATCTTTGGAACGAGGCATGTGGTTATGTTCTCTGGACCTCCAGGATGCGTTCTGTCACGTCCCAATCCGTCCGTCCCACCAGAGATTCCTCCACTTCAGGGCAGAGGGGTCCCTCTACGATTTCCGGGCCATGCCCTTCGGCCATTCTCTAGCTCCCAGGGTCTTCACTAAATGCATGGCAGTGGTGATAGCATTCCTACGGCACTGAAGGGTCCGGGTGTACCCCTACCTTGACGAGTGGCTGATTGCAGCCTCCTCGAGAACGGAGGTGGAGCGGTCCAAGGATCTGGCCCTCCAGGTTTGCTCTCAAGTTGGCCTCCTTATTAATGAGGCCAAGTCGGAACTCATGCCAAAGCAGGTGATACAATTCATCGGGGCAGAGCTCAACTCTCTGTGAACCAGAGCATGGCTCCCGGCGGACAGGGCCGAGGTTCTTTCCTTCTTTGCCCAGTCATTTCAGGTTGGACAACTGCACCCTGCCTGGGACTTCCTGCGCCTCCTGGGCCTCATGGCAGCCTGCACCAGTGTGGTCCGTTGGGCCCGTTGGCACATGCGTCCCCTACAATGGGGACTGGCTGGCCAATGGTCACAGTGCTCCGATCCTTTAGATCAGATAGTGACAGTGACCCAGGAGATGTGGAATGCTGTCCAGTGGTGGACCATTCCAGCTCATCTGCAGGAGGGCATCCCGTTTGTCCGCCCCAAGCCGACGGTCTCTCTATCGACCGATGCCTCTCTGATGGGTTGGGGTGCCCATCTGGGGGAGCACAGAGCGCACGGCCTCTGGTCCCCTCAGGAATCCCAATGCCACATCAACCTGCTGGAGCTTCGAGCGGTTCATCTAGCCCTCACCACCTTCGCTCCGTTTGTACGGGGTCAAGTGGTCCAGGTCCAGACAAACAATACCACGACCATGTACTACCTAAACCGCCAGGGCGGGACATGCTCCATGCCTCTGTGCAGTGAAGCTCTCCGTATTTGGTCCCTCTTGCGCAGCCTGGAGGCGGATCTCCTTGCCATACATGTGGCAGGAGCCTCCAACATTCTGGCTGATGCCCTAAGCTGGATAGGAGCTGCATCCCACGAGTGGTCTCTCCTGCCGGAGGTAGTACAAGATCTGTTCTCCCACTGGGGCATGCCTCAGGTGGACCTGTTTGCCTCCAGGGAGAATGCGAAGCTGAGACTGTTTCACGCCCGCCCCCCTCAGCAGGGCTCGCTGCAGGGGGATGCCTTCTCGAGGCCGTGGACCCCGGGCCTCTTCTACGCCTTTCCCCCATTTCCCTTGATCCACAAGGTGCTTCTCAAGGCAAGGAGGGACAAGGCACAGCTGATTCTGGTAGCCCCAGACTGGACCCACCAGTTCTGGTATCCAGATCTCCTCAGTCTCAGCTCCAGGCTCCCGAGGCGGCTTCCAGCCCACCCGGACCTGATCTCAGTCAATCAGGGGAAGGTATTCCATCCAGACCTTCAATCCCTGCACCTGACGGCCTGGTTCCTGAATGGCTAGAGTTCCAGGCCTTGGGTCTTTCCAACGAGGTCCTCAACGTTGTTGAGGCGTCCCGTAAGGAGTCGACCAGGAAATGCTACGCCTTTAAATGGAAGAGATTCTCCATTTGGTGTCAGGGCAAGGGCCTGGACCCTTCCTCCTGCTCCTTGGCAAGCAGTCTGGACTACCTATGGTCCCTTTCTCAGCAAGGGCTTTGGTCGATGACCCTTAAGGTGCACCTGGCAGCCATCTCTGCTTACCAGGCGCAGGCCGGCAAGCAGTCGGTGGCGCAGGAGAAGGTGGTCGGGCATTTTTTCAAAGGCCTTGACCACATTTCCCCTCCGTTGCGAGAACTTCCACCTCCGTGGGATCTACTGCTGGTATTGGCTAAGCTCATGGGCAAGCCATTCGAACCAATGCACAGGTGTGACATCTTTCACCTGTCATGGAAGACCACCTTCTTGGTGGCTATCATGTCAGCCAGAAGGATGGGAGAGCTCCAGGTGCTTTCCATCTTGTCTCCTTATCTGGTCTTCCACAGGGACAAGGTTGTCCTGCGCCCTCACCCGAAATTCCTTCCGAAGGTGGTGTCGGAGTTTGACCTTAACCAGGTGTTGACTCTGCTGGTGTTCTACCCCAGTCACACCTCAGAGGCCGAATATAGGCTCCATACTTTGGACCCTAGAAGAGCGCTCACTTATTATAAGAAGCGGACGGCTGACGTTCGGGGAGAGGTTCGCCAGCTGTTTGTCACCTACGCTGAAGCCGTACCTGGCAGACCTGCAGCCAAGCGGACGATAGGCAGGTGGATCACCTCCTGCATAGATCTCTGCTATAGGTTGGTGGGCATGGAGCCTCCCAAAGGGATAAGAGCTCATTCTACCTGCCATACGCTGCTTCGGTGGCTGCTTCCAGGGACGTCCCTATCCAGGAAATCTGCAGGGCTGCTACCTGGAAGTCAGCACACACTTTCATTATGCACTACAACATCGACCTTGAGTCACGCCGGGATGCTGGTTTTGGGACCTCAGTTCTCCAGTTCTTATTTCCTAAGTAAGGGTTGTGCGCCTTGCCTCCTTCCTCCCGGAGAACTGCTAGGAGTCTGCCAGTAAGTGTGGATTGAACAGCATATCCATGTCCCTAGAAATACAGGTTACTCACCTGCAACAGGAGTTCTAGGAATGGTATATGTTGTTCATCCACACAACCCACCCGACCTCCCTGGCTTCGACGCACAACCTGGCTTCCAGCGGGCTAGCTCTGGCGTCATGGGGCAGAGCCGAGAGTTTTACCACCCGGTTGGGTGGGAGGAGCCAGCTTCAAGACCTTCCGACAAGATTTAAAGCGGTAAGGAACCAGCCAGTAAGTGTGGATGAACAACATATACCATTCCTAGAACTTCTGTTACAGGTGAGTCACCTGTATTTTCGCACTTCCGGCACAGAATAGCACGGTTGCTGTGCGAAATCAGTTTTCAGGACAGTTTTGAGACAATGACGGTGACACTGTTCATGAGCAGAGGTTCTAAAATGCCTATGTTGAAAATTGGGTGACGAAAGTCCATAAAATGAGTGTGTTACAAGCGTGCATTGCGCAGTTTCCACACACCCTTGTAACTTCACAAATTTTCAATATTTTCATGCCAGATTTTCAACACTGGCATTTTTTCACATCTCCTTATGAACAGTTCAGCTGTCATCTTTCACATCCTGCCCAAAATGTATTTTCACGCCTGTGACGCAGAATGGCGTGATCGCTGTGGGAAATCAACTTTTGGGACAGATTAACACAATCACAGTTTCACTGTTTATGAGGGGAGGTCCCAAAATGCCTATGTTGAAAATGTGTCTCTTCAGGGTGGGGGTGAGGTTGGCATCAGTTCAATACTTCACTGCCGTTCCTATTATGCATCTCTAACTCCTGCACTACCAATGCCAGCGAGACAACATTTGGCATTGACAAATGCTTGTTTTATGTTAGGTCTGATATCAGTCATGGGAGCGGACATTTCCTAACTTTCAGAGAGGCTATAAAAGCTGAAACTAAGTTCTGAAATGGGTTAGTTTTTGTTTTAGACTGAAACTAAGGAAGGTGAAAGACCTCCTGGTAGTGTGTGCTTTCACACTGTTAGACTGAAGAAAGAGCCTTGGACACTGCTGAAGCAAAGCAGTTATCTGATTTAGTTTGTCTAACCAATTTTTCTAATTTTCTGTCATTTTTATTTAATAAAAATAAAATGACAAGCGCACTTGTGCATTTTTATGGACCTGACTTGTGGTCTGCCTGAAATTGTGTATCCTAAACCCTCTCTTGGTGACCGTCCCTGACTTCTGAGGATAGTTTAAAAGAGACTGAACAAGCCAACAAGATGGTAATTCCTGCTTTGCTGTTACTGTTGCCTGTGGTGACCGCCTGACCCACACATTCCCTGCTCCACATATTACTGTTGCACTCCTTAGCGTATGTCTCCTGCATCATTATTACCTGAGCCTTCACTGATTTCAGATGCCTGAGGATCATGTGGCATTTCTCTTTTGTGTAGGTCCCCTTAATGTTCAATTTCGTGAATTTATAACTAAGGGATGCCATTAATTAAACTGTATTTAGTACTGAGCAGCGACCCAGCTTTTTGTAACAGTAGCAAGTGCCACAGTCTAACAATCCACCAACCTAGGCCCAGTCCTGGCATGTATCAGGTGTAGGTAGAAGACTCCTTTTATAATTCTACTTGATAAGATCTCTAGTGAGATAAAACTGTCAACAGTGTGAACACTGCACGACTCGCTGCTACTATACAGAAAAAGATTAGACATTATCCCTGGTGGCACTAGTCAACTCGCAGTATGAATACTGGCTACTCCCTTGCTGCTATACAGTGAAACATTGAACAAACACAATAACATTCATAAACCCAACCCTGTGAACAACAGGAACAAATGGGGCAGGGCCTTTTGCAGTGTCACATTCTCCTGTGTGGTATAACAAGAACACAGAATATTTACAAAGTTATTAATAGGCAGTCTATTGCAAGAGTCATGTTTCATGTGGCAATCTCTGAAATGCTGTGAAATGGGCAAAGAAATTCTACAGAGTTCTCTCCTGGACTTACCAGACCCTTTATGTGACTACCTTG
Organism: Neoceratodus forsteri; assembly: GCA_016271365.2. NCBI lineage: Eukaryota > Metazoa > Chordata > Ceratodontiformes > Ceratodontidae > Neoceratodus > Neoceratodus forsteri. The sequence continues at coordinate 1,072,642,635 of CM057451.1, forward strand.
TCAAACCGCACTCATAGTGCTGCTCTGGATACAGCTGTCGGCACCCCCTCCCCCAGTTCATGGGTCCAGTGGCGTAGCAAATTCCCATAAGGCCTGGGTTCAAGGGTATGTTACAGGGCCCCCTCCAGCCCCCCTCCTAGTTTTGAGATCTAAGACTGTGCTAAGCTTACATTAACCACTATGGACAAATCATAAATGAACTAAAATTTCTGTTTCCGAGCCTTTTGATCAGCAAACACGTCAGTTGTGTTGGATACATCAATGGTTCTTGCACTTTTATTCTGTATTGAAAGAACTGCCAAGCAAGATAGTCGATCCTGCCTCATTGTAGTACGAAGATAATTTTTTATAAGTCTTAACTTCAAAAAAGACCATTCAACGGTAGAAACAGTTACAGAAATTGTTAGAAACAGCAGACATGCAGTGCAAACATCAGGAAAACTGGATAAAAGAGTGTTGTTTTCGACAATCAGCAGTGTTGCTAGCTCTGTCACAGTGGATCTTTTCTTTATTTTGGAGAACAAGCATGATTGTAATGAAATCAGTTGAGCTGCAAAATTAAGGGACAAGTCTGCAGAGTATCTTTCAGCCAAAGCCACTCCAGCAGAATGACGTTCTTCATTGGAAGAATGTACATTAAACTTCGGAGTGACACAGTGAAAGTCATGCACAATTTCTTTCAGGCTTCGGTACCGACGGTCAAGCTGTACTGTTATTATGTCAACACTGGTATAAAAAACATGTACTTTGAAACAACTTTCCAGATCCGTTAGTCACTGGTCAGCTGATAACTCGTCAAAATGACGTTTAGCTTTTGGTGCTCGCTTAGACTCAAACTTATCTGTTACCCCCATGTTTGAGCAACTGTGACTGCTGACTCTGATTTTGGCAAAACTATTCCTAAGATTTTTCATCACTTTGTATATATTCTTTAACATCTCTGCAGCTTTGCGTAGGTATTGTGTTTCACATTGCAATAATTTTGAAATAGCATTTATTGTTTCAAGAACTTTAGTCTGAAACATAATCATCAAAACCACATTGAAGCTTTCCAACTGTTTTCGTAAAGATGGTGCTTCATCTCTCTCATCGGGCTTATCTGTCTTGAGAATGATTTTAGACAAGGCCTTGAGTATATCTCTGTATCTGTATCTTAAAGCAATCAAAGACTTATAACATGAAGACCAATGAGTTGCACAAAGTATTTTTAAAGTTAAGTCTGACTCACTAACAAATGATTTCAGCAAAGCCCATCGATGAATGCTGTGTCCAAAAAACATATGTAGCCACTCAACTAAGTCGTAGAAGTTCCGAAGTTTGGTGATCATACGTACAGAATCGTTTAACAATAGATTCAGATTATGAGTGGCACAATGCAAATATCTATCATTGGGTTGTTTCTCAGCAAGTCTTGCTTGCACTCCAGAGTAGATTCGGCTCATATTCGAAGCATCAGCATATCCCTGACCTCGTAGTCCTGATAGTTCGAGACCCATCTTCAGTGCATTTAATAATATCCTGTTCCAGCTGAGCACTTGATTTACCCATTACTTCATAAAAGCCCAGGAAACTCTTATTGATATTTATTTTGGCAGGACTGCCTTTTTCGTCATTTTCTATGGTAATGTAGCAAAAAACTTGACTTAGCAGGTCAACTTTTGATAAGTCCTGTGTTGTGTCCATTATTACTGAATACAATGGAGCTTTCTTAATGTCATTAACAATACTTTCCTTAACCTGGTCTGCCAGTAACTGTATGATTTCATTTTGAACTTGTGGGCTCAGGTATGTTGTGGAGCCTTTGGGCTTCCTTAAGAGTTCTTCAAAAGCAGGATCATATTTTGCCAACAGTTGGATAATAGACAAAAGGTTACCACAGTTTCCTTCACCAATAATCTCTCTGTGCCCTTGAAATGGAAGATTAGACACTGCTAAAGTAAGAGTAACATGTACAATACGATGAAGGAGGTGTTGGTTGTGGATCCAGGTCGTCGGGGGGGTGGGTTTGCTGAAGGGGTCACCCTCGGGTCTTTGGCTTGGGGGGACCCAGTTAGCTACCTCAGACTGGGTGCGGAACCTGGGCATTATCTTTGATGATTGCCTGACCCTTAAACATCAGGTGTCGGCTATTGTCAAAATCTCTTTTTACCACCTGAGAAATATAGCCCGGGTGAAGCATCTAGTTCCCCCGACGACCTTCCAACATTGGTCCACGCCTTCGTTACCTCTCGCCTGGACTACTGCAACACCCTGTACCTAGGGCTACCAGGGTGGATATCCGCCGCTCGCAGTTAGTGCAGAATGCGGCAGCCAGGCTTTTGACTGGTACATCTAAGACCAGTCATAACACGCCTGTCCTCCGTGGACTGCACTGGCTGCCAATACAGTGGCAGATTACCTTCAAGGTCGGTTTGCTGACCTATAAGGCCCTACACAATCAGGGACCTGGCTACCTGCAAGATCTTCTTCGTCCCTACTGTCCCTCTCGTCCGCTCCAATCCACCGATGAGGGATTGCTAGAGATTCCCAGGGTTTAAAGACATCTGGGGCCAGATCATTTAGTTTTGTAGCCCCAACCCTGTGGAATTCTCTACCTCATCGGGTGCAAGATTGCCTGACCATTCAAGGCTTTAAGTTAGCATTGAAAATGCATTTATTTAGCCTGGCATATCCGGATTTTTAAAGTACATTTTATTAATTGATGTTAGGATGTTGTTTTAACTTTATGTATTTGATTTATTTATTGTTAAAGCACCTTGGCTTTGGAAAGGCGCTTTTTAAAAATAAAGTTTTGATTGATTAATTGAAGGATCTGTCTCCAAAAGCTAGCCTCTCTTCTTATGTTTGACTCCATTTCCTCATTGATGGTACTATGCAAGCGCCACTGATCATATATTAAGCAAGCTTCCAAATGGCAGTTAGATGTTTTGTGTCTTGCTATGTCTCGAGAAATGTGCCAGTCTCTAGTTCCACTTATCCATGTCGAATCTTCAGAGATTTTTTTATGATCCCCAAACAGCCAACAGGGTTTGCAGTAGCATTTGTCTAGCACAGGAGAATAGCACAGCCATGCCCGTTTAAGTTTAAATCCTGCCTTTGTGACTGTTTGATAGTATGATGCTGAAAAGCAACGGTTACTCGTACAATCACGTGGGAATGGTCCCTCAGGTTGACAAGGGCTGTAAGTAACAATAAAACGCTGTTGATCAGACGTTAATGTTTCTGTGAAGTTTGCCTTGTCAGTCGGATTTTCTCCAAGAAGTTCAGTTTCAACTTCTTCAGAACTGCTCATGGTAGTTGAAGAGCTATTAGTGTTTTTATTCTGAAAACAGTCTTCTGCTTGAGGTTTGGTGTTGTTCGTGTTTGGGTCAGTTGTGACGGTCTTGTTAGAGCTTGTCGGTTGTTCATTACATTAATATGTTCAACAGGGTCACTACAGCTGATGCTCTCCACTGCAGTTTTGTCACTGGTAGTTGGCACATCTTCTAAAGCAGTAGTAGCAGTCTTGAAAAACACGTCAATTTTGGGCAATTGTGCAATTCTCTCAGCAGCCTCCTTTTGCTTCTCCCGCTTCACAGCTCCACTCAGTGACTTAGACATGGACATTGTGAACTATTTCTATCACAGTTTCAGTCTTCAACACTTTCAAACTACTTGACCAATTCTGTGTGGACAAATGTTCCAATCAGGACTGTACTCAAACCTTGTATAACTTGTTGAACCAGTGGACAGTGATGGGATGAATAACTAATTGTTAATCTAACTCCTGGTAGTGCGTTATTCTGCTATTAGAAAAACTGTTCAAAAAGAAAAGTGTACAAAATGTTCAAAGTGTACTAACTTTGTTTTTGTCTCTTTTAGATATTTCCTAAAGAAGACCTAAGGTCGAAACGTAGATTTGTAACTTTATTTTCTATTTTCAGCATGCATTTAACATTACCATTTTTTAATGTTTTCCTCATAGACAGGGAGATGTGTCTAGGAATGCGGGTTCATAATCAGAATGCATTATTCCAGTCATTTAGCAGTGTTAGTGCCATTGCCACAGAATGGAATGCTGACAGAAAGAATTTCAGTGTAATGGTGATTAGACTAATAGGCTGTACATGAAAAGATGACAAGGGCAAAATGTGCCTATTCACAGATGACAACAAGCTCTGTGGGAGAGTGGACAGAGCTGAAGGGATACAGGACCTACAGGATGATCTGGAAAAGCTAGGGAGGTTGTCCATGATCTGGCAGCTTGGCTTCAGTGCCAAGAAATGTAAAGTTAATATGCATACTGGAGCCAGGAATCCCAGGACAGTCACAGAGTACTACTTGGTTGGAACCCAAGTATCTGTATTAGAGGAGGAGACGGACCTGGGAGTGATGATCACTAGTGACCTAAAGTACTTCACACAGTGAAAGAAAGCAGGAACAAAGGCAAACAAGATGCTGGGATGCATATCTAGGATGATCAGTAATAGGAGAGAGGAGGTTATACTGACTTTGTACAGGTCACTGGTAAGGCCGCATCTAGAGTATGGAGTTCAGTACTGGTGCCCACACCTCAAAAAGGACATTAACCTGCAGTGCTAGACAAGATCCAAAGTAGGGCTACAATGATGATAGCCAGTCAGCAGAGTAAGGCATAGGAGGGTGGGAACTCTCTTTAATGTCATAAATTATAATACTACTCTACTACTTGATCCAAGGAGCACTCATAGAGGTTAATGGATGAAAACCAGTGTGTTCCCATCAAGAGGTTGTTGGTATGACAGCAGAGTAAACCTAAAGAGCTAAGCATTATGACATCCAGATGGGAACACCACAGTGTTGTTATTAACTGGCGCCCATGATCCATATTGTGTTTTGTGGTGTATGGTCACCAGTTAATTAACCAGATAGGACAACTATTCTAGTAGCCAGAATAAAGAGTAGCACATCTGTATACAATAAAAGGACTTACTTACCTTGTCAAGTAATGAAAGTGAACAATGACAACATTTTCTCTTCCAGAAGGTCCTAAAGGAAATAGAAAAAAATGTGTAGCTTGCAAGTTGCAACTTGCTCAGAAAGGCCGGCGATAACTGGAAAGAAAAATATATTATGTAAGCAAGCAAGTACTGCATTTGGACTGATATCCTGTCTTGTCCTGATACATGTACACACACACACACTTTTTTGTTTTACATGTTCACATAGCACAGTGCAGCAGGTAAACTATTAAGGGATGCCTAGACAAGCTTATAAAAGAGGCCAGTGTGAGGGTTAGAACAGAACAAACTAACAAAGGTCTCCCCTAGCTGGCATACCAGTCCGGTACAGACAATATTCTGCCACAGGAAGGAGGCACCTGGGTCCCACTGATAATGTTGCACCTGACAGAAAAGGAAATTACGGTATGTATCAATAAATTTCTTCTTTCTGTAGCGCTCCACATTGTCAATAGGTAGTCATAACCCAACTGTGTTCTTATAAGAAGCAGTACACGCCCATAATAACTGCATGGGGATGGGGGGGAGAATATTGTCCCCTTTGTCAACCACATACAGGAAAGGACTTTACCCACTAGCTGCTGCCATGTATAAAAAAATAAAAAAAACTCCATTGTCTGAGCATTGAACATTCTTGGCTTAAAGGGGATAGGAAATTAGTGCTAATTTGCAGCTGTTTATAAAGTTCTTATTCTCAGACACTATATGCATTCTCCCAAAGGATCTATATTTAACCGCACCTGAATAAAACGTTATAGGTAAACTGTAGGGATGTTCGAGCCATCTCTTCCAGCTGGCTCTCCTGCTCCCGGGCTCGCTCCCAAACCCGAGTCGCTGGCATTGTGAGCGGAAATCCAGCCGCTGTGCTGGCGGGCCAGCTGCAAATTAAATTTTTTTTTATATATCACTTTTATTTCAGACAGGTAGTTATTAAATGTGGATCATCATTTAGGTGAATCACACATATTCATTTCTGAGAGTAAGAACTTCATAAACATCTGCCAGTTACAATTTTTTTTCTGTCTCACCTTTGCAACCAGTAGAGCACAGTATTTACCAGCCTAGAATTTAGAAAAGATGCTAGAATGAAATAATGAGTTTTTGATAGCTTACACAGTAAGAATTTCAGGACTATGACATTATATTTTTATAATGGCAATGTATTGGACCTTTTGTATTTACCATGGTTTGAAATATGAATTGTTTTATCTGTTATGCTGGTTGTGTGATGGCTGGCATGCTTTGTATTGTATAGTCATACTTGACACTTTAATAAAAAATATTATGCAAAAAAAAAAATGATTTCCTGTCTTGTCCTCTTTGCACTCATTCACACAACAGGACCCCGACCGACCACCAGACCACAAAATTGTGCTCTTTTGAGTCAATGCCATGATGGTGCTGGTGGGTCAGAGTAGGTGGGCATGGGGGGGTGGCCACTAGGATAGATACATCTGTTGCACTCACTGCAGTGTGACTACTACTACTACACACACACACACACTGACAAAATAGAGGCAGTTCAGAGAAGGGCAACAAAAATAGTACATGTCATGAACTGCACAGCACCAGAAGAAGCCCTACATCCGAGGACAGATTTATTTATTTAGCTAGCTTTTGTTGACCAGGTAAGTACACTAGACAAGACATTTGCCTATTTTCAGGTATGACCCGGGTGAAAACAGTGAAATACAAGTTCATACAGAGGACAACATGATACAAGTTAAGATTACACAGAATCAGGTAGAACCAAATGAACATAACACAAGCAGTCAGTTAAAGGACCTTAATATTTATTCAAGTGTGTAGAAAAGAACTTGAGAGAGGGGAGCTATGATATATAGACTTTCAAGTACCTAGGGAACTAAACATGGTACAGGTGGAGTTGGAAAGCACATTTCATCAGAGAAAATTATGCTAGAAGGCTCGGGGTAATGTTAAGAAGTACTTATTTACTGCAAGGGAGTGGTGGAGCCATGGACCAGCCTTCCAACAGAAGTGGTGGGTGTGAAAACAATACAGGGTTTCAAGATTACATGGAATAGACATACAGGTACCCTAGAGATGTGCTGCAGGGCAGGACAGCCGCAGACCAAATAGGATCTGGCTGGGCCTGCAGCAGTGAAGTGAGTGAGTAGGGAAATGGACAGACTACTAGATGGGCCATATCTAGTCCTTTTATCTGTCGAAAGATTCTACGGTTCTCTTTGTTTCACTGTCACTGTGCCACTGCCACATGGAGGTTGCGAGCTAGATTATAACTAGTGGGTCAGAATAACCATCCGAGTACTAATAGTTTGCTGAACAAAAGAAAAAGAAGTAAGAAAGAAACTGTCCTGCAAATATAGATAACAGTAAGTGCAGTTGTGGGTATACAGAAGATCTGTTTCTATAAGGTATTATACTAACATACTAACATACTAAAATGCCAGCAGAATAGGCCTAACGGTCTTTCGTGTCTGCTTGTTTGGTCAGCCCCCACCCTGGGTGCTGACCTTGCTGTCCCCCTCGCCTTCTCTGGCTTCTCCCTTCCCAGTTCCGGATATTCTTGCTGCATTGGATTTTGCTTCCAGAACCCTTCCCGTGTACCTGTCCCACCCCCTCTTGAACCCCTCCACTGTCTCTGCCTCCACCAGCCCCTAGGTAGTGCATTCCATGGCTCCACCACCCTCTCAGTGATAGCACCTCCTCCTTTCTCCCTGAATCTTCCCCTCCAGCTTCCACCGATGCCCTCTAGTGGCCCCTTCCTCCTTCCTTGAAGCACCCTGACTGTTCCTCCCCATTTACCCTCTTCATGTACCTGAAGACCTCTATCATGTCCCCCCAGTCCCTTCTCTCTTCCAGTGTGTACATATTTAGCTCTTGAGCCTCTCCTCATAGGTCCTGTCCCCCAAGCCCCAAATCATTTTGGTTGCCCTCCTTTGGATCCTCTCCAGGAGGTTAATGTCCCTCTTTAAGTGTGGCCTCCAAAACTGCACGCAGTACTCCAGGTGCGGCCTCACCAAGCAGTTATACAGAGGGAGTATCACTTCCTCCTTCTGGAGGTGATCCCCCTAGCGATGCATCCCAGCATCCTGTTGGCCTTGGCTGCTGCCCTCTACAAGTCTCAGAGTTGTTCATCTTGACATCCACCACCACCCCAGGTCCCTCTCAGCCATTGAGACTTGTAGTATCCCCCAGGGTGTACACTTGGCCTGGGTTTCTGGCCCCCAGGTGGAGTACCTTGCATTTCCCTGCATTGAACCTCAGCTTCCACTTTCTAGACCATCTTTCCAGAGCCTCCAGGTCCCCCTGCAGGGCCACCCTCCCCTCCTCCCCATCCACCACCGCCCCCAGTTTCGAGTCATCTGCAAAGAGACTCATCTCACTCCTGATTCCTGTCCTTATGTCAGATAGGTAGGCATTGAACAGAAGGGGCCCAAGGACTGATCCTGTGGACCCCACTAGTGACCCTCCTTGGGATGAGACTATCCCACCAACTCGACCCTCTGGGTCCGGTCCTGGAGCCAATTGCCTATCCATCTGATCATCTGGTTTCCACCCCCATTTCTCTAGCTTATCCAACAGGCCCACGTGAGGAACAGAGTCAAATGCCTTGCTGAAGTCTAGAAAGTGGACATCCACTGGTCTACCCAGGTTCAAGGCACTTGTCACCCAGTCATAGAACTCCACCAGGTTTGTCTGACACGTTTCCCGGATGAATCCATGCTGTCTATTGTCCAGGCACCCTGACTTATCCAGGTCCCCCCTAGCCTCTCCTTGACAATGCCCTCCATCACCTTGCCCACCACCGATGTCAGGCTGACAGGCCTGTAGTTCCCTACCACCTCCCTTGATCCCCTTGTGGATGGGCACTACATGTGCCACCTTCCAGTCTTAGGGCACCACCTGTCCTCAGAGATGGTGAAAAGCTCTGCCAGGGGTTTGCATGGACATCTGCAAGTTCCTTCAGCACTCTAGGATGTAATTATCTGGCCCGGTGCTTTCTCCGTCTTAAGGAGCTGAGGGCTTCCTCACTCTCTCTGCTGTGATTTCCACTTCTGGTACCTCTTCTCCTGCTAGCCCTCCCCCAGCTGCCAGTGATGCCTCCCCTCTCCCCAGACCTGCCGATCGGTAAGCCCCCCTCCTCATTATCTCTGTCTCCTCCCATGTATGATGCAGCATCCCCTTTCCCTGGTGAAAACCGAGGTGAAGTACTCATTTAGTACCTCAGCCTGCTCCCCCGGGTCTTGTGCCCATCTCTCCCCTGATTTAATCCTGCTAATCTGCCCCTTCACCCTTCGTCTTTCCCCAATGTATCTAAAGAACCCTTTTTTCCCTCTCCTAATTTCCCTGGCCAGGTTCTGCTCCTTCCTTGCCTTAGCCGCCCTCACCACTCTAGTGGCCCTTCTAGCCATTAGCTCGTACTCCCCTCGATCCCTTTCACTCCTTGAGCACTTGAATTTCTTACAGGCTGCTTTCTTTCCCGCACCACCTCCTGGACCTCCCTGGTCCACCAACAGAGTTTTGGGCCCTACTGCATTTCGTCTTACTCTTGCACAGGTGCTGGTAGCATCCTCCATCCCTCTCCTGATGATTTCCACCTACTATCCAGCGTCCATGTCTGACCCAATCCCATCCAAATGCTCCTTAAGGATCCTTCCCATTTCCTTAAAATCCGCCCCCTGAAGTCAGTTACTTCCGTCTTTGTGCAGCCTTCTACCCCTCCTAGGTCCAGGCAGAACCAGACCGTGGCATGGTCCTCCCGCCAATGGGTCCCTTACCTCCAGGCCCCAATCTGGTCACTGTCTGCCAGGACCACATCCAGTACCCGTGCCTCCTGGTCAGTTCCCTCACCTGCTGAGTTAGGGAGCGCGTCTTGAAAGACATCCAACAACCTCTGTTCCTCTGGTCACAGAGGATGTCATAGTCTCCCAGTCTGTTCCTGGCATGTTTAAGTCCCTAACACCACCACGTTCCTCTGCCCAGTCTGCAGTGTCTCCTAACATCTGCCACCAGACTGTCCTCCAGCTCCTCCGCCAGGGCAGGGGGTCTATACACCACTCCTATTTTTACTCTCTTGCCCCCCCTTGTTATCAAGGTGACCCAAATCGCCTCCACGGTTCCCTCTGCCTCCTCTACTCCCCCTATGCCAATGCAGTTTTTGACTATCATTGCTACCCCTCCTCCCCTTCCCTCCCCCCTGTCCTTCCTGAACATAGTGTATCCCTCCAGGTTCAGGTCCCAGTCATGTCTTGCAGTGGCCCAAGTCTCAGTGACCGCTGCCACATCCACTGCTCCCTCAGTTAACATCGCCTGGAGCTCAGGCATTTTATTATTATTATTATTTTATTTATTATTATTATATATAATTGGCTCTTGGCAGGAGGTCCCCCCCCCAGGTCTGTTCTTGATCAAATCAAGCCATTAACCATACCTCTTATTAGTGTGACTTAACAACATTACATCATGGGTTCAGCAGTCTAAGTACACCCTTGGCTGCAGACAAAAACTGAAATAATCCCAAAAACCGCTGACAAAAAAAAAAAAAGCCAGTACCAACTAAAGGTACTGGTGGTGTGCGGCACTCTGCCAAGCAGCCTCAAGCAATAACAAATCCCCTAAAGAAACAGATCTGTATAAATAAAACCACAACTACACTCAAGACCCATTGAGAGGCATTCTGGGTGCTCTGGAAAAAGTTTAGGCACTGGGGCCCTGGGCCCGCTAGCCTGACCCCTATGTAGCTGCGCAGAGTAGCATGCTGAACGGCCTGGGCCCCTCTTATGTACTAGACCCTAGGAAAAATTTTTTCTGACCCTAATGGCCCGGACTGCACTTGTACATTTGCAAGGCAGTTTCCTCCATACCTTTTAACATGAACGTACTTGCTAGAGTACTCACTCAGATGGTTATTATGAACTGTCACACTGGTTCTAGATTCTCATATCTGCAGTTGACATCAGTCTGTATAATTATTCTTGCAACCTTGACCTTCCATGTGGCACATATTACACAATGAGCAGCAGTGCAAGAACCTGGTGAAAATGTTGACCTATACTTTTTTATGCTATTTTAGATTGCCACTTACCTCCTAACTTGTATGATACCGTTCTTTCCACAACTTGAGTCTGCTTTAGTACTTTTTTCATGTTTGAGATAATAAAAGGAGCACTCCTTTTAATAGGGCTCAGACCAGGTTTTCATCAGTATTTGCAGCTGTTTTTCAACAATTATTGTTCTGTAAGGTCAGAGAGCACTGCCTGCTGGATAATAGTTCATTTTAGTCACAACAGAAGTGATATAAAAGCAACTGATGGACAAAAACAGTTGAACATACTGATGAAGACCTGGTCCGCACTGTATTAAAAGGAGCGCTACTTTCATTATTTCAGACATGTAAAAACTTACTAAAGCAGACTCAAATTATGGGAAGAAGTGCATCATACAAGTCAGAAGCTAAGGGGCAATCTAAAATAGCATAAAAAAGTATAGGTCAAAATTTTCACCTGATTGTTACACTGCTTCTTTAAAGTTTTAATCTGGTTCTGGCTAAATAATTTGGATTGGTTTGGATTAGTGTGAGCCCTGCCCTCATGCCTTCCTGACAAGAAAAGAAAAATGAGGCAGTGGGGCATAGGATATCACTATCATCCAGAGTTGTCCTGTCCCCAGTCCCCTGCCTGCCCCCCGCCACTTAACTACCATTTTTGTCAGGGCAATCCTGGTTTAGATTAGTGAGCCCTCAGCCCTGCCTGCCCTCAGATGCCTTCTTGCAGAAAACAAAAGAAAAATGACATAAGGGTATCATCATCCAGTCTTGTAACCCCCACCGCCCCCTTCCCCCCCGCTGAGGCACAGCACCAGAGCAAGGCACTTTTTGTAAATTGAACAATGATCTGCAGCATCAATAAATGTCTCTCCTTTGGACTGTTTTTTTGGCTACCATTTGCTCCACAATATGGTCAGTCATTTAAACACAACTCTGCCGTGTGGATCCCAAGGTTCCCTTTTTACGTTCGCTTACGCGCATGCACAAGGAATGTTTTGGAAGTAACACACTTGGAGGTGCCTCTCCCATCCATGCACCTCCCTTGAGCAGGCGTGATCCCTGCACTGGGTGCAGGAGCTCAATATGACAGCGGTGTTCCTCTGCTTCAAAAGGAAAACACCGCTGCCTTACTGGCACCGCCGCCGTCCCCTCGTCATCGCTCCCTCCCGTGCCGTCCTCCTCTATCTCAAGCTTTCCTGCCGCTGGGAGCCCACCCCCAGTGTGGCAAGCGTTTGTTTTGCCGACGGGGTGCCCAATCCCCTTGGCTCCACGGCCCCCAAGCCATCCTGCTGCCACGCTGGGAGCCCACCCCAGCATGGCAAACCGCTTGTTTGTTTTTGCCGACGGGTGCCTAATCCGCCGGCCCTCGGCCCCCCGCGTAGTTTGCCGACTGGGTGCCCAATCCCCGCCGGCCCTCTGCCCCACACATCTTCTGCCATGCTAGGAGCCCACCCAAGCGTGGCAAATGTCCCACGTCATCTTTTTTGTTTTTCTCTGTAAAACAAAAACTGTCCTGTGTGTCTCCCAACCCCCTCCACAACCTGCACCACCGCACCCAGCCTCCCCCACCCCTCCCATACTTACCTCCGGACTCCGGCGATGATCTTTGGTGGACCGGGAACACGTCTGCACTCTTCAAAGCCGACCGCAAACTGAGGAAATGCCGGTAAGCTGTATAATGGGCTACATAGGGTTTTAACTTTGTGCATATCTCAGTCATTTTGGAATTTTGCCAAATTTTCAACATGGAGTTTTGGGACCCCTTCTCATGAATGATGTCACTGTCATGGCGTTATTCAGGCCCAAAGGTGATTTCGCAGGCACTCGCGCGGTCAGTCGCCAAAATCACCCTTCGGCCCTCAAGAATGCCATGACGGTGACATCGCCATGAAAGGTCAAGCACCATGTTGAGGGTAGTCAAAACAGCATGACTGTTCTGGCGTGCATTGCGCAGTTCCTATGCAGGCTCGTAGTTCGCCAATTTTCAATATTTTCACTCCATATTTTCCACATTGCCATTTTATCACACCTTCTTATGAGCTGTACAGCTGTCATTTTTCACATCTCACCCAAAACGTGTTTCCGCCCATGTAGCGCACAATGGTGCAGTCGGTGTGCGAAATCAATGTATGGAACACATTAAGAAAATCACAGTGACACTGTTCATGAGCAGAGGTCTTAAAATGGCTATGTTGAAAATTAGGTGAAAAATTCTAAAATGACTGTTTCTGGCGTGCATTGCGCAGTTCCTATACGCTCGTATGTTTATGCAATTTTCAATATTTGCACTCCAGATTTTCAACATTGCCATTTTACCACACCTCCTCATGAGCAGTACAGCTGTCATTTTTCACATCCTGCCCAAAATGTGTTTCTGCTCATGTAGCGCACAATGGTGCAGTTGGTGTGCGAACTCAATGTATGGGACACATTAAGAAAATCACAGTGACACTGATCATGAGCAGAGGTCTTAAAATGGCTGTGCTGAAAATTTGGTGAAAAAATTCCTAAAAATGACCGTTTTATGAGTCTGCGTTGCGCAGTTCCTACGCGCGCTCGTAAGTTTGTGAATTTTCAATATTTTCACTCCAGATTTTCAACATTGCCATTTTACCACACCTCCTTATGAGCACTGCAGCTGTCATTTTTCACATCTTGCCCAAAACGTGTTTCCGCCCATGATGCGCACAATGGCACAGTCGGTGTGCGAACTCAGTGTATGGGACACATTAAGAAAATCACAGTGTCACTGTTCATGAGCAGAGATCTTAAAATGGCTATGTTGAAAATTTGGTGAAAAAATTCCTACAAATAACTGTTTTACGAGCGTGCGTTGTGCAGTTCCTTCGCACGCTCGTAAGTTTGAGAATTTCCAATATTTTCACTCCAGATTTTCAACATTGCCATTTTACCACACCTCCTTATGAGCAGTACAGCTGTCATTTTTCACATCCTGCCCAAAACGTCTTTCCCCATGTAGTGCACAATGGCGCAGTCGGTGTGCGAAATCAATGTATGGGACACAGTAAGAAAATCACAGTGACACTGTTCATTAGCAGAGGTTTTAAAATGGCAATGTTGAAATTTGGTGAAAAAATTCCTAAAAATGACTTTTTATTTAGCGTGCATTGCAGTTCCTATGCCGTCAGTAGGTTTGCGAATTTTCAATATTTCCACTCCAGATTTTCAACATTGGCATTTTACCACACTTCTTTATGAGCAGTACAGCTGTCATTTTTCACATCCTGCCCAAAACATGTTTCTGCCTATGTAGCGCACAATGGGGGTAACAAAAAGATCATGCTGACAATTTGTTGTGCAAATACCAGCAATCGCACAGGGCATTAGGGTAAAGCACCATACATGCCAAACACCACTGCAAATACCTGCAAGTGAACGTTCGGCATTGACAAATGCTTGTTATATTTACTATGTAGAGAAGCACATAAACAGGGGAGTGAAATAAATCGGAATTGTAGAACCGGAGTCAAAGTTGCTTCCTCACTCAACCCTCAACAAAATCAAAGTCCAGTACTTGAATTCAAATCAGTTAACTTTTCTTTTCTTGCTTTTTCATTTGCTAATTTTTTGCTGTAACATTTCAGAACCAAAATGTTCCTTCTTCAGACAAACAGCTTTGTATATAAACATTGTTCCATCTTTTTATTAATGAATCTTTCCCAATTCTAATTCTAAACGGAAAAGAAAATTCACATTAATTTTGTATATACTGTAACTATCCAAATTTCATATACATCTATCTAAATAAATATGCAACCTCTTTTAAATGTAAATTCAAATCATAATAAACAGAGGTAACACACCTGTTAAATCCTCAAGGGGCATAATTATTTTGTTTTTTATTTTCATTTCTCTCTTAGTGACCCAAATGAAAACCTAAGGGTGGGGGTGCTGGCCTGACCCTCTTATTTCAGAACAATCTAAAGGGAGTGGAGATTCAAGAAAATGACTTTAACTGTAGTTTTGGATTTTGATTTTATTGAGGCAGGCAGGGTTGAGTGAGGAAGCAAGTTTGACTCCCTCCCTCCCTCCAGTCATTTAAACACTCATTTATTTTCTGTTTAGCAGCCCCCAGGCCAGCCTGGCCAGCCCAGCCCCTCCAGCAATATTCATTAGTACACTAGTAATTACCCTGCCTGGGCTGGGCTGGCCCCTACCTAGCCGTGATGACTACTGACCTTGTTGGTTGCAGTGCAGGCTGCTGACGCGGTGCCTTACTCTAGCCTCTGTAGCTAACTGTCGCCTCTCAGTAGCTGCTGCTGCTCTCTCACTTTCTGACCTCTCGAGTCTCACACTGCACCACTGTCTGCAGGCCAGGCTCCTGCCTACACTGCGCCTGCTACTCTAAATATATCAACTCGACTTCTTCTCCACCAGGCTCACTACACTAACAACAACTCAAGCTGAAGCTCCCAACTCCAACTCCTGTCTCGTCCTCCTCTCCTACCTTGCACTAACTCACAGACGTCAAGTTAGTAAAGTGTAAGGTAATATATGTATTTTTTTTTTTTAAACTAACTGAAACAGGTTTCTTTCCGACTACGTCTACTGACTGTCTCATACACTCAGTCTCTGGTCCGACTCCGTGCCATCCCATATGTTACCCATTATGTGAGGTGGGTGGTTCTCTGGGAAGGCGTGCGATCACCGCAATGCGATGTTTGGTCATGGGTGATCATTTTTCAGGCATGCAGCCATGTGCACTTGCTGCTTCCTCCTTCGATAGTACCACATGACTCCACTATATCTTCATGCTACAGAGTCATATAGTACACTGCACAAGCTGCTACCTTGTCGCGTAGCAACAACGGACAGTAACAGGACGGTGTGGCAAACCCCCGCTGAATAGATAACAGTAATGCTTGCTGGCAGCTGGCTGTGCTGAGGCTCCTAGTAAGAAATTCTCACTAGGAGCCTCAGCAGCATCAGCACAGCTGGCAACAACAGAAAACAAAACATAAAAGCAGGGTGGGCAGAAAAAAAAAACAGCCGTGCAGTAGGCAGCGCATTAAGTGTGAATGAGCAAAAATTCAAGGGCCCCCTAACACTCTAGGCCCAGGTGCGACTGCACCCCCTGCACCTTTCTAGCTACACCCCTGCATGGGTTCAGCAATGGAGCGGAGGACAGACATGTTACATATTGTGTTACACAGTTAGGGTAGTAAGACCCTAGTGGAGAGGGTCTCCGCATCCTCCTGCAGGTCTTACATCTTTTTAAATATTACAGGTCTCCAATAAGCCATGGTGCCAGAGTTCTGTGCCAAAATGAAAATTTTCCAACTAAGTAGTTATTTTAAAAATGAATGAAATGCTCCCCAGTCCTAAATTCAGACAGGGAGTATAACTCTTGCCTGCCCCCCCCCCCCCAGAGCAGAACTACACCCCCACAATGAAGAGGAAAAAGAAAAAAGTGGCCACCTACTAAGTAGAGGAGCCTTGCTACACCCCTTGTACATGGAATCAGCGATGAGCTGCTGATACAAACAAGAGAAAACTCTAATGAGCTTGAAAAGTGCAATAAAACCCACCAAACATGGCTGAAAGAAAATTAAAAAGCAGCGTTCCTTGACTGCCCTGAGGGACTACATAAATAAATGTCCCTAACACACAAACAGGGCAGACAAGCCTTAGAGCCCTGCTAACCAATACAGACCCAAATACAAATTAAAACATCTGAGGGAGGGATAAGGAAGGAAGGGGCTGATGCTCTGAGAATGCAGGAAGGGTAAAACCAAAAAAGGAACAGTTAGGACAGGATCCTAGTCCCTATACAAACTGTACCCCCCAACACTTACCTGAAAGGCACCAGGTTATGAAAAGGCTAGGAAGACCTGCAAAACTACCATGTATTAAAATAAAGCACATGGCCCCCAATTCATGCACAGTAAGCAGTGAAAATGGGGTAAAAGGAATAGCAGGTTATTCACTTTGAAAGTCGCAGCTTAACAGGCACCATTTCTAAATTTTAGGGGGCCTCCTGTAAAGATAGCCCCAACCTGCCCCACAGTTGCAAAATCTGGTTGAGAAAATACCAAACTCTCTGTAAATTGAAGAAATTCTGAGAAAGAAATCCTTTGCTGTCTACCCCTTAGTGGTACAGCAAGATTGGCGACTGTAAGTCTAATTAATTGTTCATGACCTCATCTAGCTTGCTGGTTGGCTGCCGTGCTGGTCTAAAATCTCTTAGAAGTGACGGCAACTGCTCTGCTGTTCCCACTACCTGGCATGTACGGTGCCACAGAAAAAGCGCCACAAAATCAATTTTAAAAATAAAAGAAACAATATCATCATTGCGATTAGACTTATAATCACAATAATGACCTCAGAGCCAGTCATTTCCTCTTGATTAATGATTGGCTGGGTGGGGGTGGCCCTCAGCTGCACCTCGGGCCACCCTTCCCCCCTAGCCAGTCATTAATCTCTGGGAAATTACCAGCTCTTCAGTCATTATTGCTTAAATCTCAGCCTTCAAAATGTTCATGTGCTCAGGATTCTGTGCTGATTGATAGCTTTGGGTTGACACTACCCCAGTAGGGGTGGTCTTAATCCATATGTAAAGACTTCTAATTGAAAACATGGAGCAGTACAGAAAAAGCAGTAGAAGGGGAAGGTTCTTGGACCAAGGTAATAAAATATTATCCTTGAAAACTGATGAATTGGAGAGAAATTTAGCGGACAAGAAATTCAAACCTTTCATTGGGCAACATGACGTTGTTTCCCTTCAAGAAACTTGGATCTCTAATGACATCTGGATAGAAGGGTTTGACTTCATCTCAAGTAAGGCTACACAATCAAATGGCAGGGGCAGATCAGATGGCCGAATAGCTATCTTAATAAAAACAAAACGAACATTGTCACTAAAAAATCATTAAGAAAACAGCAAACGTGTTGATAATCCAGGTAGCACGGTTTAAAGAATTATACCTAGTTTACAACTGCCATATACCCCCCAAAAACTCAAAAGTACTATATGGAGGATCTCTGGGAAGAACTAGAAGCAGAGCTATTAAATGTCATAAAACATATCCCCAAGGCAGAGTACTACTGATGGGGATTTCAACTCTTGGATAGGTAACACGGGTACTTTCACAGATGTTTGGGAAGATGTCATGCAGATATAATTGTCTAAAGGCAAACTGATTAATTTATCCCTCATAGAAACAACAGGTTTGAGTGTATTAAATGGTGTAATTCAAGGAGTCTACCATGCCCAATATGCATACTTTTCACCATTTGAGGTTAGTGCCATGGATTATTATCTCTCTCTATACTGGCAGTTTTTTGATTTCGTGGAAATGCTTGTCATAGACAGGCCAGAAAGTGATCGCATCTCAAGTCAGTTAACATTATATTCATGTTCATCTTGCGAAACTCTTTATGAAAATGCAGTCATATCATTAGACATTGACATTTGTAATAATAGGACAGTATTTTATTCAGAAGCACTTGAATAAAAAATTTCAAATATTTTATTGACTAATTATATTGATGAAAAGGCATGGATATATATTGAGAATTCCTCTGCTCAGGAAATGTATAAGGATGTAAAAGATATTTATCAAGTGTGAAGCACACATTAAGCATGGGGATTAATGTTAGCTGCCGGACCTTTAAGAGCACTTAGAACCTGCATGTATCAAACTGTTGCATTGCCTGGCAGTGCCATGTATGCCTGTCAGTCAGAGAAATGTGTCAGTCTGAGGCTAGACCGCAGGAAGAGAACATGTTTGCTGTGCAGAATAAATACATTTATTCATTTATGTTATGCGTCCGTCAGTTATTCGCACGGTCCAGCAAGGGGTCCTCACCAGCAGCAACAGATGGGTCTGGCAGACCAGAGAGAAGGTAAGGGTCTCTTAGAGACAGACCTAACCAAAAACACCACATACGGTATTTTGCCATTTCTATATGCAGTAAGTCAGATACCCAAAAAACAAATAATGTGGTTTAACAGCGATTGTAAAAAAATGCAAAGAACTGATGTTGAACGTGATTCAATTTGT
The DNA here is from genome assembly GCA_016271365.2 of Neoceratodus forsteri. Taxonomy (NCBI): domain Eukaryota; kingdom Metazoa; phylum Chordata; order Ceratodontiformes; family Ceratodontidae; genus Neoceratodus; species Neoceratodus forsteri. The sequence continues at coordinate 1,072,661,669 of CM057451.1, forward strand.
GAGACAGAACCCCTCTAGAGAAAATTTCACATATCTGAACAAATTCAGGAAACAGTACAAGCTCTTCCTTCATGAACATAGAGAGTTTTTCAAAATAAGCAATGGGAAGAAATGTATCAGGTCATAAACAATAATGATGGCAAACAATTCTGGAAGTTAGTGACAAAAGGGACAGGTAATTTAGCAACAAGTATTTTTGCTCACATAGTCCTGGTGCTACAGTTAGAATATTATCAAAAAAGCTTACTCCACTAATGCATATTACAATTATGATGCTGTATTAACTAAATTTAATCTAAAATATAGGAACTTTAGACATATTACCAGAGGAAATGCCAATGGCTAAAGATATGACAAAAGATAATGAGGCACCAGGACGGGACAGAATTCCACCTTATATCTATAAAATTCAAAAAGAGTGGTGGAGTAACTGCTTAGCGATACTTTTCTTTTTTTTTTTTTGCTATTAGTTTTTCCCCTCCTCCTGGCATACCCGGTATTCTCTTGGCAACCTCCTCGGGATTCCAACCGCCATCCATCATCCGCACTCCATCAGGGTCTGCCTTATGTCCCCTGCAGCATACCCCCTGCAGTGGGGTGGTGGGTAGCCCCCAACTCTTCCACCCTTTCTGGATCCAGATTCAGGCACCCCCAGAGCTGATGTTTGTTGGACGGCTATCAAGCTGCTCGGCCAGGATGCCACTCCTCATTACTGGTTTTCTCCCTGGAGTTGGGGGCATGCAATGATGCCAGCAGAGGGGAGCGCGCCCGCATCAGCACGCGCCCCCTCCTGGTGTCTGCCCCAACTCCTCCCCCTGCTACAGCACAGCATCTTGTCCCCCAGCCTCTGCCAGGAGGTGAATGGATGCTGACTCTCGTGGACCCCCCTCCCCAAAGAAGGAGAGCAGTCCATCGGACACTCAATCCTTCTTCTCCTCCTCCTCCCCTGCCGACCCCTGGCAGCCAATGCTCATTCCTGAACATGGGTCACCAGCGTAGCGCGACGTAAGGTGGCCAGCGCCTCAGTCCTCAGTGCCACTGGGCTGGCTTTTAGTGATACTTTTCAATAAAATGACTGAAGGTTATTTTTCATAAGAATGGCAGGGAAACGCAAAAGCACCAATATGCAAAAAGGGAAATCAGGCTCTTCTGGAAAATGATACACTTCTAAGTATAATGGATTGTCTAGGCAAGATACTTGCTAGAGCTATTCTTGACAGAATAAATAATTGGTTAGTGGCAGAAAATATAAATAATCTGTATCAAGTAGGTTTTAGGAAAAATTATTCTACAGTAGATTAATGTTACTTACTAAACCACATTGTTGAAAAATAATACTTTAAAAACATATTCTGTTATATATTTTTTTTATTTATTTAGTTGTTTAACCAGGAGTAGCACGCTAAGCTGAAAGCTTTTTTACAGGTGTGACCTGGGAGCACAGGGAAGTTAAGTGATTTGCTCAGGGTCACACAGTATGCAAGTGGAAGCTGTGGGATTCAAACCCAGGTCTGGTCTGCTGGATGTCACCAGATTTGCAGCTCAGAGCCTTAAATCACTGCGCTATACTGCCTCTATTGATTTCAAATGAGTGTTTGATGGAGTTTCAAGTCAATTCCATGGGAAATTCTAAGTGCAATAAATATGAACCATACTATTCAAACAATTCAGTTCAAAAATATTTTATTGTTGAGCCAAATGGGCTATTACAAAAGCAGATAAAAAATTACATACAATACAAAACACTAACAATAATAAATAAGACATACAATATGGATTCTCTTACACTTAAATACAGAATTTTAAAAATGATCTTACATTGCTTTATCCTGTGCTTTCTAACCTTCATTAGTATAACAAAAAACATGGCCACTCATTTAATAATCCATTCATCTTCTGTTGTCATTAATATTTTCATCATTTCATTTATATCACATTGCCCATTAATATTGAAGAATGGCCTTAACCAGCTTTCTCTTAGTTTACTATACCAGGTGCAGTCCTATAACATATGGGTCGAATTTTCAATCCCCCCTTGCTTACAATAACAATTTGGGTCTATCATGTGATTCCTATATCTTGCCCTTAATAAGTTGCTGTCTAGGAGCTACAGTTTAGATTTCATATAAGTTTTATGAAGAACTGGATCCTGTAAGATGTCCAAATAGTATTTATAGTTAAACGTAGGTGTACTGTTTATATACCATTTGGAATATCTTGTCTGTGTTATGGTTTCGATATCTATTTTATCCCATGTGACACAGAGTTTTTTCTTAACACAATTCTTATATTTTAGACTAATAGCAATACCGTTTAACTGTAATTTGTTTAGGAATTTGTACTTATATTTACTTAATAATTTATGAATACCACTCAGCCAATTGTTATTGGAGTAGAAGTTATCTATCCAGAACTGTTTTTCAAGAATATATTGTTTTGGTAATCTTGTCTTATCCTGTCTTGTAAGATGGATCCAATATTTAATTTTCCTAGAATCAATGAAGGCATTAATATTTGTTAGACCCCAAACCATACTATATTTAGAATCATAATAAACACATGCAGATAAATGGACTAACATTAGATATGACTTAAATAGAAATGTTTCAGACAACTTTACTTCAAACATTGGGTTAAACAAGAATGTATACTAGCACTGATTTTTTTTTTTTTTTACATATTTGTAAATGATCTCCTGTATCTGTTAAATGAAGATAGTCAACTGGTCCATTGGCAAAGAGGGATGAGGTGCTGGCGCCTTACTGCTTCCCACGCTGGTGACAATGTTCAGGAATGAGCAAGGGTCACTGGGGGGGCCGGTCGGGGGGGGGAAGGGTGAGGAGCTTCATTGAGTTACCATCAGGCAGCTCTCCTCTCTCTGGAAGGGACGTGGGGTTTCCCTAGCTCTTGGTTGCCACCAGGTGGAGGCTCGGTGGCAGTGCCAAGCCAAGGGGAAACCTGACGCTAGGTCTGGTGGGAGGAAGAGGCCGTCACTGGAGCCTCAGAATGCAAGTGAACCTCCACATGCACCAGTGTACCTGGTTCTCAGGATAATGGGGAGAAAACAGAAAAGTAGAGCACTGGGGCAGGCAGAATGATGTCCCTGAGCTGGGGGGTGGAATGAGTCCTCCCAAGTACAGAACCTGAGCAGACCCTGCCCAGTGCCCCGAAAGGAGAAAAACCTATATAAAAAAATGAAGATAGTCACTCTCCCTGTGATAGTGGAACAGAGGTACCATCCATGATGTATGCTGATGATTTAATAGTGGTATCTGTTTACCCATTAGGCTTAAGTAGGAAACTCTCACTCTTAGAAAATTATTGCAAGAAAGATAAGCTAAAGGCATATCCAAAAGTAAAATAATGTATGGCAAAAGAAATTTGAAACAGAAACAACATATTGAAAACAAAAGTTTGGAATTAGATCATATTACCATCTGGGACTAATGTTTCCAGATACTAGTAACAAGCTGAAATGAAAGATCTATGTTGGGAACAAGTTAATGCAATCAAAAAATGCCATTTTATAATCTGATGCCAAATACAGAGGATATTATTTACTACTGGCACTGTGTACAGCTGAAATAAAAATTATCGGTATATATCCATTGCAGAAATCTGGACTGGTGGGAGTATGCAATAGCCAGAATCACCATTTCCACAGTTTTATAGGGCCATTTTACAAATCTCAAAATCAGCATTTGCTGAAATAACAAGGGTAGAACTAGGCAGAGTTAAAAGAGAGTATTTAATTAACTGTAGAAAAGTAGCTTACTGGATTACATGCATGAATATAGACTCCTTGGCCCAGATATTCAAACTGCGCCCAGCTGTGGCACGAGCTTGGGTGCAGCTCAACTTGGTTGCGCAGGGGTGTGGACTAAGTGATATTCAAAGGAGCTGCGCCATGGCTCAGCAGCTTTGAATGTCGCACCTAACCACCCAGTGTGCGTCGGCGCGGTACACTGCGCCAGAGCAAATGTGAAGTGGAGCACGGAGATGCGTAAGCGCAGTGCCATTGCCATTCACAGCACCCACAATATTCAAAAGGTGACATGCAAATGGGGCCATAATTTATACCAAGGTGCACAAGGCCATTTGCATGTCATTATGGTCCCATTTACATGCAGAATACGCCGATCCCGACGACTTGAACCTGAATCGCGCCTGCCAGGCAGCAGCCCGCCGGACAGACGCTTCCTGCAGCCCGATCCGGGCATCTGTTTAAATAAAAAAACGGCCAATATCCCTGGTGGTCCAGTGGACTGCACTCTGCCCGATCACGGGCATCTGTTTAAATAAAAAAAAAAAACAGCCAATATCCCTGGTGGTCCAGTGGCTCTGCCGAATCGCGGGCATCTGTTTAAATAAAAAAAAAAAAGTCCAATATCCCTGGTGGTCAAGTGGACCGATTACTGCCTGATCGCGGGCATTTGTTTAAATAAACCCCCCCTCCATCCAATATCCCTGGTGGTCCAGTGGACCGACTGCTGCCTGATCGCAGGCATCTGTAAAACAGAAAACGTCCTATTACCCTGGTGGTCTAGGGTATCCCTCTCCCCACCCACCCACTGGGCCCCACCCCCAGTCAGCCAGCAGGTGGCAGCACCTGCCACCCACCAACTGACACCTCGGTGGGGCTGCCGCCCACTGGCTCCGCTGTGAACCAATGGGCGGTAGCCTTCAGTGATCATCCGGCAGCGGCAAGCGGTGGTGCTGCCGCCTGCCGGCTGACTGGGGGGAAGTGGGGCGGTGGGGCTTAGTGGGAGGGGTACCTAGACTACCAGGGTAATAGGACATTTTCTGTTTTACATATACCCGCGATCGGGCAACTGTCGATCCACTGGACCACCAGGGATATTGGACGAGAGGTTTATTTAAACGATGCCGCCATGATGCGAAATCGGTCCACTGGACCACCAGAAACTATAGGGCGAGTTTTTTCTCGAATGCCTGCGATCAGGCATGGGGCGCCGCCAGGTGCAGCTGAACTCGGTGCCACCGCAGGTGGCAGCTGCCATGTTACGCCTCTGCATGTGGCAGCTCACCTGTGGGTGGCCATCAGTTGTTCCTTTTTTTTGGCTTAACTTTGTGCTGGTGCAAGTAGGGGTTGCGCATGCATGGCTCTGCACATCCTGGGCTGAATATCGGGCTGTGCAGGTTATGCATGGGCACGCCCCCCCCCACCTGTACCTGCATACATTACTGATGCACTCTGGCGCATCAGGATTTGTGCAGCGCACTTTTCCCCTTTGAATATCATGCCGGGGTGCATCAGTGGGTTGTGCATGCCCTTTTGAATATCTGGGCCCTTGAGACTAATGAAAACAATTATTGATGAGAGGCTATTGTGGCTGCTTAACAAAAAGAAATCTCCTTTGATAATGGACATAAAAAACACACTAGAAATTATTAATTTACAACTTCTATGGTCAGATCATTAAGAAAACTGTTACATTATTCATCAATAATTTCATCAAGATTATATATAATCTCATAAAGGGTACATATGGAAATAAGACATTTTAAATCTTACAACTGGTATTTGGCAAACAAAATAAGTCATGCTGGAGCCATATCTGTTACTATTGATAGATTATAATGACAGATGAATTTTCATAAAATCTGGCTTGTAAAGATATCCTTGCAAAATTATGAAGTTCAGATATAATAAAGATCATCCTACTGGGTTTCTGTCAGACTTCAAATGTTACTGCGGCAAAGCGACTTTGAAGCAGCGTGTCATACTTGACCGTCCACATTTTTCTCACATTAGAAAGCAATGTTCACATACATATTTATCATACTCCTATCTTTTACTAGAGATCCTTTTTAGAGGACTCATGACTCAGTGCTCGGAAATTGTAGCAAAAGATGTTGCAAAATGCTTACAGCTTTGTGCTGCTTAATAAAGATCAAGTAACCTAGATCAAATTTCATTGTGTCATTGTACAGTATCTTAATAGTGAATGTGTAAAATCATATATCATGGATAAAATGTTATTATGAAACTTACAAAATACCCCGAATACTGCCTTTTTATATGCCAAAATTTAGAAAAGTCTATTAGTATCCTTATTAAGATTAATTGAGATTACAGGCACTCTAATATTAATCCTGACACTTAGAGTGTCCTGTTTACATTCAGAAAGTTTTTGCACTATTGAGAAATTTTACGACTTAGTGAACACCACTAAACCACAGTAAGTATTTGGAGACTAAGGGAACATAACTCCTGTGTTCTTTCCAAAAAGTTCTAAAACCTTTAACACCCCCTTTTTTTTTCTTTCAAAATTGGTATGGTCACCTTAATAGATCACTGGATGTGCAGCAGTTCTGCTCTTGAAATCTCAGTTAAGCTCTTGTATAACCATCATCTTTTTATAACTTTTTAACTGCGGCTCTTTTTATCCACTGTACTTTTCATTATGTAAAATTTTGTGTATTTTTCTGTGCTTGTAATGGCCTTAAAACACCAAACTATAAAAGCTCTTTACTGATTGAGACAGGGAGCATTTTGGATAATACAAGATGGTATATATAATACTGAAACAGAGTAACAGTAACCACAGTCATAATACATGTTAAAAAAAGATTATGCAAACCAAATTAAGGAAAGAAAAAAACATGAAGAAACAGGTTATAGGGCTGGAGACCTGTGATTAGAGCATGCAGAAGAGTGTGGGACAGCTCTTCTATTTTAGGACTGACCCACTGCAGGCATAGCCTGTGGCTGGAGATCTTGTTTGCTGCCTGGGACTATACAAGAAGGTCAACTAAGCTGCTGAAGCCAAGGGAATCCAATTTGATCTGTCTGGGATGCTCACAGACTTGTGTGACCTTTTCAGCCGGGGACCTGCTGCATATATCATGCATGAAGATCCTTATCTGGGCATGAAAAAAACACAGAGGTGGCATACAAAGGAAATTCGGTGTGCAGTTGTGGGAGTTCACAGTTTCTCCAGGAGAATGTTTTAGGTTGGGGGAGGTTTAACTGTAGAGCCTTTACCTGGGACTTTATCCTTGTATTTCCCCTCTGACTGCCATGGAGGTACTCATCATGTAGATAACCATGGCCCAGGTTGTGCACAGGAGGTGCTGAAACTGCTGGCAGTCAATTGATCAGGGTAGACAGACTTCACAATGATAATCAAAGTAAGTTGCTTGCCAATCCCAGGAGCCAAACCTTTTTTTTTATTTGAATTTTTATTGAGGAAAAAAGGAAACATTGTACATGTTATACAGGCATGAACTGTAGATGTTACATATCAAATACATGGAGGATTACTATATATCTTATCCTAGAAATTCCACACACATTTGCCTCCAGTTAAAGTAGTGTCTCTCAAACTGATCCCAGTTATAAAAGATTTCATTGAGGCTATTGATTGGGCTCCCTAACCCCTCTTAGCATGAACTCGGCAAAAAAAAAGCTCTCTCCGCAGTGATATTATCACATTAATCTTGTGTATGTAAATTCCCCTCTCCCAAACACCAACAGCTACCCTATAGGTGTCACCCACACACCGGTCAATCTAAACCCTTCTTTCTACAGAATAAAGTCTTGGTTTATTTGCAAATAATATAATATCCAGCATTGCCATTCACTTTGAACGTTTATTAGTTGATTGTATACGTTATTGACAATTTTCCACCACAGTCCAATTGTCGGAGGGATAGGGGTCAAGGAAAGGGAAATTGTTTAAGAAAAGCACACTAAGCCAGATCTTGTTTCCAGGTGTGACCTGGGAGCACAAGGAAGTCAAGTGACTTGCTCAGCGACACACAGTATGCAAGTGGGGCTGTGGGATTCAAACCCAGGTCTCCAGGTCTGTAGCTCAGTGCCCTAAACCACAGTGTTATACTGCCTCTTATTCAACACTTAGTAATGGCTTTTTTGCCACTATTAAGTATATCTAAATTAGTGACCCCTCGTGTATGAGTAACCCTTTGGGGGATGGACAGTAGCATTGTGACCAGATTAATCCAGTGCTGAGAAATAGACAGCTCTTTGAAGTGGGTAGTCTGTTTTTTCCAATAGTCCATTAACCCCGGGCAAGACCAGAACACATGAGTGTGTAGCTAGATGGCACCCTGATTGTCTCCAACAGACCCCATAACTGGGACAGAAATACTTTAAAGAACCACAGGGGTCTGGAAGTTCTGTACCTCCTTCTACATTTCCATAGAAATTCTCTTCAGCATGTAGAGGATGTTACTTTAACTGCCGATATCGTACATTTGGTCCACATGTCAAAAGTGATGTTCATATTTAACTCTTTATTCCATGCTTCCAAAATTGTTTGGGAAGTGTCTGCCAAGTAGTCCTGCAGACCACGATAAAAGTTACCTATTAGATGTGACCAGGCAGTGTCTCATAGAGCCTCTAAAAACATGTTAAGGAGAGGGATAGAAGCAGGTGGTTTGTGGATTTCTTCTGTTTATGCAGAAGGAATGCATGTACCTGTAAATATCTAAACTACTCACAGCCCATTAACCCATAATGCTTCTGTAGAGAGGAGAATGGAATAACTCCATTAAGGTTCAAGAATTGGTAGATACAGTTGAGACTTAAATATGTCCAGTGAAAGCATGATGAATCCTCGCTGGGAGGAACTCGGACTCATCTAAAAGAACTCAGAGAAAATAGAAAGCCCATGTCAGTTCAAGGTGATTCACTAGTTTTCTCCATATCCTTGGCAGCAGTAAAGGGCTAAAAATCCACTGGGGGGATCCCTGACTTCCATTGAAAACAGCAGAGGGCCGATGTCATGTGTGTCATACAGCACAAACTCTATCTGCTTCCACATCAGTTGGGCTTCTGGTAGAAGCCACGTCCAAATTAGACTTAAATGAGAGTCCCTAACAGAGTTCCCAAAGTTTGAAAGATTGACACCCCCTTTCTGCATCGACAGTTGTAACAAAGAATAATGAATGTGGGGTCGAGAGCCTCCCCATATGAACCTAGATATCAGTTTATTCCAAGAGGAAACATAATATTCAGCCATTATGCAACTGCAACCCTCCACCTGATAAAATGTGAAAACAAAGTATTTGTATTTTGCAATCCCGTCCCACTGAAACTATGTAAATACTTACATCCTAATATGTAACTGTCTTTTGCAACCAACTACATACTCTTGCACTGTTGTCTCATCAGCTCCAAATTATACTGAGTATTTGTTGTTCCTTACATAGAATGTGACGGCAGATAAGGACCGCCTGGCCCACCTGGTATGCTCATTTCCCTACCTACACAAACTCCAGATCCTAACTGATCTGCAGCTTACCTTCACTTTCCTACTACTGTGGCTGCCTTCTGTCTATCCCATGCATTCTTGAATTCACCTGTCATTTTAGCCTCTATGATCCCCACAGGAAGGCTGTTCCATGCATCCACCACCCTTTCTGTGAAAAAATACTTCCTCACATTATCCCTTTGTCTCCCCCAGACTCATATTGTGACCCCTTGTTCCTGCACATCTCTTTTTCTGAAAGATGCTGCCTTCCTGAAGCTTGTTGATGTCCTTGAGGTACTTGAAAGTTTATAATATCCCCCTCTCCTCCAGGGTATACATATTGAGGTCCTTCAGTCTCTCCTATGTTTTCTGGTGCATTCCTTTTACCATTTTCGCTGCCATTTTCTGGACCACCTCCATTTTGTCAATGTCCTTCCACAGATGTGGTTTCCAGAACTGAACACAGTAATCCACTTGTGGCCTTACCAATTGTCTGTACAGTGGCATCACCACCTCCTGTTTTCTATTGGTGATGCCTCTCCCTATGCACCCCAGCATCCCTCCAGCCCTCCTTACTGCCTTCTCATGTTGCTTGACTACTTTCAGGTCATCTGTTATGATTACCCCCAGGTCCCTTTCTAGTTTTCTTGTTAGTATCCCCCCCCGTATTCCTCTCCTAGGTTTCTGTGTCCCAAGTGCATGACGTTGCACTTCTTCATACTGAATTTGAGCTGCCATCCTCTTGTCCACTCCTCCAACTTGCCTAGGTCTCTTCTCATTCTTTCCACCCCATCTGGATTGTCCATCCTATTGCAGATCTTGGTGTTATCTGCAGTGACTGTAATTCACCCTACTTTACCCTTCCCCCGGGTGGCACCTGGAAGTGAACCTTAGCTCAGTGTGCCTTTCCTGGTAACCAAATTTTAACTAAAATAAAAGTGAGATGGTAAGAGTGACAATGTTTGAAATAAATATAACAGTCTGGGGAGAATATTAATCCCAATGACTTCAACGTGTGAGAAAAAAGAAAGGGGAAACTGAGACCATTTACTCAGATCCTCTGTTATTTGACTTGTAAGAGGATGTGAGGGAATTTTTATATATCCTAAAGCTATATTTGCTATTAAATGCCTTGAAGCTATGCTTGCTTTGAAAGCCATGCTGTAACAAAGTCATAATGAATGTAGTAGAAATTTCTGAGTTCATGTTTTCTTTTTTTAAGGGTTATAGAATTTGTACTAAGGTTACTTGAGGTACATTTGTAAAAACAGAAAAATAGATAAAACTGAGCAGAACTGGTTGTACCAGCCTAAATAATGGGCTTGGACAAAATATAAAGATAAGAGCATGCCTGGGCAAAATATAAAAATAACAGCACGTAGTGGCATTGAAGGCAAGCTGTACGTTGCTATGGTGTGAGTAAAACTCATTGTCTCTCTCAGGTCAGCTTGACCCAGGCATATGTATCAAGCAGTGTTGGGAAAGAAATGGAATAAGTAGTGGAAAAAGTACCTCATACATAAACTTGTTTTCTTTTTCTGTTACATTGCTGAAAACTTGTTATGCTGTCTTATGATTGGCTTATACTGAAATGTTGGTATTTTTCAAGATAAGAAGTGCAAAATCTAGCTTATAAAAAGCTGCTGTAAATTGTAATTGGAGAACTTCTCCGTTGTAGAAGTCCCACATGCATGTGTGTTTGATCAAATAAAGCGACGTTAAGACAAAACCCAGTGGTGTGGTTTTGGCCCCGTGACAACGGGAGTGGTTGCTCAGGTAATACTTACAGTGAGAGAATTTGCGATCACAAGGATCATAGTTTCCCAGTTCTAGGTTTCCCAGATATTTTGGTATAATCATCCCAAGATATTTAATTTTCATTCTCTACTAATTAAAGGGAAGAAGGGTTTGTTGGGTAGGGGAAGGTGTAAGGAGAACAAACGTGCGTCTGTTTTCTTTAAATTTAGAGAGAAAAACCCACCAATTCCCCATAACTTTGTATTACAGGGATAAATATTTCTGGGTTAAGTAAGGAAAGAAGTATGTCATCTGCATACAATGTAATTTTATATTCCACTACAATCAGGGGCAACCCTTCCACAGTAGTATTCCGTAAAGCAATGGCCAATGGTTCTATGTATAATGTAAAGAGAAGGGGTGAAAGGGAACATCCCAGTCTAGTACTGCACTAGAAAAAAATATGGGGGTTGAGTAAGAAACATTAATCCTTACATATGCCTGTGGAAAACTATAAAGTTGCTTAAGCCACACCCTAAACATTTCTGGGAAATTAAACATCTACAGTGTACCCCATAGGAAATTCCATGAAACCTTATAAAAGGCCTTTTCCACGTCTAAGCTTACTAAGGCCATTGGGACTGGTCTCTCTGACATATTTCAGTGTAAGTAACATATGTCGGGTATTAACCATGGTATGTCTATTTCTTATAAAATCTGACTCATCAGGATGAATTAGCATTGGCAATAGCATCTCTAGCCAATGTGCCCATATGGACATAAACATTTTATATTCAGTGATGAGGACTGATACTGGTGGTTATGAGACAGGGGTAATTTGACCCTTTCTGGGTTTTAATATCGCTACAAAAGTAGCATACTGCCATGTTGCTGGAGGCAATCCTCCTTCCGCAACCTCCTGATATGTCCTAAGTAGGGTTGGGAAAAGCTGTTCCAAAAAGGCTTTGTGCCATTCTATTGGGTGTCCGTTCAGACCTGGGCATTTATGGACTTTTGCTCTTGAAATAGCAAACTATTTCCTCCTGATTTATAGGGATTTCCAAATGAGTTTTCTGCTGATCTGTAAGTTTAGGAAGGGCCAAAGAAGATGAGTATTGCTGAATATTACCCTGACTAGACCTGAACTCGACACTGCCTCCAACTTCCCTACCAAGTTCTGGTCCACAATAAAAGAACTTTCTGGTAATACCACAGGAAACACTCTTCCCCTCAAAAATTATTTCTGACAATGTAACTATCAACAACAATAAAGAGATACTACAAGCATTCAACAATCACTTTGCTACTGCAGGGCTAGCTTTTGATAACTCACCTGCACGCAACCTATGCTCCCAGCTTACCATGTAACCTTCAGAATCTAGTACCTCAGATGCAGTCTTTTCATTCTCTCCTGCCTCACTAAAAAAGGTCGAAGATCTCCTCCTCCAGTTGGACACCAAGTGCTGGCGCTGACACCTTCGATCCATACTACCTAAAGATTTCCTATCATGTCTTGGCCATACCTATTACATGTCTATTTAACTTGTCCCTTTCTCAAGGGACCTGCCCCAAACTGTGGAAGACCACAAATGTTATTCCGTTGTTTAAATCCGGAGACCCCTGTGATCTAAACAACTACAGGCCGGTCTCTCTTCTCCCGGTACAATCAAAACTTCTGGAAAAAATCATGAATGCCCAGCTGAAATCTTTCATAGATGATACTAACCTGCTAAACCCAATGCAATCTGGTTTCAGAACTGAACATAGTACAGTCACGGCCCCGGCCAAGGTGACAAATGACTGGCAGCGTGAGCTAGAGAGCAAAAAATCTGTCTGTGCCATTTTTCTAGAACTAAGTAAGGCCTTCGACACTGTCAACTACAGCCTCCTTCTTTCTTCATTAAAAGCTATTAGTCTAGATTCTACCTCCTTGCGTTGTGTTCCACAACTACCTTTCTGATAGGCACCAACAGGTCAAGGCCGAAGGTGAACTGTCCCCCTCAAATCTGTTAAAAAGAGGCGTCCCGAAGGGATCCATCCTGGGGCCACTCCTATTTGCCATCTACATCAACAATATAGACTCAGGCATCAATGAGGCGATAATTCATCTGCTCACAGATGATACAGTGATCTACCTAAGACGTACAACTCCTGAAACTGCCTGTAGTGACCTGCAAGCTGACCTCAATATACTTCAATACCAGCTCCTTAGTAAAAAATTGCTATTTAACGCCAAAAAGACAAAGGCGTTGCTGTTTTCACCTATTAACCATGTAGCCTACCCTGCTCTACCCCCCATCGCCACCCTCCTAGGAGAAACTCTGGAATTTGTGCCGAAATTCAAATACCTGAGGGTCTGGCTAGACTTCAAACTCTCCTTTGCAGACCACCTGGAGGATCTGTTAAAAAAAACTGAGGCAGAGACTAGGTCTCTTCTTCAGGTTAAACCACCTACTAACTACAGAGGCCAAGAGGCAGCTAATTCAGTCTATGTTCCTTTCCCTAATTGATTACGCCGACTTTATATACAGCCATTGTGCTACTTCATACCTTGGTAAATTGGATATACTTTACCACAGAGCCCTGCGCTTCATCACTGGTCTCCCCTTCTCCACCCATTACTGCTCTTTATATGCTGCCGTAGGTTGGACCTCCGTACACTACAGACGAAATAAAAATGCAGCTCTCTGGACATACAGTGCTACCACTGGCAAACTTCCACAGTACATTGTTGATTGCCTGACTCTCAATATGCCTGGAACCTATGCCCTAAGAAGCTGTTCACTGATTTCTCTGAAAGTGCCCAAAGCCCTATCGCGTTTTGGGAGAGCTGCCATAGGATTCGTTCTACCGTCACTCTGGAATGTGCTACAGAAATCACTGAAACTGAGGACTCCTGTTAGTATTACTGTGTTTAAGTCCTTATACTCAAAATACATGACAGAAGCCTGCAACTGCTTCCAATGATCCTAGCTTACTTACACCCCTCTTCCACATCCTCCCTGCTTTTCCCATCCTCCTTCCTTCTTGTATCAGTGCATAACTTGTCCCTGAGCCACCTACTTATCTACCACCCTAAATCTCACCCTCCCTCACCCACCTATTCCTTGTATACCCACAGCATCTCGTTCCTTCACTCCTAGAATTATTCCAGTTCCAGACCCCCCACTGGCTGCCCATTCTCCCGACACGTCTCCCCCTTGATACGCCTGTGTCTTTTTAAACTGACTATGTATGTCTCTTTGCTTGTAGCATCCACTTCAACTAACCTCTTCACTGGACTATAATGCCTTTACCTTACAGGAATACTAAATTGTGTATGTTGTTGTTATCTGGTATAAATTTTTACTGACTTGCTACCCTATTGTTATGTATACCCTTATCGACTGTCTTTTACCTGAACCCAAATGTATTTTTACTTATCCTGTCTATCGCAGGTATACCTGTACCGTTGTACTCTTGCATCTACTGTCTGTCTGTATATAAATGCATTGTTATTTGACTTGTGTAATGCAGGTCCACCTTGTAAATGAGCTTGCTCAATGGTGTTCGCCTGGATAAATAAAGAATTTTATTGATTGATTGATTGATTGACTATATGGGGTAAGGTCCGAATATAGTTGTTGGTAATACTCCCTGAATACCCTTATAACCTCTTGTCACACGTGTCCCATTTCCCTTATGTGGGTCTTTTATCTGTGTGATGCACGAAGCTCGTTAATGCTTACATAGTTTTCTGGCAAAGAGCCATGCCCCCTGGCCCCTTCATAATGGTCCTGTTTTAAATAATCTAGGGCTTCTGTCCTCATATCTATAATTGCTTGAACCTCTTGTTTAAATTGCTGAATTTTAGATTATACAGCACGGTCACCTGGGACATATAAAGCCTGAAAAAAGGCAAGATCAGCTTGTAAATTACTGAACTTTTTGTTTTTTTCTTATGTGAGCCATATGAAATAATGTCCCCTCCCCACTTCAGAACAATTTTAATTGTATCCCACAGCATGGACACGCCAATCTCTGAGGATAAATTGTCAGAAATTACCTGTGGTATTCTATCTCAGATTAGTTTCTGAAAGTGCTCATCTTTCAAAAGAGATATATTTAGTCTCCAGAAAGAGGTTTTGATCTTCTTCCCTAAACTGACTTTCAAGAAAAGTGAGGGGTGATCAGAAAGGATATGCAGTCTAATAAGATGTCTAGGATGTTAGTGAGCTGTTTGCAGGTAGTGTAAAAATAATCTGGGCACAAAAAGCTCTAGTGTCTGTGCAAAAAATAAGAGAAGACTTTAGTGGTGGGAAATAACTGTCCCCAGACATCTAGAATACCTAAATGGGCAAAATCAATGCACAAGTATTGTTCTGCTGAGGATCCCTGATATTTCTTAAGATTGAAGGTGTTGAAATCAATGGACATCACCACATCACCATATTTAGATCACTCCCTAAAATCAGCTGACCCTCCATGATATCTAGTAGTTTAGCTAGGAATGTTCTAATAATCTGGGTGGTAGTATTTGGGGCAAATACATATTAACTAAAGTCATCCGAGTCTGATACAGCATACCCTGTAATATAATGTATCTACAAATAGAAAAAAGCAGTAGCACTGACTTTACCACAAAACAATTAACCTGATGTAGCAAAAAAGCCAGATACAACATTTTTATTCTTCACCACAAGTCCAAAATGCAAATCACCATGAAGCAGCTACACCTCAGCCCTTCACCTTAACAGGATGCGTCAGGAGGTGAAGCAGAGCAATATAATGTATCTACCCTGTGGATCAGAAGGTACTAGAATTGCAACCCCTCTGCATTTTACTTTCAGTCAGGAGGAGGAGTATACAGTATATCTATCCACCCAGGATAATTTGAGATGCTCCTGAGGGGTGAGGTGGGTTTCCTGTAGATAATAAACATCAGTGGGGTGGCTATGTAGAAACTGATAACATTTTGTTCTTTTGACAGGGTATTTATGCCATTGATGTTCAGAGAGAGGAACTTAATTGGTGTGATGGCCATGACTAACTACAAGCCTGTTGCTGCGAGAGCAAAGGAGTACCAATATTCTTCTGACTGATATCCCATAGCGGCATCTAGAGTCCACCAGCGAACCCCACCACAGCTGGCACCCGTGCTGAAGGACCCAATGCAGCAGAGCAACAAGCTGCAATGGGAGAACCTGTCTGCAGACCTTAATACCCCCCAATATTTTTTTTTAACTCTGTTTATCTCCCCCCGACTCCTGAACTCTCTCAGACCTCTCCACCGGCCGGTGTCGCTCTACTGCCCACTGTGAACCCCGCCATCCTCATGGTCATTACTTTCTCCCCGGGCACCGCTGGGGGACATAGGGTTCCCGAGGAGATTGAAGGGGCGGTGGCGGAGCTCCAGTGTTGGGTGTGTGGCAGCAAGGCTCTGGGAGGGCCGTCACCTATCCGGGCCGGAGGGGTTTTCCAGTAATGTTTACCCCCCAACATGGGATGTGCAATGCCGCCCAGCCTGCAATGTGGGTGCTCCCACCCATGTCCAGAAGACAGCTGCCCGACATCTGCCCCAAGCCTGTAAGCCGCTGTGCGTAGCAGTGCCGCTGGTCTCCACCGGGGGCCGCTGCTGCACCGGGCTACTCCTGGATCCCTCCTTGAGAGAGGAGAGCAGTCCCTCGGACACTCGATCCCCTCTCTCCCCTGCTGACCCTCTGTGGTCTGGGCTCATTCCCGAACCTGTGTTGTCGGCGTGGTGCAAGGTGTGGCGTCCAGTGCCTCAACCCTTAGTGCCATCGGGCCAGACTATACCCCCCAATATTGAAACCAGTCTATATCATGTCTGACAATAAAAACATTTAACCTGAAGATCATGTGTTGTTGCCTCAGTGTTTGCCTTATGTAATAGAAACTAATATACCTTGTAAAGGTGTGTACCAAACAAGGGGCCTGGCATTTCACTATTACCGTAACTGTGCCAGGAAACCCCTTACAATGCCAAACTATGTACAGAGTGACTTCCAAAGGAGGGGCAGACTCTGAGTTGTGCTCTATATGCTCCTAGATGGTATAGTGGTCCAATATATAGGACTTTGAGCTGGAGGAATAACTAGGGGAAGATTATTTCAAGGCCTCCGATGGGATGTAAGTATCCCAAAATAGTGGGGTAAAAGAAACATTACACCATAAAAGGTGCTAGAAGAAGAAAAGAATAGTAAAAATCCATTCATGCCCAGTTAGGATATTAATGCGGCTGCCATAAGGGTCCATTTGACAGTGCAGATTGTATATGCTTTGCTCCGAGAGGTAAATCAGTGAAACCTAACATAAGCAGAATCTGGGCAAATATGCCCAGATTAGCAGGAAAATGTTAATGGTTGTTTATGTAGGCCCCCCCCCCCCAGAGTGGTTGAAGCCAGAAGGAAGGTTAATATACAGGCTTCTTCCATTAATAATTGGGAGTATGTATTCCTTAATGGCAAATGGGTCTTGTAATCTGATTCCAAGTCCCTCCAAAGTCTGAAAGGGAAACAAAGAACAAAAAAATTGAAATTCTCTTTAATCCCTGTAGTATCCTCGGGCTGTTAATAAATACTCAGAATAAGCCTAAAAATAAACACATCTAACCAATCAGTAAATTAATGTTGAGGCATTATAATGCTCCATGAGCAACAGTATTTCCTGCAATGGTTTATACATACATACAGTACATATATATGTATATACACATATACATACATACATGTATATGTATATATATACATACATATATATACACACATTATAGTGGCGCGGAAGCACCACTATAGTTAGGGTAGAGCAGGCACTTCAATGTTAAACCTCACATTTTGCACTTTAATAACTTTGCAACCGTTCAATGAATTTGCACCAAATTTGGTATGTGCTGTCCCATGGGGTAGATCTCATGACAATGGAAGATTCGTTCCAGTCAGATGTGTGGATTTTGAGATCCTGATGATCCAAAAACCTTAAAACGTAGCCATTTTTTTGCAGTTTTTTTTCTCGTCACTCTGCACACAGAGGGTGTTAAATTCTGGTCTGAAATTGTTATCATAGAAAGAGCTTGGGTCCTAGAACTGCCCTGCTTTTATTTGGTGAAAAATATTAATCCTTTCCTAAGTTATTGCATTTTTAAGATCCCATTATTTTCAATAGGATCTTTATTTTCCAGGACAGATTCCTGGAATGGAAAAGGATTTTGCTGTAACAAAAAAAGGATCCTTGTTTTTGAGGGGCCAATCCTTTTTCGTCAACAAAAATTATTTTCCTTGAGCCGCCATCTTGTTTTTTTAGTTTTGGTCCAAACAAACTGTCATAGTTGTGCCCATGGATGTCTTTTACAGACATCAAAGCATGTATCTTGCTCATCATAGAAACATAGACTTTGACGGCAGATAAGGACCGCTTGGCCCATCTAGTCTGCCCATTTCCCCTTCCTACAGGATAGGGCGCAGATCCTAGTTAACTAACAGCCTATTTCTTCCTACCCCCCCACAAGAATTGCCTTATGTCTGTCCCATGCATTATTGAATTCTCTCACAATTTTAGACCCCACAACCTCCTCAGGAAGGCTGTTCCATGCATCCACTACCCTCTCTGTGAAATAATACTTCCTCACATTGCCCCTGAACCACCCCATCTTTAAATTGTGTCCCCTTGTTCTTGCACATCTCTTTTTCTGAAAGATGCTACCCTCTTGGACTTTGTTGATTCCACTGAGGTACTTAAAAGTTTCTATCATGTCTCCACTCTCCCTTCTTTCCTCAAGGGTATACATATTAAGCTCCTTTAGTCTCTCCTTATACGGCTTCTCTTGCAGACCCTGCACCATTTTAGTTGCCCTCCTCTGGACTGCCTCTATCCTGTCTATGTCCTTGCGGAGATGCGGTCTCCAGAACTGGATGCAGTACTCCAGATGGGGTCTCACCAACTGTCTGTACAGAGGGATAACAACTTCCTGTTTTCTGCTGCTGATGCCTCTCCCTATGCATCCCAGTATACTCCCAGCCCTCCCTACTGTCTTCTCACATTGCTTGCTAACCTTAAGGTCATCTGATATGATTACCCCCAGGTTCCTTTCCTTTTTGGTTGTTCTTACTACCTCCCCCCCATTGTGTATTCTTTCCCTGGGTTCTTGTTTCCCAGGTGCATTATTTGCACTTCTTTGCACTGAATCCTAGCTGCCATACTTGACCATTCCTCCAACCTTGCCAAGTCCCTTCTCATCCTTTCCACGCCTCCTTGTGTATCAACCCTGTTGCAGATCTTTGTGTCATCTGCAAAGAGGCATACTTTTCCTTCCAGTCCTCTGCAATGTCACTTATAAAGACATTAAAAAGGACTGGACCCAGTACTGAACCCTGCGGTACCCCACTAGTAACCCCTCTTTCTTCAGAGTGGACTTCATTTACAATTACCTTCTGTGTCCTGTTGTCCAGCCAATGTTTTACCCAGGCTACCACCCTGGGACCCACTCCCAGGCTGGTTAATTTGACTATTAATCTTTTGTGTGGGACTGTGTCAAATGCCTTGCTAAAGTCTAGGTAGGCCATGTCCACAGCCCCTCCCTGGTCTACTACTTTGGTCACTCAGTCAAGGAAATCTATTAGATCCGTCTGACATGACCTTCCCACTGTGAACCCATGCTGCCTTAGGTCCAGTGCCCCACTGGTCTCTAGGTACTCAACTATTCTTTCCTTCAGAAGTGACTCCATCACTTTCCCTACCACAGAGGTCAAACTGACAGGTCTGTAGTTTCCTGCCACTGTCTTGGTCCCACTTTTGTGAAGGGGGATCACATCTGCCTTCCTCCAGTCCTCAGGTACCATCCCATCCTCCCATGATTTATTAAAAAGAGTAGCCAGTGGTTTCACTAGTTCCCCCTTAATTCTTTTTAGAATTCTGGGGTGAATTCCATCAGGCCCCATTGCTTTGTCCACCTTCAGTTTTAGGAGTTCTTGCAGAACCTTTTTTCTGTGAAAGGACTGGGATTGACCCCCATCAAGAGTGCTTCTTGTTAATTGCATTAGGCACTTCCCCTCCTCTTTTGTGAATACTGAGCAGAAATATTCGCTCGGTATACCTGCTTTTCACTGTTCCCTCTGCCCACCCACCGTTCATTCTATTCAGCCTCACTATCCCTCCATTTGTCTTTCTACGCTCGCTGATGTACCTATAAAAGGTTTTATCCCCCTTCTTAACCGAGTTGACTATCTTTTCCTCAGTGTGGGCCTTTGCTATTCTGACTTCCTTCCCCGCTTCCTTCTGCCTTAACTGGTACAGCTCTCTGTCCTGCTTCTTCTGTGTTTCCTTATACTTCGGAATGCTATCTCTTTCTTCCTGACTTTCACAGCCACCTCTTTTGAGAACCATAGTGGCTTTTTCTTTCATTTTGATTTGTTTATTTGCTTCACACAAAGGCTTGTTGCCTCTGTGATGACAGTTTGATGATTCCCCATTGTTGCTCACACCTCCTTCTAGCCTGTTTGCTGGTGCTTTTCTGAGGCACTCTCCCATCTTGCCAAAGTCAGCCCTCCTGAAGTCCAGTACCCTCACTTTTGTATGGCTTGACTCTGTAGCTGAGTTAACGTGAACCACACTGTTTGATGGTCACTTGTTCCCAGATGGCAACCCACTTCTAGATCTGAGATCCTTCACTGCCCCCATTTGAGAGCACGAGGTCTAAGATTGCTCCCTCACGAGTGGGTTCCAAAACTAGCTGTCTGAGGCCTGCCACCTGTAGGAGCATCAAGAATGGCCCTGCTCTTGGATGTGGCTGCAGCAAATGTGCTCCAGTTAACATCTGGCATATTCAGGTCTCCCATCAACAGTATCTCCCTTTCTCTGCCATTCTAAGAATGCCTTCTATCATATCCTTGTCCATTCCT
Organism: Neoceratodus forsteri; assembly: GCA_016271365.2. Lineage (NCBI taxonomy): Eukaryota > Metazoa > Chordata > Ceratodontiformes > Ceratodontidae > Neoceratodus > Neoceratodus forsteri. The sequence continues at coordinate 1,072,682,538 of CM057451.1, forward strand.
CCCCCCTTACATGGGGGTCTGTACACACCCCTGTGCGGATCGGTGCCCTTTCCAGTCTCCAAGGTGACCCACAGTGCCTCCTCTCCTCCCTGTTTACTCTTTTGTTCAGTTGCTTTTATCCCTTCCTTTACATAGAGAGCTACTCTTCCCCCTCTTCTCCCCTGCCTGTCTCTTCTGTAGGTTATGTACCCTGGTATGTTAACATCCCAGTCATGGTTCTCTGTGTACCATGTTTCTGTGACTGGCTACGATATCCAGGCATCCCTCTTCCATCAAGGCCACCAGCTCAGGGAGCTTGTTGCCCAGACTACGGGCATTGGTACTCATTACCCTCCATTTCCTGATGGCCTTACTTCTTTTTGCCCCATCCCTGTCCTTCTTACCTTTGTCCCATTCTCCATTTACCCCTGCCCTTCTCCCTATCGACACCTCTATGTTGGTGTTTACCTCACTTACTACCATTATTTTTTTGGGGGGCCAGGATTTCCCTGTTTCTTTCCAGTGCCTCCCCCTTGGCTAGTTTAAATGCTTGCCAATGAAGCATTTAAACCTATCACCTAGGATCCTGTTTCCCTTCCTGGACAGATGCAGCCCATCATGCCAGTATAGGCTTGCATCAATCCGGGTGGACCCCCAGTCCCCACTGAAGCCAAATCCCTGAGCTCCACACCAGTTTTTCAACCACTGATTGAATCCCATGGTGTGGAACACCCTAGCCTCTCTCCTACGCCATAGATGGGCAGCACCTCCGAGAAGGTTACCGTGCATGCTATTTGTCTAAGGCCCCTCCCCAATTCTACAAACTCTTCCTGCACTTCTCTAATCCCTTTCTTAGCCAGGTCATTTGTCCCTAGGTGGACAATGACATCCAGCTCCCTCCTCTGTGCAGTGGGTGACGAGCTGTTCTGTATGTTTTATAATACCTGGTATGCCCTCTGAAGGTTTTTTAACATTTAATTCCTTTTTCATCCACTTGCCAACTTCCTTTTTCATCAGTCCTTCTCATCATGGCAGAAAAGGAAATCAGCTGGCAAAAAAGGAACCATGGAATGGCCATCTGGTCATGAAAAAAGACTGATGTCCATCTGATTGTTACAAAGACAGCCATCTGGTCGTGGAAAAGGATTAAGTCCTTTTTCTCCAGCCAATTTCCTTTTTCATCATGGAGAAAAAGGGTGGTGAAAAAAGAATCACTGTGGCGAAAAAGGATTTGTGACATGGCCATCTGGTTGGGAAAAAAAAGGATTCTGGGGCATCTGGTCCTGAGAAACAGCCATCTGGTTGTCAAAACACATGCTTTTTTGCCAGACAGGAATTCTTTTCTGCCACCACAACAAAGGATTGGAGGAAAAGGATTTCCACTGGTGAAAAAGGATTGTTTTTTGTTTTATTTATGAGTTCTCATTTGAACTGTCCCGGGAAAATCCCTGGTGTCTAGTGCCCCCACCACCACCACCACCATGTATGCCTATATATCTTTTTTATTTTATTATGTATAAAGTAAAATGTATTTTTCTCCCTGCCAAGCTCCATTCTCAGTTTACTGGGTTTACCCCTGGTGTCTAGTGGTACACCCCAACCTCTGATACCCATTTTATTTTACATTGGTGGTCAATGGCTTTCCCCAACCTCCCATGTCATTTTACCTGTTAAAATAAGAAAATCATCCCTCAATCTGTTTTTTTTAAACCTGTAAAAAAATGGCCCTTCACCGATCACTCCGCCCCCCACCCAACCACCCACTGTGCACCCACCTCCCCACCCCTTGACACTCCCACACACCATCATTCACCTGAAGAAGCCCCAGGTTTGAGATCTGCGCTCCTGATTGAAGACATGTCTTGCTGCTGGAACCGGCAATTGCAATATGAGAATTAAAGTAAATGCAGCTTCAATGTATTTCAATGTGGTGGGGGGGTTCAACTTTACATAACCCAGCTGTTTGAAATTTGGACTTATATTAACATAGTTTTGGGGACCCCACTTCATGAATACTTACCACTGTCCTTTCACAACTCCTGCCCAAAAAGGAGATTTCGTAGTCACTTGCCAATTCACCTCTTGGTCGGGATTCATGTAATGACAGTCACATTGTCCATGAGGTGGGGTCCCCAAAAGGCCATGTTGAAAATGTGGTGCAAAATGTCAAAAAATGGCTGAGTTATAACCATTTGTTGCAGTTTTACTACGCATGCTTGTAACTTTGTAAATCTAAAATATTTTGACCCCAGATTTTGAACATAGACTTGTTATTACTCCACCAAATATATGTCACAACCAGAGGAACACGTAAGGGGAGTAAAGAAGTATTTTACTACCAGTTTTGCATGATTTACTCTCACTTTCGGATTTCAGGAATTTGTTTCCCACCCTCTATATTTACAGTATGTAGGTACATATACACAAAACTGGCAGCAGCATTCAATGCTTCTAGCCATGGATCCACATACTAACAGACTGTCAACAATAGAGGTGGGGTCAGAAAACAGCATAGGTATCAGTTGCATACATGCAGGAAACTGTCTGAGGAGTTGTGCACTGGATGGAAAGAAGGGCAGTTGCAACATAAAATGTTAAAAATAGGGTCACCGCACTACATAGCAGTGGGAAAGTATCTCAAGACTCCTCACTGGTACCAAAGAAGGAGGATCAGTGGTTGCAGACACCCAGTGATCTTTTTTAGAGACGGGGGTCCGAGACAGGTCAATACATGGTATTACTACCATGTAGATGAAACTAATACCAAGTAAAAGCAGCTAGTAGCAAATACTTCCCAGTCCTGAAAATTATCTAGACCCCTGGTCACAACTGTCATTTTTCAAATCCTGGCCAAAATGTGTTTTCAAACCTGTGGCGTGGAAGTGGCGTTGCAGTTGCTTAGAATTATGTTTCGGTGGGGATTTAAATATTTTCTGCACTGTGTACATTAGGTAGGGTAATAACATGGCTATGCTGACAATTTCATCACTCTTCTGCTATAAATGGAAGCATGGGTCCCTTCCACAGCTACAGTAAGTACATATGGTATATGTATCTATGGAGGAATGGAGCGCAGGGCCCAGAAGGTCTTGCGCTCCCACAACCCAATTAGGATATGATTACACTATCTCAAAACATAAGGAAATAAATTGCAAAAAACATTGTAAATGCATCAGTTAGGGGTAAAGTGACAAAAATAGAGAAATGTGACATTAGGGTTTCCAACCATAACAACCCACCCCCCACCCTGCACAGACTATGAGGCATTAGGGACCGGCATTTGGGTCATCCGCCCGAACGCTCATCCCATATATTAAAAAATAAGCTGGGTGTGTGCACTATAGGAGAATGGGGTGAGCATTAGGGTGGATGACCCCAATACTAGCCCCTGATGCCTCTTGGTATGTGCAGGGTGGGGGTGGGGTGTTAAGGATGGAAACCCTAATGCTACATTTCCCTACATTTGCCACTTTAACCCTAACTGATGCATTAACAAAGTTTTTTTTGCAATTTAACTTTGCAACCGTTTGCACAAAATTATGCATGTAAGGCTTTGTGGGTAGATCTCTCGATGTGGCAAGTTTCATTTTGATCAGATGTGTGGATTCTGACAGGCAGACAGCAAAAAACAAAAAAATATCATTTTTTTCTGTTTTTTGTCATCACCTTGCACCCAGACGGTTTGGAATTTTGGTCTGAAATTTTCAGGGTAGAAAGGGCTTGGCCCACATATGTGCCTTTCACTGGTTTGGTAAAAAAATACTGATCTGTTGCAAAGTTATTAAATTAAATAATTTCAGTTTTAAGCATGCTCAGTAAACACTTCAGGATAGATATTGGGACCATAGGAAAAAGGATCCTTTTTTGTATGAGCCAATACTTTTTTGTGAGGGAAAAATTCTTCTTCATTTGCCACCATTTTGTTTCCTTTTAATTTTTTCATAAAAGGAAAATTTCAAAACCCACAAAAAATGACATACTGCAGAGAGACTAAGATATCTCTCTTGATCATCAGGACTCTGTTAGGTGGATTCTGCACTTAACTGTTGAAAAAAATGACCCCGATGTGGGTTTTTTTTTGTTTTTTTTTACATTTTAAATCCTTTTTCATCGTGCGGTCATTATGTACGTAACATTTAATAGCGATGGCATTATGTATGTAACCCCATACCTGTGCGACCTCCATGTTGGACCCCCGGAGTTAGAATTCTTAGTGGAGGGTCCAGAGGGGCACAACCCCCCATAACAGGGGGTGTGGGGGTGAAGCCCCCCACAGAAAAAAGATTTAGGTAAATCGCGCAACGCAATTCTTCCGCATGACATTCTGCTGTGTGTGGTAATGACCCCATACCCTTTTTCATGACTCGCTTCCGCTTTTTTCGTATGGCCTTTTTTGTTCATACAAAAAAAGATCCCTTCATATGAAAAAAGAGTTTGGACTTAGTTTTTTTGCGATTCTTTTTTAATTTGAAGGTATCCTTTTTCATTTGAAATGGAAAAGGATTCCTGCAAAAAAAGATTTTGCATGCTGTCCTTGTAATTATGTTATTTTTCCATGGTGTCTAGTGGCACACCCACCCTCCAATTGCTGTCCCCCTTATCATTTCATTTTTCCCTGGTATCTAGTGGTGCTCCCCCCCCTCGTCTGGTCGCCATCCTGATAATTTATTTTTTTCCCGAGATGTATAGTGGTGCCCCCCACCTGTCCCCATAATATCTTCCCCTGGTGTCTAGTGGCACCTCCCACACCCTGATCGCTATTCCTCTAATTATTGAATTTTCTCTTGTGTCTAGTGACACCCCATTTTCTGATCATCATCCCTGTGATTATTACATTTTTCCCTAGTGTCTAGAGGCACCCCCCACCCTTCAGTCGGGTAGAAAGAAGTAGGCTGCTGGTTAACTAGGATCTGCAGCTTATCCAGTAGGTAGGGAAATGGGCAGACTGGGTGGGCCAAGCGGTCCTTATCTGCCGTCAAATTCTATGTTTCTATGTTTCTATGTTCAGTCGCTGTCCCTGTAATTATAAAATGTTTCCCTAGTGTCTAGTGGCACCCCCTACCCTCCGATCACTATCCCCATAATTATTTAATTTTAACCAATTCCAAGTAACAGTACAGCAAAGCAAGGCAGAAAAGACACTCAAACTCAGATAAAGTTTTCCAAATATAGTTCAGCAATTTATTCTGCTAATGCAGTATTCCAAGAGAGAATTTCACCCGCTATTAGGTGCCTCTAGTGCCTCAGCAAAGAGCCTTCCAGGGGGCATGAGCCATATGGGGATTTACTGATGCATTATACACAATTCAAAGCATGACATCATTATTAGTGGTCATGTGATAAAAAACAACAATGTAAAAAAAACACTTTACTAATGCTGTCGTAGGGTGCAGGTGTACATGGGAAATCAGGTAGTGTAACACAATAGCAGTCTTTCTTAAAATTCAGAAATTTATTTTATAGTTCAGAATTTTCATCAGTAGCAGGACACATCTCATACAGCAAGCTCATTGGAAATCACTTTAAATGTTCATTAGACCAAGTCTGACATATTCACATAACCTGGAATTCTCTCCAGACCTTCCTCTCTCGTCTCTCTTCAGGTCACATCTATCTGCCCATCTATTCTAACAGCTCAGATTATATACACTACAGGGGTCATGTGACTACTTAGCTCCACCCCAGTACTTTACTTTAAACCCTATATCTTTATTTTCAGAAACTTTATTTTATTTTCAGCAACAATATACCTTTAAATTAATATCACAATATACATACATGCATAGAAGTAAAATACATCCCTTTTAAGAGTCTTAACCATTGTTTCTGGTCAGGAAGCATCATCCCTTCGAGCAGCTGTATAACTAGATTTAGACTGTGGCCGGCCAGCTCTTAGAGAAGTGCTACAGTGAAAAGAGGATGGAACCCAGAACTCTAAAACGCTGTCCAAGACATAAAATTCCTCGTTCTGTAGAAAGCTTAGAGATAGCCCCAAAAGTGCTCCCATTCAGCTTCAGAGGGTAAGCAGACTTGAAAAATGTAATTTAAAAGTAGCAAACTTCACTCAGGGCCAAATTATATGGAAAAATACCTTCACGACTGTGTGCACATTCGAGTGGGTCCAGCTTTACCAGCGCTCCCGTTAGCACAGACGTGCAGAAGTTCTTCAGCTACATTACTTAGCAAAACCACATCTTTTTAGGAGCTCCTTCCAAAAGACAGGATAGAGAACAGAGAAAAGAACCAATAGGTTCTTAACATTACTTGCAAAGTATGCAAAGCACAAGCAAGCCCATTTCCCGACGGCTGACATTTCAGCCAGTCAGCATACATTTCAAATTAACCTGGCAAAGCCCTTTTCTTTATTTTATTAAACCCCTGCATCTAAAAACTAGTAGCATTAGCATACTACTCTAAATCCCTGCTACTTGCAGCCTTTACAAGGAAAAGAAAAGGGAGCCAAAAATGTTCACAATACTACTGCAACGCCTATAACATCTGCAGAAACATCAACAAGCCCACAGAAACACCGCAGGGCAAAACTAAACATTCAAAGTAAACCCCAAACACCCCTTCAATATTTCATGCCCGAAGGTTTCACCACAGGGAACACTACCAGGTTTTAAATCAATCTCTGCCCAAAATACCACAATTCTCTCTTGGTACCAGAGCTCTCCCCTACCAAATGTACACAGCAAATTAAACGCATATTTTATTAAGTTCAATGCGCCTTTCCTTATTGTATAACCCATTTTTTTAACTCATAAAAGGGGGGGGTTTAGAAATCACACAAACATTTAAAGCGGCGGCTGATATTTATTACTTTTACTCAGCAGCCGCTCGTTTCTCTTGCTTCGACCAGACTGGCAGTGCAAAGCGCTGCCCAGCTGGAAAACGCTCTGACTTCCATTCACTTTATTCTCTAGGCAAAACCAGCCACAGCGTTAAAAATATCCTTATAATATTGCTTTTGGAGTTTACCCCAGGATTTTTCTTACCATAAGGGCAATAAAACAAAAATCCAGCACTAATCATGAGGCCCCCAAACCATCACTGAAGCACTCTGTGACAAATACGTACAAAAAATTTATGTCCAAACTCTGTCATTCTTTGCATTCAAACTCTATTCAAAACAACCATTAAGCAGCATTGTAGGCAAAGACCGAAAAACAAAAACTACAGGTCCATAATTAATACATTCAAAACCATATGGATAGAATGCCTTTAAACTTCACTGTGTTTTAAACTTATGAGATCTCCTTAAATAGGGATCAATCTAAGTTATACATTCACATCCCTTTTATCTGGCTAATCCAATAAGTGTAGAATCTATAATTTGCACAAGATGAGCCAGTGTGTAACATACTGAGGATAGAAAAATAGAGTAGAGAGAAGCAGTTAATTCATCTTCTGGAGGAATGGAATGCTAAGGTAGGTTTGAGATCTGAAGAGGAAGTAAAATTTAGGGTACCCCTTATGAGAACAGTGAAGGGCCAACATTGTTATCTATATGAAGGTCCAAAATTGTGGAATTTATTACCAGGCCATCTGAGGTCAAGTACAAATAAAATATCTTGGAATGAAATAAAATCATGGCTTGTAAAGGAAGCAATGTCTTTAAAGATCTGCTGCACTTGAGATGTTTACGTATATGGTTTATTGTTGAAATTATTATCTTGTTTTTTTTTTCTTTGTTTCTTTGGTTGTATATGTACTATGTTTTTATGTATGTATAGTGTTTGCATCTGTATGTATTTAAAAATGAAACTGATATTTCTTCTGTACAGTAGGACCCCATTGTAAATTAGCTGATGCTAAATTGGGTTTTATCCTGTTTCTGATATCAGAAATAAACTTTTTACTACTACTACTACTACATCTTGGCAACTCTTTTCCAGAAACAAAAGCGAGAAACACATGTGCACCCTATAAAATAAAATACCAGCAATTTAGTTAGCATTCATCACAAAGACAATGGCTAGACTTATCAGAAAATTTGGGTGGAGGAAGAGAATAGGGATAAGGGAATAAAAGCCCTGTCTTATTTTTAATAAACATCTTCAAATGGCTCTTATTTAGCCCTCTTGGATTAATAGTATCTGCTTTAAAAATCCAAAAGCCCTCCATTTGTAGCAAAATATTCTGTCTAGCGCCACCTCTAGGAGGTCTCTGCACCCATTCAATAGGTATAAACTTATAGTTACTAGTATCAGAGCCATGCACTTGCAATAAATGTCTGCCCCTCTGAACTGTCATTTGTTTTTATTAATAATTGACTGTATATGCTTCTGAATATGCTCTTTTAACATCCTAGTAGTCTTGCCAATTTAAAAGATTGCAACCACGCCACAAAATATAAATTACAAATGTAGTGGTACAGGAAATAAAATCATCAATTTATATTTTTACATCATTTGGTAGTGTCAGTTCTTTACCAGTGTGCATGAATTGTCACACATTGTACCTTTTGCATTTGTGCAGGTGCACCCCTTTGGGTCTCAATGGTAGCCAGGTATCAGGAGGTGCTTCCTTTCTGCAAAACTGGCTATGTACTAATTTGTCTTCAGGTTAGCCATTTTTCTAAATGTGATTTGTGGTGAAACCCCCACCAATTCCTTCAAATTTTCGTCCCCTTTCAGTATGTTCCAGTTACTCCATATTACATTCCCCACCTGACCTGACACAGTATTATATTCAAGTGAAAAAGTAATTGGTTCTAAAACATAAGTTTTCTTTTTACTTTTTAATCTGCCTTCTGTCTGTATGAGTTCTACCTGTGTTTTGTCGTTTACTCTCTCCAGGGCATCCTTCAACACTCTTTCACTGTATCCTCTTTCCCTGAATCGATCCACAAGCTCATTAGCCAGTTGTGAGAACTCTGCATCACTGGTAGAGTTTCATCTGACCCTGATAAATCGACTAAATGGGATTGAATTAAGTTCTGCTGGATGAGAGCTTTCATTTCTTAATAACGAGTTGGCTAAGGTCTCCTTCCTGAAGCCCTTTGTGGTAATTGACCCTGATTGGAAGTCACCCATTAATGTGATGTCCAAAAAGTTATTCCTCTGTCTATGGTAGAAGTAAACCTCAAATTGAGTGCATTCACATTTAGCCAGTCTACAAACTACATGGCACTCCTTCTCCCATAGACCCATAAATAGGTTGGCATAAGTGGGGGCCATCAATGCCCCCACTGTTGTGCCTCTTTCCCCATCTTTCTGATAAGTCTAGCCATTGTCCTTGTGATTAATGCTAACTAAATTGTATTTTATTTTCTAGGGTGCACATGTGTTTCTCCCTTTTGTTTCCGGAAAAGAGTTGCCAAGATGGATTAACTGCTTCTCTCTACTTTATTTTTCTTTCTTCAGTATTTTGCACACTGGCTTGTCTTGTGCAATTTTATGGATTCTACACTTATTGGATTAGCCAAATAAAAGGGATGTGAATGTATAACTTAGATTGATCCCTATTTAAGGAGATCTCATAAGTTTAAAGGACAGTAAAGTTTAAAGGCCTTCCTGAGGAGGTCGTGGGGTCTAAAACTATGGGAGAATTCAAGAATGCATGGGACAGACATAAGCCAATTTTTGTGGGGGGTAGGAAGAAATAGGCTGTTGGTTAAATAGGATCTGCAGCTTATCCTCTAGGTAGGGAAATGGGCAGACTAGGTGGACCAAGCGGTCCTTATCTACGTCAAAGTCTATGTTTCTATGTAAAGGCACTATATCCATATGGTTTTGAATGTATTAATTATGGACTTGTAGTTTTGGTTTTTCAGTCTTTGCCTGCCATGCTGCTTAATGGTTGTTTTGATTAGAGTCTGAATGCAAAGAATGACAGAGTTTGGACATAAGTGGTTTGTATGTATTAGTAAAGAGTTTTTTTTTACATTTTTGTGTATCACCTGACCACTAGTAATGATGTCATGCTTTGAACTGTGTATAAAGCATCAGTGAATCCCAGTATTGGCTTACGCCCCCTGGAAGGATCTTTGCTGAGGTGCTAGGGTCTCCCAATAGTGTATGAAGTTCTCGCTTGGAATACCACATTAGCAGAATAAATTGCTGAACTACATTTGGAAAATTTTATCTGAGATTGAGAGTGTCTTTTCTGCCTAGTTTTGCAGTGCTGTTACTCGGAATCGGTTTTTACATTTGCTGGGTTTGCCCCCAGAGGAACAGATAAGGGGAGTAAAGGAGTATTTTACTACCAGTTTTACATGATTTACTCTCACTTTCAGAATTTAGGAATTTGTTTCCCACCCTCTATATTTACAGTATGTAAGTACATATACACAAAACTGGCAACATTCAATGCGTCTAGCTATGGATCCACATACTAACAGACTGTCAACAATAGAGGTGGGGTCAGAAAACAGCATAGGTATCAGTTGCATACATGCAGGAGACTGTCCAAGGAGTTGTGCACTGGATAGCAAGAAGGGCAGTTGCAACATAAAATATTAAAAATAGGGTCGCCGCACTACATAGTAGCTGACAGTATCTCAAGACTCCTCACTGGTATCAGAGAAGGAGAATCAGTGGTTGCAGACACCCGGTGACCTTTCTTAGAGATGGGGTCTGAGACAGGTCAATACATGGTATTACTACCATGTGGATGAAAATACTACCAGGTGAAAGCAGCTAGTAGTAAATACTTCCCAGTCCTATAAATTTTCTTTGACCCATTTGCCCTCATTGCAGCACACCGTCCTCTCCTGAGCGAAGGATCTGAACCTTGTTTGAAATTATTTAATTTTACCCTGGTGTCTAGTGGTGCCCCCCCACCCTCTGATCGCTGTCCCCATAATTATTTTATTTCTCCCTGGTATCTGGCTGACACCCCCCCAATCAGTGTTCCCATTAAGTTTTCTCTTATCCTGGTGTCTAGTGGGACCCCCCACACACACACCCTCCAATCAACATCCCCTTCATAATTTTTCTTTCCCTGGTGTTTTTTTTTAAACCTGTAAAAAAACGAAAACAGTCCTTCGACGATCCGACCCCCCCCCACCTGACATCCCACTTAGCACCCATCACCCCACACTATCCACACACCCTCACTCACATGAACAGGTCCCAGGGTAAAGATCCACTCTCCGATTGAGACATGTCTTGCTGCTGGAATCGCCGACTGCAAAATGAGAATCTAAGGTAAGTGCAGTTGAATATATTTCAATGAGGTTTTGAAATCTGATACATAACTTCGACATTTTTGCATATTTTGACACCAGATTTTCAACATGGCCTTTTTGAGACCCCACCTCATGAATAATGGCCATAGAATTATGCAAATCCGGTTGCTTGGAGAAATCAGCTTTTGGGTAGGATTTGAACATTTTAACCACCCTTGTTCAGGAGGTGGGGTCATAAGAAGGCTATGTTGAAAATTTGGGATCAAAATATGCAAAAATGGCAAAGTTATGTGCATCCATTGAAATTTTACTCTGGTCTCTCCTAACTTTGTTATTTTAAATATTTTGATCCCAAATTTACAACATAACTATTTTTTACACCACCTCATGAATGTGACAGCTGTCACTTTTCAAATCCTGGCCAAACTGTGTTTTTGCACCTGTGTCGCGGAAGAAAAATTATTCATTTTAGTAATGTTGTTTCTTCCAAGGTATTCTTCAATATTAACAACTCTCTCCGGGCAGTTCAACACTGGAGACTGACTGCAAGAGTTAAGAATATTGAAGTATAAGCCAGCCCGGTGGCACTGAGGGTTGAGGCACTGGATGCCACATCTTGCGGCACGCTGACGACCCGGGTTCAGGAACAACCTCAGGTTGCTGGGTTGCTGGCTGAGGTGAGGGTTGGAGCAGGATTTCCCCTCCAGTTGTGGATTCCCACTCCTCCATAGTCCTGCGCCCATTGGGTGGAGGTCCAATGGGTGCGCAGGTGGCAGGAGCAGCAACATAAGTCAGGAGTGGGGTGGAAGGAGTCACCAGATTATGGCATGCACACGCATAAGCATGTGTATGCCCTGACCCAAAGGGGAGAAAAAGGGAAAAAAAAAAAGAATATTGAAGAATTCCTGGGGTTTGAATGAAGTTGTGGTGGCACAGAATGATGTTTCAGTGGAGACTTGAACATTTTCAGTACCGGGTTCATAAGGTAGGGGTAATAAGAAGGCTATGATGACAATTTGGAGTTGTTGTCCTACAAATGGGGAAGCACAGGGCCCAGAGGGTCCTCTGCTTCTACAGCAACATACTGTAAATATATATACATTTGTGGAGGGATGGGAACATAGGGCCCCACAGTCAAATAAGGATACAATTATATTTGCAAAAACTGCATTAATGCAACATTTAGGGTTCAGGCTAAAGTAAAAAAGTAGGTAAATGTGGTTTAAGGGTTTCCAACCCTAACCCCCCCACCCCTAAAACAAATCAGGGGTGCAGTCTTTCTTGGGGTTGTCAACCCTAAAGCACACCCCATTCTATACACTCCAGACACATACACACCTAATGAGATGAGCTTTAGGGTTGGAAACTCTAAAACCACATTTCCCTACTTTTTACGCTTTAGCCTGAATCTTAAATTTTGCATTAACACGTTTTTTTTTTTGCAAAGAAATATATCTGTCTATCTATGAAGAGCCCACTATAATAAGAAATGGGGCCCTAAGAATAAAGTTGCCCTTGGGGCTATCCATGTAGAGGAATTCTTTCGAGTTTTTAAAACAGCCCTTCTGCCTCGTTGATCTAAGTTCAGTCAGGTACAAATTGAAGCAAGAAGAAACAGAATAGTGTCAATAGGTGCAAAAAAAGAATGGTAGGTCTGAGTCTCAAGCAGTTCTGGCAACCATTGACAGTCCGGGTGGTAGGCAAAGTTGATGGCCTATGAAAGGAGGCCTTGAAGAACAGCTAGGCCAAAGTTGACCCAACACCTAGAAGCCATGTCCAGACTATAATGTTTGGTGAAGGTGTGGACAGTGCTCCAGGTAGCAGCAGCGTAAATGTCGGCAGCTGACACATTTTGGAAACAAGTTACTGAGGTGGCCATACCCCTAGTGGAATGGCCTTTAACCCCTCCCGGAAGTTTTTTGCTACAATTCCGGTAACAAAAGACAATGCAGCTGGCTAACCATTTAGACAAACATTGTTTGGATACCGGAGTACCCTCTTTCTCAGGGGTGAACAAAACAAATAACTGATTAGACTTCCTAGAGTCTTTAGTCTGGTGTGTATAGTACCTCAAAATTCTATGCATATCCAAGGTATGGAGCAATGCCTCCCCTTGACTGGAATGCTCCAGATAATAAACAGGAAGGTGGATGGATTGACTCAAAGTAAACTTTGACACCACCTTAGGAAGAAACTTAGGACTGGTACGCAAAGACATCCTGTCTTTGTGAAAAATCAAATAAGGCTTCTTACACATGAGGGCCTGAAGCTCAGAAATCTTTCAAGCAGAAGTAATGGCAACCAAAAATAACACTTTCCTTGACAGAAAGTGCAGCTCACAAGATGCGGCTGGTTCAAAAGGAAGCAGCGTAAGCTTTTCAAACACAAAACTGAGGTCCCAAGCCAGGACAAGATCATAGATGGGAGGTTCATATGCAGAATGCCCCCAAGAATGTGCAGGACACGTCACGTTGAGCTGCTGAGCGACCTTCTACAGGTACATGGTATGCAGAGATGGCAGAAAGATGTACCTTAATAGAGGAGTACTGCAAACCAGAGTCAGAAAGGTACAGTACTCCAGTATCTAATCCACTGGACAGGTAAATGGGTCCACCTGGTGTGATGCAGCCCAAACAGCCAAGCGCTTCCATTTCATAGAGTAAGTGGCCCTGGTGGAGGACTACCTGGCTGCCACCAGGTCAGCCGATACTCTGGGAGACACCCAAAATTTGGCAATGGCTGTGTCCTCAGACACCACACATGGAGATGGAGAAATTTAAGGTCTGGATGGAGCAGCTTGCCCTGCTCCTGGGACAGCAAGCTTGTGCAAAGGGGAAGGGACACCAGGGGTTCGACTGCAAGTTGCTGCAGCAATGTGAACCAGATATGACGAGCCCAGAAGGAGGCAATGAGGATCACTGTATCCCCATCCATCTGAAGCTTGATCAGAACTCATTGAAGGGAAGAAAGGCATACAGAAATCTCCCTGCCAAGGAGAGGAAAATTGCATCTGGACAGAAAACTCCAGGCCCTGGACCTAGCGAGCAGAAAAGCAGCAAATCTTACTTTGAGAAACAGCTCTTGCAGCAGGTTACACCATTAGGACTGAAGCCGGCAGACGCCAGGACCCCACGGAAATTTTCTATCTAGCAGTATCCAGTGGGGACCGCCCCCAATGTCGGCCCCACCCCCTGATGTCAGGAATCATATAAAAGGGGGCAGTCCCCCAGAATCCTCAGTTCTTTTCCCACCATTTACTCACCAGCATTGGCCTCACAGACACCTCATTAGCGAATGACGACCAGAACTTCTTCAGCAAAACTTTTTGCTTACTAAATGTCAGCATCTCCTACTCCTTCCACAGAAGGACACCCCTCTAAGTGTGCTTGCGGCAAACAAATCCCTTTCAAGGATCTCCATGCAGCCTGTCTGCGGTGCCTAGGCCCGGAGCACAACACCAAGGCACACTACATTTGTCAGCAGTTTAACAGCTGCACAAGGATCCACCGTCAAAAGGCACTACAGGGGTTCCTGTTAAAGGAAAAGTTAAAAACTATGGAAAAAGACCCTGCCTCCAGAGGTGACCCAGCCTCCAAGTCCCATAAATACCAGGAGAAGGCCAGGTCCTGATCCCTGAACCGGACCTCGGACTCGCACACCAGCTCTGGCTCCATGCGATCAGACCACTCTCTCTCCAAGGCTCGCTCTCAGCCTCCACCTGTTAAGGTCAGATCCTCAGGTGGTCATTCAGCTTCTCTCCACCCGCTGAAGACTTCCAGGACTTCGGATCCTTCTCCAATGCCCTCCTGAGCCTCAGCCAAGTCTTCCGACCGTCATAGGTCCAAGTCCTCCTCGAAGTCTGCTTCTACTTCCTCGGACAGATGCCGACACCAGATCGGTCTCCTAGCCTCCAACCTGATCCCCCTCCCAGGAAGACCACAGACCTGACGTCCCTCAAGCAGATGTCGGAGCCTAAGCGGGCTGCCAATTCTTCACCGGTTAAATGCCCGACAGACCGGATGTCCCTTGAGTATCCGACGTCAGTCAAGTGACCTTCGAGTCGAGACGATCGCCCTCCCTTCACCGGTTGATACCGGTTGCCGGAGTTCTTCAGAGGAGAATTTGATGTTGCCTGATGACCAGGCAGGTGACACTGAAGATGCCGGGCTTCTTCAGGAGCCTTCGCCCGAACCGGCGACGACCTCACACCTGACGCCTGACACCGGTGAAAGGCCAACCCCAACACCTGGCCCGTAGTCTGGCATGAACATACAGGAAGTTAAAGATCTCTTCACTTTTTGGTGGGACACTATCAAGAAGGATGTGGTCCCAGTAAAGCCTCCTCCTCCTCCTCCTCCTCCCCAGGGTCCAGACTGTAGACCCCCAATCCCCAAGGAGCCTACACCACCTCCCAGGGAAGATCCAGAGAAAGGAGAAGGCCCCCCTTCATGGTCTCTCTCAGGGTCCCCCAGCCCCAAGCGACCCAGAGGAGGAAGGTCCACTCCACAGGGGGGATGACTCAGGACCATACTCATTGGATACTTCCAGGTCTCCTTCTCCCATCAGTCTTCCATCACCAGACCCACGAGACCTCCCCAGGTCACCTCTGGATGATCCCTCCTTTGCTGAAATCATGCGGCACATCCAGAAGAATATGGGATGGGAGACAGAAGATCTAGACCCCGAACGACAGCGCCTAGCTAAATATCTTCGGCAGAAAGACCCTAAGCCTGTGGTAGTGCCACCCTTGGTGGATACCTTTTCGGACATCACCAAGGCCACGTGAAAACATCCGCATTCCACCCCTGCTGTGGCGAGGAAGGCTGACTGCCTGTACAGGGCTCCTTTGGAAGACCCCTGTCTGATTCACTGGTCATCACGGCCCTCACATGACTGGTCTCAACAGCAGCAGCATTTGAGCACCCAGCCACCGGACCAGGAATCCAAGCAATTAGATTCACTGGGAAGGCGCATGTGCGGCTGCTACATGCTCTATCAGGTCACTGAATTACCTAACACACATGGTTCAGTTTCAGAACACCCTGTGGGAACAGGGCCAGGACCTGGTTAAAGTCCTTCGAGATGGCGAGCAGAAGGAGGAACTTTTGAATCTTCCTCACACAGGATCAAACATGGGGACCCAAGTTTTGAGAGCTACCTATGATTTGGCGGACTCTGTGGCCGGGGTGCAGCCTCGGGTGTCTGTCTCCGGAGACACTCATAGTTTTGCGCCTCCAGATTTACTCCAGATGTCCAGAAAAATATCCTGGATGTCCCCTACAATGGAGATGTCCTGTTTGGTGAAGAATCCGAAAAGGTAATCACCAAGTTACAGGATGCCGGGAAGGCGGTGAGGACTGTACAGGCCACGTACAGGCCCAAAACTGGTTCCTTTCATAGAAACCAGAATCGCTTTCGCGGCCGGCAACAAAGGCACAGCACGTTCCGGCCAGCAGCAAAGGGGCAACTTCAATTGCAAGGCTCAGTCTAAGTCTTCCCCAGGCCAAGGTCAGAGATACACTAAACCGACCCAGCCTGCGGGAAGCAACACCGCCACAGCATGACTCCTTCCTGGCCCCAACCCCTCCTCTGGATCATTGGGAAGAAAAGGTCGGGGGTCGCATCTCCTGCCATCTTGCAGGGTGGCAGATGATAACCACCGACTGGTGGGTTCTCCAGTTGGTAGAGAGAGGACACTCTATAGAATTTCTCAACCACCCACCTTCAAGACCTCCCCTGCTTTCTCGTTATTCGGATCAGCACACCCTGCTCATTCAGCAGGAGATGCTAGCGCTTCTGGGCAAAGAGGCCATAGAGCACATACCACGGAACCAGAGAGGCACAGGATATTATTCCCACTTCTTTCTGGTTCCCAAAAAGACAGGGGACCTCCGTCCGATCCTGAACCTCAGCAGCCTCGATGCTTTGGTGCTATACAAACGCTTCCACATGGTGACCCTTCCAGGACTAATTTCCATGCTCAAGCAGGGTGCCTTCTTAGCTTCACTGGACATGCAGAATGCCTACCTGCATATTCCGATCACTCGGGCGCACAGAAAATTCTTGTGCTTCGAGTTTCTGGGTCGCCATTATCAGTTCCGAGCCCTCCCCTTCAGATTGTCCTTGGCACCTTGGGTATTCACTGAAGGGCATGGCAGTCATGGCGGCAGCTCTCAGAAGACAAGGCCACTACGTGTTTCCCTACCTGGATGACTGGCTCCTCATGGCCCCCTCTTGGGAGGCCCTGATGTCCACGATTCATTGTACTTGTTCCCTCTTCGGATCGCTGGGCATCACCATCAATCAGGAGAAGTCGCACCTAATTCCATCTCAAAGACTGCAGTTCATAGGTGCAGTCCTGGACATCATCCAGGGGAAAGCTTTTTTGCCCCAGGACAGAGTGGAGCACATCAGATCCCTCATAGGAGATATCTTGGCGAAGAAGACCGTTCCGGCAAGATTGGTCCTTTGCCTGCTCGGACACATGGCTGCGGCCATTGCAACAGTCCCTTTAGCCCGTTACCACATGCGGGTGACCCAGTGGATGTTACTGGTCTAGTGGGATCAAAAGCAAGACCATCTGCAGCATCAATTAGGATCACGAAGGCCGTCATCCGGGATTGGCAATGGTGGCTCGCCCCAGAGCACCTTTCATTGGGAGTCCCCTTCGCTACACCATCTCCAGTTGTGGCGCTCTCCACGGATGCTTCGGGGTCCAGTTGGGGAGCACACCTCAACAGTGTCAGGTCTCAGGGTTCATGGACAACCAAGGAATCTCACCTTCACATAAACATTTTGGAGATGAGAGTGGTCCGGTATGCCTTGCAGGCCTACCAATCGGAGATTCCACTGGGTACTCTTCTGCTGCAAACAGACAATACCGCGGTGATGTGCTATCTCAACAAAGAAGGAGGTACTCACTCCTACCCTCTTTGCAGGGAGGCCATGAGGGTGTGGGATTGGGTACTTCAACATGGCACAATCCTCATTGCTGTACATGTTCCACGAGTAGACATTATCGTAGACAGTCTGAGCCACTCTCAGACCAGAGTCCACGAATGGGAACTACTCCAAGAGGTCGTAGAGGATCTGTTTTGCAGAAGGGGAACACCAGAGTTAGACCTTTTCGCGTCCCCATCCAATGCAAAACTGCCCAATTTCTGCTCATGAGATCCAGGGCCTGTTGTTTTCTGGTAAGACGCATTGTCCCTCTCTTGGGCAGGCAGATTCTTCTATGCTTTTCCTCCCTTCCCATTGATCCATAGGGTTCTTCTGAAACTCCACAAAGAGCAGGCAACACTGATCTGAATCGCGCACTTTTGGCCCAGGCAGATTTGGTTCCCTCTGCTGTACCAACTTCCTCAGGAACTGCCAGTGACTCTGCCATTCAGCTCTCACTTGCTGTCCCTGGAGGCAGGCTCCTTGGTCCATCCAGACCTACGCTCTCCGAACCTGCATGCCTGGCTCCTAAGGACATAGCAATCATGTGATACGGGGTCTCGCAAGAGGTAGCAGATATTCTAGCGGCTGCTAGAAAACCGGCCACTCATGCCACGTACGCCGTGAAATGGTGCAGATTTTGTCTCTGGGCTCAAGCATGGGGACTTTCCCCACTCGACTGTTCTGAGAGTTCGGTATTAGACTACCTCCTGTCTCTATTTCAGGCAGGCTTGGCCTACTCCTCAATAAAGGTACACCTCTGTGCCATCTCGGCCTATCATGCACCTATAGGCCTACGGTCCATATCCCAGTTGGAAGCCACATGTGCTTTTTTGCGAGGCGTTCTCCATCTTAGGCCTCTGGTTAAAGATCCCATTCCACCTTGGGACTTACCCTTCATCCTGGAGCAGCTTACGCGATCTCCTTTTGAACCAGCTTCAGATTATGAGCTACGTCTTCTCGCATGGAAGACGTTATTTTTAGCTGCTTTTACTTCTGCCAGAAGGATTTCTGAGCTCCACGCACTCATGTGCAAAGAACCTTATTTGGTTTTTCATCAGAACAGGGTGTCCCTAAAGACAAATCCAAAATTTCTGCCTAAGGTGGTCTCAGCCGTTACTCTTAATCAGGATATTGACCTCCTGGTGTACTTCCCAAAGTACTCCAATAGAGGAGAGGCCCTTCTGCACACTGTCAGTGTGCATAGGTGTCTTAGGTACTACCTGACCAGAACCAGGCAACACCGTAAGTCTGATCAGCTTTTTGTCTCCTTAGCCCATAGGTTGGTGCTCCATTCTGTAAGCAATCTCTTTCCAGTTGGCTCATACATTGCATTACGTTCTGTTACCAAAAGCGTAACAAGTCCCTGCCGGACTCGGCCAAGGGACATTCCACAAGGGAGGTGGCTACCTCCTTTGCTGCTTTGAAGAACGTTTCCACTTCTGCCATCTGCGCAACAGCTACTTGGAGCACTGTGCACACCTTCATTAGACATTATAGCCTGGACGTTGCCTCACAGCGAAGAGCTGGTTTTGGTCTAGCAGTCCTTCAGGGACTACTGTCCTAGGCTCTGGTTTAACTCACAATCTCTTCCTAGCCTCCTCCCGTCAGATGGATTTCCAAAGTTGCTTGGGAATCAGTTCTAATGGTGTAACCTGCTGCAAGAGCTGTTTCTCGAAGTAAGATAGTACAGTTACTTAAGAACTTACCGTAACAGTAGATCTTCGAGAAAACAGCTCTTGAAGCAGGTAGTTTTCCTCCCACCATCCCCATCTGGAGGTAGAGTTGTTCCATTTTTTATCACCTAGGCTTCGGTGTTTACAACACCTCCGTGTTGCATACCTTCTTTGAAAGTGGATCCTCAGTCTCCACTTCAGATGTCATCTAGCGGCTGGGAGTCTTCAGCGGGAGAACTAGGGATTCTGGGGGACCGCCCCCTTTTATATGATGCCTGACGTCGGGATCAGGGCCGATGTCGGGGGCCGGTCCTCGCTGGATACTGCTAGCTAGAAAATTTCCGTGGGGTCCTGGTGCCTGCCGGCTTCAGTCCCAATGGTGTAACCTGCTGCAAGAGCTGTTCTCGAAGATCTGGTGTTACGGTAAGTTCTTACGTAACTACTTTTTGCGTTGTGTGAGGATGCAAAAAGGTCCAACTTGGAACGACTCCATCTGTCAAACAGATCTTCCACCACCAAGGTCAGAAGTTCCCACTCACAGGCTGTGGAGTGAGACAGGCTTAGGCTGTCCGCCAGGACATTTTGGCTACCGGTAACATGGACGGCCAAGAGCTCCAGGCTGTGCTCTATGGCCAGTACCTGACCCTCATCGCCTCCCTGCACAGGGAATAGGAATGAGTCCCCCCTTGTTTGTTTATGTAATAAACTATGCACATGATGTCCATCTTAATCAGGAGTGGGCCCGGGGACAACTGAGTTTGGAAGGCCTGCATGGCATACAAGACTGTTTGCATTTCCAGGACACTGATGTGGAGTTCCCTCTCCACTTCGGTCCACATCCCATGAGTTTGGTGAACTCCCAGGTGAGCACCCCAGCTGAGACTTGAGGCATCCATCATAAGGACCTGCTGAGGGGGAAGAATGCAAAAGGGAACCCCTCGAAGCAGGTTGCTTGGCTCCAGCCACCATAACAGTACTTTCTTAACTGGATCCGATACCAGAACTAGTTGACCCAGGGCATCCGTGCACTGGTCCCACTGGACCCGCAGCGTCCATTGAGAGATTCTCATGTGCAGCCTGGCTAGAGGAACCATGGCAATAACTGTGGCCATGAGGCTTAGAAGTCACAGAAAAACTCTCGCGGGGACATGACGACTGGAGTACAGATGATGGCCTGGTCCATCAGACACTCTGCTCTGTCTGTGGGCAAGCAGGCCATCCCCCAAGCCATGCAGCACTGCCCCTATGTACTGGAGATGTTGGCAGGGGATCAGACATAATTTTGGCCTGTTTAAAGTGATGCCCAAAGCCTGGAACATGGTGCAAGTATGAGCCAGAGTTTGAAGGAGACATTCCCTGGCTGGAGCAGCTAGTAGCCGATCATCTAGGTAGGGAAACACACAGAATCCCTGCTGTCTCAAAGCAGCTACCACCATTGCCAGGCCTTTGGCGAAGACCCTGGGGACTGAGGACAAGCCAAAAGGCAGAGTCTGAACTGGTAGTGAGCTCCCTGTAAGTGGAAATGGAGGAAGCGCTGGTGGGAAACAAATACCTTGATATGCAGGTAGGCATCCTGTATATCCATAGAGTAGAGCCAGTCTCCCTGGTGTAGCAGGGCAGAAAACCCTGAAAGGTGACCATCCTGAACCATTTGTACTCTATAAACAGGTTCAACTCACTTAAGTCCAGGATGGGACGAAGGTCTCCCATGCACTTGGGGACCAGGAAGAAGTGGAAATAGAATTCCCTGCCCTGCTGAAAAAGCAGGACTGGCTCTATGGTCTTTTTTTGAAGTAAGCCAGAATTTCCTCCTGTATGAGGGGGATGTGGCTGGGAGGGTAAGAAGACTGTTCCAGAGGTTTTTCTGGAGGCCACTCTATAGATTCTAAAGTGTGGCCATGCTTGATGAGCTGCAGCACCCAGTTGTCTGTGGTTATCTTCCTCCACTTGCCCTGAATAAGGGAGAAGCAACCCCCCACAACCTCCTCCTGATCTATGACTGGGGGGAGGAGTCTGGCAAGGAGTCAGAAGGTGGGAGAAGACACTGGTTGGGCTGCTGCACCTTGGGCGCTAAAGGTGGTGGCAGGAGAGAGAGTGGGAAGGGCTGCCACTGCCCTACATTTGACCTGGGCTTTGGGAGGGGCATGGGCCTGCCTGCAGGAGGAGTGACGAAAAGCAGCTAATTTCCTCGACTTTGGTTGGGTATGATACCTGGTGTGGATGAATTTGAGAGCCCATCCAGAGGCCTGGAGTTTGCAGATGATATCCTGAACATCTCCCCCAGAAAGCTTGAAACCTCTAATTATATTAGACCAGACATCCTGGGTGAAGCCCGAGACCCTAAGCCAGAAGTGACATCTCGTACAAATGCCTACAGCTGCTGCACAGCCAGAGGCATCTACCACATTGTAGGCTGCCCATAGTATGTAGCTGCTGCCATCTGAGCCTGTCTTGAGGGCCTGGAGGACCTGCTGCTTAGAAGGGTCATCCGCCATGGCAAGGGCCGCATCCCTAGCCTGGTCCCGATTTTGATACTGCACCTTGCGGGCCAAGTAATTAAGGGCCTGAATGGCCAGGACAGCAGAGGCGAAAGCACGCTTGCCCATCTGGCCCAGCTGTCGAGACTCCTTCAGGTGGGAGGGAGCTGAGGTGTTTGGGCTTCTTGGTTCGGTCGTACAACACATTAATGACAATTGAATCAGCCTTGGCTTGTTGTCCAAAGTATAGTTTGCCTGCTGGTATGTTGCAAAGCCTTTCATCCATTTCTGGACGCCACCGGGACTGTGTTAGGGTGGTTCCAGGCAGCCTGGGTAACATCCTCATAGGAGTCTATGATTGGAGGGACCACCAAAGGAGGAGCATTGGGCTGTCATAGGTCAATCACCAACTGACCCTGCTCCGGGTCCTGCTCTTCTGTCTCCCACCCCATAGTGGCTTGAATGTGCTTCATGATGGCCATGAAAGTGGGATCATCCAGGGAAGGGGAGATGGAGCTGTTACTCTGAACCCCCTCTGCTTCTGAGGAGTCCACACCTAGAGAGTAAGGCTCACTGCTGTCACTCTCATCTGCATTCGTCTGTGCTGTCATCCCCACTATCGTTGGACTATCATCTGTGCGGCTGACTGCCCCAAATCAGGTCTATCCATGGGGGTATGATGAGCATTAGGGCCCAGCCAAACAGGGGCTGTAGAAAGTAGCTCCAAAGAAGTCCCTTGCGGGATGGCTGGGGACTGTCCCCTTGGGGTAGGGACCTGTGTCTGCATAAAAGACCACAAGGTTGAGAGCAGACCCTGGTAATCAAAGGGGACAGGTGCCGGTCCCACAGTTGTTGGGTAACTGTAGACTGGCACTGGTCCCAGTAGTGTTGGGTATGGGTAACCCGACGCAGGTCCAGCAGTTGCAGGATAGGGGTAGGCAGACACAGGAACTGGTATTGCGTACCCCGATGGAGGCCCTACGGGTGCAGGTTACTGGAGGACAGAAGCTGGCTCCACAGGTGCAGGTAGTGGCAGGATGGGCACAGGCCCAACGGATGTAGGCATGGGTCCAGCAGGTGCAGGTTGCGGAAGGCCAGGCATGGGACTGAAGGGTATACCAGGAAGAGTCAACGTGGGTCCCACGGGCTGTGGTACAGAGAGAATGGGTGCAGGCCCAGTGGCCACTGGCTGAGGTAATACTGGAGGGGATCCACAGGCACCGACTCTGGAGAAATGGGTACTGGAGTGGAAGATGAGCCCCTGGTGAAGGCTGAGGAGGAACCAGGCCTGAGGAGGCACCGGTGTCCCACAGCATCTGCTCTTGAAGAGAAGGAACAAAATTGGCAGCAGTCCCAGAGAATGAGACCAGCACCAGAGATGTAGGTGTCACAGTGACAGCAGTGAGGAGACCTGCATCTTCCACACCCATGCTGGTCAAAGAAACTCAGGCGGAGCCGACTGTGTGCCCACTGTGAATAAGAACCAGAACAGCAGGGGCTGGGGAGCAGGATACTAAAAACCCTGACCAGAGGAGCCGCCACCCAAGAGGGTAACCCAGGTGGGTGGCTGAGCTGCCGGTAGCCCTCTAGAAGTTAGGGCATGTGGGGCCGAGGAGCTTGACCCCCCCCCCAAGGAGCAGGACCATTTCAAGGTCGAAGACTTCTTGTAGGGGGATTGCAAGTGGAAGGCAGACCAGGGTCAGTCCCAATCTTTATCCTGTGCTTGTGTTTCTTGCTAGCCTGGTCCCGAGGCTTTGAGAACAAAGAAAGAGGACTGGGCCAGGGAAACAAAGAAGCTCCTGGCCTGCAGCTCTGGTTCCATTGAGGCGACCTTTTGCTTAAGGAAGTGGTTCTCCAAGCTCTTTGGAGACGTCTCCTGGTGGCCTGGTTGAAACCCTGGCATGCTTTTACATCTTGGTCTGGGCCTAGGTACAAGATGCAGGCAGAATGGCCATCCTTGTCCGGGAGCTGTCTGCCACAGGCACACTTCGTGGAGCAGTTGGATGATAATGAATGTTTAGAAGACAAACTGGCAAGTCAGAACGCCAAAATCTCTATGTTGAACTGTATAGGAAGCAAAAAAAATGAGAAAGCGCAATAAATGCAGGAAAATGGCGGTCGACTGTAGCTGCGGCGGTTTTAGCAGTCTGACATGCTTTGGTCGACAGTGGGATAAGAAATGAGGAAGGTATGAGGGCCGCCCCCTTTTACAGAGTTGGCTGACATCAGTGGCTGATGACAGAGTGAGCGGCCCCCTCTGGTAGACTGCTAGCTAGAAAGTTTCCATGTGGTTCTAGTGCCTAGTGGCTATAGTCCTACTGGTGATGGTCTGCTGCAAGAGATATCCTCAAAGTAAGATCTAATGTTACAGCCCCAGTACATACACAACCAAAACATTGGAATGATCCGGAAGTCAAATAATCAAAGCTCTTTTGGCCTCACAGTGCAGGTTATGGCTCCTTTGGAAGAGACAGTGGGGCAGTACAAACAACCCGTGGTGGGAGAGAGGAGAAAACTAAACAGGATGCAGAGTGGTCAGCTCCCAGGTACCCAACTTAGGTAAACCACCTTTCTCAGCAATTGGTGGACAGCAGGTCACCCAGTCCGACTGCCTATCAAAATGTTACATAAAGTACAGCTGTCAGGTTATTTGCATTACTTCGTGCTGTCAAAGCATCATATACAGTAATGATCCTAGGCAGATATTAGGAAGGGGAAAGTTGGAGAGAGGAGCCCACCCTGCTCCCACAGTGTCTTCCCCTTGGAGCCTCGACCCCCCTAGCCTGCTATGCTCCCCCTCAAACAAAATGAATTCCAGGGTCCACCCACATCAACTCCGCCCCCCCAATGGATGCCCTCTCACCCCTCTATCATTTTTGTTAGATAGCCCTCGGCATTCTCCTTCTGGTCTCAGGTATTGCTTGCAGGGCATTGAACAAAGCTATGCCTTTATGTGGGCCACAGTGTTAAGTGATTGTCGGCATCTCTGCTTAGCACTGGTCACTTCCTGCCATCCCGACTGTTGCCCGTTTGTAATTGTGGTCTGTGGTCTATGGTCAGGGATCTCTATTTGCCATTTTTTCAAGTCCTCTTGAACCTCTTCCACAGAATGATACTCCTTAGGGCTGTCAGTGACGTGAACAATCAGCTGGGCTGGATAGGGAGTGCGAAACTTTTAAATTCCGTTGGCGCAAAGCCTGAAGTATGGGGATATCTCCAGCCAGGGGTAATGGTCAGATGTCTCCGAGGTACATCAGCATGGAGAGACACTGACCGCATTGCTAAAATTGTTCACAAAGCAGGAGAAAACACTGATGTCCTAGTACACATAGGGACTAATGATCTCGCCAGCCGGTCAGTTGTGGAGACCAAGGAGCACCTGACCAGGCTGGGTGACAAACTATCATCTATTTCATCTGGCATCTCCTTCTCTGAGATCCTGCCAGTCTGGGAGAGGGGAGCAGATGGACGGAAGGTCAGAGAAGGGAGATAGGGAGCTAAACACGTGGCTCAAGGGCTGGTGCCAGGAAAAAGGACACAGATTTGTAGAGAACTGGCAACAGTTCTGGGAGCGAAAGTTCTTTAAATTTGATGGACTGCATCTGACTAAGGAGGGAGTCAGTGCATTGGGGCAGAAGTTTGACGTCTTTGCAGAATATTTAAACTAGCAAATGGGGAGAGGGGTGCAGCACCTCATACGTTGAATGGGAAGAACACCCTTCCCCCCTCAGCTAGTGGTCAAACAGGGTTTCAGCATGTTTGCATTTCATTTGCATCGCCAGGTAAGAAAAAAGTTTGTCTCCCCATACGACGCACAGGGTAATGTCAAACTTCACCCAACAACTAACACACCAAAATCTGGCCAATGGAAAATCATGTACACAATGCTCACAGCCTGGGAAATAAGATCCCAGACCTGCAGGCACAATGTCAGAGGCTAAACTGGACATAGTAGCATTAGTGAGATGTGGTTTACCAGTAAACACACTTGGGAGACTTCAGTACCTGGCTATGTATTGTTCAGAAGAGACCGAGGTGCAAAAGGGGGAGGAGTGGCCCTGTATGTCAATGAAAATATCAAAGCTACAGAAATTCAGAATACACATAAGGAGCCAGAAGAACTGTGGGTCACCCTGGAAACAGGAAATGGAACAGCCATAAGAACTGGGGTTGTCTATAGGCCCCCAGACCAGGGGAGGACATAGATACATTACTGTTAGAAGATATACAAAACATGACAGCTAAAGGGGAGGTTCTGATAATGGGAGACTTCAACATGCCGGATACAGATTGGTCAATACCAGCAGGAACATCTGCCAGAACTAGACACATAGTGGATTCCCTGCAGGGGGAGGGCCTCAAACAACTGGTACAGCAACCCACAAGAGACAGGGCTATCCTAGATCTAGTACTGACTAACAGGAAGGGATCACAGATCTCCAGGTAGAAGGTCACCTGGGGGCCAGTGACCATCACATGGTATGGTTCAATTTGGCTACTACATCTAAATCATCCCATTCCAAGGCAAAAATATGGGACTTCAGAGGAGCTAACTTTGATAAGATGGCCAACAGAGTTAAGCTAGGCCTGGCAAAAAGAAACACAGGTGAGGGGGTACAGGCAAAGTGGGTAAGCATTAAGGATGCAATACTTGAAGCAACATCCCATTGTGTTAGACAGAAAAGGAAGTGCAAAAGAAGAAGGAAACCGTTTTGGTTCTCAAATACAGTAGCAGAAAAGGTCAGAGCCAAAAGGCTGGCCTTCAGGAAATATAAGGGAACACAGCGGGATGAAGATAGGGAGGCATACCAAACTGCCCTAAGGGAAGCAGGGAAGGCAGTAAGGCAGGCAAGTCCCAAACTGAGGAAACACTAGCATGAATAGTAAAAGAAGGTGACAAGACTCTATAGATACATTAGTGAAAAGAGAAAGTCCAGAGGGGTATTGCTGCTTAATGGAGAAAAGGGAGCATGTGAGGAGGAGGACTCAGAAGGCATCTATCCTAGATAGATACTTTTGCTCAGTATTTACTGAAGAGAAGGTAGGCAGGCCCACAGCTCAGCATCATGGACACAGGGGAGGAGGTGAGCACTACTCCTTCACAAAAGAAAGGGTCCTACAAGAGCTTGCTAAGCTCAGGTGGATAAGGCAATGGGACCTGATGGCATACATCCCAGGGTACTTAAGGAGCTAAAGGTGGAACTAGCAGAGCCATTAGCAGAACTGTTTAGTGAGTCTCTTAGCACAGGAGAGGTCCCAGAAGACTGGAGAAGGGTTTATGTGATCCCGCCCACAAGACTGGTAGCGGGAGGAGGCGGGAACTACAGACCAGTCAGTCTTACCTCAGTAGTGGGCAAGATTATGGAGGCACCTTAAGGAAAGGATAGTGCAACACCTGGAATCTATAGGGCACAGGATCCAAGACAGCATGGGTTTACAAAAGGAAGGTCCTGTCAAACTAATCTCATAGATTTCTTTGACTGGGTAACCAGAGTGGTGGACCAAGGGGGAACAGTTGATGTCGCCTACCTTGACTTCAGCAAAGCTTTTGACACTGTTCCACATAGAAGATTGATAAATAAGATGGGTAGGCTGGGTGGGTCAGAAGTTGGTCAACTGGGTGGCAAACTGGTTGACAGGCAGAAAACAGAGAGGGTGGTAAATGGTATACAGTCAGAAGAGATGCAAGTCACAAGTGGGTACCTCAGGATCAGTCCTGGGGCCAGTCCTCTTCAACATCTTCATTAGTGACCTTGCAGATGGACTAGAGGGTAAGGTTTGTCTGTTTGCAGATGACACCAAGATCTGCAACAGAGTAGATGATCCAGATGGGGTGGCAGAATGAGAAGAGATCTGGATAAACTAGCAAAATGGTCAGAAGAGTGGCAACTGGGATTTAATGCAAAGAAGTGCAAAATCATGCACATAGGGAAGAGAAACCCTGGAGCCACCTATAGACTGGGAGGGGAGTTGCTAGCAGTCACAAAGGAAGAAAGAGACTTGGGCATCATCATCACTGATGACCTGAAATCATCCAAGCAGACCTCTAAAGCAGTAGGTAAGGCTAGGGGGGTGTTAGGGTGTATTAGTAGGGGTATCACAAGTCGTAAGAGGGAGGTAATAATCCCTCTTTACAAGACACTGGTTAGGCCCTGCCTCGAGTACTTGTGCAGTATTGGAGGCCACACCTTCACAAGGACATTAACCAAATTGAGGCAGTCCAGAGAAGGGCAACCAAAATGGTGCAGGGACTGCATCAGAAGACATATGAGGACAGATTAACAGAGCTCAATATGTATACCCTTGAGCAAAGGAGGGAGAGAGGTGATATGATCGAGGCATTCAAACACCTTAAGGGCATTAACAAGGTGAAAGAGTCTAACATGTTTAAATATAAGAAAAATAGCAGGACAAGAGGACACAGCATGAGATTAGAGGGGGGCGATTAAGGGGGAATGTGAGGAAATTCTTTTTCACAGAAAGGGTGGTGGATGCATGGAATGGCTTACCACAAGAAGTGGTGGCTATGAATACAGTGCAGGGCTTCAAACAGGCATGGGATAGGCATAAGGGAGCAATACAAATGACTATGAATAGATAGGCCACTGACAGAGCAAAGGCCGATGGCACATTTATAAGGTAGAAAAAGAAAAGGGCAGACTGGATGGGCCTTGCGGTCCTTATCTGCCGTCAACTTCTCTGTTTCTATGTTTCTATGTTATATTCCTGGCATCATTTCAATATAGCTGGAGCACAATTATGGTCAAAGAAAATTCTGGGTTGACTGTAGTGGACTCTTTTTTTTTTTGCCATGCCAACTGAAGGATTTTTTCCTTAACTGCAAAGTAAAAGGAAACACACAATGATGGATCTCGGTCTCGCCGAAGGAGCTGTCAGCTTCAGGTCAAGGGCCCTGTGAGATCTCAATATCAATTGGAAAATCTGGCCCCAGTTCTAGCATCATTCTGAAGAAAGCATCCAAAAAGGCAGGGAGATCGGAGCCCTCAAGAGTTTTCAGGGAATCCGTATAATCTTAAATTTTTCCTCCTGCCATGGTTTTCATAGCCTTCCTGCCATGCCAGCAAGTGAGCCTGCATCTCCGTGATTTCCTTAACAGTCGAGTCCATGTCATCTACCTGATTGTCTATGCTGGCCACCTGCCATTCCAGATCACCCATCTGCTGCTCTAGAGAGGAAATGTCCCTGTGGATTTCTTTTAATGCCTCAGTAATGTCTGCTCTAAAAGCAATGATTTCTTTATAAATTAAATCTAGCTTCCCCTGGTTTTGTGGCATATGTTTCCCCTTTACCAGAGAGTTCAAGACAGATTGGGGAGAGTACAAGGCTTGCAATAGCTCGGTGTTTGAGAGCTTGTGGGGGGGGACAATCCTGCTTCATCCTGCGGCAGTGATAAATGCATTTTGCTTGCCTGACTTCCCCGCCATGGTCAGGCTTCGCCTCAAACACTTTTTAACTGATTTTGTTCAGGGATATGCAGGTTTTAATGAGGAGCTGTGTACTGCCAAAATGCAGCTCTTGTCCTATGTGGCCATGCAGGGTCTGACATTACCAGAAGTGCCCAGGAGTCGAACATTCAACAACTTTTCCATTCCCGAAGGTGGCCTCTAGGGAGGCATCATCTCTCTCCTACATTCCTCTCTGCTCCCACTTTTCTACTGTTCCACCTGGGAACTTGACCTGGCTGTACCCCCACTGGCTCTAGCCCCTTTAATATCAGATCCAAGGGTTAACAAAGGAAAATCAGGTACCAGTAAGTCCATGTCCTATTTGAAAATTCTTTTGTCAGGCCCTACATGAAGAAAAGTGGATAAGACCCCTCAGTCCCATTAGGGATCCCCAAAAATGGAGACTGGGAGTGTCTGCTCCATTTTTCAAATGTTCAAGTTGGGCACAAAGCTACTTGTTTTATTTAATAATACCAATAACAGCAGTTTGTGATTTATGATTCTGCCGTATTTTTGTTTCTGGAGCCCATTAAGTCCACCTTAGTTTCTAGAAGGCTGACTCTGGTACTGGAGACCTCCACTTTTTATCTAATTCTCTCACCGCCACCGAGGCCTTAATAGTAAGCTCCGGCTCCCCTCTTCCTTCTGGAGCTGATGTGTTCCCCTACTAGCTCTACTTCAAAGGGTCCTGCTTCGGACTTCCAATTGTCGGTTCTCCCAAAAACTGCAGCAGCCAGTAGAGAACTGTTTAGTCTATCGTTTTATAATACCTCAATTTAGTTAAGGACAGTAAAAATGCTAAACTATAACAAAAAAACCCATAGTGTGAGAACTGTTCAAAGTCCATCTGCACATGTCATCTGCAGGCTCTCCCCTCCCCTCACCAAACCAGACCATTTTTCAAATGATTCTGAACAGGTCAGGAGTCCCAAAGATAGATCTGTTTGCAACATTGCACAACATCAAACTTCCAGGCCACATAATGTGCACTCCAGGACAGTGGAAACACCCAGATGTAGCTATGAGTTATAGTAACAAAACTGGTTGCAAACTGAGAGGTACTGCATTAGAACTTTATTAAGAACACCAAGAGTGCAGCACAGACTAATGCTCCAGCTCATTGAGGCATCCTGCCTCTTCCATAGAGAGCAAATGTCAGTGAAAAACCAAA
Organism: Neoceratodus forsteri; assembly: GCA_016271365.2. Taxonomy (NCBI): domain Eukaryota; kingdom Metazoa; phylum Chordata; order Ceratodontiformes; family Ceratodontidae; genus Neoceratodus; species Neoceratodus forsteri. The sequence goes on from CM057451.1 coordinate 1,072,713,380, forward strand.
TCTATTTATACAATTCTTCAACCATGTGACCCTAACCACCTGATTCGAGTAAATCATGAACACATCGTAAATAGTTATCACATCAATTAAAAATTTGTAAAAAAAAAAACAAAAAAAAAACATTTAGATATTGAAATATTTAATTTCAGGCATATGTTCCCTAACACAACAAATGAATTACTGGGAGAAAGATAAAATTCATTTTATTTGTAAAGGCGATCTTCCCCAATTGCAGGAGACACAGTATAACTGTATGCAAAAGCTAATGATTTTTATTTGATTCAGCATGCAAGGCTACTAAATATAGGCTCCTAAATCCATGTAAATCCATACATTAGTTAATAACTATAACACAAAAGATTATTATTCGAGTACAAATGAACATACAAATAAGCCAGCAGATAAAAGCCTTACAGTCTATCAAGTCTGCTTGTGAGTGCAGGTCCTTCAGTGTTTACTGAGGGACCCACCCACCCCCATCCTTCCTCAGTCCTCCTCGCCAACACCCTCCCACCCCCTCTGCATGTAAACTTCTCCTTTACTCTGACCCATCCTCTCTTTTTTATCTTCTATTTTCTTCCTCCCACTTCCTGACTGACCCTTCCACTGGCCCCCCCCCCAGCACCGTCACCCCGCATCTACTGGACTCACCTCTGGATGTCTAGCGAGGTGCCAGCTAGCCGGGTGTGGCGCATGTGATGTGCTAGCATCATCTCGCCGGTTGGGGTATTTCCTTATTTCTCCCATCTCGCGTGTGGAGCGGAGGTGTGTAATGATGCCAATGGCCGAGCCGCACACGCTTTCACATGTGGCATGCCGGGCATCTGCCCCACATCCACCCCCTTCATAAGGGTCCATTGCGCCATTCCCCAGCTGCCACTAGAGGACAGGCAAGCAGTGGACTCCATCCCCACCCCTACCTGGGACAGGAAAGCTGTCCTCTGGATGCTTGATCCTCTTTCTCCCCAGCCGACCCCCGGCGACCAACTCGCACCGCGCGAACATGGGCCCCCAGCATGACAGGAGGTAAGGTACGGATGTCTCAGCCCTCCATGCCACTGGGCCAGCTGACCCATCCTCTCTTGAAACCAACCACTGTCTTCCAGAAGACTACCTCCTGTGCCAGCTCGTTCCACTTAGCCACGACTTGCTCAGTGAAAAAGTGCCTCCTTATCTCTCTCCTAAGTGTTCCCTCTGCCAGCTTTATTCTGTGCCCCTTAGCAGACTTGTTCCAATAAGGCTAAAGAGACTCTCAGTGCTCACCCTATCTTTAAAGGAATTTTATGAAAGTTCCCCAAATGCCTTTTTCACATAGTATGCCATTGGCAGACATGCTTCGGATGTTGAAGCTACAATTTGTTTTGTAAAAAAAATCTGTCGTGGTCATTTTTTTTTTTTTATGTTTTATCAGCGCTTTGTTTCTAGCTACCCTCCAGTTTTTTCGGTGAAGCCACACCCCCAGAATGAAGTCATGCAAGGGAGCTGCCAATGTTTTACATACAGCAACAAGGAATTCTGGGTAAATTGTAAAGTTGACTTAAACATTCCTTACTCAAGAGGTGCAGTCTCTTATTTGGTAGTGGTGACTGCAGTATAGCACTTAATATGTAGATGTCCATAGCAAGGCATTGTGGGTATAATAAGAAGCTGTTTTCCAATTTCCTTACTGAGAGGTGCAGACTCCCACTTCTGTAGTGGTTTCAACAATATAAGCTCTCATATGTTTATTTTCAAAACAAGGCATTGTGCATACAGTATCTAGCTGACAAGATTTCTTTACTGAGAGATTTAGTCTCCTACTTCTGTAGTGAGCCCAGAAATATAATTGCCTGTATACTAATTTACATAGTGAGGCATTGTGGGTACAGTAAATAGCTGATTTTTCTATCTCCCTAATCAAAGTGCAGTCTCCTATTTTGGTAGTGTTTACAGCAGTACAATTTGTAAAAAAGCTTCTGGAAAAATGTTTTTGGGATACAGGTAGGCCAAAAAGATCATTTGCCATTCTGTGTAGATGTTGCTTCACTTTTACTGCCTGCTGGTGAAGTGACAGGTCTAAAGTGACAGCTCCTGTCAGAATGTGGGAGTGTGATGATACTTTTCTATGGTTATTTTATAGGGCCTGAATGGCTGTAAGCAGTAATTAGTTCAGGACTGTAATTATAGGTCAATGATTACATGGCTCTGAGCTGCCTTCAGCAAATCAGAATCATTACAATTTTTCTACAGATTATAATGCTAGATACAGCTACTTGCAAACAATGTAAAAAGGCAGCTAAAAACTGACAGTGTCCCTTTAAAAAAGTACACTTATGTAAGAACTTAGCATAACAGTAGATCTTCGAGAGAGGCTCTTGCAGTAGGTAATCACCTTGAGGACTGCACCCCCTGGTGTCAGGACCACATAGAAACTTTAGCCAGCAATATCTAACAGGGGACTGCCCATCTGACGCCACGTGACCGTCGTCAGCATGACCCTATATAGCGGGCGGTCCCCAAGCCCACTTTTCAGTTCTCCCGCCAGAGACCTCTAAGGAGTATCGACAGGAGAAAAGGAAAAAGAGGCTCCTGGAGCCCTGAATGAGCTCATAAAGAAAGAGCAGAAATACCATAATAGGGGGATGGAGGGAGGGAAACAGGTTACCTAGTGCAAGAGCCTCTCTTGAAGATCTACTGTTACGGTAAGTTCTTGCATAACTATACCATCTTACCTCAAGAGGATTCATGCAGTAGGTAATCACCTTGAGGACTGAGTCCCAAGCAGTGTGAATCAGGAGAAGCTGAAACATGGGAGGCAGGAAAAAACTGCCAGATATAAGCCAGATCAGGACAGGAGTCCCTGAAGCACAGCTAGGCCAAAACCTGCCCTGTGCCTAGAAGCAATGTCCAGACTGTAATGCTTAGTGAAAGTGTGGACTGAACTCCAGGTAGCCTCACCACAAATGTCAGTGGCTGACACATTCCTGAAACAAGCAATAGAGGTAGCCATAACTCCTGGTGAAATGCCCCAGTACCTCCCCTGGAAGGTTTTTCTCCCAAACTTCTGGTAACAAAAAACAATGCAGTTTGCCAACCATTTGGATAAATACTGTTTGGAAACTGCGGCACTTTCTCTCTCGTGTGCAAAAGAAATGAAAAGCTGATCCATTATCCAGACAGACTTTGTCCTGTTAGTTTAATCGCGTAAGATTCTGTGCACATCTATAGTATGAAGAATTGTTTCTCCCCAGTTAGAATGCTCAGGGTAATACACTGGAAGTTGAATTCACTGGCTTAACGTAAACTCAGAAACCACTTTGATAAGAACTTAGGGTTGGAAAAATGAGCCACCCGGTCTCTAAGAAAAATTAAATAAGGCTCCTTACAAATCAGGGCCTGAAGCACAGAAATCCTTCCAGCATAAGTAACTGCTAAGAAAAGCGCTTTCCAAGACAAATAGCGCATGTCACAGGAACCAGCCAGTTCAAAAGGAGGCAGGGTCAACTTTTCTAAAATCAGCCTCAGACCTGGTTACCTGCACTCCTCCCAGTCAATATTTGGTTTCTGGGTTCTTTGCCACCCAAGTGCATTACCCTGCACTTTTTAGCACTGAACCGCAGCTGCCAAATGTCAGACAACTACTCTGGCTTAGCCTGGTCTTCAATGTGGTCCTCTCTCTCCTCCTCCATATCCACCCTCCAACAGAGCTTTGTGTCATCCACAAACAGGCAGATTTTACCTTTAATCCCATCTGCGATGTCACTGATGAAGATGTTAAACACTGGACAGAGCACAGAGCCCAGTGGAACTCCAACTGTCACTGCCCTAGCATCAAAGAACTCCACCCCACCCCAACTACCACCCTCCGACTTCTGTCCATCAGCCAGTTGTTAACCTACCTAACAAGCTTACCCCCTACCCCCAGGTTTTCCAGCTTCCTTATTAATCTCCCATGAGGTACTGAGTCAAAGGCCTTGTTGAAGTCCAGATACAGGATATCAACCACTTGGCTGACATTCACTGTCCTGGTTACCCAGTCAAAGAAGTCAATCAGATTAGTCTGGGAGGACCTCCCTAACACAAACCTATGCTGCCTCTTATCTTGGAGTCCATTATCCTCCAGAAAGCTTACCAGTTGTTCCTTCCAGTCGTTCGTTCAGAAAAGTTTGCATTGTTCCTTCTGAACAGTTTGCTTCAGCTTTCCCACTACTTGGGTCAGACTGAGTGCCCTGTAATTTCCACGGTTGTCTCTCAGTTCACTTTTGTGGAGATACACATGTCATCCTCTAGTCCCCAGGTACATTCCCCAATTCCAGAAAGGTTAAACAGGTCTACTTGGATCACATAGTCTGTATCACCTCCCTTCCCATTTCCCACCCCCTTCTCCCTTGTGGTACTGGACTGTCCTTCTCCCTAGTGAAGACAGAGCAGAAATACTTAAGTATTTCCATTTTCTTCTCACTACCCTTCACCCATCCTCTCTCCATTTTTAATCTATCTCATCCCTCATATCCCTCTCCTCCCTTATGTATCGGAAGAAGGCCTTCTTCCCCTTTTTCATACTGTCTGCCAGCTGTAATTCCCTACTGGCCTTTGCTACTCCAACCACTCTGCCCATTTCCCTTGATTTAGCACAGTATTCATCCCTCTCTTCCTCTTTCTGTACATGCCTGTACTTCCTGAAGAATGATTTCTTACCACCTTGGTCACCACCCTGCCATACCAGCTGGGCTTTTTGTCTCTGGATTTCTTGTTTCTGCTTTTGGCACACACCCTGGTGGATGCCATCAGTCCTTCCAAAATTATGGCCAATTTTTGGTCCACCTCCATCTCCTTCCTGATCTTAGCATCGGTACCTGTGACGTAGACAGCCAGTTCTGAGTGCTGTATCATATTTTTTTTATTATATAAAATGTATTAATGAATGTCTCTGCTGAAAAATCAAATGCTCTAGGAATAATTACTTCACTCATCCACCCCCCCTCCCGCAGATTTCAGCTGACAGATGAAGGCCAAGAGAAATGCTGGCAGCATGTATCACACACTCAGTTTTTAGAGACAGTGTGTTACATGGAAGACTTTAATCAAGGATCCTGTTTCTTTGAGTTAATTACAGAGTTGTTTAAGTTAACTTTGTTAAGAGGGAAATCATAAAAAAAGGTTTATGACATTGAAGAGAAAACACAGGTTATTACACAGAGGTGAAAGGTTGTAAATGCTCATATGAAGCATGTGTGAGGAGGATGCAGCATGACTCAAAAGAGGTGTCATTGAAATTGAGTTATGCTAAGGTTGCAGAATTAATACTTTGAAATTACATCCTGTGGTTGTATAGAAATATATATTTTTTAGATATTTTGACAGGGAGGAACTAGATGACCTCATGCAAAAGAGGTGGGCAAAACCAGCTTTTAAAGTTTATTCTGTTTCACTACAGACACTTTTATCTGACACTGACCAAGAAAACATCTGAGCACTGAAAACAGGTATTTAGAAAGCTAGACAAAATCTAAATATTGTTGTAGGAATTGCACTGTTTTAAACCTTGTTTTGTTTAAAGATATGTATGTCTTATGATATGAGTTCTGTATTGTACGTTTGACATATTATTATATATTTTAGTATAAACTTAATTTTGGAGCATACCTGGTCTGTCTTTGAAGTGCTTTTTTTTGCTAAAAAATATTTATGGTTATAGCAGACATAAGCTTGTATGGTGGTACCAAACTGGAAAGAGAAGCATTTTAAAATCTGAGGTCTTTATTAAAGTTTTAAAGGGTTCATCTCTGAATACCTGGTTAGGTGCCTGTAGGCAAAGATATCTGGCCCCTCGAAGACAGATATATCTGAGCCTGTGCATTGGGTATGCTAGCAAGAGGTTAACAGTTTGAATCTCTCCAAAACGTGAGATCAAAGGTTGATCCGAACTCACAAAAACGGACAAGAAGGTTACCTTGTCTGTTACACTGTTCACAAGACTGCGCTTGGAGGTTGGCACTTTGGGAGTAGAGGGCCTGACCTGCTGAGTGAATCTGTGACAGATTGGTTGGCAGCGGTGGCATAGTTTTGGTATCACAAGCTTTATTGTTCTGTGTCAGCTGAGACCGTAAGCTCTCTTGCAAAGAAAGAAAAAGACAGAGTTTTATTTTAAAAAGGAAACAGAATTATATATCATTTGGTGTACAGTCAAGTTCCTACATATTTTATTGTTTTTCTAAAGTGCAAGTCAGAGTAGCCATAGTCGGGGAAGAAGAAGATGGCTTCCGACTACAGCAGGCACACTGTAGATTACTTGAAGCAGTTGTGCGGGGACAGGGGAGTCCCGTTCGAGGTGACAGCCAAAAAGCAGAACCTCATAGAGGCCCTGATGGTAGCAGATACCCAGAGCAGTGAGTCACGACCGTGACTGAAAAGGACAGCAGGCCCACTGTCAGTGAAGGGCCACAGCAGCAGGGAATAGCCACCAGTATCCTGAATCCAGAGGTACTCAAACTGCAAATTGAGTTGCGCAGGATGGAGTTGGAGTCCCAGGAGAGAAGAGAAGAGAAGCGAGAGGCAGACCATGAGGCAGAGCGAGAACACAGAGAGGCAGAGCAACAACAGAGGGAGGCAGACCATGAGGAGTGCAAGCGCCAGTGAGCTGCAGAGGAGAAGAGAGAGGAGCGCCAGAGGCAACACAAGCTGGAGAAGATGTGACTCTGACCAGCAGCACCAGAGCAGGTAAGTGGCTTGGGTTTAACTGGGACTGCAGGACTGGGTTACAAATTGAACTCCAAATGAATAGCTGAGTTTAAGGAAGGTGAGGACATGGACACCTTTTTAAATTCTTTTGAAAAAGTTTGTATTAAGGCTAAAATTCCTAGAGAGTCCTGGAGCTTCCAGCTATCCCCGCTACTTACCGGGAAAGCTCAAGATGCATTGGGTCAAATGGACAATGAAGACAGCAATGATTACAGCGACCTAAAAGTTGCACTGTTAAAAAAGTTTGAATTAACTGCTGAATCATACAGAGCTAAATTCCATAAGCTCAGGAGAAGTCCTGATATGAGCAACGAGGAGCTAGCCATGAACCAGCAACAGTTTTTAAAACATTGGTGGGAAGGAACTGAGGCAAATTCTGTTGATAAAATTGAAAATGTGATTTTATTAGAACAGTTTTATTGGGCATGCCCAGCAAAGCTAAAAACCTGGCTAGAGGACCAAGATCCAAAAACAGTGCAAGAGGCTGCTGAACTCTCGGACCGATATGCCAAGAGCAGACCTGCTCTGAGAATGAATTGGGTGGGTGTGGCAGTGCAGAAAGGGAAAAGCACGCCTTCAGGGCAGCTAAAACCCTCACTACCTCCACCGAAACCAGTTAGCCCCAGGTTCGAAGAAAAAATTTCTCTGAAGTAAGAAATGCCTGTTGGTTGTGTAAAGAAACTGGGCATACTGCCAGACTGTGCCCCAAAAAAGTGAGCCATACTACACAACAGGGTGCTAGAAAAGAAGTGGGTTGTTTGTGAGTCCTGCAGGTGGCTGTAACCAACACATTAGCAGTGGATGTGATCCTGGGTAACAATCTCCAGCAGGGGATGGTATGTGCAGTTACCCGTAGTCAAGCGGCAAGGGAAAATAGTAGTTTCCTGAACCCCACAGAAACCAGTGTGAAAACCGCTGCGAGGCTGGTTCCCCAGCCTGTGTCTCCAGATGGGGAGACTGATAAAAAGGAGGTAGAAATGTCCCCAGTAGCAAGTAACAGCTACAGAGGGTTACTCCGAAAAGGAAGGGGTGACCCCGTGTCATAGGGTTAGGATTGACAGTGATTCTGAGGGCCCTGACGCTAGTGCTAGGGACCCTAGTTTAGCAACTGAAAGGGACCTGTCCCATGCCTTGGGAATGTGTGAGGGGTTTGCAGCTGCTCAGAGGAGTGATCCTAGTTTAGAGAAGCTGAGGGCTTGGGCAGACTCGGAGGGCACACAGGGAGGTGACGGCAGACATAAGGTTTATTGGGAAAATGGACTTATGTATACACAGGCAGTACAGACAGAAGGAGGGATGCCAGGCAGGCAGCTTGTCATTCCCCAGGGGTATCGTGAGCAGTTTCTCAAAATTGCGCATGATATTCCCTTGTCTGGTCATCTGGGAATTGCGCGCACAATGCAGCGGTTGGCCCAGAATTTCAACTGGCCTAACTTCACCCAGCAGGTGAAGGAGTATTGCAGTTCTTGTCACTGGTGCCAAGAAATAGGGAAGGCAAGCAAGAAAACCAAGCCGCCCAGATCCCCTTGCCCATAGTGGAGGAGCCATTCCAGAGGGTGGGAATGGATATTGTGAGGCCTTTAAATACCCCCAGCTCCTCAGGGAAGAGATTCATGCTGACTGTGGTGGATTATGCCACCCGGTATCCAGAGGCAGTAGCCCTGTCCTCTCTGAGGACAGACAAAGTGGCAGATGCCTTATTTGGGATTTTCTCCCATGTTGGGTTTCCGCAGGAGGTAATCACCGATCAAGGGGGTTCCTTCATGTCAGACCTGATGAAATGTTTATGGGAGAAGTGTGGGGTGGTGCAGAGATGCACAACACCGTATCACCCACAAGTCAATGGGCCTGTGGAATGATTCAATGGTACCCTAAAGTCAATGTTCTGGGCGTTTGCTGAACAGCATGGGAGAGAGTGGGAGAAATACCTTCCCCACCTGTTGTTTGCATACAGGGAGGTGCCCCAAGAGTCAACAGAATTTTCCCCCTTCGAACTCTTATATGGATGCCAGGTATGTGGGCCCCTAGACTTGATCTGGGAGGACTGGGAAGGCAAGCACGCCACCCAGTGAACTCCCATTGTGGATTATGTCCTTAGGTTTAGGGAAAGGCTGAAGGAGCTTATGGGGACAATCCAGAGCAACCTGGCAGCTGCCCAACAGAAACAAAAGGTGTGGTACGACCACAGAGCCAGAGTTCATTCGTACATGGTGGATCAGGAAGTCATGGTCCTTATTCTGGTCTGGAAAGACAAGCTGCAAGCTGAGTGGGCAGGACCGTACAAAGTGGTTAGGAAGGTAAATGACATGAACTACATTGTGGAGTTATTTGACCACAGACAGAAAGGATGTACCATGTCAACATGATGAAGCCATATGCAAACAGGGCTGACATGGTGTTCGCAGTATGTAGTCATGGGGAGGGGATGAATGAAGGAGACCCCCTTCTGGATTTGCTGGAGGAAAGTAAGCGGGAGTCCTCTGTGGAGGCAGTAAAATTGTCTCCCCAGCTGAACCCTGCCGAGGTCCAGAAAGTAAGGGAGGTTTTAGCAGACTTTGCCCCCTTGTTTAGCGCCAAGCCTGGACTAACCCCCTTAGCGACACACGAGGTGGAGGTAGGGACACAGACGCCCATACGGCGGACAGCATATCGGGTGTCAGAGGCTGTCTAAAAGGACATTAGGAGGAAAATGGAAGAGATGCTGAATTTAGGGGTAATCCAGAGATCCCACAGCCCCTGGGCCTCACCCGTAGTCCTTGCGCCCAAGCCAGATGGCTCAATTTCTGTGTGGACTATCGTGGACTGAATGCAGTCATGAAGTCCGACGCCCACCCGATACGCCGGATGGACGAACTCCTGGACAAGTTGGGGGGGTGACCTACCCTACGACTATTGATTGGACCAAGGGGTATTGGCAGGTAGAATTGACAGACACAGCTAGAAAGAGGTCGGCCTTCATCACTCCAATAGGCTTATTTGAGTTTAAAGTAATGCCTTCCGGAATGAAAAACGCCCCGGCCACTTTCCGAAGATTGGTGAACCAGGTGTTAAATGGTGCTGAGGAGTATGCTGTGGCATGCCTGGATGACACTGCCATCTTCAGTACCAGCTGGGAGGAACACCTTTCACACCTTAGGGAAGTGCTGGGCAGGATACAGAGGGCCGGGCTCACTGTCAAAGCCGAGAAGTGCCAGGTGGCCATGGGAGAAGTGGCATACGTCGCGGGCATGTGGTAGGCTGGGGACAGCTCCGTCCTAACCAAATAAAGATAGAGGTGATCCAGGCGTGGCCCAGACCCGAAATCCAGAAGCAGGTCAGGAGCTTTCTAGGGACAGCAGAGTACTACAGAAAATTTTTACCCAATTACAGTGCCCTGGCTGCTCCCCTATCTGACCTGACAAAGAAAAAGATGCCAAAGAAAATTACCTGGAGCCCAGCCTGTTAGGAAGCCTTTACCAGACTGAAGGAGGCACTGTGCAGTGCTCCCTGTTTTGACAAGTCCGGACTATAGCAAAACCTTTATAGTTCAGATGGATGCCTCAGACATGGGTATTGGGGCAGTACTTAGCCAGACATCTAGCCAAGGGACAGATCACCCAGTAGTGTACCTGAGCCAGAAGCTGCTTCCCAGGGAGCAAATGTACTCCACGGTGGAAAAAGAGTGTCTTGCCATAGTGTGGGCCCTGAAGAAATTGGAGCCATACTTATATGGGCAGCATTTTGTGGTGCACACTGACCACAACCCCCTGGTTTGGCTGACACAAATGGGAAACAGCAATGGGAGACTGCTAAGATGGAGTCTTGCTTTGCAAGGATATGACTGACAATCATACATAGGGCAGGCATTAAGAATCAGAACTCCGATGGGCTGTCTAGGGTCTATGAGGAGTGAACTGATTTGGGAAGCTTATCCCATATAAGGGATAGATCCCCCAAATTCAGTCTAGGTGGGGAGGAGTGTGATGTAGACAGCCAGTTCTGAGTGCTATATCATCTTTTTTTATTATATAAAATGCATTAATGAATGTCTCTGCTGAAAATCAAATGCTCTAGGAATGACCTCACCCACCCTCCCCCAGATTTCAGTTGACAGATGCAGGCGAAGAGAAATGCTGACAGCATGTATCACACACACTCAGTTTGTAGAGACAATGTGTTACATGGAAGACTTTAATCAAGGATCCTGTTTCTCTGAGTTAATTACAGAGTTGTTTAAGTTAACTTTGTTAAGAGGGAAATCATAAAAAAGGTTTATGACATTGAAGAGAAAACACAGGTTATTACACAGAGGTGAGAGGTTGTAAATGCTCATATGAAGCCTGTGTGAGGAGGATGCAGCATGAATCAAAAGAGGTGCCATTGAAATTGAGTTATGCTAAGGTTGCAGAATTAATACTTTGAAATTACATCCTGTGGTTGTATAAAAATATATACTTTTTAGATATTTTGACAGGGAGGAGCTAGATGACCTCATGCAAAAGAGGTGGGCAAAACCAGCTTTTAAAGTTTATTCTGTTTCACTACAGATACTTTTATCTGACACTGACCAAGAAAACATCTGAGCACTGAAAACAGGTATTTAGAAAGCTAGACAAAATCTAAATATTGTTGTAGGAATTGCACTGTTTTAAACCTTGTTTTGTTTAAAGATATGTATGTCTTGTGATATAAGAGTTCTGTATTGTATGTTTGACATATTATTATATATTTTAGTAAAAACTCTAATTTTAGAGCATACCTGGTCTGTCTTTGAATTGCTTTCTTTTGCTAAAAAATATTTATGGTTATAACAGACAGCAGACATAAGCTTGTATGGTGGTACCAAACTGGAAAGAGAAGCGTTTTAAAATCTGAGGTCTTTATTAAAGTTTTAAAGGGTTCATCTCTGAAAACCTGGTTAGGTGCCCATAGGCAAAGATATCTGGCCTCCTGAAGACAGATATATCTAAGCCTGTGCATTGGGTATGCTAGCAAAAGGTTAACAGTTTGAATCTCTCCAGAACTTGAGACTAAAGGTTGATCTGAACTCACAAAAACAGACAAGAGGGTTACCATGTCTGTTACACTGTTCACATGACTGCACTCAGAGGTTGGCATTTTGGGAGTGGAGGGCCTGACCTGCAGAATGAATCTGTGACAGTACTTTCCAGAATTTCACCCATCTTACTACAATCATCCATCTAGAAGTCCAAAAACTTAATCTTAGTCCTAACCCTCTCCCTGCCCATGTACAGATGGAACCATACAGAGCAGTGATTGCTTACTGCAAGCAGTACCTCCACCTTTACATCTTGGACAAGCACACAGTTAGACAGGACCAGGTCAAATATGTCCCACTCCCTAGTGGATTTCAGGACACCTTGTGCCAGGAACCCGCTCTGGAATGCATCCAGCAGCACCTGCAACCTGGTGCAGAAGGTAGTCGGGATTCTCCAGTCCATCTTTGGAAGACTGAAGTTACCCACAATCACTACCCTCCACCCTATTGGCCATTTTCATCATTTGGGACCCAAGTTCTTTGTTCAGCTCCTCATCCTGGTTTGGTGGCCTGTACACTACCCCATCCTTAGATTCTTACCCCCTTAGGGGATTGTACATGTACCCACAATAACTCTGCCCTTCCTACCACCTCTTCCGCCCTGTTACAGAGTATCCCCTCCTTCACGTACCGAGCCACTCCCCCCATCCTTCTTCCCATCATTACATCTTATAACTGGTGAAGGAGAGGTCCCAATCATGGTTCAATGTGACCTATGTCTCCATGATGACCACCATGTCCACCTCACCCTCAGCCATACTGTTCCCAAGGCTTCTGGTATTCAAAGACACCACTTTCCACCATGATTCAAGGCTCCCTTCTCTAATGACCTGCCTTTCTCCTCCCACCCCACCATCCAGTCACTCTTTCCTGCCTTCACCTCGCTGCCTCTCATCTAGAATCACCCCCATTCTGCCCTTTTTGAGGAGGAGGTCAGTTGGCCTCCTCCACCAGGTAGCTAAGGGAGCTATGCCCCCACTACCCCCCCAGTCAATTTAAATTGAAGTAACTGTCCACAAAATGCTTTAATTTGCTCTTTAGTACCTTAGTGCCCTCCCTGCTTAAATGCAGCCTGTCCAGTGCTTACATCTGTGCCAGTGCTCCTACCTCTAGCGGACAGATTCAAACTGCCTATTAAGCTCCAGTAAACTGGAGAAACGTGACTTTCACCTGTGGCAGAGAGTGGGAGGAGAACCAGGGTCCTGCATCATAGAGGAGGAGGGGCAGAGTGCTATAAAGACTCGCACAGCTCACAGCGTGAGTGCCACTCCGTAGAGAAAAAAAACTGTTTTAAACTGGGAGGACTTAGGTTAAATTGTAAGTTAAATGAATGCAGCTTAAATGGAAAAGGTTGTTTGACTTTATTTAGAGATCATTGTCAGTTCACTTGGTAAATTGTGAATGATTTTTAAATAGTTGGTTATTTAGTATTTTAATATATGTTAAGGTTCATGTGGTGTTTGTGTATAACCATTATTTTGATTAGAGCAGTGGTTTAAACTTAGAAATTGTTTTCTAAATAAGTTTCATTTTGTAGTAATTATTTTGAAAGATGTTAGTATTTTAGGTTGTTCATTTATCTGTTGCCTCCTGAGTGTTACAATTCAAAAAGAATCTATTACAGCTAAAAAATCCATAAATAAAAAATATTTGGTAAATTGGTTAATTTCATTTAACCAATTACAAAAAAATAATGGTAACAAATCAAGAAGAAATTATTTTCAGGTAATATTAAAAAAGCAAATCTCAGGAGGATATTACAGGCCTTTGAATCCTTTCAGGTTTAACACTGCTATTACAAATCTGTCTGGGGCAAGTTGTTTGTTATTAATATTGGGGGGGGGGATATTGAAACGAATCAGGGCCTGAAAATTTAAAACTAAACATTTTTCATGATAATGCACGTAGTACTGGGTCTAAGAGTGATATTTTAGCAACTCTGTTGAAAGATAATGATCCATGTATATTAGGGTTAAGTGAAACATGGCTTTCAAATAAACATTGAGACGAAGAATTTGGTACTCAAGATTATAAAGTATGGAGGGCAGATAGAAAATCTAGAGGGGGTGCATACATGTGATACTGCAAATCTGGGTGGGAGGGAGGTTTGGCCAAGTTAGGAGGGAGATTTGACTTATAGGAGGGAGATAGCATAGTGCACCTGTTTTCCAGTGAATTAAATTCAAAAACAAGAACATTTTCAATTTTTATGCATTTAATACTTAATATACTCCAGAATAATTCATACAAAATTCAGATGTAGAAAATTCAAAGTTAAAAAAATTATTTAATAAATATTGTTTACTTTCTTGGGATGGTACTGTCACTATGTGCATAAGTGCTGCATGCTGATTTAGCTGCCTTAAGTATCTTATCTGGTGTGTAGTTGTAACAGTGTCAATCTTCATGTTTGCACACATTATTGATGAGATGGTGTTGCTTGATAATCTCCCCCTGTTGTCATCTTGGATTTTTCTGAGCATACTGAAAGATCTCTCAGCTGCAGCATACTGTGTGGAAGACTCAGCGCTGTCAAAGCCAGTGAAGAAAGATTTTTAAATCTTCTGGTGTTTGTTCCTGGTGTGGTTAACTGTTCCATGGAAAGCCAGTAGGCATCAAGAGGCATATTAGAAGTACAGGGAGGTAGCTGTTCCTGAGGTGTTAGGGTAAAGTCCAAGATTTCTTCATGTAATGCAGGTTCATCTTTGCAGGTACTGAATTTCTTGGCCAGCTGCAGAAGAGATTGTGGCTCAGTGTTTTCTTTTAGCTGTGGATTTACAAATCCCAGAGTCTGCAGTGTTTTGTCATGAAATGGAAACTTCTTTAGGAGGCTTGTAGTCACTTCACTGTAAAAGACGCGTATATGGCTGTAAAAAGACCTGAGTTGCTGTGGTGTGACCTCATTTTCTGCTAGATACTCTCTGGTTTGTATCCCAGCTGCTAGCATGTCATCAGGTAGTTGGTTTGCTGCAGTGGTGAATGGAACTTCAGTGATGTCAGAAGCTGATGTAATCACTTTTGCCTGTACATATTTTCCCATGAACTTTTGGAGCAGGTGAGACATCTCAATATGAAGATATCCAATCATGGATACGTCCCTTTGGAACAGGGTGTTGAATTCATTTAGTGGCGTCAGAATAAATGAAAGGAACAGGTAGTAAAGATACATCTCTTGATTGTCTAGCAATTTCTGTCTAACACATGTACTAAAATGGTCAGGAGCTTGTCACCACCAAGGTCATTGCTCTCATCAATTAAAATTGAGAATTTTTCATTCCTGCACAGTTCACTGACATAATCATCAAGTTTCGGTGAAATTGCATGATTTAATATATGTGTAGCCTTTGATCTCTTGCAAGACAACTTCTTTGCTATGTCAGAGTCAGGAAACATAACCTTGCAAAGTTTGGAAAAATGGTCTGCAATTAGAAACGGCAGGTTATGCTCAGAAATAAAGTTTGTGAACAACACTTCAGCTTTTATCCCAAGGTCTGCTGTACTATTCTGAAACATAGCTGTCAGCTTGGGAGTCTTGCTGTTAGCAGAGCACAGTAATTTATAAGTATCTGTGCTCATGTGACGAGCAACATCATTCTTACCCCCAGTTCAAATGCTGAAAAGTGAATTGCAAAGGCTACAGAAGGCAAATGTGTCCTCTCTCGCTTTTCAAAAGCCAGCAGAATTACCTGGACCAGCTCCTGTTGAACTTGCAGCTATATTTCTTTTTCTTTGGAGTTGCTGCTTTCTCGGGGGAGTGTAGATGCTTTGACATGCTGCAGGAGAGAAAGAGATAAACACAGAAAACACAAACCAGAGCAAGAAATGAAATCCTACCTCAGACACTGTCTCCCTTTTACTCACTGCCCGAGCCATGTAATTAAAAACTAATGAGGTGATAACTACATTCAGGATATGCTGCTAGCACTAGTGATCAAGAAAAGATCTGCTTAACAACACACGCTTACACTTGACTGATTATCTTTTAATTAAACAATTGAGCGATTAGCTTTGCTGATAAAAGCTAAGAGAGAAGCTTTCAAGGAAGATTGATTTTATGACTCTTAGCAAGTCGGGAGAATGTGATTCCCGTGTAGGGGGATGGGAGAACAGTAAAAAAGACGGGACTCTCCCGGCCAAAACGGGAGATATCACATGTATGGGGGTGTGATGCTTCTTTTAAAATTAATATTGGGTTATTCAGAAATTGTAACACAGGGTAGTGAAAATAATATAGAATTTTTAGCTGTACATTTGGGACATTTAGGATTAGTAATTTTATTGTTTATTCACTTCCAAAGGCAAAAATATCAGATCTGGAGATAATATTAACTAAAATAACTGACATAGTAGGAAGTATACCTTTAATTTTGCTGGGAGATTTGAATTGTGACTGGAAAAATATAAGAGGGAGACAATTAAAAGATATAGTAACTAATTTGGGACTAAAACAACTTATAAAAAAACCCACTAGATATACATCAAATATGACAAATGGATCCATATTAGACCTAATTTTGGTGTCTACTCAAATTGAAGTTGAAGCAATGGGTATTTCACCCTCATGTCTTGGAGATCATAATTTGATCTGGGTTAATTCGCCACGGTCTCAGTTTAAACAAAATCTGGTTCATGAAACTAAAAACTGGACTAGGGACTTTAGGAGATTCTCAGAATCTCGATTTTTGGATAGTATGAGTAAAATAAAATGGGATTGATGCAAACTAATCCCAGATATTGACACTTTAATCAAATACTTTACTCAGACTTTTGAAGAAGTATGTGATTTACATGCACCAAAAATTAAAATAAAGATGAAACCTAATAAATTACCATGGATTAATGATAAACTTTTAAAACAAATTTGAATTAAAAACAGAATTTGGAAAAAAGCTTTAAAATCAAAAGTGGAAAAGGATTGGATTTCCTTCAAAGTTGCCAGAAATAAATGTAAAGGGTTAATTAAGGCTTCAAAAATTTCATTTTATAAAAGTAAGATAGATTAGAGTACAGACCCAAGACAGTTTTGGAGAGTGGTTAAGAAATTGACCAAACCAGGAAGTGATTCTTCTGAGGAGATACTTAGGTTAAAAAATGGCGACACTTTTACTGAAAATCTGAAGGAAATCTGTAATGTCTTAGATAACTTTTTTGTTGATCTCCCAAATTGTAAAATACCTTGTCAATCAGATTTAGAACAAACTAAATTAGAATTTTCACAAAATGGACTTCCCCCATTTGGATTTAAAGCTTTGACTATTACTAAAGTATATAAAACACTTCAAAACATAAATATTCACAAAACTTTTGGTAATGATGGTCTAGAAGGAAAATTTTTGAAATTAGCAGCTTTCCATGTAGCGCCAATTATTACATACTTATTTAATTGGAGTCTTCAAACTGGATATTTTCCTTTATCCTGGAAAGAGAGTAGAGTTAAGCCAATTTTCAAAGGGGGAGATGTGGTAGAAGTTAATAATTACAGGCCCATAGCTTTATTACCCCTTCTATCAAAAAGTTTTGAGAAACTTGTTTCTATCCAGATAATGGATTATCTGGATACATATAGTTTGTTAACAACCAAACAATCTGGTTTTCGAAAAAATTATTGTACCACAACAGCTCTTTTGGAATTTTATGACCTGTTAAACAGATCATTGGGAAATAATATGGAGACAGCTGTTATTTTTGTAGATCTTTCAAAGGCTTTCGACCTGGTGGACCACCCCTTGTTAATTGAGAGACTGTATGAAATAGGTCTTAGAGACGATCCTTTAAATTGGTTAAAATCTTATCTGGATAATCGATCCTAGAGAGTGGAGGCACAGGGATGTCTATCAGAGAGAAGAAATGTTAACAGAGGGGTTCCTCAGGGATCGATTTTAGGACCTCTTGTGTTTCTAATTTTCATAGTCTTCCACAGATTGTAGAACAATCAGAGATTCGACTATACGCCGATGATACGGTAATAATTGCATCTGAAAGAATGGAAGAAATATTGCAATCTAATCTGCAGTCTGATTTTTTAAGGATAGAGGGGTGGTTCACCAGGTCGAAGCTAATTATGAATGCAAAAAAAACAAAATGCATGAATTTTCCATTAAAAAAAAGTGGTGATGTTATTCATAATATATCTATTTACACAGGGAACCTAATTAAGTTAGAACAGGTTAAGGATTATAGTTACTTAGGGGTTATATTTGATGAATATTTGTCTTTTTCAAGTCACATCACTGAATTGATTAAAAAAGTTAACAGAAGGGTGGGGGCGTTAAGAAGAAGTACTAATTGTTTAACATTCTTAGATAGGAAAAAAATGGCAGATCAGTTAATCATCCCAGTGTTAAGATACGGTGACTTAGTATATAGGAACACAAATAAAGTCCTACTGTCTAAGTTAGATAAAATTTAGTATCGTGTGGCTAGGTACGTATTAAAGGGGAATTATCGGACTCATCATTGTTTATTGCTGAATAAAGTAAATTGGTTGCCCTTAGATGTAAATTATCAGCACCATTGGTTAACCTTAATATATAAAATGAAATATTTATGGGTAAATCATCCAATTTCATTATTATTGTTCTCAGTGAAAAGTTGTCATAAATGGCTGTTAACCAGATCAGTTCATTTAAATTAAATAGCTGTAGGTAAATTTCAAAACAAATATAAGGATAGGTCTTTGTTATATCAAGCTGCCGGTTTCTGGAATTCTCTCCCTGATGAGGTGAGAGAAATTACAAGTTACTCCTTATTTACTCAAATTATAAAGGAGTTATATACTCACATTTGTGAGTGTTGAATGACACTGAGGTGTCTTTGGAATCTGTTATGATTTCTTTTATAATAATTTATATGAATGTATTCTAGGTATATTACGTTGTTTGTATCTATTTGTGTTTTAAATGTGGAACCTATTTGTATGTACTTAGATAGGAATTTACACAGGTCTGGCTTGTAAAGTGGATTATGTCCAAATGACATGTATTACCTGTATAAAAATACATTTTTACCTACCTACCTACAGGGCTTCGTTCTCCCAGGACCCCCAATTTCCCAACTAGCCCATATCCTTCCCCCTGCACCTCCCTGAGCCATATGCTGAATTCTTCTTTTCTTCTCAGTAGTGCTAGCCCTTGGTACTGGTCACACCTCTGAGAAGGCTACCACATCTCTCTACATCACTGCAAATTTCCCCCACCTCATTTAACCTCTCCTGCACAACTCCTACCTCACATTCTGCTAGGTCATTAGTTTCCAGATAAATTATGTGAGATTTCCCTCCCTCCGCTCTCACATGTTTGGCTATCAGGGATCCCACTCTCCCTGCAGTCATCCCTGGCATACATTGTACCCTCCTGCAGTTTACCCTAGACTCTTCCCACCATCTCACACCCTTAACCAGAGTGCCCAAAGACCAGCATCCTGCTCCCCACCATCCAGTGCCCCTCTCTCTGCTAGCCATGCTGCCCTTCCTTGCCTGTGACCTTCCTTTCTGTTCAACCTGTAGATCCCTGACCTCTTGTGCCCTCCTCCCCATTCCCTTCCACCAACTCCCCTCCCCTCTGTCTTGCCACCTACTCCTCCTGTCTCACTTCACTTTTCTGCCCCGCGCATGCAATACCTCACTGCCTCTAGCTTAAAGTATCTCAAAAGAGTGACAAAGATGTAAGCAGTGGTTCTATGTCAGAGAAAGAAAGGCACCAGAACAAGGGGATTTGCAATGAAGCTAAGAGGGGAAAGTTTAGGAGAGATGTGTGGAAATACTTCACGGAAAGGGTGTTGGATGACTGGAGCAGCCTGACAGAGGAGGTAGTGGGGGAAAAGACTATGTGGAACTTCAAGCATGTGTGGGGTAGGTACAGGGGCATATTATGTAGAAGAACGGGAGGAGCGAGTGACACCTATGACCAGCAAGGGTCAGTGGCGATTGAATAGGCAGAGACAAGGGGCAGACTGGATGGGCCTAAAGGTCCTTTTCTGCTGACAAAATCTGTTTCTATGCTTGTATCCCTAGTCCATCTGCCTGCACCATCTCCCCTGTACTACTCCTTGCTTGCCCCTTGTCTTCTTTACTCTGCCACCACTGCTCCTGTGGTCCTTCCCCCTACTACCCCTGTTGCTCCCTTTTACTTGTCCCTTATCATCCCACCAGGTCCCCCCCCACCATCCAGTGAGTAGAATATATTCCACACTGTCATC
Organism: Neoceratodus forsteri; assembly: GCA_016271365.2. Classification (NCBI taxonomy): domain Eukaryota; kingdom Metazoa; phylum Chordata; order Ceratodontiformes; family Ceratodontidae; genus Neoceratodus; species Neoceratodus forsteri. Next base: position 1,072,733,334 of record CM057451.1, read on the forward strand.
TCTGGAGGTACTTCCACCAACCTCACATCCCACCTTGTCATATCCAGTCCTCTTACTGTTGTCCACCCCTCAGGTCTTCTCTCCCACTGGGGGAGAGGGATGCAGGAGGCCTGCTTAAACTCCCCTTCCTTCCTCCCATCTGGTCCTACTCCCTTTCCTGACTCCTCCCTGCTCTCTCTCTTGTCTACTTCCATGCCCTTTGTTCCCACTGTCTGTCCCCATCTCTACTTCTGACATCCCCTTCAATCAATGCCTCTATCTCCCTCCTAGGTTGCCACACTTCTGCCATCAGCTGCCCGACTCCTACAAACCAGGCATCCCCCACCTCCTAAATATTTCCCTACAAACACTGCTGCCCCACACCCCATGCAATGCACCACTCTACCCACCTCATCCTGTTCCCATGGTAGGTCCCTCGCCACATTCTGAAACAACAGGACCTCCTATAATGTTCCTACAACATATACTGGGGTGTGCTACTGTCTCCTGAATACTTTTTAATTTGTATCTAAATGGGGATGGCTGTATAGCTGCAATGCCTTCTTACACTATTCCTACAGGTAAACAGAGCCCACCAAGGCTAGCCCTGAAAATTTAACTTATTAATTGGTTATTGTTATGGTATCAAACATTAAAAAGCAAACATGGGGGTGCTAATGAGCAGCTCGCTGGACAGACATGCCTTCGTGCTGCTCCATGCCAACAACCGATTTAAAAGTAAAATTAGAGTGTAAAAAACAACTTTCTGTGAAAAAACAACATCAAATTGTTGTAGAAAGGCATTATGGAGGAATATCTCATGCCAAACTCTGGAAAGGGCCAAAGACTAGCTGGTAAAGCGGGGAAGAAGGTGGCGGCCTCTACGGCGGGCGAAAGCGTGGGCATAATTTCACTCTTGGTGGCCAAAACTGGTGCACTAGGTGGTGAAGTGACAGGGCAAGTGATTGCAGTGCTAGAGCCCAGACTGCTAAAAGCAAAATTGATTTAAAGCTACAAGAGGTCCTGCAGCAGCAAACTCTGCACACCAACAGAAAAGCAGAGGCTGAGGAACGTATCTCCCGGCTGGAAGATGACACAGTGGAGGTTCCAGGACAAGTTATGAGACTGCAAAAAGAATTGGAGGACCTTAAAGAGGCATTTGACTATCAGGAGAACTAATATAGGTGACTTAATCTACGCCTCAGAGGCCAACCAGAGGGAGCTAAAAAGGGGGATGTTATGGGCTTTTGTGCCAAGATTCTTCCAGAACTCCTGGGGCTCCAGCCGAAAAATGGGCGCTATAAGTTAGAAAGGGCCCACCACACAGTGATGCCCTGTCCCCTAGGAGACAACCCCCAAGGCAGATCATAATGCGATTTCATGCCTTTCAAGATCGGGAGGTGATTCTCAGAGCTTACAGAGAAAAAGGGGCTCTGGAACATGAGGGGATACGTCTATTTATTTCACAGGATTATTCCATACAGCTTCTTCAAAAAATGGAAGATTTTCAACCCACTTATGGCCCAATTGAGAAATCTTAAGGTGGAGAACGTCATCATTTATCCGGCAGTACCCAAGATTCACCAAAAGGGGGCGACATACTCCTTCTGGGAGCTCAACAAAGCGGAGACATTTGTCTCTGACTTACAGAAAAAGCTGGCCAAGTAAATGGACTGGGTCCTGTGGTCTAGTCATGGTCTCCTGTTGTGGGCAATGTTCGATTGCCATGGTGTTGTATGGTTCATTTTCTTCCTGCCTATTGTGAACTGTCCCAATCTGCCGGAGCCTATGGAGGAATGACTGTTGGAGGAATGCACATGGGGAATGGAGTGAGAATCACTGTTGTGATGGGGTATGAGCTGAGAATGACCTAGAACTGTATACAGTGGATGCGGATGCACTCAAATCGATTTGTTCTCCTTTTCCCTTAGCTCATTCTAATAAGGACTGGAACAGTAAGACTGGGCACATGTTGTGGGGAGAATGAGAATTCTGCATAGACTGCAAGGAGAGAAAAACATATTGAATGAGAGAGACTGAGGAAAAGGGGCCTAGCGCATGTGTTTATGGTGCAGCCAGCTTCCCTTCCTCATGCTGTTCCTATGTCTGATGTGGGGAGGAACTTTGATTTGAGGACACATATCGAAGCCTAGTAAGGTCAGGGGTTGGGGAGGGTGTGATCCGAAGTATTGGTCAGGAAACCAGAAGGGGAAGGAAACATATTCAATTTAGTGCTTTACAGTAACTGGTAATTGCTATTTTTCTTTTAAACTTAGATTGTGGGCTTTTAGTGACACTGTAATGTTTTTGTTGTCTTTACTTAGAATTGTTTTTGGGCTGTTGAAAATTTAAAACGTAGTGGTGGTGTATTTCTTTGCTGTATTTAATTGCTGCAAATTTAGTCTTGGCTTGTCTGACTTGCCCTGTAGTTTGGGTGAGGGGTGTTAATTGTCTGGCCTCTGACCTCAGCTATGTGATAACTGGAGGTGGGGCTTAGTCACAGTTGAGGTAGCAAGTGAGTTTTATTTTCTCAGAAAAACCGAAGGGGAAGGAAACATATTCAATTCAGTGCTTTACAGTAACGGTAATTGCTATTTTTCTTCTAAACTTAGATGTGAGGCTTTTAATGACACTGTACTTTCTTTGTTGTCTTTACTTAGAATTGTTTTTGGGCTGTTGAAAATTTAAAATGTAGTGGTGGTGTATTTCTTTGCTGTCTTTAATTGCTGCAAATTTAGTCTTGGCTTGTCTGACTTGCCCCCCTCCCTTCCCTTCCCCCAACTCTTAATTATATGCCCTATTAAATCTGATTGACAGGAGCTAAACACAGAGTATAGTAAAGGGTGTGGGTAGGAGGGGCATGAGGTGAAGTCCACCCTCAGCACGACACGTGTTTTTGATTCATTTATTTATTTCTTTAGTTTATTTCTTTTTTAGAAAGAAAAGTATCTGAAGATCAGTGCAGGATTTTTAGGACAGTAAATTAACAAAAAATGGAACTAGGAGAGCTTCAGTAGCAGACAAGTAGTGGAATAGCAGTATAATTGCAGTATAATGTGGGAGTGGTGCAATGCAGTGGCTGTGGGGGCAGCCATATTCAGAGCAGATCTTCTGGACACTGAGGTGCTGCCCTGTCTACATGCATCTCTGGACTGCATGGATGAGGTAGCCAGACTCAGAGCAGAAGTAAGCTGGGTCAGGTACCATCACCCTATCCAGAGACCACCCAGTCCAATGCAACTGCCTCAAGGATGCCGAGACGAGGAGCACTTGGATGACAGTGGGCTCAGGGAGGATAGAGCAGTCAGGCAGAGGCACATCCCAGACCCTATTCCACCTAAGAACTCATATGCCACACTGGCAAACGAGGACAACCAAATAGAGGTCCCAGAGAAGTAGAAGGAAAGGATGTGGAGGTTAGCCAAGGTGCGGTGACCTCAGCAGGGAAAGCAGTGGACCCAGAGGAGGAGAAGCGAATCCTGGTGGGGACTCCATCATAAGAGGATCCAGCTAGGAACACAGGAGGGGAAGGACAGGGAGGTGGGGTACCACGGTGCCATGGCATGGTGGGAAGGATGATCCTGGGGATCACTGGGAAGGCAAGACGGGAGGGTGAGCTGGATGTCATTATCCACCTAGGTACTAATGACCTGGCTAATGGGGAACCAAAGGAAGTTCAGGAAGAGTTTAGGAAATTAGGGAGGGGTCTCAAGCAAGTAGCTACTTCTGTCACTTTCTCATAAGTACTACCTGCCAGATGCAAGGGAGAGCATAGGGGTGCATGCACCAGGAACTTTAACTCATGGTTGAAGAACTGGTGCTGTGAGGAAGGGTTTGGATTCATTGGTGACTGGGGACCCACCTGGAGGGATGGAGGTTTGTTCAAGCCTGGCGGCTGCATCCATCCTGGAGGAATCAAGCACTCGATGATAAGTTTAAATGCTACATTGACAAGCATTTAAACTAGCAAAGGGGTTGGCAGGCCAGCAAGGAGGGTACCTGCTTGCTCACCCTCACAACTAGCAGTGGAACCAGTGAACAGAGGATGGCTATCTCTACAAAGCAGTGTGCAAAGATGGAGATTAAGCGCAAAGAGGTGGATAGGCAGAAGGGCAAAATTCAGCAGAAGGGCAGACAGCAAGGAGAACCAGGGATAAGGACAACCAAGGAAGGGGCTGGAGTAGAACAGCAAAACAGTCTAGGGAGGTCAAATCATGGAAAGCCATGTTTACCAAATGCCAGGAGCCTTAGCAACAAGATGGAAGATACTGAGGCTGTCATGGTTGCAGTCAGACCTGGACATTGTGACCATCACTGAAACCTGGTGTAATGATAACCATGACTGGAGATGGCCATACCTGGCTAAAACATATTCAGAAGAGACAGGGCAGGCAGGAAGGGAGGAGGTGGCACTGATGTGAAAAATGATATAAAGGCCACGAGATCTACAAGGAACAAAATGGGGAGGAGAATACAATAGGTTAAAGCTGGAAAGGAAAATGGGGCCAGCCATCCCGCACAGGTGTGGTCTAGAACCACCAGCCCAGGAGGAAGAAACAGATAGGAGCTGATGCTAGCCATCCAAGGATGGCAGACAAGAGTGAGAGTAGTACTGGTTGGAGACTTCAATATTCCAGATGGACTGGAGCATCCCAGCAGCAGCATCAACTAGGAACAGATTTATCCTGGACTCCCTTCAGGGTGTCTTCCTCAAGCAACTGGTCATGGAACAACTCGGCAGAAGGCAATACTGGACCTTGTGCTCACTAAACAGGGACAGTGTGATGGGGGAGTAACAGTGGGGGAGCACCTGGGGAACAGTGACTACCAGTCATTGTGGTTTGAAATACAGAAAGAGCAGAACCAAACCGCACAAAACACGTATCCTGGATTTAGGGGGCAGACTTTGGGAAAATGGGGAGATACTTGAAAAAAGGCATTAAGGAATGGGGCAGGAATGGGGATTGAGGAACAGTGGGCGATATTTAAAATGGGGATTACAAGAGGCAACATAATTATGCATTAAGCAGGTTAGCAAGAGGAAAAAGAAGAGAGACCATTATGGTTTTCCAAAGAGGTAGCAAAGAAAGTGAAAGCCAAAAGATTGCATTCAGGCAATACAAAAGACACAGGCAGAAGGGATAGGGAGAAGTACCAGGAGAAGCAAGGGAGGCAGGAGGTCAGTAAGGAAGCCAAAGCTCAGACAGAAGAACATTGCAAGAAATCCAGTGGGCAGAGGACAAAACCTTTTACAGGCACACAAGGAAAAAAGAAAGGCAAAGGAGGATAGTGAGACTGAAGGGGGATGGGAGGCGTGAAGGATGACAACAGTAAAGCTTGACATATTGAACAGGTATTTCTGCTCAGTCTTTACTGAGAAGAGGAGGGTAATGGGTCTGAAGGGAAATTACAAGGGGTGAGAATGGTGCAGAAATGGACACAAGTCCCTTTACACGAGAAATGGTCCTGCAGGAACTGGAAGTAATAAGAGTTGATAAAGCAATGGGGCCAGATGGGTGCACCCAGGGTCATAAAGAACTAAGAGGTGGTGGCTGAACCTTTGGCTATCCTGTTTAGCCGATCACAGGAAACAGGGAGTACCCAAAGACAGGAGGATAGCAGATGTAGTCCCTTATACAAAAGTGGGAACAAAAGAAAGTGAGGAACTACAGACCAGTCAACCTCACCTCGGTAGTGGGGAAGATCATGGAAGCACTACTGAAGGAGAGATGGTGGAACATCTGATTGTCAGTGGACTACAGGACCTAGGCAGCATGGTTTCACCAGGGAGGTCATGTCAGACCAACCTCGTTGAATTACTGACTGGGTGACTGGGAGGTGGATCGGGGAGGGCAGTGGGCTGACCTATCTGGACTTCAGCAAGGCCTTGACACTGTGCCACAGAAGACTATTACACAAACTGGGGAATATGGGTGGGGCAGGACAGTAGTGTGGTGGGTGAGGTAACTGGCTGGGTGGCAGGACACAGAGGGTGGTAGTAATGGCTGTCACTCCACAGAGGAAGAGTGACCAGTGGGGTAGTACAGGGATCAGTGCTGGGACCAGTCTATTCAACATCTTCATCAGTGACATTGCATGCAGGACCTAGAAGGCAGAATTTCACTGTTCACTGATGACACAAAGCTCTGTAACAAATGGAGACACACAGAGGTGTGAGACAGAATGAGAAAGGACCTGCAGAAACTTGAAGAATGGTCAGGGGTTTGGCAGTTGAAATTCAATGCAAAGAAGTGCAAGATAATGCATATGGGCACAAAAACCCTGGCACAATATATCAGTTGGGGGTGAGGATATAGCATGCACAAGCAGGAAAGGATCTTGGGGTTATCATCTCTGATGACCTCAAGGTAGAAACAGTGTGACAAGGCAGCAGATAAAGCAAATAGGATGCTGGGAAGCATAGGCAGGGCATCACCAGCAGGAAAGGAGGTCATAATTCCTACCAACAGACACTAGTGAGGCCCACCTGGAGTACAGTGTACAGTTCTGGAGACCTTACCTACGTAAAGACATAGACAGGGTAGAAAGGTTCAGAGGAGGGCAACAAAGATGGTGCATGGATTGCATCACAAGTCCTATGAGGACAGGTTGAAGGAACTGAACATGTACTCCCTGGAGGTGAGCAGGGAGAGAGGGAATATGATAGAGACATACAAGTATCTTACAGGGAGGAACAGGGTGCAGGAATACACTATTTTTAAGCGAAAAAGATGTTCCAGGACTAGAGGGCATGGGATGAAGTTGGAGGGAGGACGATTCAGAGGAAACGTGAGGAAGAATTTCTTCACAGAATGGGTAATGGACAAGTGGAACACCCTGCCAGAGGAAGTGGTGGGGGCTGAAACAATCACGGGATTTAAGAATGCATGGGATAGACAAAGGAATTCTGGAGGTCAGGGGTAAGGGGCAACAGACTTCTAGGAAAACATAAACTGAACTTACAAGCTCAAATGGGCAGACTGGGTGGGCCATAGGCCCTTATCTGCCAACACTGTCTATGTATCTATGTAAGCTCCCTGACTGAACGCTTGCCAGGAAAGTACAAATTTGTGATTCCTCTAAGATGGCTGGGAGACGAATATGGGTAATGTTGATAACTCTCTATGAACTCCATGGTTCTACATTAGGTTCCAGTGGTGGGATATTGTTATGCAGGGAGATGTTAATGTTCAAATTGAAGTTGGTCTATATACTTATATAAAGTTTGTGAGAATTTTTATAAAAAAGGGGAAAAAGAAAAAGATTGATATGGATTAGTGGCGATGAGTAGCAACCATATCAACAGTGGGATTTAAGACACTAATGCCGCGATTGCATTTGGTGTCAGGAGGGGGAGGGTTGCCTTGTTGAATATTGTAAAAAAGATGTTGGGGATAGATTTCAGTGGCGGGAAGAGTGCAGGTTAGAGGGAGGTTAGGGGTTTGGAGGGAAATTTATCATGTTCTACTTGGGAGATGGGGGGTGTTTTTTTGTTGACGTTTTCACTATCTTGTTGAATACATGTTGTTACTATTTTGTGTTTGTGTTTTTTCATGCATTTCATATTTCTAAACAATTGCTAATGACCCCAGACTATTACATCTGTGGAGGGAAATATGTTATCTGGGTGGGACTGGTGGCAAATTCTTATGTGCAAGAACAGAAAGTAACTAAATATGGTTAATGGGCAACAGCTAACAGTGGTCTCCTGGAATGTGCATGGGGTCACTAATCCGATAAAGCATGTGATGTTGTTGGCAGCATTTAGAAGGAGGGGGACACAAGTAGCGCTACTCCAGGAGACACACCTGTCTGACAATGAGCATGCCAAGCTTGCCCGGGGTGGGTGGGCAAATGTTTTCCTGCCTCATACTACTCTCCAAATGGGGAGTAGCTATCCTTCTGAATAAGAATTTGCCACTGGAGGTCAAGAGGGTTGTGAAAGACCACTGAGAGGGGCGGTACATTTTTTTAGAGGGGTAACTGTATGCAGAGGCTGTCACATTTGGCAATGTTTATGCCCTAGCCACATATGACCCACAATTTTTCCCTAGATTATTAGATTTACTCACTAAGGAACAGTTCCCAGGATTGATTTTTTTTTTTGGGGGGGAGACCTGAACAGCGTTATGGACCCTGTGTTAGACCACTCAAAGTAAGGGGAAAATATCAGAGGCACTGAACCAGTGGTGGGTGGGTATGTCAGACTTAGATTTGGTTGACAGCTGGAAGATGATGAATCCTGGGGCTAGGGAGTATACATTCTTGTCGAACCTTCATGGAACATGGACGAGAACAGATTACATCCTGGTCCCATGGTAGTGGAATGAAAGGGTAATAGATGTATCACACAGTCCTATACATATTTCAGACCACGCTATGGTGATAGGGAAGATTCAGATGCACATGGTAAGGGACATGTCACCCCAGTGGAAGTTTCCGTCCTATATGCTTTCAAATAAGGACTTTAGAGAATATTTAGCAAATCAGTAGTAAATTTATAAAGAAACTAATGCAGGGTCGGAAGTGTCTAGAACCACCTTCTGGGATGCTGGGAAAGCCTATCTAAGAGGCTCTATAATTGCATATATGGCTAAGATTAAGAGAGAGAAGCGGGAGAAAAGGCAAGGGTTGGAAAGGCAGCTTAAAGAATTAGAGAAGCAGATGGCTCTGGGGAGAAAGGATCAGTGAGTAGCCTTCTTATGGTCACAAGAGAAGCCCTAAACTCTCTAATGCAAGCAGAAGCTAAAACATCTTGGTTTTATGGCAGACACCAGATGTTTGAATGGTCGAATAAGTCGGGCCTGCTCTTAGTTAGGCTTATGAAGGGAGGTAAATGCCATACCAGAATAACTGGGATTAAAGATAGGGAGGGCATGGTGCATAGAGAGGCTGGGAAATTGAGAGCGCGCTTCCAGGAGTTCTATGCCCAGTTATATGGGGTGGAGTGTAAAGGCAGGGGGCAGCAGATACAAGAATTCCTTGATAAGGTAGAGCTGCCTTGTCTTACAGAAATGCAGAGAGAATGGTTGAGCCAGCCTATCATGAAGGGAGAAATTCTTAAGGTCATAGGGAAGTTACAGAAGGGTAAGGCAAGTGGCCCAGATGGATTCCCCATGGAATTTTATAAAGCCTTAGCAGACCGGATGGCGGGAGCATTGAGAGAAGTATTCCAGGTGGAGAGGGGGGAGGAGCGTCCATATTTGCCCGATACCCGTTATGATGCTACGGTTTGTTTAATACTGAAACTGGGTAAAGATGTGCTGGACTGTGCATCCTACAGACTGATCTCTTTGTTAAATTGTGATCTTAAAATTTTGGCTAAGGTTCTGGCTCTGAGATTGGAGGATCATTTGCCTGCGTTGTTTCACCCAGACCAGACCCGGTTCATAAAGGGAAGATTCTCTTACCATAATATACGCCGACTATTGAATGTGGTATGGAGGGCAGGACAGATGGCAGGTAAAACCTATGTTATCTCTATGGGCGCAGAAAAAGCGTTCAATAGAGTGGCGTGGGAGTATCTTTTTGAGGTGATGACCCGGTTTGGTTTGGGTGACTCATACGTTCAGTGGATCAGAGCTATGCACCATGCCCCTAGAGCTCGGATCTTGGTTAATGGAGTACTTACAGAACCCTTCACACAGGAGAGGGGTACTAGGCAGGGGTGTCCACTATCTCCACTCCTCCTTGCTTTGGCATTGGAGCCCCTTGCAGCGGCACTCCGGCAGCATCATGAGATTCGAGGCATAAAGGGAATAGGAGACACCATGCATAAAATCACATTATATGCGGATGACATGCTCTTCTTTATTACAGACCCCCTGAACTCTATGCCACTTGTATTAGAGCTGATGGAGGCTTTTGCCGCCTTCTCTGGGTACAGAATCAACATAAATAAGTCTGAAATGCTGTGTTTTCCTAAATTAGATAAGACTGATGAACAGTGGGGAATCCGGATTGAAAATACAAGCATCACCTATCTGGGTATTAGGGTAGGTAGGACAATTGGATTGTTGTATGGACTGAATTATGCACCACTTATTAAAGTTTTAGAAGCAGATCTGAGAAGATGAATGCAACTACCCATATCCTGGTTGGGGCGTATTAACTTGTTGAAAATGAACATCCTTCCTAGAATCTTATATCCTGTGCAGATGGTCCCTATCAGCCTTGTAAAAGGAGACATAGCTAGGATAGAGAAGCTATTCACCCAGTTTATATGGGGGGGGGAGAGCGCCCGAGAGCACAACTTCAGAGATTAAAAGATTAGTGGCCGGGGGGGCCTTAGCTTCCCAGATATCACCAACTGTTATCTGTCCATTCAACTAAGGTATATTGTGGATTGGGTGTACCGCCCTGAGGTGGCAAGTTGGGCCACACTTGAACAGTGGGGATGCTTGGGTCGCCTTTCTGCTTATCTGCGTAGTAGAGGCCTCAGGGCCTACACCGCCCAGGGTGGGTGTAACCCCTTAGTCAAGATTGTATTGGAGGCGTGGGGGCTTATTAAGAAACGCAAGGGGATTGTTAAAGGAGAAACCTTCTTGTTACCGGTGGCGAGGAACCCTTTTTTCCTCCCTGGATTGGAGGATAGAGGGTTCAGGGATTGGAAGAGTGGGGGGGGGGCACAATGTATGGGGACACTGGTCCGTCATGGTATACTAAACCCACTGGGTGATATTGCTTGAAAGTTGAGGTTAAGGGGCCAACAGGTATTTTGCTACTTACAGCTCAGGGCATTCTTACTGAAAATGGACAGAGGAGGGGCGGAACTCCGTGGTTGGTCCTCAATTGAGAATTTGATATACGGCGCACATAGGGATCCCAAAGGATTTATTAGGAAGGCTGCAAAATTGGGAAAGCAGAACTATCCGGATTATACACAAAAGGTGAAACAGTTATGGGAGAGAGATTTAAGAAGAGAAATCTCGGAAAACAACTGGCACCACATGTTAGAGGACACATGGGCCTCTTAGTGTGTAATAGGTTTAAGGAGGCCTTTTATAAATTCCTACATAGACTGTACTACCCCCCCAGTTGCAGTTCATAAGGCACACCCCTCTATGTCCCCTCTCTGTCGTAGGTGTGGGAAAGAAAGAGGGACGTATATACATTGCTTCTGGGATTGCAGTGTTCTGAAAGAGTTCTGGGATAAAGTGATTGGGGAAATAGCAAAGCTAGCAGGATACCCTATTCAGGTAGACCCTATAATAGGCCTGTTTGGAATGAACCCGGGAGAGGAGGAGGAGTGGGAATTAATGCCACAAAGGATTAGGGTATTAATGATATTGCCAGACACCGTATCCAGATTACATGGGTTAGCTGCATGGCCCCCACTATCCAACAGTGGCGACAATTGGCAATGCAAACCTTGGCGCTGGAAAGATTGACATTGTTGCTTAGGGATAGGGCGGACGCCTTCTATAGAGAATGGGCTCCTTTCCTGGCCTCGCTTAGTACTGAGGAAGAGGCCACCTTGCGGTGTGGCTTAGGGTGAATTGGGTTTAAAAGGGTATTGTAGACTCTCCACATTTGTTATGTCATCAATTCTGCTGATGGATACCTGGAAGGTATATACAATCACAGTTTTAAGAATAAACTGAAAAGGGTTAATTATTATTGCTAAAAGAATGTCTGAATGTAGCAGGAAGTAATCATGGAATGCATTTATGGGTTTGTCTGTCTGTCTAGTTATATTGTCTATGTTGTACATGTTGTACTTTTAAAAACCAATAAAAAAATTATACAAAAAAAAGACAAACATAATCATAATGCAAAAGAAAATCTTCAATTGAGATAAAAAATCAAGGTCCTAGAGCAAGGGAAGACAATACACTAGATCACGCTCTAGAGGGTGCCAAAGGCAACAACAGGACACGTAAATGGGTCCACTGAATGGGAAGAACACCATATAGGAGAAATTCTTCCACTTCAGCAAGTAGGTGTGTCTCGTGAAATGCTGCCTTGCTGCCAACAAGCAGTGAGGAACACACACCAAGAGTATGTGGAGAGGTGCACACAGCGGGGATAAATGTGAATAGAAGAAAAAAAGGAGGAGAAGGAAGGTCAGACTCTAGGTGGAGGGTGGTGTCTCTGAATGCGCAGAGTCTTGGAAACAAGATGGACAACCTGCAGGCACTATTAGCAGACAGGAGGTGGACATAGCTGCAGTAACCAAGACTGGGCAACATCACACCATGACTGGGAGCTTGTGATACCTGGATATAAACTATACAGGAGGGACAGGGTAGTCGGGAAGAGGGAAGGGGTGGCAGTTTATATCAGCGAGGGAATAACTTGCACGAAAGAGGAATCAGAGGAAGGGGAGGTGGAGGCATTATGGGTTCAGTTAAGGTCCAATACAGGGAGAAAGGTGAGGATGGGGGTGGTTTACAGACCACCCAGTCAAGATAAGCAGAGGGACAGGGAGCTGATCTCACAAATATTGGAAGCTACGGGGAAAGGAAAGGTGGTAATTGTGGGGGACTTCAACCTGCCCAAGGTGGACTGGAGCATACCATCCACAACATGTGCTAAGAGTCAGGTGATCCTGGAAGGACTGCAGAGTGGGTTCCTGCCTCAGGGCATTACTGAACCAACAAGAGCTGAGGCAGTTCTTGATCTGGTGCTTACAGATGGGGAGCATGTACAGGAAATAAAGGTCAGGGAGCCACTGGGTGAAAGTGGCCATTGCGCAGTGTGGTTCCAGTTGGATATGGGCAGGGAAAGTATCCCAACTAAGACCAAAATCTTGGATTTCAGGAGGGCGGACTTCAGAAAAATGGGTGAAGTGCTAAGGAGCCATCTGGCTGGCATTAGAGCAGATATGGGAGTGAACCAAAGGTGGTCCGTCATTAAGGAAGGAATACTGGTTGCCACAAATGAATGCATTAGGCTCAGGGGGAAGAACACAAGGGCCAAAGTGCCCAGCTGGTTCAGTTCTGGTGTTGCCAAGGCAGTAAGGGAAAAGAGGTTGGCCTATAGAAAATTCAGAAAGACCAAGAGAGAGGTGGATAGGGAAAACTACCTAAGGTTGGCTAGTGAGGAAAGCAAGGAAGTCCGGCAAGCAAAGGCACAGAAGGAGCTGCAGATTGCTGAAGGAATTAAGATGAGGGAGAAGGCTTTCTTTCACTATATAAGTGAGAAAAGGGACAAGAAGGAAGGGATTGCTAGGCTTAAGAAAGGGGTGGAGTGGGTTGAGGATAATGGGGGGGAAGCAGAGATACTAAATGAATACTTCTGTTCCATCTTCACCAGGGAGAAGGAAGGACCAGTGCCTTCAGGAGGGAAAAGAGGAGCAGGGGGGAGGTGAACACAGGTGTAGTGATAGAGGAGGATAGAGTGAGGGAGGGGCTGCTGGCATTGAAGGTGGACAAATCCACAGGCCCGAACAGAGTACATCCAAAGGTACTAAAGGAATTGGCTGAGGAGCTCGCAAGGCCACTGGCATACCTATTTAATAGTTCACTAGAGTCAGACATGGTACTGCAGGACCAGAGAACAGCACATGTAGTGCCCCTCCACAAAAGCAGTCCCAAGGATGAACCAGGGAATTCCAGACCAGTCAGTCTGACCTCCATTGTGGGCAAGCTCATGGAGACCATACTAAAGAAAAGATTGGTGGAATATCCAGAGGAGCATGGTCTCCAGGATGAGAGCAGCATGGGTTCATGGGGGAGAGAGATAGCATCAAACAAATCTGATTGACTTTTGACTGTGTCACTAAGACAGTAGACAGGGGCCAATGGTGAGACATCCCTGTCTTGATTTCAGCAAGGCCTTTGACTCTGTGCCCTACAAAAGGTTGATCAGTAAGTTGGTGGATCTTGGGGTTGGGGAAAAAATGGCCAGATGGGTGGAAAACTGTCTGAGGGACAGAACCCAGAGGGTGGTTGTGAGAGGAGAGTTATCTGGCACCAGAGAAGTAACCAGTGGGGTCCCACAGGGCTCAGTGCTGGGGCCGGTGTTGTTCAGTGTTTTCATCAATGACATTGGGGATGGCATTAAAGGCAAAATGTGCCTATTCGTGGATGACACCAAGTTCTGTGGCAGAGCTGACATAGCTGAAGGGATACAGAACCTACAAGAAGATCTGGAAAAGCTGGGGTGGTGGTTCAGGATCTGGCAGCTTGGCTTCAATGCCAAGAAATGCAAAGTTATGCATATTGGAGCTAAGAATCCAGGACAGAGTACTACCTGGGTGGAGTCAGAGTATCTGCATCAGAGGAGGAGAAGAATCTGGGAGTGATGATCACTAGTGACCTGAAGCACTCAACACAGTGCAAGAAAGCATCAGCAAAGGCAAACAAGATGCTGGGATGCATATCTAGGGGGATCAGTAGTAGGAGAGAGGAGGTTATACTGCCCTTGTACAGGTAACTGGTAAGGCCACATCTAGCGTATGGAGTTCAGTACTGGTAACCACACCTCAAAAAGGACATTAACCTGCTGGAGAAGGTCCGGAGGAGGGCTACAAAGATGACAGCCGGTCAGCAGGGTAAGATATGTGAGAAGAGGTTGAGGTCACTGAACATGTACTCCCTGGAAGACAGGAGAGAGAGAGAGAGAGAGAGAGAGAGAGGACATGATTGGGACCTTCATGTACTTGAAAGGGATAAATAAGGTTGATAAGGAGAGTCTCTTTAAGCTGAGTGGCAACCATAACACGAGGAGGCACAGTCTTAAGCTAGAGGGTGGGAGGTTTAGGAGGGAGGTCAGAAACCACTTCTTCACAGAGAGGGTGGTGAACACTTGGAATGCGCTGCCGGAAGAGGTGATCTCGTTGAAGATAGTGGGCAGCTTTATGAGAGGCTGGGATAGGCATAGGGGGAAGGTAAGGATCATGGGTAGGGAGGATAGGAGGAGTGAGGAGGGAGGGCAGGGACATTAGCTCCAGCTGTGGACCCTGCAATATGAGCAGACTTGATAGACCAAATGTCTTTCTTCTGCTGGCTTCTTCATACGTTCGTATGTTCATATTAGTTATCTGGGAAGAAGCAAAAAAACATGCAATGGCTATGTCCTCAGGAGCCATGCCTGCAGATGCAGGGACCATAGGTCTGGATGGAACAGGGATCCCTGTCCTGTGACAAAAGACCATTTCACAGAGTTAAACAGGAGGTTTCACAGCTAGATGTTGTAGCAGAGGAAACCATATTGGGCGAGGCCAGAAGGGAGACATTAGTATTAGAGAAGCCTGTTCTCCCGTAGTTTGAGTAGAACCATCTGAGTAAGAGAATTAGAGGGAATGCATAAAGAAACCTGCCTTGCCAGGAGAGGGATAATGCGTCTCGCCCCCCCCCCCCAAAAAATACTCCACGCCCTGTAGTGAGCTAGCAAAAATGCGTCAGTTTTGCATTATGTGGGGATGCAACATGGTCCAACTCTGGATCACCCCACTTTGCAAAGAGGTAATTTATTATGGAGGTCAGCAGTTCCTACTTGTGCACCCGTGACCGGGGCCGACTTATCCTGTTTGCCAAGATGTTTTGGAGACCTAGGAAAAACACAGCCATCAACTGAAGGTTGTAAGATAGTGCACAGTACTGGCTCAGTGGCGCAGAGGGCTGAGGCGCCTTGAGTGCCTTACCATTCCCACACTGGTGACCTGGGCTCGGGATACACCTGGATCACTGGGCGGAGGGCTGGGAATGGACTAGGCAGCTGCTTGGCAGCTTTCCTCTCTCAGATTGGAGAGGCATGCCTTCCCAGTTCTTGGCTGCCACCAGGTGGAAACTCAGTGGCAGTGGTGAGCAAATGGAGCTGGCACCAGGCCTGGAGTGGGTGGGACGGGGTCATCCTATTGCACTCCACATGCATGCATGACTGCGTCGCTGAGGCCGCAGGGAGTTAGGGAGGGAGAAAACCAGAAAAAACATGCCCCCCCCATCACCACATGTGAGGGCCCTCGGAGGACTCTCGGATCCCACACCATGGAGATACCTGCCAGAGCAACGGCAGGGGGCATGGAAGATAGAACTGGGATACCCTGAATAAGGGCCTGAAGGCAGGGCATAGGTGGCGGAGCGCGAGCAAAAATCTCTACGAGAAAAAAAAAAAGAGCACAGTACCATACACTCATTGCTTCCCTGCATAAGGGGTAAGAGTGCCCTTTTGCTTGTTGATGTAGTGCATCATACCTACACGGTCTGTCCTTATCAACAGTGGGCCTAGACTGAGGTGTTCTATGAAAGCCAGGAGATCAAGAAGAGCAGGCCTTATTTCCAGAACATTGATGTGGATTCTCTAGGTCAGTCCACAACCCCTGGGTCTGGAACTGGCCCAGTGGACAGCCCACCTTGTCCCAGAGGCATCCACTGTAAGGATCTGCTCCAAGATTGAGGAGAAAAATGGGACACCTTGCAACAAATGCAGGGGTTCCATCCACCACAGCAGTGACTTTTGGAGGGGAGACCTGATCAGAACCATTTGTTCTGACTTGTCTGTCAAGTGATCCCGCTGTACTCCAAGTATCTACTGCAGGATTTGCATATGGAGATGAGCTAATGGGACTATCCCAATGGCAGCTGCCATAAGTTCCAGGAGAAAGATCACTGTCCAGGCAGACACATAATGGTTTCAGTGTATCAGACGGGCCTGGGCAACCCAGGCCCCAGCCCTGTCTATGGGCAACAATGCACTGCCCTTTGCCATGTCCAGTACAGCATCAATGCAGTGGAGACTCAGGCAGGGAATAAGGATGGATTTCAGTACACTGACCCTGACACCCAGGACTTTGAACAACTGCGGTAAGCACCCTGTAAGAGAGGAGGTTTGGCAGGGAGCGGCATAATTTGTAATGGGCCCAAGCGTGATCAAAGGACTTAAACTGGTCAATGACTTTTGGGGCAATCCAGGGATGGTGGGAAGATTTCACCCTGGACTTTCGGCGGGGGGTGCTTGTCCCAAGACAAAGTAAAATTTGGAATGGAACAGGGAAAGAGCCATAACGAAATCAGGGGGAAGAGGATGACTTACCAGTCAGTTGCAGCAAGGTTGCTCAGGACATCATTGATATTAAGTAACCGTAGGGACCTAGTCCAGATGTACTTAGGGGAGGGTGGAGGGTACTGAACTTTCCTGACACAGAATGTTATGCAATGGTTGCTGCAGCTGTCCAACACAATATCAGCAACACAAATGCAATGTGGGTGGGAGGAAAGAACCCAGTCCAAGATGCTGTGGTTAGGGGAGTGGGGACTGAGTCAGGTGGGTTCAGTAATGAGCTGGAAGAGGTTAAGGGACTCAATCCTGAGGGAGCTTGGCCTGAAGACTGGGGAGAGCCAATTAATATTAGAGTCCCCAAGATGGATGCGTTCATCTGAGGAAGAGTGTGAGGTAATGGCAGAGAGAGTGAGTGAGTCAACCAGAGAGAAGGATGAGATTTTAGGAGAGGCATGAAAAACCCCATTGAAGATGGGTACAGTGGAAGGAATTGAGAGCTCGACAAGGAGAAACTCGTGGGAGGAGGGTACAGCAACAGCCTCCCTCAGAACAGTGGTGCAGGAGAGCCTCTGGCAGACATAGATGGTTACACTACTGCCACATTTGCCCCAGTTCTGCCTGAAGAGGTGGAAATCAAGAAGGGACAGGCTACAGTCAGGAGTCCTGGAGGAAAGCCAAGATCCAGAGATACAGAGGATGTCACGAGAGTGTCATGAATTGATGCCCAAGCAATAAGGAGGTCAAGTTAAGGTAGAAGGTTCCTAGTACTGAGATGAAAGATGCTATGGCCTTTGGGAGCAGAAAAGTCAGAGGGAGGAGGAGGAGGATGGGAGGGGATCAAAGTTAGTTTCCACGTCGGCAGACAGAAGGATGGGATGGGAGTTGCGTCCCTTGGAACGGGGAGGAGAGCAACAGGCAGGGAGCAGGAAGGGACCGGAGGGCTCCATGGAGAAACCACATTCAGGGAGGGGGAGGAGACTAGAGTGGATAGTAAGGGAGGGAGAGGGGTAGGGTCGACAGATGGGTGGAGGGAAGGAGAGGGTGGGAAGAAGGGTGGGAGAGGAGAGGGAGAAAGTAGGGGCAGGAGGAGGTGATTTTGAAGAAGGGGGTGAATAGTGGCCAGGAGATGAGATGCAACAACCATCAGCTAATTAGCATAGCAGTAACGTAGTGACTGACTAGAAAGAGCAGGTAAATATGACTAAAAGACTCAGTAACAGGCCTAGAGCAGAATACAACACATTGTAGAATAAAGCAATGAAAGTAGGATAGAATTAAAATGAACAAATATGAAGGCTTAACTAAACAAGTAGAGTACTACTAGCTGGTAGGCTAACACTGTTAAAAACAATTATACACTGGACAGGAAAAATCTGAGAAGCTGATTGGTCGGCAGCATTCCAGACCCATACTTATATTCTCTCATAATGGAATGGTTAAAAACAAGACCCCTGACCAGAAAACCCTTATTCTAATCGGTTAAAAATTGGGGAAGTTACCTGATTAATGACTCCAGCATTGGACTATTTTATGCACTAATGTACTACCACAGTTTAAAAACAATAAAACAATTGTTAGACCTGTTTTTGTGCCTTTTTTACTTTACTGTATAGGTCCAGTGCATAATCACAATAACATATTCCAGGGTGTGCTTTATCATAGGATATCAACACTTCTCGGGTGCATAAGGCACCCGAGGCATGCAGATATCCTATGATAAAGCACACCCTGTCATGTGTCATTGCTTAATTATGAAATGGGTTGGGAAAATAACGAGCGCCGATTTGATAAAGGCTTCAGAACCCTGTGCTGTTATCCCAGCATAACAGGACAGGAAGATGATCTGTGGCCTTTCCAGCCTTAGCACAGTTCCCTACACCCATCCAGCTGTTATCTGTTCAAATTCCCACAACTAACAGGGATGCCACGGCATCATATGCTGGCAAAACAGCAATACCTCTCATCTCTCCTGTACCTTGTGACCCTGGCTATACTGGCACTTACACAGGATTAAACCAAACAGGTTATGCATTAAAAACACGGGGAAGGGATACTTCAAAATTATTGGCTCGTCACAGCTCCTGAACACAAGGCCATGAATGTTTTGATTATCCCAGGTAGGAGGAAGTAGGCTGTTGGATAATTAACCCTTAGGTAGGGAAATGGGCAGACTAGGGGGCCAAGAGGTCCTTATCTGCTGTCAGAGTCTATGTTTCTATGTTTTATGTCATTTGATGCAACTCCTGCCAACACTGCCATGCTCTATGTGCAGCCACCTGTCTAACATATAGGATAGTGGATGGGCAACTATGCACAGCCAGTATGTTGTGCCACCGAGGGGTACTGATTCCCTGTGACCTCGAGAGCGAAGCTTGAGATGTCCGTATGAATCAGTTCCCCAAGGTGGCACAACACACTGGTTTTGCATTGAGTTGCCCATCAGCTATTCTATATAGTCTATGGGCATCGATGCCTATTTTGGACACTGCCCTTTGTTTCAGTGAACTGGAGGTTGGGGGGGCACTTGAGGGTTGGTGGTAGGCTCAAAGTACTGACAGTGTGCTGCAGATGTTTCTGCAGGTTCAAGTTTAAAAATCAACAACTTTCAGCGTAATAAGATAGGGAAAATCCAGGTATGTGGCAGCATTCCACACTTTTTTCTTTCTGTCATTTTTATGTTTGCTTGCATGCATGTGAAAGAAATATAGTGCCACCATACGAGTTTTCGTAGGTGTGCCACCCCCACTTTCAATGCCCTGCTCTTTTTTGCAGGCACAGCCGCACCACACCAATGAATGTCCGAGCTATCTATGACAGACGTACAGATGCAGTGCTGTACAGTTCTGAGAAAACCACTGCTATAATCAACGGTGGTAACGTGTAGGCAGTTTGCATACTCAAATTGCCTACATGTTAGCACTTCATCTGAACTGTCATAGGCAGTTCGTTTCTGATCCCTGTCGGATCCAGGTTCCCCCCCCCCCCGAACACCTAGGTAGCATGCTGGGAGCCCACCCCAGCATGCTCATGCGTCCCACCATTCCGCACACTGTATGACCGACGGAGGTGCCCAATCCCTATCGGCTCCACTGCCCCAACAAACTCCCAGATGCCACACTGGGAGCCCCCCAGCATGGCAAAAGTCCCATGTCTTTATAAAAAAACACCTAGAACAAAAGAAAATGGTCCCTCGTTGACTCTCTTGCCCCCCCCCAACCTGTGCCCACCCTCTGCATACCCCTCCTCACCCCATACTTACCTCTGGAGGCCGGCGTGGCGACTTTCGGTGGACCAGGAGCACGTCTGCACTCTTCGAAGCTGACCGTGAATTGAAGAAATGCCGGTAAGCTGTATAATCACATAAATTTGTGTTTTTTTCCAACTTTGGTGCATATCTCCACCATTTTGGGGAATTTTTTCACCAAATTTTCAACATGGGGTTTTTGGGACCCCACCTCATGATTCTGTCACTGTCATGGCGTTAATCGGCACCAAAAGGTGATTTCACGGTCACTGCATGGAACCACCTTTCGGGACCGATTTGTGAAATGACAGTGTCACAGTCATGAGCTATGCCCCCAAAAACCCTATGTTGAAAATTTGATGAAAAAATTCCCAAAAATGACTGTTTTACGTGCATGTGTTCCGCTGTTTCTATGCACGCTCGTAAGTTCACGAATTTTCAATATGTTCACTCCAGATTTTCAACATTGCTATTTTACCATACCTCCTTATGAGCAGTACAGCTGCCATTTCTCACATCTCACCCAAAATGTGTTTCTGCGCATGTAGCGTACAATGGCGCGGTCGGTGTGCGAAATCAATGTTTGGGACAGAGTAAGAAAATCACAGTGATACTGTTCGTGAGCAGATGTCTCAAAATGGCTATGTTGAAAATTTGGTGGCAAAAGTCCATAAAATGACTGTGTTATGAGCGTGCATTGCGCAGTTTCCACGCAAATTTGTAATATTTTCAGTCCAGATTTTCAACACTGCCATTTTCCACACCCCCTTATGAACAGTACAGCTGACATTTTTCACACCCTGGCTGAAATGTGTTTTCACACTTCCGGCGCAGAAATGTGTGGTCACTGTGGGAAATCAGTGTTCGGGACAGATTAAGAAAATCACAGTGACACTGTTCATGAGCAGAGGTCCCAAAATGCCTGTGTTGACAATCTGCTGTAAAAAATCCCCAGATTAATTATATTATGGGTGTGCATTGCACAGTTTCTATGCACACTCGTGACCACCAGTTTTTGTTTATATTTTCACTCCAGATTTTCAGTATTGCCATTTTTTACACCTCCCCATGAACAGTACAGCTGTCATTTTTCACATCCTGTTCAAAATGTGTTTTCGCACCTGTGGTGCCAAATGTAGTAGTCGCTGTGCAAAATCAGCTTTCGGCTAACAAACTGATATTGCCACTGTTCATGAGGTGGGGTCACAAAAAAACCCATGGTGAAAATTTGGAGTGAAAATACCAACGAACGCCCACGGCATGAGGGTTTCCAACCATAACGCCCCACCCTGTAGAGACTAACAGGCATTAGGGGTGTGACTTGTCGCCTGTAATGCTCATGCCATTCCACCTCCACCCACACCCCTGCAGCCAGTGCCAGGCATTGAGGTGTGCCTTGGACTCTTCAGCCCCAAAGTTCACCCCATTCTCCTATACTGCACCTATTTCACCATATTTTCTTATGGAATGGGGTGAGCATCAGGCCCAAAGACCCCAAGGCACACCGTGACACTTCTCGGTGTCTGCAGGGTAGGGTGTGGTGAAATGGTGTGGGTGTTATGCCCAATCCAAAGGCACACCCTAATGCCTGTCAGTCTCTGCAGGGTGGTGGTGGGGTTGGCTTCAGTTCAATACTTCACTGACATTCCTATTATGCATCTCTCTAACTCCTACACTACCAAAGCCAGTGCCAGCAAGCAAACATTCAGCATTGACGAATGCTTGTTTTAACATGTTTTAAGCTAAATTTAAATTGAAAAAATTTTTTTTTTTTTTTTACTGTGTCTAATGGACCCATTTCAATAATCGCAATAAGACACTCCTGAGTGTGCATTGTGCCGGGATAATGGCACTTCTCAAGTGGTGGAAGACCCACCAGCAGCCTACTGTTATGCCAGCACAATGCACACCCTGTCATGCCTTACTACTTAAGTAAGATGCAGACTGCAAAAAGGTTAACAGTTGTTTGTATTTATTACAAAAAAAAAAAAGATTTTTTTTCTCATTTCCTTTTCACTGGGACATTAGTTACCACCCAGTACAAGCATCTATCATTGCATTAAGGAACAGGGTTTTAAATAAGTTGAAAAAACTGATTAGCAGTTTGACGCATGAAAGTGCATGAAATGCATAGCACTTGGCACAGACTGATTAGCAAAATTTTTTTTAAATTATATAGTTTTATTAATGTTGTGTACTGTGTCATGGACTTCCTCAAAAAATTGTTAGCAGTCTACTGCTAAGCATTTCTGAAAATGGTTAGCATTATCCCGTTTTGCTAAGTGTTTTGTTACACCAGCTATTTAATACTCCGAAAAACCATGGTTACAAGCTCTGTATTGTATCTTACCGTTGGAAAACCAAGTCAGACAGCTACATCAAGATTAACACTGCACAAATCTTTGTAATTCTGAACACGAAATGACATGTATGATGCTGGATGACAACAGAATTCAGACTTGTTCAGGCTCCCAACCAAGGGCACATTACTACTACAGGAAAGCATAAACATTGTAGTCACCAAAAATCTGGGCCTCCTCCCTTTGCATTCTGCAGTTACAGTGGTGGCCTTCAGGAGGTGGTAGGGTGTGGAGAAATCCACCAACTGGCCAAAGCAGAACAACTACAAACAGGTGATATTTCCTTCTTATTTTGCATGCGAGAATACAGGGCTGCATGTGGCAGGAAGAGGTGCATGTCTCTTACCTATTAATGCGTGGTGCAGATCTAGGATGCAAACATATTAGTGGGATCAGACAACTTGCTAAAGTCTCTTATTAAGGAAATGATCTGGCTAAGACACAGGAAGTAAGCTGTTGGTTAATCAGGATCTGCAGCTTATCTGTTAGGTAGGAAAATGGGCAGACTAGGTGGGCCAAGCGGTCCTTATCTGCCGTCACATTCTATGTTTCTATGTAAAAGGTAGACTGGGGGACCTGTAATAAACTGGTGGGTAAAGAAGATAAATTGTCCAGCAGCTAGCTAGCTTTTTCCCCCTCACGTTATAGAATATATGCATTGCCTATCAAACATTTTGCACCCTCAGTGTCATTTGGAACTGATAGCTGCAGTATGCTGCCTTTCTTTTAATAAACATTAACGTTAAAGAAAAAGATGCAAATTACTAAGTAGGGCAATACTAGCTGTTAGGTTAACACTTTTAAAAACAATTGAGATGCAGATAAACACCACAGTTAAAGAGCAGCCGAAGCCTTTGGGAAATCTTTGGAAAACATAGTAGGCACAATTCAGCTTGTATTTCATATATCTTCTATAGATTTCTCCTCATTATATATTACTGAAGAAATTCCTACAAAAACAAGATCTTTATTCTTTGAAGATCTTCTAGAGGTTCCTGCAGTAGGTCATTACTTATAGGACTGTGCCCTCTGGTGTCAGGACGGCATGGCAAGCTTTTCTAGCAATGTCTGGCAGAGGACTGCCCACCCAACATCACGAGACTGATATCAGTGCGACCCTATAGTGGGCGGCCCCCACGCCTGCCTTAACAGTTCTTTCCCACCGTCGACCAGCACTAGTACCTCGCGGTAGCTCCAGCTCAGTCGATCGCCACTTTAATTATTTTCCAAACTGTTTTCTAGTAACGACAGTCGCTTTATGTCTTCTCCGCCACCGCGCCTTCTAAGGCAAAGAAGAAGTGCACCCAGTGCAGTGTGCAGATCCCACAAAAAGACAGCCACCATTTCTGCCTCCTTTGTCTAGGCCTGGCCCATGACATCGCGGCCTGTCCTGACTGCCAGACTTTCAACCAGACCACTCACAAGCATCGCCAGCAGGCTCTGGAGACCCATCTCAAATCTAGGATGGCTACCCTGGAGAAGGAGATGCAAAAGATCCGGGACTCAGCTTCTTCCCCTTCGGATAAACATAAGCAGGAGGGCAAAGAGAGGCACAAAGAAAAGGAGCATCATGAGGACTGGGGCCGATCCTCATCCACTAAGCCTTCGACCAAAAAGGCCCTTTCCACGCTGCCTACCCTCGTGGTGACTCAGACAGCTTCCAGGACGACCTCCAGTGCCACCGTTTTTAAACCAATCTCTGCCGGTAAGTCGACCACTGGCTCCTCCAGCGGATGCCCAGTATTTGCTGATAAGTTGGACCCCGGCTCCTCCGAGGCCCACCCGTCCACTGTTAAGTTGGACCAAGCCCAGCAGCAGCCAGTGGTCCGCCTGGCTCTGACCAATAAGCCAGTTGATGGTTCCACCCTCTACCACCTGGTCGCTATTTTGCCCGGCAAGTCGGCCATCTCTGATGATCGCCCAGGCACTGCTCTCCCGTCAGGGGCTAACGCCACTTCACCCGATGTCCGGCAGAGTGATCGGACTCTTTCCAGTCAGCCCTCCCCCGGGCCCTACCTGGCCAGATTTCCTCTCCACCTCCCCTAGTGGTTTCCCCTGACCAGCAATATATGCCTGGGACAGAGGAGGAAGACGGGTGCCTAGAGGTGGTCCTCTCATCACCCACTTCTAACATGACCCCTCAGGTCCTCCCAAAGGACCCTAACCCTTTGTCTATTATTCAGATGCCGGATCATCTCACACCTGCTGTCCCTCTGCTAATGACAGCAGCACCATCAGGTACCTTACGTCAGCCCCCGCCATCAGGGCCTACCGACAGGCCTCTCACTCAGGGTCTGACATCCTTGGGGCTCATGTCGGCTCCCCTCATGTCAGGGACCACAATGTTTGTACCTTTTTCGTCGGCTACCCTGACAATAGCTATCCTGAAGTCCACTATCGTGACTTCAGGTATATATTCTGGTCCTTCCAGGCCCTTGGGACGAGACCTACCATCCAGCATTTTTTCTGGGCATCAGGCCTTCCACCCTACACCGTTGGGTCTGTCAATGCCCCATTACTCCCAAGGCCACTTCTCTGGATACCAGCAGGGTTACCTATTTTACCAAGGGTACCTCCATCTTCAATTCGTGGGTCCACAAGCTCATTTCTATTCACCCCCATCTAACCTGCCTCCTCCTCCTCCACAACCAAACTTCCAAGCAGTGATCCAGTCATGGTGGAAGGATGCGAGGTCCCAGCTCTTTTTGGATCTGAAAAGTAGGCTCTCTACTCCGGTGGCAGTACCCCCGTCCCCTGCCTCTTGACAGATGGTGCATGTCTCGGGTACTACCCCTCAGGACATTGCTTTGCCAGATTTTCAATGCCCAGAGGGTGAAGATCCACCCAACTCGGATGAGGATACGTCTGAATCTTCTTCGGACAAGCTGTCCAACCCACTAGGGGCAAGGAGTCTCCTAAATCCCCCCCCCCCAGGACCCTTTCTTTACGGAGCTCCTCCGCATTATTCAGCAGGCAAGTGACTGGCATACGGATGATCTGTAACCTATGCGCCAAAGTCCGGCAGAGCATCTCATCTAGATACAGCTACCTCCATCCCAGTTCCTCCCTGGATAGCTCCTCATGAGGACCTTATGTCCACCATTTGGAACTGCCATCCCTGCTGTCCCTAAATGGGTAGACAGGATCTATCATTCACCTGAAGGTGTTCCCTTCCTGGACTCGCACCCAAAGGCAGATTCAATACTGATTACTGCTGCTCATGATTGCTCAGCTAATCCCAATCACATAAGTAGGGCGAGGGGGACAGCAAGGTCAGCACCCAGGGTGGGGGCTGACCAAACGAGCAGACACGAAAGACCGTTAGGCCTATTCTGCTGGCATTTTAGCATGTTAGTAAGTACATCCCCCCCCCCGGACAAAGAGTCCAGACAGAAGGAGCAGTACGGCAAAAAGGTCTATTTCTCAGCCACCTGTGCCCTACACTTGTTGAACTATGTGGCACAGATGATGTTTTACCAAAAAGCAACTTTAGCAAAGTTGGAGGACAAGATTTTCTCCTTGGGGGATTCAGACCTGAAGACTGAAATCGGTGGACTCTGTAGTCCGCTCTTCAGCTGTGGCCATTAGTCTCAGGAGGCATGCCTGGCTGCAGATTTCTGGTCTCGTGTCAGACGTACAGGCATCCATACTGGATGCCCCTTTCAGGGGATCGGTCTTCTTTGGCAGGGATACCAAGGTTTTGATCACAGGCCTCCAAGATAGTGGTCAGACCCTTAGGTCAGTCCGCCCTATGTACAGAGCTGGTACCCCAAAGAAGCAGCCCTTTTGGCATCAGTTCAAACGCCAAGTGAAACAAGTGGCCCCCAAGAAACAAAACAAAAGGAGAGCAGCGGGCTCTTCCTTTTCCTCTCCATTGGCCGCCAAAACTCAGAGACAGGAAGGAGGGCCTGTGCTCTCCCACCCCTCTACCTCCTGACTCACCCAGTCTTCCTTCCCCTCCACTGCAAAGTGGGAAGCCAGTAGGGGGATGATTCGCCCATCACATCCAGGCATGGGAGGAGATCACCTCAACACGTGGGTACTTCAGCTCATCTCAGAAGGACATACGCTCGAGTTTCTGGAGCTTCCTCCAGACTCTCCCCTGGGTCACTCGCATTACTCCAGCACCAACCTCTGTTGGTCAAGGAGGAGATCAGGTATCTGGTGCAAAAGGCCGCTATCGAACCCATGCCTATTGCCCAGAATAGAAAGGGGTACTACTCCCACTTCTTCCTGGTCCCAAAGAAGACGGATGACCTCAGACCCATCCTGGACCTCAGCAGTCTGAACCTCTTTGTCGAGTACAAGAGGTTCTGCATGCTGACTGTTCGGAGCCTTCTGCCACTGTTATAGCAGAATCACTGGCTCTGTGCCCTGGGTATGCAGGGTGCTTACCTGCATATCCTGATATTCCCAGGCTACTGCCGTTTCCTGAGACTTCGTTTCCAGGGGGAGCACTTTCAGTTTACAGCTCTCCCCTTTGGCCTGTCCTTGGCACCCAGGGTCTTTACCAAGTGCCTAGTGGAGGTGGCAGCAGCTCTACGCCACCAGGGTATAGCGGTGTTCCCTTACCTGGACGATTGGCTCATTTCAGCTCCGTCCAGGGACAACCTTCTCAATCTCAGTTATCCTGGACCTCTTTTCTCAACTGGGGATTACAACCAATTTCCCCAAGTCATCCTTAACCCCCTCACAGAACCTACAGTTTATAGGGGTGGTTTTGGACACAGTCCAGTGCACAGCTTTCCTCCCCTCAGACAGAGCGGAGACTCACCGGGAGCAGGTCACTCTGGTGATCTCATCCAGATATCTTCCAGCCAGAGCATTGCTACGCTTGCTGGGCTTGATGGCAGCCTCTATCATCACAGTTTCTTTATCCAGGTTTCATATGCGGATATCCCAGTGGACCCTTCGGGTCCAATGGAAGCAACGTTTGGATGATGTGGACCATCCTATTCTGGTCTCCAGAGCAGTTCATAGGGACCTCCAATGGTGGTTAGACCCTCTCAATTTGTCCAAGGGACTTCCATTCTGAAGTCCCCCCCCAATGGACCCTCACCACGGATGCTTTGTGCCTGGATTGGGGAGCGCACCTGGGGGACCATTGGACTCAGGGTTCATGGTCCCAGGCAGAGATATCATTACACATCAACATTCTGGAGATCAGGGCAGTTCTGTACGCCCTACAGGCTTTTCAGACCATCCTTTCAAAGGGAATACTGCTAGTTCAGATGGACAATATGTCGGTAGTCTGGTACATCAACAAACAGGAAGGCACCCGATCGTATCCCCTATGCAGGGAGGCAATGCAGGTATGGAATTGGGCAGTCCAACATGACCTGTTTCTCACAGCCATGCACGTTCTAGGCATTCACAACATCCTGGTGGACAGCCTCAGTTGGATGTCGTCCCTCACTCATGAATGGGAATTAAGTCAGGAGGTAGTAGACACTATTCCAGAAATGGGGTCTCCCAGAAATCAATCTGTTCACCTCCCCATCCAATGCAAAACTTCACAGCTTTTGCTCACTCGTTCCAGAGCCTGGAGCTTTCTGGCATGACACGTTGTCTCTATGTTGGACAGGGAAGTTCTTGTACGCCTTCCCTCCCTTTCCCATTCTTCAGAGGGTACTTCTCAAACTACAGGCATAGAGTGCTCAAATTATCCTAGTGGCTCCTCTCTGGCCGAGGCAAATTTGGTTTCTACTAGTACAGCAGATTTTAGTGGAACCCCTAATTCCTTTACCTCTCAACATGACCTACTGACTCAGGATCAATTCAGGTTGGTACATCCAGGACTCGGGACACTGCATCTTCATGCGTGGCTCCTTCAGACATAATAAGAGCTTGCTTTGGGATCTCTGATAAGGTCACTCAGGTCCTGGTGGAAGCCAGAAAACCATCTACCAGATCCACCTACACCATGAAATAGAAGCGTTTTTTTGTTTGGGCGACTTCTAAGGAGTTTGATCTTTTTACATGCTCTGCTCCTCAGACCATGGAGTACCTCCTTCATCTGTCTGATTCAGGTCTGTCGTACTCGTCCCTTAAAGTTCACTTGTCAGACATTTTGGCCTACCAAGTTCCGGTGGAGGGGAAAACCGAAGCTCAGTTGGAGGTCTCTAAGACCTTCTTGAAGGGGATCCTCTACCTTAAACCTCCCATTTGTAATCCTACCCCACCTTAGGATTTTAATTTTGTCTTGGAGAAGCTTACATTTCCTCCTTTTGAACCAGTGATGAGCTGTGACATTCGCTACCTTTCTTGGAAGGTGCTGTTTTCAGTTGCCATTACTTCTGCTCATAGGATTTCCGAGCTTCAGGCCCTGATGCATAAGGAGCCTTATTTGATTTTTCACAAGGACCGTGCGGTCCTGCGCATAAATCCTAGTTTCTTCCTAAGGTGGTTTCTGAGTTCACGTTGAATCAAACTGTGGAACTTCCGGTTTATTACCCTAACCATTCGAATAGGGGGAGGATCTTTTTCACACTCTGGATGTTCACAGAGCCCTCAGATGCTATGTTCACTGTACTAAGGAGTGCAGAAAATCTGATCAGCTTTTTGTCTCTACCACCAAATCCTTGAGATCGGCAATTTCTAAACAATGCCTTTCTAAATGGCTAGGTAACTGCATTCGCTTCTGTTACCAGAAGTACGAAGGAAAGAGGTCACTCTACTAGAGGCATGGCTACTTCTATGGCATTTCTGCAAAATGTTTCTACAGCAGAGATCTGTGTGGCAGCAACCTGAAGTTCCAACCATACCTTCACAAAACACTACAATCTGGAAATTGCCTCTAGGCGTAGGGCTGGGTTCAGCCTTGCCGTCTTGGAGGGCCTACTGTCTTAGGCTGGTCCTGTGCTGTTTTTCTGTTGCTCCTCCTCCAGTGACACTCTCAGTCTCTCTATGAGTGACTGCTTTGGATTTAGTCCTATAAGTAATGACCTACTGCAGGAACCCTCTTGAAGTAAGACAGTACAGTTATGTAAGAACTTACCGTAATAGTAGATCTTTGAGAGAGGTTCCTGCAGTAGGTCACAATTTTCCTTCCTCCGTCCCCCAGTTCATCTGCATTTTCTTTCAGTCATTTTGAACTGGGCTCCAGGATTTCATCCTTTCTCCTGTCCTATCCTCCCTGGATCTCTGGCGCGAGAACTGGAATGCGGGCGTGGAGACCGCCCACAGTATAGGGTCACGCTGACGTCAGTCACGTGACGTTGGGTGAGCGGTCTCCCACCAGATATTGCTGGAAAAGCCTGCCCTGTGGTCCTGATGCCAGAGCGCTCAGTCCTATAAGTAATGGCCTACTGCAGGAACCTCTGCTGTTACGGTAAGTTCTTACGTAACTGTACTTTATTCTGCCTCTATAGCTTATTCTCTACTTGAAATCATAATGCTCTGTAGTGACATCACAGTCTGTTGCCAAGGGAATAACTGATATTACAAGCACAGTATTATGACATCAGGTTGGGAAGAAGCAATAGCAGCTGATGAATGCTCAGGGAACAACTCTCCTGTAGTGTATGGTGGAACATTGTTAGGAATGGAAATCCATCCCTCGTAAAATGTTATTATGCTGCACTAGCTACGTCAGCTAGTTTGTTATGCTGCAATAGCTATGTAGCTAGTGCAGTCTAACAACTTTGAACGCGGCTGCACATGCGTGATCTAGAGACCTCTGAATCTTCAGGAAGGGCCGCGGCGGTTAGAGATGGTGTGGGAGGCAAGTGCCAGAAAAAAAACACAAAAGGGCAACATTGTTAATTACGAAAGACCATACACTATAAAAGATACTGTATGATCACTCATACATGCCAACGATATTTTTAAACTCTCGAGATCTCCAGTTACCATGGAAACCTCTTGAGTGAAAAAAAATGTTGTGTGTGAGCAATCATGCACTATCCTCTATGTTTTCATTCATAGGAACATCAGTAATAAATAATGGTGATAAGATATACTGAGCTAATGAGAAATATAGCTGCTCTGTGTCCAAATTTTATGTTTTTCGAAGTTCTTCTTGAGGCGTCAGTGGCTCTTTAAATAAGGTGAACAGCAAATAAAGGTATACCCAGATAGTGTGTACCTAGGATACCCAGATATTAAGGCAGATTAGCAATGCTAGCTGGTAAAAATAGGCAGTTTTTCAAGAGCAGACTGGAGGTAGGCTTGTTGGTGTTAGTCGTCGGGGGGGGGGGCAGCTGGCCACCGGCTGACTCCAGGCAGGCTCCTTTGGGTGGTTGCCCTTTGCCCTGCCATCCTTAGCTCAGATGACCACTTAAGGAGACAGTGTACAGAAGAAAGTCTCAGCTGAAAGGGCTTGAGGAGATGGCTGCTGATTGGTCAGCAAGCTCAGGAGGAGACGCAGCTTAGCTCCTGATTGGACGGCTGCAGAAGCTGCTGAAGGGCTGGAACTGGACTGTTCACAGAGCTCTGAATTGGGTAGATGGCTCTCTGGTGCAGCAGCACCACTCAGGATCAGCAGCTTGGAGTGGGAAAGGGCATGCTACTTCAAGTTAACCCTCACAACCTGGTAATGAGTTCTTCATCAGCAGGGGTGGCTGTGTGGAAAATCAGTAATACAGCTCAGGCATTTAAGCCCCATTCAACAAAAGGGTTTGAAGTGGTGGCTCCTGATTGGCCAGGAAGCTCAGGAGGAGGTTCAGTTTAGCTCCTGATTGGACAGTTGCAGGTGCTGCTGGAAGGCTGGAGCTGGACTGCAATAGTAGGTGCAGCTGTAACTTCCAAGAACTCCATGAAATTCCTGTTACTGGAGTCTTCCTCTTCACCCTTAAATCCCATTACATCCTGAATTTGCTTAAATAAAGTATTAAATGAAGGATCTTCAGGAGGCCTGGGGTTGTAAACGAAGAAGTCCTTACTGCAACAGGAGAAGGTAGAGCTGGAAGGAAACCCCCTTTGATAGGGGTCCTCCCCTTCTTTATCCTCCTCCATGTCCATAAGGTCAGGACTACATTCTACCTCACTATCATCCTGACTGACAACCAGAGTAAAAGACTGAGCTGACAATGTTGGCAACAGCTATACTGGAGGTGCTACAGACATGCGGTTAGGGGTCTGCCACGATTTAGACTAATAAGGGATGCTGAATATCAAGTTGCTATGTAAATCATGTAGATTAGGTATGTGCATTTTATGACCACAGTTGGAAAAGAGCTGTTCTGAGGTGCTTGTAGGAACTCCAATATGGAGGACAAACTCTGGCTATGTTCAGATAAGGTAAGGTTTAGCAAGACTAGGCCTCTATCTAAAGTTAACGGTTATAAATGCATTTCTTTTAAGTAGAATGTTTAAAGGGTTCAGTTGTAGGTCAAGGCATACTGAGCTTTAAAAATGAAACAAGCAGGTGGTGTTTGGCAAGGAACTCAGCACCAGGCACGGGGGCCCCAAGGACCTCCCCCTTCCCCCAGGAGGAATGACTAAAGACAGGGGAGTACAAGGGGAGGGGATAGTAGGGGAGGAGGCACGATATAAGCAGAGGCAATGAGGGTCACGAGACGTACTGGAAGGCAGTGTTCCTGAATGCAAAGAGCCTGGGAAATAAGGTAGCAGACATACAAGCACTATTGGCAGAAGGAAATGTGGATATAGCTGCCATTACAGAAACATGGGCAACTCGGTTCCACAACTGGGACCTAGAGATCCCGGGTTACCATCTGCACAGGAAGGACAAGGCTAAAGAAAGGGGGATGGTGTGGCACTGTATATATGGGAAAGGATAGAGTGTAGCAGGGAGGAGTGTTTGACAGAAGCCCTTTGGGCAGTACTACAGAATAAAAAATGGCAAAAGAATTCATGTAGGGGTGGTGTACAGACCATCTTCGCAGGGAACTGATCTAGATAGGGAGCTGGGAGAACAGATCAGAAGAGCAGGGGGCAGAAACATTATAATTCTGTGTGACTTCACTCTGCCGGGAGTAGAATGGAGCACCCCAACTACCACCTGCAGCAGGGAACAGGTCCTCCTGGATGCTATCCAGGACTGTTTTCTGACTCAGGAGTCAAGAAGTCAACAAGGGAGGATTCTATATTAGATCTAGTGCTGTCAAATGGGGAACAAGTCCAGGACGTGGAGGTGAGGGAGCCTTTCGCAGGTAGTGACCACTGAACAGTATGGTTTTCAATCTGAATGGGGAAGGAAGCAGACAGGACTAAAACAAATGTGGTGGACTTTAGGAAGGCAGACTTCAACAAGATGGGGAGCACAGTAATAGAACAACTAGTAAAGATTTAACAAGGGATGAATACGGACCAAAAATGGACCATCATCAAGAAGGGGTTGATTGAGGCCACCAACACTTGTACAAAGGCTCGAAAAAAGAGTGTCAGAACCAAAAGGCCAAGCTGGTTTAACAGTAAGGTGGTGGAAAAGGTAAGAGATAATAGGGCAGCCTTCCTGACATACTAGCATACCGTAAGGAAAGTAGACAGGGAGATTTACAAGGAGAAATCTAGAGAAGCAGGCAGAGAGGTCCGGGCAGCCAAGGCTGAGAAAGAGCTAAGACTGGCTCAGGGGATTAAGGAAGGGGAGAAGGACTTCTTCCACTACATTAGGGAGAAAAGAAGTGGACGGGATAGTTAGGATCAAGAAGGAGGAAGGATGGGTGAAGAAGGGTTTGGAACAAGCAGAGGCACCTAATGTGTACTTCTGCTCTGTCTTCACCAGGAAAGCTAGCGGGCCCATGCCAATGAGGAGGAGGAGTATGAGGGGTAGATTGAGGTAGACAGGGTCTTGAGAGGTCTTAAGGAACTGCGGGTGGACAAGGCTCCTGTCCCAGATGGGGTACACCCAAGAGTTCTGAGGGAACTGGCAGAGATATTGACAGCACCACTGATGGACCTATTTAACACCACGCTCGAGGAGGGGTGTGTCCCTCAGGACTGGAAGACAGCTGTTGCTGTGCCTATCCACAAGAGTGGTCCTAGAGGTGAGCAAGGAAACTACAGGCCAGTCAGGTTAAGCTCCATAGTGGGTAAGTTAATGGAGGCCACTCTGGAAAAAAAGGCTTGTGTCCTTCCTTGAAGAAAATGGTCTCCAGGATAATAGGCAGCATGGGTTTGTTAAGGGGGGGTCATGTGAAACCAAAACAGTGGACTTCTTCGACTGGGTTACAAGGACCATGGACAAAGGGCAGGCAGTGGATATACTGTATCTGGACTTCAGCAAGACTTTTGACTTAGTGTCCCATGGAAGGCTGGTCAGCAAGCTGAGGGACCTGGGGGTTGGGGACAAACTGCTGGGTGGGTAAATAGCTGGCTGGCTGACAGGAACCAGAGAGTAGTGGTAGGGGTGAACTGTCCGAACCTAGGCTACCAATGGTGTCCCACAGGGCTTGGTACCAGGACTTGTGTTGTTCAATGTATTTATTGGCGACACAGCAGAGGGGGGTCAAGAGCAAAATTTGTCTGCAGATGATACTAAGCTCTGTGGGAGGGTGGATAGAGAGGAAGGGAGGCAGGATCTAAAGGAGGACCTGGGCAAGCTGGAGAAATGGTCTGGCATATGGCAGTTGGGTTTTAATGCAAAAAAATGTAAGGTATTGCACATGGGAGCCAAATATCCATAGGCCTGTTACTGGTTAGGGGGAGTTCAGGTGACAGTATCGGAGGAGAAGGACCTGGGAGTTATGGTAAGGGGTGACATGAAACACTCAGCACAGTGCTGTAAGGCAGCAGCTAAAGCAATCAGAATGCTGGGTTGCATAGCCAAGAGAATCACCTCTAGGAGGGAAGAGGTTATTCTGCGACTGTACAGGTCACTGGTGAGACCACACCTGGAGTACTGTGTCCAGTTCTGGTGCCCCTACCTTAAGTAAGCTATCAAACTACTGGAGGCGGTACAGCGGAGAGCAACCAAATTGATCCAGGGCATGAGGGGACAAAATATAGCAGGAGAGACAGAGTGCTGAACATGTACTTTTTGGAGGACAGGAGACAGAGAGGGGGCATGACTGAGGCATTCAAGTATGTACTTAAAGAGCATAAATAAGACCAACACAGAGGGCATCTTTAATCTAAAGAAGGAGAGTATAAGGGGGCATGGCCTGAAATTGGTGGGGGTGGGCTGATTCATGGGGGAAATGAGGAGGTACTTCTTCACAGAAAAGATGGTGAAAAGGTAGAACAAGTTACCAGAGGAAGTGTTGGCGGTAAGGACAGTGACCAGTTTTAAGAGGGTTTGCGACAGGGTAAAAAAGAAGATTAGGTCAACAGGGAACAGGAGTGGGATGGGGCAAAGCGAAGGGGGAGAGGGGGTGGGAGAACAACTCCCGGAGGAGAAGGGGGGGCAGCTACTTGGTATAACTAGCTGCGAACTGGAGCAGACTCGATGGAGCATTATGGTCTGCATCTGCTGGCAATTTCATATGTTACTCCTTTGTGGGGGACATCGAGAATGTGTTTTATCAGAAATTAAAGTTGTTTACTAAACTGATGCCGAGTAGAGGGAAGTGGTATCTAACTTCAGCCAATCAAATACTGGATAATACAAGTTAGAGATGTTTTGCTGATTTAGTGTCCTTGCAGCTGCAGAGTTTCACAAAATTCACGTTTGGGCATTACGGTCAGCCGGTAACAGGGATTTCAAAGCATGTTTTTGCAAATTATAATAGGCTCATAAGTACCTCAAAGACTTGCATTGTAGCCATATGATAATATTTTAACAGACTGCACCTACAGGTATTGAGAAATTTCTGAGCTATAACCACAAAGGATACAGTTAATACGCCTTGTGTTTCAATACATTTGAAAGGATAAAACTAAAATCTTGCTATATGAAATGTAAAGTAAAACTGTATTCTTATGAGCACCCTTGGTATCTGTCAAAATCTAATTTATACAAATTGCCTTATGTTAATTATGCTGAGAAACACAATTACATATTTCATTGTAATGCCACGTGCTTCCTAATGCAATATTAATGGTTTTAAGTGGCACAAACCCTTCTGCTAAACTGCAGTTTAAAGCAGAGGCCTTTTGACTAGGAAAAGAAAGGGATTTGTTTGTGTAAGTACCAAACTGTGGCACTTTCCATGCTTTAAACAGAAAATTGTGATGTTCATTTCATGCTGGACCTTATAAGAATCTTATACTTAGTTCAAGTATTAAAAGTGACTCTTGTACTCTGTGTGAATTGTGCTGTTTAGGTTAAACTGCTCGAATTATTTTGCTTATAAGGCAAAGCTGCTCAAAAGTAGAGTTTAGGTTTTAGTTACAGGAATCAGTGACAACTGAAAACAGTGTTTGACTTCATTTGTTTTGCTTGAAAGTTATATGCCATTTTAAGGTATGTTTAGTGCTTATTATAAGTCATTATGACGTGCCAGTGACTTTATAGTACATACATTTGTCAAGCTGAAGAAAACTAATGCAAAACACAATTTGTTACTTTAAACATGTAACAAAATGCTGTAATGCGACATTGCTGCCACATGTTGCCTAGTACAAGACAAACCTGTTGCCGGCCCACCCTCTTTAGATACCAGGGATGCAAAGCGTAACTAACCTATCAAAATTAAGTGTCAGCTTCTGCCTTATGCCAAATTTGGTAAAAATCTTAATAACTCATGCTGACTGGCCAACACTCAGCATCCCTTCAGGATGCAAGGCAAACCTAAACTATTTAAGCAGCAGTGTTCCTGGCTTTGGTTGGAGGACCAAAAGCAAACCAATAGAAGAGACAGAAAATTCTGCAGCCTATCTATCCTGGCCTCTATGAAGGAACGGTGAGTCGGTGCCACACTCACTACTTCATACTAGACTGCTGCATTATTTTTATATGCTTATAGAGATAATTAAATAAAATCTAATTTTGGGACAACTGAGCGTTTCCGGGTGGTTCTTTTCTTGTTAAGTGCAAAGAACCCAGATCATCAAATTTATGTAATCCACTTAATTAAAAGAATTATCTAACAATGCTTTTTGGAGCCATGGATGACAGTGCCATTGGGACTACTGGCCCCAATGCTGTCAGAAATGGGTGAGTTAGTAGGCAAGTTAGTATTTCTGAAAGCGATGCCAGAATAACCTGGGAGTTGACGACACCCAGTTGTTGGTTTGCGACTGCCACCACTGCGACAGAACGAGATGACCAAGGTGATATATCATCTGTTGTAGGCATGGTAGCGCCAGAGCCAGGCCCTAACTTTGGTGTCTCACTGAAGGTTGGTGGGGCTGTAGTAAATGCTGCAAAAAAGTATGACAAAGACTTACACTCCTATGGAGATCACAACCTCATCAGTGAAGCATGCTTGTCTCTATGCCTATGGTAGCTGGAGGAGGGTTCGGATAATGATTTTTCCTTCTCTCTGGATTTCTCCATCATCCTAGCTGACCTTGGCAGATATAGGGTTGTCGATCACTTGGGTGTATCTCTCCCTGTGGTGGTTGAGCATGAGGGAGAAGCCAGCTTGCAGCCAGTGGCCTTCGTTTAGGTTTCCATGGCCTTGATGATGAAGGTTTCTAGAGCCTTCTCACAGTGTTTCCTTGTGGCCAGGTTAAATCCTTAACATAAGAATACACACACTGCTAAGTGAGACAAACAGCTTGAGAAGCCACAGTAAGCAATTAAAAAAAAATGAACAGGAAAGAAAAACAGAGGATAACAGAAATGGGCCTACAAATAGAGAAACAGCCTGTTTGGTGGAAGAAATAACATCATAGAAAACAATAAAATTGAAAAATTCAACGGTGTCTGATACCCAGATCCTTGCCCCAGAGGAAGCCCATGTAGGGCAAAATGTTGAGCGTGGTCAGGGGATCGTAGAGTTAAGAATAAACTACAATGAAAGAGAGTAATAAGACACTGAATGTGTGACCAGTTCCTGCTCAATTCTGGTTAAATCCTTGGCAGATCTTACAGGCGCTCACATTGTAAGAAAGGATGAAAACAGCAAACACACACAATGTGAGCTTTGTCCTCATAACCACAGGTACAAAACCTAAATAAAGATTCTTTTCATGGTGGCATACAAGACAACGTATATCAGGTTGGGAGATGAGTTGATGGCAATCACAAGGGAAGAAAGAGACTTGGGCATCATCATCACAGATGAACCAAAATCACCCAAACAGACCACTAAAGCAGTAGGTAAGGCTAGAGGCATCTTGGGGTGTATTAGTAGGGGTATCGCAAGTCGTAAGTGGGAGGTTATAATACCTCTTTACAAGACATTGGTTAGGCCCCATCTGGAGTACTGCGTGCAGTACTGGAGGCCGCATCTGCACAAGGACATTAACAAAATGGAGGCAGTCCAGAGGAGGGCAACCAAAATGGTGCAGGGACTGCATCAGAAAACATATGAGGACAGATTAATGGAGCTCAGTATGTATACCCTAGAGCAAAGGAGGGAAAGAGGTGATATGATAGAAACATTCAGACATCTTAAGGGCATTAACAAGGTGAAAGAGTTTAACATGTTTCAATATAAGAAGAATAGCAGGACAAGAAGACACAACATAAGATTAGAGGGAGGCTGATTAAGGGGTAATGTGAGGAAGTTCTTTTTCACAGAAAGGGTGGTGGATGCATGGAACGGCCTACCTTAGGAAGTGATGGACATGAATACAGTGCAGGGTGTCAAACAGGCATGGGATAGACATAAGGGAGCAATACAGATGAGTATGAATCGATAGACCATTGACAGAGTACAGGCCTATGGAACAGTCATAAGGTAGAAAAAATGGGCAGACTGGATGGGCCTTATGGACATTATCTGCCATCAACTTCTATGTTTCTATGTTAAGTTAATTTAGAAAATAATAAATATCGAAGAAACAACGTTATTGTTACTCTGCAGATCCAAAAAGCGGTCAATGGCAAAAGAACGAACTGAGAAGCAGAG
Organism: Neoceratodus forsteri; assembly: GCA_016271365.2. Lineage (NCBI taxonomy): Eukaryota > Metazoa > Chordata > Ceratodontiformes > Ceratodontidae > Neoceratodus > Neoceratodus forsteri. Next base: position 1,072,771,724 of record CM057451.1, read on the forward strand.
GGCCATCCACGATTATTTAGGTGCCACTACTGCACATCATCATGGGCGACCCCCGGCTAGCAAAAGTTTGAGTGGTCCTTACAGTTCCAACAGTGTGGCCCAATGAAGGAACATCTTCAATGAGGATCTTGGGTTACGGACACAAGTGCCGAAATTGCCCAGATGGAACTGCTGCCGTGGTTGTTGTGGCTGAAAGGATCAAAACTGAAAGGCCGTCTTTTATAGGCTTTTGGGCCTCTTGGTCCTTCTGGGAAGAAGCCACAGAATCAAGGGTGGCACTGGACTTCAACACACGAGATCTCCTTCCACACAAGGGCCGAAGAGGTCAGTGCCCAAGGAGACATCGACCAACTTATGTCAACTGTCTGCTGTAAAGGCAGAGAGCCTAAGTCAGGCCCTGCAATGTATAGCTACGGCCGTAGCCATGGCACTTGAATGAGTCACCCATGTCCATGGCTGTCCAGAGCTGGTGTTTAGCCAGCGACTGACTCTGGTCTTTGGTGTACTTTACTGGAAGTTGCTTCTCAGATGGAAGAGGGGGAAGATTTTCCTTAACTCCTCAAAGAGGGAATGGCCAAAATTTATCATAACAGAATAACTGACCTGACAGAATCCCAGTGACGAGGCAGCAATCATCTTTTTAGTTGCATGGTCAGCCTTTTCAGACTCCCTGTCTGGATGTCTGTCCATGTCCCCTTGGCCTTCTAATTTAGAGAAGGCAGAATCAGTAACCAGACCCTCCACAGACAGGTGATCGGAAAACCCAGAAAGGATGCCTGTCAGAACAAGGTACTTGCAAACTGTCTGGGTACAGGGTGCCAAGTAGGATGCTGCCAAAGCTCCAGGGCCGGTCCCAAAATGGTCTCAGCCACAAAGAAACCCCAAGGGATTTGTCCCTATCCAGTATATGCATCTAAAGGCATGTTGCCCATTTCTGGAGTGGTTCTAAGGGAACCTTCATGGACTCTGACATTTAAGTCTGACCAGAGCTCCAAAGGACACTGGCCTGTGAACCGTAGTTAGCTCTTTAACCAACTCCTGTTTAAAAGTATGACTCCTGGTCAAGGCCATCAATGACTCACCTTCAGAGCTGGTGGCTTCCTCAAAGGTGGCCCTCGACAGTTTGCCACCATGGACCACCAGGTACCCTCATCCTGCATGACCTCCACCAACAGCCAGCCTGGCAAGTCGACAGCTGAGCAAGACTCCTTGGTTGGGGCCCCAACCACAGGCTGATGTGGCTCCACATGAAGTGGTGGAGAAGCAAATGCAGAGGACTGCTGAATAACATTGACAGGCATGGGAACCACCAATGAATGCCAAGGCATACCAATGGTCCAGGGCCAGAGCCCTACCCCTTCAAGCAATGGTCCACTGTTGCCAAATGAGCTTCTTGCAGCATCAACACGTCTTGCATTGATGCTTCTCCTTGCCCCAAAACAAGGAGGTTGAGGCACATCAACAGCAATGCCTCCCGGTCGAGCAAGACAGAATACAAGCGGGATCTTGATCTCAATTGTGGACCTGAAGGCCAACATCGATGGGAGTCCTCCAGACCATTAGCATAAACCACCTGCTTCAAGCAGGGTAACCCCAACTGGTTTTGGAGGAATGACCAGTTGTGGAGGCCACTCTCAGTGGTGCCAACTGGACAACGTCTTCCGGAATGAGGTCTGAGAGCACCAAGGTCTCGGGGGGGATCAATTCCTTGTTGATCTCCGACAACTGGTCAACAGGATTGAAAAATATCTACTGCCTTCTCAACCAGAGTTGAGGCCAACAAGCCTGACAGGGTTACTGTGGAACCCTCAACTGTCCCCTTGATTGAAGTTTCTCGAGGCTAAGTGGTCAGGGGAATCAAAGGAGTGTGTAGAGTGTGATCTTTCCCAGTTCCACGACCTGTGATAATGCTGATTTTTATGCTTCGTGCTGAAGAGAGAGGGGCTCTTCCCAAAGATCTGTAAGGCCATGCACATTTCTCTGAAATCAGAGAATGACCCTCAGATGCTGGCCTGTCAGGAACAGCACAAAGACAGATGAGGCCCTCATCGCAGCCACTTCCCACTTCTTCCATAATTGCAAACTGAGCAGGTTACTGCTGCAGCCAAGGTCTTTTTGCAGTCTTTTATGTCGTCCTAGGGCCAGTATGGCCTCTCGGTCTTCGATAGACACTGGCTACATGGCCTGGCAAAGACTGCCTCCTGCAATGTTGTGTTGATCACCCAGGCAATAGAGAAGCATGTCATGTGGATCCATGGATTAAACTTTCCGCCGAAGAAGAGTGTAGAATTTGAACCCAGATTTTCTGCCTTCCATCGTCGACTACAAAGCATAGCAGTGCCAGAAGACACAGAAGCAAATTTAATGACCAAAAAGTCGAAGATTCAACTAAATAAAGTGTTAGAGCTATTAAAATCCCTCAATACTGCAAAGCTCCAAAGCATGAGATCTTTCTTTTATAGGGAAAGAAAGATCTGACATCACGGTGCACAGCTGGATGATATACCACCCGGGTGGCAGCAGGAGCTTAGCTAGAAGACTTCTGAAGACTCAACTGTCTCCAGTAGAAATGTTAGAGTGTGGACAGTGAAATGTACCCATATTGTTAGAATAAAGGTTTTTCCTTCTTTACTACTAGCTGATTGGAATTTTTAACTGGCAGACTTTATTCAAAATTTTAAATACAACTGCGGTGTTACTGTATATCGATTGTCTTTTCATAGCAGATTTGTATTTCCAAGTCACTGTGCTGCATTGTATACATCTTCATTGAAAAAAAAAAAACTGTGTTAATGCATCATTTAGGGTTCAACAAAAAGTAGGAACATGTGGCATTAGGGTTTCTAACCCTAACTCCCCACCCCAAGCAGCAAAAGGACAAGCCCTAACAACCACCCACAGACAGGCATCATAAGGCAAATCAAACATACAACTGTTTCCAGGTGACAGAAACGTAGTAGCACCGATGTGCTAGCTTCATGGAATTCTATCTGCGGCTGCTTAAGAACAGGCCCCACAGGGGCAAGAGCTTATGTTGTCACGCCTGTGTGTGTATGATTTTTTTTTTTTTTTTTTAGTCTTCGGTAACCAGGTAAGGCCCACTAGGCACTGGGAGCACTGGGCAGTTAAGTGACTTGCTCAGAGTCGCACAGTATGCAAGTGGAGGTTGTAAGAATCAAACCCAGGTCTGGTCTTCTGGATGTACCAAGCTCGTTCACAGCTTGTTACTTTACCCTGATGTACAGTGTGTGCTACAGAAAGAAGGCCCCATGGGACCTGCACCTCTGCAGACAGTCAGGCACATTGTACAAGGTACCTCGCTAGATAGCATGATCCGCTACTGCATGGTTTTCTATATGCAGCTGCATAACTAAAAAGCTGCTACCACCTTGAGCAATTTCTACATCTGCTGAAGAAACGGTCACCCACACTGTAACATTACTTCCGTCTGTGCAACGGAAAGCCACACAGGAGTTTACGCTTCTGCTGACACAAGTCGGTGTGTATGTCTTACACCAGTGGTAAGAGACATGCAAACCCCTCAGGGCCTGCGCTTCTGCAGAGAGAAGTAGTGTTGCAATTTTGGTATCATGGATTTGGTGGCTCCCATGCTTCTGCAACCAGAGGTTGGTGTGTAGGTCTTACATCTGCGGCTGCAGAAACACAGACCCATCAAGTGTGCATGTCTTACAGTGTCCATGAGTACCTGAGACTACAGAACCGTTGGCCCCTTACTGGCCTACACCTCTGCAGACAAAAGAAGTCTTGTAATTTGGGTATCATGCATTTATATCTGTGGCTGCAGAAGAACTTTGTGATGAGTATCCTGGATTTCTGTCTGCAGTGAGATGTGGTCATGTCTTGTGCTGTACATACTACAGAATCAGATAGAAATCTACAAAGGTGGCACATAAGTGATACTGCATCTGTGTTGTCTGGAAACAGTTTTACGTTGTCTGTCTTATCTGATGATGGCTGTCTGTGGTTGGTTGTGTGGGCTTGTCCTTTTGCTGCTGGGGGGGGCTGGAGTTAGGGTCGGAAACCCTAACGCCACATTTCCCTACTTTTACTGCTTTATGCTGAACCCTATCTGGTGAACTAATGCAATTTTTTGCAATTACTTTCCTTTCTTTCTGAGACAGTGAAATCACATCCTCATTCATGCAAGTCCCTTCAGGATCTGTGTGAACTCATCCATCTGGCCGTTGAAGTGTAGGGCCCAGGCATTATAGGGGCGTGGTAGCACCCCTATGGTTAGGGTTGGTACAGCATTTCAGTGTTAAATCTCAATATCTGCACCTTAATAACTTTGGCATTTTTTGACAAAATAGCCCGAAAATTGGGATGTCCTGTCATTTTGTCAGTGTTGCAAGATCTGGAAATTTCGTGGTGGTAGCTTGTACGGTTTTTGAGATATAAAGTGGTTAAAAAGGGAAGAAATTATGTTTTTTTTCCCATAGGATAACATGGGCTTTTTTGCCATCGTCTACAGCCCACACAGAATTAAAATTTTTGAGGGATGATGGAGGGTGTGCCAAGGGTGTGCCTTTGGATGGTCTGATGTGAAAATGTATTACAATTTGTTAATTAAAATTATTTTTCTGATAGTCACAAGACAGGCTGTTTGAACGGTAAATAACATTTACCGTTCAAACGCTAAATAGCCATTTACTGTTCTGGTGAATGGTCATTTACTGCGTGAACTTTACTGTTTGAATGGTAAATATCCATTTAGTCTTTGAATGGTAAACAAACATTAGTAATTTCTTAAACAAACGGTTTGGAATTTGGTGCTGAAATTTTCAGGGTACAAAGGGCTTGCCCCACAGATGTGCCTTTTGGTGGTTTAGTGGGAAAATATTACTGCACTGCATAGTTATAAGACTAAAGTTTCCTATAGGATGGCACTGTAATGGTCAGGGTACCTTTTAGTAGCTATATCTCGAAAAACGTTTCAAGATACAGATTTTCTGTGAAATGCAGCTTAGCATACCTTTAGGTGTACTAAGCAATTATGCAGGTTTCCAAAGCTTCTTTACAACTGCATGGGAAATTTTTATGAATGGGCCTAAGGTGCCTGTGATACTGTGCCATTATAGACTGAGCAATCCACCAGGGAGATGAGGGTTAATTACAATGTCTCTTCACTTGTGGATAGATGGTAGCGCATGGGCCCTGTGCTTCCACATATGCATATCATTATGGGGTGATGGAAGTGCAGGGCCTGGAAGGATCTGCGCTTCTACAGTGAGATGAGGATTAATTACAATGTCTCTACAGTTATGGATTGATTGGAGTGCAGGGCCCAGATGGCCCTGTGCTCCCACATGAAAAACAGGAACAATTACAGTATGCATGCATGGGAGCACAGGGCCTGGAGGGCCCTGTGGTGCCACAACACACTATGTACTAATGGGAGTGCAGTGCCTGCCCCAACCAAATAAGGGTAAGATTACACTTTCTAAAAAAGTAAGGAAATTCATTGCAAAAAAGTTAACTATGTTAATGAATCAGTTAGGGTTGGTATTAAAGTGTCAAAAGTTGGGAAATTCGATGTTAGAGTTTCCAACCCTAACTCCTCACCTGCAAGTAGCAAAAGGACAAGACCACACAAGCAATCACAGACAGCCATTATCAAGTAAGACAAAAAACATACAACATTTTTCTCTGCAGATGGAAATCCGTGATACTGGTGTATGCCTGGAACATCCTCCCAGCATAGGTGGTGGGGGCAAAAATGGTAATGGGATTGAAGAATGCATGGGGTCAGCATAAGGGAACCTTTGTGGTAAGGAAAGGGGTGGGGGAGCAGGAGATCAAGTAGGGTCTGTGGTGTTACAGTGGGTAGGAAAATGGCAGACTGTTTCTGTGTTTCTATACTGGCTACACTATGCTAGTGGATTCCGATCTGCAGCAACAATTGAGTGTGTATATTCTGTAGTTTGCATGCCACAGATACACTGTGGTGCAGCATGAGGGGGGTGCTGCACTCCTGAGGTGCCGTCTTTCAGATGAGACATTAAACCAAGGTCCCATCTGCCAGTTCAGGTGGAGGTTAAAGATCCCATGACACTTCTCAAAAAAGCTGGGGAATTTCCCCGGTGTCCTGGCCAAATTTCCCCCATTCACTACAAATACCGCCAACAGCTTAATCTGGTTCAGTGTCAGTTGGCATCCAGCTGTACCCTCCTCCCCTGGGACGAGACTGAAAATAGGCAGAATTGTCTAGCCCTCCTTTCCCGGTTAACAAAAACTAAATAAATAAGATAAATAAATCACTGCTACTGCATGTGTCATCTGGAAACAGTTGCATGTTGTTTGTATTACCTGATGATGGCTGTCTGTGATTGCTTGTGTGGTCTTGTCCTTTTCTGCTGGGGGTTGGGAGTTAGGGATGGAAACCCCAACGTCAACATTCCCAGCTTTTGACACTTTAAAACCAACCCTAACTAATGCATTAACATAGTTTGTTTGTTTTTGCAATATCTATATATATATCTTTATATATATATATATATATATATATATATATATATATATATATATATTAGAGTAAACTCCATTTAATGCATCAGTTAGGATTGTTCCACAACAAAAAAGCTAGGAAATTCGGGGTTAGGGTTGAAAGCCTCCTTGGACCCCCCAGCCCACCCACCCCAACCGGCATCAGGGTGCGCTGGGGCCGGCTCGGCCCTGTCACCCCGCCACATGTGTAAAGAAGCTGAGGTATAGAAGAATGGGGTGAGGGTTAGGACCGACGACCCCAATGCACACCCGATGCCAGTTGGGGCGTGGACTGGGGGGGTCCAAGGAGGGACTTTCAACCCTAACCCCGAATTTCCTAGATTTTTTTTGCTGTGGAAAAACCCTAACTGATGCATTAAACAGAGTTTTTTGCCTCTAATTTCCCTTCTTTTTGAGAATGAGGATGATAAATAATGAAAGGAATGCAGCCCCGCGCTCCCGCCACGTGATGTCTTGTTACACAGTAACAGAAACTGTAAAGCAAACGCAAGCAGCAATGGTAATGCACAGGGCAAAGCAAACATAAATGGCAAAGCAAATGTTAATAGAAACACAAGCGTACAGTGACGCCGAAGCAAACAGTTACGTAAACAGAGACATCAAACAGAAGTGCATACGGAAAGCAATTGGTAACACACACTATCACGGTACCACAATTGTAAATGCAAATGTTAACAGTAACACCAACAATAACACCAAAGTAAACAGAAAAAACATACAAAAATGCAAACCGTAACGCACACACTCATGGAACCACAATTGTAAATGCAACTGATTATGGTAACAGCAACAATAAAGCCAATAAAAACAGAAACGCAAGCGCATACGAAAACGCAAACTGTTACACATAAGGTCATGGTACCGCAATAGTAAACATAAATGGTAACAGTAACAGCAACAGTAAAGGCAACAGAAACAGAAATGCAAGCGCATATGAAAACACAAACCGTTAATGCACACGGTGGCGTAGACGGGAACGATGATTCGAATGGTAACAGAAGTGCAACTGGAAACGCTGTCACAGTGACAAAAGGGCACACCCTTCTTTTCCCCAAAAACTGCATTGAAAAAACTAATTGAAAACAAAGAACGTATGCATTATAATTGACTTTGGAGCAGAAAAGTACGACATGGAATACTAAATTGCTTATATCTCAGGAACCATATGACGCAGGAAAAGAATTAAAATTTTGTATGAATTATTACTTTCCTGGTTAGTTTTATTCTTAGCCCCAATTGGGGGCTAAGCATTTTTTTGACAAAAAGTCCGTATCTCGCGCTGTTTCTGAGATACAGGCCCTGAAAGAAGCGACGGACGCCATAATGTTATCTTATGGGAAAAATCGTCAACTTCAGAGCGCTGTCACTTTGCCACCCTGTAATATTATTTCTCCAAACCACCAAAAGGCACATTTGTAGGATGTTGGCTTTCTTCCCTCCAAATTTCAGCCAAAAAGACTTATTTTCCAGCAGAGTGGCAAAGAATTCCTGTAATATGGTGGACGCCGTAATGTTATCCTATGGGAAAAAGCGCCAACTTCGTAGTGCCGTAACTTGGCCACCCTGTAATATGTTTTGACTAATCCACTAACAGGCACATCTGTGGGATGTTGCATTTCTTCCCTCCAAATTTCAAGTAAAAAGACCACATCATTTCTGAGATATTCAATGTCAAAGATTGGCAACATTTCCCTATCTATTCCATTCTAAAAAAATCTGGCCATCTTGTCCCTATTCTGCGATCAAAGGTCACGATCAAAGAATCTCACGATCAAAGAATTTGCAGGCTCACGAACAAAGAATAAAAAATGTAATAAATCAAAAAATAGAAGCAATTGCAGTAAACCACCACCACCACGGTTCAACAGAACGAAGCCCCCTGAGTAAAACCCACCCTTATTTGACTTCCTAGGACACCCCTGGGCTAAGAAAATTGAATTTTAAATTGGGTCATCTTGTCCCTAGCTCGCAACGCAAGATCACGATCAAAGAATCTCATGATCAAAGAATTTGCAGCCTCACGATCAAAGAATTTGCAGGCTCACGGACAAAGAATAAAAAATGCTATAGCAACCCTCGCTCTGGGTTCCATCTATCCTTGTAAAGCTACCGACTCACTCGGACTATGCTCACTCTCTTCTGCCTACAGTCGGCGGCTTCGTTCTGTTACTTAAATGTAAGGAAAGATAACATGAGGGACACACTTTTGTTCATTTTTAAGCAGAGAGGGGCTTACTCTGAGCTTGTAGCAGGTTGTGACTTTCTGCTTTAGACATCGCTCAGTCACGGAACATTTTGGCCATGAAAGTGAAAGTGTTCACGGTCGCCCTCTCCCTGCAAATGGAGGGACTCTTTACAGAAATGAAATAAGCTCAAAACATCTAACTTCTCTTATTATTTTGTACACAGACAAACTTATCTTAAACCTCTACCACCATATTATTTATCAACTGCTACATTTTGACAAGTAAAGTGAATGTGATCCCTAGTCATGCTCCTGTCCTCTCCCTACAAACAGCACCTTCTTTTACAGAAATAAACTATTTATTTTTCCAACACAACCTTATCTTAAACCTCTGCCAGCATATTATTTAGCCGCCAGAGACAGGAACTACTTTTTCCACCCTCACCCAAAAAAACTTTGTGGCCATTTTATAAGATAGATAACCCACTCTGGGGTGTACGGTCACGCTCTGATATACGCATGCCTTGGGTGGTTGAACGCACTCGGCCTGCGGCCTCGTGTGTCACAACGCACACCAAGGCGTGCATATATCAGAGCGCCACCGCATACCCTAGAGTGGGTTATCTATTACTTATATATCTGTGTGTGTGTGTGTGTGTGTGTATATATATATATATATATATATATATATATGTGTATATATATACATGGATATGCAGTGATTCAGTGTGTGATAATGCATTTATCTTGTACAGTTTCCAGTGACCTCAAGCAGCCACACGAGTACCAAAGGCATGAGTGAGAGATACGAGAGGTCACTGGAAACTGTACAAGATAAATGCATCATCACACACTGAACTGCTGCATATTCCATTTATGCATCAGGTTTAGATGCTGTGTGAACGTTTTGATTTTGGTAGGTGTAAATAATGTCAAAAAAGTGGAAAGAAAATGTAATTTTATGCTGTTTTTTGCTAATTATAATAAAACCAAAATGGCATCTATAAATGAAACACCACTCATTTTGTAGATATTTTTGTGCTGAACATTTTTTATGCTCACAGTACCATGGTATCATTTTTTGTTTTAAAGTTATTCCCATTTGTTTGTCAAAAAAGTGAACAAAAAATTTAATTTTCTTCTGTTTTCTTACTTGTAAAAAATATATAAGGTACGCTTTATTAATTCTAAAAAGTATAAGCTTTATTATTATTTCTAAAAGTCTTGACTGTGGGTTGGGACTGAGGAGGAGGTGAGGATCGGGGGCCCAAAAATACATAAGGTGTGGTTTTGGGTTATATCTGAATATCACGGTAGAAATGGTAGGGCAGCACAGAGGGAGGGGTAACCAAGGGAAGGGAATTTTTGGCAGGGTAGTGGGGTGCAGTGGCTGTGGAACAGCTATGATCCTAAATTGGGCTTGGAGGATGAGGGATGTATGATGTGTAAGCAGCTCACTCAGGTGAGGAAGGAGGTGGCAAGGCTAAGGTGGGGGTTAATTGGGGGGGCTGGGAAACAGGGGTAGAGAGACTGGGCTGGTATAAGCCAAGGAAGGAGTGGGAAGGGCTGAGTGGATTCCATGGAGGATCAGATATACTGCCCCGGAAGTCAGAAGCTTGGGAGGGAGAGGATGAAAGGGGATCCAGCAGGGATAGATCAGAGGTGATAAGAGACAGCAGCAAGTCCAAAATTGGGACAGGGATGCCCAGGACAGGACGAAAAGGGTCAGTGGGAATGGACAGCAGAAAGGCCAGAGGCATGAAAATGATGCCTGTGGCTAGAGAAAAGGGGTCAGCCGGGGATCAGGAGGAGTGGAAGACAGTAGGCTCAAGAAAGGGCAGATGGATGCCAAGAATGAAGGATGACACAGGCATAGGTGAGATGGGCCAATGGGCAGAAGTAACATATAGTTTTTCCTCCCCAAGGTACTTTAGTCGGGGACATTGGGGAGGAAGGGGTCCGGCAGAGAAGGGGGGAGGCAGGGCGGCAGGAAGCAAGGGAAAAGATCTCAGGTGTGGGTGGGATGCACATCGCATGCAGGAGGAGGGGACTAGCACATTATGGACATTAGGGACACACCAGAGGGTGGCACTAAGGGAACTGTGGCACAAGAAAAGGGGCAAGAAGGAAGTACTGGAAGAGCTGAAGTTGAGCTCCGGGAAGGCTGAAAATGAATGGGAGGAAACCCTATAGGGCAGGAGCTGCAGTAGGAGGATGGAACATGTGCCGGGCAGGGTGCAGGAGAAGGGAAATATGCGGACAGGGCTGGTGGTAAGAAGAAAGACTTCCCCAAGTGGGGCACGGTGCTCAAAACCTTCTGCAAGGATGGGCGGGGCAGGAACAGTTGGAGGGGGATCAAGCACAGTTGGCACAGTCTCACACAGTGAGGCAGACGGGGAAGGCCAGGAGCAAATAGAGGGGGGCAAGGTGAACTTGACTCATGTTCAAGCAGTGATGCAGGAGGGGTTTGCAGGGATGAAGGAAGCCAGGCAGAAGTACAAGGGATGAAGAGATACGGGGGTTTAGAGGAAAGGTTAAAGGGAGAAGGTGAAAAAGGAAAGACGCTGGGTGTGGATAAACATCAAGAGAGGTTAGGTGGTGAGGAACAAATGACGAGCGGGAACAGAAACCAAGTCAGGATAGAACATGAAGAGGAGGTCAAAGGAAGCCAAACCCCATGACATAAGGCTAGAGGCCAAAAGGACACCCAGGAATCAAGGGGCAGTAGGGTGGCACTCTTAGGGGACTCAATAATTAAAGGGCTAAAATGGGGAAGGAAGGGAGCAAAAAACAATGCAGTATGGGTACAGTGCATGCCAGGGATGACGGCGCTGGAGGTGAGGCATCATATTCCATCCTGGGGTAAGCAGCAGGATGAAAGGACTCATCTGGTGTTTCACCTGGGCACAAATGGCTCGGAGGAGAAAAGTCTGATGGAAGTACAGGCAAGGTTTGAGAAACTCGCTAGGTTCTGTAGGAGTAACACTGTTTATCCCTCCATTTCCTTCTGTGAGGTGTTGCCAGTACCAAGAGTGAGCACACCCAGAAAGGAAAAGATAAGGGCTTTCAACAATTGGCTACAAGGTTGGTGCAGTTGGATGGGGTTTTGCTGGATAGCAGACTGGGGCTCTACAAGGGAGGAGGAGGAGGGGCTGTATGCCCAAGACAAGCTGCACCTGAGCTCTTCAGGGGCAGCTGCACTAAAGAGTAAACTGGGGGACTTCATGGCAAGGGAGTTCAATTTAAACTAAATGAGGGGGCATCCTTACGGGAGGCAGAGCGGGAAGGCTATCAGCTTCCCCCCCCCCATGTCACAACAAGCATCAGGGAAACAGTTAGTAGGGAAAGAAGGGATGGGACTACATGTTGGAAGGCTTTGGTTGCAAATGCCAGGAGACTGGGAAACAAATTGGGTGAACTGGAGGCCACCATAATGGAGGAGAACCTAGACATTGTAGCAGTGAGTGAGACTTGGTGGAATGAGCACCACACCTGGGAGACAGTGATCCCAGGGTATCGTTTGTTTAGGAAGGATCGGAAGGGGAGGAGGGGGGAAGTGGTGGCATTATATATCAGGGAAGGGATAGGGGCCATGGAGGAGTGGGATGAGGAGGAGGGGGAAACAGAGATAATGTGGGTCACTCTAGACAGGGGACAGGAGGTAAACCTGCGCACTGGGGTGGTCTATAAGTCTCCTATGCAGGGAGAGGAAGGGGATAGACACTTTGTAGAATCAGTAGCAAGGATGGCATGGAGAGGAGATTGTGCTGGTTGGGGACTTAAACCTTCCGGACATCAACTGGGAGACCCAGACAGCAATCTCCGCAAGGAGCAGAGGCATCTTGGAGGCTCTGCAGGGCACATTCCTGCAACAAAGGGTCAGTGAGACCACTAGGGGTGCAAACCTGTTAGATGTGGTCCTCACAAATGGGGACAATGTGGAGGAGGTGGAGGTGGGGGAAGAGCTTGGTACCAGTGACCACAGGGCTGTCAGGTTTAGGGTGAGAGCGGGCAATGAGAGGGTTAGGACAAGAACCAAGGTAATGGACTTCAGGAAGGCTGACTTTCATGGAATGAGGAAGGTACTTAGAGAAGAAATGTTGAGGATAGGAGAGGTACAGGGGGTGGAGAAATTATGGGCAGCCATCAAGAGTGGGGTATATAAAGCCATGGACTTATGTATAAGAAGGTTAAGGAAGAATAGAAGATGGAAAATACCTCTATGGTTCACTAGAGAGGTGGCATTAGGAGTCAAGGAGAAGACTAGAGAATTCAAGAGGTACAGGAGGTCACAAAAGGATGAGGACAGGGAAAGTAGGCAGGGCTAAAGATAAGAAGGACTAAGGAGGCCACTGAGGAGAGGATAGCGAAGCAGGCAAGGAGGGGGGACAAAACCTTCTTTAGATACGTTGGAGAAAAAAGGAGGGCACAGCATGAGATTGGAAGGATAAGGGGGGAAAGTGGAACACTACTGGAAGGGGATTTGGAAAAAGCAGAGGCATTAAATAGTTATTTCGCCTCAACCTTCACGGAAGAAAGAGAGGGCAGGGGACCAGGACAGGGTGGGAAGGGTGACAGCCACAGGCAGGTGGGTGTGGCAGAATTCACAGCTGAAGGAGTAAGGGAAGAGCTGGGTAGACTTAGGGTGGACAAGGTAATGGGGCCTGATAGAATACACCCAAGGGTTCTCATGGTGGTGAAGGATGAACTGGCACCGCATCTGGTGAGGCTGTTCAACTTGTCCTTGGTCACAGGGGTGGTGCCAATGGACTGGAAAAGGGCAGAGGTGGTTGCACTACATTAAGGGGGGGGGGGAGACGAGGTCAAAAACTACCGTCCCGTTAGTCTTACCTCGGTGGTGGAGAAGGTAATGGAAACACTACTTAAGATCAGGTTGTTAGAATACTTGGAGATAAATGGCATGCATGATGATAGGAAGCATGGCTTCACCAAGGGAAGGTCCTGTCAGACTAACCTGATAAGAGTTTTTCAATGGAGTGACACATATAGTGGACCAGGGAGGAGCGGTGGACATGGTCTATCTGGATTTCAGTAAGGTCTTCAACACCATTCCACATAGTGGAATGGTGCAAAATCTGGACAGACTAGGGGTGGACCACAGGATCACCAGGTGGGTGAAAAACTGGTTGACAGGAAGGAGTCAGACGGTGGTGGTAAATGGGACACATTCCAGAGAACGGCCGGTGACCAGTGGGGTGCCATAGGGGTCAGTGCTCGGACCAATACTCTAACATCTATGTTAGTGACCTAGCAGAGGGTCTGGAGGGACGGGTGTGCCTGTTTGCAGATGATACAAAGGTTTGCAATAGGGTGGATTCCCCTAGTGGGGTGCAAGCTATGAGGTGGGACCTGGAGAGGCTGGAGAAGTGGTCTGACACCTGAAAATTGAAGTTTAATCCACGAAAGTGCTCAGTAACGCACCTGGGGAAGAGGAAAAGGAGGGAACCTTACTCCCTTGGGGGGGGGTGATGATGAAGGAGAAGGAAACAGAAAGGGACCTAGGGATTATAGTATCGCGTGACCTCAAGGTGGGCAGCCAGTGTAGTAGGGTGGTGGGGAAGGCAAATGGAATGTTGGCTTGCATTGCGAGGGGTTTTAATACCAGAAAGAGGGAGGTGCTAATGCCATTATACAGAACAATGGTCAGGCCGCATCTGGAATATGGGGTGCAGTTCTGGAGGCCTCACCTACGCAGAGATGTTGAGTTGATGGAGAGGGTACAGAGAAGGGCAACCAAAATGGTAAGAGGGATGCAGGATGGACCCTATGAGAGATGACAGAGGGCTAAATTTGTACCCTCTGGAGACTAGGAGGGAGAGGGGAGACATGATTGAGACCTTTAAATATCTGAAGGGAATAAACAAGGTGGAGGGTGATAGTTTGTTCAAATTGAAGAAGGGAGTGAGCACGAGGGGACATAGCCTTAAACCTGAAGGTGGGCAATACAGAGGTAATGTCAGGGGGCAGTTTTTCACGGAAAGGGTGGTGGAGACCTGGAACAGACTGCCGGAGGAGGTAGTGGCAGCTGAAACGGTGGAGGGGTTCAAGAGGGCTTGGGATGGATTTAACGGGTTGGCAAAAGAGGGTGGAAGCATAGCAGAAGGGGGGGTAGGGTATTGGGCAGACTAGATGGGTCGTGGGACCATTCTCTGCTGTCACATTTCTGTGTATCTATAAATGAAACACCACTCATTTTGTAGATCACGTTGTGCTGAACAATTTTTGTGCTCACAGTACCATGCTATCTTTTTTCGTTTTAAAGTTACTCCCATTTGAATATGGTTAGTACTGCTTCTGAGGCCGAACATTCTAAATGAATTCTGAAGAGATTTGTGACATAGTAACTGTGTGGATAAATGGATACTAAATTTATCACCATAGTATCACAGATAAATGGTTTTATTCTACAGTTTTTATCATGACTCCTGTTGCATAAATATATATATTGTACAGTTACGTAAGAATTTACTGTTACAGCAGATCTTCGAGAACAGCTCTTGCAGCAGGTTACACCATTAGGACTGAAGCCAGCAGGCAGCAGGACCCCACGGAAAACCTCTAGCAAGCTACATACAGCGGGGGACCACCAACTGACATCGGCCCCGCCCCGGCGTCACATATATCATAAAAGGGGCAGTCCCCTAGTATCCCTCAGTTCTCCCACCGAAGACTGACACAGCAATGTGATTCTGATGGGAGACAGAGGATCTGCTTCCAGAGGAAGACCAAAAGGAATTCTAATTATGATTGCTAAAATAGCTGACCTCCTGAGGGGAAGGTGGGTGGGAAAGTACCTGCCGCAAGAGCTGTTCTCAAAGATCTAATGTTATGGTAAGTTCTTGCATAACTGTACTATCTTACTTCGAGAAGCAGCTCTTGCAGCAGGTTACACCATTAGGACAGAGTCCCAAGCAGTGATAAAGATTACCCCTAAATTTGGGAGGAGGTTAGGAGAAGGGTGAAAGAGAACCCCTCATGAAAGAAGCCCCTGCAGGATGGCAAGGCCAAAGTCCACTCTGCGCCTAAAGGCAATGTCCAGACTGTAATATCTGATGAATGTGGGCACTGTACTCCAAGTAGCTGCTGCACAAATGGTAGGAGCTGAAACATTTTTCAGGGAGGCGAATGAGGTTGCCATCCCTCTGGTAGAGTGGCCCTTTACCGGTCCCAGTAAGGGTTTGTTTCTCTTCTGGATTTGGCACCAGTGCCCCTAACATCCTGTGGGCAAAGGACAAAAACAATTGGTCAGACTGTTGGTGCGGTCTGGTCCTAGTCAGGTAGAACCTGAGTATCCTGTGCACATCCAATGTGTGCAGGAGAGCCTCTCCCTTATTAGTATATTCCGGGTAGTAGACTGGTAGGTCGATATCCTGGTTAAGGGTCAACTGACACTATCATGGGGAGAAACTTAGGACTGGTCCATAAGGACACCCTGTCCTTATGGAAAATCAAATATGGCTCCTTGCACAAGTGCATGCTCAGAAATGCTCCTTCCAAAAGTAACTGCAACTAAAAATAACACCTTCCAAGAGAGAAGGCATAGCCCGTAATCTGCGGCTGGTTCAAAGGGAGGTAGTGTGAGCTGTTCTAAAATGAAGAGAAGGTCCCAAGGAAGGATTGGATCTCTAATGGGTGGCTTCAAGTGGTGGATGCCATGCAAGAAGGTGCGTGACAAATCTAGTTGAGCCAAGATTTGTACCCGAATGCTGCATGGTACGCAGATACTGCAGAAGGACGCACCTTTATTGACTCAGCCCTGTTTTTGATAATGAAAGGAGGTGGGGCGACTAGAATCATGACTGCTCTGTCATCCTGTAGCTTGAGCAGGACTCTCTGGATCAAAGGGAAGGGAGGGGAAAGCATAGAGGAACCTGTCTGTCCAGGAGAAGGACAACGTGTCTTGCCAGAAAACACCAGGCCCTGGATCTAGCGAGCAGAAAATACAGGTTACTTACTTGTAACAGGAGTTCCAGGAATGGTATATGTTGTTCATCCACACTGTCTGGCAGGTTCCTTGCCGCTTTAAATCTTGCTGGAAGGTCTTCAAGCCGGCTCCTCCCACCCACCCAGGTGGTAAAACTCTCGGCTCCGCCCCATGATGCTAGATCTAGCCCGCTGGAAGCCAGGTTGTGCATCGAAGCCAGGGAGGCCAGGTGGGTCGTGTGGATGAACAACACATACCACTCCTAGAAAGTACTGTTATGTAAGAACTTACCGTAACAGTAGATCTTTGAGACAGGCTCTTGCAGTAGGTAGGACTGACGCCGGCAGGCGGCAGGACCCCATGGAAAAATTTCTAGCTAGCAGTCCATGGCGAGGGACCGCCCCCACATCAGGTGACCGGCATCAGGAGATGTCGATATAAAGGGGCGGTCCCAGGCCTTCTTCAGTTCTTTCCATACAGGCCAAAAGAGGCCGGACGAGAGAGGGCGGATATTTCCCTCAATGGAAAAGGAGCTGAAAAAGCCTAGGGGGATGGAGGGCGGGAAGGTATTACCTACTGCAAAAGCCTCTCTCGAAGATCTACTGTTACGGTAAGTTCTTATGTAACTGTACTAAACTTACTTTGAGAGGGCTCATGCAGTAGGTAATTACATATAGGACTGAATCCCAAGCAGTCTGGAACAAAGACGGGCACCGGAAGGAGTAAAACTACTCCAAAAGGTAGTACTGGTTGTGCAAGTCTCAAGACAGGAGGACTTGCAAAACAGCCACCCCGAAGCCTGCTCTACGGCGAGAGGCAACATCCAAACTGTAGTGTTTCGTGAAGGTATGGACTGAAGTCCAGGTGGCGGCAGTGCAGATGTCTGCCGCAGACACATTCTTGAAACAAGCCACAGAGGCAGCTACTCCTCTTGTGGAGTGGCCTCTGACTTGACCCGGGAGGGCCTTGTTGTATTTGTCATAACAGAAAGTGATGCAATGAGCCAACTACTTAGACAGGCATTGCTTGGAGACAGCATTTCCTTCCCTTTTGTGAGCAAAGGAGATGAACAACTGATCAGTCTTTCTGAGATCCTTTGTCCTGTTGGTGTAGTATCTCAGAATCCAGTGAACATCCATAGTGTGGAGCAAATACTCCCCTTGATTAGAATACTGCGTAAAAAAGGCAGGTAACTCTATGGACTGATTTAAGGTAGACTCTGCTACTATTTCAGGTAGAAACTTAGGATTCGTGCGAAGAGCAACTTGTTCCTTGTGAAAAATCAAGTAGGGGATTTTACACATCAGGGCCTGGAGCTCAGAGATTCTTCGAGCCGAAGTAATGGCCACCAAGAAGAGCGTCTTCCACAAAAGGAACTTCAAATCCGCAGAAGCTGCAGGTTCGAAGGGAGGAAGAGTAAGTTTCTCGAGAACAAAGTTCAAGTCCCAAGGGGGACCAGGAGTATGGATGGGGGGCCTCAGGTGGAGGACCCCTCTGAGAAAGGTCTTGGAGACCTCCAGTTGAGCAAAAGCCTTGTCTGCGAAGGGAACATGATAGGCTGAAATGGCCGCCATGTGTACCTTCAGAGAGGAATGGCTGAGACCCAGGTCAAACAGATGATGTAGATACTCCAGCAGAAGCCCCACTGAACAGGAGAAAGGTTCCACGTTCTTGGAAGCAGCCCAAATAATGAATCCTTTCCACTTCATGGCATAAGTGGATCTGGTGGAGGGTTTTCTGGCCTCCACTAAAATCTCCGCCACTTTGGGAGACACTCCAAAACGAGATTAGGCTAGGTCTGCAGGAGCCATGCATGCAGTTGAAGGGATTTGAGGCCTGGATGGACCAGGGTCCCCTGATCCTGAGTCAACAAACCTCGAGGTAGAAGAAGAGGAAGAGGAGGATCCTCTGAATATTGTTGTAGAAGAGAGAACCAGACTTGCCTGGGCCAGAAAGGAGCGATCAGAATCATTCGCGCTCCTTCTGAAGCTAGTTTCTGCAAGACTCGTGGGATAAATGGAATTGAAGGAAAGGCATAGACGAATCTGTCCTTCCAGTCTAGAGACAGAGCGTCGCTCCAAAAAGCGCCTCGCTCTGGAACGAGTGAGCAGAAGACAGGAAGTTTTGCGTTTAGGGGGGATGTGAACAGGTCGACCTGTGGTGTTCCCCAAAGTTGGAAGATATCGTCTAGGACCCCTTGGTCCAGTTCCCACTTGTGAGTCAGAGCAGAAGAGTGACTTAGCTTGTCTGCCAGGGTGTTGTCGACTCCAGGGACATGAATCGCTGTGAGGTGAAGGTCGTGTTGTGTTGCCCAATCCCAAACCCTCATTGCCTCCCTGCATAGAGGGTAGGACCGAGTCCCTCCCTGCTTGTTGATATACCACACCACGCACATGTTGTCCATCTGGATGGCTAGGTGGCCAGGAAGGATGTATTGGTGAAGGGCTTGGAGAGCATACAACACTGCCCGAGAAGCTCGAGCACATTGATGAGGAGAGCTTGTTATAGCTTGGACCAGGAGCCCTGGGTCCGATGAGGGCCTAGATGGGCTTCCCAACCTTCACGGGAGGTGTCTGTGGTTAGAGTCTGGGAGGGGGGAGGATGAAAGAAAGGAACTCCCTGAAAAAGGTTCTCTTGAACCATCCACCATTGCAAGTCTCAGATCATCGGCGAGGAGATCAGAACTGAGTGATCTAGGTCGTCCATTAGCTGATCCCACTGAGAGCGTACAGTCCACTGAGAGATCCTCATGTGGAGTTGAGCACGAGGTACCGTCGGGATAGCAGCCGCCATGAGCCCGAGAAGGCGAAGGACCGACCCTCGCAGAGACCATCCTGCAGTCGGACAACAGACTTATTTGGGTCTGAAGGGTGGCCGCCCTGTCTGGAGGCAGGAAGGCCTTGCCCATGGTCGTATCGAGGATTGCCCCAATAAACTGTAGCCTCTGGGATGGGTCCAGATGAGACTTGGAATGGCTGATGGTAATACCCAGGCAGGCAAAAACCTGCTGGGTAAAGGAAAGAGGAAACGCAGGAGTTCCTCCCTGGACGAGGCCACCAGGAGCCAATCGTCCAGGTAAGGGAAAACCTGCACTCCCTTGGTACGCAGGTGGGCCACCACCACTGCCAGGCATTTGGTAAATACTCGGGGGGCTGAGGATAGACCAAACGGGAGTGCCTTGAACTGGTAGTGGTCCCCCTGGAACGCAAATTGAAGGTATTTGCGATGACATGGGGCTTAATGGAAATGTGCAGATAAGCATCCTGCATATCCAGAGCACAAAGCCATTGACCCGCGAGGAGGGGCAGAAGGCTCTGCAAAGAGAGCATCCTGAACCTTTTGTACTCTACATAAAGATTCAGGGAACTGAGATCTAAAATTGGTCTGAGATCTCCTGTCTTCTTTGGGACCAGGAAGAAATGGGAATAGTAACCCGTCCCCTGATGATGAAGGGGGACAGACTCTATCACTTGCTTCAGCAGAAGAGCCGAGATTTCCTCCTGGACCAAAGTAAGATGTTCCCGTGAATACGACGACTTCAGAAGGGGGGGTGGCAAGATGGTTTCTGAAGAAACTCTATGGAGTGTCCTTCTGCTATGAGCTGGAGCACCCAAGAATCTGTGGTTATCCTCTCCCATCCCGGAAGGTGGAGGGAAAACCTCCCTCCTACCGGTTCCTCCAGGGAGTCTGGAGGCAGTGGGAGAAGAAAGGAGTCAGGTGGTGTGGGGCAGCGCCGCAGCTGAAGCACCCGCTGCTTTTTTGGGCGGGGGGCTTGGCAGCTGCGGGGGCCCAGCGTTTTGTGGCCCGCCTTCCCTGGGGTTTTGCCTTTGGCTGATTCCGTCTGCGAAAGGGACGGCGCTGCTGCTGATGGAGACGGTACATGGAATCAACTGACTTCAGAGCCGTCCCCTTCTCTTGCAAATCAGTAATGATGTCCTTGACATCACCCCCGAAAAGCACCGACCCCCGGAAGGGTGCTTCCTGGATAGCAGATTGCACCTCTGGTACCAAGCCTGACACGCGGAGCCAAGCATGACGCTGTTGGCCTACAGCGAAAGCCGAACTCCACCCAGCAGTGTCCACTGCATCATATGTCGCACGTAGCATGTGTCGACTGGCCGAACGAGCAGAGCGGACGAGATCAGCCAACTCCTGCTTGACCTGGGAGTCAGACAAGGAGTCCAGTTTGGCTTCCACCTGAGTCAGGATGGCCTTCTGGTAGTTCCCCATGTGGCCGATATAGTTCAGGGCCCTGATCCCCAGTGTGGAGGAAGCGTAAATCTTTCTCCCATATTGGTCCAGAAGGTGAGATTCCTTATCAGGAGGTGATGAGCTAAGATGTTTAGGGTTCGCCGACTGGCCGTGAGCGGCGCTAATCACGACTGAGTCGGCACGAGGGTGAGAATCCAAGAAATCAACACCCTCTGGAGCCTGATATAGCCGGTTCGACTTCCTAGGAAGTGGGGCTAAGGCCGACGGCTGTTTCCATATTGTGGTAACAAGGTCGGCGTGAGGCTCTATCCAGGATGGCACCAAGGTAGGAGCTGTTACGGGCAGATCCAGATGTTCAGCAAGTTTCAGACACTGAGGATCTGGTTCCAGAGAGTGCCACTGATGAACCTCCTGGATTTTCCTAAGCAACTCCATAAAAGAAGGATCCTCCAGAGGAGACTTCAGAGGAGTCCTTGGCCGGGGCTTCGACGGAGAGCGAGGCTCGTCGTCTCTCTCGGAGCAGCCATCGGAAGAGTCCGAGGAGTCCAAGAGCGAAGTGGAGGATGAAGAAGAGAAAGACTCCCTTTTCCGACCCAGGGGAGGAATGGACCCCTTGAGAAGTCCCCGGGGAAGCGTGTCCTGCCCCCCTCTGGATCCAGACGGAAGAACCCTGGAGTCCGGAGGTGGTGAGGGAGTGTGCCGCCTCAGGTGTCCGGGAACCTGGGATGGCACCGTCGCCGGAAGGCGGCTCTCGACCTCTTTGGTGAGCTGAGCCTTGCCCATGAGCCCACCAGGAGGCCAGAGTCTCCTGCAGG
Organism: Neoceratodus forsteri; assembly: GCA_016271365.2. NCBI lineage: Eukaryota > Metazoa > Chordata > Ceratodontiformes > Ceratodontidae > Neoceratodus > Neoceratodus forsteri. Next base: position 1,072,793,406 of record CM057451.1, read on the forward strand.
TCCACCGGCAACTGCGAGGGCAGTGGAGGAGGAGGAGGGGATAAGCATACGGGTTATAACCGTATGGCGCATATCCAAAACCCGTCTGTGGGTGACCCAGTGTCGGGTATTATGGTGTTGGGAAGCCTGGCATTGGGTACTGTGGCGCCAGATACTGCGTTCCCGGGTACACCGGCGTCGAATAAGATGGAGGATACCCGGGAGCTGGGGGAGGCTGCCGGAGCAGACGGCCCGGCTGGGAACCTCATGGGCGGGTCCATAGTGGAGGGCCCGGAGGGCCCGATGGGAGTGGAATATCCCAGAGTCGGTAAGGCCGTCAGGGCCGACTGTGGAGGCCCTGGCGCTGGAGGTACTGACGTCGGAGGGGCCGGCACTGGAGCCGGCATCCGGGGAGCCGACTTCAGGTCCGGCGCTCCAGGTGGAGGAAGGACTGACGGAGGCAAAAGATCCCCAGCTTCACCTGGGGATGGAGGGGAAAAGTCCCCGGGGTCAGGTTGGGAAGACTCTGGTTCCCCAGATGGCAGCAAAGGCTGCGGGGAACGACGGACGTGGGGGGGGGTCCGTCGTCAGTCACTTCGCCGGATGGACGTCGGGCTAGCTGATGTGAGGCTTAGTGGCGAGCTCTCGCGGGCGCCCGGAGGCTGATGCCCGACTACGAGCCGTCACCAGAGGCAGGCCAAGTGGAGTGATTGGCCTGGTCGGTGGGAGGCGAGGCCACGTCGCCCGGAGGTCGGACGTCAGAGGAGCCGGCGCCCGGCACTGGAGTCTCCCCAGTGGTAGGCCGTCGAGCCTGTGGCCGAACCAGGGCAGAGGCCTCCAACTGCCCGGAGGCACCTGCAAGGCCCGAGCACAAGCCAGACGGGCGGGCCGATGCCACCTCAGAAATCTCCGAGGCAGCCATCGAGAAGCGATCCCCTGGAGGGAATGTTACCTGCATCCCAGCGACTCCCGAGGGAGATGAGGTGGTAGAGTCCTTGTCCCGGTGCCTCTCCTTCTCCTTCTTCTTCTGATGTCCTTCGGGGGAAGTAGACACCTGCCTCAGTTTTTTGAGCTCCTTCTCCATAGAACTCATTTTCTTCTTTAGAATATGGGCTTCCAGGGATTGCTGCCACCTTTTCCGGGGTAGCCGCGTTAAAACTGAGGCAGTGCTGGCACTTCTCGACTGGGTGACCGGGACCTAGGCAGCACAGGCACAGGGAGCGGCCGTCCTTGGGCAGTAGTTGGGCGCTGCATGAATTGCAATTATTCTTGTGCTCGGAGGGTGTAGGGGACGACATACACCGACGCTAGTACTGACGTTAGTCGAAAAATAGAGAGTTTTTCGGTAAAAAACCAACGAAGGTAGGGCTAATGAAGCACGAACTTTTCCGCGAGGCGCTGCACGAGTTAACAGCGGGAAAGAACTGGAAGGCGGGTGTCCGGGACCGCCCCTTTATACCGACGTCTCCTGACGCCGGTCACCTGACATGGGGGTGGTCCCTCGCCAGGGACTGCTAGCTAGAAATTTTTCCGTGGGGTCCTGCCACCTGCCGGCATCAGTCCTATATGTAATTACCTACTGCAAAAGCCCTCTCTAAGTAAGATCTCCTGTTACAGGTGAGTAACCTGTATTTCTAGGGACATGGATGTGTTGTTCATCCACACTGTCTGGCAGACTCCTAGCAGTTCTCCGGGAGGAGGGAGGCAAGGCGCTCACCCCCTACTTAGGGAATAAAGACTGGAGAACCGAGGTCCCAAAACCAGCATCCCGGCGTGACTCTTAGGTCGATGTGGTAATGGGTAATGAAAGTATGTGCTGACTTCCAGGTAGCAGCCCTGCAGATTTCCTGGATAGGGATGTCCCTGGAAGCAGCCACTGAAGCAGCAGTATGGCGGGTAGAATGAGCTCTTATCCCTCTGGGAGGCTCCATGCCCGCCAACCTATAGCAGAGATCTATGCAGGAGGTGACCCACCTGCTTATCATCCGCTTGGTTGCAGGTCTGCCAGGTGCGGCTTCAGCGTAGGTGACAAACAGCTGGCGAACCTCTCCCCCGAACTTCAGCTGTCCGTTCCTTATAATAAGCAAGCACTCTTCTAGGGTCCAAAGTATGGAGCCTATTTTCGGCCTCTGAGGTGTGATTGGGGTAGAACACCAGCAGAGTCAACACCTGGTTAAAGTGAAATTCCGACACCACCTTCAGAAAGAATTTCAAGTGGGGGTGTAGGACAACCTTGTCCCTGTGGAAGACCAGATAAAGAGACTCGATGGAAAATGCCTGGAGCTCTCCCATCCCTCTGGCTGACATGATAGCCACCAAGAAGGCGGTCTTCCACAACAGGTGAGAGATGTCACACCTGTGCATCGGTTCGAATGGCTTGCCCATGAGCTTAGCCAATACCAGCAGTAGATCCCACAGAGGTGGAGGTTCTCACACCGAAGGGGATATGTGATCAAAGCCTTTGAAAAGCCAGACCACCTTCTCTGTACACCGACTGCTTCCCAGCCCATGCCCGTTAAGCAGAGATGGCTGCCAGGTGCACCTTAAGGGTCGTCGACCGAAGCCCTAACTGAGAAAGGGACCACAGGTAGTCCACAATGCTTGCCAAGGAACAGGAGGAAGGGTCCAACCCCTTGCTCTGACACCAAATGGAGAATCTCTTCCATTTGAAGGCATAGCATTTCCTGGTTGACTTCTTACGGGAAGGCGCAACAACGTTGAGAACCTCGTTGGAAAGACCCAAGGCCTGGAACTCTAGCCGATCAGGAACCAGGCTGTCAGGTGCAGGGATTGAAGGTCCGGATGAAATACCTCCCCCTGATTGACTGAGATCAGGTCCGGGTGGGCTGGAAGCCACCTCGGGAGCCTGGAGCTGAGGCTGAGGAAATCTGGATACCAGAACTGGTGGGGCCAGTCTGGGGCTACCAGAATCACCTGCGCCTTGTTCCTCCTCACCTTGAGAAGCACCTTGTGGATCAAGGAAATGGGGAAAGGCGTGAAGAGCCCGGGTCCACGGCCTTGAGAAGGCATCCCCCTGCAGCGAGCCATGCTGAGGGGGGCGGGCATGGAACAGCCTCAGCTTTGCATTCTCCTTGGAGGCAAACAGGTCCACCTGAAGCATGCCCCAGTGGGAGAACAGATCTTGTACTACCTCCAGCAGGAGAGACCACTCGTGGGACGCAGCTCCTATCCAGCTTAGGGCATCGGCCAGAATGTTGGAGGCTCCTGCTACATGGATGGCAAGGAGATCCACCTCCAGGCTGCACATGAGGGACCAAGTGCAGAGAGCTTCCCTGCACAGAGGCATGGAGTGCGTCCCGCCCTGGTGGTTTAGGTAGTACATGGTTGTGGTATTGTCCATCTGGACCTGGACCACTTGACCCCGTACAAATGAAGTGAAGGCGGTGAGGGCTAGATGAACCGCTCAAAGCTCCAGCAGGTTGATGTGGCATCGGGACTCCCGAGGGGACCAGAGGCTGTGCGCTCTGTGCTTACCCAGATGGGCACCCCAACCCATCAGAGAGGCATCGGTCGATAGAGAGACCGTCAGCTCGGGGCGGACAAATGGGATGCCCTCCTGCAGATGAGCTGGAACAATCCACCATTGGAGAGCGTTCCACATCTCCTGGGTCACTGTCACTGGCTGATCCAAAGGACCGGAGCGCTGTGACAATTGGCTGGGCAGTCCCCACTGTAGGGGACGCATGTGCCAACGGGCTCAACAGACCATGCTGGTGCAGGCCGCCATGAGGCCCAGGAGGTGCAGGAAATCCCGGGCATGGCACAATTGCCCAACCTGAAATGATTGGGCAAAGGACAAAAGAACCTCGGCCCGGTCCCCCGGGAGCCGTGCTCTGGCTCGCAGAGAGTCGAGCTCTGCCCCGATGAATTGGATCACCTGCTTTGGCACAAGTTCCGACTTGGCCTTGTTGATGAGGATGCCAACTTGAGAGCAAACATGGAGGGCCAGATCCCTGGACTGCTCCACCTCTGGTCTGGAGGAGGCTGCAATCAGCCAGTCGTCCAGGTAGGGGTACACCCGGACCCTTCGGCGCCGCAGGAATGCTGTCACCACTGCTATGTATTTGGTGAAGACCCTGGGAGCTAGAGAAAGGCCAAAGGGCATGGCCTGGAACTCGTAGAGGAACCCCTCTGCTCTGAAGCGGAGGAATCGCTGGTGGGACGGATGGATTGGGATGTGAAAGAACGCGTCCTGGAGGTCCAGAGAACAGAACCATATGCCTCGTTCCAAGGATGGAATGATCTGAGCCAGAGTGACCATCCTGAAGGTTCGCAACCTTAGGAACCTGTTCAGGTCATGCAGGTCTAGAATGGGGTGCCAGCCCCCCGTCCGTTTCGGGACTAGGAAGTACCTGGACACAAACCCTGGGTCTGGTGGAGGATCCGCCACCTTCCTGATCACCTCCTTTTGGAGGAGCAGGGCAGTGTCAGCTCGACGGGCTGACAGAGAGGCTGCGAACCCCGTAACCCCCCGTGGGGCAACGGCTCGGAAGGGCGGGGCCTGCTCGAACTCCAGAGGCAGACCCTTTCCTACCACCTCCAACACCCAACAGTCCGTGGTGATAGCGGACCAGGCGGAAAGAAAGTGGCAGAGCCATCCCCCCACGGAGGGAACCCAGGGGGAAGCGACGCGGTTGGGGGCGAAACCCCTCAACCCATCACTGGGCAGGCTTGGAGGAAGAACCGGCCGAGGGGCCTCCTGGGCCTTTTCCTCCCGGCTTCCTGTTGGAGGAAGCTGCAGGCTTGACTTTGGGGTGCCAAGTGCGAGCCTGCTGGCCCTGATGCTGGTGTTGCTGGGCCGGACATGCTGCAGGGGCAGAAGGGCGAAAGGACTTATGCTGCTGTCAGTGGCCTTTGTCCTTCTGGGCAGACATGACCGAGTCCAAGGTGGCATTGGACTTTTCAATTCTCTGGAGGTGGCCTTCCACACCAGGCCCGAACAAGTCGGTACCCAGGAACGAGACGTCTGCCAACTTGTGCTGGGTATCTGCCATGAAGGTGGAGATCCACAGCCAAGCTCTGCGGCACATGGCCACTGCGCCGCTACTGACCGGGCACAGGAGTCTCCAATATTGAGAGCCATTTGGAGCTGCTGTTTCACCACTGCCCTTCCCTGATCCCGCACCTGCTTGACCGCAGTCTGCAGATCAGCCGGGAGATGAGGGATCACCTCATCCAGGGAGCCCATAAGGGTGTGGGAGAAGTGCGCCATCAGTATAGCCGAACTGGCCTGACGGAAGCTGAGGGAGGACGAGCATATACTTTGCACCTGGCATAGTCCAGCTTTTTGGACTCTTTGTCGGGGGGCTTATCCACATCCCTAGCATTCCCGGAACGCCGGAAAACACTATCGGTAATCAACCCCTCCACAGAGGGGTGTTCCGAGAAACCGGACAGAGACCCGGTAGGGACTGCATACTTCCTGGCCATCCTGACCAAAGGAGCAGGACAAGAAGCCAGCCACTGCCATAACTCCAAAGCTGGGCCAACAATGGCTTCAGCCACCGGAAAGGCCTCCATGGGAGAATCCCCTCAGTCCAATATCTCTGTGAGGGGATACTTGGCCCGCTTAGATACGGGCTCGAGCTGCATCCCGGTGGATTCCGAGATGAGCCAAAGCAGACCCATGAACGATGATGGGCTCTCGTCCATCGACTGCCCCCCGAGGACTCCAGGCCAAGGGGCCTGGAGAACAGGGAGGAGTCGTTGTCAGACTCCGAGGAGTCTGTGAAGAGCTGCCTAGGGCCTGAGCCACCCTCCACCTGCTGAGGATGGTTGGAAGTGAGGGTGACCGACAACCAGTGGGGCAGTCCCTGACCCGACCGAGAATCCTTGGTCGGAGCCCCCGATTTCGGTTGTGGAGGCGGAGGTTCCACCACAATCGGTGGAGCAGCTGGTTTCGGCCGAACAACCAGCCCAGGTTTGGGCACCTCGACCACTGCGAGGGGTTGTTTTGGCCTTTCAGGTGACAGCCACTTAATGGCCGGAGAAGGTGACGGCGTCGGCTTGTTCCCAGTCAGAAGGAGCTGCTGCCACATTAAGTCCTCATAGCACCTACACAATTTGCGCCGAAGCTCTCTGAGGAGGGGGAAGATGAGGACGAGAGGCGCTGCCGCTTTCCTTGGTGCTGAGACCAAGACCGCTGGTGCCGGCGGGATTGGCTGGACTGAGATGAGGTCCAAGACCAAGACCGTCAGTGTTTCGAGGGTGGTCTGGGAGGAGTGGGGAACCAGTTTCTCCCTCAGCTCGGGAGCCTTGACCTGGGACTCCGGCACAGGAGGCGCAGGCAAGTCCTTGGTTTCCACCGGGGGAACTGGTGAAGAAGGGTTGTCGGCTTCACCAGTCAACAGCCCGTCCGACGGGTCGAGAAAAATCTCGACAGCGTCAACGGGTGTCTCAGTCAGTTGACCTGATGGGGACACCATGAAGCCAGCGGTCTTAGCCACAACCTCAACCGAACTCGAGTGTCGACTGTCTGGGGAAGGGGACCGCTCCCGCTCCCACGAACGTCGACGGTGGGACTTACCCTTCAAGTCCCTCTTCTTGGACCAAGAGGAGTGTCCCGATGGCCCCTCACCTTTCGTGGAGAGGGACTGGCAAAGCTCCATGAAAGAAGCTGTATAGGAGGATCCCAAGGAGAGTGGGATAAATGCCACGACCAAAGATGATGAAGATGCGGTCTGGGCCGCCTCCTCCTCGAGGGTGATCATCTGCTCGAGTTGCTCAGCTGAGCCAGCCGCCGCGGAAACCGCCCAATGGGCCTCCTTGGACTTCACCGGCGGATAATGTTTCTCGGGGCACCCAAGTTGGAGCCGGGCAGCACGGTCTTCAAGGACGTTTGCCGAAAAAGACTTGCACAACTCGCAGGCCTGCAGATCGTGGTCAAGCCCGAGGCAGTAGACGCACATGGAGTGCGAATCGGTCCTGGACATCTTCTGCCCGCATGGGCACTGCCGATAACCGGGAGTCGATTTATCCATCGCAGCCACGAAGGAAGAAGCAGACTGAAGTCTTGAAAACTTTAAAATTATTTTCGGGTGAACCGAAGAGTTTGGATCCAGTCTAAACGCAGAGCGCTAAGGAGGGAACCTGGGCTTCCAAGTGGTAAGGAAGATCTGGCGTCATGGGCCGGAGCCAAGAGTTTTACCACCCGGGTGGGTGGGAGGAGCCAGCTTGAAGACCTTCCAGCAAGATTTAAAGCGGCAAGGAACCTGCCAGACAGTGTGGATGAACAACATATCCATGTCCCTAGAACTGGGCAGTTTTGAATTGTATGGGGAGGCAAACAGATCCAATTTTGGCATCCCCCATTTTGTGAACAGAATTTCTGCTACTGGTTGTAGGAGCTCCCATTCGTGTGTGCTGGATCGAGATCTGCTGAGTAGATCTGCCAGCATGTTCTGTTACCGGGAACATGCACTGCAGTCAGGGTGATTTGCTCTATTGCCCAGTACCACACTCTCATCACTTCTCGACAGAGTTGGTATGAGTGAGCGCCCCCTTGCTCGTTGATATAGAACACTACTGACATGTCTGTTTGGATCAGTAAGTGTCCTGGGGCTATGTCCATTTGCAAGGCCTGTAGGGGGTAAAGAACTGCCCTCATCTCAAGGACATTTATGTGAAGGGCTCCTTCCATCCCTGGCCATAGTCCCCGAGTCTTTTTGCCACCCAAGTGAGTGCCCAAACCTGATCCTGATGCATCTGTGGTCAGGATCAGCAAAGGGGTAGGAGACAGGAAGGGAACTCCTACCGATCAGAGAACAGAGTTGGGGACTGAGACCAGCTGGTCTAAGTCATCCCGGTGTTGGTCCCACGAATGGTTCTTAAGTGTAATCATGATAGGGGAACCGTGGCTATGGTGGCAACCATATGGCCCAGAAGACGCAACATGGTCCTTGCTGGGACCCGTTTTTGACCCCTGATGTACTGTGTCAGGCTTCGTAGATGTTCTGCCATGTCTTCTGGTAGAAAGGCCCTTCCCTTTCTTGTATCCAGTACTGCGCCAATGAACTGAAGTCACTGGCAAGGTGTAAGAACTGATTTTGACAGGCTGATAGTGACACCTAGGAGACCAATATTGAATAGGTGTCTTGCAGAGCGTGATTTAGCTTTCTCTGAGATGAAGCTGTTAGGAGCCAGTTGTCCAGGCAGGGAAAGACACAGTGGCCCCTTCTCTCGAGCGCTGCTGCTACTACTGCCAGGCATTTGGTGAATACCCTTGGAGCCGATGACAGTCCAAAAGGCAGGACTTGGAATTGGTAATGGTGACCCTGGAATTCGAATCACAGGAACCACCGATGATGTTTCGCATTGGGATGTGGAGGTAGGCATCTTGCATGTCCAACGATGCTAGCCAAGCGTCTGGGCATAGCATCAGAATTAAGCCTGGTAAGGTGACCATCCTGAAGCATTTGTATGCCACAAAGGTGTTGAGATTGCCAAGGTCTAGGATGGAGCACACATCTGTCTTTTTTGGTACCAGGAAGAAGTGGTAATAGTACCCTTTCCCTCTCAGGATCCATGGGTCCTTTTCTATGGCCTCCTTGTTGAGAAGGGCATCGATCTCCTTTCGGATCAGTGTGGCATGTTGTCTTGAATACTGAGACCGTAGTGGTGGTCAGGATGGTGGATGCCCAGTGAATTCGACAGAGTGCCCTCTGATTTAGTGGAAGCACCCATTGGTCTGAAGTGGTCACCATCCTGCTAGGTGTTTTGAGAAGCAACCACCGATCTTCTCTTCCCTTTGAACCAGAGGGGGAGAAGGGTCTGCAATAAGTCAGGCAGTGGAGCAGGAGTGGAGGGTTGCCTGAGTAGTTTTTGTGTTCCTGGCTCTTGCAGCTCGAGATGGGTCTTTGCGGTTTAAGCCGCCTCTCTGCAGCTGTCCGAATCGGGGCTGCTGTCCTTACATAGAAACATAGAAGTTGACGGCAGATAAGGACCGCAAGGCCCATCCAGTCTGCCCATTTCTTTTTCTATCTTATAAATGTGCCATCGGCCTTTGCTATGTCAGTGACCTATCTATTCATAGTCATTTGTATTGCTCCCTTATGCCTATCCCATGCCTGTTTGAAGCCCTGCACTGTATTCATAGCCACTACTTCTTGTGGTAAGCCATTCCATGCATCTACCACCTTTCTGTGAAAAGAATTTCCTCACATTCCCCTTAATCGGCCTCCCTCTAATCTCATGCTGTGTCCTCTTGTCCTGCTATTTTTCTTATATTTAAACATGTTAGACTCTTTCACTTGTTTATGCCCTTAAGGTGTTTAAATGTCTCGATCATATCACCTCTCTCCCTCCTTTGCTCAAGGGTATACATATGAGCTCCGTTAATCTGTCCTCATATGTCTTCTGATGCAGTCCCTGCACCATTTTGGTTGCCCTTCTCTGGACTGCCTCAATTTAGTTAATGTCCTTGTGAAGGTGTGGCCTCAATACTGCCGCAGTACTCCAGATGGGGCCTAACCACTGTCTTGTACAGAGGGATTATTACCTCCCTCTTACGACTTGTGATACCCCTACTAATACACCCTAACACCCCCCTAGCCTTACCTACTGCTTTAGAGGTCTGCTTGGATGATTTCAGGTCATCAGTGATGATGATGCCCAAGTCTCTTTCTTCCTTTGTGACTGCTAGCAACTCCCCTCCCAGCCTATAAGTGGCTTCAGGGTTTCTCTTCCCTATGTGCATGATTTTGCACTTCTTTGCATTAAATCCCAGTTGCCACTCTTCTGACCATTCTGCTAGTTTATCCAGATCTCTTCTCATTCTGCCCAGATCTCTTCTCTGCTGTCCTTGTTTGCCTTTGAATCAGTTCTGTTGTCTCCGAAATGGTTTTGACTTGGGTCTGTACATGGCTTTTACAGATCTTACAGTCTTTCCGGCATCTTGTAGTTTTGTGATTATTTTCTCAAATTCTTCCCCAAAGAGAACCAAGCTTTTGAAGGGAACGTCCAGTGTAAAGCCTGATACCCTCAGCCAGGAGTGTCATCTGAGGCATACTCCTGATGCTGAGCTTCTTGCGGCTGAATCTGCAAAAGCGTATGCTGCTTTGAGTACTTGTGTACCCATGTCAGAACCTGTTTGAAGGAGCTTTGTCGGTTCTTTTTGGTCTCCATCCGGAAGGTTTTTGACCAAGTCTTGACCTTGTTCCCACAGGGCATTATGAAATTGGACCATGTGGGTCAGAAACTTGAGTGAGTGGATGGAACATGTCGCTGATGCATACATTTTCCTCCCCATGGAGTCTCATCCTGGAAGGTGTCAGTCAACTAATGGCGGGACCACCACTGGTTTGGGATCCTTTTGTCTTACTTGGCTAGGTGCCGCCTTTCAGGATCTAAGTCTTCTGTGTCCCACCCCATGTTATCTTGGATATGCCGCATTATATCCATAAATGTTGGGTCATCAGTGTCTGACCTCGGTAGATCCCTTGGGTCTGGTGAAGGGATAGTAAATGGAGAGCTTGACCTTGAAATTCTGCAGAGGAGGAGTAAGACTCATCCAAGAAGGAAGAGTCTGACCTCCAGTGGTGCTTTTTAGGTCTGTGCACGATGGGAGAGTGGGAAGGGGTCTGGGAAGGAAACCTTGGCCGCTTCTCCTCTTTGTGTGACTTCTAGTCCTTAGACCAGCCCCTAGGTTTGGGACTCTCCTCTCTAGGTTGCAGTCTGACCGGGCTTTTCTCCTTTGGAGGAGGCAGATTCTCCACCGGTGGTTTGGTGAGAACCACACCCTTCCTAATGGTTTTCCATCAACAGGAAAACAATTCCTTCACGGAGACACTTCTGAAAGAAAGAATAGTGGAGCACCTGGAATCCAATGGTGCCCAGGATCTGAGACAACACAGATTCACAGCAGGAAGGTCTTGTCAAACAAATCTGACAGATTTATTTGGGTGGCTAGGGAAGTGAATCAGGGAGGGGCAGTAGACATTGCCTACCTGGATTTCAGCAAAGCCTTTGATACTATCCCACACAGAAGGCTAGTTAACAAGATGAGCAGTCTGAGCATGGGGCATAAGGTGATACATTGGGTTAGAAACTGGTGGATGGACAGAAGACAGAGGGTAGTGGCAAATGGGATCCAATCTAGGGATAGAGAGGTGACCGGAGGAGTACCACAGGGAACTGTACTGGGACCAGTCCTGTTTAATGTCTTTATTAGTGACATTGCAGAGGGGCTGGAAGGAAAGGTATGCCTATTTGCAGATGACACCAAGATCTGCAACAGAGTGGATACTCCAGAAGGGGTGCAGAAAATGAAGAGAGACCTGGAGAAGCTTGAAAGATGGTCAGAGGTGTGGCAACTGAGGTTCAATTCACAAAAGGGCAAGATAATGCACCTGGGTAGGAGGAACCCTGGGGAGAGCTACAGAATGGGGAGAAGGTACTGACTGTCACCAAAGAGGAAAGGGACTTAGGGGTTATATCTAATGACCTTAAGATATCAAAGCAGTGCGCAAAGGCTGCAGGGAGGGCCAGTGGCAGGCTGGGGTGCACAGGCAGAGGCATTACTAGCAGGAGACAGGAAGTGTTGATGCCATTGTATAAAACACGGTAAGGCCTCACTTGGAGTACTGCGTGCAGTACTGGAGACCACACATGCGTAAGGACATAGGGTGGAGGCTATCCAGAGAAAGGCGACAAAGATGGTGCATAGATTACATCACAAACATATGAGGAGAGACTAAGAGTAACATAGAAATATAGAAGTTGACGGCAGATAAGGACAGCAAGGCCCATCTAGTCTGCCCATTTCTTTTTCTACCTTATAAATGTGCCATCGGCCTTTGCTCTGTCAATGGCCTATCTATTCATACTCATTTGTATTGCTCCCTTATGCCTATCCCACGCCTGTTTCAAGCCCTGAACTGTATTCATATCCACTACTTCCTGAGGTAGGCCGTTCCATGCATCCACCACCCTTTATGTGAAAAAGAACTTCCTCACATTACCCCTTAATCGGGCTCCCTCTAATCTCATGCTGTGTCCTCTTGTCCTGGTATTTTCTTATATTGAAACATGTTAGACTCTTTCACCTTGTTAATGCCCTAAAGGTGTTTGAATGTTTCGATCATATCACCTCTCTCCTTCCTTTGCTCTAGGATATACATATTGAGCTCCGTTAATCTGTCCTCATACGTTTTCTGATGCAGTCCCTGCACCATTTTGGTTGCTGTTCTCTGGACTACCTCAATTTGGTTGATGTCCTTGTGAAGGTGTGGCCTTCAGTACTGCACGCAGTACTCCAGATGGGGCCTAACCAGTGTCTTGTAAAGAGAGATTATTACCTCCCTCTTCCAACTTGAGATACCCCTACTAATACACCCCAACATCCCCCTAGCTTTACATACTACTTTAATGATCTGCTTGGATGATTTCAGGTCATTGGTGATGATGACGCCCAAGTCTCTTTCTTCCCTTCTGACTGCCAGCAACTTCCCACCCAGCCTATAGGTGGCTTCAGGGTTTCTCTTCCCTATGTGCATGATCTTGCACTTCTTTACATTAAACCCCAGTTGCCACTCTTCTGACCATTTTGCTAGTTTATCCAGATCTCTTCTCATTCTGCCCACCCCATCTGGATCATCTGCTGTGTTGCAGATCTTGGGGTCATCTGCAAACAGACAACCCTTACCCTCCAGTCCATCTGCAATGTCACTGATGAAGATATTGATGAGGACTGGCCCCAGGACTGATCCCTGAGGTACCCCACTTGTGACTTGCATCTCTTCTGACTGTATACCGTTTACCACCACTCTGTTTGCTGCCAACCAGTTATTCACCCAGTTAGCCAACTTTTGACCCGCCCCGAGCCTACCCAGCTTATTAATCAATCTTCTGCGTGGAACAGTACGGAAAGCTTTGCTGAAGTCAAGGTAGGCAACATCAGCTGCTCCCCCTTGGTCCACCACTCTGGTTACCCAGTCAAAGAAATCTATGAGATTAGTTTGACAGGACCTTCCTTTTGTAAACCCATGCTGTCTTGGATCCTGTGCTCCTATGGATTCCAGATGTTGCACTATCCTTTCCTTAAGGAGTGCCTCCATAATCGTGCCCACTACTGAGGTAAGACTGACTGGTCTGTAGTTCTCTGCCTCCTCCCTGCTACCACTTTTGTGGAGTGGGATCACATGAGCCCTTCTCCAGTCTTCTGGGACCTCTCCTGTGCTCAGAGACTCACTAAACAGTTCTGATAATGGCTCTGCTAGTTCCATCCTTAGCTCCTTTAGTACCCTGGGATATATGCCATCAGGTCCCATTGCCTTGTCCACCCTGAGCTTATCCAGCACTTGTAGGATCCTTTCTTTTGTGAAGGGATTAGTGCTCACCTCCCTCCCCCATGTCCATGGTGCTGAGCTGTGGGCCCTGCCCTACCTTCTCTTCAGTAAATACTGAGCAGAAGTATCTATTTAGGATAGATGCTTTTACATGGTCCTCCTCCTCACATGCCCCCCTTATCACCTTTGATCTTAGCAATACCCCCTCTGGACCGTCTCCTTTCACTAATGTATCAATAGAAAGTCTTGTCACCTTCTTTTACTGTCTGTGCTAGTGTTTCCTCAGTGTGGGCCTTTGCCTGCCTTACTGCCTTCCCTGCTTCCCTTAGGGAAGTTTGGTATGCCTCCCTATCTTCATCACGCTGATTCCTCAATATGTACTCACTGGAGGAGAGGAAAGGGGGGACATGATAGAAACTTTCAAGTACCTCAAGGGCATAAACAATGTGCAGGTGGGAGATCTTTTCCAATGTAGAACAGATATCAGAACGAGGGGACACAATATGAAATTGGAGGGGGGTAGATTAAGAGGTAACATGAGGAAGCTTTTCTGCACAGAAAAGGTTGGTGGATGCTTGGAATAGTGCCACAAGAGGTGGTGGGGGCAAGCACAATGGAGGGGTTTAAGCATGCCTGGGGCAGCCAAACGGGAACATTGGGTTGGGAGGGAGTGATGAAAAGCCATTGATCACTTAGGGTCAGTGACCGCATGCAAGTTTAGGGCTTAGGGGCAGACTAGATGAGCCTTATCTGCCGACAATTTCTATGCATCTATCTCAGTAATGTTGAGGCCCGACGACTGACCTGGCATCGGTTCCTCTCGAGGTGTCATCTGACCGTTGCCTGTGTCTGACTTTTTGTGTCCTGACACACCCATTGGCTAATCTTTGGGTGGCATCGGGTCATATGGAAGGTTTGCTTCCTCATCTCCTGACACCTAGTCATCACTGGGTTGCTCGACCCCAGTGTCTGTACCTTTGTTGTCTGAACATCTGGGCAGACAGACGTCCAGTATGGATGAGGTGACATCCTTTTTGTGATAATGGACCTCTGTCAGACGGTCCTTAGGACGTTTCACAGGCATCTGGTCCAATGTACTCTTTGGGTCTGAGGTCCACTTGAGGGATGTCAGATCTGATGTCCATTTAGTGGATGTCACTGAGGTTCCCCTAGGAGGTTGGGATGCTGACCTCCAGTGATTGAAGTCCCAGCACCGGTTCAGGGAGTTGGGGCCTGTAGTAGTGGCCGACTTGGAGTGCGCCTTGGTCGGGCAATCTGTGGATGCAGATCGGCCTGAAGAGCCTTTAGGCCAGCTGTGCGAAGTTTCTTTCGGCTGGACCTTAAGTGGCTGGAGGGTGGTTGCATCGTCAGTGCCACCCTATGTCTGGACTTTTGCCAGCGGAGATTGGGTCTTTGTCTGAGACAGAGACCTGTCAGAGCGGATAGTGTAATCCAAACTCCCCCTGGAGTCGGATGTCCGGCTCAATGGGGAGCTCTCGTTCTTCCTTTCCCTCCATTTCTCTCTGTTTCCCTGACTTATGGGAGGATTCTTTGCTGCTAATTTCTTTTCTAATAAGAAGGTCTCCAAAACTTTTTGGCGGTGGATCCTCCCTCATGCGGTTGTTAAAGTTCTGGCAAATGGAACAGGCCTCAGTGTCGTGTTTTGGGCCTAAGCACCTGACACAGGCTGTATGCTTGTCCTTGAAAGGAATGTGTTTACCACAAGCACACTTTGAGGAGCGCCTTTCAATGGAAGATGTTGGGGAAGAAGACATACGAAAATACACGTAATCAAACTTTTTCAGAAAAAAACAACTAAAATAAAAATTTATACTAAAGTGATGGTGTCGTTCATTAGCTGAAGGCGTCCGTGAAGCCGATGCTTGTGAGTCAACAGTGGGAAAAGAACTGAGGGATACTGGGGGACCACCCTTTTTATGATGTATGTGATGCCGGGGCTGGGGCCAGTGTCAGAGATGGTCCCCCGCTGTATATAGCTAGCTAGAAGTTTTCAGTGGGGTCCTTCTGCCTGCCACCTTCAGTCCTAATGGTGTAACCTACTGCAAGAGCTGTTTCTCGAAGTAAGAAATGTATATCTTTTTTTTTTACATAACGTTACGATGTATGGACAAAGTACAACTCAGGAAATCCAAAGGTACGGTTCTTGAGTTAACTCAGTTAATATCTTATTGTGTAGCTATTTTCTGTAAGCAAAGTATTAAGGTTTCATAATTACTGTAAGTCAGCATTTAGTTTGGTTAAATCACACTACCTACCAGAACTGGCAGAACAGGTACAGTATGGCTATCAGCACAAGAACATAAACTTCAGCTTTCTTGACACAGTTTTGTGACTTTTCCCACAAAATTCTGTGTTATCCTGACATAGGGTATATTTTGTAATAAATTGACACAGATATGCATATTCAGATACATACCCTAGAAGACACAGAATCAGGAGTGGGAGATTGATTGTAAATACAATCACCACTAAGGAAGCAAATATCTGCAGGATATAGAGTTCACGACCACGTTGTTGAAAACAAATGTCCATACCTGCATACTCCAAAACAGATGAGTATCAGAATCAATTATAGTACTGTAGAATGCTAAAGTGTGAGTCACGCTGGCAAAACTATCTTTATTGCAATTTTTATTTTGGCTTCAGGCACTTTTTCTAACCCCATAAATTCATCGGTATATACTCACAATGTGCAATTATTTCCCAGGAATGAGCAGCCCCAGCGCTTTGTAACTTTGAACTTGATTCTAATGTTCCATAGTTAGCACAAACTCTGCTGTGTGGTCACACTCCACTCAGATGAACATCAGATTAAATTCTCTGCTGAATGCAGAAGTTGCCCAGTGGTGCCAACTTACTTAAAGGAAAACTGCACCCTCATATCTTCTAAATGTTAACTATTTCCATGTCAACAGACAACTCTTTTCATGTAGCTGTTAAAGATGTATGCAACTGCTTCAGTTAGTTTTCATACTTCATACTAGGCCTTGTTACTGTCCTAGGAGGGTCCATTTCATAGTTGTTGAAATCTCATTGTCCCTGAGAGCTGCATTAGCATATGAGAACATGATGTCGGATCAACCATTTATATCATGTATCTCTATGCTGAAATAACAAATACCCTGCAAAAACTCTCTGGAAACTTACAAACCCAATGGAGTTTAAAGGGGGGAAAAAACTGCATTACAACTCGGACAGCTTGTAAAACTCACTGAAGATAAATGTGGTATTTCACACCTTCTTGCAGCTTATTTCTCTTAAACTACTTAAAGGAGTAGTCCACCCAGAATGTAAAAAAAACATATGTTATGTAGAGTGTTTTGATATGTATGTTAAATCCTAGTTTGTCCTTCCCTCTGTCTGCTATTGGGAGTTTTTCCTAAATTGCCTGCTAGCTGTATGGTAGTTTTACGACCCCTGGGGATCTCCATAACAAATAGTTTTATTGGCTTTCTTTCTCCCAGGATGCCCCCTGTCTCATGTGACAGTGATGTAGCCATGCCCTTAGATTTAGCATGTGTATTGCTTTAAAATTAGTTTAGCAGCAGCAGAGCCTTGTAACTTCTTATCCAGCGAGCACAAATGGCAACAATTAGTTTAGTAGATACATGAGAGCAAGCTAACTGGGGTTTCTGTAAGACAACAGCTACTAAATAGCTCTAATTCACTATTTTTGTTTTCTCTGTGCATCAGGTCTAGCTAGCAGGAGTGTTGTAACATCAAAAACACAAATAATGAATTAGAGCTATCCTGGGAGAAAGAAAGCCAATAAAACTATTTGTTATGGAGATCCCCAGGGGTCGTAAAACTACCATACAGCTAACAGGCAATTTAGGAAAAACTCCAAATAGCAGACAGAGTGAAGAACACACTAGGATTTAACATATATATCAAAACACTCTACATAACATATGTTTTTTGCACATTATGGGTGGACTTCTCCTTTAAGCAGACAGGCATACTGGGGAGTTTAAAGGTTGATTACGCATCACATTCTGATATGCTAATGCAGCTCTCGAAATAGACTCTCCCAGGACAGTGGCAGAGCGTAGTATGAAGTGTGAAAACTAACTGAAGCAGTTGCATACATCTATAACAGCTACATGAAGAGAGTTGTCTGTTGACATGAAAACAAATGACATTTAGAAGATATGAGGGTGCAGTTTTCTTTTAAAGTGCTCAGCAGGGTGGCCCTGTCTATGCAGAGCTTTTCAGAATACAAAAGCAACCTTTGCAAGAGGGCAGAGGTGGGACACATTCTTTGCATCTGTATTTGCAATGCAAAGCTTCATGTTGATTGGCTGTTGCATGTTGCATTTCCTAATGATTGCATTTCTCGTCTCTGCCACCTTTCATCATTCTTGCAGATTATTTGTGCTCTGAGCCAATTGGCCGAGTCTTACATATATTGATCAAATATCAAAGCGACAGGGGCATGTTATCAATCCATTTCACTCAAAAGGTAGCCTTGTCTTTCCAATGACACTTGCTCCCATTTTGTACTCTTTGGCCCTCCAGTTGGGTTTCATTTCTAGGAAATGTAAATAACAGTTACGTAAGTACTTAACCATAACAGTAGAACTTCGAGAGAGATTCCTGCAGTAGCTCTTCACATACAGGACTGTACCCTCTGATGTCAGGACCGCACAGCAAACTTGTAGCTAGCAATCATCAGTGGGGACCACCCCCCGGCGTCAGGCAACGGATGTCAGTGTGACTATAAAAGGAGCAACCCCTGCCGCTCTCCAGTCCTTCTGCTGGAGACCTCTAGAGAAGAAGCAGAAAAAGGGAGTGAAAAACTCCTGAGACCCTGTGCCCTGAATGAGACAAAGTCCTGGGAAGGGATAAAGAGATAAAATACAGGAGCTGGGGAAAGGCGGGTGGGAAATCTAGACCTACTGCAGGAACCTCTCGAAGATCTACTGTTACGGTTAAGTTCTTACGTAAAGTACAGTTACGTAAGAACTTACCGTAACAATAGATCTTCGAGAACAGCTCTTGCAACAGGTTACACCATTAGGACTGAAGCCGGCAGGCACCAGGACCCCACAGAAATTTTCTAGCTAGCAGTATTCAGTGGTGACCGCCCCCGACGTCAGGCATAGTACATAAGGGAATGGTCCCCCCGAGTCCTCAGTTCTCCTGCTGGAGACTCCTGGTTGCTGGATGACGTCAGAAGAGGAGACTGAGAATCCACCATCAAATGGCAGTCAGAGAGAGATGCTGAGACACCTGATCCTAGGAGAAGGATGTTGGAACTAGAATCTACCTCCAGCGGAGATGGTGGGAGGGAAAGTACCTGCTGCAAGAGCTGTTCTCGAAGATCTACTGTTACGGTAAGTTCTTACGTAACTGTACTATCTTACTTCAAGAAACAGCTCTTGCAGCAGGTTACACCATTAGGACTGATTCCCAAGCAATCATGGAAATCCCACACCACTGGGAGGAGGGATGGTAGAATTCCTTAATGAAACCAAAGCCTAGGACAGAAGTCCTTGAAGGACTGCTAGACCAAAACCTGCTCTTCGCCTCAATGCAATATCCAGGCTATAACGCCTGATGAAGGTGTGCACTGAGCTCCAAGTAGCTGCAGAACAGATGGCTGAAGTGGACACATTCTTAAGGGCTGCAAAGGAGGTAGCCACCCCCCTTGTGGAATGACCCTTGAATACGCCCGTTAAGGGTTTGTTACGCTTCTGGTAACAGAATGTGATACACTGAATGAGCCACCTGGACAGCGACTGTTTGGAAACGGGAGCTCCCATCTTCCTGTGTGCAAAGGAGACAAAAAGCTGGTCCGATTTTCGGTGGTGTTTGGTTCTGGTCAGGTAGTATCGGAGACACCTATGCACATCTAGGGTGTGCAACAGGACATCTCCTCAATTTGAATAGTTGGGAAAGTACACTGGTAGATCGATGTCTTGACTAACAGTGACAGCTGAGACCACCATAGGCAGAAATCTGGAATTAGTCCGTAGGGATACCCTGTCTTTGTGAAAAAACAAATAAGGCTCTTTGCATGAGTGTATGGAGTTCAGAAATTCTTCTGGCCGAAGTAACGGCAACTAAAAACAAGGTCTTCCAAGTGAGAAGACGTAGCGTTCAATCCGTGGCTGGTTCAAAGGGCGGCAGCGTGAGCTGCTCCAGGACAAAGGGTAGATTCCATGGCGGAATTGGATCCTTACTCGTAGGTCTAAGGTGGAGAATATCTCTCAGGAAGGCTCGTGCCGTGTCCAGCTGGGATATGGTGCATTAGCCTATCAGGCAATGATAGGCTGATATGGCACAGAGGTGTACTTTGATTGAGGAGTAGGCCAAGCCTGTCTGAAAAAGAGACAGGAGGTAGTCCAAGACAGACTTTTCTGGACAGTCTAGAGGCGAAAACCCCCACGCTTGAGCCCATAGGCAAAACGGCGCCATTTCATGGCTTAAGTAGCATGAGTGACTGGTTTTCTCGCAGCCACCAGGACATCAGCTACCTCTTACAAGACCCTGTGTAGCAAAATGGCTATGTCTCTAGGAGCCAAGCGTGCAGGCTCAACGAACAAAGGTCCGGATGGACCAAGGAGCCCTCCTCCTGAGACAGCAAGTGAGAGCTGATTGGCAGAGACACCGGAGGTTCCCGGGACAGCTGGTGTAGTAGAGGGAACCAGATCTGCCTGGACCAGAACAGCGTGGTGAGTATCAGCGTCGCTTGCTCTCTGCGAAGTTTCAGAACAACACTCTGGATCAATGTAAAGGCATACAGGAATCTGCCCGCCCAGGAGAGGGCCAACGCGTCTCGCCAGAAAACACCAGACCCTGGATCTAGTGAGCAAAAATTGGGCAGTTTTGTGTTGGATCGGGACGTGAAAAGGTCTAACTCTGGTGTACCCCATCTGTAAAACAGAGCCTCTACTACCTCTACTACCTCCCAGAGTAGTTCCCACTCGTGGACTCTGGCCTGAAAGCGGCTCAGGCCATCTGCGATGACATCCACTCTTGGGACATGAACAACAGTGAGATTTGCGCCGTGTTGCAAAGCCCAATCCCACACCCTCATGGTCTCCCTGAAAAGCGGGTAGGAATGGGTGCATCCTTGTTTGTTGAAGTAATACATCACCGCGGAATTGTCTGTAACAGAAGAGTACCCGGTGGAATCCCCGACTGGAAGGTCTGCAGGGCGTAAAGAACTGCTCTCACTTCCAGGATGTTTATGTGGAGATGAGTCTTTTGGGCTGTCCACAGGCCCTGAGACTGGACACCATCGAGGTGTGCTCCCCATCCGAGCCCTGAGGCATCTGTGGAGAGTGTCACAATTGGAGACAGCGCAATGAAGGGGACCCCTGCCGACAGATTCTTCAGATCTAGCCACCATTGCCAATCCGGATTACAGTCTTCGTGATCCGGATTAGAAGCTGCAGTCTTGCTTTTCATCCCACTGGATCCATAACATCCACTGGGTGACCCGCATGTGGCGACAAGCAAGCAGGACTGTTGCAATGGCCGCAGCCATGTGTCCGAGCAGGCAAAGGACCAATCTGGCAGGAACGGTCTTCTTTGCCGAAATGTCCCTGATGAGGGATCTGATGTGTTCCACTCTGTCCTGGGGAAGAAAGGCCTTCCCTTGGATGGTGTCCAGAACTGCGCCTATAAACTGCAGAGTCTGGGACGGAACCAGGCGTGACTTCTTGATTGATCAAGATGCCAGCATCTCGAACACAGAGTATAATGAATGGCAGACATCTCAAGGCCTCCCGGGAAGGCGCCATAGAAGACCAGTCGTCAGGTAGGGAACACGTGGTGGCCTTGCCTCCTCAAGTCGCCTCCCGACCGCCATATACTTAGTGGATACATGTGGGGTGCCAATGACAGTCCAAAGGGAGGGCCTGGAACTGATAATGGTGGCCCTGGAACTCAAAGCGAGAAACTTCCTGTGCACTCGAGCGATGGGTATATGCAGGCAGGCGTCCTGCATGTCCAAAGATGCTAGAAAGGCACCCTGCTTGAGCATGGGAATCATAGAAACATAGAATTTGACGGCAGATAAGGACCGCTTGGCCCACCCAGTCTGCCCATTTCTCTACCTACTGGATAAGCTGCAGATCCTAGTTAACCTGCAGCCTACTTCTTCCTACCCCCACCCCCCAGAATTGCCTTATGACTATCCCATGCATGCTTGAATTCCACCACTGATTTTGACTCCACAACCTCCTCCGAAGGCCATTCCATGCATCCACAACCCTCTCTGTGAAAAATACTTCTTACATTACCTCTGAGCCGCCCCATCTTCAAATTGTGCCCCTTGTTCTTGCACACTCTTTTTTGAAAGATGCTACCCTCTTAGACTTTGTTGATTCATTCTGAGGTACTTGAAAGTTTCTATCATGTCCCCCTCTCCTCCTTTCCTCAAGGCTATACATATTAAGCTCCTAAGTCTCTCATATGTCCTCCGGTGCAGACCCTGCACCATTTAATTACCCTCCTGGACAGCTTCCATCCTGTCTATGTCTTTCGCGGTGGGTCTCCAGAACTGCACACAGTACTCAGATAGGGTCTCACCAGCTGTCTGTACAGAGGGATAATAACTTCCTGTTTTCTACTGGTGATGCCTCTCCCTATGCATCCCAGTATCCCCCAACCCTCCTTGCTGCCTTCTACATTGCTTGCTCACCTTTAGGTCATCTGATATGACTACCCCAGGTCCCTTTCCATTTTTGTTGTTGTTAGTATCTCACCCCATTGTGTACTCTTCCCTGGGTTTTTGTTTCCCAGGTGCATTACCTCAAATTTCTAGCATTAGATCTAAGCTGCCATACATTTGACCATTCTCTAACTCCTCAAGTCCTTCTCATCCTTTCCACCCCACCCTGTGCATCAACTCTGTTGCAGATCTTAGTGTCATCTGCAAAGAGACATACTTTTCCTTCCAGTCCTTCTGCAATATCGCTTATAAACATTGAAGAGGACCAGTCCTATCTGAACCCTCTGTGCCCCGCTAGTAACCTCCTTTCTTCTGAGTGGACTCCATTTACTATTACTCTCATGTCCTATTCTCCAGCCAATTCTTTACCCAGGCTGTCATCTTGGGACCCACTCCCAGGCTGGCTAACTTGCAAAATTAATCTTTTGTGTGGGACTGTGTCAAATGCCTTGCTAAAGTCTAGGTAGAGCCATGTCCACAGCCTCTCCCTGATCTACTACTTTGGTCACCCAATCAAAATCTATCAGATTCAGTCTGGCATCACCTTCCGCTGTGAATCCATGCTGCCTAGGTCCTGTGCCCCTCTGGCCTCTAGATACTCGACAATTCTTTCCTTTAGAAGTGATTCCATCATTTTCCCTACAAGTTAAACTACCAGGTCTCAGTTTTCCTGCTTCTGCCTTGCTCCCACTTTGTGAAGGAATCACTCTACCCTCCTCCAGTCCTCGGTACCACCCCATCCTCCCATGATTTGTTAAAGAGGGTAGTCAGTGGTGTCACTAGTTCTACCTTAGTTCTTTTAGAATTCTGGGATGAATCCATCAGTCCCATTGCTTTGTCCACCTTCAGTTTTAAGAGTTCTTTCAGAACCCTTTCTTCTGTAAATGGGCTGGTATCAACTTCTGTATCCAGAGGTATTACTACTGTTTGTTTATGTACCTCCTCTTCCTTTCTAAATACTGAGCAAAATATTTGTTTAGTATCTCTGCCTTTTCACAGTCTCTCTGCCCACCCTCCTCCCTTTGTTAAGCCTCCTATCCCTCCTTGGTCTTCCTTTGCTCCCCTGATGCACATATAAAGGTTTTATCCCCTTCTTAACTGAGTTGGCTATATTTTTCCTCAGTTTGGGCCTTTGCTGTTCTGACTGCCTTCACAGCATCCTTTTGCTTTAACTGATACAGTTCTCTGTCCTGCTCCTGCCAAGATTCCTTGTACTTCCTGAATGCTTTCTTTTCTCTTGAACCTTCACTGCCACTTCCTTTGAGAACCATAGTGGTTTCTTCGCCAATCTTATTTTGTTTATTTGCTTCACACAAGGCTAGATTACCTCTGTGATGGCAGTTTTATTATTTCCATTGTTCTTCCACCCTCCTTCCTGACCATTTGCTAGTGCATTCCTTAGGCACTCACCCATTTAGCAAAGTCAGCCCTCCTAAAGTCCAGTACTTTTGTCTTTGTATGGCTTGACTCTATTGCTGTGTTTATTGTGAACCATACTGTTCGAGATGGTTACGCTAGTTCCCAGATGGCTACCACTTCTACATCTGTGATCCTCTCCATCTCCATTTGAGAGTATCAAGTCTAATATTGCTCCCTCTCGAGTGGGCTCCAATTACTAGTTGTCCTAAGGCATGCCCTAATAGAGACATCCTAGAATAACTGCACTCTTAAGTGGCAGCAACTGCACTCCAGTTAACATCTGGCATATTCAGATCACCCATCAAGCAATATCTCCCTTTTCTGCCATTCTAAGTATACTTTCTATGTTTCCTTGTCCTTATCCCCTGAGAAGGGAATTCTGTGCTCTAACCCCTGTCTGGGGATTGTGGTGCATTGCCTGTCTCCAAATTTCCCACAGTGCTTCTTCTCCTCCCTGTTTACCCTTTTGTTCTGTTGCTTTTATTCCTTCCCTTATGTAAGAACTATTCCTCCTCCTCTTTTACCCTCCCTGTCCCTCCTGTAGATAGTGTATCTTGGTATGTTTACGTCCCAGTCATGGTTTTGTGTGTACCATGTTTCTGTGACTGCCATGATATCAGATGTTCCTCCTCCATCAAGGCCACTAATTCAGGAAGCTTGTTACCTGAACTACGGGCATTGGTACTCATTGTTCTCCATTTTTGATGGCCTTACCTTCTGTTGCAGCATCCCCCACTGACCGCTCTACCTTGGTCTTTTCCTCATTTAGTACCCTGTTTTGTAGGGAGAGGCTGGGATTTTCTGCTGCTTGTCAGTGCCTCCCCCTTGACTAGTTTAAAAGCTTGCTAATGAAGCATTTAAACTGAGTTGCTCAAATACTTGTTCCCTTCCTGGACAGATGCAGACCATCCTGCCAGTACAGGCTGGTGTCCCTCAGGTGGAACCCCAGTCCCCAATGAAGCCAAACCCTGTGCTCCACTTTCCATTTTTCAACCATTCATTAAACTGCATGGTGCCAATTACCTCATCCTTTGACAGGCAGCACCTCTGAGAAGGATACTGTGTGCTACTTGTCTTAGGCCCCTCCCCAACTCTGCAATGTCCTCCTGCACTGCTCTAACCTCATGATGAGCCAAGTCATTTGTCCCTAGGTGGACAATTCGTCCAGCTCAGAATCCCTTGCAGCTGTTGCCGTGATCCTGAGGATGCGCTTCCTGTCCCTCCAAGCCATGGCACCAGGCAGGCACCTTACTTCAGATTTCCCAGCTCCTCCCAGTTCTATCCCCCTAATAATTGAGTCCCCCACCAGGAGCTGCTTCCTTTCCTTGTGGTGTCCTCTTCCTCCTTCCTGTGGGCCTCCCTTGTGACAGTTGTCCTCAGCCTCCTTAGTCTCCTCTGCGGGTGTATCCATAGGGAAGCTATGCTCCCCCAGAATGGTGTATGGATTGTGGTGTGTAACATCTGACTGGGTGTGCCTCTGTTCCACCATCTTCATCCTCCCTGAGCCCACTGTGGTCCAACTGCTGTGCTTTCTTGCAACCTCTGAGGTAGTGGTGGTGGATGGTCACCATGTAGAAGCGTTTGTACAAGACCAACTCGTTGAGGTCAGCTGAGGTCCAGTATCAGACGGAGGTGCCCTGTTTTCTTAGGAACCATAAAGTGAGAATATCTCAGCCCTCTGGTTCCATGGAGCGTGCTCTATTGCTTCTTCTTCCAGAACACAGGCACCTCCTGCTGTATGAAGTAGAGGTACTGACCCAAGTAATGAGAAAGCAGGGAGGTCTTGCCAGTGGGTGGTCGAGAAATTCTATGAAGTGGCCCTTCTTGACCAATTGAAGAACCCACTGGTCAGTGGTAATCGACTGCCACCCTGAAAAGTGGCAAGCGATGCGACCCCCGACCTTTTGTGCCCGTTGATTCAGAGGAGGGGCGGGGGCCGGGAAGGAGTCATGCTGTGGCAGCACTGGTCCCTGCAGGCTGGGCTGGTTTAGTATAGCATTGGGCTCTGCCCGGGGATGACATAGCCTGGGCTTTTCGCTGAAAGGTGCCCCTTTGTTGCTGTCCGGAACATGGCTGCTATCTTTGTTGCCGACTATGAAAAGCGGCTCTAGTTCTCGAAAGGAACCAGGCCTGGAGTCTAACCATGACCTGTACAGACCTGATGCCTTCAAGCATCCTGAAGTTTGGTGATCACCTTCTCTGAGGGTTCACCAAAAATACTTAGCCATTGTGAGGAGCATCAAGAATGTTCCAATAAGTCAGGGGTGAAGCCAGAGACGGAGCCAAAGTAGTGAGCCAGAGACAGATGCATGAAACTGCAGCTCTGATGGGCGAGTCCGCGGAATCATATGCAGCTCGTAGTACCTCAGGTCCCACATCAGACCCTGTGCGGAGAAAGTTGGGAGCTCCGCCTTCTGCTCGCCATCTGGAGATTTATCGACCAGGTCCTGGCCCTGTTCCATAGGGCATTCTGAAACTGTACCATGTGGGTTAGGTAGTTCAGGGACCTGATAGAGCATGTAATTGGCCGCCGCCACGTCTCCCAGGCGTCCAATTGTTTGGATTCCTGGTGCGGTGGCTCGTGCTTTATTTTTCCTTCCAGTCCTTCTGCAATGTCGCTATAAAACATTGAAGAGGACTGGTCCTAATCTGAACCCTGCTTGCACCTCTAGTAACCCTCCTTTCTTCTGAGTGGACTCATTTACTGTTACTCTCTGTGTCCTATTCTCCAGCCATTCTTTTACCCAGGCTGTCATCTTGGGACCCACTCCCAGGCTGGCTAACTTGCAAAATTAATCTTTGTGTGGGACTGTGTCCAAATGCCTTGTTAAGGTGTCAGGGTAGGCCATGTCCGGCAGCCTCTCCCTGATCTACTACTTTGGTCACCCAGTCAAAGAAATTCATCAGATTCGTCTGGCATGACCTTCCCGCTGTGAATCCATGCTGCTCAGGGTCCTGTGCCTCTGGCCTCTAGATACTAGACAATTCTTTCCTTTAGAAGTGATTCCATCATTTCTCCCTACCAGGTTAAACTCAACAGGTCTATAGTTTCCTGCTTCTGCCTTGCTCCCACTTTTGTGAAGGGGAATCACATCTGCCCTCCTCCAGTCCTCGGTACCACCCCATCCTCCATGATTTGTTAAAGAGGGTAGTCAGTGGTGTCACTAGTTCTACCCTTAGTTCTTTTTAGAATTCTGGGATGAATCCCATCAGTCCCTCATTGCTTTGTCCACCTTCGTTTTAAGAGTTCTTTCAGAACCCTTCTTCTGTAAATGGGCTGGTATCAACTTCTGTATCCAGAGTGTTACTACTGTTTGTTTTATGTACCTCCTCTTCCTTTCTAAATACTGAGCAAAATATTTGTTTAGTATCTCTGCCTTTTCACAGTCTCCTCTGCCCACCCTCCTCCCCTTGATTCAGCCTCACTATCCTTCCTTGGTCTTCCTTTGCTTTCTTGGTAGTACATATAAAAGGTTTTATCCTTCTTAACTGAGTTGGCTATCTTTTCCTCAGTTTGGGCCTTTTGCTGTTCTGACTGCCTTCGCAGCATCCTTTTGCTTTAACTGATACAGTTCTCTGTCCTGCTCCTGCTTGCTATTCCTTGTACTTCCTTAGATGCTTTTTCTCTTGAACCTTCACTGCCACTTCCTTTGAGAACCATAGTGGTTTCTTACGATCGTCTTGTTTTTGTTTATTTGCTTCACACAAAGGCTCGTTACCTCTGTGATGGCAGTTTTTATTATTTCCATTGTTCTTCCACCCTCCTTCCTGACCATTTGCTAGTGCATTCTTAGGCCTCCACCATTTTGGCAAAGTCAGCCTCCTAAAGTCCAGTACTTTTGTCTTTGTATGGCTTGGACTCTATTGCTGTGTTTATTGTGAACCATACTCGTATCGATGCCTAGTTCCCAGATGGTCACCCACTTCTACATCTTTCGTGATCCTCTTCCATCTCCATTTGAGAGTATCAAGTCTAATATTGCTCCCTCTCAGTGGGCTCCAGTACTAGTTGCTCAAGGTATGCCCTGTAGGGTACCTAGAATAACTGCACTCTTCAAGTGGCAGCTGCAACTGCACCCAGTTAACATCTGGCATATTCAGATCACTCATCAAGCAATATCTCCCTTTTCTGCCATTCTAAGTATACTTTCTATCATTTCCTTGTCCATGTCCTCCCCTGAGAAGGGGTCTGTGCTCTAACCCTGTGCGGATTGTGGTGCCATTGCCTGTCTCCAATTTCACCCACAGTGCTTCTTCTCCTCCCTGTTTACCCTTTTGTTCTGTTGCTTTTATTCCTTCCTTCATAAAGAACTATTCCTCCTCCTCTTTACCCTCCCTGTCCCTCCTGTAGATAGTGTGTATCTGGTATGTTTACGTCCCAGTCATGGTTTTGTGTGTGTACCATGTTTCTGTGACTGCTATGATATCCAGGATACGTTCCTCTCCATCAAGGCTACTAATTCAGGAAGCTTGTTACCTGAGACTACGGGCATTGGTACTCATTGTTCTCCATTTTTGATGGCCTTTACCTTCTGTTGCAGCATCCCCACTGGCCGCTCTACCTTTGGTCTTTTTCTCATTTAAGTACCCTGTTTTGTAGGGAGGGCTGGGATTTTCTGCTGCTTGTCAGTGCCTCCCTTGAGCTAGTTTAAAAGCTTGCCAATGAGCATTTAAACTGGATTGCTCAAAATACTTGTTCCCTTCCTGGACAGATGCAGACCATCCTGCCAGTACAGGCTGGTGTCCCTCCAGGTGGAACCCCAGTCCCCAATGAAGCTTAGAGCCCTGTGCTCCGAGACCATTTTTTCAACTATTCTATTAAACTGCATGGTGCCACTACTCTCGCCTCCCCATGCCTTTGACAGGCAGCACCTCTGAGAAGGATACTGTGTGTGGTACTTGTCTTAGGCCCTCCCCAACTCTGCAATGTCCTCCTGCACTGCTCTAACCTCATGATGAGCCAAGTCATTTGGTCCCTGGGTGGACAATTCCGTCCAGCTCAGAATCCCTTGCAGCTGTTGTCGTGATCCTGAGGATGCACTTCTGTCCCTCCAAGCCATGGCACCAGGCAGCACTTACATTGATTTCCCAGCTCCTCCCCAGTTCTATCCTCTAATAATTGGAGTCCCCACCAGGAGCTGCTTCCTTTCCTTGTGGTGTCCTCTTCCTCCTTCCTGTGGGCTCCCTGAGACAGTTGTCCTCAGCCTCCTTAGTCTCCTCTGCGGGTGTATCCATAGGGGAGCTATGCTTCCCCAGAATGGTGTATGGATTGTGGTGTGTAACATCTGACTGGGTGTGCCTCTGTTCCACCATCTTCATCCTCCCTGAGCCCACTGTGGTCCAACTGCTGTGCTTTCTTTGCAACCTCTGAGGTAGTGGTGGTGGATGGTCACCATGTGGAAGCGTTTGTACAAGACCAACTCGTTGAGGTCGCTGAGGTCCAGTATCGGACGGAGGTGCCCTGTTTTCTTGGGAACCATAAAGAAGTGAGAATAATATCCTGCGCCCCTCTGGTTCCATGGAACGTGCTCTATTGCTTCTTCTTCCAGGAGCACGAGCACCTCCTGCTGTATAAGTAGAGAGTGCTGACCCAAGTAATGAGAAAGCAGGGGATGTCTTGCCAGTGGGTGGTCGAGAAATTCTATGAAGTGGCCCTTCTTGACCAATTGAAGAACCCACTGGTCAGTGGTAATCGACTGCCACCCTGAAAAGTGGCAAGCGATGCGACCCCCGACCTTTTGTGCCCGTTGATTCAGAGGAGGGGCGGGGGCCGGGAAGGAGTCATGCTGTGGCAGCACTGGTCCCTGCAGGCTGGGCTGGTTTAGTAGGCATGGGCTCTGCCCGGATGATATAGCCTGGGCTTTTCGCTGAAAGGTGCCCCTTTGTTGCTGTCCGGAACATGGCTGCTATCTTTGTTGCCGGCTGCGAAAACCGCTCTGGTTCCTACGAAAGGAACCAGGCCTGGGTCTGTACATGACCTGTACAGACCTGATTGCCTTCCCAGCATCCTGAAGTTTGGTGATCACCTTCTCTGAGGGTTCACCAAAAAGTACTTCGCCATTGTAGGGAACGTCAAGAATGTTCTGTACGTCCGGGGTGAAGCCAGAGACACGGAGCCAAGAGTGTCGCCAGAGACAGATGCATGAAACTGCAGCTCTGATGGACGAGTCCGCGGAATCATATGCAGCTCGTAGTACCTGGGTCCCCACATCAGACCCTGTGCGGAGAAGGTTTAGGAGCTCCGCCTTCTGCTCGCCATCTGGAAGTTTATCGACCAGGTCCTGGCCCTGTTCCCATAGGGCATTCTGAAACTGTACCATGTGGGTTAGGTAGTTCAGGGACCTGATAGAGCATGTAGTGGCCGCATACATACGTCTCCCCAGGGCGTCCAATTGTTTGGATTCCTGGTGCGGTGGCTGCGTGCTTATGTGTTGCGGTCTTTGGGACCGGTCATGTGAGGCCATAATGACCAGGGAGTCTGCCAGAGGTTGTTGAGCCAAGTACCGGTCCTCTCTCGGGGCCTTGTACAGGTGGTCAGCTTTCTTCAGCACCGCAGGAGTGGAGTGCAGATGCTTCCATGCAGCCTTGGTGACGTCCGTGAAGGTGTCCACCAAGGGTGGCACTACCACAGGCTTTGGGTCTTTCTGCCGAAGATAACAGGCAAGTCGCTGTCTTGCGGGGTTGAGGTCTTCAGCATCTCACCCCTTGTTGTCCTGGATGTGCCTCATGATCTCAGAGAAAGAGGGGTCATCTGGAGGAGACCTGGGAAGGTCATGTGGGTCAGGTGATGAAATGCTGAGTGAAGAAGGAGATCTGGAGTAATCCGAGGAATCCGATCTGGAGTCCTTCACCGATGGAGTATACTGCCGATGCCTGGGTCGCTTGGGGCTGGGAGACCCTGATGGAGATCTTGAGGGAGGCCTTCTCCGATCCTGGGATCTACTCCTAGGAGGTGGAGTCTGCTCCTTGGGGGTTGGTGGTCATCCTCCTGGCCCCTGTGGTGGAGGAGGGCATAGGAGGTGAAGGAGTAGGAGGAGGGGGAGAAGAAGGTTTCACTGGGACCACATCTTTGTGGATGGTGTCCCACCAGAAAGTAAAGAGTTCCTTTACTTTGAATATTCATGCCTGACGACGGGCCTGGTACAGTGGTCTGTCACGAGGGTCCGAGGCGTCAGATTATGGGTGTCTCAGGGTTGGTGAAGGTTCCCTTGGAAGCCCGGCATCCTCTGTGTTGCCCGCCTCGTCTTCGGGCAACGTGGTGTCCTCCTCTGTGGAGTCCCTGTGACCGGTGTCTACTGGTGACTGGGGGGCGGTCTTCGGCTCCGGTGAGGCCGACGTCGGTCGCTTGGCCTACTTCGGATCTGGTGAACGCCTGGCCGGTGTCTGGTGCTTGGTCAATGTTCTCAGCTCCGGCGAACGCCTGGCCAACTTCAGGTGCTTCAGGTGCGTCGTCCGCTTGAGGGACGTCAGGTCCTTCATCTTCCTGGGTGGAGGATCCGGGCCCCTAGGGGGCTAGGAGACTGACCTGGAGTCGGGGTCCTGACGTCGGGTGGAAGAGGAAGACTTGTGACGTTCAGAGGATTTTGAAGAGGCCCAAGAGGGAGTAGAGGAAGCTGAGGGCCTGGAGGTGTTAATGGGCTGAAGAGTCGAAGAACCGCTGGAAGCCCGACCTTGACTGGAAGGGGCTGAGATCTAGCCTGGAGGAAAGCGGTCTGACTGGGTGGAGCTTAAGTCTGGTGAATTGAGGCCGGTTCGGGTTCTGACCTTGCCTCTCCGGTGCCTATCCCGGTGTTTGTGGACCTTGGAGGAAGAATCGCCCCTGGAGGAAGGTTCTTTGTCCATCCTACTAAGTTTTTCCTCTAGCAGGTAAGCCTGAAGTGCCTTCTGACGGCGGATCCTGGTGTGGCTGTTGAACCCCTGGCAAAAAGTGCAGGCCTTGGTATCATGGTCCAGGCCTAAGCAATGCACGCTGGAAGAATGAGGATCCTTGAAAGGGATCTGTTTTCCGCAGGCACACTTTGAAAGGTGACCCTCAAATGAAGGAGTTGGAGAGGACATTAGTTGTGTAGAAACTCTGTAAGTTCTAAGTCGTCATGTGCTAGGTAGAGACACAGAGGCCGATGCTGGCGAGTCGACGGCAGGAAAAGAACTGGGGATTCTGGGGGACCGCCCCCTTATGTACCATGCCTGACAATGGGGGCGGGACCGATGTCGGGGGCAGTCCCTGCTGAATTATTGCTAGCTAGAAAATTTCCGTGGGGTCCTGGCGCCTGCCCGCTTAGTCCTAATGGTGTAACCTGCTGTAGTTGTTTCTCCAAGTAAGATCTGCTATATCTTACTTCGAGAGGGTTCCTGCAGTAGGTCTTCACATACAGGACTGAATATCAAGTAGTCTAACAAAAAGGAGGAGTCGGAGACGAGGTTCCGGGAGGGGGAAAGTGTCTGCCAACTAAAGGTCTATTCAAGACAGGAGGCCTTGCAGGACTGCAAGGAGAAGCCAGCCCTACTCCTAGAGGCAATGTCCACACTGTAATGCCTAGTGAAGGTGTGAAGAGATGACCAAGTGGTCACTGCACAGATGTCCGCAGTAGACATTCCTGAAAAAGGCAGTGGAAGTGGCCACACTCCTAGCAGAGTGGCCCTTAACTGTACCCGGAAGGGGCTTCTCATACTTTGTAAATGTAGCGAATACATTCTGCCAGCCACCCTGACAGTCTGTTTCATGATGGCCTTGCCCTGGCACTTGGGAGCAAAGGCTACAAAGAGCTGATTCGATTTATGAACCTCCTTAGTCCTTGAGATGTAATATCTCAAAATCCTGTGCACATCAAGGGTGTGCAAAAGATACTCCCCCTGTTGGCATGTTCTGGGAAAAACACCAGCAGTTCAACATTCTGATTAAGGGTCAATTCCGATACCACTTTCGGAAGAAAGGACGATTTAGTGTGGAAAATTAAATAAGGCTCTCTACAAACTAGAGCCTGAAGCTCTGAAACTCTTCGAGCTGAAGTGATAGCAACAAAAAGAGCATTTCTCATGCTAAAAAATGCATATCACAGCTTGCTGCCAGTTCAAAATGATGTAAAGTAAGCTTCTCTAACATAAAATTAAGATCCCAGGGAGGAACAGGATTCCGGACTGGAGGTTTGATGTGAAGGATCCCCTTCAGAAAAGTTCTGGAAACCTCTAGCTGAGCTAGGGTTTTGCCTTCTACCAGAAGGTGGTAGGCTGAAACCACAGAGAGATGGACCTTCAGGGAGGAATAATTGAGGCCCAACTCTGAAAGATGCAAGAAGTACTCTAAATCTCGGAGGCCAAGCAGGAAAAGGGGTCTAGGTCTTTTGCTGATGCCCAGATGGAAAATCTCTTCCACTTCATAGTGTAGGTGGATCTGGTGGAGGGTTTTCTGGCCTCCACTAAGACCTGAGCGACACCAGAAGAGACGCCATAGTGAGAGATCACTAAATCCAAAGCTGCCACACATGAAGATGAAGAGACTTGCGGCTCGGATGTACCAGAGTGCCCTGCTCCTGGGACAGAAGGTCGTGAAAGAGAGGAAGAGGTACTGGGGGTTCCAGTGCTAACTGCTGTAGCAACAGGAACCAAATCTGCAGAGGTCAGAGAGGGGCAATTAGAATCATGTGCGCCCCATCTGCTTGGAGCTTCAGCGGGACCCTCTGAAGAACAGGAAAGGGAGGGAAACATACAGAAATCTTCCTGTCCAGGAAAGATGCAGTGCATCTTGCCAAAAAGCACCATGCCTGGGAGCGAGCAAGCAAAAGCTGGGTAGTTTTACGTTGGATGGGGAAGTGAAGAGATCTAGGTCTGGCTGGCCCCTCTGAAGAAACAGATCTTCTACTATGGTCTGCTTTAGTTCCCACTCAGAAGTCCTGGTGACTGATCGGCTGAGACTGTCCACCAGAATGTTGCAAACCGCTGGCACGTGGACTGCTGTCAAGAATAGGCCATACTGTACTGCCAGCACCACAGCGGCATCGCCTCCCTGCATAGAGGGTACGACCGGGTACCTCCCTGTTTGTTTAAGTACCAGACAGTTGCCATGTTGTCTGTCTGGATGAGAAGTGTTCCCAGAATCAGAAGCGACTGGAAGGCCTGGAGAGCACAAAGCACCGCTCTCATCTCCAGAATGTTGATGTGAAGGTTCTCCTCCATGGGAGACCAAGGGCCTTGGACCCAATGGTCTCCCAGATGCACTCCAAATCCCACATTCGAGGCATCAGAGGTGAGAATCATGGAGGGAGACGTAGGGTGGATAAGGACCACCACCGAAAGGTTGGCTGGGTCCTGCCTCCAAAGGAGATCCTTTTGCAGGCTGCTGGAGACAAGGACTTTCTGATCCATGTCATCCAGACGCTGGTCCCACTGGACTTGAAGAGACCATAGGGTAACCCTCGTGCAGTCTAGCCAAAGGGACTGTGGGTGTGGCGGCCACCAATAACCCCAACAGCCGCAGGATCGACCGCGCCGTGGTCCACTGGGATGAAGCTACAAGCGCTGCTTGAGAGATTAAGGTCTCTGCTCAGTCAGTCGGAAGAAAGGCCTTGCTCTGGACCATGTCCAGCCCTGCTCCAATAAATTGGAGTTGCTGGGAGGGCATCAGCTGGGACTTGGGGAGGCTGATTGAAATGCCCAGGCTGGAGAAAAGGTCCAGGGTGAAGGAAAGGGATAAAGACAAAACATAATTTGGGTAATGGTGACTCTTAACACTATGAAAAATAACTCCCTTGAAGGTGCCTAAATGTTTAAAGCCAATAATAGAAGCAGGGAATCCACAAGCATTCTTCTGCACGAAAAAAACACTTTGCAAGTGTAAAATTTCTTCTCCTTTAATACAATTTCAGCCCCCTACGTTTCGCTCCTATGAGCTTGTTCACGGGGTTTTTTTCATTCTGTTTTAAAACAAAATACAAATAAGCTTACAAATTTCTTCATTTTCTCGATTCCATACAAAATTATCTACAAGAAAATTATTTTAACAATATATTTATGTACCGTTTATCTACCTGAATCATTCTCAATATGTGCACTTGATTCAAATAATTCAAAAAGCTTTTATCCTCTTCCTATGGAAGAGACAATATTCATGTTACTATGCACACGAACGCTTAAACAATAATGATGTTGCTGCTGTTAAAGTTTTCAAAAACTTCTAACTCCCCATAACTTGCATACCTGGGGAACCGTTCTGTTATAGTAAAAAATCACTCTCTTGCAAAAATAAAGCTGCCACGTTCCAATTTCAGCTCTGAAAATACATAATGAAACGCATTTACTCAAAGAGGCTTAAAGCCCTTAATGATTACAATTTTTTATGCGCTAAACTGACTTCTTACCTAGTCAGGTCTCACACGAGTTCATGCATAATCCTTAATTATTCGTATACCGACTTTTTTACACACGACACACGCTTTAGTTAAAGAAAACTTTACCAAAGCCCTGAAGTCAGTAATGGCGTTTCTAAACGCTGTAGCGTTCCCCTTGGCTGCCTAACCTCTTGAGCAGCTTGGATTTCCTGCGGGAGTGACGTATCGCTCCCTGTAACTCTCGCGATGTGAGAGTGTTGCCACACAACCTTACATTCATTCCTGATGCCAAGGGAATGACCGCGGTCGTCCAAGCTGCTCAGAGAAGGGGCTGAGAAAAGTCAGGCGTCCAGATATGGGAACATATAAATGCCCCTGCAGTGTAGGAATGCCACTACCACTGCTAGGCACTTAAAGACTCGAGGTGAGGCCAAATGGTAGGGATCTGAACTGGAAATGATGCTCCAGAAAAGAGAACCTCAGGAAGCGGCGGTGGGCCAGTAGACTGGGGGATATGGAGGCAGGCATCCTGCATATCCAGAGAACACAGCCAAGCGCTGGGTAGGAGCAGGGATAACAGTCCCTGGAGAATCAGCATGTGAAACATCTTGTATTCTATGAAGAGGTTTAGCATGCTGAGATCTAAGACAGGCCTTAGATCCTTAGTCTTTTTGGCAACCAGAAAGAAGTGGTAGTAAAACCCCTTCCTGTTTGTTCCAGTGGTACTCGCTCTATGGCTGCTTTCTACTGTAGAGTTTGAATCTCTTGAAAGACCAGTTGTTGGCCTGATGGGTAGTACAACCTTCCTGGAGGGTTGGAGGGAGGTCCCTCCAGGAACTCCAGTGAGTGACCTCTTTCTATGAGATGAAAAACCCATGCATCTGCGGTGATGGCCTTCCACCTGTCCAGGAGGAGGCTGAATCTTCCCCCCAACGGTTCCTCCATGGGAACAGAAGGGAGTGGGAGGGGAGTCAGGTCATGGAGTGGAGGGGTGTTTTACCCCTCAGTGGCAGTTTTGGGAAACTTGGCCTGGGGGGTCTGAGCGCCAGAACCCTGGACATGACACTTGGTCTGTCGTCTGCCCCGATTCTGCTTATTCCATTTCTACTGGTGGCGAAAGGGCTGCTGCCATTGCTTTTGTCCCAAACAGTACATGGAACAGACATCCTTCAAGGATTTGCGCTCTCTTGCAGCTCCGTGATGATATCTTCGGCGTCGCCTCCGAAACAGAACTGGACCTCTGACTGAAGCGTCCAGAAGAGAACTTTGCACATCTTGGGCCAATGCCACCAGGTGGAGCAAAGCTATGCATCTAAAGCAGATGCCAGTAGTCGCACCTTGTGCCACCGAGTTGTAGGTGGCGCGGTGGGCATGGCGGCAGGATGACTTTTTCATCCTTACTTCTTCCAGGAGTTTGTTACTGAGCTGCTCATCGGGAATCTCCAGGAGATCCTTTTCCAGATCCAATAAGGAGGATTTCTGGAAAGCTACCATATGGGCCACATAATTTAAGGAGCAAATGGAGCAAGTGGAAGACACGCAGATCTTACAACCGTACTGGTCCTACTGCTTCGACTCCTTGTCTGGGGGGGGGGAGAGGAGGCACTGAGATGTTTGGGTTGGGCCGATCTAGTCAGCAGCAGCGGTGATGACGATGGAGTCGGCCTTAGGCTGGGCAGTGAGGTTGGAAACTCCTTCCAGGGGGTGGCAGGTCCTATCTGCCTTCTTCAGAATGGCCGGTATGGACAACGGCTGCTGCCAGATTGTGGACATGAGATCTTCAAGTGGTCCTGTCCAAGGAGGGATGGGGAGGGGGTCCGCACTGACCAGGTCCAGGTGCTCTGTCAACCTCCTGCGTTTGGGATACAGTTCTTGGGAGGGCCATCCGCAGGATTTCTGGATAGTCTGTAGGAGCTCCGCGAAGGAATGGTCCTCTGGAGGTGATTTTGGAGATTCTTTGGACTGAGGCTCAATAGGAGAGTGAGGCTCTGACTGGTCCCCCCACATAAGAAACCTCATCTGATTCAGACGATTCCGGCTGGCTGGGCAAAGAGGCCTCTGGTACCGGGATCGGGAGCCTATGTTTGGTTATGCCAGAGGGCAGAACACTCGAGTCTCCGTCCGAGACTCGACTAGAAGGTGCTGGGCTACCAGGTAATATTCTATGAGGTGGGGTGGCCCTGACTATTTGAGGTTGGCCCAACTCCTGGAGTACTTGGGACTTAGCGTCCTTCCACCATGCAGGGATGGTCTCCTGTTCTGGATGCAGTGATGGGGGTGGCGGATAACCTGGGTACCCTGTAGGATAAGAGGGGCAGCTAAGCATCCGGTACCGGTAACCCTGATAATGAATCGCCTGACCCAGCGTCGGGTACCCCTGCGTCAGAGGAGGGTATCCCGATGACTGATTCCCCAGTGTCGGATACTGTGGTGTATACCCAGGATAGTACCCGGTTGGGCCAGATGGAGGAATGTAGGGCCCCGCCGGAGGTGGCGCCGAAGGACCACTAGGTGGTGGGTCCGATGGCGGGGTAGGAGGGGGAATCCCCAAGGAAGTAGAATCCATACCACCCCCAAAAGTGCCCGGCAAGGGATCCAACATCAGGTGATGATCCGTCGACGGAAGAGAACCCGGCGAAGGGGGGAGTTCAGGAAGAGGCCACATCGACAGGTCCTATAAGGTATTTGATGGGATAGGGTCTTGGTGATCATGCCCAAACAGGTCGGAGAAGGACAGCAACTCCCTTGAGGGAGAAACCTGATGGGAGGAAGAGGGACCTGTGAGCTCTCTCTGCCTGGCATCTGAGTCCCCAAGAGAGCCTGATAGGAGAGAATACACTAAGCGAGTGCCGGGTGGTCCGGCATCCGACTTAAGAGGTGGTGGCCTGGTGATCGACGGAAGAGCCGGTGACTGACTTACGGGCCGTGGCCAGGCTAACAGAAGCTGGAAGGCTAGAATCAGGCTGATTGGCCTCGGCTGGGCACCCAGCAGCGGAGCCAGAGAGCGACTGGCAGGGCTCGAAGCAGGAACCTTAGCTGGATCCTCTGAAGAGGCTATCTGACTGTCCACTGACCTCGGCAGCAGGAGGGGGGAGAAGAGGGCATCCGGTCCGCCGGAGCGGACGAAGGCCCTGGAGGTGGGGTAGTCTCGGAGGTGGAGGGCCCACCCGAGATGTCGTCGGTTGTCTGGCTGGATTTCCCCTGTGGAGAGTGGCTCCGCTCCCGGCATCTCTCGTCCTTTTTCTTTGGGGCTGGCGACAATCTTTCCCTCAGCTCCTGGAGCTCTTTCTCCATCTATGCCAGTCTCTAGGTCAGTAAATGGGTATCAAAGGTCCTCTTGCAACGGGTGTGCGTGGCCTGGTTGAAGCCCTGGCAGGTAGAACACTAAGTAGAGTTGTGCTTAGGCCCCAGGCAGAGGACACACCGGGAATGGTCGTCCCCGTGTGGAATCTGCGTGCCACACTTGGAGCACTTCTTCTTGGGGCGACGAGACAATACACCGCTATGTTCTTCAAGAACAATTGGAAAAAAGATAAGAGAAAACGTAATGAAAATGGCAGGCGACTGAAGCTGTTCTACCGCCTTAGATTGAACAATACACAGGTCGACGGCAGGAAAGAACTGGAGGGTGGGCGGGGGGACCGCCCCTTTTATAGTTAAGGTGCTGTCAGTCACCTGACGCCAGAGGCGGTCCCTGCCGATGATTGCTAGCTACAAGTTTGCCTTGCGGTTCTGACGCCAGGGGGTGCAGTCCTACATTTGAAGACCTACTGCAGGAACCCTCTTGAAGTAAGATACTCAGTTCCTTTTTTTAAGTACATCAACTGCTTTGTGAAGGCAACAGTCATGCTTCAAAACGTTTTGAACAGGAGGGTATTTTTAGTAGCTAATTTGTGAACTTGGCCGCTGGAGGCTTTGCCCCCTGACCCCACCAAAAATGTTGCAAAGCTGGCTCCTATGCTACCCCCGTTTTCATTATTATATTCCCTGGTGTCTAGTGGCACTCCCCCCGAACCCCGACCATTGCAGGCACATTAAGTTTTCTTACAAGCTGAAATAAAGAAAATGGTCCCTCGATGTTTTATCTTTTAAACCTGTAACAAAAAAGGTCTCTCACTGATCAGCCCCCCTCACCCCCACTGCCCACTCAGCACTCACCTCCCCACACATCCTCACTCACTTGAACAGGTCCCAGGTTTGAGGGCCACTCTTTGATGAGGACACATCTTGCTGCTGGAACTGGCGACTGCAATGTAAGAAGCGAAGGTAAATGCAGTTCAAGATATTTCAATGGGGGGCAACTTTTACTCATAACTCAGCCTTTTTTTTTTTTTTTTACATTTTTGCACAAAATTTTCAACAAAGCCATTTGGGGACCCCACCTAATGAACAATATGACTCTGGTTACGCAGCTCCCACTCGAAAGGTGATTTTGCGGTTGCTTGGCAAGTTCACCTTTAGGGCAGGATTTGCAGAATGACTGTCATATTGCTCATGAGGTGGGTCATAAGACGGCTATGTTGAAAATGTGCGGTCAAAATAAATAATACCAAATTTATGACTGTTTGTTGCAATTTAACTAAGCATGCTCGTAACTTTGGAAATGTTGCATATTTTAACCCGTTTATTAAAATAGCCTTATTACCCCACCTCATATATGTCACAGCTGTCATTTTTCAAATTTCGGCCAAAATGTGTTTTTCCACCTGTGGCTGGGAGTGGCACTGCAGTTGCGCAGAATTACATTTTGGCAGGGATTTCAACATTTTCTATAGTAGGTAGATGAGGTGGGGTAATAACATGGCTATGCTTACAATTTGGTCACTGTTGTCCTATAAATGGAAGCGCAGGACCCCGAGGGCCCTCTGCTTCCACAGTAACATACATATACACATCTACATAAGAATGGGAGTGCAGGGCCCTCCCACAGGCAAATAAGGATACGATTCTACCATCTCAAAAAGGAAGTAAACTGCAAAACACTGCATTAATGCTCTAGTTAGGGTTACAGCCACAAAAGTAGGGAAATGTGGCATTAGGGTTTCCAAACCCAACACCCCACACCACCACGCTGCACTCATCAGGGGGTGTGCCTTGGAGTCATCAGCCCCAACACTCACCCCATTTTCCTATACTGTACCCATCTCAGCTTAATTTACTTATGGAATGGAGTGAACATTAGGGCAGACGACCCCAAGGCACACTCCCGACACCAGTAGGTGGGTGCAGCGAGGGGGTGGGGTGTTAGGTTTGGAAACCCTAACGACACATTTCCCTGCTTTTGTGGCTGTAACCCTAACTACAGCATTAACGTGTTTTTTTGCAATGTCGATATATCAATGCTGCAAAAAACCTTGTTAATGCTCCAGTTAGGGTAAGTGACAAAAGTTGGGAAATGAGGCTTAGGTTTCTGGTCAATTATTCTCTAAACTGCAAGTAGGTGTGGGTGTGTGTTAGCTTCCTGCCTAACGCTCACCCTACTGCATCTGTAAATAAGGTCAAATGTGCAAACTTTATGAGAATGGGGTGAATGTTAGGCTTGAGAAGGCCAAGGCACACCCATCTGCTCCCCTGCCTGGTTTGGGAGGGTGGGGGTGTTAGGGAAACCGTAACGCCTCATTTTTCAACTTCAGGCATACAGGAACTTCCCTATTCAACAGAGGGACAATGCGTCTGGCCAGAAAGCACCAGGTGCGTGCTCCCGAGAGCAGAAATTTGGCAGTTTGGCACTACGTGGAGACGCAAAGAGGTCCAGCTCTGGAAGACCCCACATGTTGAACAGCTGGTCCACTACTGACTGAAGTAGCTCCAATTTGTGTGCCTCGGACCAAGATCAGCTTAAGCTGTCAGTCAAGATGTTTTGGATGCCTGGAACATGCATCGCGGCTAGACTGATCTGATGTTCCAGGCCCCAATACCAGACTCTCATCGTCTCCCTGCACAGGAGGTAGGCACACATGCCCCCTTGCTTGTTGAAACAGAACACAACGGCTGTGTTGTCAGTCTAGATAAGATGACAGCCTGGTGCTAGGTCCTCCTGAAAAGTCTGAAGGGCGTTGAGGACCGCTCGCATCTCTAAAGCATTGATGTGAAACCTGTACTCGTCCGGAGACCAGCTGCCCTGCATCTGGCTGTCTCCTAGATGTGCTCCTCAAACAAGCACGGAGGCATCTGTGGTCAGGGTCCGGCTCAGTGGCTCCTGTCGGAAAAGAACTCCTTTCTCTAGGTTGGAGGGGCTCAGCCACCAAGTAAGGTCCTCCTGACTGGGTCTAAGATCCGGAACAGTTGGTCTAGACCATCGGATCTTTGGTTCCATTGCACTCTGAGCATCCACTGAGGAATCCTCATGTGAAAGCGAGCCAAGGGAGCTACTGGGATGGCCGCCATCATATGCCCTAGAAGCCTGAGGAAAGTCTTGGCCTGGACCTGAGGGGTAATGGAAACCATTCGGGCCACTTCTCGCAGATGATCCCCCCTGACTTGCAGAAGGAAGGCCATGCCCTCGACCATGTCCAGAACCACCCCTATTAAGAAGTCACTGGCTGCGGCTCTGGGGATGATTTTGGCAGATTCAGGGTGATCCCCAACTCTCAGAATAGCGTACAAGTGTCTCCGAGACTGCGCTGGAGAAGTGCTTTTGAAGGAGCTGCCAAAAGCCAGTCGTTCAGGTAAGGGAAGACGTAATGGCCTTTGCATCAGAGAACCGCAGCTACCACTGCTAAGCACTTGGTAAAGACCCGAGGAGCAGCCGAGTGGTAGGACCCAAAATTGATAATGCCGCCCCTGGAAGTGGAACCTAAACTTCAGGTGGGAGGGAAGACCCCGATGTGCATATACGCATCTTGCATGTCTAGGAAGCAGAGCCAATCCTCTTGGTGCAACAGAAGAATGAGACCTGGTAGAGTAATCATCTGTATTCTATAAAGTGATTCAAAGAACTGAGGTCCAGGATGAGTGGAAGAGCTTGTGTTTTCTTTGGAACCAGGAAGAAGTGGGACTAAAACCACTTTCCTTGTTGCCCTTGTGGAACCAGTTTTATTGCCCTTTTCTGCAATAGGGCCTGAATCTCTCCTTCTATTAAATGGATGTGGGAAGGAGGATAACGGGAGGACCTTGGTGGACTCTCTGGAGGGATTTGCGTGAACTCCAAAGTAATTTTGTGCTGAACAACTTTGCCATTGATATTCTGTGTATATCGTGTATACTTTAGGAGTTATTCATATTCATTTATGGTATTGTGTGTATGGCTTATGTTGCCTGTTTTAGTGAAAAAAAAAATTTTCACACACAGAACTAATTTCAAGTACAAAACTATTCAAATATTTCAGTTAAAACAGATGATAAAACTAAACCTCTTTCCTGAACCACCTCCTACTTCTGTTCCCAGGTGGACAATGAAAGACAAGATGATCCTTGTAATTATCCCTCCCCCTAACACCAGGCAAACATCACATTTAAATTTCACTCTATCACTGCCAAACAAGTGTTCCCACACCCTGCACACAAGCCCCAATAGTTACAATATCAAAGCCCAAGTAACAGTTCTAATTCAAAGTAGTAATTTTTAACACACAGAACTAATTTCTAGTACGAAACTATTCAAATATTTCTGTTAAAACAGAAGATGAAACCAAACCTCTTTCCTGAACAACCTCCTACTTCTGATTCTCTCAATATAAAGAAATTACTCTATCGTAAGCCCATTCTGTTTTGTGAGCCAGCAGCCTTGTTTCATGAGGGTCACGAAAGAAGACTGCTGGCTCATGAAACAAGTCCAATACCTTATTTCGTGATCCCGGCTACTTGTTTTACAAGATTCAGTGAGCTCACAAATCAAGATGTCTGCTCACAAAACAAGATTCTGAAAACATTTCTGTAAAAAAAACAAGTCCAAAACCTTGTTTCGTGATCCAAAAATCTTGTTTTGTGAGACCCTATTCCTGTTTTGTGAACCTTACAGAACAAGAAAATTTGAAAATTGACTCATGAAACAAGCCTCGACACAGATTTTAAAATATCCAAAAACACATTTTGTGGTTGACTTTCGAAAAACTAAATCCAGAATCAAGCTAAACTTTATTTTATTTAGAAACTGGTAACCGGGAGAGGTACACTGAGTCAAGGCTTGTTTCCAGTTGTCACACAGGGGGACGGGGAAGTGAAGAAAATATTACAATAAAACACAGCATGTTGAAATATACAATACAAATTTCTCATAATACAAAATAGGTCTCGGTCAAATCTTATAAAAACAAGAGCAGGTAGTAAATTCAAACACTGGAGAGAAGAATGGAAAATATATGAAAACAGGTTAGAGAAGCAACAGTGTATAGCACTATAAGAAGTAGCTATAAAATATTTACAAAAGCTGGTACAGAAGGAGCTGTAAATTCATGACTTGGTGAAGGACAATAACATTTCCAGGAAGAACTGAACTGATATTGGAGTAGAAGAGGGGAGAAAGATCTAGGGGGCTTGAGAGGAGAGAGAAACAAAGACTCTGAAGTGCCAAAAGGTGACTAAGTTTGGAAAGGGGGAGACTGGTATGTGGGGTGAGGGAGGGGAGACAGAAGCAAATGGACAGCGATGTCAGGTGGGGGGTGGACAGGTACAAGCAGGGGATAGAGAAAGAGTGAGTTTTAGGCAGTACTGAGATTGAGACACCCGAGTGGAGGTTGGGAGTTCCACAGTGAGGGGAGATGATGAGAAGGCTGCCTGACCTGAGCAGGAGTAAGGCCGGTGAAGGGAGAAGGTATGAGAAGAGAAGAGAGCCAAACTAGAATCTGGAGATGAGGGTGGAGGCATGGAGCTGGCAGTACATTTGGAGGGAGGGGAAAAGAGATGTAAGAGTACAGAGTACAATTATGAGTACGGGGGGGAGCACTGAAGGCAAAGCATCAAAGCATTAAAAAGGGAGTCCAGCCTTGCGAGGGACAGGGCGGGGGCACAGCCTAGGACTACATCTGCATAATCAAACACTGGGACAATCATTTTGGTTAGTAACTCTCAGCGAACCACAGGAGAGGGGGCACCCTGATTCTTGTACGTGGCCCCGAATTTTGGACGGCGTCTGGAATGAATAAAATCTTTGCACGTCAAGAAGTCAAGTTGACTGTACAGCTACACACGCAAATACTTACAGGACAAAAAGGATTCTAAAATAGTTCCCTCAAGGGTATAAAAGGAAGGGATGGAAAATGTTGGCTAGTTTCTGAGACGTGCCAAAAGACATGCAGACTGTTTTCTTAAGAGTTAACCCTGAGCTGGTTATCTAAGAACCAGCGTAATACTCCGGTGAAGTCACTCTGTAGCTTTGATTCAACCTCAAGGGGTGACAGACCAGTGGCATAGAAGATAGTGTCATCTGCGTATAGATCTGAGAAGAGATACAGATAGATGGGAGATCATTTAAGAAGATGAAAGAAAAGAATAGGGCAAAGGACAGAATCTTGAGGGATGCCCGCTTGA
Organism: Neoceratodus forsteri; assembly: GCA_016271365.2. NCBI lineage: Eukaryota > Metazoa > Chordata > Ceratodontiformes > Ceratodontidae > Neoceratodus > Neoceratodus forsteri. The sequence goes on from CM057451.1 coordinate 1,072,837,604, forward strand.
ATGGGGAGTTGGGGGGGGGGAGGTAGCTGCCAGCCTGGAAACATGGAGTTTGTCCAGTAAGGTATGACCGGAACCAATCCATGGCAAGAGTAGAGTCCGGTAGAGTGAAGCCTGGAGAAAAGAAGGGAGTGAGATACAGAGGCAAAGGCTTTGGCAAGGTCAATAAATATGGCAGCAGTTATGTGAAAGAGAGGATGGCATCAGTAACCCGAAGTAGGGAGGTCAGAGTAGTGTTTTTTCCTGAAACCTAATTGAAAAGGTGACAGGAAATCACAGGAGTTAAAGAAATCAGATAACCCTGAAAAAACAATTGTAGAAATGAAATGAAAAGTGTGACTTCTACCGGGACTCAAACCCAGGGACCTTGCCACTCCATGGCATGCTCTCAACCACTTGAGCCATAGGAGCCTCAAGTCAGTAAGCTTCCTGAGTTTTCCCCTGAAACACACACTTGAAAAAACAAGGTATTCCTGAAGCTTGGCCAGAGAGGGAAGAAGGGATATGGGTTGGTTATTTCCAGCAGAGGAGGGAGCACCTCCTTTGTGCAGGGGTATGACTTTAGCAGCTTTCCAGTTATGAGAAACTGTACAGAGAGTGAAAGAGACCTGAAAATAGGCATTCCTTGTCTAGTTGTGCTTACCCGGTAAACAAATGCTAATAAACAGTAAGTGAGAAAGAGTAAATGCTATGGCAGGAGCAGAGATCTGAAGAATGTAGGGGTCAAGGCCGTCAGGGCTAGATTTGTCTGGCTTTAGGGAGAGGGCTTGGAGAACACTGTGGGCAGAGATGGGAGAAATGGAAACCATCCATGGAGGAAGGGGGGATATGGCAGGCTGGAGGTGCACTTACTGGGCAAGATGGGAGGGCACAGGCTGAAGCCAAAGAGGAAGGATCTGAGACAGACTTGCCATCGACCAGCAGGGAGGGGAGCTCTTGGGAGGGGGTTAAATAGGGAGCGAAGGGCCTGCCAAACTTTGGAATTACGAGTCTAGATTTTGATGCAGGGACACCTTGTAATAACGCACTTTCGCTGCCCTTATGGCCTTCGTGCAGGCATTTCTTTGGGAACAATAATGCAAGTCAAGGGGAGAAAGGGAGGCTTTGTATCGCACTCATGCCTTATCATGGGATTTACAGATCCAGGGATGATGGGCTTGTTTGACTCTGCACGTTTTGGGAGGGGTGTGGGTATTCCCTGCTTTGTACAGATGGTGGCAGAAAAGGGTGAGGGTGGAATCTATATCCAAGGCAAAGTATACTAGGCACCAGTCAGATGAGGAAAGGTCTTGGAAAAGGGCGTCAGTGTTCAGAGATCTGTAAGACCAGACCCAAGGGTAACTGGTAGGGGAGTGAGGCATACGTAGTTTACATATACAGAAAGTTATGAAATGATCACTAAATGTGTTCGGTAGTGTGCCAGCAGCCGAGATACAGTGGGGGTGAGGGGGAAGCACCTAGTCAAGGAGAGTGTGGTTATGAGAGTGAGGGTTGGGCCTGGTGGGTTCGTGTATTAGGTTTTGGAGATTAAGGGACTCATTCTTTTTAACAGAGAGCTTCATGGCAGGAGAGAACCGATTTAGATTAAAATCCCAGAGTATAATTAGTTCACCTGAGGAGGAGAGGGTTACTAGGGAAGAGATGTCAACAAGAGAGGGGGAAGGGAGTTTAGGAGAAGCATAAAGCACTGCAATGTAAATGGGGAGGGAGGAGGGGAATTTCGAATTCAATGAGAAGGACCTCTTGCAAGGATGAGATGGAGTTGCAGTGTAGGAGTGAGCTGGCTAGGTTATGGCGAGCATAAATAGCTATGCCACCATGTTTGCCAGGATCTTGATGAACTAGGTTGAAATCAGGGAGGGTGAGGTGGGCTTCTGGGATTCGGGAGAAAAGCCATGTTTCAGAATTGCAGAATTTGTCCAGGAAGTAGTGGGAGACCCAGACTTTCAGGGCATCAAGTCTGGGAAACGGGTCCCATTTAGCTAGATTGTAGCTGCCGTTTGTAGCTGTGGGTCGCTAGCCGGGTAAGGTTGCTGGAGCCATTGCTTCTGCTATTACATTTTTTCGTTGTTTGAGAAGCGTCAGCTGCCTCTCGGTTTCTGACCGGGCAGGAGTCGCCCATTTACTCCCTAGGAAGCTGGGGGGACTGGGGTTTCTTCTAGACCCCCTCAGGATTCGGCTGTTTGGGCTGACTTGTGGGATGGTCATTGACCAGGTAAGGTTGCTGTTACTGCTGTCTCAAGTAACATATTTTGCCCTGATCTACCTGTTTTCCAGAAAATTGACTGGAGCTTGGTCCTTGAACTACAGTCGCTGCTGGATTTGTGGACTCCTACTATTGGACTTTTTTGCGTAAATATTATTTAATTTGGACTCATTTGGCTTTCATTTGCTCTGAACAGTCTGAGATTTGATCTCTTTGTTTCTTTATGAATTTTTGAGGGTGGTGAGAGGGATATATATTTTATTTTATCTTAATGTGTACAATCATTAATTTGATTTAGTAACTTGGTCCCCTGCTATGTGAGAGGTAGTTTTGGGACATTTTATAACATCTTCTGCATTGCTGCACGTGAGAGGTACTTCAGTGTTTAAAATACAAAATTGTTTTAGGTTTAATATTTAATGGTATTTTATTGTTTAAGATTATTTATTGTAATATTTGGGTTAGTTTTGAGTTGGGATTTATTTTAGTTTTAGTTGTATATTTTTGCCTCCTCTTTGTGAGAGAGAGAAGAGAGCCTGTTTGATAGGTGTGTTTTATTTGAGTTAGTTTATTATATATTTGTTATTAAAGATGTGTTTAATGGGGTTTACAACGATCAGGCGCTATTCTCCCACTCTGCTCCGGGACCTCCATCCCTTTCACTGTCCCCGGTTGTCTAATGACGTCCTTAATAACTGCCGTATAGCGGGAATAGTGAGAAGGCGCTTAAGGGATGGGTGGACCGGACAGAGTGGGAGATTGGAGGGGGGTGGGCAGATAGGGACAGTTGGGTCAAGGAGACGCCCTGGGGCAAAATGGGATCAGAAGAGGGGTCCTCCTTGCCTGATTCCCATACCCAAGGGCTCCACAGATTGTGGGCAGGTACTGCGCTCCTCTCCAAAAACCCATCCAATTCGGGTTGTGCTATGTAATGCCAGGTCTATTAGGAACAAGACTGCTATTATTGCAGATCTTGTTGCAACATCTGACCTGGCATGCATCACCGAGACCTGGCTGGATGAGAATGCAGGTCCTATTTTAGACTCTGCTGCTCCGGCTGGGTTCTCAGTGATGCACCGTCCAAGATTGGATCGTAGGGGCGGGGGAGTGGCCATCTTGTTTAGATCAGATCTGAGTCTTGTGGAGGTGCCAGTGGGTAACACCAGATCTTTTGAGTGTATCCTGGCAGCAGGTGCAGAGTTTAGGATTCTCATCTACCGTCCACCCGGCGATGGTGGAGAATTCCTGAAGGAGTTTGCGGACTTCGTCGTTGACATGGCGTTGGAGTCGCCCAGATGTTTAATACTGGGCGACTTCAATGCCTGGGTCGACGATTAACTCTCACACTTTGGAAAGAATTTCCTCCAACTTATGTCTATGTTGGGCCTGTCACAGGTAGTTACCTCTGCTACCCATATAGGGGGACACTCTTTAGACCTGGTGTTCCTATTGGATTTGGATGTTACGCATCTGGGGGTGGAACCAAATGTGTGGACAGACCATCACACCATAAGATTCAGCTTTGGGGCACCCCCTAATAGGCCTGCCTCTACAGAGATGGTCCAGTATCGCCCTTTAAGGGGAGTAAACCCAGAGGGCCTATTAGCGGTACTGGACCTATCAGGTGTTTTGGGTGAGCATGAGTCCCGGGGACCTTGTTCTTGCCTATAACAAGGCAGTGAGCAGGGCCTTGGACCAAATTGCTCCTGTTTGCCCACTCACTCAGCACCCAAAGACTCCATGGTTTGATGAGTCTTTGAAGGAACTGAGGAGAGTGGGGCGAAGGCTAGAGGGGGCCTGGCGGAAATCTTGCTTGGATGCTGACAGACTTAGATTGATGGATCATTATGTTATCTATCAATCCGCAAGAACCCGTAAGAAGGCAGAATTCCTGTCCAGGGAGATTGCTGCTGTGTGGAACCGACCAGCTCAACTCTTTCAGACTGTTGACAGACTGTACAATCCACTCTGTCTACAGTCTGGAAGAGATTTTTCACAAATAAAGTGTGAAGAGCTTGCTCGGTTTTTCGCTGATAAGATTGCCAGCATTAGGTCGGATATCGGCCAGGCTCACTCTTCAAGGGTTTGCAGTGATGGGCAGGGGGAAACAAACACCTGTGTCACCTGGTTTGACTTTGGTAAGCCGGAATTCATGGATATTGCGAGGATTGTCAGACTGTATGTCCAACCAGCTGTAGTTTGGATCCGCCCCTACGTCTATTATTAAGCTGTAGATACTACCTGTCCGACCATTGCTGAAATTGTTTGGAAATCTCTGGAGCAGGGGATCTTTCCTGATCCCCTAAAGGAGGCGGTCGTTCGACCACTCCTAAAAAAACCTTCATTGAACCCGAACTGCCCAGCTAACTACAGACCTGTCTCTAACCTGCCCTTTTTGGGCAAGGTTATTGAAAAGGTGGTTGCACTGCAACTGGATGACCATATTACAAATCACAATATCTATGATACTCTTCAATCAGGATTTAGGAAAAGACATAGTACTGAGACTGCCCTTGTATGGGTTCTAAATGATCTCCTGATAGCGAGAGATCGAAAGGCTTGTAACTATTCTAGTCCTTCTTGATCTCTCTGCAGCATTCGACATTGTGGACCATGGTGTGCTTTTGGAACACCTGCGGCTCTATTGCGAACTGTCTGGTACAGTTCTGCAATGGTTTCAATCTTTTCTCACGGGGCGGAGACAGAGGGTTATCACCGGAATTTATTCCTCTGATACCTTCCTCCTGCCCTGTGGGGTTCCGCAGGGCTCCATCTTAGCACCCATGTTGTTCACTGTCTATATAGCTGCCATTGGGAGACATTATTAGGCAATACAGCTTGGGTTTTCACTGCTATGCAGATGATACCCAGCTGTATTTGTCTTTTAGTCCCGGACAGGAAGATGCAGTCTCTACACTTAACAGCTGTCTATCCAAGATCAAGGATTGGATGAGTGCCAGCTGGGTAAGGTTAAACCCGGATAAGACTGAGGTGTTGGTGGTGGACCCAGGTCGCCTTGAGGCGGGCTGTAGGGCTGGGCTTCCTTCGGGCGTATGGATTGATGGTGCCCAGCTCTCAACCTCAGACCGGGTGCGTAACCTGGGCGTTATTATTGATGATGGTTTGACCCTGAAATTTCAGGTGTCATCCGTTGTCAAATCTTCCTTTTACCATCTTAGGAATATCGCTCGGGTGAAACACCTAGTTCCTCCGGCTGACCTTCCGACATTGGTCCATGCCTTTGTTACTTCTCGCCTTGATTACTGCAATGCCCTGTACCTAGGGCTACCGGGGGTTGATATCCGCCGCTTGCAGCTGATGCAGAACGCAGCAGCCAGGCTTTTGACTGGGACATCTATGAGAAGTCATATTACGCCTGTGCCGCGCGAACTGCACTGGCTGCCGGTTCAGTGGTGGATCACCTTTAAGGTCGGGTTACTGACCTATAAAGCCCTACACGAACAGGGACCGCAGTATCTTCAAGATCTCCTTATTCCCTACTGTCCCGCTCGCTCCGCTCCGCTCTGCCGACGAGGGATTGCTAGAGGTTCTCAGGGTCCGCTTAAAAACTTCTGGAGCACGGGCATTTTCTTACGCTGCCCCTACCCTGTGGAATTCTCTACCTCGTCGGATACGAAGCTGCCTGACCATTGAGAATTTTAAGTTAGAATTAAAAACTTATTTATTTCAAGACGCATATGGAGAGTGATCTTATTGTGATTATATTGCTATTGTTGATGTTTTATGTTATATGTATGTATTTTAATTGTTTTTATTTGTACAGCGCTTTGGCTTTGAAAAGCGCTTAAAAATAAATTTTTACTTACTTACTAGATTCATGCGTCTGTGCCTCTCCAGAGCATAATTTTTATGGTTTTTGGGACTCAAAACCACACAAGCTGGCTGCCATACAAATTTTTTTTTTTTCATGAAACAGGAATTCCACCTCACAAAACAAGAATAATGTTCCGAGCGCAGGAAAATTATTGTTTTGCATCAAACATCTCTTTGAAAGACCCTACTGAGGATGCACAGAACCAAAGTTTTCAATCCTTATAACTTGTTAAATTAATATTTTTTCATCAAACCAATGAAAGGCACCATTCTAGGGAAAGTCTTTTCAACCCTTAAAATTTAAGAACAAAATTTCCAAGCCGTCTGGGTAGTAGGCAAAAGCAAAAAAACCTGATTTTTCCTTTTTTGGCACTATCTGGATCTCTGATTCCTCACATCTCACTGGAACAAAACTTGCCAAATCAAGAGACCCTGCCCTCCAGACCGTGCATGCCAAATTTCATGCAAGTCTGCTGAATGGGGGTGAAGCTAGTAAGGTGCAAAGCTGGGGGTTTAACATTCAACTCTCTACTCAACCCTAACTATAGGGGAGCTACTGCACCCCTACAGTTAGGGTTGAGTACGGTGTTCAATATTAAATCCCTAACTTTGCATCTTAATAGCTTTGGCAGTGTATGGGATACACACTGGCCAGACTCAGAATATGCCATTTATCATCATGAGTGAGGGGGCAGGACCGTAACTCATCCCGTCTCTACAATTTTTAACTTTTCCATGCACTACTCGCAGTTCCCCAAGAAGAGAAAATCCACAATGTTTATACCAGTTTTCAAAAGCAGTGATTGTACTAGCCTTGCAAATTACAGACCTATTTTTATTCTCTCCCCCTTGTTCAATGCCTTCGAGAGAACAGCCTCCGACCAACTTCTTGTCACATACCTAAACAAAAAAAAAATATCTAGTGTTGAGTGTGTACAGCAGCATGGCTTCTGGAAGCTACACAGCACCAACACGGTGCTGTTGGAATACACCGTGTTCATGAGGCCCGTGACAATAGCAACCTCAGTTAACTGTTCCCTATGTTATACAGAAAGAGTTAAAAGCAATTCTCTATTTTGCCCTCTCCTGTTTGTGTCACTTGCCTGTCTCCTGCCTGACTGCGTAATAACATTTTCTTGTGGCAACTAGGAATTGACCACTCCAATAATCCCATAATTTCCAGTTGTGATCTCCCTTTTTCATCTGCCGTTTCTAGTCTTTCTTTCTCCCCTTGCTTCTCTGTGGTATACATGTGAATCTGGGATCCATTGGTTTGCAAACCTATAGAATTATATTGCTGAAACGAGTGCTGAAAGCTATTTGGGTTTACTAGAGGACATGTCAATCTGGAGCAGAGAGGGTTAACCGTGAGCTGTATTTTGACCACTACAAGTTTAACAGGATTATCAACAGGAAACCATCGCTGGGACAGAATGTTTGATTTTGCTGCAACTGTTGAGACTGGATGTCCTCTTCAGGCTAGTCACAGGAAAGAAACTGACAAAGTTCTGATACTTTTTTGGTGAGAAATAGAAGATTAATTCACACCGACAGGCTGCGAAGTTTAAACTGCCAGGAAAAGATATCTTATAAAAAGCGCAATGTTTTGTTGAGAGAGACTGCGATTTCAGCGAGAGACTCAGAGGAAATATTTTTGTTTGTACTGCCTGTACCATGAAGAACTATTCTGTACATTTTTTTATTGATGAATAAATCTATGAATAACTTCTGTACATTTTTTTGTTATTGATAAAACACTACCAGTGAATGTTACACTTTCTCCTAGGCTTCCTGACCTATGCCTCTACCACCAGACAGACAGAGATATACGTACAACAACCTTACTAAGGCCTTCTATTTATGTATAGCAACCTTACTAAGGCCTTTGACTTGGTCAACCATAAGCTCCTACTTAAACTCCCTGGTCTGGGTTTATCACAGAACACAGCTGCCTGGTTTTACAGCCAACTTACCAACCACTCCCAGCATGGAAAGATCGATAAATCTTTGACACTAGGGGAGTACCCACTTGTGTCCTAAAGGGCTCCATTGTGGGCACACTCCTATTCATCCTATTCATAAATTTCCTGATGTCTGTCAGACAACCAACATACTCCTCTCTGCCAATGATGTCATCCATTCCAAAAATTCTGACCTTGACACCCTCACTGCCACTCTCCAAAGTAACTTCCAGTAACTAGAAAGCTGGTTCTCCATAACAAACTGGTCATCAAGTCCCAAAAAACAGACCATGCTCTTCTCTAGCCTCCCACAGATGAGAAAAGTTCCACCCTCTGCCATTCAAAACAGCCATGGACAAAACCTTGAACATGTGGAGACCTTCAAATGCCTCGGATTAACTCTGGATGACACCTTTTGTGCACTCGCACCCCCCCCCATGTTGACAATCTAGTGGCTATAGTTGACAGAAGACTGGGTGCCCTGTACCGTAACCAGAACAATCTCACTGGGGATGCTAGGATCTCAATTTTATTACCAGAACAACAAGGTCATCTTCAGTCCAGTGATTTAATCCTCATTTCATAAGGCTGGTCAGCGTGATTTCTCACCAGCTTTGTAGCCTTACCCTGTACCAGTTCCATGATGTGATTAACAATGATGTGGATGTCTCCATTTTGTGGACACGAAGGTTGCCTGGGCAGAGTCATAGCAGTGATAGCCCTATCGGTCTGCAGTGAGGTTGGAAAGTAGTTACGTAAGAACTTACCGCAACAGCAGATCTTTGAGATGACCTCCTGCAGCAGGCTACACCATACGGACTATGCCATCAGGCACAAGGACTCAGCAGAAAACTTCTAGCCAGCAGTACCCAGCTGGGGCCTGCCCCTTACGTCCGTCCGTCCGATGTCACCCTCTGTATAAAGGGGGTGGGCCCCAGCCCCACCTCCGTTCACCCACCACAGACTACTTAGCAGGAGAGATCTAAGGCAGGTGCCAAAACAAATCCCAGAAGGAGAAATGGTCTATGGCATGGGTGAAGCTAGGGTACTGCGTACCATACAGTTCAATGAATGGTTACAAAACTCGTGCAGAACACAGGGCTTTGGCTTCACTGGTGACCGGGGGTCCACCTGGAGAGATGTACGTCTATACTGGCATGATAGTCTGTATCTGTCCAGGAAGGGAACCAAGCTCCTAGGTGATAGGTTTAAATGCTTCCTTGGCAAGCTTTTAAACTAGCCAAGGGTGGAGGTGCTGATAGGAAGCAGGGAATGTCAAGCCTTCCCCCAACAAAACATGGCAGATAGTAAGGTAAACACAGAGGTACAGAGTTTGACAGCAGGCAGGGCAAGGGTAAATGGAAAAACAGACAAAGGCAGTAAGGGCAGGGATGGGGGGGGGAAGATAATGGCAACATTAAATGGAGGGCAATGAGTACTAATGCCCGTAGTCTGGGAAACAAGCTTCCTGAGCAAGTAGCCCTGATGGAAGAACAACACTTGGATATTGTGGCAGTCATGGAAACAGTACACAGACAACCATGACTGGGATATCAACATACCAGGGTACACAATCTATAGAAGGGACAGGGAGGGTAAAAGAGGAGGTGAGGTAGCTCTCTACATAAGTGAAGGGATCAAAGCTACAGAAAGTACAGTTACGTAAGAACTTACCGTAACAGTAGATCTTCGAGAACAGCTCTTGCAGCAGGTTACACCATTAGGACTGAAGCTGTCAGGCGCCAGGACCCCTCGGAAATCTTTCTAGCTAGCTATCTTCAGCGGGGACCGCCCCCGACGTCGGTCCCGCCTCCGACATCAGGCGTGGTACAAAAGGGGGCGGTCCTGCCAGAATCCCTAGTTCTCCCGCCGGAGACTCCCGGCCGCAGGATGACATTAGAAAGGGAGACCGAGGATCCACCGTCAGAAGGCAACCAAACTCAATTCACTCTTCCCAAGTGAATATCCGACTTCTACGCTCGTTCAGCCGTTCGGGAGGAAAAAAGGGTTCCCTCCCCCTTTTTTTTACTTGCTCCCTGATATGTTGTTTGTTCTTGTTTTTTTTTTTTTTAAAAACAGCCACGAGCCATCCTTCCTCCAAGGGGGACACGGAGGGCGGGAAGGTACCTGCTGCAAGAGCTGTTCTCGAAGATCTACTGTTACGGTAAGTTCTTACGTAACTGTACTATCTTACTTCGAGATACAGCTCTTGCAGCAGGTTACACCATTAGGATTGATTCCCAAGCAATAATGCTTGTCCCACAAACATCGGGAGGAGGAAGAAACGGAGAAGGACCAACCTGTTCCCGATTCAGGATAAGAGGCCCTGCAACACGGCCTGGCCGAAACCAGCCCTTCGCCTAGAGGCGATATCCAGACTGTAGTGCCTGATAAAGGTATGCACAGAGCTCAAAGTAGCAGCAGCGCAAATAGCTGAGGGTTGAGACATTCTTGAGGGCTGGAAAGGAAGTGGCCATGCCCCTAGTGAATGGCCCTGATGGAACTCCGGAGGGGCTTTTGCTTGATAGCAATGAGAGATACACTGCACTGCAGCCAGCGGGATAAGGATTGCTTAGACACTGGCCGACCTCTCATTCTCTGTGTGAAAGAAACAAAGAGTTGATCAGAAGCCCGAAAGGGCTTAGTCCTATGGAGGTAATACCTCAGGCTGCGGTGAACATCCAGAGTGTGGAGCAAAGCCTCCCCTCTATTTGAATAGTTCGGGAAGTAGACCGGAAGGTCGATATCCTGATTCAAGGTGAGAGCTGAGACCACCTTAGGCAAAAACTTAGGATTTGTTCTCAGAGACACTCTGTCTCGGTGAAAAACCAAATAAGGCTCTTTACACATGAGGGCATGAAGCTCAGAAATCCTTCTGGCTGAAGTAACTGCAACTAAAAACAACGTCTTCCACGACAGAAAACGTAGCTCGCAATCCGCGGCTGGTTCAAAGGGAGGAAGCGTGAGCTGCTCCAGAACAAAAAGGAGATCCCAAGGAGGAACCGGATCCTTGATAGGAGGCCTAAGGTGTAACACCCCTCTCAGGAACTCCAGAGAAGCGTCAAGCTGAGCAATAGTGCGCTGACCCACCGGCAGGTGATAGGCCGAAATAGCGCAAAGATGTACTTTAATAGAGGAGTAGGCTAACCCCGAGTGAAAAAGGGAAAGGAGGTAGTCCAAGACTGCCCCCACAGGGCAACCTAAAGGGGAGAGGTCACGGGCTCGTGACCACAGACAAAACTGGCGCGATTTCATGGCGTAAGTAGCGTGTGTAGCCGGCTTCTTGGCTGCAGAGAGAACTTCCGCAACCTCTTGCGAGACCCCATGTCGCATGATGGCTACGTCTCTAGGAGCCATGCGCAGGTTCAAAGAACGCAGACTGGGTGCAACAACGGAACCTTGCTCCTGAGACAGAAGGCGAGAACTGCGCGGCAGCGGGAGCGGAGGTTCCCGGGATAGTTGAGCCAGCAATGGAACCAGATCTGTCTGGGCCAGAATGGGGCCACCAGAATCAACCGTGGCGCACTCCCTGCGCAGTTTGAGGAGAACTCTGGATCAACGGGAAAGGAGGGAAAGCGAGGAATCTGTTCTCCCAGGAGAGGGACAACGTCTCACCAGAAAACTCCAGGCCCTGGATCTAGCGAGCAAAAATTGGGCAGTTTTGCGTTGGATGGGGATGCGAATAAATCTAGCTCTGGAGTTCCCCATCGAAGGAACAGATCCTCTGCTACCTCCTGAAGAAGTTCCCACTCATGGACTCTGGCCTGAGTGCAACTCAGACCGTCCGCGATCGTGTTGTCCACTCCGGGAACATGCACCACGATTAGGCTTGCGCCGTGTCCGATTACCCAATCCCACACTCTCATGGCCTCCCTGCAAAGGGGTGTAAGTGTGCGCCCTTGTTTGTTGAGGTAATACATCACCGCCTGCGTGTTGTCCGCCTGGAGCAGGATGGTACACGGTGGGATCATGGACTGGAAAGCCTGGGTGCATAGAGGACGCTCTCATCTCCAGAACATTGATGTGAAGATGAGCTTCCAGTGGGCTCCATACACCCTGAGACTTCACCCCATCCAGGTGAGCTCCCACCAGAGACCTGAAGCTGCCTGTGGTGAGGGTTATCTCCGGGACGGCTGCAAAGGGACGCCTTGAGAGCGACCGGGGCTAATTCACCATTGCCAGTCCTGAACCACACGCCTCGTGATTCTGACTGGGTGCTGCAAATGGTCTTGCCTCTGATCCCACTGCGCTTTGAGCATCCACTGCATGCATCCGCATGTGGAGCCGCGTGAGGGGTACCTCAGAGAATGGCCGCAGCCATGTGACCGAGCAAGTGAAGGACCGACCTGGCCGGAGCGGTCTGGTTCGCTGATAGGTCCTCTATGAGGGACCTGATGCGTTCCGCCCTGTCGACTGGGAGGAAAGCCCTCCCCTGGACCGTGTCCAGCACTGCACCTATGAACTGCAGGTTCTGCGACGGTACCAAGACGGACTTCTCGTGGTTTATTAGAATCCCAAGCGATCCGAACAGGATCCGAGTGTCCTGGATCGCTTGTAGGAGCGCCTCTCTGGAGACGGCCATGAGAAGCCAATCGTCGAGGTACGGGAACACGAGGCCTCTGCCTCCTTAGAGCAGCTGCCACGACTCGCATGCATTTGTGAAAACCCTTGGAGCGGATGACAGTCCAAGGGAAGAGCTCGAATTGAAAATGATGGCCTAAGAACTCGAAGCGCAGGAACCTCTGATGCGCTAGAGCTATGGGGATGTGCAGGTAGGCATCCTGCACGTCTAGAGACGCTAAATAGGCGCCTTGTTTCAGCATGGGAATTAGACCCGGAAGGGTCACCATGCGAAATCTTTTGCATGCGACTGACAAGTTGAGGTCGCTTAGGTCCAGAATAGGACGGAGGTCCCGTCTTTTTGGGAACCAGGAAGAAGTGAGAATAGTACCCAGTCCTCTCTGGTTTCCTGGACAGGTTGAATCGCCCCTTGTCCAGGAGTGCGATCACCTCTTGCCAAATTGTCGCGGTGCTGACCTGAAGACCGGGAGAGCGGAGGAGGCTCGAGGGTGGCTGTTCTGCTAATCCCAAAAGTGGCCTATGCGACTAGGTTGAAGTACCCACCTGTCGGTGGTTATCGCCGCCATCCCGACAGGAAGTTCAGCAATGCGACTCGACCGAAACATCCCGTTGATCCTGAGGGGCGGGGGCCGGAAAGGAGTCATGCTGTGGCGGCTGAAGGACCCGCCGGCTGGGTGGCCTTGGAAGTGCGCTGACCCCTGCTGGCGGGCTGTTTCCCCTGGGTCCTTCGAAAACCAGAGCCCCTGTATTGTGTGGCGGAACGGGGCTGTTGCCTCTGAGTCCGCCCACGGAAATGGCCTTGTCTCCTACGAAAGGAACCAAGCCTCGGCCGGTACATCGCCTGGACTGTACGGACCGCCTTTCCAGCCTCTAGAAGTTTGGTAATTATCCGTTCGGATGGATTACCAAAAAGAACCTCACCTTCAAAAGGGGCGTCCGTGATGTTTTTCTGGACGTCCGGGTGAAACCGGAGACACGGAGCCATGAGTGCCTCTGGAGGCAAACGCTCGATGCAGCCGCTCTGGCTGAAGAGTCCGCAGAGTCATAGGGCGGTCCTCAAAACTTGGGTCCCACGTCTGAACCTCGCTCGAGAAGCTGAAGCATCTCCTTTCTGCTCACCGTCCGGCAGTCTCTCGCCGCCTCTAGGTCCCTGCTCCCACAGGGCTGCCTGGAACTGCACCATGTGGGTAAGGTAGTTTAGGGACCTAATGGCGCAAGTTCGGAAGCGTGAGGTGCGCCACCAAAGAGTCCAACTGCTTGACCGGGGTCCGGTGGCAGGTGCTCAAATGCTGCGGCCTCTGGGACCGGCCATGTGAGGCTGTGATTACCAGGAATCAGCCAGAGGGTGCTGTGACAGGTACTGGTCCCCTTGGGGCCCTGTACAACCGGGTCAGCCTTCTTCGCACCACCGGGAGCGAATGTGGACGCTTTCCACGCAGCCTTGGTGACGCCCACGACAGTGTTCACCAAGGGTGGCACCACCACAGGCTTAGGGTCCTTTTGCCAGGGTACTGGCCAGGCGTAACCTCTCGGGGTCCAACTCTTCTGCTTCCCATCCCATGTTCTCCTGGATATGCCTCAAGATATCCATGAAGGATGGATCGTCCGGGGGAGACCGTGGAGTCTCACGTGGGTCCGGCGACGGAAGCGAGACCGGAGACGGGGATCTAGACGTAGAACAGGATGATCCCGTTTCCTCTGTCGACGGTGACAGACGTCGCCTTCTGGACTTCTTAGGGCTGGGTGATCCAGAAGACGAAGATCTGGACGGAGGTCTCCGCTTGGAATGCCGGCCCCTGGGAGAAGTTTCAGGCTCCCTGGGGACAGAACGGCCAGCTGACCCCACAGGTGAAGGTGGGGCCGGGGCTGGAGTAGGAGGAAGAGGAGGAGGAGGTGGAGGAGGGACTGGGGGTACCACGTCCTTCTTAATGGTGTCACACCAGTAAGTAAATAGGTCCTTCACCTCGGCCAAAGACAGTCCCGACGTCAGCTCCGAGGGCGAGGGCCGGTCGTCGATCCCGCATCAGCTCCACGGGCCCTCGGGCGCATGGTCCCGTGGAGACTGTTCGTGGCCGGAATGCCCGCCCTGGTCTTCGGCTGGGCCGAATCCTCCTCCTGAGGGACTCCTGTCCGACCGCATCGGAGGCGCAAGAGCCCTCGGCTCAGGCAGCGCAGACGTTGGACCCCCCACCAACGTCCGATGCGCTGATGAGGCCGACGGCCGGCTGGCCGACTCATCTCCAGAGGAACGGTGGCGCACTGCCGACGACGGTCTGGCCGACGCCGGATCCACCGGCTTCCTCAGCGCGCAAGGTCCAAGGTCTTGCGGGACTGAGGAAGACTGGGAGTCGGGGGCTGAGGAGTGGGAGCCCGACTTGTGATGGTGGTGGTGGCGTTCCCCTGACTTCGCCACGGCCTTCTGGGCAGAGGATGACGACGGCCTGGCGGAAGAGGCCCGAGCAAGCTTGGCGACTGGAACCGCAGCCGGGGGAAGAGACGAGGCCCTGGACAGAGACCGGTCTGACTGAGAACCGGAGCTGCGGGACTCGGAGGCCCGAACCGGCGACCGGGGAAGATCCCTCTTCTTCTTCTTTTCTCCGTGCCTGTGAGATGATTCCCCCTTTGAAGACATTGCCCGGAGCTGCTCTTCCAACAAGTAAGCCTGAGGGCCTTCTGCCGCGGATCCTCGTAAGCGACTGTTGAACCCTAGCACAGGGAGCAGGCCTTGATGTCGTGGTCTGGGCCCAGGCACCGGACGACGCTGTATGCGGGTCTTTAAAGGGATCTGCTTGCCGCACGCATACTTAGATAAGTGACCGGAGGTCGGAGAGGACATCAGATGTCTGAATAATTTTGATTGAAGAAAATTCTTCAAGGAAATTTGTACTCACGCGGCGCACGCCAGACCAGAACCATAGGGTCGAGGCAAGCAGTTCGACAGCGGAAAGAACTGGAGATTGGCGGACCGCCTTTGTACCACGCCTGTCGGAGGCGGGACTGACGTCGGGGGCCGTCCCCGCTGAAGATAGCTAGCTACAAAGATTTCCGAAGGGTCCTGGCCCCTAACGGCTTCAGTCCTAATGGTGTAACCTGCTGCAAGAGCTATATCTCGAAGTAAGATCTGAAAGGTAAAGGTGGAGGACATGAGGCACTGTAGGTCACCTTGGAGACAGGGAGTGGCACCACAATCCGCACAGGGGTTGTATACAGACCCCCATCTCAGGGGGACAAAATGGACAAGGAAATTATAGAAGACATTCTCAGAATGCTGAAAAAGGGGAGATATTGTTGAAGGGGGACCTGAATATGCCAGATGTTAACTGGACGACATGTACTGCAGCCACATCCAAGAGCAGGGTCATTCTCGATGCCCTATGGGGGCATTCCTTACACAGCTCATACTGGAACCCACACAGGAGGGAGCAATATTAGACCTAATACTCTCAAATGGGGAGAGGATCACAGATTAAGAAAAGGGTAGCCATCTGGAAACAAGTGACCACCACACAGTGTGGTACGCAATAAGCACAACCATGGAGACAAGCCATACAAAAACAATGATACTGGACTTTAGAAGGGTTAACTTTGGCAAAATGGGTGAATACCGAAGGAATGCATTAGCAAATGGCCAGAAAGGAGGGGTAGAAGAACAATGGAGAAAAATCAAAATTGCCATCATGGAGGCAACAAGCCTGTGTGTGAAACTAATAAAGAAACAAAATGGAAAAAAAACCCACCATGGTTCTCAAAAGAGGTGGCAGGGAAGGTATGGGAGAAAAAAGTGGCATTCAAGAAGTACAACTAATCACAGAAGGAGCACAACAGGGAACTATATCAGTTAAATCAGAAGGAAGTGGGGAAGGCAGTCAGAACAGCAAAGGCCCAAACTGAGGAAAAAATAGTCAACTCAGTTAAGAAGGGGGATAAAACCTTTTATAGGTACATTAAGGAGCAAAGAAAGGTTAAGGGAGGGATAGTGGAGATTAATAGAGGGTAGGTGAGCAGAAAGAGACAGTGAAAAAGCAGATATACCGAATGAATACTTTTGCTCAGTATTCACAAAAGAAGGGGAAGAGGAGTTACCTAAACCAAACAATAGAAACACTCTGGGCAAGGGGGTTGACACCAGTCCATTTACAGAAGAAAGGGTCCTGAAAGAACTCCTAAAACTCAAGGTGGACAAACCAATGGGGCCCCATGGGATTCACCCCAGAATCCTAAAAGAACTATGGGGGGACCTTGTGACACCACTGATCACCCTTTTTAACACATCATGGGAGGATGGGGTGGTACTGGAGGAGGACAGATGCGACTCCCCTTCACAAAAGTGGGAGCAAGGCAGAAGCAGGAAACTACAGACCTGTTAGTTTGACCTCAGTGGTAGGGAAAATGATGCAATCACTTCTAAAAGAAAGAATTGTTGAGTACCTAGAGGCCAGTGGGGCACAGGACCGAAGGTAGCATGGATTCACAGAAGGAAGGTCATGTCAGACGAATCTAATAGATTTCTTTGACTGGGTGACCAAAGTAATGGACCAGGAAGGGGCTGTGGATATGTCCCACCTAGACTTTAGCAAGACATTTGGAACAGTCCCGCAAAAAAAAAAAAAAGAGTAATAAAGTTAGCCAGTCTGGCAGTGGGTCCCAGGGTGGTAGCCTGGGTAGCAAACTGGCTGCACAACAGGACACAGAAGATAATAGAGTAAATGGAACTCACTCCGGAAAAAGGGTTACTAGTGGAGTACCTCAGGGCTCAGTACTGAGACCAGTCCTCTTTAATGTCTTTACACGTGATATTGCAGAAGGTCTGAAGGAAAGTATGCCTCTTTGCAGATGACACAAAGATCTGTAACACAGCTGATACACAAGCGGGGGTGGAAAGGATGAGAAGTGACTTGGCAAGGATGGAGGAATGGTCAGAAGTATGGCAACTTAGATTCAATGCAAAGAAGTGCAAAGTAATGCATCTGGGAAACAAAAACCCAGGAGAAGAGTACACAATGGCGAATGAGGTACTAACAACAACAAAAATAGAAAGGGACCTGGGGGTAGTCATATCAGATGACCTAAAGGTGAGTAAGCAATGTGAGAAGGTAGAAAGGAGAGCTGGGGGGATACTGGGATGCACAGGAGAGGCATCACAAGTAGAAAAAGGAAGTGGTTACACCTCTATTTGAATACTCAGGATAGTAAACTGAAGGCAGATGCCTTGATTACCTCAAGGAATCAACAAAGTCCAAGAGGGTAGCATCTTCCAGAAAAGAGATGTGCAAGAACAAGAGGGCACAATTTGAAGATAGAGGGGGACGGCTCAGAGGTAAAGAGAGGAAGTATTTTGTTCACAGAGAGGGTTGTGGATGCATGGAACAGCCTCCCTGAGGAGGTTGTGGAGTTAAGAACAGTGGGAAAATTCAAGAATGCATGGGACAGGCATAAGGCAGTCCTAGTGGGGGGGTAGGAGGAAGTAAGCTGCTGGTTAACTAGGATCTGCAGCTTATCTGTTAGGTAGGAAAATGGGCAGACTAGGTGGGCCAAGCGGTCCTTATCTGCCATCAAATTCTATGTTTCTATGTACAGACAGTTGGTGAGACCCCATCTGGAGTACTGCTTGCAGTTTTGGAAACTGCATCTCTGCAAGGACACAGACAGGATGGAGGTGGTCCAGAGGAGGGCAACTAAAATGGTGCAGGATCTGCTTCAGAAACCGTATGAAGAGAGACAGACAGCTTAATATGTATACCCTTCATGAAAAGAGGGACAGCGGGGACATGATAGAAACTTTCAAGTACCTCAAGGGAATAAATAAAGTCCAGGAGGGTAGCTTTCAAAAAAAAAAAAAAGTGCAAGAACAAGAGGTCAGAGGGGGCCGCTCAGGAGCAACGTGAGGAAATATTTTCACGGAGAGAGTGGACGACACATGGAACCGCCTTCCTGGGGAGGTTGTGGGGTCTAAAACAGTGGGGAATTCAAACATGCATGGGACAAACAAGGCAATTATAGTGGGGGGTAGGAGGAAGTAGGCTGTTGCTTAGCTAGAATCTGCAGCTTATCCAATAGGTAGGTAAATGGGTAGACTGGGTGGGCCAAGCAGTCCTTATCTGCTGTTAAAGTCTGTGTTTCTATGTAACAGGGGGATGGAGGGAGGAAAATAGCACCTGCTACAGGAGCTCTTCTCGAATATCTACTGTTACGGTAAGTTCTTACATAACTGTACTATCTTACTTAGAGTATGAACTCCTGCAGCAGGCTGCACCATAAGGACCGAGTCCCACGCAGTGTCCCTGAAGGGAAGGGAAGAGAAAAAGGGAGGCAGGGGTTAAAACTCCTGATTTAAGCAATGGTTTGAGAAATTAGGCCTTGGAGCATAGCAAGGCCAAATCCTGCTCTCTTTCTGGAAGCAATATCCAGGGTGTAGTGCTTAACAAAGGTATGCACAGTTCCATGTCACAACAGCACATATGTCTGGCACTGAAAAATTTTTCATGGCTGCGAAGGATGCAGCCACCCCCCTTGTCGAATATCCCTTAACTGCTAACCGGTAAGGGTTTTTCACACTTGCTGCAGAGGAAGGTAATGCAATCTGTCAACCATTTAGATATGGGTTGTTTTGCAACTGGTTTCCCCAGAACCATGGGGGCAAAGGATACAAACAACCTGATTCAATTGCCAGATCGATTTTGTACAGCTCAAATAGTATCTGAGGATCCTGTGCATGTCTAGAGTATGAAGAAGGGCCTACCCCCAATTTGAATACTCAGGATAGTAAACTGGAAGGCAGATGCCTTGATTAAAGTTAACTCAGACACCACCTTTGGAAGAAGAAACTTATGTTAGTGCACAGAGACACCCTGCCTCTGTGATAAATTAAATAAGGTTCTTCACATCAATGCTTGCAGCTCAGAAACCCTCCAAGCTGGAGTAATGGCAACTAAAAAATAACGTTTTCCAAGACAGAAAACGTAGCTCGCAATCTGTGGCCAGTTTGAAGGGAGGTAATGTCAATTTCTCTAGAACAAAAAAGGAGGTCCCATTGGGGGCAGATCCCAAGTGGAGGCTTCTGATGAAGCATGCCCAAGGAATGTATGGGCGAGGTCCAGTTGAGCAGATTCCTGCTCTCCACAAGTGCATGAGAAGCAGAAATGGCACAGAGATGCACCTTTATAGAGTATCTCAGCCCGCATCCGAAAGTGATAGGGAGATATTCCAGGACTGACTTCAACGAGCAAGACAGTGGGTTCAGGGAACATTCAGCTGCCCACGTACAGAAGCATTTCCACTTCATGGCATACGTGGTCTTTGTAGAAGGTTTTCCGCTCTACTAGGAATTTGGCCACCTTTGTGAAACCCATGCCTGGAAATGGCCAAGTCTGCAAGAGCAATGCATGAAGATGTAGGGACCAAGGTCTGAGTGGACTAACGTGCCTCATGTCTTGAGATAGCAAGTTGCAAGACTGGTAGCTGAAATGGAGGTTCTACTGCTAGTTGTTGTAAAAGGAGGAAACATATCTGACGTGGCCAGAAAGGAGCTACCAAGATCACTGTGGCATGATCTGTCTGCAGTTTGAGTAACACACACTGTAGAAGGGAAAGGAGGGCTGGCGAAAGGAACCTCCCTGTCTAGTAAAGGGACAATGCGCTTTGCCAGAAAACACCATGCCCGGGTCTAGCGAGCAGAAATTGGGCAGTTTTGCATTGCACTGGGATGCGAAGAGGTCCAGCTCTGGACGTACCATCTTTCGAAGATGTCATCCACTTCTTGAAGTAGCTCCCACTTGTGGTTTCTGGAACGCGAGCGGCTGAGCTAGTCTGCCAGGACATTCTGGACTCCTGCAACATGAACTGCTGTCAATGTGAATCCGTGTTCTAGGGCCCAGTATCACACTCTCATGGCTTCTCTGCACAGAGGGTAGGAATGCATCCCCCCCCAACTACTTGATAAAAAAAGACCATGGACATATTGTTGGTCTGAAGAAGTAAGGGACCCTGGGAAAGGTGAGTCTGAAAGGCCTGCATGGCATACAGAATTGCCCTCATCTCCAAGATGTTGATGGCGGCTGCGTGGAGGATGACAACAGTAAAGCTGACATATTGAACAGGTATTTCTGCTCAGTCTTTACTGAGGAAGAGGAGGGTAATGGGTCTGAAGGAGTACAAGGGTGGGAATGGCAGAATGGACACAAGTCCCTTTACATGAGAAAGGGTCCTGAAAGAACTGGAAGTAATAAGAGTTGATAAAGCAATGGGGCCAGATGGGGTGCACCCCAGGGTCCTTAAAGAACTAAGACAGGTGGTGGCTGAACCTCTGGCTACCCTGTTTAGCTGATCACTGGAAACAGGGGAGGTACCCAAAGACTGGAGGAGGACAGCAGATGTAGCCCTTATACAAAAGTAAGAACAAAGAGGAAGCGAACTACAGACCAGTCAGCCTCACCTCGGTAGTGGGAAAGATCATGAAGCACTACTGAAGGAGATTGGTGGAATATCTGGTTGTCAATGGACCTACAGGACCCAAGGCAGCATGGTTTCACCAGAGGTAGGTCATGTCAGACCAACCTCGTTGAATTTTTCGATTGGAGTGACTAGGGATGTGGATTAGGGGAGGGCAGTGGACATGGCCTATCTGGACTTCAGCAAGGCCTTTGACACTGTGCCACATAAAAGACTATACAAACTGGGGAATATGGGTGTGGGCAGGACAGTAGTGTAGTGGGTAGGTAACTGGCTAGGCAGCAGGACACAGAGGGTGGTGTTAAATGGCTGTCACTCCACAGAGAGAAAACTGACCAGTGGGTACCACAGGGATCAGTGCTGGGACCAGTCCTATTCAACATCTTCATCAGTGACACTGCGAGGACCTAGAAGGCAGAAGTTCCCTGTTTGCTGATGACCCAAAGCTCTGTAACAGAGTAGAGACACCAGAGGGTGTAGACAGAATGAGAAGGGACCCGCAGAAACTTGAAGAATGGTCAGGGTTTGGCAGTTGAAATTCAATGCAAAGAAGTGCAAGATAATGCATATGGGCACAAAACTCCTGGCACAATATATCAGTTGGAGGGTGAGGATATAGCATGCACCAAGCAGGAAAGGGATCTTGGGGTAGAAACATAGAAACATAGAAGTTGACGGCAGATAAGGACCGCAAGGCCCATCCAGTCTGCCCATTTCTTTTTCTACCTTATAAATGTGCCATCGGCCTTTGCGATGTCAGTGACCTATCTATTCATAGTCATTTGTATTGCTCCCTTATGCCTATCCCATGCCTGTTTGAAGCCCTGAACTGTATTCATAGCCACTACTTCTGTGGTAAGCCATTCCATGCATCTACCACCCTTTCTGTGAAAAAGAATTTCCTCACATTCCCCCTTAATCGGCCTCCCTCTAATCTCATGCTGTGTCCTCTTGTCCTGCTATTTTTCTTATATTTAAACATGTTAGACTCTTTCACCTTGTTTATGCCCTTAAGGTGTTTAAATGTCTCGTTATCCGGTTCCTTAAAGAAGGCCGGTTATCATCTTTGATGACCTCAAGGTAGGGAAACAGTGTGACAAGGCAGCAGGTAAAGCAAATAGGATGCTGGGATGCATAGGTAGGGGCATCACCAGCAGGAAAAGGGAGGTCATAATTCCACTACACAAGACACTAGTGAGGCCCCACCTGGAGTATAGTGTACAGTTCTGGAGACCTTACTTACGTAAGGACATAGACAAGGTAGAGAAGGTTCAGAGGAGGGCAACAAAGATGGTACATGGATTGCATCACAAGTCCTATGAGGACAGGTTGAAGGAACTGAATATGTACTCCCTGGAGGAGGAGGGAGAGAGGGGATATGATAAAGACATACAAGTATCCTTCAGGGAGGAACAGGGTGCAGGAAATACAGGTTACTCACCTGTAACAGGAGTTCTAGGAATGGTATATGTTGTTCATCCACACTTATTGGCAGGTTCCTTGCCGCTTTAAATCTTGCCGGAAGGTCTTCAAGCTAGCTCCTCCCACCCACCCGGGTGGTAAAACCTCGGCTCCGCCCCATGACGCCAGATCTGGCCCGCTGGGAATCTCAGGTGCTGCCGGGAGGTCGGGGGATTGCAGGATGAACAATATACACCATTCCTAGAACTCCTGTTACAGGTGAGTAACCTGTATTTCTAGGACATGGATATGTTGTTCATCCACACTTATTGGCAGACTCCTAGCAGTTCTCCGGGAGGAGGGAGGCAAGGCGACACCCCTAATACTTACTTGGGGAACAAAGACTGAGAACCGAGGCCCCAAAACCAGCATCCCGGCGTGACTCAAGGTCGATGTGGTAGTGGGAAATAAAGTGTGTGCTGACTTCCAGGTAGCAGCCCTGCAGATCTCCTGATAGGGACATCCCTGGAAGCAGCCACCGATGCAGCAGTATGGCGGGTAGAATGAGCTCTTATCCTCTGGGAGGCTCCATGCCCGCTAACTCATAGCAGAGATTTATGCAGGAGTGACCCATCTGCCTGTAACGTCCGCTTGGCTGCAGGTCTGCCAGGTGCGGCTTCAGCGTAGGTGACAAACAGCTGGCGAACCTCTCCCCGATTTCAGCCGCGGCGCCTCCTTATAATAAGCGAGCGCCCTTCTAGGGTCCAGAGTATGGAGCCTATATTCGGCCTCCGAGGTGTGATTGGGGTAGAACACCGGCAGAGTCAATACCTGATTAAGGTGAAACTCCGACACCACCTTCGGAAGGAATTTCGGGTGGGGGCGTAGGACAACCTTGTCCCTGTGGAAGACCAGGTAAGGAGACTCGATGCTCAGCGCCTGGAGTTCTCCCATCCTTCTGGCTGACGTGATAGCCACCAAGAAGGCGGTTTTCCACGACAGGTGGGGGAGACCACACCTGTGCATTGGTTCGAATGGCTTGCCCATGAGCTTTGCCAGTACCAGCAGTAAATCCCACGGAGGTGGGGGTTCCCGCACTGGAGGGGAAATGTGATCAAGGCCTTTGAAAAAGCGCCCGACCACTTTTTCCTGCGCCACTGACTGCTGACCGGCCCGCGCCCGGTAAGCAGCAGAAATGGCTGCCAGGTGCACCTTTGGGGTCGCCGACCAAGCCCTTGACTAGATAGGGACCATAGATAGTCCAAAATGCTCGCCACAGGACACGAGAAAGGGTCCAACCCTTTTTCCGGACACCAAATGGAGAATCTCTTCCATTTGAAGGCATAGCATTTTCGGTCGACCACGGGACGCCTCAACGACGCTGAGGACCTCATCGGAAAGACCCAAGGCCTGGAACTCTAGCCGCCAGGAACCAGGTCGTCAGGTGCAGGATTGAAGGTCCGGATGGAACACCTTCCCTGATTGACTGAGAGCAGGTCCGTCAAGCTGGAAGCTGCCATGAGTCCTGGAGCTGAGACTGAGGAGATCTGGTACCAGAACTGGCGCAGGCCAGTCTGGGGCTATCAGAATCACCTGCGCCTTGTCCCTCCCTCGCTTTCAGCAGGACCCCTGTGAATCAGGGGAACGGGGAAAGGCGAAAGAGGCCCGGGTCCACGGCCTCGAAAGGCATCCCCTGCAGCGAGCCCCTGCTGAGGGGGCGGCATGAAACAGTCTCAGCTTCGCTCTCCTGGAGGCAAACAGATCCACCAGAGGTGTGCCCCAGCCGGGAGAACAGGTCTTGTACTATCTCCGCAGAGAGACCACTGCATGGCGATGCAGCCCCTATCCGCCCAGGGCATCGGCCAGGGTGTGGAGGCTCCTGCCACATGAATGGCCAGGAGATCCGCCCCAGGCTGCGACTAGTGACCAGATGCGAGAGCTCCTTGCATAGCGGCAAGGAGCGCGGCCCCGCCCTGGCGGTTTAGATAGTACATGGTCGGGTATTGTCCGGCCTGGACTCGGACCACTTGACCCCGGAGAAACAGAGCAAAGGCGGTGAGAGCTAGGCGGACCGCACGAGCTCCAGCAGGTTGATATGGCATCGACTCCCGCTGGGACCAGAGGCCATGTGCTCGTGTTCCCCAGATGGGCACCCCAACCCATCAAAGAGGCGCCGGTCGATAGAGAGACCGCCTGCTCGGGCGGACAAACGGGATACCCTCCTGCAGATGGGACGGAACGGTCCACCACTGGAGAGCTGCCCACATCTCCTGGGTCGCCCACACGCTGGTCCAGAGGATCGCAACGCCGTGACCACTGGCCGCCAGACCCCACTGGAGGGGGCGATGTGCCAGCGTGCTCCAACGGACTACGCTGGTACAGGCCATAAGACCCAGGAGCCGAGGAAGTCCCGGCAGGGCGCATTGCCCAACCAGAAATGATTGGGCAAAGGAGGTAAGAACCTCGCCCTGTCCGCCGAGCCGTGGTTTGGCTCAAGAGAGTCGAGCTCTGCCCCGATGAAGGATATCACCTGCTTCGGCTCGAGTTCCGACTTGGCCTCGCTGACCAGGAGGCCCAGTTGAGAGCAAACCCGAGGGCCAGATTTCGGACCGCTTCCACCTCCAACCTGGAGGGGTCTGCTATCAGCCAATCGTCCAGGTAAGGGTACACCGACCCTTGGCCAAGAGGAAAGCTGTCACCGCTGCAATGCATTTGGTGAAGACCCTGGGAGCTGAAGAAAGGTCAAGGGCATGGCCTGAATCTAGAGGGATCCTCCGCTCTGAAGCGGAGGAATCTCTGATGAGACGGACGGATAGGGACGTGAAAGAACGCTGCCCTGAAGTCCAGAGAACAGAACCACGCCGTGTTCCAGAGATGGTATTATCTGAGCCAGAGTGACCATTCTGAAGGTTCGAGACCTAGGAACTTGTTCAGGTCGTAGGTCTAAGATGGCGCCAGCCCCCGTCCGCTTTCTGGGACCAGGAAGTACCTGGACACGAACCCTGGTTCTGGTGAAGGGTCCTCTATCTCTTTTATCACCCTTTTCTGAAGGAGGGAGGGCGTCGGCCTCGACGAGCCTGCAGAGATTCTGGGGACCCCAAAGCCATGCGGGCACGGCTCTGAAGGGTGGAGCCTGCTCCGATTCCAGAGGCAGGCCTCTTCCCACCACCTCCAAACCCACCTGTCCGTGTAACAGCGGACCAGGCGGAAAGGAAGTGTCGGAGCTCCTCTCATTGGGGAACTAGGGGCGAGGTGACGGGATGGGGGTGACACCCCTCAGCCCGCCACTTAGCAGGCTTGAGGAAGGACCGCCTGGGGACCACCAGGGCCTTTTCCTCCTTGCTTCCTATTAGAGGAAGCCGGCGGCTTGGGCTTGGAATACCAAGGTTCAGCCTGCTGGCCTCGACGCTGTTGTTGGGTCAAGGCGGAGGGAGTAGAGGGACGAAGGGCTTAGGCTGGGGCTATGACCCTTGTCCCTCTGCACGGACGCAGACCGAATCCAAGGTGGCATTGGATTTTTCGATCCTCTGGAGGTGGCCTTCCACCCAGGGCCGAACAGGTCTGTTCCCAGGAAAGGAACGTCCGCAAGCTTGTGCTGGGTATCCGCGTAAAGGTGGATATTCGCAGCCACGCCGACGCATGGCCACAGCGGCCGCCACTGACCGGCACATGAGTCTCCTATATCCAGAGCAGTCTGAGCTGTTGTTTGGCTATTGCCCTGATCCCGCACCTGCTTGACCGTAGTCTGCAGGTCAGCGGGAAGATGAGGGACCGCCTCATCCAGGGAACCCAACAGGGCATGGGAGAAATGCCATGAGGACGGCGAACTGGCCTGGACGGGCGTCGAGAGAAGAGGCAGCATACACTTTCTCGCCAGTAGTCCACGCCCCTGGCATTACCGGCACGCCGAAAACACTGTCCGTGACCAGCCCTTCAGCCGAGGGGTGTTCAGAAACCCGGACAGAGAGCCAGTAGGGACCGCAGATACTTCCTGGCCATCTGGCCGGAAGAGGGACAGGAAGCCGGACGCTGCCAAAGTTCCAGGGCGCCCGACAATGGCTTCGCCACTGGAAAGGCCTCCGTGGAGAATCCCTCGGTCCAGAATCTCGGTGAGGGGATATCTGGCCCGCTTGGATACGGGTTCAAGCTTCATCCCAGTGGATTCTGAGATGAGCCTAAGAAGTCCTAGGAAGGACTTAAGGGCTATCGCCCACTGACTGCCCCAGAGGACTCCAAGTCAAGGGCGCTTGAGAACAGGGAGGAGTCATCCGACCGACGAGTTGTCGAATAGCTGCCTGAGCCTGAGCCACCCTCCACTCTGCCGAGGCTTGTCAGGCGTGAGAGTGACCGACAGCCTACGGGAAGGCCTTGGGCCAACCGCGAATCTTTCGCCGGAGCCCCAGCTGTCGGCTGAGGTGGAGGCGGTTCCACCACAATTGGTGGGGCAGCCGGAATAGGTCGGACAACTGGCCTGGAAACAGGCTCCTCGACCACTACCTGGTCCGGTGGCAACCACTTAATGGCTGGAGAAGAGGCCTGAGCCTGCTTATTGGCCAGAAAAATTTGTTGCCACATGAGGTCCTCGTATTTTCGGCGTAGCTTACGCTGAAGCCTTCCCTCCTCGGCCGAGGAGGAAGAAGAGGAAGAGCGGCGACGCCGCTAGCCGCGGTGCCGAGACCGAGACCGTCTGTGTCGACGGGAACGGCTGGACCGCGAAGATGACCGAGACCGAGAGAAACTCGGCTAGGCCGAGGTCGGTGAGGCGGCTCCTGATTCACCGGTACGGGAGAGCCGACGATATCCTCAACCCTCACCGGGGGAACCGGGGAGGAGGGAATCTCGGCTTCTCCAGCCGACAACCCGTCTAACGGGTCGAGAAAAATCTCGACCTCGTCGGCAGGAGTCTCAGTCAGCTGGCCTGACGGGGGCACCGTGAAGCCAGTGGCCGAAGCCGAGAATTCGACCGAAGTCGATTGTCGACGAGGGAGGGGATCTTTCCCGCCCCAAGAGCGTCGACGATGAGACTTGCTTTTAGACTTCTTCGATCGATGAAACGGACTCGAAGAAGTAGGACCCTCGCCTTTAGTTGAGAGGGTCAAGCAAAGCTCCTTAAAGGAAGCTGAATATGAGGACCCGAGCGATAGAGGGACAAAGGCCGCAGAAGAGGAAGCCGCGGCCTGAGCCGCCTGCTCTTCGAAGGCGACCAACCTCTCTAGTTGTTCGGCGGATCCCGCAGCCGCGGAAACCGCCAGTCGGGCCTCTTTGGATTTGACCGGAGGAAATCTTCTTTCGGGACGCCCCAGAAGTAAGCGGGCAGCGCGGTCCTCGAGGACGTAGACCGAGAAGGAGGAACACAGGTCGCAAGCCTGCGGGTCGTGCTCCTGGCCAAGGCAATAAACGCACGTGGAGTGCGGGTCCGTCCGAGACATCTTCGCCCACAGGGACATCTCCAACCGAGTCGACGTCCATCGCGAGCCGCCAAGGAAGAAGACCGAGAAAGTTATAAAAGGTTTTTTTTTTTTGAAACCAAGGATTTTAGGCCCTAAAACTTAATCGCAGAGCTGCTAAGGAGGGAACCTGAGCCCAAGCGGTAAGGAAGATCTACGCCATGGGGCGGAGCCGAGTTTTACCACCCGGTGGGTGGAGGAGCTAGCTTGAAGACCTTCCGCAAGATTTAAAGCGCAAGGAACCTGCCAATAAGTGTGGATGAACAACATATCCATGTCCCTAGAATACACTATTTTAAGCAAAAAAATGTTCCAGGACTAGAGGGCATGGGATGAAGTTAGGCGGAGGACGATTCAGAGGAAACGTGAGGCAGAATTTCTTCACAGAACGGGTGGTGGACAAGTGGAACACCCTGCCAGAGGAAGTGGTGGGGTTGAAAATCAGGGATTTAAGAATCCATGAGATAGAAATAAAGGAATTCTGGAGGTCAGGGTTAAGGAGTAATAGACTCTCTAGGAAAACAAAGTGAACTCACAAGCTCAAATGGGCAGATTGGGTGGGTACGGCCCTTACCTGCCGACACTGTCTATGTATCTATGATGTGCAGGGACATTTCTATGTCTGACCATGTGCCCAGAGTACAGCGATTCTAAAAATGAGCTCCCCATCCTAGATCCGATGCATCCATGGTGAAGATCTGGCTCGGTGAGTCTGTTTGGAACGGAACTCCTGAATCCAATATGGGCAAAGTCATCCACCATGACAGCGCCTGCTGGACAGCCCTTGATACCCTTATCAGATGCTCAAGATCTTCAGATGTCTGGTCCCACTGCAACCTTGGGTTCCATTGAGAAACTCTCATATGCAAGCATGCCAGTGATACCGTGGATATGGCTGCAGCCAGATGTCCTAGGAGCTGTTACATGGTTCTTGCTGTGACTCGACTGGCTGAAGCTATTCCTGTCGGGTGGGAGAAAGGATCTCCTGCTGGTATCCAGGATGACCCCTATGTACTGTAGGACACTGATGGGGCCAAGGACAGGACTTCGGTAGACTGACGGTTATCCCCAGCTGCTGAAATATTTGAATATGTCCAAGAGGATGTGGATTAACTGCAACCTGGTGGGGGCAGTTAGAAGCCAATCATCTACAAAAGGACAGATAAAATGACCCTCTCTGCAAACAGCAGCTGCCACTACTGCTAGGCATTTGGTGAACACCCTTGGAGCCAAGGAGAGATCGAAAGGCAAAGCCCGGAATTTGTAATTGTTACCTTGAAAGGCAAACCAAAGACACCTCTTGTGAGCTGGAAACACCGGTCTGTGCAAGTTATGCATCTTACATGGCCAGAGAGCATAGCCAGTCCCCTTGGCGCAGCACAGGTATCAGCCCCGGTAAGGTTACCATTCTGAACCTTTTGTATTCGATGTACTGGTTCAGGTGACTCAGATCTAATATGGGTCTTAAGTCCCCCATCTTCTTGGGGACCAAGAAGTAATGGGAGTAATACCCGGTTTCTAGTTTGGGGGGGGGGTAAGAACAGGCTCGACTGCTCGTTTTAAGGGGCAAAGTCCTGGATTTCTTCCCTGATGAGGGCTATGTGGGTGGGAGGGTATCAAGAGGGGGCTGGAGGGTTGTCCGGAGGAAGTTCAGTAATCTCCAGTGTATAACCCTTCTCGATAATGTCCTGCACCCGTAAGTCTGTTGCAATACTGGTCCACCCATCTAGGTAGAGGGAGAACAGACACCCTACTTCTTCCCCCATCTACTTCGCCAGAGGAGGGGAGGCTGGCAGAAAGTCACGTGTGAGCGCGCCTGGGGTGGGCAGCGAAGGCTGGGAGGATTTTGGATTCCTAGGTCCACTGTTCCTTGCTTGTTGGGAGGGAGCCTCTCTCTGGAAAGGGTCTCAGGGCTGTTGGTTTCTCTGTCTGTTGGCACCCTGGTGCCAAAAAGGCTTGCGCTTAGGTTGCGGAGGGTCCTACCGGTACATGTGGTGAACGGACTGGATTGCTTTGCCAGAGTCCTGCAGTTCCGTTATCTTTTGTACCTCCTCTCCAAAGAGGACAGACCAGTGGAATGGAGCATTAAGGATAGAATCCTGAAGAAAACTGGATACTCTCAGCCAGGAGTGGCGATGGAGACACACCCCAGTGGCCGCTGCTCTGGCTGCCGTGTCCGCCAAATCGTAGGATGCCCTTAACATGCATTTTCCTACATCCAGGCCAGACTGAATGACGTTCAAAAGCTCAGTGCATGATGGGTTATCCGGTTGCTTTTGGGTCAACCCGATGGCTTTCTTCCATAAAGATTTTTGGTACAGTACCCTACATGCCAGAAACATTAGGGACTGTATGGAGCATGTGGAAGAAGCACAGACTCTTCTACCGAACTAGTCTAATTTCTTAAATTCCTGTCAGGAGTCTGTGAGCTCATGTGTTTAGGTTGCATTGTCCTGCTGTGAGCTGCAGTCAGGACCATGGAGTCTGCCCTCGGATTTTCTCCCAAAAAAGGCTCTGCCTTGGGAGGCATGTACAGTGTCTCTGCCTTCTTGGGGACAGCCGAAAAAGAGGAAGGGTGGTCCCATGTCAGCCTGGTTAGGTCCTGAAATGGACGGACCAGAGGGGGAATGACCAAGGGTCTTGGGTCATTCAATCCCAGAAAAGTATGAAGCCTTTTCCTCTCTGAGTCCAATTCCTCTGTGTCCCACTGATTTAGGAACTGGATGTGGTGTATCACATCCATAAATGTCGGGTCATCGGGGTGGGGGCCTGAGGACTGGGGAACCCTCTGGCTCAAGAGAGTAACCTCTATAACAGCAGCCTGAGGAGGAGGGCGGATTCTAGAGGAGGTAGATGAGGCTGACCTAGAGTGTTTACACCACGCCAGCATCTGCCCTCCCCGGACACCTGTGGAAGATGACCTGGAGGAGGAGTGGTGGCGTCTGCCCCACGCCTGGTATGCTCTAAGTCAGATCTTCTTGGAGTCGGGCTCCTGGGTGTGTCGGAGACTATGGTTGGGAGACTAGGACTGACTCTTTGTCTGGACCAGTGTAGGGCGTTGTGGAGGTGGAGGAGGGAGGTCCTTTTTTAGTAAATCTCCCTTTACTGAGTTCCACCACGAAGTAAAGAGTTTCCCCGTCTGCCAGGGGGATCATCGGCATTTGCAATGGTGGTGGTGCACCACTGGGGTCCGCTGGGGTACCAGCAGGGTTGCTTGGTCCCGAGTTCTCATCATGAGGTACATGAGGACTCTGTGGAGTAGCACAGTCTGTCGTCTGGTTGCCTGTCAGGTCGTCTGGTACCGAGGGAGTTTGTTCTGGCGACTTGTCGACAGGTGACCTGTCATCAGGCTGTTGAATGGTCTGAGCTGACGTTTGCTTCTGAGGCGGCAGCTCCATAGGCGTCCGACTTGTAGTGGGCGTTGTGGGTGTCTTCGTACTCTACGCCTTACCCTGTAGCGTCTGTCACTGGTCCTTCAGTTTGTCAGAAGACTGTTCGTCCGGGACAGGAGTCAGGATCTTAGTTTCATCTGCAGACAGCTTGTCCCTGGGAGAGCATTCCCTAGAGCAGGAATGCTCCCAGCATCTGTGTCTGTCGTCTGAGGATGACGACAAGCTGGAGGACGAAGACGCCGGAACCCTTTCGGTTGAAGTCCCTGTCTTAGGCCCAGAGGACTGCTGGAAGGACCCAAGGCTGAGGGATGGACCAGAGGGTCTTTGCCCTCAAAGAACTGTCACTCACTGAGAGGGTAAGGGCGGGAGCCTTCGTCAGTGGCAGGCTGAAAGAAGTCAGGCATGACAGAGGGGCAGAGTCTGCTCTCGCTCTTTCTCCAGAGCGCGAGCTAGAGTGCTTCTCTTTGCGAGAAGACTTAGATCTGGACTCTTAACCTATTGTGCTCCTTGTTCCGCTGTTGGTGCTTCCTTCCCGAGTGTTTCTCCCTGTCGGAAGTCAGCAATCGGAAGGCTGAGGAGCTGGCATTCGACGGACATTGAAGGGCAGCGAGCGGCTGCTCCATGATGTAGACCTGCAGAGTCTTGTGGCAGCGGGTTCAAGTTCATTGGCTGAATTTGCCACAGTCCGGGCAGGCTTTAACATTGTGATCGGGCCTCAAACAGAAGAGGCACTGAGAATGACTATCTTTTGCAGGAATCTGCCACCCACACGGACACTTGGATTTCCGCTGTGTAGTTGAAGAAGACTGACAACATAAACTAAGTGTGATATTGATACATTACGAAGAAAATAAGAAAAAATGGGTACTTTTGACTGAAGAAAATGGCAGTCGACAGATGCAGTCTGAGGAGCAGAAGCACACGGGTCGATGGCAGGAAAAGAACAGAGGTGGGGCTGGGGACTGCCCCCTTTATACAGAGGGTGATGTTGGTGGGTGGACCGACATAAGGGGCCGGTCCCAGCTGGGTACTGCTGGCTAGAAGTTTTTCGTGGAGTCCTAGTGCCTGAAGGCATAGTCCTTATGGTGTAGCCTGCTGCAAAAACTCATACTCAAAGTAAGATCAAATGATCCATACTGACAAGTAAACAGCGACAACAACTCTGCATTTTCTTTCTGGCAAAGTTGAAACAGGGAATACCATGATTTTCCTTAAAAGCAAGACCCCCCATAAGCACAAGTAGTCTGGTCCTTTCTCTGTCAAAAGCTGATAAAGCTATGCCACGATTCTCTCTCCTCAAACTTGATCGCTTTGATGGGCAAACCATTTCACTAGTTGAAAAGTATTTTTCCATGTGTTAATAAAGGAGTTTGCTAAATCTAGCCTTGCAATCCCCTGACTTGATCACCATACTAACTTTTTAAACAAGGACTGTGCTACTGAGAGGGCAAACGTTCCCCAAATGGCGGCAGAGATGCATCCGTGTTTGCATGTTCCTCCATACATGGTAGTTGGTGCCACCAACAACTGGAGACCACACTATGATACTCAACATAAGCCTGCCCTTTCGTTAAGGTTCTGGAGTTTGTATAAGAATAAGGGCAGTCACATTCTGTTTCAAAATGCAAAAATCTGTTTGTTCCACACAACAGTGTAAATCTCCATGATTTTCATTTACATTTGGTACAAAAATAGTTTTTGTAACACAAAAACTGGCAGCCTTAACAACAATATGGTGCAAAGTGGGGTCTCCCTTCAAAAATGCCCAATTCCTGCTTTTCTGTTCTTTTCCCCAGTGGCTCTGTAAGTGGGCATGGCACGTTTAAGGGGTCTGAAGACTGCTTCCTGGTAGCATTCCAGTTACCCTATTGCACATTTAGGTGAACTATAAAGGGAACCATTATTGTGGTGGTGGTTGTTTTGAAACTATAAAACATGCTTTACTACGTCTTTTTGTGATTTTTATTACAGTAAATAATCCAGAATGGACTGAAACACGGGTGTCTTGTATTTCGGTATTACTGACGTAATTTTTTTTTTTTTTTTTTTTTTAAAGAAAGTGTTCATAGTGTGGAAAATATCCAAATGAGACAAAAATAGCATTTAGAATATTTCGAACATTATAAAATAAAACTACAACAACTCTCACCGTTAGATATTTACAGATGGTACGCAAGTGCGAACCCAGAGAACCACTCGTTTCAAAAGAAAACCGTCATGCCAACGACCTTTCTCAGAGACACTTAAGACTCCACAGTTGAGGCGGAGAAATATTTCTCAGCAATTTGGCATTCATCACTGTGGTCTGTCTTAAGAATGGTAAATTATATATTAAGACTTTAGAAATAAATATTCAGATCTGTGGATCTTCTCACTTACATGAAAAGGGCTAAAAATTCAAGGCTTTCTTAAAACAATGATGGTCTGTTTATTTTTATATTCCTGAATATTAGCACAGAAAGTAAAAACCAAATGCCACTCTATCTTCCTAGTAGTGGAAACCAATCTGTCTGAATCATTGACCAAGGTTTACTTCTAATGACCTCACATTTTAAATAGGACGCTAACTGAATCAGGTCAAAAGGGTTAGTGTAACGTGACACCAATATAAAGATTTACAAAAAGAGCACTTTGTTAACTAAATCTCCTGTTCTAAAGACTTTTACGGCTTGAACAAGTAATAAGATGTCTACTGGGTTCACCAAAGGTTCATTAAAATTTGTAATTCTGCCATATCAGCTTTCAGGATCCAAAAATGAACTCCTTTGGTACCGAAACTGGCTTCCAGAGGCAACACCTTTTGTTACAAAGTTACTTTGCTCCTCTGTTTGGAATATTATTACTCCATTTCAAAGAAATGCACCCAGGGTTCCACAACTGGAAGCCTCAATATATGCAAACATCATATCAACGTATTTCATCTACAGTGAATTACGAAGCAAACGTATCAAAATGTTTTTTGAAAAAAATTCTTTATATACAATCTGCGGCTTTACTGTGTTTATTCTGGGTTCAAGCACCTGCAGCTTGAGAAGAAATGTCAATGTCACCCCTTCCTTTGTACTAAAAATGCTAACTGTCAATTCCTTCGTCATCTTCCTCATGTGCTCCATCCACCTCTGATGTGTCTGAAGTTTCATGTAAAAGGACATATTCCCTGCTGCTGAAGCCAAACTTCAGGACATCCTTTTCCTTCAGTTCATAGTAACGCTGGGGTTCAAGGCGCTGATTGTTCAAGTAAGTGCCATTGCCTGAGCCAAGGTCAATGATGTATGGTTTTACTCTTCGGCCAGCTGTGCCATCAGGGCGCGTGTGTTCCACAAGCCTGATAAGGAGAAAAAAAAAATATCATCACTAAAAACAAATTAAATTAAATAACAAAGAGAAGCCCAATTGCCTGCACAGGTGACATGGCTTAGTGTCCCCGCACAATTTTGTTTTTTTCTCATTGTTTTATCCCCCCCCCCCAGGTGACAGCAAGTAGGACTCTCCACCCTACCCACAACCTGAGACCGTCCACCGCTTCCCCCTGTATCCCCAAGCCCCATTTCCCCATGGATTTCCCCCCGTGGCGGGGAGGAAGGGGGAGGCCACCCCCCCAGGACAATCCAGACAGGGGCTATTTCGGGCAGTCCAGCAGCAGAGCAGGACACTGGCTGGCTTGGCAGGGCTTCATGGAGCCTCCGGTCGCCCTTCCTTTTCTGCATTTCACCCCTTCCCCTTGCGAACGTGGCGGCGCATGCGTGTACCACGTAGCCATGCTCTTGCCTCCTTAACTTCAATGCTGCCACCCAGCCTCCATCAGAAGGCAGCCAAAGAGCGGGACATTTCCCCCATCCCCGGCAGAGGAGAGCGGTCGGACGCGCAATCCACTGCCGACCCCCTGCAACCCGAGCTCACTCCCAAGCCTGGGTCACCAGTGTGGTGCGAGGCGTGGCGTCCAGCGCCTCAACCATGGGCACCACCAGGGCAGCTTAATAAAAGCTGTTGTAATTTCACTGTGCAGTGAAGAAGGTTCATGTATTAAGCGCTCCTAGTATATGGCCTAACATTAATATTAAACTTTTAGAAGTCTTTTTAGAATAAAATCATAACAGAGAGATAAAAATCCATAAGCAGATATACTTATTTCAGTAAAACTGATTTCTAACATGTCTTAATCACACAAAAAATAAAAAATGATCAAATCGTGAATGATCTAATACCAAACCAATATTTATTTACTGAAAACATCACAACATATATAGTACAGTTAAGTAGGAACTTACCCTAGCAGTAGATCTTCGAGAGGAGCTCTTGCAGCAGGTAATACCATTAGGACTAAAGCCACCAGGTGTTCGGACCCTACGCAAAAATTTTCTGGCTAGAAGTCTGTGGCGGGAGACCGCCCCCGACATCTGCTCCATGCTGAAGTCAGACGTGATATAAAGGGGGCGGTCCCCTGGCACCACCTCAGTTCTCCCGCCAGAGATCCGGCTGAAAACACAGATGGAGAACTAAGGAGGATCTCCCATCCCCAAAGAGAAGATGCAGTGTTTGTCCCCGGGGTAGGCGGGTTGGAAAGCCACCTGCTGCAAAAGCTCCTCTCGAAGATCTACTGTTAAGGTAAGTTCTTAGGTAACTGTGCTATCTCACTTCAAGGGGGAGCTCTTGCAGCAGGTAATACCATTAGGACAGAGTCCCAAGCAATGCTCAATCACAGACCCAGATCAAAAGGGTGGAGAACAATAAAAAAAAGTGTGGGAAATTAGGAGAGAAGTCCCTGAAGGACTGCTAGGCCAAAACCTGCTCTCCTCCTGGAAGCAATGTCCAGACTGTAGTGCCTCACAAAGTTATGCACTGAACTCCAAGTAGCAGCCACACAGAGATCCGTGGAAAATGCATTTCGAAGGGAGGTGAAAGATGTTGCCACCTCTCTGGTGGAGTGACCCCTCACCAGTCCCGGTAGAGATTTGTTGTGGTGCTAGTAGCAAAAAGCGATGCAGTGCACGAGCCACTTAAGAGTTTGTTTTGTGACTGGTGCTCCAAGTTTCCTGTGGGCAAAGGAGACAAACAACTGGCCTGTTTTTCTGGCAGAACTAGTCCTGGCCAGATAGTAACGCAAAATTCTATGTACATCCAGAGTATGTAACAATGCCTTCCCTTTGTTTAGAGTACTCTGGGTAATGAACTGGTAGTTGGATGTCCTGTTTCAACGTGAACTCAGACATTACCTTCGGTAAAAACGTTGGGTTTGTATGCAGGGCTGCTCCGTCCCTGTGAAAAACAAGATAAGGCTCTTTACACATCAGAGCCTGCAGCTCGGAAATCCTCCGGGCTGAAGTAATGGCAACTAAAAATAACACCTTCCAACAGAAAGAAGGCAGCGCTCACAGCTTGCAGCTGGTTCAAAAGGTGGCAAGGTGAGCTTTTCAAAAACAAACAGGAGATCCCAGGATGGTACTGGGTCTCTCCTGGGGGTTTAATATGCAAGATACCTTTCAGGAACGTCTTAAAGATGTCCAGTTGTGCCAGAGTCTTCCAGTTTACTGGAGCATGGTAAGCAGACAGAACACAGAGATCCACCTATATGGATGAGTAACTGAGACCCAAGGCAGACAGGTGGAGAAGATACTCCAGCACAGATTCCTCCAGACAACCTAGGGGATCCAAAGAACAGGAATCGCCCATAAGCAGAAAAGCTTCCATTTTATAGTAGGTCACACAGAAACATAGAAGTTGGACGGCAGATAAGGACCTAAAGCCATGCATTCTGCCCATTTCTTTTCTACCTTATGAATGTGCAATCGGCCTTTGCTCTGTCAATGGCCTGTCTATTCATACTCATCTGTATTGCTCCATTATCCATGCCTGTTTGAAGCCCTGCACTGTACTGATATCCACCACTTCCTGAGGTAGACCGTTCCATGCATCCACCACCCTTTCTGTAGAAAGAACTTCACATTACCCTTAATTGGCCTCCTCTAATCTCATGCGTGTCCTCTTGTCCTGTTATTTTCTTATATTGAAACATGTTAATGTTCCACCTTGTTAATGCCCTTAAGGTGTTTGAATGTTTCGATCATATCACCTCTCTCCCTCCGTTGCTCTCGGGTATACATATTGAGCTCAAGCTAATCTGTCCTCATATGTTTTCTGGTGCAGGCCCTGCACCATTTTGGTTGCCCTTCTCTGGACTGCCTCAATTTGGTTAATGTCCTTGTGAAGGTGTGGCCTCCAGTACTGCACGCAGTACTCCAGATGGGGCCTAACCTGTGTCTTGTAAAGAGGTATTACCTCCCTCTTATGACTTGTGATACTCCTACTAATACACCGCAACATCCCCCTAGCCTTACCTACTGCTTCAGTGGTCTGCTTGGATGATTTGAGGTAATCTGTGATGATGATGCCCAAGTCTCTTTCTTCCCTTGTGACTGCCAGCAACTGCCCTCCCACCCTATAGGTGTCTTCAGGGTTTCTCTTCCCTATGTGCATGATCTTTCACTTCTTTGCGTTAAACCCCAGTTGCCACTCGTGCAACCATTTTGCTAGTTTATCCAGATCTTGTCTCATTCTGCCCACCCCATCTGGATCATCTACTCTGTTGCAGATCTTGGTGTCATCTGCAAACAGACAAACCTTACCCTCTAGTCCATCTGCAATGTCACCGATGATGATACTGAAGAGGTCTGGCCCCAGGACTGATCTCTGAGGTACCCCACTTGTGACTTGCATCTCTTCTGACTGTATACCGTTTACCACCACTCTGTTTTCAGGCCGTCAACCAGTTTGCCACCCAGTTGACCAACTTCTGACCCACCCCGAGCCTACCCAGCTTATTAATCAATCTTCTATGTGGAACAGTATCGAAAGCTTTGCTGAAGTCAAGGTAGGCGACATCAACTGCTCCCCCTTGGTTCACCACTCTAGTTACCCAGTCAAAGAAATCTATGAGATTAGTTTGACAGGACCTTCCTGTTGTAAACCTATGCTGTCTTGGATCCTGTGGATTCCAGGTGTTGCACTATCCTTTCCATAAGGAGTGCCTCCATAATACTGCCCACTACTGAGGTAAGACTGACTGGTCTGTAGTTCCCTGCCTCCTCCCTCTCTTGTGGAGCAGGATCACATGAGCCCTTCTCTAGTCTTCTGGGACCTCTCCTATGTTCAGAGAGTCACTAAACAGTTCTGATAATGGCTCTGCTAGTTCAACCCTTAGCTCCTTTAGTACCCTGGGATGCATGCCATCAGGTCTCATTGCCTTGTCCACCCTGAGCTTATTGAGCTCTTGTAGGACCCTTTCTTTTGTGAAGGGACTAGTGCACACCTCCCTCACCCGTGTGTCCATGGTGCTGGGCTATGGGCCCTGCCCTACCTTCTCTTCAGTAAATACTGAGCAGAAGTTTCTATTTAGGATAGATGCTTTTACATGGTCCTCCTCACACGCCCCCTTATCCCCTCTGATCTTAGCAATACCCCCTCTGAACTTTCTTTCACTAATGTATCTATAGAAAGTCTTGTCACCTTCTTTTACTGTTCATGCTAGTGTTTCCTAGGTTTGGGCCTAGACCCCTTGGCTCTCCCAAAGGGCCTGAAAATACTGCACCTAAACATTTGCAGTATCCTTAACAAAATCCCAGAATTGCAACTATCAGCCCTATCACTTCGTCCCGACATCCTTATCCTATCCGAGACCTGGCTTAAACCACACCACCCAGACTCTACTGTAGCCATTCCAGGATAATTCCTAATTAGACGAGACCGTACAGGAAAGAAAAGGGGGCGGGGGGCTGGCATTGCCATGTACATTGCTGGCAAGTTTCAATTCACCCAGGTCCACATCCCTGCATCCTCGCCACAAATTGAGTCCTTGTCTGTCAAAATGGTACTCCCATACTCCGCCCCGGTGTTTATAGCAGGATCCTACTGCGTCCCTAGCACCCCAATGCCTAGCATATTATACCACCTGGCCAATTTAA
The DNA here is from genome assembly GCA_016271365.2 of Neoceratodus forsteri. Lineage (NCBI taxonomy): Eukaryota > Metazoa > Chordata > Ceratodontiformes > Ceratodontidae > Neoceratodus > Neoceratodus forsteri. The sequence goes on from CM057451.1 coordinate 1,072,876,829, forward strand.
AGTCTTCCGCCGCAACAGGTGAGCTCTATGTCCTCGGGGTCTTCAATTTCAACTGGCTAGCAAATGACTGTGCCAAACTGCGCTCCAAAGTAAACGCCCTGAACCTTGCACAACAAATCTCCCAACCCACCAGGTTAAACCTAAATACGATTAACCACTCCCTCCTGGACTGGGCACTGACCTCACACCCACATAGGACAACTAGAGCAGGCCTACTCCCCGACTCCCTAAGTGATCACCATATGGTATATTTGGTCAGAAAAGTGCATAAACCCACGATGGTCTGCGAGATCCGGGGGAAGGCAGGCTCACCCTCACGACACAAGTTGTCCTTGCTGGGAGGGCAGGTGTCTCCAGGCCCTCTCGGTCACCAGCTTCCTTCGGCTGGGGGGGTCACCGTGATGGTCTGCGAGATCCGGGGGAGGGCAGGCTCACCCTCGCAACCCAAGCTGTCCTTGCTGGGAGGGCAGGCGTCTCCGGGCCCTCTCGGTCACCAGCTTCCTTCCTTTGGCTGGGCGGAGGGGGTCTCCACGATGGTCTGCGACATCCGGGGGGAGGGCAGGCTCTAGTGAGCAGAAATTGGGCAGTTTGGCATTGTGTGGGGATGCAAAGAGGTCCAGTTCTGGCTGGCCACACCTTTCAAAGAGGTAGTCTAGGACTTCTTGCTATAGTTCCCATTCATGGTTCGGAGACAGAGAGTGACTTAAGTTGTCTGCGAGGACGTTATGGATGCCTGCAACATGGACTGCCATGATGTCCAGCTTATGATTCACTGCCCAGGACCAAACTCTCATCGCCTCTCTGCATGGGTGATACAAATGTGTACCTTGCTTGCTGAGATGGAAGACTAATGGGGTATTATCCGACTGGACCAGTACAGGTCGTGAAGAAGAGTATCCTTGGAAGGCTTGAAGAGGCGTATGGAATGGCTCTCATCTCCAAAATGTTTATGTGAAGAGCTTGTTCCGTTAAGTTCCAGGAGCCCTTGTCTGATGAGAAGCAAGATGTGCCCCATCCCAGTCCTGATGCGTTGGTGGTGAGAGTCTGCAGTGGACTGGGTCTCGAAAGGGACCACTATGCTCAGATGGGCCTGGGTGAGCCACCAGGTTATGGACTGTGACTGCGTTGGAGATCCGAATGGGCTCTTCCAGCTCATCCATACCTTGAACCCACTGAACTCGAGGTGCCACTGCAGGATCCTCATGTTCAGATGTGAGAGTGGAACTGTAACAGCTGCTGCTATGTGACCTAGCAGTTGTAGAACCACTCTTGCTGGAACCAAGCAGGAGTCCTGTACCCTGCGAGCGACTTCTCTTAGCCTTGCTGCTCTGTCCGTGGGCAGAAAAGCTCTCCCTTGGACTGTGTCCAGGACTGTTCCAATGTCACGGCCTTCTTGGGCTGGCCATGGCTGTGACTTTGGCAGGTTTAGGGTGATGCCCAAAGTCTGGAATAGGCTGAATGTCTCCTCAAGGTTCTGTTCAACTGGTCTTCTGTTGGTGCTGTAAGAAGCCAATTGTCCAGGTAGGGGTATACGAAGTGACCCCCCCCCCTCCTGAGAGCCGCCGCTACCACTGCTAGGCACTTGGTAAAAACCCTTGGTGTTGAGGACAGGCCGAATGGCAGCGCCCTGAACTGGTAGTGACCTCCTTGGAAGGTGACATGCAAATACTTCCTGTGGGATGGCAGGACCTTGATGTGCATATAGGCATCCTGCATGTCTAGTGAACAAAGCCAGTCTCCTTGGTGGAGCATTGGTAACAGGCTTGTTATGGTCACCATTCTGAATGGTTTACATTCAATAAAAGTGTTCAGATGACTCGGGTCCAGAATGGGACGGAGGTCTCCAGTCTTTTTTGGGACAAGGAAGAAATGGGAATAAAATCCCTTTCCCCTTTGAGCAAAAGGAACCTCTTGTATGGCTCTTTTGTCCAGTAAGGCCTGTATCTCTGCCCTCAGGAGGGTCAGCAGTGGGAGGGGACTGGTGGGTTGTCTGGTGGAAACTGGGTAAACTCTAGGGAGCATCTCCTTTCTACTTGTGGAGGACCCATTGGTTCGGTGGTGTTATACTGAACCATACAGATAGGTAGAGGGAGAATCTCCCTCCTACCGCCTCCCCTGCACCAGCTGTGGTGGTGGTGGGAAGTCGGTGAGATTCATGCTGTGTTGGAGGGTGTAGGCAGGGGGGTCTTGGCACCTTGGGTGCCTCAAGGGACAAGGGTGGCTTTTTATTTTGAAGCCTCCTTATGTTGCATCTGGCACCTTTCTTGCTGCCCTGATTTTTCTGAAAGGGACAAAGGCATGTGGATTGTGGCTCCGATCAGTGCATTCTGTGGACTTCAGATACAGCTTTACCTGAATCTTGAAGCTCAGTTTTTCAGTGTCCTGATCGAACAGGACTGGTCTTGGAAAGGAGCATCCAGGATAGTATCCTGAAGATCTGTCGGAAGCCCAAAACCTAAAAAGCATGCCTCCACATGCAAATGCGGTGGCATGCGCTGCTGCTGTATCTGCAGAACCATAAGAACTCCTGAGGATGTGCTTATCCACATCCATGCCAGACTGAATGACAGCAAGGAGTTCCGCCTTACCCTCCGAATCTGGTTGTGCTTTGGCAAGGTCCATTGCCTTTGCCCACAGCAATTTTTGTTAGGTGACCATGTGGGCCAGGAAGTTGAGTGACCCAATGGTGCAAGCTGCCGAGGAGTACACCTTGCGTCCCCATCTGGTACAATGCTTTAGATTCTGGGTCCGGTGGCTGGGCACTCATGTGGCATGGTTGTTGTGCCCTGCCATGGGCAGCTGTCAGGACCATCGAGTATGCCTTTGGGTGTTCGCCCAGAAAAGGCTCCTGTTTTGGTGTTTTGTAAAGTCTGTCGACCTTATGAAGTACTGTGGTTGTAGTGGCTGGGTGCCTCAATGTGGACCTGGTCACATCTCGAAAAGGTTCCACCAAATGGGGAATGACCAATGGCTTAGGATTTGTGGCTCCCAAGACTCTGGCCAGTCTGTGCTGTTCTGGGTCTAATTCCTCAGTGTCCCATTGGTATAGCGCTTGAATATGGTGCATAATGTCCAAAAAGGACGGGTCATTCAGGGGTGACCTCGGCGAGTCCCTCAGATTTGTAGATGGAATGAGAAGCTCATCCTCCGAGGAACAGTCCAAACAGGACTCCCCTGCATCATCCCCGAAGATGACGGCAAGAGTCCACTGAAGGATGGGACGGACGATGGATGCCTTTTGCTGCCGCCCGACCCAGGCGTCCACCTGTCCTCTTTATCTTGCGATTGGAGCTCCTTTGGCGGTAAAGGCCGCTCAGGAGTGAGGTCTCTAGGTGGAGAACATACAGGGGATGGATCCCCAGGTCTGGGAAGACTATCCCCTTTGACAATATTCCACCATGCATTAAACAGTGTTCCCACCTCAGCTAGTGGAACGACTGGTGGTGGAGGCGTCTGGTTCGAAGCGCCGGAGGATCTGGGAGTCTGGTGCGGAGGTGGTGGCAATCAGTCCTTGGGCACTCTGTCCAGCAGATGCGTCGGGCATCAGATCCTCAGTGTCTGGTGGCCTGACATTGATTCTTTAATGGAGGCTGCTGGGCATCCGGTACCCCTGTGTCTGGGAAAGTAGTTGCTGGGGCCAATGGCTGATCACTTGAGGGCTGTGGATGGTCCCTTGGAGTAGACTAGCCTTTCTTTTGCTGGAGGTGCTGCTTCCTTTTCCAATGCAGTCAGAGTGTCCGGTTGTCTGGGAAGCAGACGATACCCGGTGTTCAGGTGGCGGAGGCATCCAGTAGTCGACCTCCAAGTGTTTTGCTGGTTCGTCTGGCTTCTTGCATTTCTCGGAACATCCCAGAAGGCTTTTGGGCACCGGGCTCTCTGGTCTTGCCTGAAGCCAATGCCTGTCCCTCATAGGTCGACCCAGGTTTGTGGGGTCAGTGGGCCAAGGGGATCTGGGTGGACGGCTGTCCCTGAGAAGACTCCCCCCTACCTTTCACCTGTGTAGAGGTGGTTGACTTTCTATGGGTGTCCTCAGAAGCTGCTTTGGTACCTGGGGAACAGATTCCAACCTCCCACTGGAGGTGGAAGTAGTAGATGTCTGGTGAGGCAACTTGGGCAGGACTCAGATCTGGCCCTCTCCCAACGGTGGTGTTTCCCTCCCGATCTCTTCTCCTTTGGGGGGGTTGGGGGACTCCCTGGTTGAAGAGGACGAACTGTGTCCTGATGGGGCCTTCTGCATGGCGGATACTTGCTGCTCGAGAAGATAGGCCTTCAAGGTGATGGCGCGCGAATCCTAGTCTTGTTGAATTTGAGGCAGTGCGGGCAATCGTCCGGCCGGGATCTGATTTAAACTGGATGAAAAAACTATCGAGAAAATACAGGTTACTCACCTGTAACAGGAGTTCTAGGAATGGTATATGTTGTTCATCCACACTTTCTGGCAGGTATCCTTGCCGCTTTAAGTCTTGCGGAAGGTCTTCAAGCTGGCTCCTCCCACCCACCGGGTGGTAAAACTCTCGTCTCCGCTTCATGGCCGCCATATCTGCCGTGAAGCTCAGGTTGTCGTCGAAGCCGAGGAGGTCGGGTGGAGTCGTGTGGATGAACAACATATACCATTCCTAGAACTCCTGTTACAGGTGAGTAACCTGTATTTCTAGGGACATGGATATGTTGTTCATCCACACTTCTGGCAGACTCTAGCAGTTCGCCGGGAGGAGGAGGCAAGGCCACCCGATACTTACTTGGGAAAGAGACTGGAGAACCAAGGCCCCAAAACCAGCATCCCGGCGTGACTCAAGGTCGATGTGGTAGTGGGTAATAAAGGTATGTGCCGACTTCCAGGTAGCAGCCCTGCAGATATCCTGGATAGGGACATCCCTGGAAGCAGCTACCAATGCAGCGGTATGGTGGGTAGAATGAGCTCTTATCCCTCTGGGAGGCTCCATGCCCGCCAACCTATAGCAGAGCTCTATGCAGGAGGTGATCCACCTGCCTATCGTCCGCTTTGCTGCAGGTCTGCCAGGTGCGGCTTCAGCGTAGGTGACAAACAGCTCGCGAACCTCTCCCCGAACTTCAGCCGTCCGTTCCTTATAATAAGCGAGCGCTCGTCTAGGGTCCAAAGTATGGAGCCTATACTCGGCCTCCGAGGTGTGACTGGAGTAGAACACCGGCAGAGTCAACACCTGGTTAAGGTGAAACTCCGACACCACCTTCGGAAGGAATTTCGGGTGGGGGCGCAAGACAACCTTGTCCCTGTGGAAGACCAGGTAAGGAGACTCGATGGAAAGTGCCTGGAGCTCTCCCATCCTTCTGGCTGACGTGATAGCCACCAAGAAGGCGGTCTTCCACGACAGGTGTGAAATATCGCACCTGTGCATTGGTTCGAATGGCTTGCCCATGAGCTTGGCCAATACCAGCAGTAGATCCCACGGAGGTGGAGGTTCTCGCACCGAGGGAAATGTGGTCAAGGCCTTTGAAAAACACCACCACCTTCTCCTGTGCCAATTAACTGCTTGCCGCCCTCGCCTCGGTAAGCAGAGATGGCTGCCAGGTCCACCTTAAGGGTCGCCGACTCAAGCCCTTGCTGGAGAAAGGGACCACAGGTAGTCCAGAATGCTTGCCAAGGGGCAGTCGGAAGGGTTCAAGCCCTTCCCCTGACACCAAATGGAGAATCTCTTCCATTTGAAGGCATAGCATTTCCTGGTCGACTCCTTACGGGACGCCTCAATGATGTTGAGGACCTCGTCGGAAAGACCCAAAGCCTGGAACTCTAGCCGCTCAGGAACCAGGCCGTCAGGTGCAGGGATTGAAGGTCCGGATGGAATACCTTCCCCTGGTTGACTGAGATCAGGTCCGGGCGGGCTGGAAGCCACCTCGGGAGCCTGGAGCTGAGGCTGAGGAGATCTGGATACCAGAACTGGCAGGGCCAGTCTGAGGCTACCAGAATCACCTGCGCCTTGTCCCTCCTCGCCTTGAGAAGCACCTTGTGGATCAAGGGAAATGGGGGAAAGGCGTAGAAGAGGCCGGGGTCCACGGCCTCGAGAAGGCATCCCCCTGCAGCGAGCCCTGCTGAGGGGGCGAGCATGGAACAGACCAGCTTCATTCTCCTGGAGGCAAACAGAGTCCACCTGAGGCGCGCTCCCCAGTGGGAGAACAGATCTTGTACTATCTCCGGCAGGAGAGACCACTCGTGAGGCAGCAGCCCTATCCGGCAGGGCATCGGCCAGGTGTTGGAGATCTGCCTCAGGCTGCGCATGAGGACTATATGCGGGAGCTTCCTTGCATAACAGCATAGAGCGGCCCCGCCCTGGCGGTTCAGATAGTACATGGTCGTGGTATTGTCCGTCTGGACCTGAACCACTTGACCCGTGAGAAGCGGAGCGGAGCGGTGAGAGCTGACGGACCGCTTGGAGCTCCACCAGGTTGATGTGGCATCGGGACTCCCGAGGGGACCAGAGGCCGTGCGCTCGGTGTTCCCCCAGATGGGCACCCCAACCCATCAGAGATGCATCGGTCGAGAGAGAGACTGTCGGCTCGGGGCGGACGAACGGGATGCCCTCCTGCAGATGTGCTGGAACGATCCACCATTGGAGAGCGTTCCACATCTCCTGGGTCACTGTCACGGGCTGGTCCGACGGATCGCAGCGTTGTGACCATTGGCTGGCCAGTCCCCATTGAAGGGGACGCATGTACCAACGGGCCCAACGAATCACGCTGGTGCAGGCCGCCATGAGACCCAGGAGGTGCAGGAAGTCCCGGGCAGGGCGCAATTGCCCAACCAGAAATAATTGGGCAAAGAGGAAAGAACCTCGGCCCTGTCCGCCAGGAGCCGTGCTCTGGCTCGCAGAGAGTCGAGCTCTGCCCCGATGAACAGTATCACCTGCTTTGGCACGAGTTCCGACTTGGCCTCGTTGATGAGGAGGCCAACCTGAAAGCAAACCTGGAGGGCCAGATCTCTGGACCGCTCCACCTCCTGTCTGGAGGGGGCTGCTATCAGCCAATCGTCCAGGTAAGAGTACACCCGGACCCCTCGGCGCCGCAGGAATGCTGTCACCACTGCCATGCATTTGGTGAAGACCCTGGGAGCTAGGGAGAGGCCAAAGGGCATGGCCCGGAACTCGTAAAGGGATCCCTCCGCTCTGAAGCGGAGGAATCTCTGATGGGACGGACGGATTGGGACGTGAAAGAACGCATCCTGGAGATCCAGGGAGCAGAACCACACGCCTCGTTCCAAGGATGGGATTATCTGAGCCAGAGTGACCATCCTGAAGGTTCGAGACCTTAGGAACTTGTTCAGGTCGTGCAGGTTGAGAATGGGGCGCCAGCCCCCCGTCCGTTTTGGGACCAGGAAGTACCTGGACACAAACCCTGGGTCTGGAGGAGGATCTGCCACCTTCCTGATTACCTCTTTTTCGAGGAGCAGGGCAATATCGGCTCGGCGGGCCGACAGCGAGGTTGCGGACCCCGTGGCCCCCCGAGCGGCGACTGCTCAAAAGGGTGGGGCCTGCTCGAACTCCAGAGGCAGGCCTTTTCCTACCACCTCCAACACCCAGCGGTCCGTGGTGATAGCGGACCAGGCGGAAAGGAAGTGGCGGAGCCGTCCCCCCACGGGGGGAACCCAGGGGGAGTGACGAGGCTGGGGGCAGCACCCCTCAACCCGTCACTGGGCAGGCTTGGAGGAAGAACCGGCCGAGGGACCTCCTGGACCTTTACCTCCTTGCTTCCTGTTGGAGGAAGCTGCCTGCTTGGGTTTGGGACGCCAAGCGCGAGCCTGTTGCTGGTGCTGCTGGGCCGGTCGAGAAGCAGGGACCGAAGGACGAAAGGACTTCTGCTGCTGACGGCGGCCTTTGTCCCTCTGGGCGGAGGTGACCGAGTCCAGGGTGGCATTGGACTTCTCGATCCGCTGGAGGTGTCCCTCCACTCCACGGCCGAAGAGGTCAGTCCCCAAGAAGGGGATGTCCGCCAACTTGTGCTGGGTATCCGCCGTGAAGGTGGATATCCTCAGCCACGCCCTGCGTCGCATAGCCACCGCGGCCGCTACAGACCTGGCACAGGAATCACCTATGTCCAGAGCAGTCTGAAGCTGCTGCTTCGCCACCGCCCTACCCTGGTCCCGCACCTGGCGGACCGTGGTCTGCAGGTCAGGCGGGAGATGAGAAACAACCTCATCCAGGGAGCCCATGAGGGCGTGGGAGAAGTGTGCCATCAGCACGGCCGAGCTGGCCTGTCGGAGGCCGAGGGAGGACGCAGCGTACACCTTGCGCCCGGCAAAGTCTAGCTTTTTGGACTCTGTCGGGGGGCTTATCCACATCCAGAGCGTTACCGGAACACCGGAAAACGCTGTCGGTGACTAACCCCTTGGCAGAGGGGTGCTCCGAGAAACCGGGCAAAGAGCCGGTAGGGACCGCATACTTCCTAGCCATCCTGGCCGAGGGCGCAGGACAGGAAGCAGGCCACTGCCAAAGCTCCAAGGCTGAGCAGACAATGGCCTCAGCCACCAGAAAGGCCTCCGTGGGAGAATCCCCTCGGTCCAGAATCTCCGTCAGGGGATACTTGGCCCGTTTGCACATGGGCTCGAGCTGCATCCCGGTGGACTCCGAGATGAGTAGAAGCAGACCCAAGAAAGACGATGGGCTATCGTCCACTGACTGGCCCCCGGAGGACTCCAGATCGAACTGCCTGGAGAACAGGGAGGAATTGTCGTTGGATTCTGAAGAGTCTGTGAAGAGCTGCCTTGGCCCTGTGCTACCCTCCACCTGCCGAGGACAGTCGGGAGTGAGGGTGACCGACAACCTGTGGGGCAGGCCGTGACCCGACCGAGAATTCTTGGTTGGTGCCCCCGACTTCAGTTGTGGAGGCGGAGGTTCCACCACAATCGGTGGAGCAGCCGGTTTTGGCCGAGCAACCGGCCCTGGAGTGGGAAACTCGACTGGAACGAGTGGTTGCTTCGGCCGTTCAGGCGATAGCCACTTGATGTCCGGGGTCTTGGCCGGGATCAGCTTAGGCCCCAACAGCAACTGCTGCCACATAAGGTCCTCGTAGCGCCAGCGCAACTTGTGCCGCAGCCTCTCCTCACCCGAGGAGGAGGAGGACGAGGAAGAACGGCGTCGCCGCTTACTTCGGTAACGAGACTGAGACCGCCGATGTCGGCGGGAACGGCTGGACCGAGAAGAGGTCTGGGAAGGGGCGGGGGACACCCGCTCTTCCCTCGGCTCGGGCACTTTAACGGGACTGCGCCCAGAAGGCGCAGGCAGATCCTCAGTATCCACCGGGGAACCGGTGAAGGAGAGTTGTCGGCTTTCCAGTCGACAGCCCGCCTAACGGATCGAGAAAAATCTCACTCGCCGACGGAGTCTCAGCAGGCTGGCCTGACGGGGCACTGCGGAAGCCAGCGGCCTCAGCCGCAACCTCGACCGAAGCGGACGGTCGGCTGTCCGGGGAGGGGACTAGTCCTACCCCTAATGAACGCTGACGGTGGGACTTACCTTCGACTCCTTTCTCTTGGGCCAAGAAGAATGTCCCGAAGGCCCCTCTCCTTTCGTGGAAAGGGATTGACAAAGCTCCTTGAACTAAGCCGTATACGAGGAACTCAGGGAGCGGGATAAATGCCGCGGCCGAGGAGGAGGAAGATGCAGCCTGGGCCGCTTCCTCCTCGAGGGCTATCATCTGCTCGAGCTGCTCAGCCGAGCCAGCCGCCGGACACTGCCCAACAAGCCTCTTTAGATTTTATCGGCAGGAAACGTTTCTCGGGGTGCCCGAGCTTCAATCGGGCAGCGCGATCGTCCAGGACGTTGGCCGAAAGAGCGGCAACTCCGCAGGCCTGGTCGTGGATCTAGGCCTAGGCAGTAGACGCACGTGGAGTGCGGATCCGTCCTGGACACTTTCTGACCGCAAGGGCACCTCTGAAAGCCAGGAACAGATTTGTCTATCGCAGCCGCGAGGGAAGAAGACCGAAGTTTAGAAAACTTCAAAACCAATTTTGGACGAACCGAAGAGTTAGGATCCAGTCTAAAACGCAGAGCGCTAAGGAGGGAACCTGAGCTTCCAAGCGGTAAGGAAGATCTGGCGTCATGGGGCGGAGCAGAGAGTTTTACCACCCGGGTGGGTGGGAGGAGCCAGCCAGAAGACCTTCCGGCAAGACTTAAAGCGGCAAGGATACCTGCCAGAAAGTGTGGCTGAACAACATATCCATGCCCCTAGAAAGGTTATTTCAACAAGAAAAAACCTGTAAGACGCGCATGGAAAAAAGTGGTAGGCTGCAACTATGGCGTCCGTAGATCTGATGTCCGCGGGTCGATGGTGGGAAAATAAAACTGAGGTGGCGCCTGGGGACCACCCCCTTTATACCACGTCTGACGTTGGGGCACAGCAGACGTCAGGGACGGTCCCCCGCCACAGACTGCTAGCTAGAAAATGTTTCCGTGGGGTCCCAACACCTGGTGGCCTTAGTCCTAATGGTATTATCTGCTGCAAGAACTTCCCCTCGAAGTGAGATCAATGGCTTTGTTATTTTAATAACTTCTATGGCTGCATTTGGTTAAACACAATTACATATAAAAAATAAAGAGAGGGAAAAAAAGGAGCCAGATAAGGTATCCAGCTCTGGCTCATGGCCAGATACAATTGAATAATAGCAAGCAACAGGAACACCTAGTTTCATCTTACTACCGCCTCATGAACTCTCAGGGAGAATCTCTAACAGAAGGGTTATGCCAACAGTGGACTCAAGAATCTGGTTATACGGTCACGCCAGAGACCTGGCAACGAGCTTGCTGCTATGCTGTGCGAGTAACAAGCTCACACCAATGGCGCGAATACGCGTGGAAAAACCTGATAAGGTTTTTCAGAACGCCCCCTAATTACCAACCATTATGCCCACATCAACACAGCAATGTGCTGGCGCACATGTGGAGAAACTAAAGCAAATCACACACACATCATGCAGACATGTCCACACCTCAAACTGTTTCTCTCAAATCTCCAGACACAGTTACAGGAGATACTTGATGCCCAATTTCAGTTAACAATGGAGATGTTCCTCTTCTTCAGCCTCCCCAAAACACTGACTGGCCCGAAAGTACAGTTACGTAAGAACTTACCGTAACAGTAGATCTTCGAGAACAGCTCTTGCAGCAGGTTACACCATTAGGAATGAAGCCGGTAGGCGCCAGGACCCCACGGAAATTTTCTAGCTAGCAGTCTTCAGCGGGGACCGCCTCCGACATTGGTCCCGCCCCCAACGTCGAGCGTAGTACATAAGGGGGCGGTCCCCCCCTAATCTTCAGTTCTCCCGCCGGAGACTCCTGGCCGCTGGATGACATCACAAGAGGAGACAGAGGCTCCGCCACCAGGTGGCAAAACAAGTAAATAGGAATGTCCCATCTAATGAGATGGGTGCTTGACTCCGACCTACCTTGAGCGGGGATGGTGGGAGGGAAGGTACCTGCTGCAAGAGCGGTTTTCGAATATCTACTGTTACGGTAAGTTCTTACGTAATTGTACTATCTTACTTTCGAGATACAGCTCTTGCAGCAAGTTACACCATTAGGACCGATTTCCAAGCAGTAGTGGCAATCATGCACCATTGGGAGGAGGAAAGGTAGAGACCTCGAGGTAACTCAAGCCTAGGACAGAAGTCCCTGAAGGACAGCTAGACCGAACCTCGCTCTTCAACTCGATGCAATGTCCAGCCTGTAATGCCTGATAAAGGTATGCACAGAGCTCCAAGTAGCTGCAGCGCAAATAGCTGAAGTGGAGATGTTCTTTAACGCAGCAAAGGAAGTAGCCACCCCTCTTGTGGAATGACCCTTGACCGCGCCCAGTAAGGGTTTATTGCGCTTCTCATAACAGAAAGTAATGCACTGGATGAGCCACCTAGAAAGTGACTGTTTGGAGACAGAAGCTCCCTTCATCCGGTGGGTAAAGGAGACGAACAATTGGTCCGACTTTTGGTGCTGTCTGGTTCTGGTCAGGTAGTATATGAGGCATCTGTGCATGTCTAGGGTGTGCAGAAGGGCTTCTCCTCGATTAGAGTACCTTGGAAAATACACTGGCAGATTGCTATCCTGATTAAGGGTAAGAGCTGAGACCACCTTAGGCAAAAACTTTGGGTTTGTCCTTAGGGATACCCTGTCCTGGTGAAAACCAAATAAGGTTCTTTGCACTTAAGAGCGTGTGATTCCGAAATTCTTCTGGCAGAAGTAACTGCAACTAAAAATAACGTTTCCAAGAGAGAAAACGTAGCTCGTAATCCGTGGCTGGTTCAAAGGGTGGCAGCGTGAGCTGCTCCAGGACAAAAGGTAAGTCCCAAGGAGGGATTGGATCTTTAATGGGAGGCCAAAGGTGGAGGACGCCCTTTAAAAAGGCACAAGTAATGTCCAGCTGAGCCACCGTCCGATGGCCTACGGGGGCATGGTAAGCAGAAATCGCACAAAGGTGCACTTTAATCGAGTAGTAAGCCAGTCCGGAGTGGAAAAGGGAAAGCAGGTAGTCCAGCACCAGCTTTTCTGGACAGTCTAAAGGCGGAAAGCCGTGCGCTTGAGCCCACAAACAGAATCGGCGCCATTTCATGGCATAAGTTGCATGGGTAGCCAGTTTTCTGGCGGCAGAGAGTACGTCTGCCACTTATTGCGAGACCCCGTATCGCATCATGGCTATGTCTCTAGGAGCCAAGCGTGCAGGTTCAAGGAACGTAGGTCCAGATGGACCAAGGAACCCGCCTCCTGAGACAACAGATGGGGCTGATTGGCAAGGAACTGGAGGTTCCGGGATAGCTGGTGCAAAGAGGAACCAGATCTGTCTGGGACAGAAGGTGCGATCAGAATGAGTCGCTTGCTCCCTGTGAAGTTTTAAGAGAACTCTCTGGATCAAAGGAAAGGCATAGAGGAATCTGCCTGCCCAGGAGAGGATAATGCGTCTGGCCAGAAAACACCAGGCCCTGGATCTAGCGAGCAAAAATTGGGCAGTTCTGCATTGGATGGGGACGCGAAAAGGTCTAATTCTGGAATACCCCCACTGTGAAACAGATCCTCTGCCACCTCCTGCAGAAGTTCCCATTCGTGGACTCTGGCCTGAGAGCGGCTCAGGCTGTCTGTGATGGTGTTGTCCACTTCTGGGACATGAACTGCAATTAGGTTTGCGCCGTGTTGCAATACCCACTCCCACACTCTCATGGCCTCCTGCAGCGGGAAGGAGTGAGTGCCTCCTTGTTTGTTGAGGTAATAAATCACCTGGAATTGTCTATTTGTAACAGAAGTGTACCGGTGGAATCTCCGACTGGAAAGCCTGCAGAGCGTAAAGGACTGCCCTCATTTCTAGGATGTTGATGAGGAGATGAGACTCCTGGCTGTCCACAGGCCCGGACCGAACACCATTGAGGTGTGCTCTCCACCCGAGCCCTGAGGCGTCTGTGGAGAGAGTCACAGTCAGGGGCAGCGCTGTGAAGGGAACTCCCGCAGAGAGGTTCCCTGGATGTAGCCACCATTGCCAATCTCGAATTACGGTTTTCGTGATCTCTGGATGCTGCAGATAGTCTTGCCTTTGGTCCCACTGCAGCCGTAACATCCACTGGGTTACCCGCATGTGGAGACGGCTAGCGGGACAGTTGCAATGGCCGCAGCCATGTATCCGAGCAGGGCAAAGGACCAGTCTGGCTGAGACGGTCTTCTTCGCCGACAACTCCCTGATGAGGGATCCGATGTGTTCCGCTCTGTCCGTGGGAAGGAAATCTTTCCCTCTGATGGTGTCCAGAACTGCTCCGATAAACTGCAGCTTCTGAGACGGAACCAGGTGTGACTTCTTGTAGTTGATGAGAATACCCAGGGATTGAAAAAGAGACTGGGTGCGGTGAATATCAGTAATCAAGGCCTCCCTGGAGGGCACCATGAGAAGCCAATCGTCCAGGTATGGGAACATGTAGTGGCCCTGTCTCCTCAGAGACGCGGCTATGACTGCCATGCACTTCGTGAATACGTGAGGTGCCGATGACAGCCCGAAGGGAAGAGCTCGGAACTGATAATGGCGGCTCTGAAACTTGAAGCGCAGGAAGCTCCGATGCGCTTGAGCAATGGGAATGTGCAGGTAGGCGTCCTGCATGTCCAAAGATGCCAGAAAGGAGTCTTGCTTCAGCATGGGAATTAGGCCCGGAAGAGTCACCATGCGGAAGCGCTTGTAAGCGACCAAAAGGCTGAGGTCCAGTATTGGACGGAGGTCCCCTGTTTTCTTTGGAACTAGGAAGAAGTGAGAAAAGTACTCTAGTCCTCTCTGGTTCTCTGGAACGTGCTCCAAGGCTTCCTTTTCCAGAAGCATGAGCACTTCCTGCTGTATGAGCAGGGGAGGTCTTGCAGATGGGCTGCCTACAAACTCTATATAATGGCCTTTTTTGACCAGCTGCAGAATGCACCTGTCGGTGGTGATCGATTACCACCCTGGAAAGTGGCGTGCGATGTGACCCCCCGACTTTCTTTTCCCGTTGACCCTGCGGAGGGGCGGGGGCCAGGAAGGAGTCATGCTGTGGCAGCGTTTGACCCTGCAGGCTGGGCAGACTTTGAAAATCGTTGACCTCTGCCAGGGGATGACTTGGCCTGGGCCTTGCGTGTGAAAGTGCACCTCTGCTGCTGACCGGAACGTTGCTGTTGTGTTTGTAGCCAGCCACGAAAACGGCTCTGGTTCCCACGAATTTACAGATCGGACTGCCTTCCCTTCGTCCTGGAGTTTGGTGATCACTCTCTGGAGGCTTCACCAAACAGGACCTCGCTGTTACAAGGGACATCAAGGATGTTTTCTGGGCGTCGGGGTAAATCCGGAGACACGGAGCCAAGAGTGTCTTGGAGACAAACGCCTGAGGCTGCAGCTCTGGCTGAAGAGTCCGCAGAATCATATGCGGCTCTGAGCACTTGGGTCCCCACATCTGAACCCGTGCGGAGGAGGTTCAAGAGCTCCTCCTTGTGATCGCCACCGGGCATCTTCTCAACCAGGTCCTGACCCTGTTCCCACAGGGCGTTTTGGAACTGAACCATGTGGGTCAGATAGTTCAGTGACCTGCTGGCGCAGTCGCAGCCGCATATGTGCGCCTTCCCAAGACGTCCAATTGCTTGGATTCCTGGTCTGGTGGCTGGGTGCTCAAATGCTGAGGTCTCCGAGACCGGTCATGCAAAGCAGTGATAACCAGGGAATCAGCCAGAGAATGGTTCGCCAAATACTGGTCCTCCCTAGGGGCCTTGTATAGGCGGTCAGCCTTCTTCGGGCACCGCGAGAGTGGAATGCGATTTCTAGGCAGCTTAGGACGCCCCGCAGTTGCACCCACCACCAAGGGCAGCACTACCACAGGCTTCGGGTCTTTTGCCGGGTAGCAGGCAAGGCGTTGTCGCTCGAGTCAAGCTCCTCAGCATCCCACCCCATGTTCTCCTGAATGTGCCTCATGATCTCAGCAAAGGAGGATCATCCGGAGGAGACCTAGGTAGGTCGTATGGTCAGGAGAGGGAATGCTGAGAGAAAGGTGATCTGGAACACTCAAGTGTCTGACCCGAATCCTCCCTCGACAGAGTGTACGTGTCGTCTGGGTCTCTTGGGCTGGGTGACCCTGAGGGGATTTGAGGAGGCCTTCTCCTTTCGCAAGATCTACTCCTAGGAGGTGGCATCTGCTCCTTGGGGATGGGGGTCATCCCACTGGCCCCTTAGGTGGAGAAGGGGGCGTAGTCGGCGAAGGAGTGGGTGGAGGCAGAGTAGCAGGTGTAGGAGGAGGGACGCATGCAGGAGGAGGAGGGCTGCAGGGACCACATCTTGATGGTGTCCCACCAGAAGGTAAAAGAAAAATTACTCACCTTAGTAATGTTGTTTCTTCTAATGGAGTCTTGCTGTATTCTGACTATTGCAGTGATATCCAACCTTTGAACTGCCCGGAGAGGAAATAGTTAACTTTCCATGCAAGGCATGGAACACTGAGACATGAGCTCGGTTGAGACTCTGTCTGTTGCTGTTTGGACCCAAACCGCCAGATCTTTATGAGCTATACTCGTGGGCATCCTGTGTGACGAAACTGTACACTAGCCAACTGGCAACTAAATTTAATAAAAAGATTTTTGGTTCCAAGGCAAAGACTCAAGTCAGGAAACCCAAAAAACAAAACACAACACACTCAAAATAAGAGGGTGAGAAAAAGGGGGCACCTCTAGGGTGCCAACACTGTTCCTGCCCACCCACATCCCAAAACCCAGGTTCTGAGAGGGGAGGCGGGGGAGAGGTCAGAATACAGCAAGACTCCATTAGAAGAAACAACATTACTAAGGTGAGTAATTTTTTCTTCAAACAACATGAAGTCTTGCTGTAATCTGACTACTGCAGACTACCAAGCAGTACCTCCGTGGAGGAGGAACAGAACCTACTTTGGGAACAAGCTCTGAAGCACTGCTGTGACAAACCGAGCATCACTCCTAGCCTGGATATCCAGAGAAATGCTTGGTGAAAGTATGTACTGTTTTCCAGGTGGCTGCTTGACAAATCTCTAAGATAGGAATATCCCTGGCAGCAGCCAGGGAAGCAGCTGTACCTCTAGTAGAGTGAGCCCTCAGGCCTGAGGGTGGGATTCTACCTAATTTTTCATAGCAGAATTGTATACAAGAGACAATCCACCTGGCAATAGATCTCTTAGTGGCAGGTTTTCCCTTACCAACCTCACCATAAGTGAGGAACAATTGGAGGGAGTCAAACCTGTGACCCTTGGTGCGCTCTATGTAGTAGCTAAGGACCCTTTTCACATCCAGGCTGTGTAGCCTCCTCTCCCCAGAGGAGGAATGGTCAGTGAAGAA
Source organism: Neoceratodus forsteri (assembly GCA_016271365.2). Lineage (NCBI taxonomy): Eukaryota > Metazoa > Chordata > Ceratodontiformes > Ceratodontidae > Neoceratodus > Neoceratodus forsteri. Next base: position 1,072,893,631 of record CM057451.1, read on the forward strand.
AACAGGAAGAGACACAGACTGATTAAGGTGGAAATCTGAAACCACCTTAGGCAAAAACTTCCTATTAGTCCTGAGGACCACCTTATCTCTATGGAAAGAGATAAAATCAGGCTCCACTGACAGGGCCTGTAACTCACTTATGCGTCTGGCAGAAGTAATGGCTACCAAAAACACAGTTTTCCAAGTCAAGTACTTAAGCTCTGCTGAAGACAAAGGCTCAAAAGGGGGTTGCATAAGCTGAGCAATGCAAACATTAAGGTCCCAAGCAGGGGCAGGGTCCCTGAAGGGGATTGGTATGCAGCAATCCCTTGAATAATTTACAGAATACAGGATGAGCTGAAAGGGAAGAGGGCTTGCCTGCTGACAAGATGGCAGAGACAGCTGCCAGATGCACTCTAAGTGTAGCTGGTCTAAGTCCCAAGCTATTGAGATGAACCATATAGTAGTCCAGAACTGTAGGCAACCCAGCAGACTCTGGAGAAATATGCTTACCAGAGCACCAAATAGTAAACCTTTTTCCATTTGGAGTTGTAAGTCTTTCTGGTGGAATGCTTTGGGAAGCCTTTAGAATATCCAGAACACCCTGAGAGATGCAAATCAGCAAACTCTTAAGAGCCAGGCCTTGAGATTCGAGATTGGTGCAAACCCTCCCTGAGAACATGTTAACAGGTTGTAATTCCTGGGAAGAGACAGGGAAGGTGGACTGCTAAGGACAGCAAGGCGGTACCAGGGCTGTCTGGCCCAGTCTGGCCAATCAGAATCACTTTGCAGGGTTGAGACCTGATTTTGACTAGTACCTTGAACAGGAGAGGAAGGGGGGGGAGCATACAGGAATTTCCCTTCCCAATTGAGAACTAGAGCATCCAGGGGGACTGAGCCCAACACTGGGGGTCTGCAGCAAAAAAGAGGACGTTGGTGATTGTCTGGGGCTGCAAAAGATCTGTGGAGTGCCCCATCTGGAGAAGATCACCTTCAAAATTAGGGGATCCAGGGACCATTCGTGATGGCCCGAGATATCCTGCTGAGAGCATCTGCCAGGACATTGTCCTTCCCTGGGAGTGCACTTCTATCAGAGAGGTATTCAGGGAATAGGCCAGAGACCACAACTTCATTGCTTCTGTGCACACGGCCGTAGACCGAGTGCCCCCTTGCTTGTTGATGTACCACATTGTGGTGGTATTGTCTGTCCTGATCTGAACTAGTTTGTTCTGAACAGACTTGGAAAAAACTTGTGCTAGAAACACTGCTCTGAGTTCTAAGAGATTGATGTGAAGCAGAGATTCTTGAGGTGACCACAACCCTTGGCTGGTCAGATCCCCCAAGTGGGCTCCCCAGCCCAAGAGGGGGGCATCTGTGGTAAGGATTAGAGAATGAGATTGAGTGACAAAGGGAACTTCTTGCCTTAGGTTGTCCTGATCCTGCCACCACTGCAAAGCCTGGATCAGGGTTCGAGTCACTGGGATTAGCTTGGTCAGAGAATCCTTTCTCTGGGACCAGAAGGCTCTTAAGCGGAACTGAATGTCCCTCATCTGAAATCTTGCTCCTTGGACCACTGCAGTAGAGGCAGCCATGTGGCCCAGGAGTTGCATAAAATGCCTTGCTGGTCGAGACACCTAAAGGGTGAATGAAGAGGCCAGTGTCACAAGGGTCCTTGCCCTGTCCAGGGGAAGGAAGGCTCTTGCCCCCTTACTGTATCCAGCTCCGCCCCTATGAAGGTGAGGAGCTGCACTGGCTCTAGAACTGACTTGGAAAGATTTAGGAGGAATCCTAGAGAAGTGAGCAGTTGCTGAGTTATCTGTAGGTGTGACCTGACTTGGTCTGGAGACTGACCCACTATGAGCCAGTCGTCCAGGTATGGAAAGATGGAGATCTTTTTTCTCCTTAGGAAAGCAACCACTACTGCCAGGCATTTTGTGAACACCCTTGGAGCTGATGTTAGGCCAAAGGGCATTGCTCTGAATTGATAGTGGCCTGAAGGCAACTCGAACCTGAGGTACTTTCTGTGGGAGCATCTGATGAGAATGTGGAATAGGCATCCCTGAGGTCCAGGAAGACTAGCCAGTCCCCTGGCCTTAGAGAGGGTAGAATTATTCCCCGAGTCACCATTTTGAACTTTGGCTTTAAAAGGTGCTTGTTTAAATATCTGAGATCCAGGATAGGCCGCCATTCTCCTGTCTTTTGGGGGTTAGGAAGTACCTGGAGTACAATCCTTTTTCCCTGTGTAGGGGTGGAACCCTTTCTATGGCTCTGAGAGCCAAGAGAGAAGAGACCTCTGCCTCTAGGGTAAGGGCCTCTGAAGGATTTGCAGGTGGAAAGGATCTGGTTCTCATCTTGGGAAATTGTTTGAAGCTGAGAACCAGTCCCTAGCTTACTACTTCCAGGACCCATTTGTCTGATGTTAAAGACATCCAGTCCTGGACAAAGTAAGTCAGCCTGCCCCCTACGGGTAGTGGAGAATCAGCCCAGGCAAACCCATCAGGGTGCCTGTTTGGCAGGGGCTTTAGGCTGAGGGGTGGTAGCAGGCCTGCTTATACCCCGTCTGCCTCTCCCTCTGAAGAACCCCTCTGCGCAAAGGCGGAAGAGGAGGCCTGGGCTTGGTAGAAAGGCCTATGAAAAGGCCTGCCCCTGCCCCTGGAATGCTGCCTCTGGGGAGTGGCTTGCCTTTCCTTGGCCTGAGCACTCCTATAGGTGGTCCTGTACTCATCCATTTACTTCATGTAGTTCTCTGTCTGCTCCCCAAACAGAGAATTACCAATAACAGGAAAATCCACGGCCTTATTCTGGGTATCCTGTGACAGGCTAGTACATCTGAGCCAAGCCATCCTACGAAGGGCAACAGATGTAGCCATGACTCTAGATGAAACATCACTGGAGTCCACTGCAGCATGAAATTGCACCTTGGATGCCTCAATACCATCTGCAGCCACCTGCTCCAGCTCCTTGGCAAGCTGGTCAGGGACCTGTTTAGCTAGAGCCATCACAGTGTCCCATCTAGACTTCTGGTATCTAGCTGTGTAGGCCATATAATTAGCCTGCCTGAGTCCCAAAGATCCTGCCATGTACTGTTTCTTTGCCATGGCATCAATCCTCCTGGAGTCCTTATCTGCGGGGGGTGTGAAGCCAAGGGTATATTTGCCTTATCACAGGCAGCAGCCTGCACTACCCCAACATGGCTGCATTGCTGAGAAAGGAACTCCATATCTGAGCCTGAAAGAGTATACCTCTTGTCCATTCTTCTGTCCACCGGAGGTATGGAATTAGGAGTCTTTAAAATGTTAAATGTCTGTTTCCCCAAAGACTTATGGAGGGAACAGACAGTCTCCTGAACTCTGGGATGTCCATCATCTCAACAAAATCAGGCTCCTCCTGATCCTCTACTGCTTCCTCCATAGAAAGCTGGAAGTTTCAGCCACTTTTGTAAAACATAAAGTGGGAAGGGGACTCAGAAAGCCTAGGAGGAGAAATACCTGAAGGTCTGTCTGGGGAGATGTCCGGGTCAATGGGCACATCCAGACTTTCATAATCAGCATCACTATCCTCAGTCTCCCTCCTCCTTCTCCAGTTCATAAAAATCCTCTAAATTATAATCCGGAACCAGGTGAACCGACCGAACCGAGCCCCGAACTGATGGTGCCGGTTCGGTCGGAACCGAAGTTAGCGACTGAACAATCCTTATCGCTTTGGCTATTTCATCAGCGGTCGGAGAAAGAACTTGTGGATCCGAACTGGCTGACGTATCCCTTCTTTTTCTTTTAACCGGAACCGACTCCTCAGAGTCGGTTCTCCTTTTGCCCGAAGAAGTTTCACCCTGGTCAGAGGGCACTCCTTCTGGTTCGGTTGGAATCGAACCGGGCTGGCCATCCGGGTCAGCGGACTTCTTGGCCTCCCTTTCCCTCAGCCTGCCTACTCTCTTTTCCAGGGTAGCTGTGGGAAAACTTTTGCAAATCTGGCAGTCTGAATCGAGGTGGTCAAACCCCAGACAATAAACACAGGTGGTGTGGGGGTCAGTCTTAGCAAAGACTTCCCCACACACACTACAGTGTTGAAACCCAGTGGGCCCGGTTTTTCTCTTGGGTTTCTCAGACATGGCCAGTCCTAACAAAACTTACCCTTTTTTCTGGCGGTTTGGATTCAAACAACAACAGACAGAATCTCAACCGAGCTCAAGCTCAGCGTTCCATGCCTTGCATGGAAAGTTAACTCTTTCCTCTCCGGGGCAGTTCAAAGGTTGGTTATCACTGCAATAGTCAGAATACAGCAAGACTTCATGTTGTTTGAAAGCTCTTTTACTTCCGCCAGATTCATACCAGACGACGGGCCTGGCGCGGGTCAGTTCCTTCAGGAGCCAGCGTCTCGGTGTCGCCCCGATTCTCTGGCTGTGTTGCATCCTCCTCGGTGGAGTACCTCTGACCGGTGTCCACCGGCGACGGGGGTGTGATCCTCTTCTCTGGGGTGGCAGATGTCGGTCCCCTGGCTGACATTTTCGGAGGCGGACGCCTGGCCGGCGACGGGTGTCTGCATGTCGTCGGCTCCTGGGAGCGCCGGTGATGTTTGGCAGACGGGTCCGATGTCCATTTGAGGGACGTCAGGTCCTTGGTTTTACGGGGCGCCGGATCTGAACCATCGGGGTGGCTGGGAGACTGATCTGGTGACGGAAGGAAGATTTATGGCGCTCCCCCGACTTTGACAAGGCCTTGGAAGGAGTAGAGGAGGCCGAGGGCCTCGAAGTCTTCAGAGGCTGAAGAGAGGAGAAGGAACTGCTGGATGACCTGATCTGGACCGGGGAAAGTTACGACTGAGCCCTGGAGGAAGAGTGGTCAGATTTGGAGCCGGAGTTTGAGTCGGAGGCCTTCGCAGGAGACCTGGACCTTCCTTGTCCCAGTGCTTGTGGGTTTTGTTCGAAGGCTCTCCCCGGGAGGAAGGTTCCTTGTCCATGCTTTTGAGCTTCTCTTCCAGGAGAAATGCTTGAAGTGCCTTCTGGCGGCAGATCCTGGTGCGACTGTTGAAGCCCTGGCAGAAGGAGCAGGCCTTACATAGAAACATAGAATTTGACGGCAGATAAGGACCGCTTGGCCCACCCAGTCTGCCCATTTCCTTACCTAATGGATAAGCTGCAGATCCTAGTTAACCAGCAGCCTACTTCTTCCTAACCCCCACCCCTAGAATTGCCTTATGACTGTCCCATGCATACTTCAATTCCACCACTGTTTTGACTCCACCACTGTTTTGACTCCACAACCTCCTCGGAAGGCCATACCTTGTGTGTGGTCCAAGCCTGGGCAGCGCACACAGGCGAATGGGGATCCTTGAAGGGGATCTGTTGCACTTAGGCGCATCCGTGTGGTGACCCTCTAAGAAGTGGTTGGAGAGGACATCAGTTGTTCAAAATTCTAAAGGCGATGAAAATCGTCGCAGTTCTATGGTCGTCGCATGCTAGAAAAGGAGAATCCGGAGGCCGATACTGGTGAGTCGACGGCGGAAAGAACTGAGGATTATGGAGGACCGCCTTATGTACTACGCCCGACGCCGGGGCAGGACTGACATCGGAGGCGGTCCCTGCTGAAGACTGCTAGCTAGAAAATTTCCGTGGGGTCCTGGCACCTACCGGCTTCAGTCCTAATGGTGTAACCTGCTGCAAGAGCTGTATCTCGAAGTAAGATCACTAGATATCTTCTTCTCCTGCCAATTACAGCAGCAAAGACGATGACAACAAAACTGTGGCTAACTAATAAGACTTCAACGATACAAGACTGGTGGGACATCACAAAGCAGATATACACTATGGAGAGAATAACATAATTTAAATGAGCAGGGAGAGAAGTTTACTACAAGATGGACTCAATGGCAAATATACTATATGTTAAAAGACTGCACTTTTGTCCCCTAGAAGGAAAGGATATCCCCCCAATACAGAGATGGATGGCACTGTGCTAAGAGTAAGAGGAGGGGTTGCTCACAGGCCAAACACCCTATATCATGTAACCTTAGAAATAATAGGTCTACTCCCATTAATAAATACGAAGGATTTTTAGTAAAAAGAAGTGACTGCAATAGAACACCTCCAACCTAAAGAGATGCTACCCAAAACCAGAAGAAGCAAGTCGGTAGAACATCCCCCCCCTTACAGAGATAAAGTAGCTACAGACAAGAAAAAGGGATTGACAGTCAGATAGAATATAAGGAGCATTGAATTAAGCTGGCCTTACAGAAATCAGGGACACAGAGAGACAGACTCATTAATTCCAAGAAACTATATGGTACTAAAATGGTGAACATATACGTTTTAAAAGTACACTAACCTTTTATCTAAAGAATGAAATAAGTAATGTGGAATATGTATGTCAAACTATTTATTAACCTATGTGTATCTGTATAAGCAAAATGTAAAAAAACATCAACTAAATGTGATCTAATGACATGTATGTATATATGTTGGAAAAGCATAATAAAAAATGAAGTGTATATATATATATATATATATATATATATATATATATATATATATATATATATATATATATATATATATATATATATATATACATACATACATACACACACACATATATATATATATATATATATATATATATATATATATATACATACAAAAAAAAAACACACACAAAGTATAAATTAGTTTTGAAAACTTGATTAGCAGTTTTGCTAACTCACAACATTTTGATAAGTAACCAGGCAGGTTTGAAGAGCAATTTCATTAACTGGTTATTTTTATCTAAAAGATATAATCCAGAAGAGTGCAACTGTGGGAAAAGTGTCAATTGCAAGAAACTGAAATTACATATTTACGAGATTATGATCTTCCCAAATATCTTCAGTGGAAGCCTATAAGATGGGCCTCAAAACACATTTATTCGACTGGCTTTTATGACTAATTATTAAGTGGAATTGTTGGAACTAAAATTGAATTCTGGGTGGTTTTATTAATTTATTTATTGTTGTTGTTTGTACAGTGCTCACAGTCTGTGGAAATGAGCGCTTAATAAATGATTTATCTATCACCATTCATTACTGATGAGTCCTACTGGAGGTCAGGACCCAGCACAGAAACAACAGCACTGACTCTCAAACTTTTTGTGCTGGGTGAAGCAGACGTCGGTATGGTGGCACCGACGAGGCCAGCATTCCACATGGCACTCACGAGCTGGCCAGTAACCAACACCAACTCCTCCGAGCCCTCAGTTCTGTCCTGCCAGGCGAGGAGCAAGAAAAGCTGGGTAAGCAAAGGGCCAGGGTGCCCGAATTATAGGGAAGGGCGGGAAATAAAATAAAGCCAAAAGGAGAACTAGGGTTAGATTAGAGGGACAACTAAGATGGACAGGTAGGGGATGACCAGAACACTGGGCAGTCCTAGGCAAAAGAAAAACAACTGAGAGAGGGGGAGAGAGAGAAGGAAGACAGATGGAAGGAAGAAACCGGCTCAACTCTCCCCTGACACTCTCCTAACCCCACAACTCCACTGGACTCTCCTCTTCATATGAAGTCCACATGGACTAGATTACACCGAAAAAAAGGGGGAATGGAGCTGATCCAGGACTTAAGGGCCCAAGCTGAATCGGGGGTGGGGGTGGAGAGACGAGGGGAGGAAGAGCCAGAAGCCTGGGGACATGTTCCTATTGAGAAAGCCCTTTTACATATACATACATTACGATTGTGTGTGTGTGTATACACACACACACACACACACAAAATATAAGAGTTGCAGACCATTGCACTACAAGTGAATAGTGCCTGATCCCCTATATTGAAGGAAGTCTGTTCTTACCTTCTGTCTTTAGCCATACCTTCTCTCCTGAATTGTGTGCCCATTGTCGTCCTAAGATTCACCAGAAAGTAATGCACCAGGAAAAGAAAGCTGCTCCAGGGCGAGCAGGAATTAAATCCAGAGGACTGCTCAGTGCTGAAGACAATAAATCAAGGAGGTTAGATCGCAGTGAGTATTCCACAGAAGTAGTGGGGCAACCTCATAGCTCACCAGTGATGGGGTAGAGCATCCAGACTGGATACAGAGTTCACCCAAGAGTGAATCCTAGTCCCCTATTCCTTCCCACATGGAGATGGGAGAGGGGAGGCGTAAGGACTGAGCTGCCCAGTGTCTGATCATAATAGGTGGGTGATGAATGAATGAAGATATTTGGAAAGATCTATAATTACAGTAGCACAGCACTTCCACATCTTCCCCAAATCAATCTTCACCATTCATTACTAATGTGTCAAAGTGCCAAGATGGCGAACCCTGGGGGGGGGGGGGAAGAGATACGGGCCTAGCCCACCCTCCTCCTGAGGACTTGACAGGGCCAGCGAATGCTCCCGAGGTCCGGGAGGTGGAGGGTGCACCAGGAGTACTTGCTGTGCTCTGCAGGAAAATAAAGTGGGCCCCCTAGAAAGGTGAGGACTTCACCCTACGCCAGGCCAGGGGTGGCAACCTGGACAGGCGAAGCCACACAGCCCATCTAATGCAGATTGAGTATCCTACCAGCCTGGAAGCCATCTCATTGGCATCACAGACTGCCCTGGAGAGCTGCCTTGCTAGTTCCAGGCCTTGGGTGGTCAGGCGAATAGCTTGCCTGATTCCATCACTGTCAGGTAGCGCTGCTATCTTTCTGTGCATCTTCACATTCATCATCACTATTTGGGTTAGCGCTCTGGAGCTAGGACCCTGCGGGAGACTTTTTTGTGTGTGGGCGGGGCTGACGCAGGGATGGCGCCATCCTCGAGGCACACGTACTACATGGCACATGCGGGTTGGCCGTTAACTCACTGTCTCCTAGCTGACGCCTGTAGGCGTCAGTAAAATAAACTGATGTGTCCTGAGGGACGCCTACAGAAGTCAGCTACTGACTTCCTGTGTGCCCTGGCAACGTCTGGAGAAGTCACATATATTTTAATATATAATGTAACAGAATATAATATATATTTGACTGCATAGCACCTTTGGAAAGGTAATTTTGTGCTGAACAACTCTGCCACTGATATTCTGTGTATATCATGTATACTTTAGGAGTTATTTGTATTTGTTTATGGTGTGTATAGCTTATGTTGCCTGTTTTAGTGGGGAAAAAAAACAACATTTTTTTGCTGTTTCAACCAGCATAGAAAAAAAAAAACAAAAACGAAATTACGTATTATTCTTTGCATACCACCACTGGAAAGGTAATTCTGTGCCGAATAACTTTGCCACTCATACTTTTAGTCTAGCACTTACAGTTCTTGCGCTATTAGGATTTGTTTGTGGCATGCTGATTATAGCTTGATTTTGCTTAGAAAGGCTCAGGATTTATTAGTAACAGTATATAGGAGCCAAGTGGTGCAACTTCAGAGAGCTCCTGTGGAGGCAATGAGTTAACCGTCGTTGGCTATGCCCCAACCTCAGTTCTAAATTGCCAGAGAGTGAGGAAGTAAAGGGAAGGGGGTGGTGGGTCAAAGAGAGCCCAAGAGATAGATAAAAGGAAAAGATATACAAATTAAAGAGGACTAAATGACAGAGGACAGAATAAAAAAAGAGAAGAAAACTTAGGGGTTGGGAGGGGCTCCAATCTCTGCGAAGAAGGTAAAAGTGAGGGAGAAGGAAGAGGGAAAAATATTGGGAGGGGGAGAGGATAGAGTCACCTGACCTTGTGGTCTGGACCCTCAAATTTTCAAGGAAAGAGACTGGACCAAGGTTCAGACAGTCTGCCCATGAGGAGTGTAGATTGTTAAGGAGGCAAATCTGGCAAGGCAAGCGAGGTTAAACCTAGAGGGGAATTTGAGAAAACTCCTGGCAGAGAACAACTAGCCCTGAGGGGTTAGTTGTAAGGTTTTTAGGAACAGTTTGAGGGAGCCAGGAGCCGAGATGTGTCCTCTGCCCCATCCAAATAAAGGAGGGGGAACTTTAAAAGAAGAACCTCCCTCAAAATTATAAAAACTGTATGGGATTATTTCCGAATTACAGCAGAAGGGGGAAAGAGGGAGTTGCAATCCCACCACGCCACCCCTAATAAGGGGTGGGAAGGTCGCAAGGCAATAAAAACTGAGGAAACCCTCTCCCATCCCCCACCATTCAAGATGCTAAGGGATGTAGTCCACCCTGTGTGTCGCCAGGGTCGCCTTACTCCTGTCCAAAAGGAAGGAGGGAGGGGAGAGGCTGGAAATAAAGAGACAGAGGGAGGGGGAACCCAGAGACTGAGACCCCAGGGGGACAGTGGGCGGGATTTAGTGATGAATGGTAAAGAGACACAGAAAGATCAAGAATTATGGTAGGTATGCAAATTTCATCTATCTGTGTCAATCTTCACCATTCATCACTATTTGGGTGAATACCGAGCCCCCTGAATGGGGCCCAATACGACCCTAAGGGACTAAGCCCCTTAGCCCCCAGTGGGGGAGACAGTGGAGGAAAGAACCCTTATGGGCCTGGAGAAGTCAGAGACTGGTTTGGGTGAGATGGAGAACCCTGCCCCCCCCGAGGGGGAAGGAAGGTGCCACGACAGTTGCTATCTCACCCTATGGGAGAAAAGATAGGCTCGCCGGTAGGCAGAGGAAATCACCCTATGCCGGGCCATGGGTGACAACCGGGAAAGACGAAGCCATGCCGTCCACCTAGTGCAGATCGTGGTCCCTACAATCCTGGAAACCACCTCAGCATCGTAGGATGCCCTTGCTTGGTACCTCGCTAACTCCAGGCCCTAAGCAGAGAAGGCGATGACTTGCCTGGTTACCTCCGAATCAGGCAGAGAGTCTAAGAGCTGACCTATCCTGGACCACAAGAACCTGTCAAAGGATACATAGTGGGCCTGATGTGAAGCAATGGACATCAAAATCTGTGCCGAGTAAAATGCCCTCCTCCCCAAGAAATCAAAATCTGCAGAGCCAGAGTCTGGGGGCCAGTCACGGTGAGGGGTACAAAGCTCAGGAGGAGTATCCAGCTGCGTCAAGCCCGAAATGAGGTAAGGCATGAGTCCTGGAGACTCCGGGGAAGCGCAATACCGCTAGCACAGATCCCTTGGGGCTGGAACTGTGGAAAAAGGGACGATGCCAGAGCCGCAGTGACGCTTCTGAGAAGGGGACAGGCCAGGCGGGAACCACCAGGTTGGCCGCACTGTACTCACCTAGGAAGGCATGTGGCAATGTGCCCGGGATTGCTTTCCAAGAAGGGGGTAATCCAGAGATCGCCCATCACCGCTCGGCAAGGCTGAAAGAGGCGGAGACCCCCTCCTCTGCAGTCCGTGATAGGACCAGGAGGACCTGGAGAGTGAGTCAAGTGTCATGAGCCGAGGCTGGCGACTGTGAGCCGTCCTCGAAGAGTCAGCAGCGTTGCGCCCTACTGTCTGGCAAGCTCAAGAACAGGCTGTCCATCAAGAAACAGGTGTCGCAGTTGTCCATGTCATGGGCCAAGCCAAGGCAGGCGAGAACAGTCATGCTGGTCCGTGATGGAATACTGGCAGCCGTAGGTATACCGACGCATGGGAGGCCGCCCTGCCTTAGACAATTGCTTTGCCCCCGGAATGAGACATGACCGGATGGAAAACTAAACACAAAAAATACAGTACTCGATGTCGCTGTAATATAAATAAAAGGAACGGTCTTACCGGGACCCAGCGACGTCGAGTAAAGTTTGGCGAAAAAGAACAGATCTAATCTGCGAACTACGCCACAAAACTACTACGCAGCTGAAGTGTTCCGCATGAGGTTCTTACTCGACGGTGGGAGAAGAAGAACCAAGGTTGGGGCAGAGCCAACGACAGTTAACGGCCAACCTACAGGCACTATGTAGTACGTCGGCATTGAGGGTGGCACCGTCCATGCGTCAGCTACACACACACACACACCAAAAAAGAAAAGTCTCCTGCTGGGCCCTAGCTCCAGAGGGCTAACCCAAATAGTGAAGATTGACACAAATAAGATTACCCTCCTCCCCATCGATCAAATTCTGCCGAGTCTGTGTAAGGGAGGCGGTCCCTACTGAGATGTCGACCCCCCGATGGAGTATCCAGGAACCCCAGACCTGAAGAAGGCTGCAGCATGGCACCTGGAGACCCCACTGCTGCGCAGTATCTGCGCATACAGTCCCTGGGGCAGAAGAAGAAGGAGGGGCGGAGGGACGTAGCCAGACAGCGTGCGATGCCTCCCGTAATGACCTCAGCCAGGGAGGAATAACCAATCTGTCAGCGCTGTACTCCCCTAGGTTCCATCCGACTGGGTGGGAAAGACGGAGCTCTCATCATTTCCATTAGGAATCGTTGGCAGGATACAAGATCCCCCATAGCGGAGAAGTGATGTGACAAATCCTCTTCCTCTATGGGTAAGACGAGGAGGAGGGGAGAGAGAGAGAGAGAGTCTGATTTGGAGTCTAGGGCAGATGTTGGAGGTCTGAAATTACCTCAGAGATGGCTCTAAAGTAGCGAGGAACAGCGCGTGCACAACCCTGAATTGTTCCCAAGATAGGGGCCTTGGGACCAAGAAACCCCAAGAAAGGGGGGGGGAAGAGAAGGCAGAGTGACCAGAGGGACAGGCTGGCCAGACTAGGAAGGACCTCTGCCCGAGCTTTGGGGTTGCACAGATGTGCCCGGACTTGGGCCAAGGGCGCAAAGTCTGTGCCTGTTGTTGCTGCCCACTATGACAGGAGGGCTACTGGGCCGCAGGGCACCGAAAGAAAAAATTATTCACCTTCATAGTTATGGTTCTTCTAGTGGAGTCTTGCTGTATTCTGACAAATGCAGTTAGGTCCTGCCTTTCAACTGCCCCGGAGAACACAGGGTTAACTTTTCTATGCATGGCATAGAATGTTTATCTCCAGCTCGGTTGAAGCCTCTGCCTGTTGTTATTCGAACTGCAACTGTCAGATCTTTACAAGCAGAAACTCACTAGGTGTTCTGTGCAGAAACTGTCAAATTTTTACTAGCCAACTGGCAGAAATATAATGTTTTTGGTTCTCAAAGAAAGACTCAAGTCAGGAAACCCAAAAACAAAAACCAATCAAATGAACAACATTCCACCCAAAGAAAAAAAGAGGGTGTAAAATGGGGGGCACCTCTAGGGTGCCAACACTGCACCTGCCCACCCACATCCCAAAAATCTAGGTTCTGAGAGAGGGGGCGGGGTGTCAGAACACAGCAAGACTCCACTAGAAGAAACAATTACTAAGGTGAGTAATTTTTTCTTCAAACATGAAGTCTTGCTGTATTCTGACAAATGCAGACTACCAAGCAGTACCTCCATGGAGGAGGGACAGAACCTACTTTGGAAACAGGATCTGAAGTACTACTGTGCCAAACTGAGCATCACTCAGCCTGCATATCCAGAGAGTAATGCTTGGTAAAAGTATGGACTGTTTTCCAGGTGGCTGCTTGACAAATTTCTAAGAAAGGGATATCCCTGGCAGCAGCCAGGGAAGCAGCTGTACCTCTTGTGGAATGAGCCCTCAGGCCTGAGGGTGGAATTCTACCCAGTTTTTCATAGCATAATTGTATACAAGAAACAATCCACCTGGCAACAGATCTCTTAGTGGCAGGTTTGCCCTTCCCAACTTCTCCATAAGTGAGGAACAACTGGAGGGATTCAAACCTGTGACCCTAGGTACGCTCTATGTAGTAGCTAAGGGCTCTTTTAACATCCAAACTGTGTAGCCTCCTCTCCCCCGAGGAAGAATGATCAGTGAAAAAAACAGGGAGAGATACAGACTGATTGAGGTGGAAATCTGAAGCCACTTTAGGCAAGAACTTTCTGTTAGTTCTAAGGACCACTTTATCTCTGTGAAAAGAGATGAAATCAGATTCCACTGACAGGGCTTGCAATTCACTGATACGTCTAGCAGAAATAATGGCTACCAAAAACACAGTTTTCCAAGTCAAGTACTTAAGCTCTGCTGAGGACAAAGGCTCAAAAGGGGGTTGCATAAGCTGAGCAATGTAAACATTAAGATCCTAAGAAGGAGCAGGATCCCTAAAGGGGGATTGGTGTGACACAGTCCTTGAAAACTTACAGAATACAGGATGTTTTGACAGGAGGAAGACTTGCCTACAGACAGGAAAGCAGAAACAGCTGCCAACTGTACCTTGAGAGTAGCTGGTCTGAGACCTAGGCCATTAAGATGGACCATATAATCCACAACTGTAGGCAGTTCAGCAGAGTCTGGAGAAATATTTTCTTAGAAACCAAATGCTGATTCTTTTCCATTTGGAGTTGTATGTCTTTCTGGGGGAAGGCTTCTAGAAGCCTTAAGTATATCCAGAACCCTTGGGAAAGATGCAGATCTGCAAACTCTAACTCTTTAAGAGCCAAGCCTTAAGATTGAGAGGCTGAAGATTCCGTACCAAATCCTCCCGAGAGGATTTTAACAGTTGTAATTCCTGGGAAGAGACGGGAAGATGGACTGCTAGGGACAGCAACAAGGGATACCATGGCTGCCTGGCCCAGTCTGAAGCAATCAGAATCACTTTGCGTGGTTGTGACCTTATCTTGACAAGCACTTTGAACAGGAGAGGGAAAGGGGGAAAACATACAGAAATTTCCCTTCCCAGTTCAGGATCAGAGCATCTAGGGGGACTGAGCCCAAGACTGGGGTCTGCAACCAAAAAAGAGGAAGTTGGTAATTGTCTGGGGCTGCAAAAAGATCCATCTTTGGAGGGCCCCATCTTGAGAAAATCACTTCCAACACCAGAGGATCTAGGGCCCATTCGTGATGGCCCTGGGATATTCTGCTCAGTGCATCTGCTAGGACACTGTCCTTCCTGGGAGGTGAACTGCTATCAGAGAGGTTTGCAGAGAATAGGCCAGGGACCACAACTTCATCGTCTTTCTGTGCACAAGGCCGTGAGGCGAGTGCCTCCTTGCTTGTTGATGTACCACATGGTGGTGGCGTTGTCTGTTCTGGACCAGAACCACCTTGTTCTGTACAGATTTGGAAAAAGCTTGCAGTGCCAGAAACACTGCTCTGAGTTCTAAGAGACTGATGTGAAGCAGAGATTCTTGAGGCGACCACAGTCCCTGGGTGGTAAGTTCCCCCAAATGGGCTCCCCAGCCCAGTAGGGAAGCATCTGTGGTAAGGACCACTGAGTGAGACGGAGTGACAAATGGAACCCCTTGCCTCAAACTGTCCTGATCCTGCCACCATTGCAGGGCTTGGATCAGAGTTCGAGTCACTGGAATTAGTTTGGTAAGGGAATCCTTTCTTTGGGACCAAAACGCTCTTAAGTGGAACTGAATGTCCCTCATTTGGAATTTTGCACCCTGGACCACTGCTGTAGAAGCTGCCATGTGGCCCAGTAGCTGAAGGAAATGCCTTGCTGGTCGAGACACGTGAAGGCTGAATGAAGAGGCCAGCTCCATGAGGGTCTTTGCCCTTTCCCGGGGAAGGAAGGCTCTTGCTTTTACTGTATCCAGATCTGCCCCTATGAAAGTGAGGAGCTGCACTGGTTCGAGAACTGACTTTGGTAGGTTGAGAAGAAATCCTAAAGAAGTGAGCACTTGCTGGGTCACTTGCAGGTGTGACTTGACTTGGTCTGGAGACTGGCCTACTATGAGCCAGTCGTCCAGGTATGGGAAAATGGAAATCTTTTATCTTCTTAGGAAGGCAACAACTACTGCCAGGCACTTTGTGAATACCCTTGGAGCTGATGTTAGGCCAAAGGGCACTGCTCTGAACTGATAACGGCCTGAGGGCAACCAGAACTTGAGGTACTTCCTGCTGGAGCACCTGATGGGAATGTGAAAGTAGGCATCTTTGAGGTCCAGGGAGGCTAGCCAGTCCCCTGGCCTTAGAGAGGGAAGGATAATTCCCAGGCTTATTTTGAACTTTGGCTTTAAAAGATGTTTGTTCAGGTATCTTAGGTCCAGGATGGGGCGCCACTCTCCTGTCTTTTTGGGGGTTAGGAAGTACCTGGAGTACAATCCTTTGCCACAGTGTAGGGTAGGTACTCTCTCTCTATAGCTCTGAGAGCTAGGAGAGAAGAAACCTCTGCCTCTAGGGCAAGGGTCTCAGAGATTTGCAGGTGGAAAAGATCTGGCTCTCGGCTTGGGAAATTTTTTGAAGCTGAGAACCAGACCCTGGCCTACTACTTCCAGGACCCACTTGTCTGATGTAAGAGACATCCAGTCCTGGACAAAGTAAGCCAGCCTGCCCCCTACTGGGATAAAAGAACTGACCCGGGCAGACCCATCAGGGTGTCTGCTTGGCAGGGGCTTTAGGCTGAGGGGTGGATGCAGGCCTGCTCATCCCCCTTCTGCCTCTCCCTCTGAAGAACCCCCTCTGTGAAAAAGAAGAAGAGGCCTGTGTTTGGTAAAAAGGCCTTTGGAAGGCCTGCCCCTGCCCCTGGACAGCTGCCTTTGAGGATTGCTTGCCTTTCCTTGGCCTGAGCACTCCTGTAAGTGGTCCTGTATTCATACATTTTCTTCATGTAATTCTCTGTCTGCTCCCCAAACAGAGAATTAGCCCTACAGGAAAATCCATGGCCTTAGCCTGGGTATTCTGTGAGAGGCTAGTACATCTGAAACATAGAATTTGATGGCAGATAAGGAGCTGCTGGCCACACCCAGTCTGCACATTTCCCTACCTAATGGATAAGCTGCAGATCCTAGTTAACCAGCAGCCTACTTCTTTCTACCCCTATCCCCTAGAATGCCTTATGACTGTCCCATGCATGCTTGAATTCAACCACTGTTTCTGACTCCACAACCTCCTCCGGAAGACTGTTCCATGCATCCACAACCCTCTCTGTGAAAAAATACTTCCTTACATTACCTCTGAGCCACCCCCCCATCTTCAAATTGTGCCCCCTTGTTCTTGCACACCTCTTTTTTTGAAAGATGCTACCCTCTTGGACTTTGTTGATTCCTTTGAGGTACATGAAAGTTTCTATAATGTCCCCCCTCTCCTTCCTTTCCTCGAGGCTATACTATTAAGCTCCTTTAGTCTCTCTTCATATGTCTTCTGGTGCAGACCCTGCACCATTTAGTTCCCCTCCTGCCTGCTTTCCACTGTTCCCATAGTCAACTTATGTTCCTGCATGTTCGCATGGGGAGATTCCTAAAGCCTTCTGGCCAGTTTAAATGCTCACAGGTGAAGCATTTAAATTTCTCACAAAGGACCAAGGTCCCCTTCTCGGACAGATGCAGGCCGCCCGCCTTATATAGGCCTGCATCTGCCCAGGTCAGGCCCCAGTCCACAGTGGGGGCCAAACCCTCCCTTCCACACCAATCCTTCAACCAGGAGTTGAGGGTATGGATGTGGAGTGCCCTAGCTTTCCCTGTGCCCTGGACAGGTAGCATCTCCGAGAATGAGACGGTGTGTGCTTATCTGTTTCAGGTTTCACCCCAGCTTCCTGAAAGCATCACAGACTCTGGCTAACTCCACACTTCTCTTGGCCAGGTCACTGGTCCCCAGGTGGACAATGACATCCAGTTGCTCCATCCTAGCCATTGACGTCGCGATTCTATGGATCCGCTTCCCATCTCTTCATGCAACGCTTCCTGGGAGGCACATGACCTCCCTTTTCTCCCCCCTGCTAGGTGACCCCAACTCCACTCCCTGGACATAGTCCCCCACTAGGAGAAGCTTGCCCCCCCTCCAGGGTTCCCTGCTTCCTTCCCCAAGGCTCTATCCTGGAGGAGCCTCCTATCCGCCATGGACGCAGCCTCGGGTTTCTGAGTGGGTCTTTCCCGTTCCTTGAAAACACTGCAGGAGTTAGTAGCGAGACCGGTTTGGGGATGTGTTTTGACTCCCTCCCTCACCTCCCGAGCCCACTGTAGTCCAATCACTCCTGTTCCCTGGCATCCTCTGAGACAAAGGTTGTGGACCCGTGGTCTTTGGGTGGGGTGGATCGCTTTCAGCTTTGCTAGCTCTGCTGGAGACAGGCAACCTCCTCCCTCAGCCCAGAGAGGTGCCTGCAGATAGGCAGCATCGCAGCTTCCAGAATGTCTCCCTGAAGACCGCCACTCCACAAACACTGCACTGCACCACTCCCACCATGTCCGAGTCCCTCCTCGATCAACTGCCTACTTAAGATGGATATTCTGACATCCCCCGAATATATGTTTTATATTTGTTGTGTTCTGTTATGTTTCCTCTCTTTGCTACTTCCTGTATGGATGCAGGATGTTGCAAGTCCTTATGGGACCCCACCCAATAAATGTAGGGCGAGGCCTGGGGTGGGTAGGTAGTGCAGTGCGTGAGTGGGACTACACCACAGGCTGTGTCCAAAAAACAAATCGGCCAAGGAGTCCTCTGGCAGTGACACCTCACTCCACTCACAAACTTGTCTGCTAGAATCCCTCGATCCTGCCCAAACTACATGGAAAAGCATCCCAAATGGCAGTTAAGAACGGACCTCAAATACAATTTCAAACACACAGAAAAGGCAGCTAAGAAAATACCTCAAATACACTTAAAAACAGTCACCAAGTCACTAGCTGTAGTCTCTTCCTTCCTCCCTTTCAACTAACCTAAGACTCAACTGAGATGGCAGTTAAAACCTCACATTCAAGCTACACAAATCTCTGTAATAGGATGCCTGCACTTAAAGGTCAGACAGCAACTTTTAAACACACAATCAAACTTGTCTGCTAGAATCCATCAATCCGGCCCAAACTAAATGGAAAAGCACCCCAAATGGCAGTTAAGAACAGACCTCAAATACAATTTCAAATACACAGAAATGGCAGCTAAGAAAATACCTCAAATACACTTACAAACACTGTCACCAAGTCACCAGCTACAGTCTCTCTCTCTCTCTCCAACCATGTACCACATGGTTTGCTTTCAATACAGAAAAGGTCTTAGACAGGGTTACCTGATCTCACATCTTTGAGGTCCTAGATTTTTATAAGTTCCCAAAAGATTTACTGATTATGTTCATCTTCTTTATACCAGCCCTACTTCAGCTATGGTCACTAACTGTATAGTCTCTCCCTTTTTTGAAGTCCTAATTTTAGCACTGATGCACACTGTTTCCCAAAAAGTCCAGTATTGCTAACACGCTTATTTTAACTCGATATATCTTTGTTTAGCCATGTTAAACTCCATTGAGCAAGCTCATTTTCAAGAAGGGCCTGGTAGGCACAGAATAAATAACATAGTAGCACAATAGAACATATAATACATAGTAATAAAAGCAAGGTACAAGGATAATCAATGAGGCCCAGTCGTAAGGTAAAGCCTCATCCCAGTAAACAATACAGAAGAGAGGTGGAAGCAAGTCAGCTGAAGGACACAGCACTGCTGGAGAGGGTTCAGAGGAGAGCGACCAGGATGATTCAGGGTATGGAGAGGAAGCCTTATGAGGAGAGACTGGAAGAGCTTGGCTTTACTCACTGGAAGAGATGAGGGATAGGGGAGATATGAGAGAGGTTTTCAAGTATGTAAAAGCAATAACCAGGAGTGGAACCAAGGAGCTTTTTAGGCTAAAGAAAGGGGGAACAACCAGGGGCCATGAGTGGAAGCTGGAGGGGGAACTACAGGTGGGTGCGTAGGAGGCATTTTTTCACAGAGAGGGTGGTGGAGCCGTGGAATGCGCTACCTGGGAGGCTGGTGGAGGAGGGCACAGTGGAGGGATTCAAGAAGGGGTGGGACAGGTACAAGCGGAAACAAATTAAAGAAGACCCTGTTGGGGGCTGGGGGGTGGTAAGGCGGGCAACCACTAGGTTGCTGGCTTTCGATCAGACGAGACCGACTATTTGGCCTAGTCTGCTGGCTTTTTGGTATGTTAGCACCAATGTGCCGAAACAGTGATTTTAGACACTGATAGCTCTAGTGGAGCAGAGTTAATGCTAGTGACAATGCAAGCTGGGGGCTCAGCAGCAAGTAGAAAGCAGGGATGAATCCAGGAACATGGTTTAGGGTAATTCTAACGAGAGGACAGAAAGTGTATAGGGTTGACTGTAAGAATAGTAATGTATGGCTACAGTTTTGCAATAGGGAGGGCATCGACAATGCTCTGAGAAGTATCTTGAATAGAGTGACTTGAATTCCACAAACCCAATAGGATGCACCAATTTTAAGGATTTCTGAATGTTGTTCAAAAGCTGGGGCAGCACATTGGTAAAGGAGGCTCTGCCAAAATGAGAAAAGACTTTAGGCACAGCTAGTGAGATGTACGAATGGCTTCTCAAGGCAGAGTTTCGTAGGTGCAGGAGGGCAGACCGTCAGAAATGTAGGAGGTAGCATCTCGGATATAGATCTATAGGTCCATAGTATAGTGTTCCTTTGCCTCCCGAACATGTGAGGTACATCCTACCATGGAAAAGAGAACACAGTGATGGGTATTATATGTTGCACCTGAGATGAAATGTAAAGCCCTGTGAATGATAATGGGTGTCAAGGTCAGGCAGGGCGGTTTTTGGGACTTAGCCATACAGGAAGTCTGCATAATCCAAGATAGCTAGGAATGTGGTTTGAACTAAGCTTTTTCTGGCCTCTTTGGTAAGCAGATGCTTGATTCTAAAAAAGTCCAAGCCTCTGTTTTAAGTTTTTGGAGAGCTCATCTATATGATCAGCAAAAGAAAGTCTCGTCAATCCTAGGTAATCCACATACCTAGGTACTTGAACTTGGTCACAGTCAAGTGACTCGCCACTGGGCCAAGTGATCTTGTTCTGGTTATACTACTGTGCAATACCCTCACCCCAAAGCAACTGTCTATATCTGCAAAAGTGATTAACTTTGCCAACTGAATCTGTTCTAGCATTTTCTGCTCGGTATTTTGTACTCTTCATTTGATACTTTTACTGTTTGTAACATTGCCCTACTGTAAACTGAACATTTGATGATTTGTGTATATGTAACCTCTCTATTTTGAATCTGTAATGTGTGATTGCTATGACTTGGAACCTCTCTGAAAGAGCCTTTGGCTCACAGGTAGTTTCCTAGATAATAAATTAATAAATAAAAAGTTATACGTGGGACATACTAACAAGCCAGTAGATTAGGCCCTATGGTCTATCAAGTCTGCTCAAGGATCAGTGCCTTCTAAGGGCACCGATACAGCCCTCCCCACAAGGTCCCCCACTCCCAAGTGTGGCTCTGGGATGCACCCTCCCCCTATACCTATCCCAGCCTTTCTTGAACCCTTCCACAGTTGTGGCAGCCACCAACTCCCAGGGCAGCACATTCCAGGGCTCCACCACCCTCTCAGTTAAGTAGCATCTCCTTGTTTCCCCTCAGTCTCCCCGTCCAGCCTCACTAAGTGTCCTCTGGTGGCCCCACCCCCTCGGTTGAAGCACCCCCTCAAGGCTTACCCTATTCCATTTCCTTGAGATATTTAAAGACCTCTATCATATCCCCTCTGTTCCTTCTCTTCTCCAGCGAGTACAGGTTGAGCTCCTCCAGTCTCTCCCCACTGGCCCTTTCCCCTAGTCTTAGTAGCATCCTGGTCGCCTTCCTCTGGACCCTCTCCAGAAAAGCAATGTCCCTCTATGCAAGGATGCCAAAACAGCATGCCATATTCAAGGTGTGATCTGACCAGGCAGTTATACAGCGGAAGGAGCACATCTCAACTCCCTGAGGTTATGCCCCTGGCTATGCACCTCAGCATTTTATGTGCTTGGGCCACAGCCCTTCTACACTGCTCAGTTTTTCATTTTGACATCCATGACCACCCCGAGGTCCTTCTCCCCCAAAGGTGTATACATAAGCCGGGTTTTTGGCTCCCAGGCAAAGAACCCTGTATTTCAAGCATTAAACTTTAGTTTCCAGGTGTGACCACCTCCCAGAGTCTCCAGGAATGGACAAGACAAGGATGCCCTCTCTCCCTCCTACTGGTCAATTTAACTTTAGATCCTCTTATAAGGAGACTCTGTGCTGATGCTGTGGCCAAGGTATACTAACCAGGGAGAGAGGGATAAAAGTATCCACCTATGCGGATGATTTACTCATTAAGCTGTCCAATCCAGAGGAATCCATTCGGGGGCATTGAACATTATACAAGAATTTGGCAAATTTTCTGGATTCAAATTAAATGTTGCAAAAACACACTTTCTTCCGCTTAATCGATTCTGTGTCAAAGAAGACATTATAAAGTTAGGATTGTGTTGGGCTTCTGATAGTATAGACTGTCTTGGGATCAGATGTTCAAAAGTATTCCCAAGATGGTCACTAAAAACTTTGCCCATCTAAAAACAGACAAATATTTCATTAAATAAATGGAATAAATTGCCTCTAGGTACTTGGGGTTGTCTAGATGCTGTTAAAATAAACATTTTGCCTCGGATATTATATTTCTTTATCATGATTCTAGCGCATGTAAACAGGAAATCAACTGAAACTTTTAATTCGCTTATACCCAAGTTTATTTGGGGGTACAAAAGGATCAGACTGGCTTCATAAACTGACTAGACAAAGAAAATGGGGGCCTGAAATGTTTTTGTACTACTTGGCTGCCAGGGTGTCACAGCTGCGTAACTGGCTGGTTACCAAAGTCTCCAGGGGATTATATTCGGAATGGAAAGAAATTGAGACTATTTTGTGTACTGAGGTTGGGACAGACCTTCTGCACCTTGATGTCTGCAAAGAAATGTAGGATACAGGGCGCCACGGTAATCACAGATTCATTTCAAGTTCTCAGACTTATAAAGCAGGGGTCAAAATTGGCACCTGCGCGATGGAAAATGCAGGTACCAGCTCAGGTCGAGTTGGGTGAAACATACTTGGAAAGCTACCTTCCTGTGAAAAGAAAATTACTCACACTGCAGTAATCTTCTTTCTTCCATGGGGTCCTTTAGCAAAAGTAACTTTTGCACTTAGATGGCTAAGTGTAACTGCCCTGGAGGAGTGCCTTTAAGAGATTTTTTAATGAGCGAGGGCCAGGCAATCAAAAAGACAGGAACTGAGTGAGAGCTACTGACCGTTTGTCAATTTTTTTTTTTTATGGAAAAACGAGGCAAATGCCCTGAAAAAGAATTAGCAGAATTCAATAAACATGCAAATGTCCAAAAGTAGAAATAGAAACAGCAACACGAGGTAAAAACTCATCAATAACAAATGCCAAATTTGGTAAAAGGTGACGTAAGAGCCCTTCTCCGGCAGGTGAACCGGGGAGGAAGGGTGGGTCGTGTCTCTTTCGGAGCACCCGTCGGAAGAGTTCGAGGAGTCCAAGGGTGAAGAAGAGAAAGACTCCCTTTCCCGACCCGCGGGAGGAACGGACCCCTTGGGAAGTCCCGGGGAACCGTGTCCTGCCCTTCCCTGGATCCAGACGGAAGAACCCTGGAGTCCGGAGGTGGTGAGGGAGTGTGCCGCCTCGGGCGTATGGGAACCTGGGACGGCACAGTTGCCGGAAGGCGGCTCTCAACCTCTTTGGTGAGCTGAGCCTTGGCCTCAGCCCACCAGGAGGCCAGAGTCTCCTGCAGGTCCACCGGCGGCCGCGAGGGCGGAGGAGGAGGCGGCGGGAGGATAAGGACACGGGTTGTAACCGTGTGGAGCGTATCCAAAACTCGGCTGCGGGTAGCCCGGCATCGGGTATTGTGGCATCGAGTACTGCGGCATTGGGAAGCCCGGCGTTGGGTACTGTGGCGCCGGATACTGCGGTCCTGGGTACACCGGCGTCGAATAGGATTTAGGATACCCGGGAGCCGGGGGGACTGCCGGAGCAGACGGCCAAGCCGGAGGCCTCAAGGGCGGGTCCACAGTGGAGAGCCCGGAGGGCCCGATGGGAGCGAAATGTCTCCTGGAGTCGGTAAGGCCGACGTCAGGGCCGACGGCGGAGGCCCTAGCGCCAGAGGTACCGACGTCAGAGGGGCCGGCGTAATGTCCGGCGCACCAGGTGGAGGAAGGACTGATGGAGGAAAAAGATCCCCAGCTTCGCCCGGAGACGGAGGGGAAAAGTCCCCAGGGTCGGGTTGGGAAGACTCTGGTTCCCCAGATGGCAGCGAAGGCTGCGGGGAACCGGGTACGACGGATGTTGGGGGAAGGGGCAGTCATCAGTTCCTTCGCCAGCCGGACGTCGGAGGAGCCGACGTGAAGCTTAGAGGTGAGCTCTTGGCTGGCGCCGGAGGAGCTGACGTCCGACTTATGACAGCCATCACTGGAGGCGGGCTGAGTAGAGTGATCAGCCTGGTCCAGTGGCGAGGAGGCCGCGCGTCGCCCCGAACAGTCAGACGTTTTACTGGCCCTTCCGGGAGGACATCAGAGTGAGCCAACGCCGCTTACTGGAGTCGCCACAGTGGTAGGCCGCGAGCCTGGCGGCCGAACCAGGGCAGAGGCCTCTAACTGTTCGGAGGCACCAAGAAGGGCCCGAGGCGAGCCAGACGGGTGGGCCGACGCCCCTTGGAAACCTCTGAGGCGGCCTGTCGAGGAGCGATCCCCCAGAGGGATGTTACTATGCGCCCCAGCGACTCCCAAGGGAGCGCGGAGGGAGCCCTTGTCCCGTGCTCTCTCCTCCTCCTCCATCTTCCGATGGCCTTCAGGGAAGTGGACGCCTGCCTCAGTTTTTTGAGCTCCTTCTCCATAGAACTCATTTTCTTCTTTAGAATATGGGCTTCCAGGGATTGCTGCCACCTTTTCCGGGTAGCCGCGCTGAAACTGAGGCAGTGCTGGCACTTCTCGACCGGGTGATCAGGGCCTAGGCAGAACAGGCACAGGGAGTGGCCATCCTTGTGCGTAGCTGGGCGCCGCACAAATCGCACTTATTCTTGTGCTCGGAGGGTGTAGGGATGACGATAATGACGAGTAGTACTGAAGTTAGTCGAAAAATAATGATTTTTCGGTAAAAACCAAGAAGGTAGGGCTGACTGGCTACCGAACTTTTCCGTGAGGGCGCCTGCATGACCTAACGGCGGAAAGAACTGGAAGGCAGGCGCCCGGGACCGCTAGCTAGAGATTTTTCCGTGGGGTCCTGCTGCCTGCTGGCATCAGTCCAATATGTAATTACCTACTGCAAGAGCCCTCTCTAAGTAAGATCTTTCCTTTTCCCTCTCACGTCCTCGTACAGGGAAGTCACTGTGTTGTGACCTCCAACCGTATGTAAAACAGCTTGTGTTTATCGCTGCTGGATTTAGTAATAGCACTATATCATAGAATAACTGGATATAAATACCTTATGTTTATGAAACCTATAAATATTGAAAATACCATGGCACTAGGTGTTTTTTAATAATGGTAAAAAGTACTAGGTGACTATTATAGAAATTAAGTGAGTTGTGCTTTTTAAACGCATGTAAATTGCTGTAAACTGAACAAGTCAAATGTCATGGTGATCTGCATATATCCCATGATGCCTTGCATTATGGAAGTACGTATGATGATGTATTTCTTTGAAACTTGATTTGTTGCCAATGCCCTTTGGGATAAACCTTTTTTCAGTGTTTCTGCACTGAGGATCTTTGATTTTAGCTTTTTATTTCCCCCTTCTTTCTCTCTCTCTCTCTCTCTCTCTCTCTCTCCTTTTTGAGCTCCCACTATCCAAGCAAACTGGGCCCACACAGGGATGAAAGGTTTTCACTGAAATGTGGTTAGATCAGAAATCGGTGTCAGTACATGCTGGCAGAGTGCAAGAAAGGACATACTTAGTCTGTTGCTGCAAACTGATGTACCGAAGAAAGGGAGGTCCAGGAGGTGGTGCGGGGAAAGAAAGCAGCCTATAAGCAATTCAAGTGCTCAAGGAGTGAAAGGGATCGAGGGGAGTACGAGCTGATGGCTAGAAGGGCCACTAGAGTGGTGAGGGCGGCTAAGGCAAGGAAGGAGCAGAAACAAGGGTTCTTTAGATACATTGGGGAAAAACGAAGGGTGAAGGGGCAGATTAGCAGGATTAAATCAGGGGAGAGATGGGCACAAGACCCGGGGGAGCAGGCTGAGGTACTAAATGAGTACTTCACCTCAGTTTTCACCAGGGAAAATGGGGGTGTTGCATCATACATGGGAGGAGACGGAGATACTGAGGAGGGGGAGACCCTTACCGATCGGCAGGTCTGGGGAGAGGGGGAGGCATCACTGGCAGGTGGGGAGGGCTAAGCAGAAAGAAGGGGCACCGGAAGTGGAAATCACAGCTGAGAGGGGGGAAGCCCTCAGCTCCCTTAAGACGGAGAAAGCACGGGGCCGGATAAATTACATCCCAGAGTGCTGAAGGAACTTGCAGATGTCCTGGCAAAACCCCTGGCAGAGCTTTTCACCATCTCTCTGAGGACAGGGTGGGTGCCCAAGACTGGAAGGTGGCATATAGTGCCCATCCAAGGGGGGATCAAGGGAGGTGGCAGGGAACCACAGGGCCTGTCAGCCTGACCCTCGGTGGTGGCAAGGTGGATGGAGGGCATTGTCAAGGAGAGGCTAGGGGGGACCTGGATAAGTCAGGGGTGCCTGGACGATAGACAGCATGGATTCATCCCAGGAAATCGTGTCAGACAAACCTGGTGGAGTTCTATGACTGGGTGACAAGTGCCTTGGACCTGGGAAGACCAGTAGATGTCCTCTTTCTGGACTTCAGCAAGGCATTTGACTCTGTTCCTCACGTGGGCCTGTTGGATAAGCTGGGAGAAATGGGGTGGGGAACCAGATGATCAGATGGATAGGCAATTGGCTCCAGAACCGGACCCAGAGGGTCGTAGTTGGTGGATAGTCTCATCCCCAAGGAGGGTCATTAGTGGGGTCCCACAGGATCAGTCCTTGGGCCCTTCTGTTCAACGCCCACGATTCTGACATAAGGACAGGAATCAGGAGTGAGATGAGTCTCTTTGCAGATGACTCAAACTGGGGCGGTGGTGGATGGGAGGAGGGGAGGGTGGCCCCTACAGGGGACCTGGAGGCTCTGGAAAGATGGTCTAGAAAGTGGAAGCTGAGGTTCAATGCAGGAAATGCAAGGTACTCCACCTGGGGCCAGAAACCCAGGTCAAGTGTACACCCTGGGGGAATGCTACAAGTCTCGATGGCTGAGAGGGACCTGGGGTGGTGATGGATGTCAAGATGAACAACTCTGAGACTTGTAGGAGGGCAGCAGCCAAGGCCAACAGGATGCTGGGATGCATCGCTAGGGGATCACCTCCAGAAAGAGGGAAGTGATACTCCCTCTGTATAACTGCTTGGTGAGGCCGCACTTGACTACTGCGCAGTTTTGGAGGCCACACTTAAAGTGGACATTAACCTCCTGGAGAGGGTCCAGAGGAGGGCAACCAAAATGATTTGGGGCTTGGGGGACAGGACCTATGAGGAGAGGCTCGAAGAGCTAAATATGTACACATTGGAAGAGAGAAGGGACCGGGGGGACATGATAGAGGTCTTTAGGTACATGAAGAGGGTAAATAGGGGAGGAACAGTTGGGGTGCTTCGAAGGAAGGAGGAAGGGGCCACTAGAGGGCATGGCTGGAAGCTGGAGGGGAAGATTCAGGGAGAAAGGAGGAGTGCTACTTCACTGGAGAGGGTGGTGGAGCCATGGAATGCACTGCCTAGGGGCTGGTGGAGGCAGAGACAGTGGAGGGGTTCAAGAGGGGTGGGACAGGTACAGGGAAGGGTTCTGGAAGCAAAATCCAGTGCAGCAAGAATATCTGGAACTGGGAAGGGAGAAGCCAGAGAAGGAGAGGGGGACAGCAAGGTCAGCACCCAGGTTGGGGACTGACCAAACGAAGCAGACACGAAAGACCGTTAGGCCTATTCTGCTGGCATTTTAGTATGTTAGTATGTTAAGGCTATGCCATTGCTTAAGATTATCTCCTGTATTTTGAATAAACATCACACAGAAATTGTGTGTTGAACTTGAAGTTCGGTGTCTGGTCCATCTTTTATCCCACAATCCCCCCACAACATCTTTCCCTGTAGCATGCTGGCAAATGCCTGAAGTGCTAGGAAGACAGCTCTGAGCTCTAGCAGGCTGATGTGAAGCAGTGACTCTTGTGTGAGTCATGTACCGTGAACAGTGTGCGCCCCACCCTGGTAGGGAGACATCTGTGTTTAGCACCAAGGAAGGTTGCTCTTGAAGAAATGGAACTCCCTGCTTGAGGTTGTCCATGTCTAACCACCTCTGAAGGGCTTGCAGAAGAGTTTGCGTAATGGACCAGCTTTGACAATGAATCTGTTTTCTGATGCCAGTAATGTCGGAGATGGTACTGAACATCCCTAATCTGAAATCTTGCCCCCAACACTGTAGCTGTTGAAGCTGCCATGTGGTCCAACAACTTCAGAAAATGTCTGGCTGGCCTGAGACTATGAGGCTTGAAGGAGCCTGCCAGCTGTACCAGGGTGTTTGCACTTGCCCGAGTAAGAAAAGCCCTGCCTCTCACTGAGTCCAGTTCAGCCCCTATGAACTTCAGGAGCTGGACTGGCTGTAGTACTGACTTTTTTAAATTGATCAAGAACCCTAGTGACTGTAGGAGTTCTTGTGTTAGTACCTGGGACTGCTCTACGACTAGCCAGTCGTCCAGGCAGGGAAAAACTGCCACTCCTTGCCTCCTGAGGTGTGCCACAACCACAGCCAAGCATTTTGTGAACACCCGTGGAGTAGAAGCAAGTCCGAAAGGCATAGCCTTGAACTGGTAGTGGCCTGATGGCAGTTTGAATCTGAGAACTTTCTGTGAGACTGCCTATTTGGAATGTGAAACTATGCATCCTTTAGATCCAGGGATGCCATCCAATCCCCCTGCTTTAAGGTAGGCAGAATTGTAGTCAGGGTAACCATCCTGAATTTTGGTTTCTGTAGATGCCTGTTTAGGTGTCTGAGATCCAATATGGGTCACCACGCCCGTTTTTTTTTGATTGTGAGGAAGTACCTTGAATAGTGACCCTTTCCTCTCTGTGCCAGAGGAAATGGTTCTATTGCCCCCAAAGATAGGAGGTTTAGTACTTCCTTTTCCAGTAATAATGTTTCTGATGAGGAAGAGGGTCGGAAGACCCTTGCCCTCAGCTTTGGTCCGAGTTTGAAGCAGAGTGCCAGGCCTTGGCCCACTACCTCCAGGACATGTCTGTGGTGATGGACTGCCATTCTTGGAGGTAGTAGGCCAGCCTGCCCCCTACCTGGATTTGGGAGGTGACCCGAGCAAACATCTCAGGATGTCTGCTTGGGTTGGGCTGGGGGCCAGTTTGGTTGCCACCTCTCCTGCCCCTGTCTCTGAAGTAGCATCTCTGCTGCTAGTACTGTGGGTAAGCCTGAGGCTGAAAGAATGGCCTGTAGCCTCTGCCCCCAGATTCCCTGGCCTGCTGCCTTTGGGGTATGGGAGCTTTCTCTTTGGCAGCAGCACTCTTATATGCTGCTTTGTGTGACGCTCTGCCATCTACTTATGTTTTATAATATTTGTAACAAATATGATGTTATGTGAATGTCTGCTTAGGGATTATAAGTTAGTTGTAGGGACCTGACTTTCTGACCCCTAACACAGTAATTGCAGAAACCAAATGGCTAGTTTCTTTATCTGTTGAGACAAAGTGCTTCCTTCCAAAATGCCAGGTTTTAACACATCTTAAAACATTCCTACTTTTATCTGCTGGGGACAAGGTATGCATTTTATAACCCTTGAAGGAAGGGGGGCATTTGGCAGATTCCTGTTGGCTTTCACACCTAGAAGGGAACTGTTGGCAGGATGTGTGCTCTAAAAACATCAAAGAAAATGCGCTGATCAAAAGGACTGTCATATTTTGGATACTGCTAACTTTGCAGATTTCCAGCCAACAGTAAAATGACACCCTCTTGAATATACTTGGTCAGGTTACAAAATTAACTGGACCAACAGTGACCTCGTGACATCACAAGGAAGTGGAGAGACTGACTTTCAATAGTGCCCAGCATCTGAGGGGACAGTACAGATTTTATCTCTGGACTCCTAAGAGAACACACCCTGTGTTCTGAAGGAAAGGGACACTTCTGTACAATCAGGTAATACCAACTAGAAACTAGATTAAGACTAGAAATTCAGTTACAGGTGTATTTGTTTCTGAAATTCCCTTTTATTTTAACTAAGTATGTTTGTTATATGTTGTGTTTTATATATTATCTATTTTCAATTTTTAGTAAAACACTTTTCCTTGAAATTATGCCTGTGCCTTCTCAGTTCCTTTTGCATGTGAATGCTGGAAAAGTGTTAATTCTGACAACTGTTAAGGGCTTAAACAAAAGTGTTACTTATCTTGCTAAGGTGAGAATATACCTAGGTCTCAAACTGGGTCATAAGGGCAGAGTTGTGAACCTGGCTGGGTACCCACTAGGTGAAGTATTGCAGGGTTTTATTTAACTCTAAAAATTGATTAGCGTTTTGCTCATAAAAGTTCTAAAACATTGTGAAAATGCATAGCACTTGTCTCACTGTGTTTAACAAACACTTCTAGAAAACCTATATAAATGCTTTCTGTACAGTTAGTATTAGCCCAAGGAAAAAAAACTGCTAATCAATTATTTAAAACCCTGTATTGTACTGCATCCCCCGAAGAGGGTACATATCTGAGCCTGTTAACTGTGTGTGCTAGAAGAAAGGTTCACATTTGACCCCCAGGACTTGAAGCTAGTAGGCGATTCGGACCCAAAACAGACAGGAGGGTTACCCTGTTTATCTCCTGTTCACATATTGCACTTCAGGGTTAGGCGCTATGGGAGTAGAGGGCCTGACCTGCAGGGTGCATTTGTGACACTTTGTATTCGCCCATTTTCTTCATGTAAGCCTCTGTCTGTTCCCCAAACAGAGACAGGGGCTCACATGGAAAATCCATGTCCTTGGACTGGGTGTCTTGAGTCAGGTTAGTAGTCCTGAGCCAAGCAAACTTCCCGAGACACACAGAAGAAGCCATTTGCCTGACTGCAGTGTCATTACTGTCCACAGCCATTCTAAACTTAACTTTAGAAGCATCTGTGCCCCTTTTTGCCACCTCCTCCAGTTCAGCAGCCATAGAAGCCGGGGCAGATTTAGTGATTTCCATCACAGTATTCCACAAGATGGTACCTGACAACATAGCCATGTACAAAGCCTGTCTGATGGCCAGAGAGGAACCCAAATACTGTTTTTTAGCAATGGAATCCATCTTTCTGGAATCCTCATCTGGAGAGGGGGGTGCCAAGGGTAAGCCTGCCTTGTCACAGGCTGCAGCCTGCACCGCTCCCTCATGACTGGGGTGTCAAAAAAGGAACTGTGCTCCGCCCCTAGCCATTCAGTACTTTTTATCCACCTTTTTACTTGACTGGTGGTATGGAAGTTTGGGTCTGCAGGACTGTGTTAACCTGTTTTTTTTAAAGATTTATGGATGGGCAGTAATACTCTCTTACAGACTGGCACATCCTTCATCTCCATGTAATCCTCCTCATGGGTGGATTCCTGAGTAGACCGGTCCAGGGATTGGGCTACTTCTCTAATAAAGACAAAATGTGAGGTGTAGTCCTCAGTTCCCTTGTCAAGGGAATCAGGACGGTAAGGATCCGGGGAAATATCCAGTTCGATCGGTTCCCCATAGTCCTCCTCATCAGCATCTTCCTCATACTCCTCAGCAAAAATCTCCCCCTCAGGTTCCAAAGAACCGGGAACCGAGGTACAGTCTGAGGTACTCAAGCGAGGCCGCTTCTCAACTGTAACCAGAGTACTCTGTTGGAGCACCTGAATTAATTGTAATAGCGTTAGCTATTTCCTCAGTGGTTGGAACTGGAGCCTTCGGCTGAAGTTCAACCGTTGTATGTTTTCCCTTCTTTTTCCTTTTGCCTGCAGTTGCCGGGTTAGCGGCACAGTCAGCAGGTTGTTTTTCAGAGGAGGAACAGTCACCCTTGTCAGAGGGCTGTTCCTCCTGTTCTTTCTGAACAGTAGTCGGTTTGTCTGTAGCCGGTTCAGCAGCTCTCAGACATCTTCTCCTGCAGTAGTTTAATTTGCCTCTCAAGCGTCAACTGAGGGAAGTATTTGCATATTTTCCAGTCCACCTTGAGGTGGTCAAACACCAAACAAAAAACACAAATTAAATGAGGAGCTGCTTTAGCAAACGGTTCCCCGCACTCAACACAATGATGGAAACCTGTGGGGCCCGTTCGTTTCTTGGTCTGTGACATTTATCGGTCCGTTAAAACTCAAAGAACCGAGTGTTACCAAGGTAAAAAAGTCTAAATATTAGAAAATAATGTAAAGTGCCTTACCAGACGGTAGAAAGTTAATTTAAATAGTAAAAGTAAATAATAGCAGTTCCTTCCTGGTTGAAAGAACCAAGGAGGAAATGAAGAAACTCAACAAAACTAACTCTAATCTAGACTAAGTCTACCTGTTAACCAAGGACAGTACTTCAAAAACCAAAACAAAAAACGGACTTCGATAAACCGAGATAAATTCTTCAGGAAGTGAAGGAAAGCTCTCCAGAGACATCTTACTGAGGCAAGCCGAGTAAAGAATCTGATGGCTGCAGGAAGTGCAACCAGGGACAGTGATCTGAAAACAGAGCTTAAGCCTAACATTCCACTATTAGCATAGGTTCTATTAACCATTTAGGCTCTGGGGCAGTCCTATGGTGAGACCATACATTTGTCAGAATACAGTAAGATTTCCTGGGGTTTGAAATTATACATCTTCTTAGAAGTAAGCATGATGAATTGAAAACTGTTTTCATGTTTGCTAAGTGTTGTTTTTGCAAATTGCTTCTCCCTGGCCCCTCTTGCTCCAGCAACTGAACGCTCACCCCCCAACAATTTCCTGACCAGGCTACTGAGACTGACTGGAAACTCAGCTTTTTTTTTTCTCCCCCTTGAGAGGCTGGGAGATGTACTTTCTGTCCAACAAGCATCAAATGGTTGTGCAGAGTTTATTAGTACCTCCTCTATGAGGGCATTCATTGTCATTTTAGTCATCACACAGGGCTCTTGGTGGCATGGGTACCCGCGTCCTTTAAGCACATTTTAACCATTGGGATGCTTGGACATTTCAGCAGCAAGTCCCCGAGACACTCACATTACATAGCTCAGGAGTCCCGTGGCTGCTACTTTAAACTTCGTTCTAGCAGCTTGTTTGTTCAGTGATGAGAGGAGGGCATGACACAGCTCAATGATGAGTGATTCAGACAGTTGAAATTGGAACAGAGAGCAGAAGAGAAGGGGCATGAAGTATGAAAATTACATACATCAAGCCCCTTCTCTTCACTACCAGCTCCGATTTCAGCTGTCTGAATCACTCACAGTTGAGCTCCGTCTTGCCCCTCCTCCATGCGATGCACAAGAGAGCTACTGCGAAACGGACAATTTCAAGGCATCACAATTACTCTGTTAAGTCGTTCTGCCCCGGTCTGCAAATGACTGAACAGATATGTGAGCTTGCTTTGCCCTGCAATACAAAGACTCTAAGGCCCTGTTCACACCACAGTAACTTAAAATGGTTTAAAAAACGAATTACCATGCTGTAGCATCCGAACTAGCGCCAGCATGTTGTAACCTGTTCTTAAAGATGATTTACAGCATCTGCACTACTACCTCCAGCTCGATTTAACTCGGAACCGGTTCCCATGTACTGACATGAAGCAGAACAGTGTCTTTGCGTCCGCACTGCAAGCAAGTCCAAGTCAGCAGTTTTACTTTTTTTTTTTTTTTTTAAAAAAACAGTGTTTAGGCCTAGGATTTAAGCATGGTTTTTAAAAAACATGTTACAATCTGTGATAGGTGTGGACACAAATTGTTTTACGGTGATTTAAAACGGTTTAAGCTCCTTAAACCATTTTAAATACCACAGTAAGAACAGGGCCTAAATCATACCTCTAAATCTTCTGCAGTGCAATCAGGAACATGTTTTTAAAAAAACAGGGACAAATGAGCAAAATAGTACTATCAGCCCAAGAAGCCTCCTGCAATGTGTTGCTTATTATAAGAAGCATTTGCTCACAGAGAACTGGACTGAAACACTTATGTCTGCTATTACTTTATGCAGTAAATCACTATACTTTAGTGCCAGAAAGGTCAGTTTTAAGAGGGACAAAGGACATTTTTGAGGCAAAATCAGGGACAGCTGAGAGGTATGCTCTCAACTGGAGTGTGAACCAGTCCTGCCTTGCTTTAGAACAGACATCCTCTTATTGTGTGATCCACCAAATCCGGTCTTGGTACACAAATGACTGCTTACCCTGTGAGCTCTTCCTGTACTGTGTGGTTTGACCTGGAGCTCAGGTTGCCAAACTGACATTGCCTTGTGGGAATCAGCCTTGGTCTAGCCTGCCTAAATCTGTTAAGTACTTGCTAAAAACCAAGTACCTATTTCAAATGAACTGTGTTAGGGAAAAGGGAAATTGCTGAAATCAGGAAAGGCACACTTGGCCAAAGCTCGTTTCCAAGTGCGACCTGCGAACACAAGGAAGTTAAGTGACTTGCTCAGGGTCATACAGTATGCAAGTGGGAGCCAAAAGGATTCAAACCCAGGTCTCTAGGGTTGCAGCTCAGTGCCCTTAGTACTTTAACATAATGGCCTTGACTTATTTTGTAGCCAGGTTGTCACACATCTGCTTGAGGGCAGGTGACACTGTAGCAAGATAGAATTTCCAAATTAGCACAGGCAGAATGACTGAAAAACCTTGTCACAATCATAAATATTGTCATATCTGCATTCCTGACTCAGGAATAGACTCCACAGTGTAAAAAAAATACATAGGGAAAATAAACGGACACTGGAAAAGCACTTATCCAGACTCACGCCATTCATTTCAATGGAAAACCCTGAACATTTCACAAGGATTCCCAAATTTGAGCTCAGGACCACCCCCACCCCCTCTCCCCCCAGAAAGTCCAGGACTCCCAAACAAAAAATCCTACCAAGAGCGCTGATCACAGTGGGGGGGGGGTGGTAAGCTAACCAATCAGACGTTGCTTCAATGTATCACCGTTTCTCCACTTGTTCAGCAAGCATTCATTCACTGTCCTCCTTGCAGCCAACAGATATTTAGAAAAGTGTTACAGACAGATGAGCGTCACACACAGCTGCAAAAGGCAACAGCAGGGCACACCACTCGCTCACAGCCAACCATAGAAGAATACTTCCTGACTTTGTTCATAACAGGAACTGGCCTGCTATGCATAACAGCCCTAAAAAGATGTGCTGCTCCTTGTTACAGAAGGCCCTCTTCTGACCTGCAATCCTGATTCCCAATGTAGTCTCCCAACCACCTCCACAGGTTACAACTCATAAAACACCATATTTACCTCTACATTGCTTTAGTGATAAAAATACATTTCAATAAATAAAACTGCCACCATAACTTTTTAGGCAAGGGGTGAAACTGTAAGCCAAACCAGACAGTAAAACAGAAACTGGAGTAAAAAGAACTGGGACATCAAGAGAAGGCCAGCAAGCCGGGCTCAAAGCATTCATCCAGACCTTCTCCTCCTGAAGCGAGTAGTTGTGCTGCTCCACACAAGAAGCGAAATCTGGTGGGCCCCCTTAACAACATGGGTGACAACACGTTGCTAGACACCCCTCCCCAGACTGTCACTCGTGTATGCGCTCACAAAAGGGAGGTCGGAGTGCACTCCAAAACAATGGAGAAAGGCGCTTTCAGTGATGGTGGCTGCCTGAAGGGATGGGCCAATGGCTGCCCATGTCCTCACAGCCCACAAACAGGATGTCCCCTCCCTCATCGCCTGGCCTGCCACTGTGATCGGTCCAATCCCCCCAACCAAAGTACACTGTTGCCTGTCTGAATTGATGGAACCCCACCTTGTGGTGGTTGGGGAGATCTGAGATTGTTTGACTGTGGTAGATTCTGGTGCCTGTTTGGAGGTAGCTCTAGTGCACGTTTGGGCAGGAAGAGTCTAGGTAAGAACCAGAGGTAAGTCAATCAGCCTGACACCGATGGTGGGCAATTCATTTGTCTGGTGAAACTTTTTTTTTGGGGGGTTAAATAAGATCATAATTTGTTTCCACAGAGCCCTGCTCAGCCCCAGTCTGCCCCTGACCAGAGATTGCCACTCCGAGGACTCACCTTGTAATCCCCCAGATTACCTCCTGCGGTGCAGCAAGGAGAGAGAGGAATGCTTCTCCCCCCTGTGACTGCATGCAGATTAGCTGGTCCCAGGTGGCAGTGCGGTTTGGTAGGTGAGCAGCCATTCTCCAACTCCATGGTTTTCTGTGTTCTCCCTGACTGTCCCACAAACATCTCCACGTGGTGGATGTGCCTGAACACAGCAACTTGTCCCCTCCCCGAGAGAGGAAAGCTGTCGTCAGATGCTCAATCCTCCTCCTGCGACTCGAGTCTGCTCCCAAACTCGGACTGCCAGTGTGGGAGGTGGTGCAGTGTGGTGTCTAGTACCTCATCCCACCGCACTACTGGACCAGCTTGGTGAAACTTTTTAAATAAATACTCAGCAAAAAGCAATCTGGCAAGTGGCAGCTTAACTGCTGTAACAGGAGTAGCTGTTTACTCTTTCCCAACCTATTTTTTTTTTTTTTTTTAGACAGTGACCAACCAAAAATCTATGTGGCCAGGGCCAGCCAATTAGCGTAGCGGTAGCGCTACCATTTGCGACACCAGTGACCAGAGTTTGGGAATGAGCTCGGGTGCCAAGGGCACGGGGGGGAGAAGGACTAAGCATCCCAAGGGATGCTCTCCTCCTCTGGGGAGGGAGGGAGGGACACCATCCCCACTGCAATACTGCCACAAGAGTGACCACAGGTGGCAGTGCAGCTCGCAGGCGCTGTGTGAGGGGAGAATGTCAGATGAGATCCTGAGTGGCACCACACCTTGTGTGGACATAAGTTGTGAAACTCCAAGCATTCAGACGTCCTCAGGGATGGACAAAATGATGGAAAAAATCTCACAGCTGACATGACGATGGCCTCCAGTACCACAACAAAGGGCCGAACCACGAAAACCCATGGACACTGCCTGACGAAAGTTTATGCAAGTAGGGAGAGTAGACGGGTGCTCTCTCCTTCCCCAGGGGGTAGTATGCCTTGCCACAGGTACCTTGGGAAAACCCTGAGGGAGTGGCGCAGCTGCAGCGTAGAAGAGGTGGGATAAACAAACATTTAAAAACAAAAATCCATATAGCGAAACATTTTTAATTACTTTCCATTTCTACTTTTTGTTTGTTTGTTATTAGGTTCATTTTGAAACAACTGGACAAACCACTGAGCATGAGCTCATTATAAACTGTTGCTTCACAAAACAAGTCCAGATGAATTAGTTCACAGAAACAAATGTCACTTTGGAAGTACACACACTTTACATTTTTATTTAATACACAGCATCAGACTGAAGCACCTTCACTCACCTGTACTGGAGAACAGCATGCTGCTTAGAGCATGAGGGGTGGTCAATAGGGATGTCTGCAATCTTGAGCTGCCTGCCCAGAAGGTATGCACTCTGCCTATGAATGTACATAACTGGGAGTGGTTCATCATTTTTAAAGGGGTAGAATCGCCATCTTTTCTTTGGAATCCGAGCTTCTGGGGGTTCATTGTATTTGATTACCACTCCACGGTAGGTATTGGTTTCCTCTACCAAGGCTCCAGAGAGCTGAAAATTTGGCTTCTCTTTTTCACCTGGTTTGTCCTTGTTCCCTCTCGCATCTGACTTGCCAGACTCCTGATTTTCATTGCTGCTGATGCTCAGCTCTGCTTTTCTGCGGTTTCGACGTCGTTTGTCATCGTAGTACTCTCTCTCTTCCCTCTGTTCACGGAAATTCTGGGCGTCTCTCCTCCTCCCACGACCTCCAGACGAGTCACTCCTTTCATCACGATTTGACACCCTTCCAGAGTGCTCCCTGTATCCATCTCTGTCCCCATTTCTGTCTCGCCTGTATTCTGGTTCTGGACGTTCCGGTTTTCGCCTTTCCTCTTTAACCCTGTGGAAATCTTCTCTCTCCTAAAACAAACACAACGCAGCAGTTGAAACAGTGGTGGATTGGTGGCTAGATAACAGTGTTAAGGTGGGAGGAATTAGATAAAGTACTGGTAGAAGCCATTGGCAAGATGGTAGAAAAGGGGGAGGTGCTGCTGCTAGAGGGACTTCAACCAGCTGGAAGTAGACTGGAGCCTCCCAGCAGCGGCTTCAGCTAGAAGCAGACATATCTTAGACTCCCTGCAGTGGGTGTTCCTCAGGCAACTAGTCAGCGAACCCACTTGTGATGAGGCAATACGGGAACTGGTACTCACCAACAGGGACAGTGTAGCAAATATCAAGGTGAGAGGCAACCTGGGGACCAGTGATCACCATATAGTGTGGTTCAATACAAGGGTGGCTGTGGAATACAACCACACAGGGTGAGGGTCCTGGACTTCAGAAGGGCAGATTTTATAAAGATGGGTGAGTGCCTCAGGGATGACCTGTTTTTTTTTTTTTTGGGGGGGACTTGAGGTTGAGTACAGGAATAGTGGGCAAAGCTAAAAGGGGCATAGTGAAGGCAACAAACCCCTGAAGCAAGTGAGCAGAAGCAAGAGGAAAGAGACTGCTATGGTTCTCGACAACGGTGGCTGAAAAAGTAAAGTGTAAAAGGGTGGCATTCAGAAGGTATAAGGAGTTGCAGAGGGAGGAGTTTCAGGGGAAGCAGTAAGGAATGCAAAGGTGCTAGCTGAAGAGAGAACAACCCAGGTGGTAATGAAGGGGCAAGATTTTTTTTCAGTATGTAAGTGAAGACCAGGTGTAGGACTGTAAAGTTAAAAAGGGAAGGGGGGGACTGTGCAGAGGGCAACCAGGAAAAGGCAGACATCCTGAACAAATCCTTTTGGTCAGTGTCCAAAAGAAGGAGAAGGGCAGGGGCCACAAAAAAGAAAGAGGAGCTCTGGAGGGAATGAAGTGGATACCAGTCCTTTTTCAAAGAGAGTCCTGAAGGGACTCACCAATCTTTAAGGGGAAAAAGCAATGGCACCAGACA
This sequence comes from Neoceratodus forsteri, assembly GCA_016271365.2. NCBI lineage: Eukaryota > Metazoa > Chordata > Ceratodontiformes > Ceratodontidae > Neoceratodus > Neoceratodus forsteri. Next base: position 1,072,932,331 of record CM057451.1, read on the forward strand.
GGATGCATCCATGGGTATTAAGGGAGCTCAAGGAGGTAGTGGATGCACCTCAGACAGTCCTATGTAACAGCTCACTGGAAACAGGAATAGTTCCGGACTAGAGGAGGGCAGATGTAGGTTCCACACTGGAGGAAGGAAATGTAGTCCCACTTCACAAAAAGTGGGAGCACGGAGGAGGCTGTCAATTAAAGGCCAGTCAGCCGGACACTGGTGGTTGGGAAAGTTAATGGAATCATTGCTGAAGGAAAGGATTGTGGAATATCTTGAATCCAACGGGTTACAAGACCCAAGGTAGCTTGGATTCATGGTGGTGGTCATGTAAAACGAATCTGACAGATTTTAGACATGGCCAACCTAGATTTGCTTTCAAACCGTTCCCCACAGAAGGCTAGTAAGCAAGCTGTGTGACTTGGGTGTGGGTCCAAAGGTGGTAAACTGGTTAATGGATAGGCGGCATAGCATGGTGGTAAGTGGAGTTCCTCTTGAGAGGGTGGCCAGTGTGGTGCCTCAGGATCAGTGCTGGTACCGGTCCTCTTTAATGTCTATAAGTGACTTTGCAGAGGAGCTGAAAGGAAGGTCTGCCTCTTTGCAGATGACACCAAAATCTGCAATAGGACAGAAAAGATGAGCAGAGACCTAAGAAAACTCAAGGAGTGGTTAAGGGTATAGCAGCTGGGTTTCAATGCAGAAGTGCAAAACAACGCACGTAAAGGTACAGAAACCCAGGGGTGGAGTACAAAATGGGGAGGAGTGGTACTGACCACCAAGTAGGAAAAGACCTGGGGATAATCATATCTGATGACCTAAAGGTGGCCAGGCAGTGAGACAAGGCAGTCCAGAGGGCTAGTGGGATGCTGGGGTGCACAGGGAAGGGTGTCACCAGCAGAAAGGAGGAGGTGTTGCCTCTGTATAAATCACTGGTGACACCCCCCCCCACATAGAGTACTGTGTCCAGTTCTGGAGACCACATCTCCAGAATGACAAAGTGGAGACCGTTCACAGGAGGGTAATTAAAATGTTGCAGGGTCTACATAAAAAGCCCTACAAGGACAGACTAAAGGACCTCAATATGTACACCCATGAAGGGGGTGGGGAGATACGATAGAGGCCTTTAAATACCTCATGTGGGTAAATAAGGTGCAGGAAAGAAGTATTTTTCAGAAAAAAAAAAGTACTCAAGAACAAGGGGACATGCAATCAAGCTGGGGGGGTAGATTCAGGAGAAATGTAAGGAAGTACACCTTCACAGAAAGAGTGGTGTATTCCTGCAACAGCTTTCCAGCAGAGGTGGCAAGGGCAAAACAGTGGTGGAGTTCAAGAATGCATGGGACAGGCATAAGGGAATCTCAGTGGATAGGAAGGGGGGGGGGGAGAGAAAGAGCCAGAGAGATCAAGTAAGGTCTGTGGTGATACTGTAGGTGGGGAAAAATGGGCAAACTGGGTGAGCCAACTGAACTTTATCTGCCATCAAATTCTGTGTTTCTACGTTAAAAGTGGACCTTTTCATTAGCTATTAATTGAATGTTTTCAATTCATCAAACTTTCCTGCAAGAATGGTAATTATGCAACAGACATGGCCATTATTTATGAAACACTACGTTTTCTTAATGCCAGAATGCTTCACTCAGAAGCAGTGGGTGTAGACCCAAGGTAGTGAGAGTACCAACAGAAACCTGCCTATTCCCACTTTTTTTGTTTAGTTGGCAAAACATTTTAAGGCAATAACAGTATTAGAAAGTTCTACAGAGCACAACATAGGGAACAAGATAGGGCACCCACATTTGATTTTCATTTTGGAGCCTTAAAATTAAATCAGCATAATTATATTTTAAAGTAAGACTGGACAGTCATTGGCTGGTCTTCTGACATTTAAATTATTAAGTGTGTACCACTGGCATGTGTAATCCAACTATTTATCATGTTTCTAGCTACCCAATCGCCCAATAGCCACCCACGGAGATAACTACGGAAGGTATGTGCTGCAGATTCTTGGCGTGGCTCTTTCTATCATTCTTGGCCACATCAGGACATCACTGCCATAGCTTCTTACCGTACATTGATCTCAAATGTAGTGTTTATGTGTTTATATTTGAAGTGTATAATGAAATCCTGGCATCTAATATACCTGTTTTACTCTGGCCTCTGCGTGATATGGACTTCTACTTCTGCTTCTCTTATACTTGGGAGACTTGCTTCTCCGCTTTCCTGGAGACTTGTCCTTCCGTTTAGGAGATCTTTCATTGAAAAGAAAAGCAAATAAAATGCTTTTGTTATGAGCACATTTTATAAACATCAATCCCAAAATATTTTCCAAGTGCAATTTTTGCAGACCCCCATTTATATGCCTTATAAAGGACTGGAAAATGAAAGAATGATCCTTCCGAAAATTCCAAAGATTAGAGCCTTAACCAATGTTAAATTAACAAAAGCAACATTAGATCCCAGGTGCAAGCAGCAACAATTCTTAATGGAGTATGAGAAAGTAGTAAAAGTGCTCCCCTTTCATTGGGTCTACATGATTTTTTAATAAAAAGACTACTCCAATCTGAACATGAGGTGCAACAGAAATCCCACCGCCATGGCATCACCACACAAAGAAAATTATGGGATTTGGTGGATTAGGCCTCCCAGTCACAGTGCAAGATCTGCAGAGGAAAGGGTGCACAATGCCCTCCCAGTGGCAACAGTGCTCTAGAAAGGCATAAAGGTAAGGTACTTAATTTTCATATGGCACCCATCCATACAGCTCAGAGTGCTTCACAGTACTCAACAGATTTGCATCAAATTCACTGAGGTCCACCTCCTCAGTTGGTATAGCAAGAAGTTCCACAGCAGGCAAAGGGTCCACTATGTAAAGGTTCTCTCTTCCAACCAGCACTCGAGATGACAAAAAACCTACCCCTGGTAAAGCGGAGGGGTTGATCGGCAACATAACATGCTACAACATCTTTAAGGTAGTCAGGCCCCAATCAGTGCAAGGCTTTCTAAGTTAACAACAAGATCTTGAAGGTGATGCGCCACCTAACTGGAAGCCAGTGCAACTGCCACATCACAGCTGTTGCATGGTCAAAGTAGGAAGATCTGGAGATTATCCTGGCTGCCGCCGTCTGCACAGTGGCGGAGCCAGATTTGGGAGCATTTGGGAGCGGGGGGCATTCAGTCAATCATGGGCTCCACAATGGGCGCTAAACAGTGAATAAAGATGGTGGTGGGGCACCACTACTCACATTGGGGCAGCCAGGAGGGGCAGACGACCCCTCAGCCCCCCCCCCAGCTCCGCCACTGCGTCTGCACCAGCTGTAGGTGATGCATCAACCTCCCTGATAGCCCAAGGTAAAGAGCATTACAGTAGTCTAGTTTTGAAATCACAAAGCTACGAACCAGGGCTGCCAGCTGCTCGGGTTCTTGATAAGGAATATCTCCTAGATTAAGCCCTATCTGGAAACATTCACTGCGGACCACAGCAGACACATGATGTTTGGGCGTCAAATCTGTGTCCACAAGGACTCCCAGATTCTTCACCCTATCCAAAGCTACTAGGGGCACACCGTTCTGGAAAGGAACCCTGATAGCTGCCTGCCAAGCTGCCATCAGGACCTGGTTCCACCAATAACAACTCTGTCTTGGTCGAGTTCAAACTCAGCCAGCTGGAAGTTATCCCAATCTACAATCTCATGAAGGTATTTCACCAACACAGAGACCGCTTTCTGCTCGTCAGGTGTAAATGACAGGTACAGTTGCATTATCATCAACTGCACAGCAGTGAAAACTCAAACTTCAGATGTGATGAGTCAGCACCCATCACAAACTTCTGTGATCTGCTGGTAAGGAAGGCTCAAACCACCGCAGCGTTGTTCCGCTGAGTCACCCAAATTCTGCACGATGTTCTTTCAACATCACATGAGCCACAATGTTAGATGCAGACAAAAGATCAAGGAGAACAAGCACAGGTTGCTCCCCCCACCTCTCGCCAGGAACAGCACGAATGCAGTCTCAATGCTGTGCTGAGGTTGGTAACCTGAATGAAATGGCGTATAGAGGTCTAAATTCTCTAGGCGGACCCCAAGCTGCACTAAAGCAGCTAAAAAAAAGGAAAGGTTCGAAACAAGGTCCAACTCACCAGCACCTCCCATCCAGCAATGCCTTCTTCAGAAGGGGTCTTACCACTGCCTTTTTAAGGGCATCGGGAAATGACCACTCCGAAAGGGAACTCCAGATGATGCCACCTATAATAGGACCAAAGGCCTCACAGAAACCCAGCATCAGTCACGCAGGCCCAGGGCCTGACACACAGCATGTTTCATCCACTCTGGCCCACCCCTCCTTTTTTCACCATTTCTCCCTCCCACCAGCACAGTCTCAAATCCCCACCCATCCACACAGCCTCAAAAGACACCACTCTACCTACGTCACAAGGAGTCAGTGCCACAACACAGACTCCCACCTGCAATACTCAAGAGTCTAGTGGGACACAGCGTCCTTTCTCCCACTTATGTTACACTCTGCCGGGCTCGGGCCAAGGAACCGAACAGCAGCAGGATACAAGTGCTAACTCAATTACTGCCACACCAATACTGTATCTGTTATTTACAACACTAGTGTAAATGGCAGCTAGTAGGCAGGGAGTATAAATGACACTGAATAAATATCCCCTGAACTAATCCCAGTTTTGCAACTCCATTTTCTTATTCTAGTATACAAAAATGTTACCCTTAGCTACTCCACATCAGCGGGCAACAGATGGAGTGCTGTTTACAGTTCTGAGCTCCTAATACAAAACAGACACTGAGGTGGTCAAAGGGGTGCAAGGTAGGGCCACCAAACTGAATAGAAGTGTGAAGGACAATAGTTATAGGAGGAGAGAGACTAAAGGCCCTCGACAAGTTCCTCCTGGAGAGAAGGAGGCTGGGGAACAGGATTTCAGTCTTCTGCATACTCATGGTATCGACAAGATCAAACAAAGATGCTTGATCTGGTGTCTTCCAGCAGGATGCAAGGACATGCCCTAAAGCTTAGAGCTGGCAAATTTAGAGGACATATCATGAGGCACTTCTCCTGGAGGTTGGTGAACCTATGAAACAGCCTACCAGTGGATATGAAAGACAAGCCTTCAAGGTTAAGGCTGGACAAATAGCTGCTTACAGTGGAATCACCCTTGGTAGTATCATGGGTAGGTATATAAATTAGGACATGTTGGCACAACATACTTTTTAGTCCCTGCTTTTGAAGTCAGTGGGTTGGCAGAACAGAAGGACCTAGTGTTTATTTCTACTTTAAAACTTTAATTTACTTTGTTATTACTCTATACAGCCCCAAATGTCAGAATTCAGTACAACATAAGTAAGAGAATTCCTTCCTTTACAGGAACGGATATATGGGGATTATGCTAGGTTAAACACACCTCTTGGTGGGTGTTCCATCATCAGAGGGTATGCTGACCCTGAATAAGTCCCAAACTCTGGAGTGTTTCATTCCACTTATAAACCCACTTATGACCGATTCAGATATTTAAGAGCACTATTAGTTAATGTACTGTAATTAATAGGTTTTTTGTATTAGTGTTCAGAGCTCTTAGCAAGTTTTCTTCTCCAGAGGTCCAAGCTCTCCAAAATAAAGAAACAGATGGGTAAAGCTGGACTAAACCCACAAGTTCTACGGAGCTGCCCTGATGCTGCAGTACAGGTGGGCACCAGGCAGCAGCTTGTGTTTCTGACTCACCTGCAGCACGCCTTGAGGAAGCAGCATAGTGAAAAATGCTGTGCCCCAACCAGACGAAGTCAGGCATGACAGCACACAGAGCAAAGCACTTTGTATACTCTATAGGAAGGCGGGGGGTAACCCCCACTTAGTGGTGTACCTCAGAATGAATGATTTAGATGGTAACAGTGTGTTGGAGCTTCAAGCAAGATTTAGAGAACTGGCCAGGAAGTGCCAAATTTTATTTGAATTTTGGTGACCGGGTAAATTGAGGGGAACACTCTTGCATTCTCAAATGGTTTGCCAGGCCGAGAGCAAGCACAAACAGAAAGCTGAGGATTAGGGAACTTCAATGAGTGGTTGGGAAAATGGTGTCTGGATATGGGGTTTAGGTTGGTGGGTGGCTGGGGAGATGCATGTGACAATAAGGAGCTGTTCGCCAAGGACAGGCTACACATCGGAGAATGGAGGGGAAAAAAGTTTTAAAAAATACAATGGGGGAGTTTATGGTTATAAATTATGATTTAAACTAGTAGTGTGATGGGGGCTTAGTCTTACAGAGCAGACAGGACTGCAAAGATTGGAGGGCCTGCACCTCTTCCCTAACTGTAAAATTGTTGGATGGGACGTACTCACAGAAGGGCAAAATCATGGGCAGGCTGGAAAGAGTGAGGGGTGGTTGGAAGGTGGTCTCAACCAATTCAAGGAGCTTGGGGAACAATATGCCAGAGTTACAGGCAATGATGGAGGTGGGGGGGGGGTTGATATGGCTGCAGTCAGAGACTTTGGCCTCCCATTATCATGACTGGGACTTGATAATCCTAGGATACAAAACATTTAGGAGGGATAGGATAACTGGCAGGGGAGAACGGGCAGCGCTATTTGTAGGGGAAGGGATTGTGTGTGGTAGAGAGGAGAGTGATCATGGGAGCATGGAAATGTTGTGGATCACCTTACAGGATGTTAAGGGCAGTAGTGTCAATCTAGGGGTAGTCTACAGACCACCAACACATACTGAGGAACAGGGCAGGGAAATTATGGCAAACCTAACAAATCACTGCAGTAGATGGAGAGGTAGGACGGTGGTGGTGAGGGATTTCAACCTGCCAGGGGTGGACTGGAGCACTATGACATCAACAAATGGTAAACAACAACAGATTCTGGACTTATTTCAAGATATATTCCTGTCACAACTGGTGATGGCATCAACCAGAGAAGGAAGCATCTTGGATTTGGTTCCGACAGATGGTGAGCAGGTAAAGAATGTTGTAGTAGAGGAAGCACCAAGTTATCTCAATCTGCGAGAATGCCGACCTCCCTACAGTGGCCTCTTGCATGGGTGTTTTCTGTGGTGGGCTGTGCCCCCCAGACTCTAGGATTCCAACTCCAGGTCAGGATTGGTCCGGGGAAGGGAAGGAACACTGAGGGAGGGTGAAACAAAGAAAAAGGACCATTACCGCAAATGTCGCCGTAATGGTCTGTGTGTTTCGTCGTTGGGGTGTCGATAACAAGGGGTGATACGTGCAGTAGAGGACCCACTTGCTGGGAGTGATCACTCGACAGGATGGTTCTCTCTGTACCTAGGGAGAGAGGGAGGGAAATCAAACTAATATGAGACAGTAGTGAATTTCAGGGGGGCAGATTTCACAAGGATGGCAGCCATCATTTAAAGAAAGTATGTGCTGACATGGACACAGATGGGGTATTTTGATGGTGGGCATGTTGGAAGCCGCTAATACCTGCACCAAGTCCCAATACAAGAAAGCGAGGTCAAGGAAACCCTGCTGGTGGACTAGGGATGTACAGGAGAGGGTAAAGGAGCAAAGACTAGCCTACTGAAAGTACAAGAAAACCCGTAAGCAGAAGGCTACGGAAGAGCACTATATTAAATCGAAGGAGGCAAGCAGGGTGGAAAGGGCAGCCAAAGCAACCAAAGAGCTATGGTTGGCACAGGGGATCAGGGAGGGGAGAAGGATTTATTTAGATTTATCAGAGAGAAAAGGAAGGGTAGGAGGCAGATCATCAGGTTAAAAAAAAGGAAGATGGGTGCACAGATGAGGGAGTGGAGCAGGCTGAGGTACTAAAATGAGTACTTCCGCTGTGTCTTTACGAGGGAAATGGATGGTCCAATTCTACAAGGGGGTGTTCATTTAAGAGGTGGGGATGGGGGGTCACTAACATGTGATGAGATACTGGTGGAAAGAGTGTGGTAGGGCCTTTGATCATTAAGGACAGACAAAGCCACAGGTCCGGACGGGATCCACCTCAGAATCCTAAAAGAGTTGGTGGATGTCCTGGCAGCACCGCTGACGGAGTTATTCAACTCCTCCCTCCAAATGAGAAGTGTACAACTGGACTGGAAAATGACGCATGTAGTGCCCCTCCATAAGAGTAGGTCAAGGGACAAGCCAGGAAACTATAGACCTGTCAGTCTAAAGTCCATAATGGGGAAAACTACATTGAAGAAAAGGCTGGTGAAGTTCTTGGAGGCAAGTGGACTTCAGGATGTCAGGCAACACAGTTTTGCCAAGGGGGAGAGCTTGTCAGACTAACCTGGTTGAATTTTTTGATTGGGTGACAAGATACCTGGACGGTGGTAGGCCGGTTGATGTTTTATATTTAGACTTCAGTAAGGCATTTGACTTGGCGCCTCATGGGAGACTGCTGGGCAAGCTGAGTGACGTGGAGGTGGGGGAAAGGTTAGTGAGGTGGATTGGGAACTGTCTAAGCAACAGACAAGAACAGGTGGTGGGGGAAACGATAGATCCCAGAAGGGTCATCAGCTGGGTCCCTCAGGGTTCGGTTCTGGATCCATTGTTTTTTTAATGCTTTTATTTCAGACATCGCGGTGGGAGTTAGGAGTAATATGAGCCTGTCTGCTGATGACTCCAAACTAGGTGGACAGTGAGGAGGGAAGGACACTACTCCAGGAAGACCTAGAAAGACTAGAACAATGGTCAGTCACATAGCAGCTGGGGTTTAACATTAGAAGTGCAGTGTACTTCACTTGGGAGCTAGGAATCCAGGGTACAGTTAACATAGATGCATAGACAGTGTCGGCAGATAAGGGCCTATGGCCCACCCAGTCTGCCCATTTGAGCTTGTAAGTTCAGTTTGTTTTCCTAGCAGTCTGTTGCCCCTTACCCCTGACCTCCAGAATTCCTTTATGTCTATCCATGCATTCTTAAATCCGTGATTGTTTCAGCCCCACCACTTCCTCTGGCAGGGTGTTCCACTTATCCACCAGTTCTTGAAGAAATTCTTTCTCATGTTTCCTCTGAATCGTCCTCCCTCCAACTTCATCCCATGCCCTCTAGTCCTGGAACATCTTTTAAGCTTAAAATAGTGTTTTCCTGCACCTGTTCCTCCCTGTAAGATACTTGTATGTCTCTATCATATCCCTCTCCTCCTCTCCTCCAGGAGTACATGTTCAGTTCCTTCAACCTGTCTTCATAGGGACTTGTGATGCAATCCATCGCCATCTTTGTTGCCCTCCTCTGAACCTTCTCTACCCTGTCTATGTCCTTACATAGATATGGTCTCAGAACTGTACACTGTACTCCAGGTGGGGCCTCACTAGTGTCTTGTATAGCGGAATTATGACTTCCTTTCCTGCTGGTGATGCCCTGCCTATACATCCCAGCATCCCATTTGCTTTACCTGCTGCCTTGTCACACTGTTTCCTACCTTGAGGTCATCAGAGATGACAACCCAAGATCCCTTTCCTGCTTGGTGCATGCTATATCCTCACCCCCAACTGATATATTGTGCCAGGGTTTCTGTGCCCCATATGCATTATCTTGCACTTCTTTGCATTGAATTTCAACTGCCAAACCCTGACCATTCTTCAAGTTTCTGCAGGTCGCTTCTCATTCTGTCTACACCCTCTGGGGTGTCTACTCTATTACAGAGCTTTGTGTCATCAGCGAACAGTGAAATTCTGCCTTCTAGGTCCTGTAATGTCACTGATGAAGATGTTGAATAGGACCAGTCCCAGCACTGATCCCTGTGGTACCCACTGGTCACTCTTCCCTCTGTGGAGTGACAGCCATTTACCACCACCCTCTGTGTCCTGCCACCCAGCCAGTTACCTACCCACCACACTACTGTCCTGCCCACACCCATATTCCCCAGTTTGTGTAATAGTCTTCTATGTGGCACAGTGTCAAAGGCCTTGCTGAAGTCCAGATAGGCCATGTCCACTGCCTCCCTGATCCACCTCCCTAGTCACCCAGTCAAAAAATTCAACGAGGTTGGTCTGACATGACCTCCCCCTGGTGAAACCATGCTGCCTTGGGTCCTGTAGTCCATTGACAACCAGATGTTCCACCAATCTCTCCTTCAGTAGTGCTTCCATGATCTTCCCCACTACCGAGGTGAGGCTGACTCGTCTGTAGTTCCCTGCTTCCTCTTTGTTCCCACTTTTGTATAAGGGGACTACATCTGCTGTCCTCCAGTCTTTGGGTACCTCCCCTGTTTCCAGTGATCGGCTAAACAGGATAGCCAGAGGTTCAGCCACCACCTCTCTTAGTTCTTAAGGACTCTGGGGTGCACCCATCTGGCCCCATTGCTTTATCAACTCTTATTACTTCCAGTTCCTTCAGGACCCTTTCTGGTGTAAAGGGACTTGTGTCATTTCTGCACCATTCTCACCCCTTGTACTCCTTCAGACCCATTACCTCCTCTTCCTCAGTAAGACTGAGCAGAAATACCTGTTCAATATGTCAGCTTTACTGTTGTCATCCTCCACGCTCCATCCTCCCCCTTCAGTCTCACTATCCTCCTTTGTCTTTCTTTTTCACTTATGTACCTGTAAAGGTTTTGTCCCCTCTACCCACTGATTTTGCAATGTGTTCTTCTGTCTAAGCTTTGGCTTCCTTACTGACCTCCTGCCTCCTTTGCTTCTCCTGGTACTTCTCCCTATCCCTTCTGCCTGTGTCTTTTGTATTGCCTGAATGCAATCTTTTTGACTTTCACTTTCTTTGCTACCTCTTTGGAAAACCATAATGGTCTCCTCTTGCTAACCTGCTTAATGCATAATTCTGTTGTTCTTGTAATCCCCATTTTAAATACTGCCCACTGTTCCTCAACCCCTGATTCCTGCCCATGCCCTTAATGCCTCTTTCAAGTATCTCCCCATTTTCCCAAAGTCTGCCCCCTAAAATCCAGGATACGTGTTTTGTGTGGTTTGGTTCTGCTCTTCCTGTGATTTCAAACCACAATGACTGGTGGCCACTGTTTCCCAGGTGCTCCCCACTGTTACCCCCATGACACTGTCCCTGTTTGTGAACAAGGTCCAGTATTGCCTTCTGCCGAGTTGGTTCCATGACCAGTTGCTTGAGGAAGGCACCCTGAAGGGAGTCCAGGATAAATCTGCTCCTAGTTGATGCTGCTGCTGGGATGCTCCAGTCCACGTCTGGAATACTGAAGTCTCCAACCAGTACTACCTCACCCTTGTCTGCCATCCTTTGGATGGCTAGCATCAGCTCCCTATCTGTTTCTTCCTCCTGGGCTGGTGGTCTATAGACCACACCTGTGCGGATGGCTGGCCCCATTTTCCTTTCCAGCTTAACCCACAGTATCTCTCCCCATTTGTTCCTCCTGGATCTCTGTGGCCCTTATGTCATTTTCACATACAGTGCCACTCCTCCTCCTTCCTGCCTGCTCTATCTCTTCTGAATATGTTGTAGCCAGGTATGGCCATCTCCAGTCGTGGTTATCATTACACCAGGTTTCAGTGATGGCCACAATGTCCAGGTCTGACTGTACCATGACAGCCTCCAGATCTTCCATCTTGTTGCTAAAGCTCCTGGCATTTGCACATGGCTTTCCATGATTTGACCTCCTAGACTGTTTCACTGTTCTACTCCAGCCCCTTCCTTGGTTGTCATTTATCCCTGGTTCTCCTTGCTGTCTGCCCTTCTGCTGAATTTTGCCCTTTTCTGCTTATCCACCTCTTGGGCACTAATCTCCATCTTTTGCACACTGCTTTGCAGAGATAGTCACTCCTCTGGTTCACTGGTTCCACTGCTAGCTGTGGGGTGAGCAATGGGTACCCTCCTTGCTGGCCTGCCACCCCTTTGCTAGTTTAAATGCTTGTCCATGTAGCATTTAAACTTATCTTGAGTGCTTGGATTCCCTCCAGGATGGATGCAGGCCGTCAGGCTTGAACAAACCTCCATCCTCCAGGTGGGTCCCCAGTCACCAATGAATCCAAACCCTTCCTCACAGCACCAGTTCTTCAACCATGAGTTAAAGTTCCTGGTGCATGCACTCCTATGCTCTCCTTGCCTCTCACAGGTAGTACTTCAGAAAATGACAGAAGTAGCTACTTGCTTGGGACCCCTCCCAGTTTCCTAAACTCTTCCTGAACTTCCTTTGGCTCCCCATTTGCCAGGTCATTAGTACCTAGGTGGATAATGACATCCAGCTCACCCTCCCGTCTTGCCTTCCCAGTGATCCCCAGGATCTTCCTTCCATCCCTCATGCCGTGGCACCTGGTAGGCACCTCACCTCCCTGTCCTCCCCTCCTGTGTTCCTAGCTGGATCCCTCTTATGTCCCCACCAGGATTCGCTTCCTCCTCCTCTGGGGTCCACTGCTTTCCCGCTGAGGTCACCTCCTTGGCAAACCTCCACATCCTTTCCTTCACTTCTCTGGGTACCTCTATTTGGTTGTCCTCATTTGCCAGTGTGGCATATGAGTTCTTGAGTGGAATAGGATCTGGGATGTGCCTCTGCCTGACTGCTCTAACCCTCCCTGAGCCCACTGTCATCCAAGTGCTCCTCATTCTCGGCATCCTTTGGCGCGTTGCACTGGACTGGGTGGTCCCTGGATAGGGGTGATGGTACTCCTGACCCAGTTTACTTCCGCTCTGAGTCTGGCTACCTCATCCCACAGTCCAGAGAGATGCATGCAGATAGGGCAGCACCTCAGTGTCCAGAAGGTCTGCCTGAATATGGCTGCCCCACAGCCACTGCATTGCACCACTCCCCACATTATACTGCAATTCCACTACTTGTCTGCTACTGAAGCTCTCCTAGTCCCTTTTTATTAATTCAACAGTCTTGAAAGAAGAAAAAGATCTGGGAATAGTGATCACTGCTAAAATGAATCACTCAGGACAATGCAGGAACACAGCGGCTAAGGAAAACAGAATGCTGGGGTGCATTGCTAGGAGGATCACTTCGAGAAAGGAGGAGGTAATTCTGCCACCGTACAAATCCTTGGTGAGGCTGCACTAGAGTACTGTGTGCAGTTCTGGCGCCCTTACTTAAAGAAGGACATTATGCTCCTGGAGAGGGTCCAGAGGAGGGCATCTAAGATGGTCCTTGGAATGGGGATAAGTCCTATGCAGGGAGACACTGGCAGTTAAACATGTACTCCCTAGAAGACAGAAGGGACATGATCAAGACCTTTAAATACCTGAAACGCATTAATAGAGTAAACACAGAGGGGCTGTTCAGACTGAAGGGGGAGAAGGGAACACGGGGGTCATAGCCTGAAACCGGCTGGTGGGAAGTATAGAAGAGACTGGAGGAAGGATTACTTCACGGAAAGGGTGGTAATGCCTTGGAATGCGCTACCTGTGGAGTTATCAAAGGAATCAGTGTGGGTTTTAAGAAGGGTTGGGATAGATACATGGGCAGGATACAGGTAGAGACCAGGGGGACTCTGAATGGAAATCAGGGGAGGGATGGAATGGAGAAGGGAGGCAGCAGCAGTTATCAAACTGTGAGCTGCATCTTGAGCAGACACGCTAGACCTCAAGGCCTAATCTGCTGGCATTTTGGTATGTACTTAAAGGACACAAAACTCCACAACCCAGAAAGTCCTGGTAATGAGGCCCCTTTATGAGAATGGTCCATTGTTGGCGAATCATTCTGCTTTCTTCTGAGATTTGTTTTTCAGTTTCTTACTGTAGTAGAGGTAGAGCAGTTTGTTCAGGTGTCTGGTATTTTGCGATTTTTGCAGCATTAGGAGTGCTGCTGTTGTGCATCAACACAGCCAGGGAATGAAATTCTGAAGAAAAAAACAAGAAAAAAAAACTTCCCTGCCCATTGTGGACGCCTCAGTTTAAAACAAAAATATGTGCCCATAAACCCATTTACATGCCACCCAGAGTTTTTCTATCTAGCACTTTTACTTTATCAGTGGATCAAATGTTAGTTATGGCCCCCACCACGCACTTCTTGTAGCCCATTTCTAGTCAGTCTATGCCCCCTGTCCTGCTTCAAACTGCTAATTTCCTCACAGCCCTTACAAACGGCTACATAACATGTATATTTATTTATTTTAATTGGTCCCCCCTCCACCAAAAGTCCTAAAAAAGACTTATGTAAAAGATGAAATTTAGCCACAAGATCGTGCTGCCTCATAACTGCTGCTGGTGCAGCTAACTGGTGCTACCTGTACCTTTAAACAGCCACGCTGTCTTATTATGGCCTCTGCTCCAATGGGGCGGGACTGAGCAGCCAGCACTCAGAAGCCAATCATAAGTGACACTACAGACTTTTTTTTTTTTTTTAAGTTTGTGTCATTTACTGCAGCTGCATGCGTGATCCAGTTAATGCGCTTCTGAGCATTCACCAGATCACACCAGTCACATGACACCAGTTCAGTTTCCTGTTTGGGGGTTTAAGGAGGCAGGAATACTAAAGCTAATCAAAGCCAGCAGTAGAGTAAGTGCCCCAGCAGGCATGCAGCAAGAGGTCCCAAATTAAAAATGCCTGACCTGGGTAAGGTAGCTGTACAAAGTTTGCTGGTGATACATGTACTGTTGGGTCGGTCTGCATTTCTTTTCAGCTGCATGTCTAAGTTTTTGAGGGTTTACATCATTCGATTTTTTGTGGTGGGTTTTTTTTTGGGAATACTGTATTTTCTGTTTCTGTGTCTAGGGATCACAACTGGAATGTCTGGATCTTTTGGCTCGTTACATTTTTCTGCTCTTTAGGTTTGGGGTTATTCTTTGTTTTTAGGTCGGGAGGGGTAGGGTGTCTGTTTTCAGCTCATTTCAGTTTGTGGGTTTGCTATGTTTGATTTTTGTGGACATTTCTGCGGCATACTGCATGGACTGTATTGCTCAAAGTAATGAATCTGCAAGAATAATCCTCATGTAGCCAGCTAGGCTGAAATCTGCTGTTCTGATGTTGCTATGCTGACTTCCTGGTTGCAGTGAAAATAATACATAGTCAGAGTTGCTGCTCCAGCCTCTGTGTCTCTATTTTATGCAAGTTCTAGGCCAAACCAGCAAATGCACTACAATTTCAGTTTAATTCCTGTGTCTTTGCAGAGTTATGGGTATTTGGCATGTGGTTACACCCTGAAGGGTTTATATTATGTAGGTACCAGGTTAATATAGTGCTGGGCAGGAAGAACCACGCTCCAGATAGCACAAAAGTTGTACAGCAACAGGGGTTTTACAGCGTGCAGGAACAACCACACCAGTTGCTGTACACTCACATGGGGGAAGTGCTTTAGTCGCTGTGGGTGTGGTGCCTGGTTGAGCCGCTCCCGTGATGGAATGGCTAAGGCACCAGCACCTGATGGAGTTGGAGACCTGGGGTCGTGGTTTCTCAATTACACTTTCACCTACATGGTGGGTCTCTCCGTGGCAGCGTTCAGGCACACTGACAGCACTGGGAAGCTCGCATTGTGATCACCTGTGCTGTACCAGTCATGTGGATAAATGAAGGACTTCAGGTTCCAGTGCTGTCAATCCAGCAACTTTCACAAGCACTAAATTCTCACACACAGACAAAAAAAGAAAGAAAAGCTGCTGTAACAGAGCTTACCATACACAATGGTATGCTGGCTCGCTGGGGTAGCATTAAGATTTCCAATCGCAACACCGACATCCGGGGTTCAGGAACTGACCAGTGAGTCAGCCGGAGGAGGGGTATGGTGCATCCCTTGACTACTCTCCTGCGGGGCGACAAGTACTCTGTGCCTGACCACTGGCGGAGGCTAGAGGATCAGCAGCTGATGCCTAGACAAGGAGGGGTGGGGGTTAAAGACGTCATGATTTATGTCACTGCATCACCCACCCACCCCTGTGGGGCCCTTGCTCAATTTTGTGTCCACCATTAATGACGCCCCACTCCTCTGGTCTCGTTCACCCACCGCAGCACTCCAATGGCGATCTAGTAGTCCCATCATCCATTGAGTACAAACCAACTCCAATCCCTGCCTTGGGGATAAGCCAGGGAGGCATTGCTGGTAGGCGACCCCCTGCCAGTAACCTTGTACCGGTGTCATGAGGGTTCATATCTGCAAGACGGCCCCATCCTGGGAGGCAAGCCAGGGTGACCATAAGGAAGAGATAAGTCCCGGGGGGGGGGACTGGGAGAGCAGAGGCTGTGCCCTTGGCAGGACCACAACAATTAATGAATGAATACATAACTAAGTGTGGTGGTTTCCAACCCCCCCCCCCCCCACCAGTGCTCGTGCCTGTCAAATACACAAAAATGTGTCTCTTCCTCAACCAATCCCCACTTGAATGGAGAAATCATTCCTGGTGCTAGTGGTACCCACTTCTTCCTCACACAATCCCACTGTATTAAGTAACCTATCCCTGGTAATCGGGTAGCCTCCAATACACTGCATGCTCTCATCTCTCCTCCTCCACTGCATCCCGCACTTGCTCACTACTCTCCTTTCCCGGCCATCATTTGCCCTACACAAGTCCTGCAGCAGTATACAAAGCTGTATACCAGGACATGTGTGAAAAAGAACAAAGTCGACTAAATTCATTTACACACAAGTCTTGTAGCAATACACAACTCTGTATACACGCTACAGGACTTGAGCAGGACAGATGGTGGCCAGACAGGGAGGACAGCGTGTTTACAATTAGACTACCAGGGATTTTATTTTACACGGATTTGGGTAAAGGAGGTTGCAACAACCGCTGCTCTGCACAATGCCACTGCACATACAGCACACAGAGGTATTGCGCAGGGCTGCTAAATGCAACATAATGGCATGCAAATGGACTCCTAGCTCCTTGCATGCTTTGTGTGTGGTCCTCAGAGTCCTGCCATTTGAACAGGACATCCAGAAGCCAAGGTGCTAACTTGTTTGGTATGCGCTATCCCCTTTTGCACCTGGGCGTCTGCTGTTGGCAGGGGGCTGTGGTGAGCTGTGCATCTACTTTGTGCAGCAGCCAGCTATTCATACATTCTCACGCACCAGACAGGGTGCTATGCATGTACAAATATTGCACCTTACAGGAAGCATGTTAATTAGCAAGCTGCACTGCCCATTGTGGGGCACTACTGGCCACCTTTAATTATAGGGCCCAATGTTTTCCGCCAGAAAAAAAACTGAATGAATGCCTGCATTTATCCAACATGGACATGATGCACATTTTCTGCTCCTCTGTTTTTTTGTTTGCCCTATTTCTTTTTCAGAGTCCTTAAATTTTTTTTTTTTTTTAATCATCTCTGTTCTTTTCATTTGCTCTTGGTGACCCCTTCATTTACTGTTTTTTCCTGTATGTGGTCCCAGCATAAGCTGTGATTAACAATACTGCGAACCAGGAATCCACTCGAAACATATGATGCATTGCAAAGACATAGGGGCTCAAAACAAATGGATAGGGACACACATAGAGAGATGCTTTTGGATAAACCCATGCCGAATAGAGGAGGGGCTAAGGCAAGTTCCCTGGGCTCCTCTTCCCAGTGGGAAAGGAGGCCTAGGGGAGAGTGATGGACATTAGTAAGAGTAACAGGGAGAGCAAAAAAAGAAAAGGAGGCCGGTGGAAGAACCCCCAGAGGTGCTGATGCAGAACAGATTGCTTCCACTGACTGGGGAAGTTACGGGTAGGAAGTGGAGGAGGTAAGGGCGAAGCAGCAACAGGAGAGAGATCTGAAGTCTATGGGAGGTGTGCACAGGGCAGTGGACAAGGGTATGGGTGGGGGTGTGAGTAGAGACAGAAGAGCACAGAGGGGATGAGGGGTGAACAGAGAAAGTCGCAGTGGAGATGGGCAGAACAGGAAAATGAGGGGGAGTGCAAGGGAGAAGGAGCAGGTGGTCACAGTGGGAGGCAGACAGGAAGAGGGGGAAAGTCAGCAAAAGAAAGCCAGGCCAGGGTGAGGAAGGAACTCACGCGGCATGTGTGGAAGGGAGGATTGTAATCCTAGGAGATTCTATAGTTAAGAAGTGAGATGGGGAGACACAAGTGCTAAAGGGAATCGCAGGAGTGTGCACTGTATGCTGGGGGATGACCACAGGGACGGTGTAGCCAAGAATATTTTATTTTATTTATTTATTTATTTTATTTAGTTTTTGTTGACCGGGTAAGCGCACTACACAAATCCTGCCTATTTTCAGGCACGACCCGGGGGAGGGGGAATACAGATGAATGCCAACTGACATTGAACCAGATTAAGCTGTTGTGAATACACAAGATTATTGGTCAATCTTTAGCTATGGCCCAGACAGGATACATTCCAGAATATTAAAAGAACCTGAGAGGTGCTGGCAGCACCACTAACAGCCCTATTCAACAAATCACTAGCAACAGAGGTGGTTCCAGAGGACTGGAGGAGGGCAAATGTAGTCCCTCTCCAAAAAAGTGGGAGCAGGGAGGAGGCTGGCAATTATAGGTCAGTCAGTCAGTCTGACATTTGTGGTGGGGAAATTAATGGCGGCACTGTGGACAATGATGTATCTAGAATCCAGTAGAGCATGGGATCAAAGGCAGCACGGATTTACAGTGGGACGGTCTTGTCAAGCAAATCTGATTGATTTCTTTGACTGGGTGACCAGGGAAGCAGATCAGAGAGCGGCAGTGGATGTGGCCTACCTAGATTTCAGCAAGGCCTTAGACATCGTCCCACACAGGAGGCTTGTAAACAAGTTAGGCAGCCTGGAATGAGTACCAAGGTGGTAAACTGGGTCAGAAATTGTCTGAGCAACAGGACACAGAGGGTGGTGGTAAATGGAGTTCATTCCGAAGGGGGGGAAGGGGAAGACTAGCAGGGTGCCACAGGGATAGATGCTGGGGCCAATCCTCTTTAACATCTTATAAGTGACACTGCAGAGGAGCTGGAAGGGACGGCCTCTTTGCGAATGACACTAAGATCTGCAACAGGGTGACACTCGGGGGCAGTGTGTGTGTGTAAAGAATGAGGAGTGACCTAAGCAAGATTGAAGAGTGGCCGAAAGTGTGGCAGCTAGGACTGAATGCAAAGAAGTGCAAAATCATGACTTCGGGGCACAGGCATCCAAGGGAGGAGTACGTGATTGGTGGGGGGGTACGGACGGCCACCAAACAAGAAAGGGACCTGGGGGTAATCATATCTGATGACCTAAAGGTGGCCAAACAATGCGAGAAGGCTGTGGGGAAAGCCACTGGGATGCTAGAGTGCACAGGGAGAGGCATCGCCAGCAGAAACAAAATTATATAGGGGATACATGATGGGCACGAGTGTGATATGGAAAACATTTTCACTCCTTTAGAGTGACCTCTGGATATTCACGAGTGGAGAAGCCAAGGAGGAAGTATCCAGAGGTCACTGTGCAGGAGGAAAATATTCTCCATATCACACGAGTGCACGTCATGTATCCGATTTATACAACAAGGCCCCCTATTGTTAGGGGTGAATTGTGCAAAAGTAACCATTTGTGCTAAGCCATGTGATAAATGTAATTTCTTACATTTATCACACTCCAGTGAAAATAATAGGATTTATCACACATTAATCATTCACCTCTATTGTATAAAATCTCTCTATATATACACACACACACTCTGAATTTGCCTAAATCCACTGGGAATGGCAGGCTGGAGCTGGGCATCAGAAATTATACATACATTTTTTTTTTCCCCACTGCAGAAAACTTCGTTAATGCATCAGTTAGGGTTGATGGCACAGCGACAAAAGTATGGAAATGTGATGTTAGGGTTACCCACCTACCACCCCACACACGTCAGGGTGTGCCATGGGGTCATCAGGTCCAACTCTCACCCCAATCTGTGTGTAAAACAAGCCAACATGCTACAGTACAGGAGAATGGGGTGAGAGTCAGGCCTGACGACAACACAGCACATGCAGTCTGTTGGTGTGTGGGGGTGGGGTAACCCTAACATCACATTTCCATACTTTTATCCCTGTGCTATCAACCCTAACTGATGCATTGATGATCTTTTTTGCAATGCATTTCCCTCCTTTTTGAGAAAATCCACCAGGCCTTGTGTTCCCTTCACGATTACCATTTTTTTGCATAATGGTATGCGTATGTGGGAGTGCGGACCTTCTGGGCCCTGCGCTCCCACTTACCACATAAGTTCGGGGACATAATGCAGGCCTAGAAACATGAAAGTGAACCCTTGGAACCCCAAATTGCCAATATCTCAGAAATCGTAGCAGCTAGGGGAAAAATTCAACTTTGGTGGTCTTCATGACTTTCTAACGTATACCCATACTTAGTCCACCCAAAGGTGGACTATGCTGCAGGTAGCAAAAAATCTGCATCTTGAACCGTTTGAGATACGGGTGTCGAAATGCGAGATGGTCATCACAATGCTATCCTATAGGTAATTTCGCAAGAAAATGTGCAACTGATGCGCATTAACACGGTGATTTGTTTTGAATTTTTGAACCAAATTTGCAAAACAAAAAAAAAAAATTTTGGGACCTCCCCTCATGAACACTGGCACTGAGATTTGTTAATCCATCCCGAAAGTTCATTTCGCACACCGACAGCACCATTCTGCGTCACAGACAGGATGTGAAAAAAATGACAGCTGTACTGTTCTTAATGAGGTGTGAAAAAAATGGCAATGTTGAAAATCTGAAAAATTGTGAAGTTACGGTGTGCTAGAAACTGCGCGAATACTGCTGGCTAAATAACGCCAGTCATTTTCTGGGATTTTTCCTGGGAATTTGCAACATGGAGTTTTGGGACCCCACTCATGAACAGAGTCATTCGATTAATTGGTCCTGGATAGGGATTCCGCAGTGAACGCAAAAATCACCTTTCAGGACAGAAAAATGTAAATGACAGTGACTATATTCACCAGGTGGGGTTCTAAGAACCCCATGTTGAAAATCTGGTGCAAATAAAATCCCAAAATTGGCAGAGATAGCAACATAAGTTGCCCCCCCACCCAAACTCCATTATAGCGGCTTACATGATTCCTCCGATGTAGTTCGGCTTCGAAGAGTACAGACATATCCCAGGTCCTGAGAGATGGCTGCTCCGACCTCCAGAGGTCAAGTAATGGGAGGTGA
Source organism: Neoceratodus forsteri (assembly GCA_016271365.2). Lineage (NCBI taxonomy): Eukaryota > Metazoa > Chordata > Ceratodontiformes > Ceratodontidae > Neoceratodus > Neoceratodus forsteri. Next base: position 1,072,953,268 of record CM057451.1, read on the forward strand.
TGATTGGGGAGACGATTTATGGACAGTTTTTTTTTTTTAAACGGGGAAAAAAGCTGTGGACGGTTTTCTTGCTTACAGGTAAAACACAGAAGAAAAATCTGGGCACACTGGGGTGGTCTTCCAGTGTGCCACAATGAGTAGAGGCAGGGACATGATGCCGACGGGGATTGGGGACCCCAATGTCGGAGCATTTACTAGTGCAGAGAACAGTAGTTTGTTGCAGGATTCTGCATCGAATATAAAAGTCATCAGGGCCAGGGCAGGTTTTCTTAAGTTTGTTAGGTAAACACCTGTGTTTATCTAAAGGGGGACCAATGAATATGGTGGGAGCAATAGTTTGGCCCAAAGTGGTCAGAAAATGTTTTATATTTTTTTTTTTTTTTTTTCATGGGGTGAATATGGGGTCAAATAGTGCTGGCAGCTTTACATGGAATTGCTAAAGATCAGGGCGACACTTTCAAGAAATGCAAAAATGTTATATCCATTTCTTTCTGAAATTGCGACAATACGGGGCGGCACCAAGAAACTAGATTAGGCATCAGATTAAAATCTGATGCACCTAGTGTGATCCTTGATTCAATTAGGTAAACACAACCATCTGTGTTTACCTAGGGGTTAGATTTTGAATTAAGTCCATTTTAAGCCACCGCCAACTGAAACAAGATGGCAACTGTAATGTCGAAAACAGGGCATTTATGAAAGCATCCAGTGCTTTCGAAAAGCACCTGCAAAGCGTTAGAGAGGCACATATATTTGTTCCCTATTGACTATAATGGTAAAATAATTTTTTTTTTTTTTTTTTTTTAATAACTTTTGAACGGATTAATATTTTTTCACCAAATCTTGGCTCGTTGGTCTAGGGATACGATTCTCGCTTATGGTATGAGTAGTCCTGGGTTCAAATCCCAGGCGAGCAGAAGAATCACAAGGAGGCAGCACAGCACAGTGGTTTAAGGTTCCGAGCTGCACATCAGGAGACCTGGTTTTGAATCCCACTGCCTCCACTTGCATATTGTGTGACCCTGAGCAAGTCACTTAACTTCCCTATGCACCTAGGTCGCACCTGTAAATACAGGTTGCTCACCTGTAACAGGAGTCCTAAGAATGGTATATGTTGTTCATCCACACTGTCTGGCAGGTTCCTTGCCGCTTTAAATCTTGCCGAAGGTCTTCAAGCTGGCTCCTCCCACCCACCCGGGTGGTAAAACTATTGGCTCCGCCCCATGACACCAGATCTCGCCCGCTGGAAGCCAGGTTGTGCGTCGAAGCCGGGGAGGCCAGGTGGGCCGTATGGATGAACATATACCATTCCTAGAACTCCTGTTACAGGTGAGTAACCTGTATTTCTAGGGACATGGATATGTTCATTCACACTGTCTGGCAGACTCCTAGCAGTTCTCTGGTAGGAGGGAGGCAAGGCGCACACCCCCTACTTAGGGAATAAGGACTGGAGAACCGAGGACCCAAAACCAGCATCCCGGCGTGACTCAAGGTCGATGTGGTAATGGGTAATAAAGGTGTGTGCTGACTTCCGGTAGCAGCCCTGCAGATTTCCTGGTAGGGACGCCCTGGAAGCAGCCACTGAAGCAGCGAAGGCGGGTAGAATGAGCTCTATCCCTGTGGGAGGCTCCCATGCCCGCCAACCTGTAGCAGAGATCTATGCAGGAGGTGACCCACCTGCCTATCGTCTGCTTGGCTGCAGGTCTGCCAGGTGCGGCTTCAGGCGTGGTGACAAACAGCAAGTGACCTCTCTCCGAACTGGCCGTCCTCTCCTTATAATAAGACAGCTCTTCTAGGGTCCAAAGTATGGAGCCTATATTCGGCCTCCGAGGTGTGACTGGGGTAGAACACCGGCAGAGTCAACGCCTGGTTAAGGTGAAACTCCGACACCACCTTCGGAAGGAATTTCAGGTGGGGGCGCAGGACAACCTTATCCCTGTGGAAGACCAGATAAGGAGACTCGATGGAAAGCGCCTGGAGCTCTCCCATCCTTCTGGCTGACGTGATAGCCACCAAGAAGGCAGTCTTCCACGACAGATGAGAGAAGTCACACCTGTGCATGGGTTCGAATGACTTGCCCATGAGCTTAGCCAGTACCAGCAGATCCCACGGAGGGGGAGGTTCTCGCACTGGAGGGGATATGTGATCAAGGCCTTTGAAAAAGTGCCAGACCACCTTCTCCTGCGCGGACTGCTTCCCGGCCCGCGCCCGGTAAGCAGAGATGGCTGCAGGCACCTTAAGGGTCGCTTGACCGAAGCCCTAGCTGAGAAAGGGACCAAGGTAGTCCAGAATGCTTGCCAAGGAACAGGAAGAAGGGTCCGGCCCCTTGCCCTGACACCAAATGGAGAATCTCTTCCATTTAAAGGCATAGCATTTCCTAGTCGACTCCTTACGGGATGCCTCAATGACGTTGAGGACCTCGTCGGAAAGACCCAAGGCCTGGAACTCCAGCCGCTCAGGAACCAGACCGTCAGGTGCAGGGATTGAAGGTCCGGATAAAATACCTTCCCCTGCTTGACTGAGATCAGGTCCGGGCGGGCTGGAAGCCGCCTCGGGAGCCTGGAGCTGAGGCCGAGGAGATCTGGATACCAGAACTGGCAGGGCCAGTCTGGAGCTACCAGAATCACCTGCGCTTTGTCCCTCCTCGCCTTGAGAAGCACCTTGTGGATCAAGGGAAATGGGGGAAAGGCGTAGAAGAGGCCCGGGGTCCACGGCCTCGAGAAGGCATCCCCCTGCAGTGAGCCCCGCTGAGGGGGGCGGGCATGAAACGGCCTCAGCTTCACATTCTCCCTGGAGGCAAACAGGTCCACCTGAGGCGTGCCCCAGTGGGAGAACAGATCTTGTACTACCTCTGGCAGGAGAGACCACTCGTGGGACGCAGCTCCTATCCGGCTTAGGGCATCGGTCAGAATGTTGGAGGCAGTTTAGGTAGTACATGGTCGTGGTATTGTCCGTCTGGACCTGGACCACTTGACCCCATACAAACGGAGCCGGGCGGCGCTAGATGAACCACTCGAAGCTCCAGCAGGTTGATGTGGCATCGGGACTCCCGAGGGGACCAGAGGCCGTGCGCTCTGTGCTCCCCCAGATGGGCACCCCAACTCAGCAGAGAGGCGGTCGATAGAGAGACCATTGGCTCGGGGCGGACAAACAGGATGCCCTCCTGCAGATGAGCTGGAACGATCCACCACTGGAGAGCGTTCCACATCTCCTAGGTCACTGCCACTGGCTGGTCCAAAGGACTGCAGCGTTGTAACCATTGGCTGGCCAGTCCCCACTGTGTGGGACGCATGTGCCAACGGGCCCATCGGACCACGCTGGTGCAGGCCGCCATGAGGACCCGGAGGCGTAGGAAGTCCCGGGCAGGGCGCAATTGCCCAACCTGAAATGATTGGGCAAAGGAGGAAAGAACCTCAGCCCTGTCCGCCGGGAGCCGTGCTCTGGCTCGCAGAGAGTCGAGCTCTGCCCCGATGAATTGGATCACCTGCTCTGGCACGAGTTCAGACTTGGCCTCGTTGATGAGGAGGCCAACTTGAGAGCAAACCTGGAGGGCCAGATCCCTGGACTGCTCCACCTCCAGTCTGGAGGAGGCTGCAATCAGCCAGTCATCCAGGTAAGGGTACACCCAGACCCTTCGGTGCCACAGGAATGCTGTCACCACTGCCATGCATTTGGTGAAGACCCTGGGAGCTAGAGAAAAGCCGAAGGGCATGGCCCGGAACTCGTAAAGGGACCCCTCTGCTCTGAAGCGAAGGAATTAAGGGTGGGACGGACGGATTGGGACATGAAAGAACGCGTCCTGGAGGTCCAGAGAACAGAACCACACGCCTCGTTCCAAGGATGGAATGATATGAGCCAGAGTGACCATCCTGAAGGTTCGAGACCTGAGGAACCTGTTCAGGTCGTGCAGGTCTAGAATGGGGCGCCAGCCCCCCGTCCGGTTCGGGACCAGAAGTACCTGGACACAAACCCTGGGTCTGGTGGAGGATCTGCCACCTTCCTGATCACCTCCTTCTGGAGGAGCAGGGCAATGTCGGCTCGATGGGCCGACAGAGAGGCTGCGGACCCCGCAGCCCCCCGTGGGGTGATGGCTTGGAAGGGGCGGGGCCTGCTCAAACTCCAGAGGCAGACCCCTTCCTACCACTTCCAACACCCAGCGGTACGTGGTGATAGTGGACCAGGCGGAAAGAAAGTGGCGGAGCCATCCCCACGGGGGGATCCCAAGGGAAGCGACACGGCTGGGGGGGCGACACCCTTCAACCCGGCACTGGGCATGCCTGGAGGAAGGACCGACCGAGGGACCTCCTGGGCCTTTTCCTCCCGGTTTCCTGCTGGAGGAAGCTGCAGGCTTGGCTTTGGGGTGCCAAGTGCGAGCCTGCTGGCCCTGATGTTGGTGTTGCTGGGCTGGACGTGCCGCAAGGGCAGAAAGGCGAAAGGGCTTATGCTGCTGCCGGCGGCCTTTGTCCTTCTGGGCAGACGTGACCGAGTCCAAGGTGGCACTGGACTTCTCAATTCTCTGGAGATAGCCTTCCACCCCAGGCTCGAACAAGTCGGTACCCAGGAAGGGGATGTCTGCCAGCTTGTGCTGGGTATCTGCCGTGAAGGTGGAGATCCGCAGCCAAGCTCTGCGGCACATGGCCACTGCGGCCGCTACTGACCGGGCACAGGAGTCTCCAATATCGAGAGCCGTTTGGGGCTGCTGTTTCGCCACTGCCCTTCCCTGATCCCGCACCTGCTTGACCGTAGTCTGGAGGTCAGCCAGGAGATGAGGGATCACCTCATCCAGGGAGCCCATAAGGACGTGGGAGAAGTGCGCTATCAGCATGGCCGAACTGACCTGACGGAGGCCGAGGGAGGACGCAGCGTACACTTTACACCCGGCATAGTCCAGCTTTTATGGACTCTTTGTTGGGGGGCTTGTCCACTTCCCTGGTGTTCCCGGAATGCCAGAAAACACTATCGGTAACCAACCCCTCCGCAGAGGGGTGCTCCGAGAAACCGGACAGTGACCTGGTGGGGACCGCGTAACTTCTGGCCATCCTGGCCGAAAGAGCAGGACAAGAAACCAGCTGCTGACATAACTCCAAGGCTGGGCCGACAATGGCTTCTGCCACTGGAAAGGCCTCAGTGGGAGAATCCCCTCGGTCCAGTATCTCCATGAGGGAATACTTGGCCTGCTTGGATACGGGCTCGAGCTGCATCCCAGTGGACTCTGAGATGAGCTGAAGCAAACCCATGAACGAGGATGGGCTCTCGTCCATCGACTGTCCCCCGGAGGACTCCAGGTCAAAGGACCTGGAGAACAGGGAAGAGTCGTCATCAGACTCAGAGGAGTCTGCAAATAGCTGCCTAGGGCCTGAGCCACCCTCCGCCTGCCGAGGACGGTCGGGAGTGAGGGTGACCAACAACCGGTGGGGCAGTCCCTGACCCGACAGAGAATCCTTGGTCAGAGCCCCAGATTTAGGTTGTGGAGGCGGGGGTTCCACCACAAATCGGTGGGGCAGCTGGTTTTGGCCGAACAACCGGTGCCGGTTTGGGCTCTTCGACCACCGCGAGAGGTTTTTTCAGCCTTTCAGGTAACAGCCACTTAATGGCCGGGGAAGGCGACGGCGTCGGCTTGTTCCCGGTCAGAAGGAGCTGCTGCCACATTAAGTCCTCGAGCTGGGACACAATTTGCGCCAAAGCCTTCCTCCGAGAAGAGGACGAGCGCGCCACGCTTCCTCGGTGCCGAGACAGAGACCGCTGTGTCGGCTAGACCATACAGTCGGTGTTTCCGAGGGTGGGTCTGGGAGGGCGGGAACCCGTTCCTCCTCGGCTCGGGAGCCTTAACCAGGGACTCCGGCACAGGAGGTGCAGGCAAGTCCTCGGTTTCCATTGAGGGAACCGATGAAGAAGGTTGATCGGCTTCTCCAGTGCGACAGCCCGTCAGGCAGTTGAGAAAAATCTCGACAGCGTCGGCCAGGCGTCTTAACCGACTGACCTGGCGGGGACACCGTGAAGCCAGCGGCCTTAGCCGCAACCTCGACCAAGTCTAAAGTTGACTGTCGGAGGGACCTCTCCCGCTCCCACAAGCGCCGATGGTGGGACTTACCCTTGACTCCTTCTTCTTGGACCGAGAGGAGTGTCGATGGCCCTCACCTTTGTGAAGAGGACTGGCAAAACTCCTTAAAAAAGCCATAGGAGGAGCCCAAGGAGGCGGGATAAATGCGGACCGAGGAAGGCGAAGATGCGGCCTGGGCTGCCTCCTCGAAGCGATCATCTGTTCAAGTTGCTCACCCGAGCCTGCCGCCCGGAAACTGCCCAGACCCTCCTTTGACTTCACCGGCGGTATCGTCTCGGGCGCCCAAGTTGGAGCCTGGCAGCACACCAGTCTTGAGACATTTACCAGAAGGACTTGCACAAATCATGAGCCTGCGGATCGTGGTCAAGCCGAGGCAGCAGACGCACGTGGAGTGCGGATCGGTCCAAGACATCTTCTGCCCGCATGAGCACCGCCGAAAACCGGGAGTCGATTTGTCCACCGCAGCCGCAAAGGAAGAAACAAACTGAAGTCTTGTAAACTTTAAAATTAGTTTCAGGTTAACCGAAGAGTTTGGATCCAGTCTAAACGCAGAGCGCTAAGGAGGGAACCTGAGCTTCCAAGCAGTAAGGAAGATCTGGCGCCAGGGGGTGGAGCCGAGAGTTTTACCACCCGGGTGGGTGGGAGGAGCCAGCTTGAAGACCTTCCGGCAAGATTTAAAGCGGCAAGGAACCTGCTAGACAGTGTGGATGAACAACATATCCGTGTCCCTAGAAACAAGCTTACTGCTTTGTGTGCCATTCCTGATTAAACAATTGAAAAAGGGAAAAAAAATAAATAAATAAAATTGGGCACAGCAGAGACCTAGACTGCATCTTCCCTGAAGATTTCAGACCAAACACAAATTGTGTGGGCTGCAACCACGAGAAAAGAAAACTAGCAAAAAGCCAGATTTTGCGCATTTTTGGGTGCTCTGTAGCTCTGCAATCGCTCATCTGACCATAACGCAACGTGACAGATCCAGAGATCTATAGTGCCCCACTGAGCATGCAAAATTTCAGGCAAATCCATTCTACGGTGGCAAAGTTATTAAAGTGCAAAATTTGAGGTTTAACATAGAAGTGGCTGGGCAACCCTAGCTATAGCTGCACTACCATGCAGCTATAATATATTCTATATACACATTCATTGCAAAAAATGTTGTTAATGCAGTCACAGTTAAAGCGATGAAACTGGGGAAATCAAATCAAATCACAGTATATTTATATTGTGCTTTTCAGATACCAAAGCGCAAATACATGACAAAAACATACATCCACAATACGTAAAAATAAGAAAATATAAAAACAGTTAGACAGCAAAATAAATTTATTCAAAGGCCGATTCAAACAGAAAGCTTTTCAGAGAAGCCTTAAATGACTCTGTGGACGGGCATTCTCTAATCTGACGAGGTAGAGAATTCCACAGGGTTGGTGCCGAAAAAGAAAAAGCTCTGGCCCCCGAAGATTGAAGATGAACCCTGGGAATCTCTAGCAATCCCTCGTCAGTGGAACGGAGTGGGTCGTCAGGCCCAACTCTCACCCCATTCCATGTGTAAACAGGTTGATATGCTACAGTAAAAGAGAATGGGGTGAGAGTTAGGCCTCATGACCCCATGGCACACCCAGTCATCTGTGGATGATGGGGGGGGGTTAGGGGCTCAACCCTAACAGCTCATTTCTCCACTTTTGTCACTTTAATCCTAACTGATGCATTAAAGTTTTTTGCAATAAATTTCCTTACTTTTTGAAAAACTATAATATAACTAGTAAATGGTATGTGTTGGTGGGAGCGAGGGGCCCAAAGAAGCTGCCCATTTGTGCATAACGATTTGCATGTGTGGGAGCGTGGGCCCTCTGGGCCCTGCGCTCCCACTTACATAAAAGTATGGAGCCATACAGCAGTGCCATAGCACTCCAAAAAAAAAACCCTGTAACACGTTTTTGCCACTATCTCCGTTACTGTAGCAAGTTGGAAAGGTGCGGTGGCGAAAAATCTGTGTATCGCTTCATTTTTGAGATACAGGCACCGAAAGTTGCTATGGGCACCGCAATGTTATCCTATGGGACAAATCAAAACTTCGTGATAGCATATCTACAGAAACAGATCAACCTGTCAACACCTAAACTGCATAATTCACATATCTGGGGCATCCCCTTAATACCCTGCAAATTTCAAGTCAAAAGACCAAACTGTTTATACAGTGCAGTGGCAAAGTTTTTTTAAATCCTAGTTCACGAAGTAGTAAAATCTCTGTCCGCGAGAAATTCTTGACCATCAGATTTTGGCCATCTGGTCCTTAAGTGACTGTCAAGGATTTTGCTATCTCGCGAAAGGGGACTGCTTGGGGATGGGTATTTTGTCAACTCATGAAAGTGAATTCAAAAACCCAATCTCCTTGTGCGAGCTGACAAAATCCCCGCCCGCGCGCCAATCCCCTTTCGGTAGGCAGCAAAATCCTTGACCATGAGTCAATCCTCATCCGCGAGAAGGACCATCTGGTCCCTAAGTGGTGGTCAAGGATTTTGCTACCTTGCGAAAGGGGATCGGACGCGAGTTGTGAACAAAGAATTTCAAAATTTGAAACAGCCTTTTTTTTTTGGCCAAAACAAAGCAAAACAATGGTATCGCTTTGTTGAGGGTATCACCCTGAACAAAACACATGCCTTATTGCACCTAGATGTCACCCGTGGAGGAAGCTACGACATTTTGCTTGGGAGAAAAAATAAAAATAAGATGACTGCTCACAAAGGGGAATTTTTCCTCAGACTGGGATTTTTTTAAATCCCCTTTCGTGAGCAGACAAAATCCTTGACCGTGAGCCCGATCCCCTTTCGCAAAAATACACATAAACCTTGGAATGAACTGAGCATGCTCAAAACTCAAAAAATTCAAAATTAAATAACTTTGGAACAGATTCATATTTTTTTAACCAACCCAACACTGGATTCTTCTTTGACCCGAACACTTTCTATCCTGAAAGTTTCAGACCTAATGGTGCGGCCACAGCGCAATGGGCAAAAAAGCTGTCAAAAGTGGTGAAAAACGCATTTTCAGCGCTTCGCTGTGCGCAAACCGCAAGTCCAGCCAAAACACAACTTGGCAGATTAAGAGATCTACCATACCAGATCGCGCATTCCAAATTTCATGCAAATCCATTAAAGGGTTGCAAAGTTATTAAAGTGCAAACTTTAAGGTTTAACATTAAACTGCCTACTCAACCCTAACTATACTGTTGCGACCGTGCTACATAGTACATTTATGCAAGAACTTACTGTAACAGTAGATCTTAGGTAACACATATAGGACTGGCGCCGGTTGGCGACAGGACCCCATGAGAAACTTTTCCAGCAGTAGCTAGCAGGGACGGCTCTCCCCGAAGTCAGCCCCGCCGTCCCACATGGTATATAAGGGGAAGCTGTCCCAGTGTGCTGCAGTTCTTGTACCAGCAGAAGGAATACCCGCAATATGAACAGGAACAAAACAGCAAAAAAGGCAAATTCTGATCCAGCAGCAAGCAAAAAAAAAAAAAAACGCTCGGCAAATGCAGAGCGAGATTCCCCAGGGGAAGGAGGAGGAAGTATACCTGCTGCAAGAGCTTCTCTCGAAGATCTACTGTTACGGTAAGTTCTTACGTAACTGTACTATGTTATTTTGAGAGGAAAGTTTTGCAGCAGGTAACACATACAGGACCGAGTCCCAAGCAGTATAAACTAAGGACAACTGCTAGGGGAGGTAGGAGAGGAACATAGGAAGGAAGAGATGTAAATCATCAAGAGATCAGGCCCTGCAGAACTGCCAGGCCAAAGCCTGCTGTGCGTCTAGAAGCGATATCAAGACAGTAGTGATTGATGAAAGTGTGCACCGAATGCTATGTGGCTGCTGTACAGATGTCTGAAGTAGAAACCCTCTTGAGGGCTGCGAAGGAGGCTGCCACCGCTCTGGTAAAATGACCCCTAATCGGACCCAATGGGGGTTTGTTGCGCTTTTGGTAGCAGAATGTAATTTTATTTTAATTTTTTATTTATTTAGTTTTTGTTGACCGGGTAAGTGCACTAGACAATTCCTGCCTATTTTCAGGTACGACCCAGGGGAGGGGGATGCAGATGGATGCCAACTGACCTTGAACCAGATTAAGCTGTTGGTGGTATTTTTAGTGAATGAGGGAAATTTGGCCAGGACACTGGGAAATTTCCTACTCTTCGATAAGTGCCATGGGATCTTTAACATCCACCTGAACTACCACCAATCCAGGCAGATGGGACCTCGGTTTAACGTCTCATCCGAGCGGCACCTCAGAAGTGCAGCACCCCTCTCATGCTGCACTACGGTGTCAGTACTGGGATATTAACCCAAGTGCCAGATGTGGGAACTGAACCCACAGCCCTCTGATCTCCCAGCCTCAGAGACGAGTGTGCTACCTACTGAGCCACTGACACTGAGTAATGCAGTGAACCAGCCACCTAGAGATGGTCTGCTTGGAAACCGGGCTGCCCAAGGAATGTGGGGTGAAGAAAACAAACAACTGATCGGACGGCCTGGTCCCCTTGGTCCTAGCCAAGTAAAATCTCAACGTGCGATGGACATCCAGTGTGTGGAGAAGCACCTCTCCCCGACTGAAGAACTTAGGGTAGTAGACTGTAAGCTGAACATCCTGGTTCAGTGTCATTTCCAACACAATTCTGGGGAGAAACTTAGAATTGTGCATAGCTACCCTGTGTGTGTGAAAAATCAAATAAGGCTCCTTGCACATCAGGGCCTGCAGCTCGAAATCCTGAGTGAAATGTGACAAATTAAAATAACGTTTTTCAAGAAAAGCATGGCTCGCACTCTGGCGCTAGTTCAAAAGGCGGGAGGCGAGCTTCTCCAGAGACAAAGGAAGGTCCCAAGGGGAACAGGTTCCCTAATAGGGGCTTTATGAAGGATGCCTCTAAGGAAGGCATGGGTAACCTCCAACTGAGCCACTATTCTGCTCTGGACAGGAGTATTGCAGGCAGAAAGAGCAGCCAGGTGTACTTTTATGGAAGAATAACTGAGCCCTGAGTCCGACAGGTATAGAAGGTATTCCAGCAAAGTGTTAACATCACAGGCCAGAGGATCTATGCAGCGTGCTGTAGCCCAGAGGCAGAACCGTTTCCACTTCATTGCATATGCTGCTCTCGTGAAGGGCTTCCTCGCCTCCACCAGGACTTCGGCTATCTTGTCCAACACCCCAAATCGAAGCTTGGCTAAGCCTTGAGGAGCCAAGCATGAAGGTGAAGGGGTTGCAAGTTCGGGTGAACAAGAGCCCCATTGTCCTGAGAGAGTAAATTAGTTGTGAGAGGAAGTGAAACTGCCAGTTGCTGCAGCAAAGGAAACCAAATCTGGTGAGGCCACAGCGGCGCTATGAGAATCATGGCCGTTCCCTCCACTTGTGCTTTGAGAAGGACTCTCTGAATAAGCGGAAATGGAGGAAAGGCGTAGAGGAATCTCCCCTTCCAGGAGAGGGACAATGAGTCTTGCCCGAAAACACCAGGCTCTGGATCTAGCAAGCAAAAACTAGACAGTTTTGTGTTGGCGGAGGACGCGAAGTGGTCAAATTTTGGTGTCCCCCATCTGGCGAAAAGGTCATCTGTCACAGATTGCAGATGTGACTACTCACGACTGTCCTGCTGAGGGAGCCTGCAAGTGTGTTTTGAGCACCTGGAACGTGCACCGCTGTAATGGTCAACTGGTGAGCAATGGCCCACTCCCACACTTTCACGGCCTCCAGGCACAGGGGGTAGGAGTGTGTGCCTCCGTTTGTTGAGGAAGAAAACCACCGATGTGTTGTTCGTCTGGACCAGAAAGTGACCTGGCATGACTGAAGATTCCAGGGCTTGGAGAGCACAGCGAACTGCTCTCATCTCCAGCACACTGATGTGGAGAGATTCCTCGATCGGAGACCAAGACCCCTGCGTCTTGTGTGCTCCTAGATGTGCCCCCCCTTCCCGAATTCGAAGCGTCCATGGTCAGGACCTGTCCGGGAGCTTCCTTCTGGAAGGGGACCCCCTCCTACTAGGCAGGGGACATCGCCCACCAGAGGAGCTCCTTGTGGACCGGCTCCATTATGGAGACGGGCAAGTCCAAGTCGTCCCATCTCTGGAGCCTTGCAAAGGGGACGGTGACAATGGCAGCCGCCATGTGACCCAACAGCCAGAGAAGCAATCTGGCTGGGACAATGGAGACAGAAGCAATCTGCCTGGCTAGCACCCAAATGCGGTGTGCCTGGTCTAGAGGTAGGAAAGCCCTACCTTGAACAGTGTTTAGAGTGCCCCGATGAACGGTAGGAGTTGAGCGGGAGTGACTGATAATTTGGCTGGGTTGATGGTAATCCCCAGGCTCTGTAACAGGTTGCAGGTGTCCCTGATGGCAGCCTGGAGCTGGGCGCTGGAATGCGCCAGGAGCAGCCAGTCATCCAGGTATGGGAACACATAGTGACCCATGCTGCAAAGTGCTGCAGCGACCACTGCCAAGCACTCCGTAAACATCCTTGGTGCTGAAGGGCAGGGCCCTGAACTGGACATGTTCTCCCTGAAATGCGAACCGAAGATATTGTCGATGACCTTCGGCTATGAGGAAGTGGAGACAGGCGTTCTGCATATCCAGGGATGCAAGCCAATCTCCTTGATGCAACACAGGAATCAAGTTGTGTAATGTGACCATCTCGAAATATCTGTACGTGACTGAAAGGTTCAGGTCGCTGAGATAAAGGATCGGACCGGTCTCAGGTCTCCTGATTTCTTTGGGACCAGGAAGAAAATGGGAATAGAACCCGGTGCCCCTCCCTGCGGAGGGAAGGGCTCTATGGCATTTTTGGACAGCAGTGCTTGTATCTCTTGCTGCATGAGGACGGCGTGTCCCACCGAGTGACGGGATGGGGGCAGGGGCCTGTCCGGAGGGGTGCACACAAACTCTATAGAGTGCCCGTATTCTATAAGCTCGTGAACCCACTGGTCAGAGGTCACTTGCCTCCAGGCTTCTGGATAAAGAGAGAAGAGACTTCCCACCTTCTCTCCCAATGGAACATCGCAGAGAAGTGAGTTTGGCTGGAAGTCACTGTTGGAGGGATAGGGAAAGCGGCTCAGGCAGACTTAGCCTGTCGAGAGGTGGCAGTCGAGAATCCCCTGGGGCCACCCTGTCGATCAAAGACACCTCGCTGAGTGGGGGCTTGAAAGCGAAGCCGTTTAGGCTATTGTCCCCCTCTGCCGCGAAAGTGAGACCTCCGAAACTGTCACTGATTCAGGCGATACACAGACTGCACGGTACAGACGGCCTTACCGGAGTCCTGCAATCTGTTGATTCCCTCTGTTTCTTCACCGAAGAGAACGGAGCCCTTACAGGGCACGTCTAGGATGTTGGACTGAACATCTGGCGCGAAGCCTGAAATCCAGAACCAGGAATGGCACCGGAGGCAAATGCCCATAGCCGCTGCCCTAGCTGAGATGTCTGCAGAGTCGTAGGCAGATGCAACACATGGTGACCACATCTGACCCCATTTGGAGTAGTTTTGCAAGTTCAGCCTTCTGTGGGCAGTAGGGTACTCCTTCCAATTTATCCAGACCTTGTTCCCAGAGAGCGTTTTGGAACTGGACTATACAAGTCAGGAAGTTTAAACTCCTGATGCTACAGGTGACAGATGCGTACACCTTCCTGCCCATGGAATCCAGCTGCTTGGACTTCCTGTCCGGAGGCTGAGTGCTCAGATGTTTTGGCCCAGTGGCCCAGGGCCAGCAAATCTGAAGTCGGGCCACAGGATAGCATCCTTTGCTGACCCAACTGGCCAGTAAGTTTTTCTACTACTGCACATTTAAGAGTTGTTGGTGCTGGGAATCCCCAACCAGTTCTCACGAATCTCTGACTACACTTTGGACCGTCAGCGCTGATGCGTGACATCCACGACCCCCGTAAGCATGTGTGGAGAGACAACATGCAAAGCAGAGAGGATCCTAGCCAGACTCTGTGGTAAAGACAGCAATGTGATGGTTCAGTGCTCCTATTTGTATCTCACTATGGCAACTGTGTCTGGTGGAGCAAGGAGTCAGCTGGGCAGTCACAGTGAGTAGCATGATCAACGGCAGACCCATCAGAGGCTGGAGGTACCGACTTAGATGTGACAGCCAGTGGAGACCCAGCTTAAAAAATGTAAATATTGTCCCTTCTTACTTCACTGCTAGATGACAGCTGATGCAAAGCAAAGCAGGGGCTAACCTGCTGTGTTGCACTGTCTGTAGTTGTGATTGTTGTTTGTAGTTTCATGGCCAGAACAAGGAGGAGGAGGAGGAGGAACACGTTACCCACCTGTAACAGTTCTAGGAGTGGTATATGTTGTTTATCCGCACTGTTTGGGATTGTCCCCTTCTACTTTAAATCTGCCGGAAGTCTTCAAGCTGGCTCCTCCCACCCACCCAGGTGGTATATACCAAGGCTCCGAACCATGACGCCAGATCTTAGCCCGCTGGAAGCCAGGTTGTGTGCGTCCGCAGTTGGGGAAGTCAGGTGGGTCCGTGTGGATGAACAACATATACCAGTCCTAGAAAGTACAGTTACGTAAGAACTTACCGTAACAGTAGATCTTCGAGAGGCTCTTGCAGTAGGTAACTGCATATGGGACTGGCGTCGGCAGGACCCCGCGGAAAAATTTCTAGCTAGCAGTCCCTGGCGAGGGACTGCCCCCACGTCAGGTGACCGGCGTCGGGAGACGACGGTATAAAGGAGCGGTCCCTGACGCCCGCCTCCCAGTTCTTTCCTGCCACAGGCCAGAAAAGGCTGGACGAGAGAGAAGCGGATATTTACATCACTGGAAAAGGAGCTGAAAAAGCCTAGGGGGATGGAGGGTGGGAAGGTATTGCCTACTGCAAGAGCCTCTCTCGAAGATCTACTGTTACGGTAAGTTCTTATGTAACTATACTATCTTACTTTGAGAGAGCTCTCGCAATAGATAATTACATATAGGACTGAATCCCAAGCAGTCTGTAACAAAGAGAGGCACCGGGAGGAGGAAAACTACTCTGAGAAGCAGTTCTAGCTGTGCAAGCCTCAAGATAAGAGGACTTGCAGAACAGCCAGCCCGAAGCCTGCTCTCATTAATCGAAAAAAAACAAATTACTTTGGTAAAACCAACAAAGAGTAGGCTGGCGAAGCAACAAACTTTCCGAGAGGGCGATGCGAGCTAGCGGCGGGGAAAAAGAACTGGAAGAAGCGGGTGTCAGGGCAGCCCCTTTATACTGCGTCTCCTGATGCCGTCACCTGAGCGGGGGCGGTCCTCGCTGAGGACTGCTAGCTAGAAATTTTTTCTGTGGGTCCCGCCGACGTCAGTCCCATATGTAATTACCTACTGCAAGAGCCCTCTCGAAGTAAGATCTACTGTTACAAGCGAGTAACCTGTTCTTCTAGAAGAGTGGATATGTTGTTCATCCACACTGTTTGGCAAGCAGTTCTCCGGGAGGAGGGAGGCAAGGCGCACACCCCCTACTTAGGGAACAGAGATTGGAGAACTGAAGCCCCAAAACTACCATCCCGGTGTGACTCAAGATTGATGTGGTAGTGGGTGATAAAGGCATTTGCTGACTTCCAGGTAGCAGCCTGACAGATTTCTTGGATGGGGATGTCCCTGGAAGCAGCCACCGATGCAGCAGTATGGCGGATAGAATGAGCTCTTATCCCTCTGGGAGGCTCCTTGCCCACCAACTCATAGCACAGACCTATGCATGATGTAATCCATTTTGCAATAGTCCGCTTCGCTGCAGGTCTGCCAGAAGCGGCTTCAGCGTCTAAGTGCCAAACAGCTGGCGAACCTCTCAACGAATATCCACTGTCCTCTCCTTGTAGGAGGAGTGTGCACATCTCAGGTCCAGAGTACGGAGCCTGTACTCGGCATCCAAGGTGTAGTTAGGGTAGTAAACCGTTAAGAGTCAACACCTGGTTAAGGTGAAACTCTGAAACCACTTTGGAAGGAATTTCAGGTGGGGGCGCAGGACAACTTTGTCCTTGTAGAAGACCAGATAAGGGGAGTACACCGAAAGCGCCTGGAGCTCCCCTGTCCTTCTGGCTAACGTGATAGCCACCAGGAGGGCCGTCTTCCATGACAAGTGTGACAGCTCATATTTGTGCATGGGTTCCAATGGCTTTCCCATGAGTTTTGCCAAAACCAGCAGCAAATCCCACGGAGGTGGAGGTTCACGCAGCGGAGGGGATATGTGATCCATGACTTTGAAAAAGTGTCCGACCACTGTCTCCTGCACCAATGACGGCTGACCGGCCCACACCCGGTAAGCAGAAATGGCTGCCAGGTGCACCCTAAGGGTCGAAGACCGTAGACCACCTTTGGAAAGAGACCAAAAGGTAGTAGAGAATGTTAACCACAGAACAGGATAAGGGGTCCAGACCCTTACCCTGACACAAATGGAAAATCTTTTCCATTTGAAGGCGCAACACTTCTTGGTCGATTCCTTTCTAGATGCCTCCACCATGGTGTAGACATCTTCGGAAAGACCCAAAGCCTGGAACTCTAGCTGCTCGGGTAACAGGCTGCGAGGTGCAGGGATTGAAGGTCCGGATGGAAGACCTTCCCCTGGTTGAGAGATATCAGGTCTGGGCATGTGAAAAGCTGCTCCGGGGGCCTGCAGCTGAGGAGATCTGGATACCAGAACTGGCGCGGCCAGTCTGGGGCTACCAGGATCACCTTTGTCTTGTCCCTCCTCACCTTGAGTAACACCTTGTGGATCAGGGGAAATGGAGGGAAGGTGTAGAGACGGCCTGGGTCCACGACCTCGAGAAGCACCCCTGCAGTGAGCCCTGCTGAAATGGACCAGGAAGGGGCGTGGATATGTCCCACCTAGACTTTTAGCAAGACATTTGGAACAGTCCCGCAAAAAAAAAAAAAAAGATAATAATCAAGTTAGCCAGTCTGGCAGTGGGTCCCAGGGTGGTAGCCTGGGTAGCAAACTGGCTGCACAACAGGACACAGAAGATAATAGAGTAAATGGAACTCACTCCGAAAAAAGGGTTACTAGTGGAGTACCTCAGGGCTCAGTACTGAGACCAGTCCTCTTTAATGTCTTTACACGTGACATTGCAGAAGGTCTGGAAGGAAAAGTATGCCTCTTTGCAGATGACACAAAGATCTGTAACACAGCTGATACACAAGCGGGGGTGGAAAGGATGAGAAGTGACTTGGCAAGGATGGAGGAATGGTCAGAAGTATGGCAACTTAGATTCAATGCAAAGAAGTGCAAAGTAATGCATCTGGGAAACAAAAACCCAGGAGAAGAGTACACAATGGCGAATGAGGTACTAACAACAACAAAAATAGAAAGGGACCTGGGGGTAGTCATATCAGATGACCTAAAGGTGAGTAAGCAATGTGAGAAGGTAGAAAGGAGAGCTGGGGGGATACTGGGATGCACAGGGAGAGGCATCACAAGTAGAAAAAGGGAAGTGGTTACACCTCTATTTGAATACTCAGGATAGTAAACTGGAAGGCAGATGCCTTGATTACCTCAAGGGAATCAACAAAGTCCAAGAGGGTAGCATCTTCCAGAAAAAGAGATGTGCAAGAACAAGAGGGCACAATTTGAAGATAGAGGGGGACGGCTCAGAGGTAAAGAGAGGAAGTATTTTGTTCACAGAGAGGGTTGTGGATGCATGGAACAGCCTCCCTGAGGAGGTTGTGGAGTTAAGAACAGTGGGAAAATTCAAGAATGCATGGGACAGGCATAAGGCAGTCCTAGTGGGGGGGTAGGAGGAAGTAAGCTGCTGGTTAACTAGGATCTGCAGCTTATCTGTTAGGGGAGAAATGGGCAGACTAGGTGGGCCAAGCGTCCTTATCTGCCATCAAATTCTATGTTTCTATGTACAGACAGTTGGTGAGACCCCATCTGAGTACTGCTTGCAGTTTTGGAAACTGCATCTCTGCAAGGACACAGACAGGATGGAGGTGGTCCAGAGGAGGGCAACTAAAATGGTGCAGGATCTGCTTCAGAAACCGTATGAAGAGAGACAGACAGCTTAATATGTATACCCTTGATGAAAAGAGGGACAGCGGGGACATGATAGAAACTTTCAAGTACCTCAAGGGAATAAATAAAGTCCAGGAGGGTAGCATCTTTCAAAAAAAAAAAAAAAAAGTGCAAGAACAAGAGGTCAGAGGGGGGCCGGCTCAGGAGCAACGTGAGGAAATATTTTCTCACGGAGAGAGTGGACGACACATGGAACCGCCTTCCTGGGGAGGTTGTGGGGTCTAAAACAGTGGGGGAATTCAAACATGCATGGGACAAACAAGGCAATTATAGTGGGGGGTAGGAGGAAGTAGGCTGTTGCTTAGCTAGAATCTGCAGCTTATCCAATAGGTAGGTAAATGGGTAGACTGGGTGGGCCAAGCAGTCCTTATCTGCTGTTAAAGTCTGTGTTTCTATGTAACAGGGGATGGAGGGAGGGAAATAGCACCTGCTAGGGGCCTCTTGAATATCTACTGTTACGGTAAGTTCTTACATAACTGTACTATCTTACTTAGAGTATGAACTCCTGCAGCAGGCTGCACCATAAGGACCGAGTCCCACGCAGTGTCCCTGAAGGGAAGGGAAGAGAAAAAGGGAGGCAGGGGTAAAAACTCCTGATTTAAGCAATGGTTTGAGAAATTAGGCCTTGGAGCATAGCAAGGCCAAATCCTGCTCTCTTTCTGGAAGCAATATCCAGGGTGTAGTGCTTAACAAAGGTATGCACAGTTCCATGTCACAACAGCACATATGTCTGGCACTGAAAAATTTTTCATGGCTGCGAAGGATGCAGCCACCCCCCTTGTCGAATATCCCTTAACTGCTAACCGGTAAGGGTTTTTCACACTTGCTGCAGAGGAAGGTAATGCAATCTGTCAACCATTTAGATATGGGTTGTTTTGCAACTGGTTTCCCCAGAACCATGGGGGCAAAGGATACAAACAACCTGATTCAATTGCCAGATCGATTTTGTACAGCTCAAATAGTATCTGAGGATCCTGTGCATGTCTAGAGTATGAAGAAGGGCCTACCCCCAATTTGAATACTCAGGATAGTAAACTGGAAGGCAGATGCCTTGATTAAAGTTAACTCAGACACCACCTTTGGAAGAAACTTAAGGTTAGTGCACAGAGACACCCTGCCTCTGTGATAAATTAAATAAGGTTCTTCACACATCAATGCTTGCAGCTCAGAAACCCTCCAAGCTGGAGTAATGGCAACTAAAAAATAACGTTTTCCAAGACAGAAAACGTAGCTCGCAATCTGTGGCCAGTTTGAAGGGAGGTAATGTCAATTTCTCTAGAACAAAAAAGGAGGTCCCATTGGGGGGGGGGCAGGATCCCAAGTGGGAGGCTTCGTATGAAGCATGCCCCGAAGGAATGTATGGGCGAGGTCCAGTTGAGCGAGATTCCTGCTCTCCACAAGTGCATGAGAAGCAGAAATGGCACAGAGATGCACCTTTATAGAGTATCTCAGCCCCGCATCCGAAAGTGATAGGGAGATATTCCAGGACTGACTTCACCGAGCAAGACAGTGGGTTCAGGGAACATTCAGCTGCCCACGTACAGAAGCATTTCCACTTCATGGCATACGTGGTCTTTGTAGAAGGTTTTCCCGCTTCTACTAGGAATTTGGCCACCCTTTGTGAAACTCCATGCCTGGAAATGGCCAAGTCTGCAAGAGCAATGCATGAAGATGTAGGGACCGAAGGTCTGAGTGGACTAACGTGCCCATGTCTTGAGATAGCAAGCTGGGTAAGACTGGTAGCTGAAATGGAGGTTCTACTGCTAGTTGTTGTAAAAGGAGGAAACATATCTGACGTGGCCAGAAAGGAGCTACCAAGATCACTGTGGCATGATCTGTCTGCAGTTTGAGTAACACACACTGTAGAAGGGGAAAAGGAGGGCTGGCGTAAAGGAACCTCCCTGTCTAGTAAAGGGACAATGCGTTTTGCCAGAAAACACCATGCCCGGGGTCTAGCGAGCAGAAATTGGGCAGTTTTGCATTGCACTGGGATGCTAAGAGGTCCAGCTCTGGACGTACCATCTTTCGAAGATGTCATCCACTTCTTGAAGTAGCTCCCACTTGTGGTTTCTGGAACGCGAGCGGCTGAGCTAGTCTGCCAGGACATTCTGGACTCCTGCAACATGAACTGCTGTCAATGTGAATCCGTGTTCTAGGGCCCAGTATCACACTCTCATGGCTTCTCGCACAGAGGGTAGGAATGCATCCCCCCCAACTACTTGATAAAAAGACCATGGACATATTGTTGGTCTGAAGAAGAAGGACCCTGGGAAAGGTGAGTCTGAAAGGCCTGCATGGCATACAGAATTGCCCTCATCTCCAAGATGTTGATGGCTGGCCATGGAGGATGACAACAGTAAAGCTGACATATTGAACAGGTATTTCTGCTCAGTCTTTACTGAGGAAGAGGAGGGTAATGGGTCTGGAAGGAGTACAAGGGGTGGAATGGTGCAGAATGGACACAAGTCCCTTTACATGAGAAAGGGTCCTGAAAGAACTGGAAGTAATAAGAGTTGATAAAGCAATGGGGCCAGATGGGGTGCACCCAGGTCCTTAAAGAACTAAGACAGGTGGTGGCTGAACCTCTGGCTACCCTGTTTAGCTGATCACTGGAAACAGGGGAGGTACCCAAAGACTGGAGGAGGACAGCAGATGTAGCCCCTTATACAAAAGTAAGAACAAAGAGGAAGCGGGGAACTACAGACCAGTCAGCCTCACCTCGGTAGTGGGAAAGATCATGGAAGCACTACTGAAGGAGAGATTGGTGGAATATCTGGTTGTCAATGGACTACAGGACCCAAGGCAGCATGGTTTCACCAGAGGTAGGTCATGTCAGACCAACCTCGTTGAATTTTTCGATTGGAGTGACTAGGGATGTGGATTAGGGGAGGGCAGTGGACATGGCCTATCTGGACTTCAGCAAGGCCTTTGACACTGTGCCACATAAAAGACTATACAAACTGGGGAATATGGGTGTGGGCAGGACAGTAGTGTAGTGGGTAGGTAACTGGCTAGGCAGCAGGACACAGAGGGTGGTGTTAAATGGCTGTCACTCCACAGAGAGAAAACTGACCAGTGGGGTACCACAGGGATCAGTGCTGGGACCAGTCCTATTCAACATCTTCATCAGTGACACTGCGCAGGACCTAGAAGGCAGAAGTTCCCTGTTTGCTGATGACCCAAAGCTCTGTAACAGAGTAGAGACACCAGAGGGTGTAGACAGAATGAGAAGGGACCTGCAGAAACTTGAAGAATGGTCAGGGGGTTTGGCAGTTGAAATTCAATGCAAAGAAGTGCAAGATAATGCATATGGGGCACAAAACTCCTGGCACAATATATCAGTTGGAGGGTGAGGATATAGCATGCACCAAGCAGGAAAGGGATCTTGGGGTTATCATCTTTGATGACCTCAAGGTAGGAAACAGTGTGACAAGGCAGCAGGTAAAGCAAATAGGATGCTGGGATGCATAGGGAGCATCACCAGCAGGAAAAGGAGGTCATAATTCCACTACACAAGACACTAGTGAGGCCCCACCTGGAGTATAGTGTACAGTTCTGGAGACCTTACTTACGTAAGGACATAGACAAGGTAGAGAAGGTTCAGAGGAGGGCAACAAAGATGGTACATGGATTGCATCACAAGTCCTATGGAGGACAGGTTGAAGGAACTGAATATACACCCTGGAGGAGGAGGAAGAGGGATATGATCAATACACAGTATCCTTCAGGGAGGAACAGGGTGCAGGAAATACAGGTTACTCACCTGTAACAGGAGTTCTAGGAATGGTATATGTTGTTCATCACACTTGTCTTGGAGTTCCTTACCTTTCAAATCTTGCCGGAAGGTCTTCAAGCTAGCTCCTCCCACCCACCCGGTGGTAAAACTCTCGGCTCCACCCCATGAAGCCAGATCTTGGCCGGCTGGAAGCTCAGGGTTGTGCGTCAGGCCGGAGGTGGGGTGCAGTTAAGTGTGGATGAACAACGCATACCATTCCTAGAACTCCTGTTACAGGTGAGTAACCTGTATTTAGGACATGGAGATGTTGTTCATCCACACTTATTGGCAGACTCCTAGCAGTTCTCCGGGAGGAGGGAGGAAGCACACCCCTAATACTTATACGGGGAACAAAGACTGGAACCGAGGCCCCAAAACCAGCATCCGGCGTGACTCCAAAGTCCGATGTGGTAGTGGAAATAAAGGTAGTATGCTGACTTCCAGGTAGCAGCCCTGCAGATCTCCTGAACAGGAACATCCCTGGAAGCAGCCACCGATGCACCAGTATGGCGGGTAGAATGAGCTCTTATCCTCCTGGGAAGCTCCATGCCCCTAACTCATATGAAGATTTGTGCGGTGACCTATCCTGCCTGTAAAGTCCGCTTGTCTGCAGTCTGCTGCAGGTGCAGACTTCAAGCGTAGGTGACAAACAGCTGGCGAACCTCTCCCAATTTCACGTAGCTCCTTATAATAGCGAAAGCGTACTTCTGGGAGTCCCAGAGTATGGAGACTATGTTAAACCTCGAGTGTGATTGGGGTGGGAACACCGGCAGTCAGCACCTGATTAAGGTGAAACTCCAGCCAGCCTTAGGAAGGAATTTCGGGGTGGGGCGTGGGACAACTTTGTCCCTGTGGAGACCAGGTAGGAGACTCGATGCTCAGCGCCTGGGTTCTCCATCCTTCTGGCTGCCTGAGCCACCAAGAAGGCGGTTTTCCACGACGGGTGGGGGAACCACACCTGTGCATTAGACGAATAAAGCACCCATGAGCTTTGCCAATACCAGCAGTAAATCCGCGAGGTGGGGATCCCCGCACTGGAGAAATGTGATCAAGGCCTTTGGCGCCAGACCCTTTCCTCGCCACTGACTAGCAGCCACGGCCCAGCGCCGGTAAGCAAATAACTGCCGGTGCGCCTTAAGGTCGTCGACCTAAAGCCCCAGGACTAGATAGGGACCATAGATAGTCAAAATGCTCGCCCACTGAGACACGAGAAGGGTCAACTCTTCACGACTACTAGTGGAGAATCTCTTCCATTTGAAGGCATAACATTTTCTGATAGGCTCATAAGGACGCCTCAACGACGTTGAGGACCTCATCGAAAGCCCAAGCCTGGAACTCTGGCGGCTCAGAGACAGGCCGTCAGGTGCAGGATTGAAGGTCCGGATGGAACACCTTCCCCTGATTGACTGAGAGCAGGTCCGGTCAAGCTGGAAGCTGCCCTTGAGTCCTAAGGCTGAGACTGAGATCTGGGTACCAGAACTGAGGAACCAGTCTGGGGCTATCAGAATCACCGCGCCTTGCCCTCCTGGCTTTCAGCACCCTGAATCAGGAGGCAGGGAAAGAAGCGTAAAAGAGCCGGTCCACGGCCTCAGCATCCACAGCGAGCCTCCCTGCTGAAGGCGGGCATGAAACAGCCTCAGCCAACGTTCTCCACAGGCAAACAGATCCACCAGAGGTGTGCCCAGCAGAGGGTGCCGTCTTATACTATCTCCGGCAGGAAGACCACTAAATCGATGCAGCCCTATCCGGCTCAGGGGCACGGCCAGGTGTTGGGCTCTGCCATAGAATAGCCAGGAGATCCGCCTCCACGGCCTCCCGCAAGTGACCAGATGCGGAGCTTCCTTGCATAGAGGCAGGAAGCGCGTCCCGCCCTGGCGGTTGAAATAGTACATGAGTAGGTATTTTGTCGTCGGACTGGACCCGACCCGAGAAACAAACAAAGGCGGTGAGAGCTAGGCGGACCACCGCGACTCAACAGGTTGATATGGCATCAAGGACTCGCGGGGAACCGAGGCCATGCTCAGTGTTCCCAGATGGGCACCCACCCATCAAGCGTCGATTGATAAGACCCGACAAACAAACTCATGAGGATACCCTCTGCAGATGGAGGAGCGGTCCACCACTGGAAGCGTTCACATCTCTGGGTGGTCCACTGCAGCTGGTCAGGATCGCGCTGTGACCCTGGCGGCCAGACCCCACTGGAGGCGCGCATTGCCCAGCGTGCCCAGCAGCACAGCTGGTACAGGCATATAGACAGAGTATGAAGTCCGGACAGGAGCGTTGCCAACCAGAAATGATTGGGCAAGGCCTCGGCCTGTCCATGGACCGTGCTCTAGCTCGAAGAGAGGAAACTCTGCCCGATGAGATATCACCTGCTTGGCTCGGTTCCGACTTGGCCTCGTTACCGAGGCCCAGTTGAGCAAGCCAGACCAGATTTGGACGCTCACACCAACCTGGGCTGCTATCAACAATCTCAGGGGGTACACCGGACCTTGGCGCACGCCAGAAGCTGTCACACGCAATGCATTTGGTGAAGACACAGGAGCTGAGCGAGGGCATGACCAGAACTGAGGATCCTCCACTCTGAGCGGAGAATCTCAGAGAGACGGGCCGGATAGGGACGAAAAGCAGTCCTGGAAGTCCAGAGAACAGAACCACACGCCGTGTTCAAGATGGTATTATCAGCCAGGTGACACTCTGAAGGTTAGGACAGCAAGACTGTTCAAAGTCGTGTAGGTCTAAGATAGGAGCCAGCCCGTCTCCGTTCGGGACCAGGAAGTACCTGGACACGAACCCTGGTTCTGGTGAAGGTCCTCTATCTCTTTATCACCGCTTTTCTGGAAGGAGGAGGCGATGTCGCTCAGACAGAGCCTGCAGAGATTCTGGGACCCTAAAACTGCAGGCAGCAGCTCTGAAGGGGGAGAGCCTGCTCAATTCCAGAGGCAGGCCTCTTCCCACCACCTAAACCCACCTGTCCGTGGTAACAGCGGACCAGGCGGAAAAAGGAAGAGAATGTCCCACGCAGAGGAAACGAGGCGAGTCGAGGAGGATGGGGTGACACCCTCAGCCCGTCACTAGCAGGCTGGAGGAAAGGACAGGCCTGGGGACCACCAGGGCCGTTTCTCTCCTTGACACCTATTATGAGGAAGCCGATGGCTTGAGCCAGGAATACCAGGTCTAGCCTGCTGGCCTAGCCGCTGTTGTTGGGCAGGCGTGCAGCAGGGATAGAGGGCACGAAGGGCTTAGGCTGGGGCTTATGACCCTTGTCCCTCTGCAGCGCGAGACCGAATCCAAGGTGGCATTGGATTTTCGATCCTCTGGAGGTGGCCTTCCACCCAGGGCCGAACAGGTCTGTTCCCAGGAAAGGAGCGATCCGCAGCTTGCTGCTGCCAACCCGGTAAAGGTGGATCATTAGCAGCCACGCACTTGACGCATAGCCACAGCGGCCGCCACTGACCCGGGCACATGAGTCTCCTATATCCAGAGCAGTCTGGAGCTGTTGTTTAGCTACTGCCCTGATCCACACCTGCTGACCGTAGTCTGCAGGTCAGCCGGGAAAGATGAGGGACCGCCTCATCCAGGGAACCCAACAGGGCATGGAGAAATGTGCCATGAGGCGGCCGAACTGGCCTGCGAAGGCCGAGAGACAGGCATACACTTTCCGCCCAAGTAGTCCACGTCCCTGGCATGCGGCACGCGAAAACCTGTCCGTGACCAGCCCTTCAGCCGAGGTGTTCAGAAAACCCGACAGAGAGCCAGTAGGGACCGCATACTTCCTGGCCATCCTGGCGGGCGCAGGACAGGAAGCGGACGCTGCCAAAGTTCAGGGCCGGCCCGACAATGGCCCGGCCACTGGAAAGGCCTCGTGGGAGAATCCCTCGGTCCAGAATCTCGGTGAGGGATATCTGGCCCGTTTGGATACGGTTCAAGCTTCATCCCAGTGGATTCTGAGATGAGCCTAAGAAGTCTAGGAAGACGAAGGGCTATCGATCACTGACTGCCCAGAGGACTCCAAGTCAAGGCGCTTGGAGAACAGGAGGAGTCATCCGACTCCGACGAGTTGTCGAATAGCTGCCTGGAGCCTGAGCCACCCTCCACTTGCCGAGGCTTGTCAGGCGTGAGGTGACCGACAGCCTACGGGAAGGCCTTGGGCCAACAGCGAATCTTTCGTCGAGCCCCAGCTGTCGGCTGAGGTGGGCGGTTCCACCACAATTGGTGGGGCAGCCGAATAGGTCGGACAACTGGCCTGGAAACAGGCTCCTCGACCACTACCTGGTCGTGGCAACCACTTAATGGCTGGAGAAGAGGCCTGAGCCTGCTTGTGGCCAGAAAAATTTGTTGCCACATGAGGTCCTCTATTTTGCGTAGCTTCATGAAGCCTTCCCCTCCTCGGCCGAGGAAGAAGGAAGAGCGGCGCGCTTGCCCATGATGCGAGACCAGCGACTGTCGGCGGGAGCGGCTGGACGCCAGATGTCGAGAACCGAGAAACTCGGCTGGGCGGGTCGGTGGGCGACTCCTGATTCACCGGTATGGGAGAGCCGGCGATATCCTCAACCCTCACCGGGGAACCGGAGGAGGGAATCTCGGCTTCTCCAGCCGACAACCGGCCTAGCGGGTCGAGAAAAATCTCGACCTCGTCGGTGAGTCTCAGTCAGCTGGCCTGGCGGGGCACCGTGAAGCCAGTGGCGAGCAGAGAGTCGACCGAAGTCGATTGTCGACGAGGGGAGGAGGATCTTTCCCGCTCCCAAGAGCGTCGACGATGAGACTTGCTCTTAGACTTCTTCGACCGATGAAACGGACTCGAAGAAGTAGGACCCTCGCCTTTAGTTGAGAGGGTCAAGCAAAGCTCCTTAAAGGAAGCTGAATATGAGGACCCGAGCGATAGAGGGACAAAGGCCGCAGAAGAGGAAGCCGCGGCCTGAGCCGCCTGCTCTTCGAAGGCGACCAACCTCTCTAGTTGTTCGGCGGATCCCGCAGCCGCGGAAACCGCCAGTCGGGCCTCTTTGGATTTGACCGGAGGAAATCTTCTTTCGGGACGCCCCAGAAGTAAGCGGGCAGCGCGGTCCTCGAGGACGTAGACCGAGAAGGAGGAACACAGGTCGCAAACCTGCGGGTCGTGCTCCTGGCCAAGGCAATAAACGCACGTGGAGTGCGGGTCCGTCCGAGACATCTTCTGCCCACAGGGACATCTCCGAAATCCGGGAGTCGAGTTGTCCATCGCAGCCGCGAAGGAAGAAGACCGAGAAAGTTATAAAAGGTTTTTTTTGAAACCAAGAAGTTTAGGCCCAAAACTTAATCGCAGAGTTAAGGAGGAACCTGAGCTTCAAGCGGTAAGGAAGATCTGGCGTCATGGGGCGGGCCGAGGTTTACCACCCGGGTGGGTGGGAGGAGCTAGCTTGAAGACCTTCCGGCAAGATTTAAAGCGGCAAGGAACCTGCCAATAAGTGTGGATGAACAACATATCCATGTCCCTAGAATACACTATTTTAAGCAAAAAAAAATGTTCCAGGACTAGAGGGCATGGGATGAAGTTGGCGGGAGGACGATTCAGAGGAAACGTGAGGCAGAATTTCTTCACAGAACGGGTGGTGGACAAGTGGAACACCCTGCCAGAGGAAGTGGTGGGGGCTGAAAATCATGGGATTTAAGAATCCATGAGATAGAAATAAAGGAATTCTGGAGGTCAGGGTTAAGGAGTAATAGACTTCTAGGAAAACAAAGTGAACTCACAAGCTCAAATGGGCAGATTGGGTGGGTACGGCCCTTACCTGCCGACACTGTCTATGTATCTATGATGTGCAGGGACATTTCTATGTCTGACCATGTGCCCAGAGTACACGATTCTAAAATGAGCTCCCCATCCTAGATCCGATGCATCCATGGTGAAGATCTGGCTCGGTGAGTCTGTTTGGAACGGAACTCCTGAATCCAATATGGGCAAAGTCATCCACCATGACAGCGCCTGCTGGACAGCCTTGATACCCTTATCAGATGCTCAAGATCTTCAGATGTCTGGTCCCACTGCAACCTTGGGTTCCATTGAGAAACTCTCATATGCAAGCATGCCAGTGATACCGTGGATATGGCTGCAGCCAGATGTCCTAGGAGCTGTTACATGGTTCTTGCTGTGACTCGACTGGCTGAAGCTATTCCTGTCGGGTGGGAGAAAGGATCTCCCCTGCTGGGTATCCAGGATGACCCCTATGTACTGTAGACACTGATGGGGCCAAGGACAGGACTTCGGTAGACTGACGGTTATCCCCAGCTGCTGAAATATTTGGAATATGTCCAAGAGGATGTGGATTAACTGCAACCTGGTGGGGGCAGTTAGAAGCCAATCATCTACAAAAGGACAGATAAAATGACCCTCTCTGCAAACAGCAGCTGCCACTACTGCTAGGCATTTGGTGAACACCCTTGGAGCCAAGGAGAGATCGAAAGGCAAAGCCCGGAATTTGTAATTGTTACCTTGAAAGGCAAACCAAAGACACCTCTTGTGAGCTGGAAACACGGTCTGTGCAAGTTATGCATCTTACATGGCCAGAGAGCATAGCCAGTCCTTGCGCAGCACAGGTATCAGCCCGGTAAGGTTACCATTCTGAACCTTTTGTATTCGATGTACTGGTTCAGGTGACTCAGATCTAATATGGGTCTTAAGTCCCCATCTTCTTGGGGACCAAGAAGTAATGGGAGTAATACCGGTTTCTAGTTTGGGGGTAAGAACAGGCTCGACTGCTCGCTTTAAGGGCAAAGTCCTGGATTTCTTCCCTGATGAGGGCTATGTGGGTGGGAGGTATCAAGAGGGGCTGGAGGGTTGTCCGGAGGAAGTTCAGTAATCTCCAGTGTATAACCCTTCTCGATAATGTCCTGCACCCGTAAGTCTGTTGCAATACTGGTCCACCCATCTAGGTAGAGGAGAACAGACACCTACTTCTTCCCCATCTACTTCGCCAGAGGAGGGAGGCTGGCAGAAAGTCACGTATCATGTGCCTGGGGTGGGCAGCGAAGGCTGGGAGGATTTTGGATTCCTAGGTCCACTGTTCCTTGCTTGTTGGGAGGGAGCCTCTCTCTGGAAAGGGTCTCAGGGCTGTTGGTTTCTCTGTCTGTTGGCACCCTGGTGCCAAAAAGGCTAGTAGGTTGCGGAGGGTCCTACCGGTACATGTGGTGAACGGACTGGATTGCTTTGCCAGAGTCCTGCAGTTCCGCTTATCTTTTGTACCTCCTCCAAAGAGGACAGACCAGTGGAATGGAGCATTAAGGATAGAATCCTGAAGAAAACTGGATACTCTCAGCCAGGAGTGGCGATGGAGAACACACCCCAGTGGCCGCTGCTCTGGCTGCCGTGTCCGCCAAATCGTAGGATGCCCTTAACATGCATTTTCCTACATCCAGGCCAGACTGAATGACGTTCAAAAGCTCAGTGCATGATGGGTTATCCGGTTGCTTTTGGGTCAACCCGATGGCTTTCTTCCATAAAGATTTTTGGTACAGTACCCTACATGCCAGAAACATTAGGGACTGTATGGAGCATGTGGAAGAAGCACAGACTCTTCTACCGAACTAGTCTAATTTCTTAAATTCCTGTCAGGAGTCTGTGAGCTCATGTGTTTAGGTTGCATTGTCCTGCTGTGAGCTGCAGTCAGGACCATGGAGTCTGCCCTCGGATTTTCTCCCAAAAAAGGCTCTGCCTTGGGAGGCATGTACAGTGTCTCTGCCTTCTTGGGGACAGCCGAAAAAGAGGAAGGGTGGTCCCATGTCAGCCTGGTTAGGTCCTGAAATGGACGGACCAGAGGGGAATGACAAGGGTCTTGGGTCATTCAATCCCAGAAAAGTATGAAGCCTTTTCCTCTCTGAGTCCAATCCTCTGTGTCCCACTGATTTAGGAACTGGATGTGGTGTATCACATCCATAAATGTCGGGTCATCGGGGGTGGGGGGGCCTGAGTGGACTGTGGGAACCCTCTGGCTCAAGAGAGTAACCTCTATAACAGCAGCCTGAGGAGTGAGGGCGGATTCTAGAGGAGGTAGATGAGGCTGACCTAGAGTGTTTACACCTACGCCAGCATCTGCCCTCCCCCCGGACACCTGTGGAAGATGACCTGGAGGAGGAGTGGTGGCGTCTGCCCCTACGCCTGGTATGCTCTAAGTCAGATCTTCTTGGAGTCGGGCTCCTGGGTGTGTGCGGAGACTATGGTTGGGAGACTAGGACTGACTCTTTGTCTGGACCAGTGTAGGGCGTTGTGGAGGTGGAGGAGGGAGGTCCTTTTTTAGTAAATCTCCCTTTACTGAGTTCCACCAAGTAAAAGAGTTTCCCATCTGCCAGGGGATCATCGGCATTTGCAATGGTGGTGGTGCACCACTGGGGTCCGCTTGGGGTACCAGCAGGGTTGTTGGTCCCAGTTCTCACCATGAGGTACATGAGGACCTGTGGAGTAGCACAGTCTGTCGTCTGGTTGCCTGTCAGGTCGTCTGGTACCGAGGGAGTTTGTTCTGGCGACTTGTCGACAGGTGACCTGTCATCAGGCTGTTGAATGGTCTGAGCTGACGTTTGCTTCTGAGGCGGCAGCTCCATAGGCATCCGACTTGTAGTGGGCGTTGTGGGTGTCTTCGTACTCTACGCCTTACCCTGTAGCGTCTGTCACTGGTCCTTCAGTTTGTCAGAAGACTGTTCGTCCGGGACAGGAGTCAGGATCTTAGTTTCATCTGCAGACAGCTTGTCCTGGGAAGCATTCCCTAGAGCAGGAATGCTCCCAGCATCTGTGTCTGTCGTCTGAGGATGACGACAAGCTGGAGGACGAAGACGCCGGAACCCTTTCGGTTGAAGTCCCTGTCTTAGGCCCAGAGGACTGCTGGAAGGACCCAAGGCTGAGGGATGGACCAGAGGGTCTTTGCCCTCAAAGAACTGTCACTCACTGAGAGGGTAAGGGCGGGAGCCTTCGTCAGTGGCAGGCTGAAAGAAGTCAGGCATGACAGAGGGGCAGAGTCTGCTCTCGCTCTTTCTCCAGAAGCGCGAGCTAGAGTGCTTCTCTTTGCGAGAAGACTTAGATCTGGACTCTTAACCTATTGTTCCTTGTTCCGCTGTTGGTGCTTCCTTCCCGAGTGTTTCTCCTGTCGGAAGTCAGCAATCGAAGGCTGAGGAGCTGGCATCAACGGACATTGAAGGGCAGCGAGCGGCTGCTCCATGATGTAGACCTGCAGAGTCTTGTGGCAGCGGGTTCAAGTTCATTGGCTGAATTTGCCACAGTCCGGGCAGGCTTTAACATTGTGATCGGGCCTCAAACAGAAGAGGCACTGAGAATGACTATCTTTTGCAGGAATCTGCCACCCACACGGACACTTGGATTTCCGCTGTGTAGTTGAAGAAGACTGACAACATAAACTAAGTGTGATATTGATACATTACGAAGAAAATAAGAAAAAATGGGTACTTTTGACTGAAGAAAATGGCAGTCGACAGATGCAGTCTGAGGAGCAGAAGCACGCGGTCGATGGCAGGAAAAGAACAGAGGTGGGGCTGGGGACTGCCCCTTTATACAGAGGGTGATGTTGGTGGGTGGACCGACATAAGGGGCGGGTCCCAGCTGGGTACTGCTGGCTAGAAGTTTTTCGTGGAGTCCTAGTGCCTGAAGGCATAGTCCTTATGGTGTAGCCTGCTGCAAAAACTCATACTCAAAGTAAGATCAAATGATCCATACTGACAAGTAAACAGCGACAACAACTCTGCATTTTCTTTCTGGCAAAGTTGAAACAGGGAATACCATGATTTTCCTTAAAAGCAAGACCCCCCATAAGCACAAGTAGTCTGGTCCTTTCTCTGTCAAAAGCTGATAAAGCTATGCCACGATTCTCTCTCCTCAAACTTGATCGCTTTGATGGGCAAACCATTTCACTAGTTGAAAAGTATTTTCCATGTGTTAATAAAGGGTTTGCTAAATCTAGCCTTGCAATCCCCTGACTTGATCACCATACTAACTTTTTAAACAAGGACTGTGCTACTGAGAGGGCAAACGTTCCCCAAATGGCGGCAGAGATGCATCCGTGTTTGCATGTTCCTCCATACATGGTAGTTGGTGCCACCAACAACTGGAGACCACACTATGATACTCAACATAAGCCTGCCCTTTCTCGTTAAGGTTCTGGAGTTTGTATAAGAATAAGGGCAGTCACATTCTGTTTCAAAAATGCCAAAATCTGTTTGTTCCACACAACAGTGTAAATCTCCATGATTTTCATTTACATTTGGTACAAAATAGTTTTTTGTAACACAAAAACTGGCAGCCTTAACAACAATATGGTGCAAAGTGGGGTCTCCCTTCAAAAATGCCCAATTCCTGCTTTTCTGTTCTTTTCCCCAGTGGCTCTGTAAGTGGGCATGGCACGTTTAAGGGGTCTGAAGACTGCTTCCTGGTAGCATTCCAGTTACCCTATTGCACATTTAGGTGAACTATAAAGGGAACCATTATTGTGGTGGTGGTTGTTTTGAAACTATAAAACATGCTTTACTACGTCTTTTTGTGATTTTTATTACAGTAAATAATCCAGAATGGACTGAAACACGGGTGTCTTGTATTTCGGTATTACTGACGTAACTTTTTTTTTTTTTTTTAAAGAAAGTGTTCATAGTGTGGAAAATATCCAAATGAGACAAAAATAGCATTTAGAATATTTCGAACATTATAAAATAAAACTACAACAACTCTCACCGTTAGATATTTACAGATGGTGTGAAGTGCGAACCCAGAGAACCACTCGTTTCAAAAGAAAACCGTCATGCCAACGACCTTTCTCAGAGACACTTAAGACTCCACAGTTGAGGCGGAGAAATATTTCTCAGCAATTTGGCATTCATCACTGTGGTCTGTCTTAAGAATGGTAAATTATATATTAAGACTTTAGAAATAAATATTCAGATCTGTGGATCTTCTCACTTACATGAAAAGGGCTAAAAATTCAAGGCTTTCTTAAAACAATGATGGTCTGTTTATTTTTATATTCCTGAATATTAGCACAGAAAGTAAAACCAAATGCCACTCTATCTTCCTAGTAGTGGAAACCAATCTGTCTGAATCATTGACCAAGGTTTACTTCTAATGACCTCACATTTTAAATAGGACGCTAACTGAATCAGGTCAAAAGGGTTAGTGTAACGTGACACCAATATAAAGATTTACAAAAAGAGCACTTTGTTAACTAAATCTCCTGTTCTAAAGACTTTACGTGCTTGAACAAGTAATAAGATGTCTACTGGGTTCACCAAAGGTTCATTAAAATTTGTAATTCTGCCATATCAGCTTTCAGGATCCAAAAATGAACTCCTTTGGTACCGAAACTGGCTTCCAGAGGCAACACCTTTTGTTACAAAGTTACTTTGCTCCTCTGTTTGGAATATTATTACTCCATTTCAAAGAAATGCACCCAGGGTTCCACAACTGGAAGCCTCAATATATACAAACATCATATCAGCGTATTTCATCTACAGTGAATTCGAAACAAGCGTATCAAAATGTTTTTTGGAAAAAATTCTTTATATACAATCTGCGGCTTTACTGTGTTTATTCTGGGTTCAAGCACCTGCAGCTTGAGAAGAAATGTCAATGTCACCTCCTTTGTACTAAAAATGCTAACTGTCAATTCCTTAAGTCATCTTCCTCATGTGCTCCATCCACCTCTGATGTGTCTGAAGTTTCATGTAAAAGGACATATTCCCTGCTGCTGAAGCCAAACTTCAGGACATCCTTTTCCTTCAGTTCATAGTAACGCTGGGGTTCAAAGGCGCTGATTGTTCAAGTAAGTGCCATTGCCTGAGCCAAGGTCAATGATGTATGGTTTTACTCTTGACCAGCTGTGCCATCAGAGTGATGTGTTCCACAAAGCCTGATAAGGAGAAAAAAATATCATCACTAAAAACAAATTAAATTAAATAACAAAGAAGCCCAATTGCCTGCACAGGTGACATGGCTTAGTGTCCCCTTAATTTTTTTTTTTCTCATTGTTTTATCCCCCAGGTGACAGCAAGTGGGACTCTCCACCCTACCCACAACCTGAGACCGTCCACGCTTCCCCCTGTATCCCCAAGCCCCATTTCCCCATGGATTTCCCCCCGTGGCGGGGAGGAAGGGGGAGGCCACCCCCCCAGGACAATCCAGACAGGGGCTATTTCGGGCAGTCCAGCAGCAGAGCAGGACACTGGCTGGCTTGGCAGGGCTTCATGGAGCCTCCGGTCGCCCTTCCTTTTCTGCATTTCACCCCTCCCCCTTGCGAACGTGGCGGCGCATGCGTGTACCACGTAGCCATGCTCTTGCCTCCTTAACTTCAATGCTGCCACCCAGCCTCCATCAGAAGGCAGCCAAAGAGCGGGACATTTCCCCCATCCCCGGCAGAGGAGAGCGGTCGGACGCGCAATCCACTGCCGACCCCCTGCAACCCGAGCTCACTCCCAAGCCTGGGTCACCAGTGTGGTGCGAGGCGTGGCGTCCAGCGCCTCAACCATGGGCACCACCAGGGCAGCTTAATAAAAGCTGTTGTAATTTCACTGTGCAGTGAAGAAGGTTCATGTATTAAGCGCTCCTAGTATATGGCCTAACATTAATATTAAACTTTTAGAAGTCTTTTTAGAATAAAATCATAACAGAGAGATAAAAATCCATAAGCAGATATACGTATTTCAGTAAAACTGATTTCTAACATGTCTTAATCACACAAAAATAAAAAATGATCAAATGAGTGAATGATCTAATATCGAAATGATTTATTTACTGAAAACATCACAACATATATAGTACAGTTAAGTAGGAACTTACCCTAGCAGTAGATCTTGAGAGGGCTCTTGCAGCAAGTAATACCATTAGGACTAAAGCCACCAGGTGTTAGGACCCTACATAAAATTTTCTGGCTAGAAGTCTGTGAGGACAGCCCCGACATCTGCTCCATGCTGAAGTCAGACGTGATATAAAGGGGGCGGTCCCCTGGCACCACCTCAGTTCTCCCGCCAGAGATCCGGCTGAAAACACAGATGGAGAACTAAGGAGGATCTCCCATCCCCAAAGAGAAGATGCAGTGTTTGTCCCCGGGGTAGGCGGGTGGGAAAGCCACCTGCTGCAAAAGCTCCTCTCGAAGATCTACTGTTAAGGTAAGTTCTTAGGTAACTGTGCTATCTCACTTCAGGGGGCTCTTGCAGCAGGTAATACCATTAGGACAGAGTCCCAAGCAATGCTCAATCACAGACCCAGATCAAAAGGGTGGAGAACAATAAAAAAAAGTGTGGGAAATTAGGAGAGAAGTCCCTGAAGGACTGCTAGGCCAAAACCTGCTCTCCTCCTGGAAGCAATGTCCAGACTGTAGTGCCTCACAAAGTTATGCACTGAACTCCAAGTAGCAGCCACACAGAGATCCGTGGAAAATGCATTTCGAAGGGAGGTGAAAGATGTTGCCACCTCTCTGGTGGAGTGACCCCTCACCAGTCCCGGTAGAGATTTGTTGTGGTGCTAGTAGCAAAAAGCGATGCAGTGCACGAGCCACTTAAGAGTTTGTTTGTGACTGGTGCTCCAAGTTTCCTGTGGGCAAGGAGACAAACAACTGGCCTGTTTTCTGGCAGAACTAGTCCTGGCCAGATAGTAGCATAAAATTCTATGTACATCAGAGTATGTAACAATGCCTTCCCTTTGTTTAGAGTACTCTGGGTAATGAACTTTAGTAGTTGGATGTCCTGTTTCAGCGTGAACTCAGACATTACCTTGATAAAGCGTTGGGTTTGTATGCAGGGCTGCTCCGTCCCTGTGAAAAACAAGATAAAGGCTCTTTACATCAGAGCCTGCAGCTAGAAAATCCTCGGGCTGAAGTAATGGCAACTAAAAATAACACCTTCCAACAGAAAGAAGGCAGCGCTCACAGCTTGCAGCTGGTTCAAAAGGTGGCAAGGTGAGCTTTTCAAAAACAAACAGGAGATCCCAGGATGGTACTGGGTCTCTCCTGGGGGGTTTAATATGCAAGATACCTTTCAGGAAAGTCTTAAAGATGTCCAGTTGTGCCAGAGTCTTCCAGTTTACTGGAGCATGGTAAGCAGACAGAACACAGAGATCCACCTATATGGACGAGTAACTGAGACCCAAGGCAGACAGGTGGAGAAGATACTCCAGCACAGATTCCTCCAGACAACCTAGGGGATCCAAAGAACAGGGAATCGCCCATAAGCAGAAAAGCTTCCATTTTATGGCGTAGGTCACACAGAAACATAGAAGTTGACGGCAGATAAGGACCGCAAAGCCCATGCATTCTGCCCATTTCTTTTTCTACCTTATGAATGTGCAATCGGCCTTTGCTCTGTCAATGGCCTGTCTATTCATACTCATCTGTATTGCTCCATTATCCCATGCCTGTTTGAAGCCCTGCACTGTACTGATATCCACCACTTCCTGAGGTAGACCGTTCCATGCATCCACCACCCTTTCTGTGAAAAGAACTTCACATTACCCCTTAATTGGCCTCCCTCTAATCTCATGCGGTGTCCTCTTGTCCTGTTATTTTTCTTATATTGAAACATGTTAATGTTCCACCTTGTTAATGCCCTTAAGGTGTTTGAATGTTTCGATCATATCACCTCTCTCCCTCCGTTGCTCTCGGGTATACATATTGAGCTCCATTAATCTGTCCTCATATGTTTTCTGGTGCAGGCCCTGCACCATTTTGGTTGCCCTTCTCTGGACTGCCTCAATTTGGTTAATGTCCTTGTGAAGGTGTGGCTCCAGTACTGCACGCAGTACTCAGATGGGCCCTAACCTGTGTCTTGTAAAGAGGTATTACCCCTCTTATGACTTGTGATAATTCCTACTAATACACGCAACATCCCCTAGCCTTACCTACTGCTTCAGTGGTCTGCTTGGATGATTTGAGGTAATCTGTGATGATGATGCCCAAGTCTCTTTCTTCCCTTGTGACTGCCAGCAACTGCCCTCCCACCCTATAGGTGTCTTCAGGGTTTCTCTTCCCTATGTGCATGATCTTTCACTTCTTTGCGTTAAACCCCAGTTGCCACTCGTGCAACCATTTTGCTAGTTTATCCAGATCTTGTCTCATTCTGCCCACCCCATCTGGATCATCTACTCTGTTGCAGATCTTGGTGTCATCTGCAAACAGACAAACCTTACCCTCTAGTCCATCTGCAATGTCACCGATGATGATACTGAAGAGGTCTGGCCCCAGGACTGATCTCTGAGGTACCCCACTTGTGACTTGCATCTCTTCTGACTGTATACCGTTTACCACCACTCTGTTTTCAGGCCGTCAACCAGTTTGCCACCCAGTTGACCAACTTCTGACCCACCCGAGCCTACCCAGCTTATTAATCAATCTTCTATGTGAACAGTATCAAAGTCTTGAAGTCAAGGTAGGCGACATCAACTGCTCCCCTTGGTTCACCACTCTAGTTACCCAGTCAAAGAAATCTATGAGATTAGTTTGACAGGACCTTCCTGTTGTAAACCTATGCTGTCTTGGATCCTGTGGATTCCAGGTGTTGCACTATCCTTTCCATAAGGAGTGCCTCCATAATACTGCCCACTACTGAGGTAAGACTGACTGGTCTGTAGTTCCCTGCCTCCTCCCTCTCTTGTGGAGCAGGATCACATGAGCCCTTCTCTAGTCTTCTGGGACCTCTCCTATGTTCAGAGAGTCACTAAACAGTTCTGATAATGGCTCTGCTAGTTCAACCCTTAGCTCCTTTAGTACCCTGGGATGCATGCCATCAGGTCTCATTGCCTTGTCCACCCTGAGCTTATTGAGCTCTTGTAGGACCCTTTCTTTTGTGAAGGGACTAGTGCACACCTCCCTCACCCGTGTGTCCATGGTGCTGGGCTATGGGCCCTGCCCTACCTTCTCTTCAGTAAATACTGAGCAGAAGTTTCTATTTAGGATAGATGCTTTTACATGGTCCTCCTCACACGCCCCCCTTATCCCTCTGATCTTAGTAATACCCCTCTGAACTTTCTTTCACTAATGTATCTATAGAAAGTCTTGTCACCTTCTTTTACTGTTCATGCTAGTGTTTCCTAGGTTTGGGCCTAGACCCTTGGCTCTCCCAAAGGGCCTGAAAATACTGCACCTAAACATTTGCAGTATCCTTAACAAAATCCCAATTGCAACTATCAGCCCTATCACTTCGTCCCGACATCCTTATCCTATCCGAGACCTGGCTTAAACCACACCACCCAGACTCTACTGTAGCCATTCCAGGATAATTCCTAATTAGGCGAGACCGTACAGGAAAGAAAAAGGGCGGGGGCTGGCATTGCCATGTACATTGCTGGCAAGTTTCAATTCACCCAGGTCCACATCCTGCATCCTCGCCACAAATTGAGTCCTTGTCTGTCAAAATGGTACTCCCATACTCCGCCCGGTGTTTATAGCAGGATCCTACTACTTCTTTTAATACCTAGCATATTATACCACCTAGCCAATTTAAAGTCTTCCCTCAACAGGTGAGCTCTATGTCCCTCGGGGTCTTCAATTTCAACTGGCTAGCAAATGACTGTGCCAAACTTCTGCTCCAAAGTAAACGCCCTGAACCTTGCAACAAATCTCCCAACCCACCAGGTTAAACCTAAAAACGATTAACCACTCCCTCCTGGACTGGGCACTGACCTCACACCCACATAGGACAACTAGAGCAGGCCTACTCCCCGACTCCCTAAGTGATCACCATATGGTATATTTGGTCAGAAAAGTGCATAAACCCACGATGGTCTGCGAGATCCGGGGGAAGGCAGGCTCACCCTCACGACACAAGTTGTCCTTGCTGGGAGGGCAGGTGTCTCCAGGCCCTCTCGGTCACCAGCTTCCTTCGGCTGGGGGGGTCACCGTGATGGTCTGCAGATCCGGGGAGGGCAGGCTCACCTAGCAACCAAGCTGTCCTTGCTGGGAGGGCAGGCGTCTCCGAACCCTCTCGGTCTCAGCTTCCTTCCTTTGGCTGGGCGGAGGGTCTCCACGATGGTCTCACGACATCCGGGAGGCAGGCTCTAGTGAGCAGAAATTGGGCAGTTTGGCATTGTGTGGGGATGCAAGAGGTCCAGTTCTGGCTGGCCACACCTTTCAAAGAGGGTAGTCTAGGACTTCTTGCTATAGTTCCCATTCATGGTTCGGAGACAGAGAGTGACTTAAGTTGTCTGCGAGGACGTTATGGATGCCTGCAACATGGACTGCCATGATGTCCAGCTTATGATTCACTGCCCAGGACCAAACTCTCATCGCCTCTCTGCATAGGTGATACAAATGTGTACCCCCTTGCTTGCTGAGATGGAAGACTATTGGGGTATTGTCCGACTGGACCAGTACAGGTCCGTGAAGGAGTATCCCTTGGAAGGCTTGAAGGGCGTATAGGACGGCTCTCATCTCCAAAATGTTTATGTGAAGAGCTTGTTCCGTTAAGTTCCAGGAGCCCCTTGTCTGATGAGAAGCAAGATGTGCTCCCCATCCCAGTCCTGATGCGTTGGTGGTGAGAGTCTGCAGTGGACTGGGTCTCTGAAAGGGGACCACTATGCTCAGATGGGCCTGGGTGAGCCACCAGGTTATGGACTGTGACTGCGTTGGAGATCCGAATGGGCTCTTCCAGCTCATCCATACCTTGAACCCACTGAACTCGAGGTGCCACTGCAGGATCCTCATGTTCAGATGTGAGAGTGGAACTGTAACAGCTGCTGCTATGTGACCTAGCAGTTGTAGAACCACTCTTGCTGGAACCAAGCAGGAGTCCTGTACCCTGCGAGCGACTTCTCTTAGCCTTGCTGCTCTGTCCGTGGGCAGAAAAGCTCTCCCTTGGACTGTGTCCAGGACTGTTCCAATGTACGGCAGCCTTTGAGCTGGCCATGGCTGTGACTTTGGCAGGTTTAGGGTGATGCCCAAAGTCTGGAATAGGCTGAATGTCTCCTCCAAGGTTCTGTTCAACTGGTCTTCTGTTGGTGCTGTAAGAAGCCAATTGTCCAGGTAGGGGTATACGAAGTGACCCCGCCCCCTCCTGAGAGCCGCCGCTACCACTGCTAGGCACTTGGTAAAAACCCTTGGTGTTGAGGACAGGCCGAATGGCAGCGCCCTGAACTGGTAGTGACCTCCTTGGAAGGTGACATGCAAATACTTCCTGTGGGATGGCAGGACCTTGATGTGCATATAGGCATCCTGCATGTCTAGTGAACAAAGCCAGTCTCCTTGGTGGAGCATTGGTAACAGGCTTGTTATGGTCACCATTCTGAATGGTTTACATTCAATAAAAGTGTTCAGATGACTCGGTCCAGAATGGAGGAGGTCTCCAGTCTTTGGGACAAGGAAGAAATGGGAATAAAATCCCTTTCCCCTTTGAGCAAAAGGAACCTCTTGTATGGCTCTTTTGTCCAGTAAGGCCTGTATCTCTGCCCTCAGGAGGGTCAGCAGTGGGAGGGGACTGGTGGGTTGTCTGGTGGAAACTGGGTAAACTCTAGGGAGCATCTCCTTTCTACTTGTGGAGGACCCATTGGTTCGGTGGTGTTATACTGAACCATACAGATAGGTAGAGGGAGAATCTCCCTCCTACCGCCTCCCCTGCACCAGCTGTGGTGGTGGTGGGGGTCGGTAGGGATTCATGCTGTGTTGGAGGGTGTAGGCAGGGGAGGTCTTGGCACCTTGGGTGCCTCAAGGGACAGGGTGGCTTTTTATTTTGAAGCCTCCCTTATGTTGCATCTGGCACCTTTCTTGCTGCCCCTGATTTTTCTGAAAGGGACAAAGGCATGTGGATTGTGGCTCCGATCAGTGCATTCTGTGGACTTCAGATACAGCTTTACCTGAATCTTGAAAGCTCAGTTTTTCAGTGTCCTGATCGAACAGGACTGGTCTTGGAAAGGAGCATCCAGGATAGTATCCTGAAGATCCTGTCGGAAGCCCAAAACCCTAAGCCAAGCATGCCTCCACATGCAAATGCCGGTGGCCGCTGCGCGTGCTGCTGTATCTGCAGAACCATAAGAACTCCTGAGGATGTGCTTATCCACATCCATGCCAGACTGAATGACAGCAAGGAGTTCCGCCTTACCCTCCGAATCTGGTTGTGCTTTGGCAAGGTCCATTGCCTTTGCCCACAACAATTTTGTTAGGTGACCATGTGGGCCAGGAAGTTGAGTGACCCAATGGTGCAAGCTGCCGAGAGTACACCTTGCGTCCCCATCTGGTACAATGCTTTAGATTCTGGGTCCGGTGGCTGGGCACTCATGTGGCATGGTTGTTGTGCCTGCCATGGGCAGCTGTCAGGACCATCGAGTATGCCTTTGGGTGTTCGCCCAGAAAAGGCTCCTGTTTTGGTGTTTTGTAAAGTCTGTCGACCTTATGAAGTACTGTGGTTGTAGTGGCTGGGTGCCTCAATGTGGACCTGGTCACATCTCGAAAAGGTTCCACCAAATGAGGAATGACCAATGGCTTAGGATTTGTGGCTCCCAAGACTCTGGCCAGTCTGTGCTGTTCTGGGTCTAATTCCTCAGTGTCCCATTGGTATAAGCGCTTGAATATGGTGCATAATGTCCAAAAGGGCGGGTCATTCAGGGTGACCTCGGTGAGTCCCTCAGATTTGTAGATGGAATGAGAAGCTCATCCTCCGAGGAACAGTCCAAACAGGACTCCCCTGCATCATCCCCGAAGATGACGGCAAGAGTCCACTGAAGGATGGGACGGACGATGGATGCCTTTTGCTGCCGCCCGACCCAGGCGTCCACCTGTCCTCTTTATCTTGCGATTGGAGCTCCTTTGGCGGTAAAGGCCGCTCAGGAGTGAGGTCTCTAGGTGGAGAACATACAGGGGATGGATCCCCAGGTCTGGGAAGACTATCCCCTTTGACAATATTCCACCATGCATTAAACAGTGTTCCCACCTCAGCTAGTGGAACGACTGGTGGTGGAGGCGTCTGGTTCGAAGCGCCGGAGGATCTGGGAGTCTGGTGCGGAGGTGGTGGCAATCAGTCCTTGGGCACTCTGTCAACGAGTACGTCGGGCATCAGATCCTCAGTGTCTGGTGGCCTGACATTCGGTTCTTTTAATGGAGGCTGCTGGGCATCCGGTACCCCTGTGTCTGGGGAAATCGGTTGCTGGGGCCAATGGCTGATCCTTCGGGGCTGACGGATGGTCCTTAGGAGTAGACAGCCTTTCTTTTGCTGGAGGTGCTGCTTCCTTTTCCAATGCAGTCAGAGTGTCCGGTTGTCTGGGAAGCAGACGATACCCGGTGTTCAGGTGGCGGAGGCATCCAGTAGTCGACCTCCAAGTGTTTTGCTGGTTCGTCTGGCTTCTTGCATTTCTCGGAACATCCCAGAAGGCTTTTGGGCACCGGGCTCTCTGGTCTTGCCTGAAGCCAATGCCTGTCCCTCATAGGTCGACCCAGGTTTGTGGGGTCAGTGGGCCAAGGGGATCTGGGTGGACGGCTGTCCCTGAGAAGACTCCCCCCTACCTTTCACCTGTGTAGAGGTGGTTGACTTTCTATGGGTGTCCTCAGAAGCTGCTTTGGTACCTGGGGAACAGATTCCAACCTCCCACTGGAGGTGGAAGTAGTAGATGTCTGGTGAGGCAACTTAGGCAGGACTCAGATCTGGCCCTCTCCCAGCAGTGGTGTTTCCCTCCGATCTCTTCTCCTTTGGGGGTGGGGACTCCCTGGTTGAAGACAGGACTGTGTCCTGATGGGAACCTTCTGCATGGCGGATACTTGCTGCTCAGAAGATGGGCCTTCAAGGTGATGGGCGCGAATCCTAGTCTTGTTGAATTTGAGGCAGTGCGGGCAATCGTCCGGCCGGATCTGAATTTAAACTGGATGAAAAAACTATCGAGAAAATACAGGTTACTCACCTGTAACAGGAGTTCTAGGAATGGTATATGTTGTTCATCCACACTTTCTGGCAGGTATCCTTGCCGCTTTAAGTCTTGCCGGAAGGTCTTCAAGCTGGCTCCTCCCACCCACCCGGGTGGTAAAACTCTCGTCTCCGCCCCATGACGCCAGATCTGGCCCGCTGGAAGCTCAGGTTGTGCGTCGAAGCCGGGGAGGTCGGGTGGGTCGTGTGGATGAACAACATATACCATTCCTAGAACTCCTGTTACAGGTGAGTAACCTGTATTTCTAGGGACATGGATATGTTGTTCATCCACTAACTAGAGACTCTAGCAGTTCGCCGGGAGGAGGAGGCAGGCGCACACCGATACTTACTTGGGAAAGAGACTGGAGAACCAAGGCCCCAAAACCAGCATCCCGGCGTGACTCAAAGTCGATGTGGTAGTGGGTAATAAAGGTATGTGCCGACTTCAGGTAGCAGCCCTGCAGATATCCTGGATAGGGACATCCTGGAAGCAGCTACCAATGCAGCGGTATGGTGGGTAGAATGAGCTCTTATCCTCTGGGAGCTCCATGCCCGCCAACCTATAGCAGAAGCTCTGTATGCGGAGGTGATCCACCTGCCTATCGTCCGCTTTGCTGCAGGTCTGCCAGGTGCGGCTTCAGCGTGGTGACAAACAGCGGCGAACCTCTCCCGAACTTCAGCCGTCCGTTCCTTATAATAAGCGAGCGCTCTTCTAGGGTCCAAAGTATGGAGCCTATACTCGGCCTCCGAGGTGTGACTGGGGTAGAACACCGGCAGAGTCAACACCTGGTTAAGGTGAAACTCCGACACCACCTTCGGAAGGAATTTCGGGTGGTGGCGCAGGAC
The DNA here is from genome assembly GCA_016271365.2 of Neoceratodus forsteri. NCBI lineage: Eukaryota > Metazoa > Chordata > Ceratodontiformes > Ceratodontidae > Neoceratodus > Neoceratodus forsteri. The sequence goes on from CM057451.1 coordinate 1,072,996,823, forward strand.
AACCTTGTCCCTGTGGAAGACCAGGTAAGGAGACTCGATGGAAAGCGCCTGGAGCTCTCCCATCCTTCTGGCTGACGTGATAGCCACCAAGAAGGCGGTCTTCCACGACAGGTGTGAAATATCGCACCTGTGCATTGGTTGAATAAACTTGCCCATAGAGCTTATTAACCAGCAGTAGATCCCACGAGGTGGAGGTTCTCGCACCGAGAGGAAATATGGTCAAGGCCTTTGAAAAACACCCGACCACCTTCTCCTGTGCCACCAACTGCTTGCGGCCCTCGCCCGGTAGCAGAGATGGCTGCCAGGTCCACCTTAAGGGTCGACGACGAAGCCCTTGCTGAGAAAGGGACCACAGGTAGTCCAGAATGCTTGCCAAGGGGCAGTCGGAAGGGTCAAGCCTTCCCTGACACAAATGGAGAATCTCTTCCATTTGAAGGCATAGCATTTCCTGAGTCGACTCCTTACAGGGGACGCCTCAATGATGTTGAGGACCCGTCGGAAAGACCCAAAGCCTGGAGCTCTAGCCGCTCAGGAACCAGGCCGTCAGGTGCAGGGATTGAAGGTCCGGATGGAATACCTTCCCCTGGTTGACTGAGATCAGGTCCAGGCGGGCTGGAAGCCACCTCGGGAGCCTGGAGCTGAGGCTGAGGAGATCTGGATACCAGAACTGGCAGGGCCAGTCTGAGGCTACCAGAATCACCTGCGCCTTGTCCCTCCTCGCCTTGAGAAGCACCTTGTGGATCAAGGGAAATGGGAAAAGGCGGAGAAAGGCCAGGGTCCACGGCCTCGAGAAAGGCATCCCCCTGCAGCGAGCCCTGCTGAGGCGAGCATGGAACAGACTCAGCCTGCATTCTCCTGGAGGCAAACAGGTCCACCTGAGGCGTGCCCCAGTGGGAGAACAGATCTTGTACTATCTCCGGCAGGAGAGACCACTCGTGAGACGCAGCCCCTATCCGGCTTAGGGCATCGGCCAGGGTGTTGGAGATCTGCCTCCAGGCTGCGCATGAGGGACTATATGCGGGGAGCTTCCTTGCATAACAGCATAGAGCGCGTCCCGCCCTGGCGGTTCAGATAGTACATGGTCGTGGTATTGTCCGTCTGGACCTGAACCACTTGACCCCGTAGAAACGGAGCGAAGGCGGTGAGAGCTAGACGGACGCTTGGAGCTCCACCAGGTTGATGTGGCATCGGGACTCCGAGGGGACCAGAGGCCGTCGCTTCGATGTTCCCCAGATGGGCACCCAACCCATCAGAGATGCATCGGTCAGAGAGAGACTGTCGGCTCGGGCGGACTGAACAGGATGCCCTCCTGCAGATGTGCTGGGCGATCCACCATTGGAGGCGTTCCACATCTCCTGGGTCACTGTCACGGGCTGGTCCGACGGATCGCAGCGTTGTGACCATTGGCGTGCCAGTCCCCATTGAAGGGGCGCGTGACCAGGCCCCAACGAATCACGCTGGTGCAGGCGCCATGAGACCCAGGAGGTGCAGGAAGTCCCGGGCAGGGCGCAATTGCCCAACCAGAAATAATTGGGCAAAAGAGGAAAGAACCTCGGCCCTGTCCGCCGGGAGCCGTGCTCTGGCTCGCAGAGAGTCGAGCTCTGCCCCGATGAACAGTATCACCTGCTTTGGCACGAGTTCCAACTTGGCCTCGTTGATGAGGAGGCCAACCTGAAAGCAAACCTGGAGGGCCAGATCTCTGGACCGCTCCACCTCCTGTCTGGAGGGCTATCAGCCAATCGTCCAGGTAAGAGTACACCCGGACCCTCGGCGCCGCAGGAATGCTGTCACCACTGCCATGCATTTGGTGAAGACCCTGGGAGCTAGGGAGAGGCCAAAGGGCATGGCCCGAACTCGTAAAGGGATCCCTCCGCTCTGAAGCGGAGGAATCTCTGATGGGACGGACGGATTGGGACGTGAAAGAACGCGTCCTGGAGGTCCAGGGAGCAGAACCACACGCCTCGTTCCAAGGATGGGATTATCTGAGCCAGAGTGACCATCCTGAAGGTTCGAGACCTTAGGAACTTGTTCAGGTCGTGCAGGTTGAGAATGGGGCGCCAGCCCCCCGTCCGTTTTGGGACCAGGAAGTACCTGGACACAAACCCTGGGTCTGGAGGAGGATCTGCCACCTTCCTGATTACCTCTTTTCTCGAGGAGCAGGAATATCTCGGCTCGGCGGGCCGACAGCGAGTGCGGACCCGTGGCCCCCGAGCGCGACTGCTCAAAGGGTGGGGCCTGCTCGAACTCCAGAGGCAGGCCTTTTCCTAACACTCCAACACCCAGCGGTCCGTGGTGATAGCGGACCAGGCGGAAAGGAAGTGGCGGGCCGTCCCCGCAGGGGAACCCAGGGGAGTGGCGAGGCTGGGGCAGCACCCTCAACCCGTCACTGGGCAGGCTGGAGGAAGAACCGGCCGAGGGACCTCCTGGACCTTTACCTCCTTGCTTCCTGTTGGAGGAAGCTGCCTGCTAGGTTTGGGGCGTAAGCGCGAGCCTGTTGCTGGTGCTGCTGGGCGGTCGAGAAGCAGGGACCCGAAGAATGAAAGGACTTCTGCTGCTGCAGTGACCTTTGTCCCTCTGGGCGGAGTGACGGTCAGGGTGGCATTGGACTTCTCGATCCGCTGGAGGTGTCCCTCCACTCCACGGCGAAGAGTGCAGTCCCAAGAAGGGATGTCCGCCAACTTGTGCTGGGTATCCGCCGTGAAGGTGGATATCCTCAGCCACGCCCTGCGTCGCATAGCCACCGCGGCGCTACAGACCTGGCACAGGAATCACCTATGTCCAGAGCAGTCTGAAGCTGCTGCTTGCCACCGCCTACCCTGGTCCCGCACTGGCGGACCGTGGTCTGCAGGTCAGCGGAGATGAGAAACAACCTCATCCAGGAGCCCATGGGGCGTGGGAGAAGTGTGCCATCAGCACGGCCGAGCTGGCCTGTCGGAGGCCGAGGAGGGCGCAGCGACACCTTGCGCCCGGCAAGTCTAGCTTTTGGACTCTGTGGGGGCTTATCCACATCCAGAGCGTTACCGGAACACCGGAAAACGCTGTCGGTGACTAACCCCTTGGCAGAGGGGTGCTCCGAGAAACCGGGCAAAGAGCCGGTAGGGACCGCATACTTCCTAGCCATCCTGGCCGAGGGCGCAGGACAGGAAGCAGGCCACTGCCAAAGCTCCAAGGCTGAGCAGACAATGGCCTCAGCCACCAGAAAGGCCTCCGTGGGAGAATCCCCTCGGTCCAGAATCTCCGTCAGGGGATACTTGGCCCGTTTGGACATGGGCTCGAGCTGCATCCCGGTGGACTCCGAGATGAGTCGAAGCAGACCCAAGAAGGACGATGGGCTATCGTCCACTGACTGGCCCCGAGGACTCCAGATCGAACTGCCTGGAGAACAGGGAGGAATTGTCGTCGGATTCTGAAGAGTCTGTGAAGAGCTGCCTGGCCCTGAGCCACCCTCCACCTGCCGAGGACGGTCGGGAGTGAGGGTGACCGACAACCTGTGGGGCAGGCCGTGACCCGACCGAGAATTCTTGGTTGGTGCCCGACTTCGGTGTGGAGGCGGAGGTTCCACCACAATCGGTGGAGCAGCCGGTTTGGCCGAGCAACCCGACCCTGGAGTGGGAAACTTCGACTGGACGAGTGGTTGCTCGGCCGTTCAGGCGATAGCCACTTGATGTCCGGGTCTTGGCGGGATCAGCTTAGGCCCCAACAGCAACTGCTGCCACATAAGGTCCTCGTAGCGCCAGCGCAACTTGTGCCGCCCTCTCCTCACCCGAGGAGGAGGAGGAGCCGGAAGAGCAGCGTCGCCGCTTACTTCGGTAACGAGACTGAGACCGCCGATGTCGGCGGGAACGGCTGGACCGAGAAGAGGTCTGGGAAGGGGCGGGGGACACCCGCTCTTCCCTCGGCTCGGGCACTTTAACCGGGGACTGCGGCCCAGAAGGCGCAGGCAGATCCTCAGTATCCACCGGGGGAACCGGTGAAGGAGAGTTGTCGGCTTTTCCAGTCGACAGCCCGTCTAACGGATCGAGAAAAATCTCGACTTCGTCGACGGGAGTCTCAGCAGGCTGGCCTGACGGGGGCACCGTGAAGCCAGCGGCCTCAGCCGCAACCTCGACCGAAGCGGACGGTCGGCTGTCCGGGGAAGGGGACCAGTCCCACTCCCACGAACGCTGACGGTGGGACTTACCTTTCGACTCCTTTCTCTTGGGCCAAGAAGAATGTCCCGAAGGCCCCTCTCCTTTCGTGGAAAGGGATTGACAAAGCTCCTTGAACTAAGCCGTATACGAGGAACTCAGGGAGCGGGATAAATGCCGCGGCCGAGGAGGAGGAAGATGCAGCCTGGGCCGCTTCCTCCTCGAGGGCTATCATCTGCTCGAGCTGCTCAGCCGAGCCAGCCGCCGGACACTGCCCAACAAGCCTCTTTAGATTTTATCGGCGGGAAACGTTTCTCGGGGTGCCCGAGCTTCAATCGGGCAGCGCGATCGTCCAGGACGTTGGCCGAGAAAGAGCGGCACAACTCGCAGGCCTGCGGGTCGTGATCTAGGCCTAGGCAGTAGACGCACGTGGAGTGCGGATCCGTCCTGGACACTTTCTGCCCGCAAGGGCACCTCTGAAAGCCAGGAACAGATTTGTCTATCGCAGCCGCGAGGGAAGAAGACCGAAGTTTAGAAAACTTCAAAACCAATTTTGGACGAACCGAAGAGTTAGGATCCAGTCTAAAACGCAGAGCGCTAAGGAGGGAACCTGAGCTTCCAAGCGGTAAGGAAGATCTGGCGTCATGGGGCCGAGCAGAGAGTTTTACCACCCGGGTGGGTGGGAGGAGCCAGCCAGAAGACCTTCCGGCAAGACTTAAAGCGGCAAGGATACCTGCCAGAAAGTGTGGCTGAACAACATATCCATGCCCCTAGAAAGGTTATTTCAACAAGAAAAACCTGTAAGGCAGCATGGAAAAAGTGGTGAGGCTGCAACTATGGCGTCCGTAGATCTGATGTTGGTCGATGGTGGGAAAATAAAACTGAGGTGGGCATGCAGGATACCCCTTTATACCACGTCTGACGTTGGGGCACAGCAGACGTCAGGGGCGGTCCCCGCCACAGACTGCTAGCTAGAAAATGTTTCCGTGGGGTCCCAACACCTGGTGGCCTTAGTCCTAATGGTATTATCTGCTGCAAGAACTTCCCCTCGAAGTGAGATCAATGGCTTTGTTATTTTAATAACTTCTATGGCTGCATTTGGTTAAACACAATTACATATAAAAAATAAAGAGAGGGAAAAAAAGGAGCCAGATAAGGTATCCAGCTCTGGCTCATGGCCAGATACAATTGAATAATAGCAAGCAACAGGAACACCTAGTTTCATCTTACTACCGCCTCATGAACTCTCAGGAGAATCTCTAACAGAAGAGGTTATGCCAACAGTGGACTCAAGAATCTGGTTATCACGGTCACGCCAGAGACACCTGCGAAGCTTGCTGCTATGCTTGCGAGTAACAAGCTCACACCAATGGCGCGACACGCGTGGAAAAACCTGATAAGGTTTTTCAGAACGCCCCCTAATTACCAACCATTATGCCCACATCAACACAGCAATGTGCTGGCGCACATGTGGAGAAACTAAAGCAAATCACACACACATCATGCAGACATGTCCACACCTCAAACTGTTTCTCTCAAATCTCCAGACACAGTTACAGGAGATACTTGATGCCCAATTTCAGTTAACAATGGAGATGTTCCTCTTCTTCAGCCTCCCAAAACACTGACTGGCCCGAAGTACAGTTACGTAAGAACTTACCGTAACAGTAGATCTTGAGAACAGCTCTTGCAGCAGGTTACACCATTAGGAATGAAGCCGGTGGCGCCAGGACCCCACGGAAATTTTCTAGCTAGCAGTCTTCAGCGGGACCGCCCGACATTGGTCCCGCCCCAACGCCGAGATGTAGTACATAAGGGGGCGGTCCCCCAATCTTCAGTTCTCCGCCGGAGACTCCTGGCCGCTGGATGACATCACAAGAGGAGACAGAGGCTCCGCCACCAGGTGGCAAAACAAGTAAATAGGAATGTCCCATCTAATGAGATGGGTGCTTGACTCCGACCTACCTTGAGCGGGGATGGTGGGAGGGAAGGTACCTGCTGCAAGAGCGGTTTTCGAATATCTACTGTTACGGTAAGTTCTTACGTAATTGTACTATCTTACCGAGATACAGCTCTTGCAGCAAGTTACACCATTAGGACCGATTTCCAAGCAGTAGTGGCAATCATGCACCATTGGGAGGAGGAAAGGTAGAGACCTCGAGGTAACTCAAGCCTAGGACAGAAGTCCCTGAAGGACAGCTAGACCGAACCTCGCTCTTCGCCTCGATGCAATGTCCAGCCTGTAATGCCTGATAAAGGTATGCACAGAGCTCCAAGTAGCTGCAGCGCAAATAGCTGAAGTGGAGATGTTCTTTAACGCAGCAAAGGAAGTAGCCACCCCTCTTGTGGAATGACCCTTGACGCGGCCAGTAGGGTTTATTACGCTCTCATAACAGAAAGTAATGCACTGGATGAGCCACCTAGAAAGTGACTGTTTGGAGACAGAAGCTCCCTTCATCCGGTGGGTAAAGGAGACGAACAATTGGTCCGACTTTTGGTGCTGTCTGGTTCTGGTCAGGTAGTATATGAGGCATCTGTGCATGTCTAGGGTGTGCAGAAGGGCTTCTCCTCGATTAGAGTACCTTGGAAAATACACTGGCAGATTGCTATCCTGATTAAGGGTAAGAGCTGAGACCACCTTAGGCAAAAACTTTGGGTTTGTCCTTAGGGATACCCTGTCCTGGTGAAAAACCAAATAAGGTTCTTTGCACTTAAGAGCGTGTGATTCCGAAATTCTTCTGGCAGAAGTAACTGCAACTAAAAATAACGTTTTCCAAGAGAGAAAACGTAGCTCGCAATCCGTGGCTGGTTCAAAGGGTGGCAGCGTGAGCTGCTCCAGGACAAAAGGTAAGTCCCAAGGAGGGATTGGATCTTTAATGGGAGGCCAAAGGTGGAGGACGCCCTTTAAAAAGGCACAAGTAATGTCCAGCTGAGCCACCGTCCGATGGCCTACGGGGGCATGGTAAGCAGAAATCGCACAAAGGTGCACTTTAATCGAGTAGTAAGCCAGTCCGGAGTGGAAAAGGGAAAGCAGGTAGTCCAGCACCAGCTTTTCTGGACAGTCTAAAGGCGGAAAGCCGTGCGCTTGAGCCCACAAACAGAATCGGCGCCATTTCATGGCATAAGTTGCATGGGTAGCCAGTTTTCTGGCGGCAGAGAGTACGTCTGCCACTTATTGCGAGACCCCGTATCGCATCATGGCTATGTCTCTAGGAGCCAAGCGTGCAGGTTCAAGGAACGTAGGTCCAGATGGACCAAGGAACCCGCCTCCTGAGACAACAGATGGGAGCTGATTGGCAAAGGAACTGGAGGTTCCCGGGATAGCTGGTGCAAAAGAGGGAACCAGATCTGTCTGGGACAGAAGGGTGCGATCAGAATGAGCGTCGCTTGCTCCCTGTGAAGTTTTAAGAGAACTCTCTGGATCAAAGGGAAAGGCATAGAGGAATCTGCCTGCCCAGGAGAGGGATAATGCGTCTCGCCAGAAAACACCAGGCCCTGGATCTAGCGAGCAAAAATTGGGCAGTTCTGCATTGGATGGGGACGCGAAAAGGTCTAATTCTGGAATACCCCCACTGTGAAACAGATCCTCTGCCACCTCCTGCAGAAGTTCCCATTCGTGGACTCTGGCCTGAGAGCGGCTCAGGCTGTCTGTGATGGTGTTGTCCACTTCTGGGACATGAACTGCAATTAGGTTTGCGCCGTGTTGCAATACCCACTCCCACACTCTCATGGCCTCCCTGCAAAGCGGGAAGGAGTGAGTGCCTCCTTGTTTGTTGAGGTAATAAATCACCGAGGAATTGTCTATTTGTAACAGAAGTGTACCCGGTGGAATCTCCGACTGGAAAGCCTGCAGAGCGTAAAGGACTGCCCTCATTTCTAGGATGTTGATGAGGAGATGAGACTCCTGGGCTGTCCACAGGCCCCGGGACCGAACACCATTGAGGTGTGCTCTCCACCCGAGCCCTGAGGCGTCTGTGGAGAGAGTCACAGTCAGGGGCAGCGCTGTGAAGGGAACTCCCGCAGAGAGGTTCCCTGGATGTAGCCACCATTGCCAATCTCGAATTACGGTTTTCGTGATCTCTGGATGCTGCAGATAGTCTTGCCTTTGGTCCCACTGCAGCCGTAACATCCACTGGGTTACCCGCATGTGGAGACGGCTAGCGGGACAGTTGCAATGGCCGCAGCCATGTATCCGAGCAGGGCAAAGGACCAGTCTGGCTGAGACGGTCTTCTTAGCCGACAACTCCTGATGAGGGATCCGATGTGTTCCGCTCTGTCCGTGGGAAGGAAATCTTTCCCTCTGATGGTGTCCAGAACTGCTCGATAAACTGCAGCTTCTGAGGACGAACCAGGTGTGACTTCTTGTAGTTGATGAGAATACCCAGGATTGAAAAAGAGACTGGGTGCGGTGAATATCAGTAATCAAGGCCTCCCTGGAGGCACCATGAGAAGCCAATCGTCCAGGTATGGGAACATGTAGTGGCCCTGTCTCCTCAGAGGCGCGGCTATGACTGCCATGCACTTGTGAATACGTGAGGTGCCGATGACAGCCGAAGGAAGAGCTCGAACTGATAATGGCGGCTCTGAAACTAGGCGCAGGGAAGCTCCGATGCGCTTGAGCAATGGGAATGTGCAGGTAGGCGTCCTGCATGTCCAAGATGCCAGAAAGGAGTCTTGCTTCAGCATGGGAATTAGGCCCGGAAGAGTCACCATGCGGAGCGCTTGTAAGCGACCAAAAGGCTGAGGTCCAGTATTGGACGGAGGTCCCCTGTTTTCTTTGGAACTAGGAAGAAGTGAGAAAAGTACTCTAGTCCTCTCTGGTTCTCTGGAACGTGCTCCAAGGCTTCCTTTTCCAGAAGCATGAGCACTTCCTGCTGTATGAGCAGGGGAGGTCTTGCAGATGGGCTGCCTACAAACTCTATATAATGGCCTTTTTTGACCAGCTGCAGAATGCACCTGTCGGTGGTGATCGATTACCACCCTGGAAAGTGGCGTGCGATGTGACCCCCCGACTTTCTTTTCCCGTTGACCCTGCGGAGGGGCGGGGGCCAGGAAGGAGTCATGCTGTGGCAGCGTTTGACCCTGCAGGCTGGGCAGACTTTGAAAATCGTTGACCTCTGCCAGGGGATGACTTGGCCTGGGCCTTGCGTGTGAAAGTGCACCTCTGCTGCTGACCGGAACGTTGCTGTTGTGTTTGTAGCCAGCCACGAAAACGGCTCTGGTTCCCACGAATTTACAGATCGGACTGCCTTCCCTGCGTCCTGGAGTTTGGTGATCACTCTCTCGGAGGCTTCACCAAACAGGACCTCGCTGTTACAAGGGACATCAAGGATGTTTTTCTGGACGTCCGGGGTAAATCCGGAGACACGGAGCCAAGAGTGTCTTCGGAGACAAACGCCTGAGGCTGCAGCTCTGGCTGAAGAGTCCGCAGAATCATATGCGGCTCTGAGCACTTGGGTCCCCACACCTGAACCCGTGCGGAGGAGGTTCAAGAGCTCCTCCTTGTGATCGCCACCGGCATATCTTCTCAACCAGGTCCTGACCCTGTTCCCACAGGGCGTTTTGGAACTGAACCATGTGGGTCAGATAGTTCAGTGACCTGCTGGGCAGTCGCAGCCGCATATGTGCGCCTTCCCAAGGCGTCCAATTGCTTGGATTCCTGGTCTGGTGGCTGGGTGCTCAAATGCTGAGGTCTCCGAGACCGGTCATGCAAAGCAGTGATAACCAGGGAATCAGCCAGAGAATGGTTCGCCAAATACTGGTCCTCCCTAGGGGCCTTGTATAGGCGGTCAGCCTTCTTCGGCACCGCGAGAGTGGAATGCGCACATTTCTAGGCAGCCTTGGTGACGTCCCGCAGAGGTATCCACCAAGGGCAGCACTACCACAGGCTTCGGGTCTTTTTGCCGAAGGTAGCAGGCAAGGCGTTGTCGCTCGGGGTCAAGCTCCTCAGCATCCCACCCCATGTTCTCCTGAATGTGCCTCATGATCTCAGCAAAGGAGGGATCATCCGGAGGAGACCTAGGTAGGTCGTGCGGGTCAGGAGAGGGAATGCTGAGAGGAAAAGGTGATCTGGAACACTCCGAAGTGTCTGACCCGGAATCCTCCCTCGACAGAGTGTACCGGTGTCGTCTGGGTCTCTTGGGGCTGGGTGACCCTGAGGGGGATTTGGAGGGAGGCCTTCTCCTTTCCGAAGATCTACTCCTAGGAGGTGGCATCTGCTCCTTGGGGGATGGGGGTCATCCTACGGGCCCCTTAGGTGGAGAAGGGGGCGTAGTCGGCGAAGGAGTGGGTGGAGGCAGAGTAGCAGGTGTAGGAGGAGGACGTGCGGAGGAGGAGGACGTGCAGGGACCACATCTTTGATGGTGTCCCACCAGAAGGTAAAAGAAAAAATTACTCACCTTAGTAATGTTGTTTCTTCTAATGGAGTCTTGCTGTATTCTGACTATTGCAGTGATATCCAACCTTTGAACTGCCCCGGAGAGGAAATAGTTAACTTTCCATGCAAGGCATGGAACACTGAGCACGAGCTCGGTTGAGACTCTGTCTGTTGCTGTTTGGACCCAAACCGCCAGATCTTTATGAGCTATACTCGGTGGGCATCCTGTGTGGAAACTGTAAACTCACACTAGCCAACTGGCAACTAAATTTAATAAAAAGATTTTTTGGTTCCAAGGCAAAGACTCAAGTCAGGAAACCCAAAAAAACAAAACACAACACACTCAAAAATAAGAGGGTGAGAAAAAGGGGGCACCTCTAGGGTGCCAACACTGTTCCTGCCCACCCACATCCCAAAACCCAGGTTCTGAGAGGGGAGGCGGGGGAGAGGTCAGAATACAGCAAGACTCCATTAGAAGAAACAACATTACTAAGGTGAGTAATTTTTTCTTCAAACAACATGAAGTCTTGCTGTAATCTGACTACTGCAGACTACCAAGCAGTACCTCCGTGGAGGAGGAACAGAACCTACTTTGGGAACAAGCTCTGAAGCACTGCTGTGCCAAACCGAGCATCACTCCTAGCCTGGATATCCAGAGAGTAATGCTTGGTGAAAGTATGTACTGTTTTCCAGGTGGCTGCTTGACAAATCTCTAAGATAGGAATATCCCTGGCAGCAGCCAGGGAAGCAACTGTACCTCTAGTAGAGTGAGCCCTCAGGCCTGAGGGTGGGATTCTACCTAATTTTTCATAGCAGAATTGTATACAAGAGACAATCCACCTGGCAATAGATCTCTTAGTGGCAGGTTTCCCTTCTCCAACCTCACCATAAGTGAGGAACAATTGGAGGGAGTCAAACCTGTGACCCTTGGTGCGCTCTATGTAGTAGCTAAGGCCCTTTTCACATCCAGGCTGTGTAGCCTCCTCTCCCCAGAGGAGGAATGGTCAGTGAAGAAAACAGGAAGAGACACAGACTGATTAAGGTGGAAATCTGAAACCACCTTAGGCAAAAACTTCCTATTAGTCCTGAGGACCACCTTATCTCTATGGAAAGAGATAAAATCAGGCTCCACTGACAGGGCCTGTAACTCACTTATGCGTCTGGCAGAAGTAATGGCTACCAAAAACACAGTTTTCCAAGTCAAGTACTTAAGCTCTGCTGAGGACAAAGGCTCAAAAGGGGGTTGCATAAGCTGAGCAATGCAAACATTAAGGTCCCAAGCAGGGGCAGGGTCCCTGAAGGGGGGATTGGTATGCAGCAATCCCTTGAATAATTTACAGAATACAGGATGAGCTGAAAGGGAAGAGGGCTTGCCTGCTGACAAGATGGCAGAGACAGCTGCCAGATGCACTCTAAGTGTAGCTGGTCTAAGTCCCAAGCTATTGAGATGAACCATATAGTAGTCCAGAACTGTAGGCAACCCAGCAGACTCTGGAGAAATATGCTTACCAGAGCACCAAATAGTAAACCTTTTCCATTTGGAGTTGTAAGTCTTTCTGGTGGAATGCTTTCGAGAAGCCTTTAGAATATCCAGAACACCCTGAGAGAGATGCAAATCAGCAAACTCTTAAGAGCCAGGCCTTGAGATTCGAGATTCGGGTACCAAACCCTCCCCTGAGAACATGTTAACAGGTTGTAATTCCTGGGAAGAGACAGGGGAAGGTGGACTGCTAAGGACAGCAAGAGCGGGTACCAGGGCTGTCTGGCCCAGTCTGGCGCAATCAGAATCACTTTGCAGGGTTGAGACCTGATTTTGACTAGTACCTTGAACAGGAGAGGAAGGGGCGGAGCTTACAGGAATTTCCCTTCCAATTGAGAACTAGAGCATCCAGGGGGACTGAGCCCAACACTGGGGTCTGCAGCAAAAAGAGGAAGTTGGTGATTGTCTGGGGCTGCAAAAAGATCTATCTGTGGAGTGCCCCATCTGGAGAAGATCACCTTCAAAATTAGGGGATCCAGGGACCATTCGTGATGGCCGAGATATCCTGCTGAGAGCATCTGCCAGGACATTGTCCTTCCCTGGGAGGTGCACTGCTATCAGAGAGGTATTCAGGGAATAGGCCAGAGACCACAACTTCATTGCTTCTGTGCACAAGGCCGTAGACCGAGTGCCCCCTTGCTTGTTGATGTACCACATTGTGGTGGTATTGTCTGTCCTGATCTGAACTAGTTTGTTCTGAACAGACTTGGAAAAACTTGTGCTAGAAACACTGCTCTGAGTTCTAAGATTGATGTGAAGCAGAGATTCTTGAGGTGACCACAACCCTTGGCTGGTCAGATCCCCAAGTGGGCTCCCCAGCCCAAGAGGGCATCTGTGTAAGGATTAGAGAATGAGATTGAGTGACAAAGGAACTTCTTGCCTTAGGTTGTCCTGATCCTGCCACCACTGCAAAGCCTGGATCAGGGTTGAGTCACTGGGATTAGCTTGGTCAGAGAATCCTTTCTCTGGGACCAGAAAGCTCTTAAGCGGAACTGAATATCCTCATCTGAAATCTTGCTCCTTGGACCACTGCAGTAGAGGCAGCCATGTGGCCCAGGAGTTGCATAAAATGCTTGCTGGTCGAGACACCTAAAGGGTGAATGAAGAGCCAGTGTCACAAGGTCCTTGCCCTGTCCAGGGAAGGAAGGCTCTTGCCCTTACTGTATCCAGCTCCGCCCCTATGAAGGTGAGGAGCTGCACTGGCTCTAGAACTGACTTGGAAAGATTTAGGAGGAATCCTAGAGAAGTGAGCAGTTGCTGAGTTATCTGTAGGTGTGACCTGACTTGGTCTGGAGACTGACCCACTATGAGCCAGTCGTCCAGGTATGGAAAGATGGAGATCTTTTTTCTCCTTAGGAAAGCAACCACTACTGCCAGGCATTTTGTGAACACCCTTGGAGCTGATGTTAGGCCAAAGGGCATTGCTCTGAATTGATAGTGGCCTGAAGGCAACTCGAACCTGAGGTACTTTCTGTGGGAGCATCTGATGAGAATGTGGAATAGGCATCCCTGAGGTCCAGGAAGACTAGCCAGTCCCCTGGCCTTAGAGAGGGTAGAATTATTCCCCGAGTCACCATTTTGAACTTTGGCTTTAAAAGGTGCTTGTTTAAATATCTGAGATCCAGGATAGGCCGCCATTCTCCTGTCTTTTGGGGGTTAGGAAGTACCTGGAGTACAATCCTTTTTCCCTGTGTAGGGGTGGAACCCTTTCTATGGCTCTGAGAGCCAAGAGAGAAGAGACCTCTGCCTCTAGGGTAAGGGCCTCTGAAGGATTTGCAGGTGGAAAGGATCTGGTTCTCATCTTGGGAAATTGTTTGAAGCTGAGAACCAGTCCCTAGTCTACTACTTCCAGGACCCATTTGTCTGATGTTAAAGACATCCAGTCCTGGACAAAGTAAGTCAGCCTGCCCCCTCGGTGTGGAGAATCAGCCCAGGCAAACCCATCAGGGTGCCTGTTTGGCAGGGCTTTAGGCTGAGGGGTGGTAGCAGGCCTGCTTATACCCGTCTGCCTCTCCCTCTGAAGAACCCCCTCTGCGCAAAGGCGGAAGAGGAGGCCTGGGCTTGGTAGAAAGGCCTATGAAAAGGCCTGCCCCTGCCCCTGGAATGCTGCCTCTGGGGAGTGGCTTGCCTTTCCTTGGCCTGAGCACTCCTATAGGTGGTCCTGTACTCATCCATTTACTTCATGTAGTTCTCTGTCTGCTCCCCAAACAGAGAATTACCAATAACAGGAAAATCCACGGCCTTATTCTGGGTATCCTGTGACAGGCTAGTACATCTGAGCCAAGCCATCCTATGAAGGGCAACAGATGTAGCCATGACTCTAGATGAAACATCACTGGAGTCCACTGCAGCATGAAATTGCACCTTGGATGCCTCAATACCATCTGCAGCCACCTGCTCCAGCTCCTTGGCAAGCTGGTCAGGGACCTGTTTAGCTAGAGCCATCACAGTGTCCCATCTAGACTTCTGGTATCTAGCTGTGTAGGCCATATAATTAGCCTGCCTGAGTCCCAAAGATCCTGCCATGTACTGTTTCTTTGCCATGGCATCAATCCTCCTGGAGTCCTTATCTGGGGGGTGTGAAGCCAAGGGTATATTTGCCTTATCACAGGCAGCAGCCTGCACTACCCCAACATGGCTGCATTGCTGAGAAAGGAACTCCATATCTGAGCCTGAAAGAGTATACCTCTTGTCCATTCTTCTGTCCACCGGAGGTATGGAATTAGGAGTCTTTAAAATGTTAAATGTCTGTTTCCCCAAAGACTTATGGAGGGGAACAGACAGTCTCCTGAACTCTGGGATGTCCATCATCTCAACAAAATCAGGCTCCTCCTGATCCTCTACTGCTTCCTCCATAGAAAGCTGGACAGTTTCAGCCACTTTTTTGTAAAACATAAAGTGGGAAGGGGACTCAGAAAGCCTAGGAGGAGAAATACCTGAAGGTCTGTCTGGGGAGATGTCCGGGTCAATGGGCACATCCAGACTTTCATAATCAACATCACTATCCTCAGTCTCCTCCTCCTTCTCCAGTTCATAAAAATCCTCTAAATTATAATCCGAACCAGGTGAACCGAGCCGAACCGAGCCCGAACTGATGGTGCGGTTCGGTCGAGACCAGATAGCGACTGAACAATCCTTATCGCTTTGGCTATTTCATCAGCGGTCGGAGAAAGAACTTGTGGATCCGAACTGGCTGGCGTATCCTTCTTTTCTTTTAACGGAACCGACTCCTCAAGTGGGTTCTCCTTCACCGAAGAAGTTTCACCCTGGTCAGAGGCACTCCTTCTGGTTCGGTTGAAATCGAACCGGGCTGGCCATCCGGGTCAGCGGACTTCTTGGCCTCCCTTTCCCTCAGCCTGCCTACTCTCTTTTCCAGGGTAGCTGTGGGAAAACTTTTGCAAATCTGGCAGTCTGAATCGAGGTGGTCAAACCCCAGACAATAAACACAGGTGGTGTGGGGGTCAGTCTTAGCAAAGACTTCCCCACACACACTACATGTTGAAACCCAGTGGGCGGTTTTCTCTTGGGTTTCTCAGACATGGCCAGTCCTAACAAAACTTACCCTTTTTCTGGCGGTTTGGATTCAAACAACAACAGACAGAATCTCAACCGAGCTCAAGCTCAGCGTTCCATGCCTTGCATGGAAAGTTAACTCTTTCCTCTCGGGGCAGTTCAAGGTTGGTTATCACTGCAATAGTCAGAATACAGCAAGACTTCATGTTGTTTGAAAGCTCTTTTACTTCCATGAGATTCATACAGGCAGCGGGCCTGGCGCGGGTCAGTTCCTCAGGAGCCAGCGTCTCGGTGTCGCCCCCTGACCTCTGGCTGTGTTGCATCCTCCTCGGTGGAGTACCTCTGACGGTGTCCACCGGCGGCGGTGTGATCCTCTTCTCTGGGGTGGCAGATGTCGGTCCCCTGGCTGACATTTTGGAGGCGGGCGCCTGGCGGCGGCAGGTGTTCATGTCGTCGGCTCCTGAGGCCGGTGATGTTTGGCAGACGGGTCCGATGTCCATTTGAGGGCGTCAGGTCCTGTTTTACGGGCGCGGATCTGAACCATCGGGGTGGCTGGGAGACTGATCTGGTGACGGAAGGAAGATTTATGGCGCTCCCCCGACTTTGACAAGGCCTTGGAAGGAGTAGAGGAGGCCGAGGGCCTCGAAGTCTTCAGAGGCTGAAGAGAGGAGAAGGAACTGCTGGATGACCTGATCTGGACCGGGGAAAGTTACGACTGAGCCCTGGAGGAAGAGTGGTCAGATTTGGAGCCGGAGCTTCGGGAGTCGGAGGCCCTCGCAGGAGACCTGGACCTTTCCTTGTCCCAGTGCTTGTGGGTTTTGTTCGAAGGCTCTCCCCGGGAGGAAGGTTCCTTGTCCATGCTTTTGAGCTTCTCTTCCAGGAGAAATGCTTGAAGTGCCTTCTGGCGGCAGATCCTGGTGCGACTGTTGAAGCCCTGGCAGAAGGAGCAGGCCTTACATAGAAACATAGAATTTGACGGCAGATAAGGACCGCTTGGCCCACCCAGTCTGCCCATTTCCTTACCTAATGGATAAGCTGCAGATCCTAGTTAACCAGCAGCCTACTTCTTCCTACCCCCCACCCCTAGAATTGCCTTATGACTGTCCCATGCATACTTCAATTCCACCACTGTTTTTGACTCCACCACTGTTTTTGACTCCACAACCTCCTCCGGAAGGCCATACCTTGGTGTCGTGGTCCAGGCCTAGGCAGCGCACACAGGCCGAATGGGGATCCTTGAAGGGGATCTGTTTGCCGCAGGCGCACTTCGTATGGTGACCCTCTAAAGAAGTGGTTGGAGAGGACATCAGTTGTTCAAAATTCTAAAAGACGATGAAAATCGTCGCAGTTCTATGGTCGTCGCATGCTAGAAAAGGAGACCCGAGAGGCCGATACTGGTGAGTCGACGGCGGGAAAGAACTGAGGATTATGGAGGGACCGCCTCCTTATGTACTACGCCCGACGTCGGGGGCAGGACTGACATCGGAGGCGGTCCCTGCTGAAGACTGCTAGCTAGAAAATTTCCGTGGGGTCCTGGCACCTACCGGCTTCAGTCCTAATGGTGTAACCTGCTGCAAGAGCTGTATCTCAAGTAAGATCACTAGATATCTTCTTCTCCTGCCAATTACAGCAGCAAAGACGATGACAACAAAACTGTGGCTAACTAATAAGACTTCAACGATACAAGACTGGTGGGACATCACAAAGCAGATATACACTATGGAGAATAACATAATTTAAATGAGCAGGGAGAAAGTTTACTACAAGATGGACTCAATGGCAAATATACTATATGTTAAAAGACTGCACTTTTGTCCCCTAGAAGGAAAGGATATCCCCCAATACAGAGATGGATGGCACTGTGCTAAGAGTAAGAGGAGGGTTGCTCACAGGCCAAACACCTATATCATGTAACCTTAGAAATAATAGGTCTACTCCCATTAATAAATCTGAAGGATTTTAGTAAAAAGAAGTGACTGCAATAGAACACCTCCAACCTAAAGAGATGCTACCCAAAACCAGAAGAAGCAAGTCGGTAGAACATCCCCTTACAGAGATAAAGTAGCTACAGACAAGAAAAAGGATTGACAGTCAGATAGAATATAAGGAGCATTGAATTAAGCTGGCCTTACAGAAATCAGGGACACAGAGAGACAGACTCATTAATTCCAAGAAACTATATGGTACTAAAATGGTGAACATATACGTTTTAAAAGTACACTAACCTTTTATCTAAGAATGAAATAAGTAATGTGGAATATATATGTCAAACTATTTATTAACCTATGTGTATCTGTATAAGCAAAATGTAAAAACATCAACTAAATGTGATCTAATGACATGTATGTATATATGTTGGAAAAGCATAATAAAAAATGAAGTGTATATATATACATATACATATACATATATATATACATATATATATATATATACATATATATATATACATACAAAAAAAAAAACACACACACAAAGTATAAATTAGTTTTGAAAACTTGATTAGCAGTTTTTGCTAACTCACAACATTTTGATAAGTAACCAGGCAGGTTTGAAGAGCAATTTCATTAACTGGTTATTTTTATCTAAAAGATATAATCCAGAAGAGTGCAACTGTGGGGAAAAGTGTCAAATTGCAAGAAACTGAAATTACATATTTACCGAGATTATGATCTTCCCAAATATCTTCAGTGGAAGCCTATAAGATGGGCCTCAAAACACATTTATTCCGACTGGCCTTTTATGACTAATTATTAAGTGGAATTGTTGGAACTAAAATTGAATTCTGGGTGGTTTTATTAATTTATTTATTGTTGTTGTTTGTACAGTGCTCACAGTCTGTGGAAATGAGCGCTTAATAAATGATTTATCTATCACCATTCATTACTGATGAGTCCTACTGGAGGTCAGGACCCAGCACAGAAACAACAGCACTGACTCTCAAACTTTTTGTGCTGGGTGAAGCAGGCGTCGGTATGGTGGCACCGGCGAGGCCAGCATTCCACATGGCACTCCCGCGAGGCTGGCCAGTAACCAGCACCAACTCCCTCCGAGCCCTCAGTTCTGTCCTGCCAGGCTGAGGCAAGAAGCTGGAGTGGCTCAAGGGCCAGGGTACTTGAATTATAGGGAAGGCGGGAAATAAAATAAAGCCAAAAGGAGAACTAGGGTTAGATTAGAGGGACAACTAAGATGGACAGGTAGGGGATGACCAGAACACTGGGCAGTCCTAGGCAAAAGAAAAACAACTGAGAGAGGGGGAGAGAGAGAAGGAAGACAGATGGAAGGAAGAAACCGGCTCAACTCTCCCCTGACACTCTCCTAACCCCACAACTCCACTGGACTCTCCTCTTCATATGAAGTCCACATGGACTAGATTACACCGAAAAAGGGGAATGGAGCTGATCCAGGACTTAAGGGCCCAAGCTGAATCGGGGGTGGGGGGTGGAGAGGCATGAGGGAAGAGCCAGAAGCCTGGGGACATGTTCCTATTGAGAAAGCCCTTTTACATATACATACATTACGATGTGTGTGTGTATACACACACACACACACACACAAAATATAAGAGTTGCAGACCATTGCACTACAAGTGAATAGTGCCTGATCCCCTATATTGAAGGAAGTCTGTTCTTACCTTCTGTCTTTAGCCATACCTTCTCTCCTGAATTGTGTGCCCATTGTGGTCCTAAGATTCACCAGAAAGTAATGCACCAGGAAAAGCTGCTCCAGAGGCGAGCAGGAATTAAATCAGAGGACTGCTCAGTGCTGAAGACAATAAATCAAGGAGGTTAGATCGCAGTGAGTATTCCACAGAAGTAGTGGGGCAACCTCATAGCTCACCAGTGATGGGGTAGAGCATCCAGACTGGATACAGAGTTCACCCAAGAGTGAATCCTAGTCCCCTATTCCTTCCCACATGGAGATGGGAGAGGGGGAGGCGTAAAGGACTGAGCTGCCCAGTGTCTGATCATAGCGAGGGTGGGTGGGCGTAATGAATGAAGATATTTGGAAAGATCATAATTACAGTAAGTACGTAATTTCCACATCTTCCCCAAATCAATCTTCACCATTCATTACTAATGTGTCAAAGTGCCAAGATGGCGAACCCTGGGGAAGAGATCAGGCCTAGCCCACCCTCCTCCTGAGGACTTGACAGAGCCAGCGAATGCTCCCGAGGTCCGGGAGGTGGAGGTGCACCAGGAGTACTTGCTGTGCTCTGCAGGAAAATAAAGTGGGCCCCTAGAAGGTGAGGACTTCACCCCCACGCCAGGCCAGGGGTGGCAACCTGGACAGCGAAGCCACAGCCCATCTAATGCAGATTGAGTATCCTACCAGCCTGGAAGCCATCTCATTGGCATCACAGACTGCCCTGGAGAGCTGCCTTGCTAGTTCCAGGCCTTGGGTGGTCGAGGCTGAATAGCTTGCCTGATTCCATCACTGTCAGGTAGCGCTGCTATCTTTCTGTGCATCTTCACATTCATCACTATTTGGGTTAGCGGCTCTGGAGCTAGGACCCTCAGGAACTTTTGTGTGTGGCGGGGCTGGCCTTGGGGATGGCGCCATCCTCGGGGCTGCACTACTACATGGCACCTCTTGGGTTGGCCGTTAACTCACTGTCTCTAGCTGACGCCTGTAGGCCAGTAAAATAAACTGATGTGTCCTGAGGACGCCTACAGAAGTCAGCTACTGACTTCCTGTGTGCCCTGGCAACGTCTGGAGAAGTCACATATATTTTAATATATAATGTAACAGAATATAATATATATTTGACTGCATAGCACCTTTGGAAAGGTAATTTTGTGCTGAACAACTCTGCCACTGATATTCTGTGTATATCATGTATACTTTAGGAGTTATTTGTATTTGTTTATGGTGTGTATAGCTTATGTTGCCTGTTTTAGTGGGGAAAAAAACAACAACATTTTTTTGCTGTTTCAACCAGCATAGAAAAAAAAAAAAAAAAACGAAATTACGTATTATTCTTTGCATACCACCACTGGAAAGGTAATTCTGTGCCGAATAACTTTGCCACTCATACTTTTAGTCTAGCACTTACAGTTCTTGCGCTATTAGGATTTGTTTGTGGCATGCTGATTATAGCTTGATTTTGCTTAGAAAGGCTCAGGATTTATTAGTAACAGTATATAGGAGCCAAGTGGTGCAACTTCAGAGAGCTCCTGTGGAGGCAATGAGTTAACCGTCGTTGGCTATGCCCCAACCTCAGTTCTAAATTGCCAGAGAGTGAGGAAGTAAAGGGAAGGGGGTGGTGGGTCAAAGAGAGCCCAAGAGATAGATAAAAGGAAAAGATATACAAATTAAAGAGGACTAAATGACAGAGGACAGAATAAAAAAAGAGAAGAAAACTTAGGGGTTGGGAGGGGCTCCAATCTCTGCGAAGAAGGTAAAAGTGAGGGAGAAGGAAGAGGGAAAAATATTGGGAGGGGGAGAGGATAGAGTCACCTGACCTTGTGGTCTGGACCCTCAAATTTTCAAGGAAAGAGACTGGACCAAGGTTCAGACAGTCTGCCCATGAGGAGTGTAGATTGTTAAGGAGGCAAATCTGGCAAGGCAAGCGAGGTTAAACCTAGAGGGGAATTTGAGAAAACTCCTGGCAGAGAACAACTAGCCCTGAGGGGTTAGTTGTAAGGTTTTAGGAACAGTTTGAGGGAGCCAGGAGCCAGATGTGTCCTCTGCCCCATCCAAATAAAGGAGGGGAACTTTAAAAGAAGAACCTCCTCAAAATTATAAAAACTGTATGGGATTATTTCGAATTACAGCAGAAGGGGAAAGAGGAGTTGCAATCCTGCGCCACCTAATAAAGGGGTGGGAAGGTATAAGGCAATAAAACTGAGGAAACCTCTCCCATCCCCACCATTCAAGATGCTAAGGGATGTAGTCCACCCTGTGTGTCGCCAGGGTCGCCTTACTCCTGTCCAAAAGGAAGGAGGGAAGGGAGAGGCTGGAAATAAAGAGACAGAGGGAGGGGGAACCCAGAGACTGAGACCCCAGGGGACAGTGGGCGGGCTGGATTTAGTGATGAATGGTAAAGAGACACAGAAAGATCAAGAATTATGGTAGGTATGCAAATTTCATCTATCTGTGTCAATCTTCACCATTCATCACTATTTGGGTGAGCCACCGAGCCCCCTGAATGGGGTATCGACCCTAAGGGACTAAGCCCCTTAGCCCCAGTGGGGAGACAGTGGAGAAAAAGAACCCTTATGGGCCTGGAGAAGTCAGAGACTGGTTTGGGTGAGATGGAGAACCCTGCCCCCGAGGGGAAGGAAGGTGCCACGACAGTTGCTATCTCACCCTATGGGAAAAAGATAGGCTCGCCCGGTAGGCAGAGGAAATCACCCTATGCCGGGCCATGGGTGACAACCGGGAAAGCGAGCCATGCCGTCCACCTAGTGCAGATCGTGGTCCCTACAATCCTGGAAACCACCTCAGCATCGTAGGATGCCCTTGCTTGGTACCTCGCTAACTCCAGGCCCTAAGCAGAGAAGGCGATGACTTGCCTGGTTACCTCCGAATCAGGCAGAGAGTCTAAGAGCTGACCTATCCTGGACCACAAGAACCTGTCAAAGGATACATAGTGGGCCTGATGTGAAGCAATGGACATCAAAATCTGTGCCGAGTAAAATGCCCTCCTCCCCAAGAAATCAAAATCTGCAGAGCCAGAGTCTGGGGGCCAGTCACGGTGAGGGGTACAAAGCTCAGGAGGAGTATCCAGCTCGTCAAGCCGAAATGAGGTAAGGCATGAGTCCTGGAGACTCCGGGGAAGCGCAATACCGCTAGCACAGATCCCTTGGGGCTGGAACTGTGGAAAAAGGGACGATGCCAGAGCCGCAGTGACGCTTCTGAGAAGGGGACAGGCCAGGCGGGAACCACCAGGTTGGCCGCACTGTACTCACCTAGGAAAGTGTGCGTCATGTGCTCGGGATTGCTTTCCAAGAAGGGGTAATCCAGAGATCGTCCATCACCGCTGCGGCAAGGCTGAAAGAGGCGGAGACCCCCCCTCCTCTGCAGTCCGTATAGGACCAGGAGGGGACCTGGAGGTAGGGTCAAGTGTCATGACCGAGGCTGGCCGACTGTGAAGCCGTCCTCCGAAAGTCAGCAGCGTGCGCCCTACTTTTAATGCGCGCAGCTCAAGAACACGGCTGTCCATCAAGAAACAGGTGTCGCAGTTGTCCATGTCATGGGCCAAGCCAAGGCAGGCGAGAACAGTCATGCTGGTCCGTGATGGAATACTGGCAGCCGTAGGTATACCGACGCATGGGAGGCCGCCCTGCCTTAGACAATTGCTTTGCCCCCGAAATGAGACATGACCCGGATGGAAAACTAAACACAAAAAATACAGTACTCGATGTCGCTGTAATATAAATAAAAGGAACGGTCTTACCGGGACCCAGCGACGTCGAGTAAAGTTTGGCGAAAAAGAACAGATCTAATCTGCGAACTACGCCACAAAACTACTACGCAGCTGAAGTGTTCCGCATGAGGTTCTTACTCGACGGTGGGAGAAGAAGAACCAAGGTTGGGGCAGAGCCAACGACAGTTAACGGCCAACCTACGAGCACTATGTAGTACGTCGGCATTGAGGGTGGCACCGTCCATCGTCAGCTACACACACACACACACCAAAAAGAAAAGTCTCCTGCTGGGCCCCTAGCTCCAGAGGGCTAACCCAAATAGTGAAGATTGACACAAATAAGATTACCCTCCTCCCCATCGATCAAATTCTGCCGAGTCTGTGTAAGGGAGGCGGTCCCTACTGAGATGTCGACCCCCCGATGGAGTATCCAGGAACCCCAGACCTGAAGAAGGCTGCAGCATGGCACCTGGAGACCCCACTGCTGCGCAGTATCTGCGCATACAGTCCCTGGGGCAGAAGAAGAAGGAGGGGCGGAGGGACGTAGCCAGACAGCGTGCGATGCCTCCCGTAATGACCTCAGCCAGGGAGGAATAACCAATCTGTCAGCGCTGTACTCCCCTAGGTTCCATCCGACTGGGTGGGAAAGACGGAGCTCTCATCATTTCCATTAGGAATCGTTGGCAGGATACAAGATCCCCCATAGCGGAGAAGTGATGTGACAAATCCTCTTCCTCTATGGGTAAGACGAGGAGGAGGGGAGAGAGAGAGAGAGAGTCTGATTTGGAGTCTAGGGCAGATGTTGGAGGTCTGAAAATTACCTCAGAGATGGCTCTAAAGTAGCGAGGGAACAGCGCCGTCACAACCCTGAATTGTTCCCAAGATAGGGGGCCTTCGGGACCAAGAAACCCCAAGAAAGGGGGGGGGAAGAGAAGGCAGAGTGACCAGAGGGACAGGCTGGCCAGACTAGGAAGGACCTCTGCCCGAGCTTTGGGGTTGCACAGATGTGCCCGGACTTGGGCCAAGGGCGCAAAGTCTGTGCCTGTTGTTGCTGCCCACTATGACAGGAGGGCTACTGGGGCAAGAGGCACCGAAGAAAAATTATTCACCTTCATAGTTATGGTTCTTCTAGTGAGTCTTGCTGTATTCTGACAAATGCAGTTAGGTCCTGCCTTTCAACTGCCCCGGAGAACACAGGGTTAACTTTTCTATGCATGGCATAGAATGTTTATCTCCAGCTCGGTTGAAGCCTCTGCCTGTTGTTATTCGAACTGCAACTGTCAGATCTTTACAAGCAGAAACTCACTAGGTGTTCTGTGCGGAAACTGTCAAATTTTTACTAGCCAACTGGCAGAAATATAATGTTTTTGGTTCTCAAAGAAAGACTCAAGTCAGGAAACCCAAAAACAAAAACCAATCAAATGAACAACATTCCACCCAAAGAAAAAAAGAGGATGTAAAAGGGGTGGGGGCACCTCTAAGGTGCCAACACTGCGCCTGCCCACCCACATCCCAAAAATCTAGGTTCTGAGAGGGGGCGGGGTGGTCAGAACACAGCAAGACTTCACTAGAAGAAACAATTACTAAGGTGAGTAATTTTTCTTCAAACATGAAGTCTTGCTGTATTCTGACAAATGCAGACTACTCAAGCAGTACCTCCATGGAGGAGGGACAGAACCTACTTTGGAAACAGGATCTGAAGTACTACTGTGCCAAACTGAGCATCACTCAGCCTGCATATCCAGAGAGTAATGCTTGGTAAAAGTATGGACTGTTTTCCAGGTGGCTGCTTGACAAATTTCTAAGAAAGGGATATCCCTGGCAGCAGCCAGGGAAGCAGCTGTACCTCTTGTGGAATGAGCCCTCAGGCCTGAGGGTGGAATTCTACCCAGTTTTTCATAGCATAATTGTATACAAGAAACAATCCACCTGGCAACAGATCTCTTAGTGGCAGGTTTGCCCTTCCCAACTTCTCCATAAGTGAGGAACAACTGGAGGGATTCAAACCTGTGACCCTAGGTACGCTCTATGTAGTAGCTAAGGGCTCTTTTAACATCCAAACTGTGTAGCCTCCTCTCCCCCGAGGAAGAATGATCAGTGAAAAAAACAGGGAGAGATACAGACTGATTGAGGTGGAAATCTGAAGCCACTTTAGGCAAGAACTTTCTGTTAGTTCTAAGGACCACTTTATCTCTGTGAAAAGAGATGAAATCAGATTCCACTGACAGGGCTTGCAATTCACTGATACGTCTAGCAGAAATAATGGCTACCAAAAACACAGTTTTCCAAGTCAAGTACTTAAGCTCTGCTGAGGACAAAGGCTCAAAAGGGGGTTGCATAAGCTGAGCAATGTAAACATTAAGATCCTAAGAAGGAGCAGGATCCCTAAAGGGGGGGATTGGTGTGACACAGTCCCTTGAAAAACTTACAGAATACAGGATGTTTTGACAGGGAGGAAGACTTGCCTACAGACAGGAAAGCAGAAACAGCTGCCAACTGTACCTTGAGAGTAGCTGGTCTGAGACCTAGGCCATTAAGATGGACCATATAATCCACAACTGTAGGCAGTTCAGCAGAGTCTGGAGAAATATTTTTCCTAGAAAACCAAATGCTGATTCTTTTCCATTTGGAGTTGTATGTCTTTCTGGGGGAAGGCTTTCGAGAAGCCTTAAGTATATCCAGAACCCCTTGGGAAAGATGCAGATCTGCAAACTCTAACTCTTTAAGAGCCAAGCCTTAAGATTGAGAGGCTGAAGATTCCGGTACCAAATCCTCCCGAGAGGATTTTAACAGGTTGTAATTCCTGGGAAGAGACGGGAAGATGGACTGCTAGGGACAGCAACAAGGGATACCATGGCTGCCTGGCCCAGTCTGAAGCAATCAGAATCACTTTGCGTGGTTGTGACCTTATCTTGACAAGCACTTTGAACAGGAGAGGGAAAGGGGGAAAACATACAGAAATTTCCCTTCCCAGTTCAGGATCAGAGCATCCAGGGGGACTGAGCCCAAGACTGGGGGTCTGCAACCAAAAAAGAGGAAGTTGGTAATTGTCTGGGGCTGCAAAAAGATCCATCTTTGGAGGGCCCCATCTTGAGAAAATCACTTCCAACACCAGAGGATCTAGGGCCCATTCGTGATGGCCCTGGGATATTCTGCTCAGTGCATCTGCTAGGACACTGTCCTTCCCTGGGAGGTGAACTGCTATCAGAGAGGTTTGCAGAGAATAGGCCAGGGACCACAACTTCATCGTCTTCTGTGCACAAGGCCGTAGAGCGAGTGCCTCCTTGCTTGTTGATGTACCACATGGTGGTGGCGTTGTCTGTTCTGACCAGAACCACCTTGTTCTGTACAGATTTGGAAAAAGCTTGCAGTGCCAGAAACACTGCTCTGAGTTCTAAGAGACTGATGTGAAGCAGAGATTCTTGAGGCGACCACAGTCCCTGGGTGGTAAGTTCCCCCAAATGGGCTCCCCAGCCCAGTAGGGAAGCATCTGTGGTGAGGACCACTGAGTGAGACTGAGTGACAAATGGAACCCCTTGCCTCAAACTGTCCTGATCCTGCCACCATTGCAGGGCTTGGATCAGAGTTCGAGTCACTGGAATTAGTTTGGTAAGGGAATCCTTTCTTTGGGACCAAAACGCTCTTAAGTGGAACTGAATGTCCCTCATTTGGAATTTTGCACCCTGGACCACTGCTGTAGAAGCTGCCATGTGGCCCAGTAGCTGAAGGAAATGCCTTGCTGGTCGAGACACGTGAAGGCTGAATGAAGAGGCCAGCTCCATGAGGGTCTTTGCCCTTTCCCGGGGAAGGAAGGCTCTTGCTTTTACTGTATCCAGATCTGCCCCTATGAAAGTGAGGAGCTGCACTGGTTCGAGAACTGACTTTGGTAGGTTGAGAAGAAATCCTAAAGAAGTGAGCACTTGCTGGTCACTTGCAGGTGTGACTTGACTTGGTCTGGAGACTGGCCTACTATGAGCCAGTCGTCCAGGTATGGGAAAATGGAAATCTTTTATCTTCTTAGGAAGGCAACAACTACTGCCAGGCACTTTGTGAATACCCTTGGAGCTGATGTTAGGCCAAGGGCACTGCTCTGAACTGATAGCGGCCTGAGGGAGCAGCCAGACTTGAGGTACTTCCTGCGGGAGCACCTGATGGGAATGTAGTAGGCATCTTTGAGGTCCAGGGAGGCTAGCCAGTCCCTGGCCTTAGAGAGGAAGGATAATTCCCAGGCTTATTTTGAACTTTGGCTTTAAAGATGTTTGTTCAGGTATCTTAGGTCCAGGATGGGCGCCACTCTCCTGTCTTTTGGGGTTAGGAAGTACCTGGGTACAATCCTTTGCCACAGTGTAGGGTAGGTACTCTCTCTCTATAGCTCTGAGAGCTAGGAGAAAACCTCTGCCTCTAGGGCAAGGGTCTCAGAGATTTGCAGGTGGAAAGATCTGGCTCTCGGCTTGGGAAATTTTTTGAAGCTGAGAACCAGACCCAGCTACTACTTCCAGGACCCACTTGTCTGATGTAAGAGACATCCAGTCCTGGACAAAGTAAGCCAGCCTGCCCCTACTGGGATAAAAGAACTGACCGGGCAGACCCATCAGTGTCTGCTTGGCAGGCTTTAGGCTGAGGGGTGGATGCAGGCCTGCTCATCCCCTTCTGCCTCTCCCTCTGAAGAACCCCTCTGTGAAAAAGAAGAAGAGCCTGTGTTTGGTAAAAGGCCTTTGGAGGCCCTGCCCTGGACAGCTGCCTTTGAGGTTGCTTGCCTTTCCCTGGCCTGAGCACTCCTGTAAGTGGTCCTGTATTCATACATTTTCTTCATGTAATTCTCTGTCTGCTCCCCAAACAGAGAATTAGCCACTACAGGAAAATCCATGGCCTTAGCCTGGGTATTCTGTGAGAGGCTAGTACATCTGAAACACAGAATTTGATGGCAGATAAGGAGCGCTTGGCACACCCAGTCTGCACATTTCCCTACCTAATGGATAAGCTGCAGATCCTAGTTAACCAGCAGCCTACTTCTTTCTACCCCTATCCCCTAGAATGCCTTATGACTGTCCCATGCATGCTTGAATTCAACCACTGTTTCTGACTCCACAACCTCCTCCGGAAGACTGTTCCATGCATCCACAACCCTCTCTGTGAAAAAATACTTCTTACATTACCTCTGAGCCACCCCCCCATCTTCAAATTGTGCCCCCTTGTTCTTGCACACCTCTTTTTTTGAAAGATGCTACCCTCTTGGACTTTGTTGATTCCTTTGAGGTACATGAAAGTTTCTATAATGTCCCCCCTCTCCTTCCTTTCCTCGAGGCTATACATATTAAGCTCCTTTAGTCTCTCTTCATATGTCTTCTGGTGCAGACCCTGCACCATTTGATTCCCCTCCTGCCTGCTTTCACTGTTCCCATAGTCAACTTATGTTCCTGCATGTTGCATGGGGAATTCCTAAACCTTCTGGCCAGTTTAAATGCTCACAGGTGAAGCATTTAAATTTCTCCTAAAGGACCAAGGTCCCTTCTAGGACAGATGCAGGCCGCCTGCTATATAGGCCTGCATCTGCCCAGGTCAGAGCCCCAGTCCACAGTGGGGCAAAACCCTCCTTCCACACCAATCCTTCAACCAGGAGTTGAGGGTATGGATGTGGAGTGCCCTAGCTTTCCTGTGCCCTGGACAGGTAGCATCTCGAGAATGAGGCGGTGTGTGCTTATCTGTTTCAGGTTTCACCCCAGCTTCCTGAAAGCATCACAGACTCTGGCTAACTCCACACTTCTCTTGCCAGGTCACTGGTCCCCAGGTGGACAATGACATCCAGTTGCTCCATCCTAGCCATTGGCGTCCGCGATTCTATGGATCCGCTTCCCATCTCTTCATGCAGCGCTTCTCGAGAGGCACATGACCTCCCTTTTCTCCCCCCTGCTAGGTGACCCCAACTCCACTCCCTGGACATAGTCCCCCACTAGGAGAAGCTTGCCCCCCCTCCAGGGTTCCCTGCTTCCTTCCCCAAGGCTCTATCCTGGAGGAGCCTCCTATCCGCCATGGACGCAGCCTCGGGTTTCTGAGTGGGTCTTTCCCGTTCCTTGAAAACACTGCAGGAGTTAGTAAGCGAGACCGGTTGGGGGATGTGTTTTCGACTCCCCTCCCTCACCCTCCCCGAGCCCACTGTAGTCCAATCACTCCTGTTCCCTGGCATCCTCTGAGACAAAGGTTGTGGACCCGGTGGTCTTTGGGTGGGGGTGGATGCCGCTTTCAGCTTTGCTAGCTCTGCTCGGAGACAGGCAACCTCCTCCCTCAGCCCAGAGAGGTGCCTGCAGATAGGGCAGCATCGCAGCTTCCAGAATGTCTCCCTGAAGACCGCCACTCCACAAACACTGCACTGCACCACTCCCACCATGTCCGAGTCCCTCCTCGATCAACTGCCTACTTAAGATGGATATTCTGACATCCCCCGAATATATGTTTTATATTTGTTGTGTTCTGTTATGTTTCCTCTCTTTGCTACTTCCTGTATGGATGCAGGATGTTGCAAGTCCTTATGGGACCCCACCCAATAAATGTAGGGCGAGGCCTGGGGTGGGTAGGTAGTGCAGTGCGTGAGTGGGACTACACCACAGGCTGTGTCCAAAAAACAAATCGCCAAGAGAGTCCTCTGGCAGTGACACCTCACTCCACTCACAAACTTGTCTGCTAGAATCCCCTCGATCCTGCCCAAACTACATGGAAAAGCATCCCAAATGGCAGTTAAGAACGGACCTCAAATACAATTTCAAACACACAGAAAAGGCAGCTAAGAAAATACCTCAAATACACTTAAAAACAGTCACCAAGTCACTAGCTGTAGTCTCTTCCTTCCTCCCTTTCAACTAACCTAAGACTCAACTGAGATGGCAGTTAAAACCTCACATTCAAGCTACACAAATCTCTGTAATAGGATGCCTGCACTTAAAGGTCAGACAGCAACTAAACACACAATCAAACTTGTCTGCTAGAATCCATCAATCCATGCCCAAACTAAATGGAAAAGCACCCCAAATGGCAGTTAAGAACAGACCTCAAATACAATTTCAAATACACAGAAATGGCAGCTAAGAAAATACCTCAAATACACTTACAAACACTGTCACCAAGTCACCAGCTACAGTCTCTCTCTCTCTCTCCAACCATGTACCACATGGTTTGCTTTCAATACAGAAAAGGTCTTAGACAGGGTTACCTGATCTCACATCTTTGAGGTCCTAGATTTTTATAAGTTCCCCAAAAGATTTACTGATTATGTTCATCTTCTTTATACCAGCCCTACTTCAGCTATGGTCACTAACTGTATAGTCTCTCCCTTTTTTGAAGTCCTAATTTTAGCACTGATGCACACTGTTTCCCAAAAAGTCCAGTATTGCTAACACGCTTATTTTAACTCGATATATCTTTGTTTAGCCATGTTAAACTCCATTGAGCAAGCTCATTTTCAAGAAGGCCTGGTAGGCACAGAATAAATAACATAGTAGCACAATAGAACATATAATACATAGTAATAAAAGCAGGTACAAGGATAATCAATGAGGCCCAGTCGTAAGGTAAAGCCTCATCCCAGTAAACAATACAGAAGAGAGTGGAAGCAAGTCAGCTGAAGGACACAGCACTGCTGGAGAGGTTCAGAGGAGAGGCGACCAGGATGATTCAGGGTATGGAGAGGAAGCCTTATGAGGAGAGACTGGAAGAGCTTGGCTTTACTCACTGGAAGAGATGAGGGATAGGGGAGATATGAGAGAGGTTTTCAAGTATGTAAAAGCAATAACCAGGAGTGGAACCAAGGAGCTTTTTAGGCTAAAGAAAGGGGGAACAACCAGGGGCCATGAGTGGAAGCTGGAGGGGGAACTACAGGTGGGTGCGTAGGAGGCATTTTTTCACAGAGAGGGTGGTGGAGCCGTGGAATGCGCTACCTGGGAGGCTGGTGGAGGAGGGCACAGTGGAGGAATTCAAGAAGGGTGGGACAGGTACAAGCGGAAACAAATTAAAGAAGACCCTGTTGGGGGCTGCTGGGGTGAAGGCGGCAACCACTAGGTTGCTGGCTTTCGATCAGACGAGACCGACTATTTGGCCTAGTCTGCTGGCTTTTTGGTATGTTAACACCAATGTGCCGAAACAGTGATTTTAGACACTGATAGCTCTAGTGGAGCAGAGTTAATGCTAGTGACAATGCAAGCTGGGGCTCAGCAGCAAGTAGAAAGCAGGGATGAATCCAGGAACATGGTTTAGGTAATTCTAACGAGAGGACAGAAAGTGTATAGGGTTGACTGTAAGAATAGTAATGTATGGCTACAGTTTTGCAATAGGGAGGGCATCGACAATGCTCTGAGAAGTATCTTGAATAGAGTGACTTGAATTCCACAAACCCAATAGGATGCACCAATTTTAAGGATTTCTGAATGTTGTTCAAAAGCTGGGGCAGCACATTGGTAAAGGAGGCTCTGCCAAAATGAGAAAAGACTTTAGGCACAGCTAGTGAGATGTACGAATGGCTTCTCAAGGCAGAGTTTCGTAAGGTGCAGGAGGGCAGACCGTCAGAAATGTAGGAGGGTAGCATCTCGGATATAGATCTATAGGTCCATAGTATAGTGTTCCTTTGCCTCCCGAACATGTGAGGTACATCCTACCATGGAAAAGAGAACACAGTGATGGGTATTATATGTTGCACCTGAGATGAAATGTAAAGCCCTGTGAATGATAATGGGTGTCAAGGTCAGGCAGAGCGGTTTGGGACAACCATAGGAAGTCTGCATAATCCAAGATAGCTAGGAATGTGGTTTGAACTAAGCTTTTTCTGGCCTCTTTGGTAGCAGATGCTTGATTCTAAAAAGTCCAAGCCTCTGTTTTAAGTTTTTGGAAGCTCATCTATATGATCAGCAAAGAAAGTCTTGTCAATCCTAGGTAATCCACATACCTAGGTACTTGAACTTGGTCACAGTCAAGTGACTGCCACTGGGCCAAGTGATCTTGTTCTGGTTATACTACTGTGCAATACCCTCACCCCAAAGCAACTGTCTATATCTGCAAAAGTGATTAACTTTGCCAACTGAATCTGTTCTAGCATTTTCTGCTCGTATTTTGTACTCTTCATTTGATACTTTTACTGTTTGTAACATTGCCCTACTGTAAACTGAACATTTGATGATTTGTGTATATGTAACCTCTCTATTTTGAATCTGTAATGTGTGATTGCTATGACTTGGAACCTCTCTGAAAGAGCCTTTGGCTCACAGGTAGTTTCCTAGATAATAAATTAATAAATAAAAAGTTATACGTGGGACATACTAACAAGCCAGTAGATTAGGCCCTATGGTCTATCAAGTCTGCTCAAGGATCAGTGCCTTCTAAGGGCACCGATACAGCCCTCCCCACAAGGTCCCCCACTCCCAAGTGTGGCTCTGGGATGCACCCTCCCCCTATACCTATCCCAGCCTTTCTTGAACCCTTCCACAGTTGTGGCAGCCACCAACTCCCAGGGCAGCACATTCCAGGGCTCCACCACCCTCTCAGTTAAGTAGCATCTCCTTGTTTCCCCCCTCAGTCTCCCCCCGTCCAGCCTCACTAAGTGTCCTCTGGTGGCCCCCACCCCCCTCGGTTGAAGCACCCCCTCAAGGCTTACCCTATTCCATTTCCTTGAGATATTTAAAGACCTCTATCATATCCCTCTGTTCCTTCTCTCCTCCAGCAGGTACAGGTTGAGCTCCTCCAGTCTCCCCCACTGGCCCTTTCCCTAGTCTTAGTAGCATCCTGGTCGCCTTCCTCTGGACCCTCTCCAGAAAAGCAATGTCCTCTATGCAAGGATGCCAAAACAGCATGCCATATTCAAGGTGTGATCTGACCAGGCAGTTATACAGCGGAAGGAGCACATCTCAACTCCCTGAGGTTATGCCCCTGGCTATGCACCTCAGCATTTTATGTGCTTGGGCCACAGCCCTTCTACACTGCTCAGTTTTTCATTTTGACATCCATGACCACCCCGAGGTCCTTCTCCCCCCAAAAGGTGTATACATAAGCCGGGTTTTTGGCTCCCAGGCAAAGAACCCTGTATTTACCAGCATTAAACTTTAGTTTCCAGGTGCGCGACCACCTCCCCAGAGTCTCCAGGAATGGACAAGACAAGGATGCCCTCTCTCCCTCCTACTGGTCAATTTAACTTTAGATCCTCTTATAAGGAGACTCTGTGCTGATGCTGTAGCCCAAGGTATACTAACCAGGGGGAGAGAGGGGTTAAAGTATCCACCTATGCGGATGATTTACTCATTGCGCTGTCCAATCCAGAGGAATCCATTCGGGGGCATTGAACATTATACAAGAATTTGGCAAATTTTCTGGATTCAAATTAAATGTTGCAAAAACACACTTTCTTCCGCTTAATCGATTCTGTGTCAAAGAAGACATTATAAAGTTAGGATTGTGTTGGGCTTCTGATAGTATAGACTGTCTTGGGATCAGATGTTCAAAGTATTCCCAAGATGGTCACTAAAAACTTTGCCCATCTAAAAACAGACAAATATTTCATTAAATAAATGGAATAAATTGCCTCTAGGTACTTGGGGTTGTCTAGATGCTGTTAAAATAAACATTTTGCCTCGGATATTATATTTCTTTATCATGATTCTAGCGCATGTAAACAGGAAATCAACTGAAACTTTTAATTCGCTTATACCCAAGTTTATTTGGGGGTACAAAAGGATCAGACTGGCTTCATAAACTGACTAGACAAAGAAAATGGGGGCCTGAAATGTTTTTGTACTACTTGGCTGCCAGGGTGTCACAGCTGCGTAACTGGCTGGTTACCAAATCTCCAGGGGATTATATTCCGGAATGGAAAGAAATTGAGACTATTTTGTGTACTGAGGCTGGGACAGACCTTCGCACCTTGATGTCTGCAAAGAAATGTAGGATACAGGGCGCCACGGTAATCACAGATTCATTTCAAGTTCTCAGACTTATAAAGCAGGGGTCAAAATTGGCACCTGCGCGATGGAAAATGCAGGTACCAGCTCAGGTCGAGTTGGGTGAAACATACTTGGAAAGCTACCTTCCTGTGAAAAGAAAATTACTCACACTGCAGTAATCTTCTTTCTTCCATGGGGTCCTTTAGCAAAAGTAACTTTTTGCACTTAGATGGCTAGGTGTAACTGCCCTGGAGGAGTGCCTTTAAGAGATTTTTTTAATGAGCGTAGGGCCAAGCAATCAAAAGACAGGAACTGAGTGAGAGCTGTTGACTGCTTCAGAATTTTTTTTTTTTAAGGAAAAACGAGGGCAAATGCCCTGAAAAAGAATTAGCAGAATTCAATAAACATGCAAATGTCCAAAAGTAGAAATAGAAACAGCAACACGAGGTAAAAACTCATCAATAACAAATGCCAAATTTGGTAAAAGGTGACGTAAGAGCCCTTCTCCGGCAGGTGAACCGGGGAGGAAGGGTGGGTCGTGTCTCTTTCGGAGCACCCGTCGGAAGAGTTCGAGGAGTCCAAGGGTGAAGAAGAGAAAGACTCCCTTTCCCGACCCGCGGGAGGAACGGACCCCTTGGGAAGTCCCGGGGAACCGTGTCCTGCCCTTCCCTGGATCCAGACGGAAGAACCCTGGAGTCCGGAGGTGGTGAGGGAGTGTGCCGCGGGCGTATGGGAACCTGGGACGGCACAGTTGCCGGAAGGCGGCTCTCAACCTCTTTGGTGAGCTGAGCCTTGGCCTCAGCCCACCAGGAGGCCAGAGTCTCCTGCAGGTCCACCGGCGGCCGCGAGGGCGGAGGAGGAGGCGGCGGGAGGATAAGGTACGGGTTGTAACCGTGTGGAGCGTATCCAAAACTCGGCTGCGGGTAGCCCGGCATCGGGTATTGTGGCATCGAGTACTGCGGCATTGGGAAGCCCGGCGTTGGGTACTGTGGCGCCGGATACTGCGGTCCTGGGTACACCGGCGTCGAATAGGATTTAGGATACCCGGGAGCCGGGGGGACTGCCGGAGCAGACGGCCAAGCCGGAGGCCTCAAGGGCGGGTCCACAGTGGAGAGCCCGGAGGGCCCGATGGGAGCGAAATGTCTCCTGGAGTCGGTAAGGCCGACGTCAGGGCCGACGGCGGAGGCCCTAGCGCCAGAGGTACCGACGTCAGAGGGGCCGGCGTAATGTCCGCGCACCAGGTGGAGGAAGGACTGATGGAGGAAAAAGATCCCCAGCTTCGCCCGGAGACGGAGGGGAAAAGTCCCCAGGGTCGGGTTGGGAAGACTCTGGTTCCCCAGATGGCAGCGAAGGCTGCGGGGAACCGGGTACGACGGATGTTGGGGGAAGGGGCAGTCATCAGTTCCTTCGCCAGCCGGACGTCGGAGGAGCCGACGTGAAGCTTAGAGGTGAGCTCTTGGCTGGCGCCGGAGGAGCTGACGTCCGACTTATGACAGCCATCACTGGAGGCGGGCTGAGTAGAGTGATCAGCCTGGTCCAGTGGCGAGGAGGCCGCGCGTCGCCCCGAACAGTCAGACGTTTTACTGGCCCTCTCCGGGAGGACATCAGAGTGAGCCAACGCCGCTTACTGGAGTCGCCACAGTGGTAGGCCGCGAGCCTGGCGGCCGAACCAGGGCAGAGGCCTCTAACTGTTCGGAGGCACCAAGAAGGGCCCGAGGCGAGCCA
Source organism: Neoceratodus forsteri (assembly GCA_016271365.2). Lineage (NCBI taxonomy): Eukaryota > Metazoa > Chordata > Ceratodontiformes > Ceratodontidae > Neoceratodus > Neoceratodus forsteri. The sequence goes on from CM057451.1 coordinate 1,073,032,389, forward strand.
GACGGGTGGGCCGACGCCCCTTGGAAACCTCTGAGGCGGCCTGTCGAGGAGCGATCCCCCAGAGGGATGTTACTATGCGCCCCAGCGACTCCCAAGGGAGACGCGGTGGAGGAGCCCTTGTCCCGGTGCCTCTCCTCCTCCTCCATCTTCCGATGGCCTTCAGGGAAGTGGACGCCTGCCTCAGTTTTTTGAGCTCCTTCTCCATAGAACTCATTTTCTTCTTTAGAATATGGGCTTCCAGGGATTGCTGCCGCCTTTTCCGGGTAGCCGCGCTGAAACTGAGGCAGTGCTGGCACTTCTCGACCGGGTGATCAGGGCCTAGGCAGAACAGGCACAGGGAGTGGCCGTCCTTGTGCGGTAGCTGGGCGCCGCACGAATCGCACTTATTCTTGTGCTCGGAGGGTGTAGGGATGACGATAATGACGAGTAGTACTGAAGTTAGTCGAAAAATAATGATTTTTCGGTAAAAACCAAGAAGGTAGGGCTGACTGGCTACCGAACTTTTCCGTGAGGGCGCCTGCATGACCTAACGGCGGAAAGAACTGGAAGGCAGGCGCCCGGGACCGCTTAGCTAGAGATTTTTCCGTGGGGTCCTGCTGCCTGCTGGCATCAGTCCAATATGTAATTACCTACTGCAAGAGCCCTCTCTAAGTAAGATCTTTCCTTTTCCCTCTCACGTCCTCGTACAGGGAAGTCACTGTGTTGTGACCTCCAACCGTATGTAAAACAGCTTGTGTTTATCGCTGCTGGATTTAGTAATAGCACTATATCATAGAATAACTGGATATAAATACCTTATGTTTATGAAACCTATAAATATTGAAAATACCATGGCACTAGGTGTTTTTTAATAATGGTAAAAAGTACTAGGTGACTATTATAGAAATTAAGTGAGTTGTGCTTTTTAAACGCATGTAAATTGCTGTAAACTGAACAAGTCAAATGTCATGGTGATCTGCATATATCCCATGATGCCTTGCATTATGGAAGTACGTATGATGATGTATTTCTTTGAAACTTGATTTGTTGCCAATGCCCTTTGGGATAAACCTTTTTTCAGTGTTTCTGCACTGAGGATCTTTGATTTTAGCTTTTTATTTCCCCCTTCTTTCTCTCTCTCTCTCTCTCTCTCTCTCTCTCCTTTTTGAGCTCCCACTATCCAAGCAAACTGGGCCCACACAGGGATGAAAGGTTTTCACTGAAATGTGGTTAGATCAGAAATCGGTGTCAGTACATGCTGGCAGAGTGCAAGAAAGGACATACTTAGTCTGTTGCTGCAAACTGATGTACCGAAGAAAGGGAGGTCCAGGAGGTGGTGCGGGGAAAGAAAGCAGCCTATAAGCAATTCAAGTGCTCAAGGAGTGAAAGGGATCGAGGGGAGTACGAGCTGATGGCTAGAAGGGCCACTAGAGTGGTGAGGGCGGCTAAGGCAAGGAAGGAGCAGAAACAAGGGGTTCTTTAGATACATTGGGGAAAAACGAAGGGTGAAGGGGCAGATTAGCAGGATTAAATCAGGGGAGAGATGGGCACAAGACCCGGGGGAGCAGGCTGAGGTACTAAATGAGTACTTCACCTCAGTTTTCACCAGGGAAAATGGGGGTGTTGCATCATACATGGGAGGAGACGGAGATACTGAGGAGGGGGAGACCCTTACCGATCGGCAGGTCTGGGGAGAGGGGGAGGCATCACTGGCAGGTGGGGGGAGGGCTAAGCAGAAAGAAGGGGTACCGGAAGTGGAAATCACAGCAGAGAGAGTGGAGGAAGCCCTCAGCTCCCTTAAGACGGAGAAAGCACCGGGGCCGGATAAATTACATCCCAGAGTGCTGAAGGAACTTGCAGATGTCCTGGCAAAACCCCTGGCAGAGCTTTTCACCATCTCTCTGAGGACAGGGTGGGTGCCCAAGACTGGAAGGTGGCATATAGTGCCCATCCAAGGGGGGATCAAGGGAGGTGGCAGGGAACCACAGGGCCTGTCAGCCTGACCCTCGGTGGTGGCAAGGTGGATGGAGGGCATTGTCAAGGAGAGGCTAGGGGGGACCTGGATAAGTCAGGGGTGCCTGGACGATAGACAGCATGGATTCATCCCAGGAAATCGTGTCAGACAAACCTGGTGGAGTTCTATGACTGGGTGACAAGTGCCTTGGACCTGGGAAGACCAGTAGATGTCCTCTTTCTGGACTTCAGCAAGGCATTTGACTCTGTTCCTCACGTGGGCCTGTTGGATAAGCTGGGAGAAATGGGGTGGGGAACCAGATGATCAGATGGATAGGCAATTGGCTCCAGAACCGGACCCAGAGGGTCGTAGTTGGTGGATAGTCTCATCCCCAAGGAGGGTCATTAGTGGGGTCCCACAGGATCAGTCCTTGGGCCCTTCTGTTCAACGCCCACGATTCTGACATAAGGACAGGAATCAGGAGTGAGATGAGTCTCTTTGCAGATGACTCAAACTGGGGCGGTGGTGGATGGGAGGAGGGGAGGGTGGCCCCTACAGGGGACCTGGAGGCTCTGGAAAGATGGTCTAGAAAGTGGAAGCTGAGGTTCAATGCAGGAAATGCAAGGTACTCCACCTGGGGCCAGAAACCCAGGTCAAGTGTACACCCTGGGGGAATGCT